>WOAB01000770.1:1397233-2794466 GCA_027886185.1 Rheum nobile
ATCATAATCACAAGAACCACAATTTAAGATAATTTTCTCCATAGTATGCCATAGAATTATTCCATTCGATTTAATATAAACTTAAAACTACTTTTTAACATATAATTTAGAACTAACAAAACATTATATACTCCATGAATGTCCAATATTTTGTATGAGTTAATCAAAATGTCATTCTCTTAACAATTTTATGTATATATAATTGTTTAAGCAATATAAAATGTATAAAAAACTTCATATAATATTATAATGAAAATCATGGCAAGAGAATCATACTAAGAATTCAGTTAATATCCTCGATCCTAGATATACATATATGTTTACGCATTGTGATGTTTGTATTATGAGCACATTATAAGTGAGTTATACTTTATAATATTTTACAATTATATTTTATTTAGTTGATAATGTATATTAATTTTTTTTATTAACATACAATTATGTAAAACATTTAATATCGATATATTATAACAATGATAGGATATAAAACTATAACATATACATTTAAAATACACTTATATATTTAAAGTTTATGGTATTTTTATAATGTTTAACAAATATTTTATAAAAAATATTAAATTTTAGTTTGTACTTGAGACATGTACTCAATTGGCCTTCAAATATGAAGCTATGTTACCAGCATGGACTAATTGGGATTTTGATTTATGACAAAAACAATTTTACATTAAATGTCATAACAAATGTCGTATATAAACAAGTCATCTATAATATGTTGTATAAGTAGTCTTCAATAAATTTAGTATTTATTAAGTTTATTTGTTGTCAACAACTTTATTTTTCTTATTTAATTGTAAACAAGTTAAAAAAATAGATAATTTTTATTTATTATATTCTGTCTATTTTAGACATCCGTGCATGGCACGGGTATTACACTAGTATATATATTAAACTTCACTCTTTTTGAGCCCTTAGAGTGTTTTTAGGGTATATTGTTGAGGTATTTCTTTTTATTTTTTTATTTTTAGTTTGTTATTATATTTATTTAACAAAATATCTATCTATCTATATATATTGTAAAGCTCATTCTTTTTGACCCCTTAGAGTGTTTTTAGGGCATATTGTTGAGGTATTTCTTTTGTTAGTTTTTTATTATATTATTAATTTAACAAAATATACCTCACAATTCTTAATCAAATCTCAGCATCATATAGATATCGTTGGATTTGAATTATTATTTCTAATTCAAAATTCAAATTTATGTAAATTTATTTTACTGGCATAACCAAACATATGAATTTTTAGCATATCTATTATATATATATATATATTAAAGTTATTGAATTTCGAGCCAACAGAATGCTTCTGGCCCCACAAATCTTACGTGTCATTTTGTTATTATTCCATTTTTTTCTTAACATTATATATCAATTTAAATCACAATATCTAATCACAATTAACTTTAAATATATAAAAACTATATAGAACTTTGTTGAATGCTTATATACGTCATTTATAAATTTTGATTTCTACAAATTGCAAACAATAAGCTTATATATGTCAAACTAATATATGATAGATTTCCTACTAAACTTATATATAAAATACATCTTATATTCATTTATGTAATTAGTAATATTATTTTTAAGAGTTTGCATATATAATTTGACATATATAAATTTATGGGCCAAAATCATACAATATATACAATTTCCAACTCAACCCACTATATTATATTACGGTTTTTTCGCCTGGTACCCCCGAGGTAAGGCGAAATTCGCGAGGTATCCCAAAGTTTTACATATTTCGCGCGGTACCCCGAGTTTTGTTATTGTTTCGCCAAATGCCCATTCATTAAATTTTAACAAATCCATTTAAAAAAATCGAAAAAACCCAAAAAAAAAAACACTGTCTCTCGTCTTCTTCGACGAGAATGGCTTCTCCCCTCGGCGAACTCAACTCTCCTCCTGCCCATCACTGGCTCTGTACATCTCGCTGGCGGCCCTTCTGTCGCCCTCGACTTCGAGCCCTTCCATTTGAGCCACGACGACAAGCCGACTCACCTCCGCCTCCACGCGGATCTTGGCGGAGTTTCCGACGGCTCAGTGATCGTCATGGCTCTCGATCTGAGCTCTCTTGCCTCCATCTGTAGGTTCGTTCGGGAGTTCGAATCCATGAATTTGCCTCTCAGTCTCCTCATGTAAGATCTCAATTCGAACATATTTTATCAACAATTTAGTGAAATTTCAAACTAATGTATCTTAACAAAATTAATTTATATAATCTCGAAATTTTCTTCTAAACCTTTCAACTTTAACACCTCAACTTAACAACAATTATATCATATCAGGTGTTTAACAAATTTGGTATATTGTACATTCCCATTTAATAATTTTTATTTGATTATAATTTTCTATTAAAAAATACGTGGTCTCCATTTTCCGATTACAATGTTTCTTTGGACTTATTACTTATTATTTTGCTAAATATAATTTTCAGTTTTAAAAAAATTAAATTGATTTGGTTAATCACCAAGAACATATTTACTAACAAACCCTGAAATATCAATTATAAACCACCAAGAAAATTTTGTTAAATCAAACAAAAAGTTTAAGTAAAAAATCCATGTAAATCTTTGCCGTAAAAAAACTTTTAGTTTCATACGATTATACACATTTATCAAAAGTAAATTCAAATGTAGTATGTATACAAAATTTAAAAGTAATTGAATTTGAGATAATTTTACACCTACATAAATCAACCACTACTGATTAATTAATTATTCAAATAACTTTCTAATTATCGTTTTCTAGAAGTAAGGATATAAATTAAAATCAAAATTTAAAACCCTTAGATGGGTCCATTATGTAATTAGAAAAAACTAAAAAATGTGATTTATATGGCTGGTTTGTAATGATTTTTTATATATATTTTGCTAAATTATTTCATATATTTATTTTAACAAAAAGTTAAATTATCAAAGATATCATTAGACCAAATCCTTTTTAAAATTTTGAATATCCTTAATAAACCGAATTACAAACTTCTAAATTACACTCCCTCTTAACTAAATAAAAAAAGGAAATCTAGAATAATTTGCATGAGGCTATAAATATTGTGTCTTCGTCTTTCAATCCTACGCCCATGCCCATTCAAGATATGTAATTTCTTTCATTTTGTACCTAAGTTGTTAACCATCATTTTTGCTTTATTAAATTCTTTAATATTTTAATTTTTTCGTTACTAATTTTTGTAGCCATTACCTGAAAATCATGTGAAGCAATCCTATTATTTAAGCAACGTAAGAGTGATGACCATTTTACAAGAGAAAGTAATCTTTCCGTCTCCAATCTCCATTCATCGAATGTAGGTCATTGAAATTTACATCTCATTTTTATATCATTCATGAAATATCAAAATTATTTTGTTGCTTTTCCCTTCGTTTGATCTCATATCCCCTTTCGAGACACCAAAACGATTATGGATTAACTTTGCTTACGTGTTATTTTTTTATTAATCCTATTTTTACTTTACTTTTTTCCTTAAACTAACTAAATTTATACTATAAAAGTCTTTAAAAATTCATCAAATTAACTCAATTTTTTCGTATGAACAGTACCTTTGATTTAATATAAAGTTTTTTTATACTATTTGGATATTAATTTTACATTTCTATTCTACCTTAAAATTGTTACATAATTATTTTATCTTAATTAAGGGTCTTATTATCCATTGTGAATATATGCATGAAATTTTAAATTGAGCTTGCCTTTTATTTTATCGTTTTTGAGTAACTAAATTGAAAAATATTTTTTTATAACCATTGAAATAAATATATTCAAATATTGAGTTCCACTTTATTTTTCAATAATTAATTTTATTATTCACTATAATAAATACATACGAAATAATATCATGTTTACTGGGTTGATGTCACTTCTTTTCCATATGCATATGAAATATCTAAAACATAATATTGTATATCTTAAAGTAGCTTGCTATGATAAATATAGGTTTCGTAACTAATTTTTAGTATATCATTACTTCCGTAAATATTAAGAAATAATTATTTTATATTGTGATTTTTATAAGTATCGTTGAAGGTGTAACAACAATTTCAGATCCCCATTGTTTAGCTATATATATTTTCTTGAAAAACATAAATCTAATTTTAATATAAAATTTTTATTTATAAATTTACATTGGCCTTATTCATTAACTATACATGTCTAATTTATATTTTTATAATTTTAAAATCTTCACCTCACTTTATCTTCACCTCACTTTTATCCATGTTTAACCAAAAACTTGGTTTTATTGTATAGTATAGTAGTTAAGATTTGAAATTTTGATTATGGATTGTTCAAATATCAAACTAAAAAAAAACATAAAAAAATAAACATTTTGTTATAATACTTAATATTCAACATAAAGAGGATCATGTTCACGATTTTGTCAATTTTATTTTTTCTTTAAATTTTTTTCTATTATAATCCAAACATGTGCTATACATATTATGAATATTTTTCGCTTTCTTCTTCAAAAGATATAATTACTAATCTAATAGTTTTTGTCATTGAACCACACATTAATTATTTGTTTGAAACCTATTCAAATTGTTTTGAAGACCATCTATTATATATCTCACGTATAAATAATTTTGTATATCGGGAATAATTTTGTTGATATTTTTAGATTATTAATCATTATAATATTGCTATATTAACTATTCTCTAAATGAGTCTACATAAATTCCTAAATATCATAGCATATCATTTTCAATGATCCAGCGAGAATTATATTTTTCTATAAAATACTTCGATATAGAATTAATTTAATTCAATCATAAATATTCTTTTGTGATTTTCTCAAGTTACATTTACCCATATAGGGTACATGGTCTACACTAGTACAAACTTTTTTAACACAAATCTGATCGTACAAAGATATACAAAAACTAAACAAATCTAATTCAACATATTTCTTTTCACCCTTTTCAAACATAACTATCTATCCTGTGTGTTTTACAACTGTTTTCTTCAGTGCAGATTTTTCATGTCTTCCGAGAAACAAATGTGGTGGCCGACTTCATCGCAAAGACGGTCCAGCAGAGTTCCTTGGAAGATATTCGAGCTAGTCTAGAATTTGTAATTCTCATCCGAAAGGATGCTATAGACTGAGAAACCGTATCTTCTGTGGTTTCCGGTCTAATTTTTACCTAATAAAAAAAAATAAAAAAAATAAAACATAACTGTCTACATTTTGAAATAAAACATAATCTGATCGTACAAAGATATACAAAAACTAAACAAATCTAATTCAACATATTTCTTTTCACCCTTTTCAAACATAACTGTCTATCCTGTGTGTTTTACAACTGTTTTCTTCAGTGCAGATTTTTCATGTCTTCCGAGAAACAAATGTGGTGGCCGACTTCATCACAAAGACGGTCCAGCAGAGTTCCTTGGAAGATATTCGAGCTAATCTAGAATTTGTAATTCTCATCCGAAAGGATGCTATAGACTGAGAAACCGTATCTTCTGTGGTTTCCGGTCTAATTTTTACCTAATCAAAAATAAAAATAAAAATAAAACATAACTGTCTACATTTGAAATATGATCATAATAAGTTTGAATATGTTGATAGTTTGAGAAACATGAAATTAGCAAGTATATATACAAATATAGTGTATATCAAATAAGGGCCCATTTGATATTGATATCAAGTATGAGTATGGATATCACTCATGCCCACATTTGTATTTGGTATAATCATGATATCGATATTAAACTGATATTTGTGGTTTGATACCAGATATAATTATCAAGATCTGGGTACGTATGAGTGATATGAGAGTGTTATTTTGACATCTCCCATGGAATGAGAAAATCAAAATCATCACTCATATTTATACCCATACTCGATTCCTTCATATTACTCATACTCATATCTTGTTATGCAAACCGATACCGGATATCTCATATATTTGGTATCGATACCAAATGAGACTTGAGTATTCTAAAATTGATGTGAAATAACTTGGTTGCCTCGTTCTTGAAAATGGAAGAACTCGCCTTGGCGCGCAAGAGATCTCGGTTGGGGTCCGTCTTTGGTGAATTATAACTTTTTCTAAGAAACTCTGAATCAAGTGATTATAAAGCCTGAATCAAGATCAGGAAGTGTACTTGAACTCCTCCAAATTTCACGCAAAACGCACGGGTGGAACTCTGTAATGACCGGTACACAATTTCAGGATGCAATGCTGAAAACACGAAATTTGAGTGGTGGATTGGATTCGAAATTGAGGATTGATGATCACGAAATTAATTATGGAAAAAGATATATACACACGAAAAATCGTCTAAATGCAAACCAAAGTATGCGTTAAGCCTTAACGTACAGGTTTTGTGCGATATGTCTTAACGCACAAGGGACAGAAGAGGCATTTTCGGAAAATTCGGGGGTAAAATCTGTGCGTTAAGTCATGTCGCACAGGTTGAATTGGGCCAATGGAGACAAGCCCAAAGATATTCTGGCCCAGCCCAACCACCTGTGCGTTAAGGCATATCGCACAGATTTATGTGCGATAAGCCTTAACGCACAACGGTGCGATAAGGGTTGAAGCCGCTTCTTCTTCCCCTTTCCCATTTCCTGATTTCGGCGCCAATTTTTTCTCGTTTCTTCGATTTCGATTTCCCAGAATTTTCGTCTATTCAATCTCAAATCCGATCATGGATTCAACTAGGGGGGCTCATGGCGGTCCGATTGGTGGTGATGAGGTGGCCGGAGGCGTTGAGGCGGCGGCGACCGGAGCTCATGTGCAGCAGACTCACGCTGGTGGTGGTGCTTTGGCGTCTGGTTCTGGAGCTGAGGGGGTACAGACGACGGCCGGTGTCGGAGGAGGAGCCGCCGCTGGTGTCGGAGGTGGAGCCGCCGTCGGTGTCGGAGGTGGAGCCGCCGCTAGTGAAGCTCCGGCTTGGATGGCCATGGAGGAGGAGGAGGAGGAGGATGGTAGCTTAGTCTGACGGACTACTGGTGGCGCGAGACGTCGGTTGACCCCATCGATCCCGTCGAGTCCACCTATTGACGTTACACCCACAACAAGCATCAGTCGTCAGGTAAGTAGATTTGCTTAGAAATCATCCAAATTTATCCAAATTGTGTCGTTAAATTTTAATCGTTAAATTTGTTAGATTTGCTTAGAATTCATCCAAATTTTGACATTAAATTTTAATCGTTATATTTGTTATATTTGCTTAGAATTCATCCAAAATTATGTTTATATAAAATTTAGAGAAATATGATAAAATATATATAATTTAGATAAAATTTAAATGAAATTTAAAATGTCATATAATATTTAGCGAAATAGGTATGAAAGTTAGATAATTCTGAACCGATCAATAAATATGAAATTTAGATAAAATAGATTAATTAGAAATAAAAAAAATAAAATTAGATATTATAGAAATTAAATTATATAATTTAAGTTTAAAATAAAAGTTCGAATTTCATTTGAAATTGAGAGAAATAAATTAATGATATTAGAGAATGACTATAATAAATTACGAAACAATAATTTTAGGCATTACGGGACGCGTTGGGTGGATCTGAGGGGATGACACATCCCGCTCCGGTAGCTGATCGACGTGGTGCGCCTAGAAGGCACATCTCAACGACAGTGCGGCGTCATGCGGTGCATAGGAGGGCGGACTTATTAGCAGTAGAGTCGCCAGTTCCAGCTTCTGGTCCGACTGAGGATGCGTCGCCGGTTCCAGCTTCTGGTCCGACCGAGGATGCGAGGATGGAGGATGCATACCTCACATCTGGTGACAATATGCCAGTTGATGAGGCGGCATGTCATGTGTCAGACGAGGACGAGGACCTATTGGCAAACTACACGGTTTCTTATGAGCCGATTTTATAATACGAGTGATACATCAGTATAATATTGTAATAACATAGTATTATAACCTATATGTACAACTTCTTCATACTTCGTGATATATCGTTACTATGAAACTCATGTAAGTATATAGTGCAAGTAGAGATTGCTTAAGAATTATGTACAATACATTAGTATAAACCATGAATGATGAATGCTTTGTAAGTATAAAGTTCTAAATCATATATAAGAAACCCTAAACCCTAAAACAATACATTAGTATTAACCATATGGTAAGATAATATTAATTCATTTAATATGTATTTAATCCTAAACCCTAAACCGTTGGAACGTATATAAGAAACCATAAATCCTAAACCCTAAACCATACCCTAAACCCTAAAACAATACTATGCGTTAACCCTAAACGCACACATATTCATTGGGCTGTTATGAAGCCCAATGACTGTTGGGCCCAGAGTCAAGCCCATCCAGGTGTGCGTTAAGACTAAACGCACACCCAGAATCCATCCTTAACGGCCAATATTCGGCCGTTATGAAATCCGACCGTTCTTTGTGCGTTAAGGGATAACGCACCAACGGTAAGAATTTTATAACGGTCGAATTTCCCTCCTATATATACCCATATCAATTTCTTCATACTTCCACATCCAAACACAACAATCACCTTTTTGCAAGACTTTATATTTTCTTATACAATAATTCGTATTACATATCAGGGGATGACTTCATCCTCCAACAGTGCATTGCCTCCGGTTACAATGTGCGAATACAATTTTCCGGTCGTATTGTACACTTGCGACAGGCCCAATCACTATAAAAGAAGGTACCTCGCATGCAAAGATTATGTCCCATCGGAGCGGTATGAAGATGAAAGAGGGTGTCGTACCTTTAAGTGGCTCGATCCACCGTATGACGAGAATACTGCCAAGGTTATCAGAGATCTGGTGAAGGAAAGAAATAAGATTCAAGAACTGTGCGACACCCTTTCCGATAAATGTTGGAAGTTAAAGAGAACGATATATTATCGGGGTTATGATATAACGAAATGATGTTGTTTGATTATGTAATTTTACAAATGTATAAATTCCAATGTTATGATTGTATAAGTTTAATGTCTTTTTATATTGTATTCCAATTTTAAGTATGTAATTTTACGTATGGATTACTCTTAAACACACCAAAGCAATAATAATCAGCAAATAATCAATCTAAATAACATCAAATTTCATATTGTATTACAATTCACACTAAACTCTAATACGCTACATAATCTGGATTCTTGCCAGCTGCAATGCGACATTCCCTAAACTCTTGCAATTTCGAAGCATACAATGTTTCCCACCAAAGGATGTTCGGATCACAATGTCTTCGCCACGCATCCGTCACGGGTGGTAATGGAGACTGGTTAATGAGCGTCACCTATTGGAATACAAAAACAAAACCCAATTAGCATACACAATATTTCAAATGAAACATCTAGGTACAAGTAGAGATACAAAACATTACCGGTATCCAGTGGTTGTGACACCCTACGTGTGCTATCCCCACAAAATTTATGGGAGGTGCGAAGCTTGATCCAGACGCCCGTATTGGTAAGCACAATGAAGGGTGCTCAGATATGACGACGATAGCAACGTTATACACCGTTGCAAACACTAAACCCATGAATGGTATGTCAAGCCAATAATCCGCGCCACAAGGGGTATTAACATAGTTAATTTGAACCATTAGATCGTCCCATGACCCTGGTCTTGCATAAGCTCGTACCGGCTCCCACATTTGTCGGTTAACACGCAACTCCTTTGCCATCGCGTTACGGATCAAGGGATACTGACCCTCACTCATCCCCATAAGCACAGCCAAAGACCGATAGCCACAATGTCTGTCTGAACGTACTTCCTTAGCACCGTTAATGTACCCAAACCAGAAGTAATCGATACTCCTAACCCCAAAGTCCACCCCAAAATGAATCATGGGTTCCTCAGGCCATTCCGACTTACGGACTCCCACATCGGCGTCCTCAAATTGTGATTCTTCTGGTTGCGGTTGGGATTGCATGTCCTCAGCGTCGAGCACCACAATACTTGGTTGCTTTCTGGGACGGCCTGGCCCTTTCTCCTTCTCCTTTGCCTTTCCTTGTGCCTTTGCCTTCTCAGACTTCAGTAAGTCTTCTCTTACGTGCTCATGCAGACTCTTTTCCCTAGTCGGCGACCCCTTTGCCTTGTTCTTCGCACCACTTGGCCTTCCCTTGGAACGTATGCCCGTCGGCTCCATAAATGTACTCTGTTCCGGATGCTCCAAGGCCATGTACAACTCACTCATTTGCCATAACGTGGCTTGGGTCAAAGTACGGCTTTGCACTTTCGACCACATCTCACGCAATCTCAACTCTGGAATGGAAATAGCTACACCGTCATCACCAAGCGCACATGCTGTTGGATCATTTTCCCAATGCAAGTCCTTCTAGAAGTCGTGAATGTCGTCTGGAGTGAGAGTTGTCTTTGTAATGATGGCTTTTGCAATATCGTGGACGCACGGCAACCCAAGGCAATCTCTCACCCAATGATCATCGCATACTTCTGAATACTCATCCTTCACTAGCTGATCATACATGGCCAACAACAAATCAAAACACCTATCCGACACTCTGCAAAACAGCCTTGAAAAGACCATTCGAGCAAGCTCTGGAAACCCTGGGTCGTTGAACTCCATTGGTCGTGTAGACAGTGACTTATTCATGGTCGCTTTTATCGTGTCGATTTGAAGAAGGATTACATGGTGGATCCTTACGATCACTCTGTTAAAGCCGCCTTTGTTGGACCCTACAATATCTTTCAACACACGATGCATCCCCTCAACCCTATCAAAACAATAAAATTTTACTCAGGGTACAACATTCATATCGAATACTAAACTATTCTAACTACACAATGTTCAAATTATACCTGTTTGAAGTTCGTGTGAAGAAGTGAAGGGTGTCATCCGTCCAGGCTCTTACTATACTTTCCTTGTAAGGAGTCAGCCATTCTCTCTCGACGTATCCAACAAGGCCGCTCTTCCACGACTTCCTCAATGCTCTGAGCCTCTCCTCGTACCTTTCCTCTGTGGTCGAGCAAAATAGTCCCCAACACTGGTTTGTAAACGTATCGACCTTGGCACTATCTTTTATAACCTTATCCGCATGTGCCTTGATGTTGTTTCTAATATGGACCCAACACAAGAGCTGCCTAACCGGGGAGTCTTTGAATACTACCTTAATAGCTTTCATGAGAGCCTTTTCACAATCGGTCATGATAGCATTGGGCATAACTCCTAACTGCTGATACAAGTTCCGAAGGGCAGTCAATATCCACTGGTAATGGGAAAACGTCTCTGCTTTTGTGAATGCGTACGCAATGTTGAACGTCTTGTGAGTGCTGGTAAAACCAACAATCTCCACCAAAGGCATATCATACCTATTACCAGTGGACATTAATACTTGTCAATATAACTAATTAAACAAGAGCACATACAAAATTAACTGTTATTAAATGGTTTTACATACTTGTTTGTTTTGTATGTGGCGTCAATGATCACCACGTACGGGAACTTCTTCAACAAGCGTAGCGACTCCGGGTGAGCAAAAAACAAGATCTCTACCTCTTGCCCTTTCTTATTATTCCTAAGAGGATAAAAAAGATACCCGTTCTCTTTCAAAAAAGTCAGAGACCACTGGGTAATCGTCAATTCCCCACGATCCTCGTACTGGAGCTTCTGCAAAAAGTTTGCAACCTGCTTCATTGATGTCACATTTTCCGGAAAGTGTTTCCTCAAGTTCGAAACAATCTCTTTCGGAGTCTTCCGACCATCACCCCATTTCCTAGCCATGACCTCCTCCTCTTGGGTCATTCGACCCATGAATGCATTCCCATAAAAGCTAGCATAAAGCTTGTGGTTGTGGGTGCCATGTATAACATCCAAGACCCATTTTTCAGTAAGGGATCCTGTCTTCTTGTGGAAACGACACCCGTATAGCTCGAATTTACAACCACACTTCTTCGATCTACATTTTCGAATACTTTCAACCGACAACTCTGGATTTTGTACATTAACTTTAGGCCTCCCAGATCTCGGCTCACCATATCTATCGCATGTCAAATTAACCACGTACGCATTTGATGTACGTTTTACCAAAACTATCATCAGCTCTTTTGCTTTAGCTCTAGCCCATTCAAGCATTTCATTCTTACTCCCCCACTCTAGGACAGTACGAAAATAATCTCCATAATCTTCCCCCTATAATTAATTGTTATTTAATAATTATTATACTTTCTATAATTATAACTACAAATACATCAATTTAGCAAAGACATTAATAATTCATAATACAATCCACGAATTTTATGTGCAACTACGTAAACTACTACTTCATACCTAATATCATACAAAATTAATTATATACGATATTTTTTGTATGTCACTCGAAATTATTTGTTATATTACATCATAACTACTTCATACAAAACTAGGACATGATTCATTACTCAAATTAAAATGAAATCAACACTAACCGTGCAAGAATCGCCGCTCGAATCACAATTGTCTCCTTCGTCATCGGAACCCGAAGACTCGTTCACTTCGTCTACTTCTTCATCTTCTCGTGCTTGTACCCAATTACATTCCTCACTTTCATGATTATAATACTTCATATTGAGTGCGTTGGTGTGCAAGAGAATAGTATCAATTTCTTCGAGTATATATAGGCTGAAATGGGTTGGGAAAAATCAGACCCTTTGGTGCGTTAAGGCTTGTCACACCAACGGTCTGATTTTTTCTAGCCGTTGGCAGTTTGAATTCATCAATTTATGCATTAAGGCTTAACGCACATGAACAGTATCATGCGTTAAGTCTTATCGCACCAGTTCTGAATATTTTTACAACTTTCGGACTGTTCTGTCCCTTGTACGTTAAGACTTAACGCACCAAAGTGTACGTTAAGTCTTAATGCACCAAACAGTGTGCATTTAGACACTGTTTGGTGTGTATATATACAGACCCTTAATTATTGAGTGTTTGATTGCTAGAAAAGATGACTGTTTTGGACTGAACAATTCGAAAGTAACTTGGTCAAGTTATTCTCAACTTCAATCTAATCATTTATTAAAATAATGCTAAAGTTTAAATAGTTAACACAAGATAGCAAGAGAAATGAATGGAACACACCTAACCAGGCCGGCCCTTGTTCAAATTTGACAATGAACCAACTTTCTGGCTCTAGCGACAGCCTACCCGCAGATTTCATGCATATAAATAAAGAAAGAAGAATGAAATGAGTGTAGTACCTGTGCTCATCGTGACTGGCATGAAGGAATTGTGTCCTTTAATCAAAGGTGCAATTACTGATTATGAAGTGGGACCGTTTATAGAAATATTTAATCCGGTGATTTTAGGTAGTCATAGTGCTTTGCTAGAAGCCAACTATGATTTATAGACTATATGTTATAAAGTATGTCATAAAGTCTATTGCTATTATTACCGGGTCCTATGAGGTCACACCCTTAGAGTTTGGACTGGATCAGTCTATTGGGAGATAAGGATTGTTAATAATAAAGTGTTATTATTAATAATAAAAGAAATACTTATTTAGGAAATAAGATATCTACACCTGGTATTATAAAAGGAGGGCTTTCTAAGAGAAAACCCTAATCCCACAATTTGACCAAGGCTGCCGTACATCTCCCCCCTCTCTCTCTCCCTCCGTTCGCCTTTGTTCCTCGCTCTAGCAACCGAGTCCCAAGCGATCCAGATCCAAGCTCGGGTGGACCAAATAGAGGAGTCACACGTGAGGCTCTATTCTCTCCATTCCAACAGGTTGTAACACGCATCAAAAGGTATTTAGTTCTTCCTATCTATGATCTACTTGGTTTATGCATGAGATCCTTAGTTAGATGTTAGGAAATCGTTTCCTGAAATTCCGCTTTACGTATCTAAAATCCCAACAGTGGTATCAGTTGCCTCTTGCATAAATTGATTAGATCAAGTTCAAAGTTTTAAATATTGATGCATGTTCATGATTGTCTTGATTCAAATTAAGTGGAAAATTGATATATAGGTTAATTTGCATGATTAAAATTATGATTTTAATTGATTGGATTAGTAAAGTTGAAGAACTTTATGAACAAATATGCATGTAAAATTATTCTACACATACTTGATTCATGTGATTTAATTATGCAAGAGATATGATTTTTGACATGTTTTAAATCATTAGATGAAGATTTAATTTTCATAAGATGAATCAACTACCCAAATTCTGATTTTTGGTAAGTTCTATTTTTTTATCGGATTGTTCGAATCGGTTGGCATGTTGGGTGACTGATTTTACAATATGAAATTCTCGTTAATTGTTAACGCAGTAATATGCAGTCATCAATTACCCAAATTCCGAACATGCGCATTCCACTTTACTTAATTCCGAACAAATATGCGGTCCTGTTTTAATTAATTTCCAGACTTAATTTGACAAGATATCATATTGTTCGGATGGTTCGGTTTGATCGGGTGGAATTGTTCTACTCGCGGTCCCACGGTGGCTGGTTCGGGTCGGACCCGGATCGGTCTACAACGTCCGTTTGGTTCGATGGGTGCGGGTTGGTCCGGGTTTGACTCGGGCGCGACTCGGTCCGATTGGGTGGATTTGGCATTTTAGAATAATTTCCTAAAAAAAATATAAGATAAGATCTTATTTGTCTAATTAGATAATATTTGATATTATCTAAAATATACTTTCCTAAAAGTTGTTAGGATAGATTCCCACTAGGTTTAGATAAGGATATTTGATATCTTATCTTGTTGATGCATATCTTATCCAATAATGCATTTTAATGATTAATTATGATTAATTCTATATATTATTTTTAATTTGAATTAAGAATTTGATATTAAATTATTTATCTCATGAGATGATTTATTTAATTTGATATGGTTTTAGTTAAATTAGTTAATGTTATTAATTAGATTAATATTATTGGTAATATTTGATATTATTATTGCATGCATATTTTATGATATTATGATATTATTGCTTGCATGAGGTGACTAATATGACCCACATTAGGATAGATAAATACGATCTGCGTATCGTTATATTTTTCTTGTACACGATCTGCGCATCGTTATGTATTTTTGTAATTTAAATTTCTGCAAGAGAGTTTATTTTAATTATATGTAAGACAAGAAGAAGAAGATCCTAAGAAGACCAAAGGATGGAGATCCATGGAGGATACTAAGGATGGAGATCCAAGAGTAACAAGAGACATGAAGATTAGATCTTTAATTTTGGTTTTTAGGGGCCATACTAGGATCACATTTAATTACTGCATTACTTGAATGCTTTATTTCCCACTTTGCATGCTTGTTTGTTTGTTTATGCTATTTTGTTCACTAGTAAATAAACAATCATTGCATGCTTAAGTCCCTTAACAGAATATTGAGATCATGCCTTTCCATATCATAACCATGAGGCCCTTGGGATTCGTTGGATAGTTTTCGCCCTAGCGAGGTGTCCTTCCTTGACCTTGGGATAGTGCGGGTATGTCTAATAGGGGCATGCTGCCTTGGTATGGTTACACTCAATAAGAGACCAAAAGGCTCAGTTTTGGATCTTGAGGCATAAGGATGAGTCTTACATAAGATGTGGCCATCAACCAAGAGTTATAAGGTGTTATAATTAGTAAAGGAGTTTACTTACCTTGATTACATGAGACTTGGGGAAGTGCCCTAGTACGCTCGAGTTTCATCTAAGATAGGATCTTGGAATCATTTTACTCACAAGGGAAAAGATAATTGAGTAGAATAGGCAATAACTTATTATTTATAGCTTGTCTAAATTTTAAGTTCTTGCATGTCAAGCACAACTTATCTGCATTTTTTATTCCGTTTTTGTAGTTACTATGTCTTCTGAACACCTCAAATTCACTCTCCGCTCAATTGTTGAGAAACACAAGTTGAACGACACAAATTTCATTGATTGGGAAAGACATATGAGAATCAGTCTCAGGTCTGAGGGACAAGAGGATGTCTTTGAAAACCCCATCCCAGAGTTGACTGCCACCTCATCCGATGAGGATAAGGCAAGTCACAAAAACCTGGAAGAAAAGAAGAGGGGAACAGTCCCCACTTTAGGTATTTACGTTACTGAAATCTTATCAACCATATCTCATTCTTGGATATTCGATTCAGGATGTGGTTCTCACATTATTTCGAATGTGCACGGACTAAGAAATAGGAGACGGTTGCAGAAGGGTGAGATAGATCTCCGCGTTGGAAATGGAGCAAGGGTTACTGCACTTGTCATTGGAGATTATAGTCTACCTCTACCTTCTGGCTTAGTTTTAGAATTTTATAATTGTTATTTTGTTCCTTCTATTACTAAGAATTTGATTTCAATTTCAGTTTTGCACCGTGAGGGTTATGAATTTGTCATTAAGGATTATTTTTCCATTTATAAGAATAACATTTTCTATGCTCAAGCCTATGTGAGTAGTAGTGGACTATACATACTGGATCTCAAAACTGAAGTTTATAACGTTGATACAAAGAAACAAAAGTCGAATGACATAAGTGAAGCCAATCTATGGCATTGTCGCTTGGGTCACATAAGCATAAAACGCATGAAGGAATTCCAAACAGTTGGTAGCCTAAAATCATTTGATTTAGAATCATTTGAAACATGTGAGTCATGTCTGATGGGCAAGATGACAAGGTCACCTTTCACTGGTACGAGTGAGAGGACTACTGAGCTCTTAGCTCTCATACATACCGATGTGTGTAGACCTATGAGCACAGAAGCTAGGAGAGGATATCGATACTTCATTACATTTACTGATGATTTTAGTAGATATGGGTATATCTACTTAATAAAGCATAAATATGAGTCTTTTGAAAAGTTCAAAGAATTCAAGAATGAAGTTGAGACACAAACAGGCAAGAAGATAAAGGCACTCCGATCAAATCGAGGGGGCGAATATCTGAGCCAAGAATTCGACCATCACTTGAGGAGATGTGGCATTTTGACACAACTGACTCCACCAGGCACGCCACAGTTGAATGGCATATCTGAGAGGAGGAACATGACATTGTTAGACATGGTCCGCTCAATGATGAGTTTTGCTGATCTTCCTACATCCTTTTGGGGATATGCTCTCACCACTGCTGCGTTCACACTAAACAGGACTCCGTCACGATCAGTTGACAAGACACCACATGAGATATGGTATGGAAAGGTTCCTAGCTTGTCATTTCTGAAGGTCTGGGGATGCGAGGCTTATGTAAAACGTTTACTATCTGACAAGCTAGCACCAAAATCAGACAAATGCTTCTTTATAGGTTATCCCAAGGAAACAAGGGGATATTATTTCTACAATCCCGCTGAGAACAAAGTGTTTGTTGCTCGGGATAGTGTCTTTTTGGAAAAGGACTTCTTTTCCAAGAAGCCAAGTGGGAGAAATGTTCAGCTTGATGAGATTCAAGCTGAGCAACAAACCCAACAAAGTGAGGACATAGATGATGTCACTGAGGTACTTGACTTTGGGGGCGTACCTTCTCAAAGGGAAACCGTCCAAATCCAAGATGCAATTCCTCAAGTTGATGAAGCACCTGAGGTCCCGCATACAGATGTGGTCAACCCAGCAGATAAAATCTCTCCTATTGTTGGACCACATTGGAGATCAGACAGGCTAAGGCAACTGCCTAGGCATTATGAGGATTACGTCTTGACTGCTAGCATTGGCGTTCTACTTTTAGAGAACGATGAGCCTGCGACCTATAAGCAAGCGATGGCGGACCCCGACTCCGAGAAATGGCTGGAAGCCATGAAATCCGAAATGGACTCCATGTCTGAAAATCAAGTATGGGACTTGATAGATTTGCCTGATGGGGTAAACCCCATTGGATGCAAATGGGTCTTTAAGATCAAGACAGACAAGGATGGGAACGTTTCTGTCTATAAGGCAAGACTAGTTGCCAAAGGATTTAGACATGTTCATGGTACTGACTATGATGAAACGTTCGCACCGGTCGTTATGATCAGGTCCATTAGGATACTCCTAGCAATTGCCGCTTATCATGATTATGAGATTTGGCAAATGGATGTCAAGACCGCTTTTCTAAATGGGTATCTAGAAGAGGATGTATACATGATGCAACCAGAAGGTTTTGAGGATCCAGAAAACCCTAGGAGAATATGCAAGCTTAAGAAGTCCATTTATGGACTTAAGCAAGCATCCAGGAGTTGGAATCTTTGCTTTGATGAAGTGGTCAAAAAGTTTGACTTCATCAGATGCGAAGAAGAGCCTTGTGTCTATAAGAAGTTTAGTGGGAGCAAAGTGGCCTTCCTAGTTCTGTATGTGGATGACATACTACTCATTGGGAATGACATTCCTATGCTGGAGACAGTTAAGGAGTGGCTTAAGAAGTATTTCTCAATGAAGGACTTGAGAGAGGCTGAGTACATATTAGGCATTAAGATCTATAGAGATATCTCTAAGAGACTTATTGGTCCGAGTAAGGGAACTTATATAGATAAGGTCCTTGGGAGATTCAATATGATGAACTCTAAGAAAGGGTTCTTGCCTATGCAGCATGGCTTACATCTCAGCAAGAGCCAGTGTCCTAAGACACCTGGTGAAACTGAGAGGATGAGCAGGATTCCCTATGCCTCAGCCATAGGATCCATCATGTATGCAATGACTTGTACTCGCTCAGATGTTGCGTTTGCTTTGAGCATGTGTAGCAGGTACCAATCAAACCCGGGTGATGCACATTGGTGTGCAGCCAAGAACATCCTGAAGTACTTACGAAGGACTAGGGATGATCTCTTGACATTTGGAGGTGATGACGAGCTGGTCGTCAAGGGCTATACTGATGCGAGTTTCCAGATAGACATAGATGATTTTGAATCTCAGTCTGGATACGTCTTCATTTTGAATGGAGGAGCCGTCAGTTGGAAGAGCTCGAAGCAAGGGACAACAACAGATTCTACAATGGAGGCAGAATACATTGCTGTTGGTGAAGCGGCTAAGGAGGTTGTCTGGATTAGGCAGTTCATAGCTGAGCTCGATGTCGTTCCTAACACTACTAGAGCCATTGACGTCTATTGTGACAACAATGGCGCCATTGCTCAAGCCAAGGAACCTAGCTCTAGCTCCAAGTCCAAACATGTTCTGCGAAAGTATCACTTGATCAGACATATCATTGATAGAGGTGATGTGAGGATGTGCAAGGTGCACACAGACGACAACATTGCAGATCCTTTGACCAAGCCCATGTCTAGGCCCAAGCATGACAATCACACTCGGGCCAAGGGACTTAGACGCATTAGAGAGTTCTTTTGAGACATTGTTTGTTTTATGATAAACCTTGTTTATTGTTATTACAGACATTTATGCTTGACTTATATATATGAATTTCATATTATTATTTAATCATTGCTTGGGATTAGATAAAGTATGCAAACAATTTAATAGTTATCAAATGGGCTTATCAAAACTGTTTTGGTGAATGAAACCCCATTAAGTGAACTAAAATTATAAAATTATTAGAAGTCCATGGTCTAAGTTGTTAACTTGGATACAAATGACTTAATCAAAAGACCATATGTGAGATTGATTGATAACACCGGGTTTCATGTGTTATAGGGACATGGAGATGTCTAATCGATTACATATATGTGTATACCGATATGCATCAGACATACCTACCTTAGGACTCCTCAAGGTCTTATTGCGGAGTTCTAGGATTATTCATGATTAGTGAGTTCCTTAGACATGAGTATGATATAGTTATCATTTGATTGCTGGTATGTCTTTGACGCTATCAAACGCTGACCGTAACAAGCAGTTATAAAGGCAGTGATTGAGATTGCCAAAAGTTGAGTAGGAGCTGTAGTCTTACAAGATTGAATATATCCTCCTATTCCATGTATACAACGATACATTTGGAAAGGATTGGTGTCTTGGCCACTTGAAGAGAGAGAACTGTGAAAACGCATGGCCATGCTCGGATGGATTATTAGTAATCATCCGTACTGACAGTTTGATCTCAAGAGTTCAAGAAACATATTTGACGATAAAGATGAGTTTCATCATATAGTCAGATAAGACACTTTGCAACAAAGGAATTTTAACAGTGCACACTTGTTTTAAGGACAAGTGGGAGATTGAAGGAATTGTGTCCTTTAATCAAAGGTGCAATTACTGATTATGAAGTGGGACCGTTTATAGATATATTTAATCCGGTGATTTTAGGTAGTCATAGTGCTTTGCTAGAAGCCAACTATGATTTATAGACTATATGTTATAAAGTATGTCATAAAGTCTATTGCTATTATTACCGGGTCCTACGAGGTCACACCCTTAGAGTTTGGACTGGATCAGTCTATTGGGAGACATATTATAAAAAGTATATACAAGATTGAATATGTCCTCCTATTCCATGTATACAACGATACATTTGGAAAGGATTGGTGTCTCGGCCACTTGAAGAGAGAGAACTGTGAAAACGCATGGCCATGCTCGGATGGATTATTAGTAATCATCCGTACTGACAGTTTGATCTCAAGAGTTCAAGAAATATATTTGACGGTAAAGATGAGTTTCATCATATAGTCAGATAAGACACTTTGCAACAAAGGAATTTTAACATTGCACACTTGTTTTAAGGACAAGTGGGAGATTGAAGGAATTGTGTCCTTTAATCAAAGGTGCAATTACTGATTATGAAGTGGGACCGTTTATAGAAATATTTAATCCGGTGATTTTAGGTAGTCATAGTGCTTTGCTAGAAGCCAACTATGATTTATAGACTATATGTTATAAAGTATGTCATAAAGTCTATTGCTATTATTACCGGGTCCTACAAGGTCACACCCTTAGAGCTTGGACTGGATTAGTCTATTGGGAGACATATTATAAAAAGTATATACAAGATTGAATATGTCCTCCTATTCCATGTATACAACGATACATTTGGAAATGATTGGTGTCTCGGCCACTTGAAGAGAGAGAACTGTGAAAACGCATGGCCATGCTCGGATGGATTATTAGTAATCATCCGTACTGACAGTTTGATCTCAAGAGTTCAAGAAACATATTTGACGGTAAAGATGAGTTTCATCATATAGTCAGATAAGACACTTTGCAACAAAGAAATTTTAACATTGCACACTTGTTTTAAGGACAAGTGGGAGATTGAAGGAATTGTGTCCTTTAATCAAATGTGCAATTACTGATTATGAAGTGGGACCGTTTATAGAAATATTTAATCCGGTGATTTTAGGTAGTCATAGTGCTTTGCTAGAAGCCAACTATGATTTATAGACTATATGTTATAAAGTATGTCATAAAGTCTATTGCTATTATTACCGGGTCCTACGAGGTCACACCCTTAGAGTTTGGACTGGATCAGTCTATTGGGAGACATATTATAAAAAGTATATACAAGATTGAATATGTCCTCCTATTCCATGTATACAACGATACATTTGGAAAGGATTGGTGTCTCGGCCACTTGAAGAGAGAGAACTGTGAAAACGCATGGCCATGCTCGGATGGATTATTAGTAATCATCCGTACTGACAGTTTGATCTCAAGAGATCAAGAAACATATTTGACGGTAAAGATGAGTTTCATCATATAGTCAGATAAGACACTTTGCAATAAAGGAATTTTAACATTGCACACTTGTTTTAAGGACAAGTGGGAGATTGAAGGAATTTTGTCCTTTAATGAAAGGTGCAATTATTGATTATAAAGTGGGACCGTTTATAGAAATATTTAATCCGGTGATTTTAGGTAGTCATAGTGCTTTGCTAGAAGCCAACTACGATTTATAGACTATATGTTATAAAGTATGTCATAAAGTCTATTGCTATTATTATCGGGTCCTACGAGGTCACACCCTTAGAGTTTGGACTGGATCAGTCTATTGGGAGACATATTATAAAAAGTATATACAAGATTGAATATGTCCTCCTATTCCATGTATACAACGATACATTTGGAAAGGATTGGTGTCTCGGCCACTTGAAGAGAGAGAACTGTGAAAACGCATGGCCATGCTCGGATGGATTATTAGTAATCATCCGTATTGACAGTTTGATCTCAAGAGTTCAAGAAACATATTTGACGGTAAAGATGAGTTTCATCATATAGTCAGATAAGACACTTTGCAACAAATGAATTTTAACATTGCACACTTGTTTTAAGGACAAGTGGGAGATTGAAGGAATTGTGTCCTTTAATCAAAGGTGCAATTACTGATTATGAAGTGGAACCGTTTATAGAAATATTTAATCTGGTGATTTTAGGTAGTCATAGTGCTTTGCTAGAAGCCAACTATGATTTATAGACTATATGTTATAAAGTATGTCATAAAGTCTATTGCTATTATTACCGGGTCCTACGAGGTCACACCCTTAGAGTTTGGACTGGATCAGTCTATTGGGAGACATATTATAAAAAGTATATAATATAAATTTATATAGGATATAAGTTGGGAGATAATGATTGTTAATAATAAAGTGTTATTATTAATAATAAAAGAAATACTTATTTAGGAAATAAGATATCTACACCTGGTATTATAAAAGGAGGACTTTCTAAGAGAAAACCCTAATCCCACAATTTGACCAAGGCTGCCGTACATCTCCCCTCTCTCTCTCTCCCTCCGTTCGCCTTTGTTCCTCGCTCTAGAAACCGAGTCCCAATCGATCCAGATCCAAGCTCGGGTGGACCAAATAGAGGAGTCACACGTGAGGCTCTATTCTCTCCATTCCAACAGGTTGTAACACGCATCAAAAGGTATTTAATTCTTCCTATCTATGATCTACTTGGTTTATGCATGAGATCCTTAGTTAGATGTTAGAAAATCGTTTCCTGAAATTCCGCTTTACGCATCTAAAATCCCAACATGGCAAACGTACCTAACTTGCCAAAATGACATGATGAACCCATCCGACGTTCAAAAGGTTATGCCAACTGTGCCAAGGACTATTTGCAATTTAGTTTCCATATAATATACTATAAGGTGTAGCCTGTACATAGGTGGGTAGGAAAAGTATTATTTATTTTGAGCAAACGAAGATCGAGCAACAAGTGCAGGAAGCCATGGGAGGTCGTAAGGTGTACGGAAGCCTTGACTCAGCATCCACATTGAAGGTTCTTGCGCTGCTCTTCGAGGTCGATCTGGAGTTCGAGTTCATCCCAGTCGATGTCGAAGCGGGAGAGAATATGCAGAAGCCGTTTCTGAGTATGAGTGTGAGTATATATACTCCTCCGCTCCATTTCCAAACTGTCCTTTTAATTCGGACGGCATAACTTAAGCTATACGTACGTACTTTCTATTTGATATGCTTTACAATCCAATTTGCAGCCATTTGGTGAGTTACCCGTTTACGAGGATGGACCCTTCACGCAATTTCGTAAGTCGTTTTTACAAATATGCACTTGATTATGTTTTAGGACTCCACTCATCTTCTATTCCATTTGGTACTCGACCTGTTTTTCCTCCTTCAGTTCTGTACTCGATCAATCTGTTGCTGTCAATTCTATGCCTTGGATTTAAACAATGTCGAATTTGAAAACAAATTAAAATTGACAAGTCTGATGGTTTTATGTAAACCCCCCAATACCTTGGCAGATTAAGCTATGAAACACTCTTTTACTTTTCATATTATTATTGTATTATAATTTTTTTGTAGAAAATTTGCCATTGAAAACTTAGTAATTAGTTAATAGAAATTTACATATTTAATTAAAAACAAGACAATACAAAGCATAACATATTGTTTCTAGTTCAAATCTATTTTGTTACATTCATCTTCCTTTTTGTGGGTTCCCGAGATTTTATTAATCTTTTTGTATAAATTCAATATCAATAGAAATATATGCACACTTACGATTATTCCAATTGGGTCATATATCCTTTTGTAAGATATTATTATAGTATATAATAAAAAAATATTTGTATGAAGTGTTTTTATAACTTATTCTAGTAGTGTCATAAGTTAGGTGCGTTTTTTTTTTTTTTTTTTGGATAAGGTAAGAATTAAGCTGAGATAAAGATTAATTTGAGACTCAACCTATAGCATTCTTTCGGATAAGAACTCTGAATTCTTAAAAAAATGTTCTCAAGTAATTCACAATTTTAAATAAATAGTAAAAAAGAAGTACAAAAGTGTGAATAAAAATGTTAATACTCTAAATAAAATTTTCATAATATGATTAGAGAATTTATTTTATAAGTTAATAGATCTTGGAAATTTATAACCCAATTTCATGGGCAAAAAATAAAGAGTAAAAAAGCTTGGGTCAGAATAGTATGTGCGATAAAATTGCTTGCATATTAAGAAATTGTTTTAAAAAAACAGGAAATTGAGGAGCCGATGAGATTCAAAACCAGGACATCTCTCATTTCCCTTCGTATAAGTGTCATATGGACAAATGCTTTTTTATTAATTTATATAGATCTCTAAAATATATATGAAATAAAAAACATGCAGACCTAGTACCTTTTAATGGTGATGAATAATGGCATGAAAAAAATTTCCAAATCTTGAGCATGCGATTCAACAAAAGAAGCTATACATACTCTAACTTTACATACTTCAAGACACGACTCTGATACCACTTGATGAGCTTTCTAGGACCTTTGCAACGCTGGTGTCTTGAAGGAAGTATTGGACTTGAAGGAGGGATATGCAATTGTAGTATAGATTTTTCGTACCACAATTAATAATGTTGACTTGAAGAATAATCACAATGAGAATCCGATCTTCCGTCGTGAATTATCTTTGACCTGAAACAAGGAGGGATTGATCCCCCCAAAGGCACTCCGACGCTCAAGTCAGTAATGGAACGTTTTTTGCATGTATCATAATGGTGGATGCTATAGCCTAATGAAGAAGCAGTAATTAGAGAAAATTAGGGTTAGAGAATCTCTCTTTCTAAATCATTAAAGGCCCATTTAACTCCTTTAATTAAAGCCCAAAAATATCTCTCCTTGTCCAACTAGGATAATAATAAAAATAGATAATTTAATAATGAGATATTTTATCCATCAATTTGCCCCTCGGGCTTTCGAGAATCGATCGAGGATCGGGAGTCCGAAAAACAGTTAAGACATACCAGATTGTCGAAAATAGCAGATCGGTACTCAGCATGGTTTATGACAGGGGCGCACGGTTTGTCACAAACCGTGCACCCTTACAGAGACCCTCGTTTTGCAGTTCTGTTGCCCAGCACGGTTTGTGACATATTCGCACGGTTTGTCACAAACCGTGCGTCTTTACAGAACCTCTTATTTTCTGCTCCGCTTACACCGCACGGTCGACGACTTGGCCCGCACGGTTTGCTACAAACCGTGCGGTACTCCAGAGACTTATGTTCTCGCTATTCGTCTGACTGGCACGGTTTGTGACAAGACCCGCACGGTTTGTGACAAACCGTGTGGTCCTCCAGAGTCTTCTTTTTTCGCTGGACGGATCACCGCCTGTTTGGCACGGTCGAGGACAAGACCCGCACGGTTTGTGACAAACCATGCGGTCCTCCAGAAGTCGTTTTCCCTGTTGAGTTCATACCTTCTGAAATGTTCACCATATTGTGACAACGCGGTGTCGATTTAGGGGCGACTTCGTGGAGTCGGCTTTGATACGACAACGTGGTGTCGGTTTAGATGCGACTTCATGGAGTCGGCTTTGGTACGACAACGTGGTGTCAGTTTAGATGCGACTTCGTGGAGTCGGCTTTGGTACGACAACTTAGTGTCGGTTTAGATGCGACTTCGTGGAGTCGGCTTTGGCACGACAACGTGGTGTCGGTTTAGGTGCGACTTCGTGGAGTCGGCTTTGGTACGACAACGTGGTGTCGGTTTAGATGCGACTTCGTGGAGTCGGCTTTGGTACGACAACGTGGTGTCGGTTTAGGTGCGACTTCATGGAGTCGGCTTTGATATGACAACGTGGTGTCGGTTTAGGAGGGACCTCTTTCTTTCTACTACTCAACAACATGTGACGAAACTGCAGTCTTGGCATTGCTAAATGTCAATTATGAACAACACAGGAAAAACATTCGGGGGGGCCTCATTAAAACCTCTTCACGGGAAAAACACGTGGGAGAAAACCGCGTGAAGAGGGAAAAAAGTACCCCCAGTTCAACTAAATGCATTAAAACTTAGAAAAAGCAAGAGATCAAATGTAGAACCTCCTCAAGTTTGAAACACTCCAAGTGCATGGCACCTCCTTCCCTGACATGTCCTCAAGCTTGTATGCCCCTTATCGGAAGAAGCCGTGACGCGGTACGGACCTTCCCAGTTCGGGCCGAGTTTGCCATCGGTCGGATCTTTTGTATTAGCCAGGACCCTACGCAGGACAAAGTTGCCCACTTCAAAACTCCGCGGCTTGAGACCCTTCCTGTGAGAACGCATCATCTCGCGCTAGTAAGCTGCCAGGCGAATCGTTGACGCCTCCCTTCTCTCCTGTAAGAGGTCGAGATTGACCTTGAGAGCCTCGTCATTCCCTCCCTGCTCGAATGACTTGGTCCTGATCGTGGGAAGGCCAAGCTACAAAGGAATCACCGCTTCCGAGCCATAGGTGAGGGCAAAAGGTGTCTCCCCAGTCGACCGTCAGGGGGTCGTTCGGTATGCCCACAGGACGGTCGACAAATCCTCCACCCATCGCCCCTTGGCGTTATCCAACCTCTTTTTAAGGCCATCAAGGATGACCTTGTTAGTCCCCTTCGCCTGTCCATTCGCCTGCAGATAAGCTACGGATGAGTACAAGTTTTTAATTCCATAACCTGCGTAAAAAGACTTAAACGTAGCGCTATTAAATTGAGTCCCGTTGTCAGAAATCAAAGCATAGGGGATGCCAAAGCGAGTGATAATAAACTCCCAGACGAACTTCTGGATGTCAGTGTCCCGGATCTCTGATAGAGGCTTGGCCTCTACCCATTTTGTAAAGTAATCTGTAGCTGTGACAAGATAACGCTTATTCCCTGGAGCCTTTGGGAAAGGACCCACCAAATCAAGGCCCCACTGTGCAAATGGCCAAGGACTCGTCAAAGGGTTCAAATCAGTGGCGGGCTGATGTATCATCTTGGCAAACTTTTGACACTTCTCGCACTTTCTAACATAGCATTCAACATCCTTCTGCATGTACGGCCACCAATACCCCTGTGCTCTTGCTCTCATCGCTAGGCTTCTGGCAGCCGAATGGAAACCGCATACTCCCTCATGAATTTCACACAAAAAATTTTGCACCTTAGAAGGCGGTACACACTTGAGATAAGGTACCGAGAAAGATTTTCGATACAAAAACCCACTCGGTGAGATCCAGAATAGTGCTGATTTGAGCCTGATTTGTCGTGCTTCCTTTTTGTCTTCAGGCAACCTGCCGTGCTGCAGATAATCAAAGACGAGGTCCATTCAACTTGGTTCAGTGTCAAGCCAGAGGACCTCCTCGTTTTCGATGCTAGGTGACTCAAGGACGCTAATCGTAATAGGGGAATTCTGATTTCCCGAACTGGACGACGCCAGATTAGCAAGTGCATCTGCCACCTCGTTTTGTTCCCGCGGAATCTGGTGTACTCTAAACTCACGAAACTCTGCTAACAAATTGCGAGCCCTCTCCAGATAAGCCAGCATACGCGATGACTTCGCGCCATACTCCCCTATAACTTGATTGACTATAAGCTGTGAGTCTGAATAGATTACCAGTTCCTTTGCTCCTTCGTTCCTGGCTGCCGTCAATCCCAAGATCAAAGCCTCATACTTTGCTTCATTGTTGGTTGTTAGAAACCCCAACTTTATAGTTGTGCGAATTGTCTCCCCCGTTGGAGATTTCAGCACCAATCCTGCCCCTGCACCTTTTCTGTTTGATGCCCCATCGACTTGGAGCTCCCAGGTATGTTGAAAATTTACCTGTAAACTCCAAACCGGGTTAATCGCCTCAGGAGCTTCTCCAACAAATTCGGCTACAAAGTCTGCCAGTACTTGGCCCTTGATCGCCACTCTTGGGACATATCACAACTCATACTGCCCCAGCTCTATAGCCCACTTCTCCACTCTCCCAGAAAGATCAGAACTCACAAGCAGAGCTCTGAGAGGGAAAGCGGTCACAACAACAATAGCATGCACTTGGAAATAATGATTGAGCTTTCTTGACGCCACTACTAAAGCTAAAAGTAACTTTTCCATTGGTGTGTACCTAGATTCTTCGTCAAGGAGTGTCTTGCTGACGTAATAGACTGGACGCTGGGCTCCTCCAACCTCTCTAATTAAGACCGCGCTGACAGCTCTATCCGACACTGACAAATACAATGACAACTCCTCACTAGGCTCGGGAACCGTTAGAATTGGAGGCTTTTGAAGATACGCCTTTAATTCTAATAGTGATTGCTCGCATTCCTCATCCCACTGAAAAATCCTTTCTCCCCTCATCAACCTGAAGAAGTTCCCGCACTTGTCTGAGGACTTACTAATAAAGCGATTTAGGGCAGCTGCCATACCTGCCAATTTATGAACTTTTTTTACACAAGTCGGAATGTGAATTGCCTAGATCGCTCTAATTTGATCTGGACTTGCTTCAATCACCTGACGCGTCACCAGATGACCTAGGAACTTGCCCGAACTGACTCCAAATGCACATTTAGAAGCATTGAGACGCAAACTGTATTTTTTCATGATGTCGAATACTTGCTGCAGATCCCCCAAGTGGTCTTCTTTCTGCCTGCTTTTGACCACCATATCATCAATATAGACCTCTATCCTGGATCCAATCAAGTCAGCAAATAAAGAAACAATAGTTCTCTGAAAGATGGCCCCTGCATTTTTTAGTCCGAATGGCATGACTTTATAGCAGAAGATGCCCCGGGGCGTGATAAACGTTGTTTTCTCTTGATCCTCCTCTAGCAAAGGGATTTGATGGTATCCCCTATAAGCGTCAAGGAAGCTCATTCTTGAATGCCCAGCTATTGCATCCACCAATTGATCGATCTTGGGGAGTGGATACAGGTCTTTGGGACATGCCTTGTTCAAGTCGGTGAAGTCCACACAAACTTTCCAATCGCCGCTCTTTTTCTTAACAACCACAGTATTGGCTAACCAAGTAGGGTATTGAACCTCCCTTACTGCCCCTGCATCAATCAACTTATCCAACTCAGCGATGACTGCGTCTGAGTGCTGAACTGAGGATCGCCTCGCCTTCTGAACCACGAGCTTTGCGTCCGGATGAACGCTTAGCCTATGACAAGCAACTGCAGGGTCCAGGCCCGGCATCTCATATTGGCTCCACGCAAACACCTCCTTGTTCCTTCTTAAGAGCCCCGCTAAGGATTCTAATTCATCTCCTGAAATGTTAGCTCCAACAAGAAAGAATTTTTCGGGTTCAGAGGTACTTACAACAATCTTTTGCAAGGCTTCAATTGACTTATCCGACGTATTCTGGCCAACGTCATCCAAGACCTGCGGGTCGGCCCGGATGGTGTGTACCGAGGAGACCGACCCCTCCACCCCGAGGCAATGTCAGGCGGCCCTTTGATCGCCTCTGACTCGTACCACCCTTCCTTGTAGCGGGAAGACGATTGCCTCGTGGAACGTTGAATGGACCGCCTGCATAGCGTGCAACCAGGGTCATCCCAGAATAGCGTTGTAGGTGCATGGAACGTTCACCACCAAGAACTCAACAGTGACAGACTTTCCTCCCAGCGTGACGGTCTCCCTGAGCATGCCCAAAGGCCATACAGGGAACGATCCTAAACCCATCAATTGTGTAGACACAGGAACCAAATCCTCCTGACTCTTCCCAAGCTTCTTGAACATCTCGTAGTACATGATATCCACCGAGCTTCCTGAATCAACCAGAACCCGACGCACGTCAAACAATGCTAGCTCAACAGTCAGAACCAGTGGATCATTATGCGGGAGCTGGACGCCCTCCAAATCCTCATGAGAGAACGACAACCTCATGACCTCCTCCGAACGATGCCTTTTGCTCTCCTGAATCTCCGCTTTCAGCACATCCATACGATGACAACTCTTCCTGAACTCATGCTTGGATGACTGAGTTTGCCTGACCGACGCCTCAATCATGTGAATAACCTGCCTTGGCGGCCCTGGCACCTTGTCTGTTGGCCCTTCCTGAGCTCTCCTTCCACCTTGAGTGCCCCTCGGCATACCCTTGCCATCTAGAACTCCTTCAATTCTCCCTTTTCGACCATTTGATCCAGGAACCGCCTAAAAGCTTTGCACTCAACAGTTGTATGCCCCTTGTCTTTATGATAGAAACATAACTTGGATTGATCTCGATCCGGCCCATCTCTCATGGGAGCGGGCCACCTGAAGAAAGGCTTGTCCTTTATCTGTCTCAGAATCTCGAACATGGGAATTTTGAACACAGTATGGACAGACTGGGCAGCAGGCAGCGGGGGAAGCCCCCTGTCCCGCCCGTGTGGAGGACGAACCCTGGCCTCTTGGGATTCGCTCCCCCCTTGCTTTCTGGTGGGTGAACGGGACATCTTAGAATCGTCCTCAAGCTTCATTCACTGCCTTAGACGCTCGTGCAATTCACTCATGCTCGCATGCTGCCTCAACGTCAGACTTTCCCTAAGCTTACTTCCGTGGGCTAGAGCGAGCCTCAAAGCAGCCACGACTGATCTCTCATCACAATCATCGATGTCCGAATAGCACTCCATAAACCTTGCGGTGAACTATCTCAACCCTTCATCTCGACGCATCCTCAAAGCAAACAAAGAATCAACAGACGGGGCCTCTCGGCTGTTAGCAATAAAATGAGACACAAACTTCTTCGCCAACTGGTCCCACGAATAGATTGAGTCAGATTTCAAGGTGTGGAACCACTTCGCTGCGATTTTACCTAAACTTGCAGGGAACATTTTGCACATCAGGGCATCATTCGCAATCCACAAAGCCATCTTGTGGGAAAACATGGCTATGTGACTAACGGGATCCGACTTCCCATCATATAATTCAAAGGAGGGGGTAGAAAACTTAGCTGGCGGATGCTGGTCCCTGATTTGCTTAACGAACGGTGTAGAAGTCATCCGAGCAAGTTTCTTCTCTGCCTGCTCTTGAGTGTTGACCAAAGATTCCCCCTGATTGTCGAGCAAGCGCATCAAACGCTTCTCGCGTCTCGGAACCTCTCGTTGTCCCGACCTCAGACCCGTCCTGAGTCGATGCTTCCTTCCCTTTCCCAATGCATGCGCACATGGGGGGACCGGGAACGTCGGGTACGCTCGTGATGGTCCCGGCCTGTCGCGGTCTCACGCGGCTCACCTCGCCTCCCACTTCAGAGCGGGTCATGCCGAGACGAAGACGAGGCCGTCCTCAACATGCTTATGTCCCGGCTCCTGCCAGGGTGACGATCTTGCTCGAAGCTCATAGCCATAGTGATAGGATCAGATTGTCCGCCGCTCACGACCCTAGGGTTGGCTCACTCACGGGTCGTGTTGGCCTCAATCACGCTTCGCAGACGACCTACGCCGCCATTAGTGTCGTGTTCCTCCATTGGACGCTTGTCCCTTGCCCTATCGAGCAACCGACGAGCCTCAGCCGCCTCTTCCCTAGCCACGCGAATATGCGTCTCTTTTTCTGCCAGAGTCGCTTCGAATTCCAGACGTTGACGCTCTAGGGCTTGATCCATCTCATCCCTCTGGGCATCCTCCGCCGCCACCGAACTTCTCGTAGTTCTCTCGGTGACCATTCTTGCTTTCGATTCCCACAGACGGTGCCAAACTGTAGTAGAGATTTTTTGTACCACAATTAATGATGTTGACTTGAAGAATAATTACCTTGAGAATCCGATCTTCCGCCGTGAATTATCTTTGACCTGAAACAAGGAGGGATTGATCCCCCCGAAGGCACTCCGACGCTCAAGTCAGTAATGGAACTTTTTTTGCATGTATCATAATGGTGGCTGCTATAGCCTAATGAAGAAGCAGTAAAATTAGGGTTAAAGAATCTCTCTTTCCAAATCATTAAAGGCCCATTTAACTCCTTCTTTAATTAAAGCCCAAACATATCTCTCCTTGTCCAACTAGGATAATAATAAAAATAGATAATTTAATAATGCGATATTTTATCCATCAACAATCTTGCTCAACAATAAATACTTGATGTGGAAAGAGTGAACTTGTGGGATTTGATGTGGATATTCACGTGAGGTAATGGTAGATAGGGATAAGCAATAAAAACTTCGAGTGGATCTACACGAGGAGTCTGAAGGACTCCTCAAGGCCTCAGATATGTCCACCATGTCTTGAAGAGGTTGCATATGAGATTCAAAGGATATGGCCACCTTTGTCACAAGAATTGGGGGTTGCGTTGTATGCTTTTCATATGGCTACCAAAGAACATAAGAACATTCTTGTTAAGTCCACAAGATCAGTTGAAATGCAAAGATAAACTGGAAATTTTTATTGAAATGAAACAACACGTAAAAAAACACTTAAGTTTGATCTTCAATTTGCCAACCTAGAATCTAGGTGTTTGGATTTTATACTACTTGAAACACAAAAATGGGCCTCCACAAAATGGACAAAAGCCTAGGCCCGAAACCAAGATCCAATCCCATATGCCTATTGCTCAAGGTCGGCATCGTAGCCCCTGGTCTCGGCGTGCGCGGCGAGAGAAGCTTCCACGAGCCATCTCCGGATCCACTCATGAATTTGAGGTTAAACATGAGCGGATTGACCAGTGTACCGTGCTTGATTCTCGTTGAATCCACTCTCTAGTACTTTCACCATTTCTTCTAAGTGAGAATTCTTCTCCTTAGCGGTTTGGAGTTCTCTATCCTTAATTTCTTTCAACTATTGCTCACTCAGTTTCTTTTCTATTTCCTTATCTATGTACCCAATCCCATACTTAGGTTACAAAGTGAATCCCATCATCCCTAGCCCTTTGTTCCTTTTAGATCGAAATGATTTTGTTAACTTGGGCTTTAACTTGTTATAGGTCCCACTCATATTTGGTCAAGAAAGGATAGGTTTTTTTATCAGCATGTATGGTAGTAGTATCAGATTTCAGAGAAGCATTCTCTTTTCTTAAAGCTTCAAGTTCACTTCGAGTTTCATCACAAAAGCTGCATGGAACAATTGAGGAACTATGAGTGTTTTCTATGGTTTCTTTCAAATTAGACACTCTTCCTTAGACAAGTTAAGTTCTTCTTGGACCCTCAGGTTTTCCATAAACATTCTCTTCACATGTACAATTAAATCATTCTTGTCAAAGTCATTAAGAGAATCGAAAAAGGCTCTAGGGCTTACCTCTTCTTCTGAAGTGGATGACATGAGGGGCATGACACATATCTTGGGCTTAAGCCATGATTCTGGTTCATCATCAAAGTCTCCACCCCAAGCAGCAACAAAAGCTTTATTTGCGTTGTTCTCATGATTGTCACCTTTAGGGCATGTTTTTGCATAGTGTCCTTTCTCATGACACTTGTAGCATGTGACATCCTTGATGTCCCTTTTTTGTCCAATATTCCCTCCATTTTTCTTGAATTTTGCCTTTTGATAGAGGGAAGGCCTGGCCTTAGTAATGAGAGTAGTTTCTGAGTCCATATCGTTCTCTAGGTCTTCATTACCATAACTTTGAACAACATGTTTACATTTTATTTTGCGAACTTATCCTTTACTTCACACTTCTTAATCCTACCAAACACCTCATGAAGAGTTGAGGTAATAGTAAGAGGATTTTTCTTCACGAGATTTTGAGTAAGCTTGTGTTTGGGACTAAGTCCTTCAACGTCGACTATGAATTTTTCCTTTGAGAGTACCTCATTAAAAGTAACACCAAGAGTCGAGAGATGAGTAAAAATACCCTCGAAACATGATTGATATGAAAAAAACAGTTTCTCCTTCAATCATGGTGAAATTGTAGAAGTCATGTTTGGATTGGAAGCGATGTCTTTCCTTGAGATCTTCACTTCCCATGTTCATTTGCTCGATCTAAAGACTTCCACTTTGACCCAACAATGGTGCAAGACATGAGTTTTGTTACATCTTCATGTCATAAGGCATTTTTGATGAGCATGGATGCCTTGAAATTCTTCTCCATACCCTTGTAGTGATCTGGGCCACAAGGAGTAGTCTCATTTGTGACTTCATCAGAGACTTTGATCGAAGTCACCCTTTTCAATGACCAACTAAGTTTGATAGTCATTGCTTCTCATCCAGTCCGAGAAGAGAATCTTCTAGATGTTGTATTCTCTATGTTCAAGAAGATGAGGCTTGTTGTTCCAAGCCCAACTTCATAGCTTGTGAAGAAAGTCATTATTACATGTTAATTGTGAGTAACACACCATCTAGAGAAACTTCTCTAATACCAATTGTTGAATCGTTATAAGGTCAGGGAATGACATAACTGTTTCTGGGCAACAACATAAGTAAAATTGGTAATGTAACCGTAAGAGTGTTACACAATTCCTTAGAGATGAAAACTCAATCAACGAACAAGTTGATTAAGAAAAATATCTACTTCTAGGTGGTTAACCTAGTAGGATTTCTAATAACACACATTTCCTAGATCAACTAGATTCCTAATGCTAGACACGTTGCATATATAGTTCTAGGATAAGATATTCAACATTCTATCTTTTAGTTGGCCAATGCATGCCAACTAAAGATCTTTTTTTCTAACTAATCCTATTCCACATAAATACAAGACATTTTCATCTATTAGAAAAATATATTGTCTCCTTAAACAAGACTTAGTCAAACTTTATCTAAATCGTATGCCTTGGAGATCAAGTCATCGTGAAATCTTCACTTTCCATATATGAATAATCTGTAATGAAATTCTCAATGCTTCTTCTCTAAGTTTTCACTTTGTTTATTCGTGTTGTTCATTTGCTTTGTAACACAAATAGTGCGAGATCTTATCTCTTCCTTCTTTCGCTCACTGCCTCTGTTCATTGTGGACTCTCAGTTCCTTTACTTCTCTATTTTTCTTCTCTTGATTTTCACTATTCCCAAACTCATTTTTTAATATGAAACTAATACAAACAAGTAAATCATAAATTTAATAGTGTTCATCATCATCAAAACCAAATGGGACAACATTGTTCCAAGATAATTTGAAAACAATTAACCAAAAAGTAGCTAGTGCGTCTTTGTAATTTTTAATTGAATATAACAAATGATCTTCAAAATTAATTTTCTAAGCAAAAATTATCAATTATTATCAAGCCATCAAGTATATCTGATATCCTGATCGTGTGATTCGTTTCTCACTCTATATTGATCCACTTTTTAGTAGAAACTCACGTCATGATCGAAATGATTACATTGCATAACCCTTGCCCAGTCTACCGCAGATTTGATTAATATATAAACACAAATGTGCAAGAGGAAGATGATTGAATTATATATTTATATATATAAACTTAAATTTGATCAACTTTGATTATATATAAGTACTGAAAGCTATGTTAAATGTCAAACTGATAGAATATGGAGCAATTTTAAGAAGTGTGGGCCATCAGTACAGCAAGAAAGGGCAAGAGCTTATTTGTTGGGTTTCCAGAGAACAAGCTCTAGTAGCGAACTGGGTAGATGTGGAGGATAACCATTTTCGGCCTGCGGTTACCAAACTTCTCGACGAGCTTGTCGAGAAGCCGAAGAAAGGCTTTGCGATTAATGAGGATGACTTAGTCAAGGCCAAAGAGAAGATGATCAAGGTGCTAGACGTCTACGAAACCCAACTTAGCAAGCACAAGTACTTGGCGATGGACAAGTATACCATTGTTGATGTTGCACATTTGCCTTATTTGCAATCACTAATGGATATGCCAGTGACTCGGAAGCTCATTGTCGCTCGCCCACATGTGAACGCGTGGTGTGTCGAAATCTTAGCTCGTCATGCATGGACCAAGGTCCTTGAGATGCAAAGAAAGGCTTGAGTACAATTCCAGTCTAGTTATATACTACATATCATAAAATAAATGTAATAATGCCGCTGAATTCATGGCAACTAATCAAGATTGAGGCTCAAATGGAGCTTAATTGTTCCGTCGGACATTATTTTAGTTGGCATGTAACTTTTAAGGAAATTATATTCCGCTTCCATAATTTTTGTGGCTTGCCATGAATCTTTTTTTTTAATATTTTGTTAATATCTGGAACCATATGAACAAACTTGAATTGGTAAACATGATCATCTCTGTTAGCTATAGAAGTTGGATCCGTGATATGTAGAGACATCAAGATCGTTGGACGAAAGACACATGACCATATCTGGAGCATCAGATGGACATCACATGGATTGTCCTAGCAAAATGGCTTGTAGATTAAGGAACTGTTGCTATTGTACGTGTTAAGGAAAAGCTTTCTCGGTGGAAGATTGTTGGTGATTTTAGTGTCATCGGCCATTTGGTATAGTCGGGATTCGCTAAAGACTTGAGGAGTTCGTTCGGCACATGACGAGCTTCGAGGGTGAGGAGTGCACACTCTTATGCGTGGATTCAAACTTGGGGTTACTGTAAGGTTGTGGAACGTGTCGGGATTTGAGAGGTGGACACCGAGAATGTGAATTCAAGGTCCAGGAAAGGTGCACGGACCGTGCACGGTCTATTCACAAAGAAACATGTCTTTGGTAAAGGTGCACGGTCCGTGCACAATTAGCAATTTGGTCTCAGTTGAAGTGCACAGACCGTGACCCTAGCTGTACGGTATGTGCACTGTGTTAATTTGCACGTACTTGCTCTCGAATTAAGTGGTTAAATGGTTGGCGGGTTTTTTAATTGTTTTTAACCACCCCATGCCCTATATAAGGGTCTGGTTGGATCAAGTTTTGGCCCTAACCTAAGAGATTATACTCTTGTGTGGATCACATTGAACAAAACCGAAAATTCCTATTGTCTCTTATTGATCTTGCCTTGATCTTTAAAGGTTGTGTTGTCTTATCCCAAATTAAATTTCGTGTAACCCGAAGGCTAAAAGTGAAGGGTCGAAATATTTGTTTTGGAAAGTGCCCTTGCACGATTCAATTTCAATCCAAGCGAACCGAAGTTTGATCGACTTTACACCCTACTACAACATTCAAAACCAATAATTTCATATTTGATCAATGGTGGTTGCATCATTGTGCGAGATGACTTTCACGTTTGGGAAGTTGGAGAAGTTCAAGGGCGTGGACTTCCAAAGATGGCAAAAGAAAATGCATTTCCTCCTCACGACGCTCAAGGTGGTGTACGTTCTGAGCATGCCAATGCCCCCTGTGCCGGAGGATGCGGAGAACAAACCCTTGGAGGAGATGAGGAGGCACAATAAGTGGGAAAACGGGAAGATTGCACGATTGGTTGTCATGTGCGGTAGTGGTTGGCTATCAAATTCAATTTGAGAGGCCACACATCCTAATCACGATAAAGGCTAATGCAAATTAAGCATGAACGGTTGTGATATGTGGCTGCAGAAATGGAGGATTCATAAGTTTATGTTATTTATATATTGGGTATATACATATATATGTAAGACCGGTCTTTGTATGGTCTTGGATGTGGTATTAAATATGTAAAGTAGACATGAAAATTTTATTCATGTGTAATTATGTGAAGATCGTCATATTTAAGCCATGATGATGATTTTGGGATATATGTAAGAGGTTGTGAAATCTCTGGACATGTATACATATAACATATATTTATATGTATGGGTAAGGATTAAATTCTTGTTGGTGTCATGCATTATATGCTAACGGCATATGGTGGCAGTTGAAATCTCATATGTGGATGTTCATATGCATGATACATGTACATACATGTATGATATTTTAATAGAGGAGGAAGTGTTTAAGCCTCTGTTTATATGAAATACATGTGATTATGTACCATTAAACTGGTGGAAGCACATTTGTATGACCATAGTATAATTTTGGTCATGGTTGGAAAATTTAATTCCTCGGGTTCATTCCATGTAAGTGGGTGATGGAGGTGTATGGTCTATAATCTACGTATACGTATTATACGTATGACCATGGAACTGTTCAGATTAAGTCTCAAGAGACTAAGGACAAGTATCTCATGAGTTAGATGAGGTCTTGTGTGATTTTATAAGTTTACTATACTATTGTATAGACTACTCATGTTGTAGATTACTTGATTCAGGTCTATTGTATTTAATTCTGATTACTTAATGATAAGTCTATTAGGTTGACCAGATACTTTTTAGTCTACTGGTAGTTTAGTTATACTGATTGGCTAGATTTAACTCTACTATTTCCAAACACATTAGTCATTAGACCGTATTATACTCTGTATAGATTGGTCGATTTTTTATATATTGAGTATATATGTTATGCGATTTATGGTGTGCGTTTTATTAACCAGATTATTCTTGTTATTGTTATGTGTATTTATTGCATGCTAAAGACGAGGCCCTTGATAAGTTTAAGGTTTATAAAATCGAGGTTGAATTGCAACACAATGACATGATTAAGAAACTACGCACCGATAGAGGTGGAGAATATTATAATCATGCGCATTTCCAATCTGTAGGCATTATTCATGAGACTACGGCTTCCTATGCACCACAACAAAATGGTGTGTCGGAGAGGAAGATTCGAGTCCTAAAAGAAATGGTTACTTCCATGTCATCCTACTCGGGATTGAGTGATGGATTTTGGGATGAAGCCATGCTAACGACTTGCTATTTGCTAAATAGGGTTCTAAACAAAAGGAATAAGGTCATCCCTTCTGAACTTTGGTACAAAAGAAATCAAGCTTGAATTATCTTCGAGTTTAGGGATGTAGGGTTGTCGTTAGACTACCCCAACCCAAGAATATATGTGTTCCGTAGGAGCACAGATATTCTTGGGTTTTATGTGATAGAACCTGATGAATCTATATCGGTTCACACCTTGATTGAGTCAAGAGATGCAATATTTGATGAGAATCATATCTCGTCCTTACCTAGACCAAATGATTTGATTTCTAGCACAAGTGGAACTAGAGAAGGAGGCGGCTCAGCCGTGTCTCCTAACGACTTACCTGTGTTCCGTAGGAGCAAGCGAGGGAGGATTGGAAAATCTTTTGGTCTAGATTTCCAAACTTATTTGGTTGAGGGATCTAGAGATGAAGTTGGGCTCCAATACTCATATTGTTATCATGTTGATGAGGATCCTAGGACTTTTGATGAGGCAATGTGGTCTCAAGATGTTGCATTCTGGAAAGAAGCAATAAACGATGAGATGGATTCCATCATGGGAAATAATATGTGGATCTTATCAGATCTCCCACCGGGTTGCAATCCTTTGGGCTACAAGTGGATCTGCAAGAATAAGATGAAGGTCGATGGTACTATCAATAAGTTTAAGGCTAGATTGGTTATCCAAGGCTTTAGACAAAGGGAAGGTATTGATTATTTCGATACCTATGCTCTGGTTGCTCGGATCTTCACCATTAGGTTGTTGATTGCCTTGGCGGGTGTCAACGATCTTGTGATTCACCAAATTGATGTCAAAACGACATTCTTGAAGGGTGATTTGAAGGAGAAGGTGTACATGAAGCAACCTGAAGGGTTCATTATGCTCGATAATGGGCATAAGGTGTGTACGTTGGTAAAGTCATTGTATGGGCTAAAGCAAGTACCTAAGAAGTGACATCAAAAGTTTGATGATGTTGTCTTGTCGAGCAGATTCGAGTTAAATTAGTCAAACTAGTGTGTATACAACAAGTTTGATAAGTCCTATAATGGAGTAATCATTTGCTTATATTTTGATGACATGTTGATCTTTGGTACGGACCAAAGACAAGTAGACCTTACAAAGGCATTTTTGTCATCAAGTTTTTCCATGAAGGACATGGAGGAGGTGGATGCGATCCTTGGTATAAGGATCAAACGTGAGAACAAGGGACTATCTTTGACACAATCTCATTACATTGAGAAAGTGCTTAAGAAGTTCAATTGTGAGACTAGTTCTCCGGTGATCACTCACATGGACCCGAGTGTGAAGCTTATGGCCAATACATGTCAGACGGTATTACAACTCGAGTACTCAAAATTGATTGGTTGTTTAATGTATGCCATGAAGAGCACAAGGCCGAATATCGTTTATGTGGTAGGAAGGTTGAGTAGTTACACTAGTAATCCTAGTACTCACCATTCACAAGCAATAAGGCGGGTGGTCAAGTACTTAAAAGGAACCATGAATTATGGTTTGTCATATGTCGGATTTCCTTCGGTTCTAGAAGGGTATTCTGATGCGAGTTGGATTACTAACGTGGAAGATCATTCTTCTACAAGTGGTTAGGTATTCTTGCTTGAGGGATGTGCCATTTCATGGGCTTCTAAGAAGCAAACTTGCATGACAAGTTCGACTATGGAATCGAAATTCGTAGCACTGGCAGCTGTCGGTAGAGAGACAGAATGGCTAAGGAACCTAGTGTATGAGATTCAATTGTGGCCAAAACTGGTGTTACCCATATCTATCCATTGTGATAGTCAAGATAATTTGGCTATGGATTATAGCCAAGTGAATAATGGTAAGTCATGACACCTGGGCATTAGACATAGCGTTGTACGTGAGTTGATCACTCATGGGGTGATCACTATTGAGTTTGTTCAGTCTCAACAAAATCTGGCGAACCACTTGACAAAGGGGTTAGCTAGGGACTTGGTAATCAAGTCGGCTATAAGGATGGGTTTAAAGTCCGTTTAAAATCTCTACTGGTGGGATACCCAATTCCCCTTTAATACGACGTTAGAGGTAGAATTCAATGTGGAAAGCCTACACTTAGAGATTGGAGCACATGTTCAATACCATCCAAAGGTATGTGCTCAGACTTGCAAGAAAAGTTAGGGTGAAGTTTATCTTCTTAATGAAACTTTTGAAAAAATGCATTTGCAGGTGCATGATCGAAGAATCCCCGTTCATTGAAGAAATCGCCAGGGTCGAGATCCCCAAGAAGTTTCATCTTCCCAGCATGACGACATTCGACGGCACCAGCGACCCATATGACCATATTTCTATATATAAACAAAAGGAACGATTGCATCGTTTGCGGATCTGGTCAACTCCTTCAAAAGTCAATTTGCCAGTAGTCGGAGGCTCGAAAAGCAGTCGAGTGACCTCTACCGAGTCACACAAAGGTATAACGAACCTCTCAAGAATTATCTCAACAGGTACAATAAGGAGAAAGTGGCGATCCCCCACTACGACGTCACAACCTCCATCGAAGCCTTCAGACAAGGTCTGATCAAAGACAGCAACCTTTACGACGAGATTACCAAGTACCCATGCAAAAGCTTCGAAGAAGTCCAGGCCAAGACCATGGCCGAGGTAAGATTGGAAGAGGATCGTGAGTCGCGAAAAGCCTCACGCGGGCCCGATCCGTCTGATCGTAAAAATCTCTCTGACAACCGTAGAGACAGACGTCCACATCCTTACTCTCGTAATTGAAACGAGTTGAGTCAGGTAAACTCTTTCCAAGACAGGTCCCAGGACTGGAGAGACGTCCCGGCGTTGCCTCCCAGGATCCAATATTACAACTTCAACGTTTCTGTGTCGGAGCTCGTCAAGAGTTTCGACAAATATGGAAAGAAAGTAAGATGGCCCCGAAAGAGCGACCGACCGGACGTCAAGAAAGACATGAGCCGATGGTGCGAATTCCATGGCGATCATGGTCATTCGACCGACGAATGCATCGCCCTGCGAAATGAAGTCGCAAGACTGCTCGCATAGGGGCTCCTGCGCGATGTAATCTCGGAGCGGGCAAAAACCACCATGGAACGATGAGACCAGGTAAAACAAAACAAACCTCCATCCCCCGTCCATACAAAAGTTGTCAATACTATTTCAGGTGGATCGGATGTATGTGGAAACACATACTCCGCGGCTAAGCGACATGCAAAGGAAAGCAAGGGCAACAAGCCCGAGGCATCAGAATTAAGGCCAAGGAAGATCTCCAACCTTCCGACAGTCACGTTCGACGAGTTCGATTCCGACGGATCGGACGGTCACCACGATGGTCTGGTAATCTCTCTGTCTATTGGTAATTGCTTAATACGAAGGGTACTAATCGATACAAGGAGTTCAACCAATCTTTTGACCCTCGACGCTCTTAAGGAAATGGGTCTAGCTGAAAACGACCTAATCAAAAAGTTGACCCCACTGGTCGGGTTCAGCGGTGAGGTTAAACATACGACTGGTGAAATCATTCTAACCACATACGCTGGAGGAATCAACCAACAGGTGAAATTCTTGATCCTAGATTGTCCATCTCCCTACAATTGTATTCTTGGCAGGCCATGGATACACGCTATGAGAGCGGTACCCTCGACGTATCATCAAGTCATCAAGTTTCCCACTGAATGGGGAGTACAAGAAATCTGAGGAGACCAAATGACCGCTAAAGAGTGCTACGTCGCTTCCATGAAGAACGCAGTCGAACATCAGACTACATAGCAATCACAGAGCGGCGAAGGATCCAGTCAGTTCATCGAACCAGAAATGGAAAAACTCGACAAGATCGTACTGGACCCTTCAAAGCCAAACCAAACGATCCATCTCATCCCCTTGTTAAGCAAAAACGCAGGAAGTTTGCCCCTGAGAGGAACAAGATAATTGACGACGAAGTCAAGAGCTTATTGGAAACAAGGAAAATAAGAGAAGTCCATTATCCTGAGTGGCTAGCCAACGTGGTCGTAGTCCAGAAAAAGAACGGCAAGTGGAGAGTCTGCATCGACTTCACAGATCTCAACAAGGCTTGTCCCAAAGACTCGTTCCCACTACCCCACATCGACGCCATGGTCGACGCCACAGCAGGGCACGAAATGCTTACCTTCATGGACGCTTTCAGCGGCTACAATCAAATCCTCATGGAACCCAACGATCAGGAAAAAACAGCATTCGTCACTAGCCAAGGTATCTATTGTTACAAAGTAATGCCCTTTGGCCTAAAAAATGCAGGGGCTACCTATCAGCGACTAGTCAACAAGATGTTCAAAGATCAGATCGGGGACACGATGGAAGTCTACATAGACGACATGTTGGTCAAGTCCAAAAAGAAAGAAGATCACATAGACCACCTACGCGACAACTTCGAGGTGCTCAAAAGGTACAATATGAAACTAAACCCTACTAAATGTTCCTTCGGAGTGTCATCATGGAAGTTCTTGGGGTACATGGTGACACAAAGAGGAATAGAAGCCAACCCAGAACAAATCAAGGCTCTCGTTAATCTTCGATCCCCCCGATGCATCAAAGACGTACAAAAGCTCACGGGTCGGATATCAGCTCTGAACAGATTCATCTCCAAATCATCCGACAAGTGCAAACCCTTCCACGACGCTCTCAGGAAAAACAAGTCCTTTCAATGGACGGAAGAACACGAAGCAACGTTCCAGAACTTGAAAGAGTACATGGCCAGTCCCATGTTACTGATGGGGGATGGACATCGTCGGGAAGCTCCCTCCCGCATCGGGTCAAAGAGTCTTCTTCCTCACCATGACAGACTACTTCTCTAAGTGGATCGAAGTCGAAGCCTACAGAGAGGTAAAAGATCAACACGTCATTTCATTCATAAAACGCAATATCTTGTGCAGATTTGGCATCCCATCAGCAATCGTGTGCGACAACGGTTCCCAATTCATCAGTCATAAGACTCGAGCCTTCTACGACCAATGGAACATCAAGTTGGTCACGTCCACACCTCGGTATCCGCAATCCAACGGACAGGCCGAGTCTAGCAACAAAATCATTATCAATAATCTCAAGAAACGCCTCACTGGGGGCTAAGGGCAAATGGGCCGACGAACTCCCATACATTCTCTGGTCCAACAGAACTACTCCAAAAAATGTGACCGGACAATCGCCTTTTTCCCTCGTCTACGGGAGTGAGGCAGTGATTCCGGCCGAGTTACTGGTTCCGACCGCCCGTTGCAACCTCCAAACGAGCAAGCAAAACGATATTGAATTGGCTCATAACCTAGACACAGTGGACGAGATCAGAGAAAAAGCTCGAATCAGGATGGTCAGATTTCAACAACAGGTCGCAAGGAGCTACAACAAGAACGTCAGGATCAAGGGATTCACAGTCGGAGATTGGGTCCTTAGGAAAACCTTCCAGAACACCAAGAATCCATCCGACGGAAAACTCGCACCACAATGGGAAGGACCCTACTTGATCACCAAAGTGGTCGGATAGGGAGCGTATCAATTAGAAGACAAAGACGGACAACCAATTCCAAGAAGTTGGAACGCGGCACATCTAAAGCTATACCATTTCTGAACTGACAAGGTAAGACACTACAAAAACTCGCACATCGCTTATTATTGCATGCACATCTCTATCTTCCTTTACAAACTATCATTTGACACTAAGTGAGGACCTCATCCTTACAAAAACACGAATGCAAAACTGCATTGACACATACATTGGATCCAGTCATCCGCAAAAAGCGCTTACATTACACGATCGATCGGAACACGGGGAGATGAACAACACAGGCACGTCGGCACACCGCCTGCCTTATACAAAACATAAGGTACGACACCTTATTACATTCACGCAATAGAAACATATTGCTTACCTCCCCGGCATAAAGTCATGACTAACACATACACAAACATTTACATGCCTATTTTACACACATACATACGGGGAGCCCCACTCGACGGAGCACACGGGCGAGACCGACACACCAAACACAAAACGTTATCGACAATCCCCTTGGATGTCTGACGACATGTACGAAACAAGAAAACGTACGATCTTATATGTAAAGACAAATTGCATTGAATAAAAACACGAGCATTTTTATACAAAATACGCGACCCGCGATGGTGGACGGGTCGCCAAAACATATTGTCTGCCTACACATCTGTAGGACTTCATCAAGCATTCACTTAAAAACATTCTGCGACCTGTGATGGTGGACGGGTCGCCAAAAATACCAAATGTCTAAACCCACGCACAAGTGGGACAACGAGTCAAACTATGCAAGAAAAACAAATCAGGCATCGGGGACAATGGCCTTACCTTCGACAAGGGCTGGCTCCAGAGAGGCTACACCATCAGTCGGCTCGACGTCGCCAGAATGGGCCTCGTCCTCGCCAGCCTCCTCATCCATGGCCTCCTCTCCGACGCCAGCCAAGCGAAACAGCTCCTGACCAGGATTTCCCTTCGGAAACATGGAGTCCAGAGTCTCCTTTTCTGCCTTCAAGTCCCAGAGCTCATGCTTGCCTTCATCGAACTCTTCGATCATTTCGACACGCGACTTCAGTGCATAAAAAGCTCCGACATCGCCTGTGATCTGACCAGTAGAAATCCGAGCCTGCTTCACCTCTTCCTCAACGCCTGATCGACTCTCCTCAAACTCTTTCCGACTCGCAACCAGCTCCTATTGGCAACTCTTTAACTCCATTGTAAGGCGACGCTCAGTCTCACGACAACGGCTCTCCGCTCTCTCTAGTTTGGTCCTCAAGGACGCAAGGTCGGACTCTATCCTAGCAGCCCTTTCCTCAGCCTTGGCGACCATTGTCTTGACACCAGAATAGGCCCCCAAGAGATACTGGAAAGTCTGAAATCTCACACGACAATGCAACACATAGTCAGAAGACATGGCCAAACGAAAGAAAAAGAGAAAAAGCACAAACAGAGGGCAACTCACCCTCCACGCGGAGCATCCCGCTTCACCAATGCAGTCCAAAGGGGAAACATCATCGACTTCCGATTTCAAAGTCGGATCCTGAGCACGGAAGAGATCGGCAATCGATTGACCGACTGCGCCAATCTTACCGATCCACTCGGCAGTCGCCTCATTCTTCCTAGGGATCTCCTCCACTTTGAGATCATCAGACTGAACATCCGCCTTCCTCTTAGAACCAACTTTGGCTGGAAGCGCCGAGTCCACCGGAACAGACTTAATCGATGCGGCTTTGGCCGCCGCCTTCCTTTGCTCAATCGTCGAACGTGGCGAGCAAGGCAGCGATGGCAGGCGGCATTGGCGCAGTGCGCGATGACTCTGGGATGCATGGAGTAGGCACAAGCAGAAAGTAGGGTGCTTTGCCAGACAAACACGCAGTGAGGTCACTGGGCCTAGCCAAAAGCAAGCGACGCTCACATTTGCCTTGCAACGGAGGCGTCTGCGGCAACAGCATGGCCAACCTTGTCGATGACGAGGTGCTGGTCGGTTTTTGTTGGGAACTGGGCATATGTGGACCAGTGCTCGTGCCAGAATTGGAAAAACCTGGCCAAGCCTCTGGAGTGCCTTTCTTGGTCTTCCCAGCGTCACCAGCAGCGACGCCATGACGATCCAGATGGGCACTTGGTGTCCCAGTTGTGGCGTTGTTCTTCTTCTTGTCAGTTCCTGGTGGAGATGAAATTTTGCCAGAAGTGGATGAGTTTTGCCTCTAGAGTGCCTCTGGACACTCGTTTGACCTAGTAGACGTGGTCTCGATGGCCTTCTGGCGATCACGCTCAACCTGGTCCTGCAAGATCTCATGGGGAGACATTGGATGCAAGGTGACACGCTTCCCGTGGTAATTGAACACATAAGTGTTCAAATAGCCATCATGGAGCACGCGTCTGTCGAATTGCCATGGGCGCCCAAGCAAAATATGGGTGGCGTCCATTACAACGACATCACAAAGTATAGAATCATAGTATAGCCCTATGGAAAAATAAACTAAGCATTGGCGAGATACTGTGTTACCTGGACTTGAAGAAATCCATTGGAGGGCATAAGGCTGTGGATGAGGCGTCGTAGGCAACTTGAAGTGTGTCATGACCTTCTCATTGACAATGTTAGCACATGATCCTCCATCAACTATGACACTCAAAGAAGCCGTCTGGACGAGAGCCCTTGTGTGGAGCAAGTTCTCGCGTTGGTCGTGGAAGCTCGCTTCATTGATTGTGAGGAGATGATGCGTTACCAAACTCAATGGTGTGCCCGCATTCAGAGAAGCAGGTTCGCAGTCGTAGGTGTCTTCCTCCTCTTCGATGCCTTCATCGATGGCCTCTAGGGTTTGGTCCTCGTCGTCGCAAGACTCGTAGCCGGCGGCGGCCGTGGAGAACAAAACCTTTCGAATGTTTGGGCAATCCTTCTTATAGTGGCCTCTTCCACCACACTTGTAACACTCAAGGTCGCAGGCGCGATCTGTGCCCACTGGAGCTGGTCTGGGCGCGTTCTGGCGCGGCGTAGTGCTTGGCGTCGAAGGCTTCACTTTGGGGGCTTGGCTCGACGCGGCGGTGGTAGAGACACTAGGGCGAACATTAGTAGAAGGTAATCCACTAGGGTTAGAAGAATACCTTTGTTGGCCACTTGGAAAAGTGTAAGACTTTCGACGAGCGATTTGTGCATGAATTTGCATCGCCGTATGTGTGAGTGTGTTCAAATCTTTGATGGGCAAAATCTCGAGTTGATCACGGATGTTGGTGTTCAAGCCACTCAAGAACTTCGTCCTCAAAGTCGATGGTGCAACGGAGATGTTGGCCTTGTAATACATGTCTTCAAGCTTGGAAAAGAACTCGAGTGGAGTCATCGACCCTTGTCGAGCCATGGCTATCTCCATTCTCATCTGATTCCTATAGTCTGGAGGCACGTATTTTATGGTCATCACGTAGACTAGTTGATGCCATTCTGTGACTCTGGTCCTGTGGCGACGCACGCAGTCATCTTCGAATCTATGCCACCACACGCGGGCGGCTCCTCGTGTAATACCCCTTAATTTTAGTAAGGGTATTTGGGTAATTTTCCCATCCTTCATTCAATAATTATTTTGCTTTCAGTGGAGTTCGGATTTTCCGTAACATCCATGATCTCTGAAATAATTTCTTGAGTGGTATAAAATACATTCAATGTATTTTCGGGACTTAGAATATTTGTTTGAGTACAAACATATAATTTCCGGGGTTTAAAACTCATACCAAACTTTTCCCCAAAAGTTATGTGGTTGGGGAAGTTTCACGTGGCATCATTTCACTCGAATCATGTGGCATCATTTCTGGCCACTTCCTCCTTGGCCTCTGGTGAGCCTCTCGTTTTTTTTTATGGTCGAAGGAGACCCTCCATGAGATATATATGGAGCTCGATGGGTGCAGCATCACCACACCTCACTCATCTCTCCCCTGCTCCGACCCTTGATCGCCTCTGTGCTTTGTCTCTCCCACCGAGCTCGCCATCGCCGTCATCGCCAGCCTTGCTCAAGTTCGCCGGAGCTGCTGCGGTTCGTCGGGAGCTGTTGCTCGAGTTCGCCGGTGTGCCCGCCAAGCTGCTGTGTTGGAGCACCGCCGCTACTCCTCCTCCCTGTCGTTGCATAGGTGTGCTGCTGGTGTCGTGGTGCTCTTCCCTGTCGGCGTTGTCTTCCTCCCTGTCATCAGCGAGAAAGCTCGGCGAGAACCCCCCTGTTGCTCCTTTGTTTGGTTCGAATTGGTGAAGAAGACGGAGGAACAGTACCCAAGTGGGTCCCCCCTGTTGTTTTGTTCTGTTGGGCCGAAGGCCCATTAAGCTTCCAGTCCAGTTTTGACCCGAAATTATTCGAGCGGTATAATTTCGATCCCCTTTTGTCTGTATTTTCTTTAGGAAAATTTAATAAATATTTTTATGATTTAATATCATAAAAATTTATTAAATATAATTCCTTAAATTCGTCCAGTCAAATTAATTGATAGATAATTAATTTGTCAGTTAGAACGTGATCTGCTAGATCGCGTGTGGACTCGTACTCTGCTAGGAATATTCTGAAGCTTAAGCCATATCCTTGGAAAGGATATTTTCGGTAGTCGTCCCGTCCAGATTCATCGCCGAATCTATTCCAGGCAAGTGGCGGTTCGCTCTTGCTCATCATTCCATACTTCCATTAATTATCAATTGTTTAGTTGTTAATTAATTTGGAATGATTTACTGTTTATGTTGGGAACAGTTTTGATAAATTATATGATGAAAAGAATATGATATTATAATAGGTTGTATATCTGTTAGATCAACGCTATTATAGATATATGGTTATGATAATTGTCTGGAAGGATTTAATATGGATTATTATTTTGTTAAACTGTTAGTTAGCACGAGTATTCGTAGGAACGCCTGGACTCTGTGAGGTCCATTCGTTTCTTTATAACTTGGGGAAAAGGGCAATCAAGACCCTACGGATGTAGAGGCTTGGACTCTGCGAGGTCCATTCTTTCGATATAGGTCCAGAGGCTTGGACTCTGCGAGGTCCATTCCTTCGATATATGTCCTGCGTGATAAAACATATATTTAAAAGCTTATAATGTGATGTGGGTTTTGGAATTAAAGCAGATAAGTGCTCTTGACGCACACAATTAATATACCTTCGGCGAGTAGTGCAGCTAGGCGATAGTGCAGCTAGGAAAGCTCGTCTTAACTTTTAAATCGCTCGTATGCGATACTGTGATTCTGTGATTAATTAATGTTCCCCAACATTTGTCATGCTTCCGATAAGACTCATTTCGTTGGAGTCTTCTTTTGAGATTGATTGCTGTGAGACTCGGTCTCCAGAATCTTCTCTTGATCATGCATTTTCATATATTCTAGTAGGAGTATGATGGTTGACTATCGTTATCGACTGTTATTTGAGGAGCGATGAGTCTAACCTAATACGACTACTTCGAACCACTCTGCTTTGTACCCTTGCATAGTCTTTCATTAGACTAACCAACCGTAATTGTTCTCTGCATGGTTGGCTGGTGTCATCCGTTTGATTCGGCACATCAGGTAAATTGCAGATGCAGGAAGGCTAGAACGACTATGAAGACAACAGTGGTTTTTGGATGTTTTAATGATTTTAATCAGGTTGAGATCCTTGGGAGATGATCATTGTGATCAAGACCCTTTTAATAAGATTTTGAAAGACTTCCGCTGTATTTCAATTTGTCTGAGTTTAATCCTTTTCGGAATTGGGATGTAATTCCGGAACTTGTGTTTTCAATGAAAATTTTGATGATTTTGTATCATAATAGTTGTTTATGATTTGTATAATCCGGTTTAGCCTTGGGTGGTTTCGGAGGTGAAATCCGAGATCACTGGCGGTAATACCTTTCCAAATGGGTTAAAATTTGGGGGTGTTACACCTCGAAAGTGAAGTGTCGCGGCGTAAACATGCTCCTCAGGAGGAACACGACAATAGCGTAGGGTGTACTCTGTAGCTTGCACCCATTCAAGAAAAACAGATGGATTGTATTCACCAAAAAAATGTTCGATCTTTACCTTGACTTCGTGTCGTTGGTATCGAGGCTGGGCAGGTGCTTGGTTGAACGCATTGTTTGGCGCGGCGGCGTAGAGAGGATTCTCGTAGGCGCGCATAGCATGGGGTCTATTGCGTCCAACCTGACGTCTATCACGGTCTTGGTGATCTTCTTCGCGAGCAAACTCATCCCTTGGCGCATAGGCGTCGTCGCATCGGCGTCTTCGCGGCTGGGCGTCGTAGTCGGCTTGGCGAATGTCCCTTGGAATGACATCGTGGCGCTCGCCGCCACTGTCACGAACGCGGTCTCCTTGGGGCTAGAGATGCGGTGGGGGTATCCAATCCGAAGGGTGATCCTGCAATTCGAGTGGATCTCCAAGAGGGGGGTGAAAAAAATTAGGGTTGACCATACCTGAGTCCTCGGTCTCCTCGTCGTCATACTCGTTGAAGTCATCGTGGACATTGGGTCTGATCGACGCGTAGCCATCGGATCCGTAACGCAGCGTCCGAACACTTTGGTGTCGAAGATGATCGCGTACATCATGGCTCCGTGGCTGGGTAGTTGGGGTCCTCAATTGATCATCGCGTCGCGTATGCCCACTTGGTCGGCGACTGGGTCTCCTTGGCGTCGTGTCGGCGTGCTCGGCTCGACGAGGGCGGCCTTCGCGTGGCGCTAATCCCGGTACGCGTCTCTGGGTTCTCCTAGAGGCATAGCGATCATCAAAGTTGTATGGTTCAGAAAACTCACCTTGAGTGTCCTCGGCGTCGCGGTCGTTGTCGGAGCCGGTGTCGAAGCCAGCGGGTGTGGCTCTGGGCACGTAGCGGTCCGTGTGCGAAATGAAACCTTGGTGACTCTCGATGACACTTTGCATACGATTGAGTTGTGGTTGATGATGAGATGTCGAAGGCATGATTCTTTTGCCTTTGTCGACTATTGTCTTCGATGGACCGGCGTCGGTGGCTCATGGTTGAGCCGGCGCGTCCATAGTACTCAGGGGTGTTGGAGTGGGCACGAGTTGTACCGCGCGTTCTCTTGCTTCAAACTGAGCAACGCATTGACGAAGAGCTTGGATCTCTCGTTGATCCTCGGACAACTCCATGATGGGGTCTTGTTGTGGGGGGTCAATCGGTGGTTGGTCTTGGGGTAGACCCAACGGCGGTGGATGTGGATTGGTGTTGTCGACTCCAAGTTGGTCTTCACGTTGTCTAACCGTCATGCTACCTATAACAATATGGCCAGACATGGGAGTAAAAACGAACCAAAAGACAACAAAGAACAACAACCAAGAAAGTCACTAGTCAAGTCACAAAGTTCACGTAGGTAGGGCTAGTTTGGCTTGCCGTGAGGGCGGCTTGGCTTGCACAAGAGATGGTGTATCAAGCAAGTTGCAATCAAACAAACAAGAACAAATTGAAACCCTAAAACAAACGTAAACAAAGCAACCTAATAAGCAAGAAAATACCTTCTAGGAAGCTTGACCTAGATGGCGTAGAGGTTGAGAAGATGAGCTTAGACCGAGTCGAGTGGGTTAGGGTTGCCTTATTTTGGCTTTACCTAACTTTGGAAACTTTTTTTTTTGAATATCTTTTTTTTATAATATTCGAGATATTATCTTTTGATCTTTTCAGATTGCAAAAGGAAACAAAATAAAATGGTCTAAGTAACAAGAATATCACAAGTGTGATCTTTAGAGATAGGAGAGAGAAGATAAGATTTGATTTGATATCTTATACGGAAATTGCGGCTTAACAACCTAAAAAGTAGAATCTAGCAAACAAGAAAACTCTATCCACACGTGAAACAAGGAAACACAATATTCTAACATGCAAGATAACAAATTACCTAACACACCAAAACTTAGGGAACAAGGAAAAAAAAAATCGGCCAAGATATTATCTGGTAGAAACCGATTAGGTGTTGCAAAGATGGAAACTTTGTTTTTTTTTGTTTTTTTCAAGATTTACGAAAACAAACAATGATGCGAAAGCAATGATGGGGGTTAAGAAAAAAAAATTGTGAACAAGATGTAAACTTGAGTTCATGACTTACAAGACTGCTGGGCTCTGATGCCAGTTGATGTGTTCTTGCCTCCGATGACAAGCCAATTGTCAAAAGCGACACCTTTGGATCTAGTCTTGGGCGAGAAGTCACGTTGTCTTGCACGAAAGGTTGACAAGATGAACACGGTGGTGCTGCGAAGCGAACCCGGTGGCTAACGCGATGATGTCCGCGAGCGATCGACTGGATGGGTGTCTGGGCTTGTTGGAGACGGTGATAGCGAAGACGATGACGAGTGTCAAGGCGATGCTAGCGACATCGAACACGATGGAATTGGTGGCGACGGTGGACGCGATGGAAGCGATCGATGGTGTGAATGTATAGCGATGGCGGAAGCGATTTGATGAGGGATAGATGACTTGAAAAGACAAGTCTTTGGTGTCGTAGCGTCGACTGCGGAGGAAGGGAGATGCGAAGGAAGACTTGGCTTAAAGGTTCAAGCGATTGCCGTAGCGTCGGCGGCGGAGGGAATGGGGATGCGAAGATAGAGGGTGACATCCGATCAAGGGAAGGAGGATAAGCACTCTACTTGAAACCTTGATTAAAATTGAACGTACTAACAACCAATAACATAGTTTGACTTAAATACTAGAGACGAGACATCGGATGGGCCGAGTCGAGCCTAGTGGGATAGCCCATGCAAGCATGAAAAAGGCACAAACCCTAAAATAGAAATGACTATAAAAGGAAACTATCTAAAATAAGCAATAATAACAAATATAAAAAGTGTCTCAAAAAGAACGCGGCGAAGGCATGGATGCAAACACCGCAAGGAACAGCGACGAAGGGTCGATGGCCTCGCGAGTGGGTGCACGCGATGCCGGCTGCGATGATCGCGATGTTTTGATGCCGATGGTGGCGAGGACGACGAGTCTTGGGTTGGCGTTTGGGATTCCTTGGCCAGCGATGATGCGTGTGACAAGTGACGCGACGGCGTCCGCAATGGCTTTGGACCTGGACCTTGTCACTAGGCCCTCTGAGCGAAGGCTCATGGCTTCTTCCTTGTATGTGGCCATCATAGGAGGTGGGATCACATCATATGTCCATTCCACATTGCATGAAAGGCCAAGGGGACGAGATCAGATGTACCACTTCTGAGGGATGATGAGATATCGGGCCGTGCCTTTGTATGCATTGCACTTTCTTGCATATTCGATGGAGTCTTTATTCATGGTAGGCTAATATTACCATGTCGCCTTGACGCATAGTGATAAATTTCTCCCACCAAAATGGTTTCCACATTCTTCGTCATGCATGTCTTGCAACACTACTTACACTTTATCTTCTTGGAGGCATCTTAAGTAATACCCTAATGTTGAGCACATGGCGCGAAGCCTCAATGCTTCCTTCTCGCTTGGGGGTAGCATCTCATGTTTGTGCCAATTGTAAACTAGTGTGACCCAGCAATCATGATCATCGTCGTGGTCGATGCGTTGTACAAATTGAGCATTGCTAGATTTGTTGATGGCAGGCACTAGAACATATAGGAAAGGGATATTCTCTAGGATCTATGACTAAACTGAGATTATTCAGCACATTTATTTGTTCGATTGAGTCTCTAGAAACCGTCTGATCTAGAAATTGTTAAGAAATTTAATGATGTCACGAATGACTTCCAAATATGTTGTCATCTTCCAAGTTTCGACCACATATTCTCCATGGAACGGGCTCACAAGTAAAATGAAGTCACATATCACTTCAATTTCTTTCACACCTTTATTCTTGGGGATCATGAGTCTTGCTATCAATGCTTCATACTTTGCTTTGTTGTTTGTCGCTTTGAACTCGCAACATATAGCTTGCACTAGTCTATCCCCATGTGTTGATTTTAGGACAACCCCTACTCCCACACCATTCTGATTGGAAGCTCTGTCGGTCTGTAGTGTCCACTTCGTTGGGGCGCCTCTTCTACTTGAAGGACTTCGACAACTACTTGGTCACCTTATATTGGACGAAAATCGGCCAAGTTTTGCAACTTGATGGTGGTGCATGGTTTGTAGTGTATGTAGTAGCCGCTAAGGTGGCCGCTAAGGTGCACTGCCCACTTAGTCATTCTTCCCGACATCTCGGGTTTCCTCATAACGCTCTAGATTGGGTACTTGGTTCTTACTTGGATAGTGTGCCCCTTGAAATATGGCCATAGCTTGATTGAAGCTGTGATGAGGGCAAGAGTGAGTTTGTTTATGGGGGAATACCTTGTTTATGCATTTAGAAGTGTCTTGATCACGTAATACACCGGACGTTGTTCACCGTAATTTTCTCAAACTAGGACAATGTTGACTTCTACTTTGTTCACTGTGAGGTATAGATATAGGGCCTTGCCTTTCTTAGGTTTATACAGTAAGACTAGATAGGTCAGGTATGGTTTCAGGTCTTGGTAGGCTTCTTTGTGCTCTCTTGACCACTCAAACGACTTGTTCTTCTTCAAGATGTCATTGAACAATCGATTCTTGTCTGACGCCTTCGATATCAACATGTTCAACACATCTATCCACCTAGTCAACTTCTAGGCATCTTTAATGCATTTGGGCAACAACAAATTGAGGATGACTTTGATTTGATCAAGATTGGGCTTGATCCCTCTTTGTGTCACAATGTACCCCAAGAATTTGCTAGGTGATATGCCGAAAGAGCATTTTGTGGGAGTCAACTTCATAAGGACTTTGAAAGTTGTCCTTTGACACTCTATATGATGTGTTGACTTTTTGGACTTAACTAACATGTCATCGATGTAAACCACCATGGTGTCACCTATATGATTTTTGAACATTTTGTTGACAAGCCACTAGCAGATTGCTCCTTCGTTTTTCAAGTCAAAAGGCATCACCTTAGGAAGTAGATCCCTTTGTTGGTGATGAAGGCGGTTTTTTCCTGATCTTCCAGACTCATTTGGATCTAGTGGTAGTCAATAAAGGCGTTTGTGAAGGCAAGTATCTCGTGACCAGCGCTGGTGTTGACCATGGCGTCGATTTGTGGTAGTGGGAAAGAGTCTTTAGGCGAAACACTATTTCTAGCAGAGCTCATACTTCTTCGTCTATCAGTTTGTTTCACTCTGACGCAAATTTCCCCCTCTTATGCTTTACTGGTTGGTGTTGTGGATCTATGTCTAGTTTGTGCATGATTATCTTAGGACTGATTCCAATCATGTCCTCATGAGTCCATGCGAAGTACTCAGTGTTGGATCGTAAGATGTTGACTAGTTGTTCTCGTATCTCGTTGGGGATGTTGGAGCCTATGACATGGTTTGGTATGTTCGGATTCAAGACCACCTCATCATGTTCGGGAGGTTCTGGTTTGGTATAGTGTGTCGACGACTTGCAATCTGCTAATTGCTATACCGATTGCCCATTCCACTGCTTTCATGTGGTCGTTGGTTTGTAAGGATTTTGTAGCATTCTATCTCCATTCTTTGTTCGCCTTTGATTTTTTTACCCCTCATTTCGTGGGGAACTTGATGGTTTGGTGATACATGAATGGGACCATTCTCATTTTGTTGATCCACGGTTGCCACAAGATACGTTGAAAGGTGATGGGCAATCCATAATCAACAATTTTACTTGAGGTTAATGCCACCTATGTATGTGGTTAGAGTAATCTCTCATAGCAAGTTGATAACTTCTCTACTTAACCCTACTAGTGCAGTTGATTTCTTAACAATGAGCTACAATTTTCTATCAACACGCATTTCACCAAGCAATTGCCTATTGTAAGCGAGATAACGAGACTATCATGATTCTCAACTCGAATCTTGTCTGCTTCGTCGGATGTGATCAGCGTATTGTCAACCATCTTCTTGATGTTAGCCTCCAGTTTGTTGAAGTGTGTCTCTTTTCAATGATGCTTTGTGGCTAAAACCGTCGTGCCGCATATCTCTGATCCCCAGAGATGTTCACGATCTTTACATGTGGCGGCGGAGGTGGTGGAACTTCTTCTTGTTTCTCATGATCCATGGTTACCTTCGCTTTATCAAATATGATATCCCAAAGATACTCCTCGCAGAGCAAATTAATGTGCAACCTCCCTTGTCAACGTGATGCAATCATATGTGTTATGCCCTCAATCGCGATGAAAATCGGACCACTTTTTTGCGTCTCTCTTGTTCATCAGATTCTCTAATCTTCTAGGCCACTACACAACGTTGCTGAGTTTGGTCATGGCTCTAACCACTTCGACAGGGCCGATCACGAATGAGAGTTTACTCAAGTGCGGGAACACCATTAAGTTATTCTTTTAGTCGTGTCACCGTTGCAAATGCTATTCAAAATGTGGTTCTTGGAATCTAGACGACAATACAGTTTGTACGTGATTCAGTTCAGGTTGGGAGTCAACCAACTCGTGTTGGATCGTGTATCTCATCCCAACTTAGGTCATCTTTTTCTAATCGTATGTACGTATTTGTCTTGGCCTTATGATAACATGATTATATGCTACATCTTGACTCATATTAATCCCATTTTGTGTATAAAAGATACACTTCCTTAGACATTTTGAAGGAATTTTGCTTGCTTTGCTCGGATCTCTGGCTTTTTATCATTTTCATCTTGTAGGAGCACTCTTGGGAGATATGGGAACATAATGAGATCAACTTGGAATTAGTTCAAGATTTGACAAGACCAAAGTGGCATAACTCGAAGATTTGGTGAAGACAAATGCACTTCAAGAGAATCACAACCTATCGATGTCGGACAACATACTCACATGTCATCACAAGCTGAATAATACCTATCATGTGGCCACCACGACCAGCCCGTGCTAATCACCATGGCGTGGTCTCCACCGAGAACACTTGAATGCATTTTATCTCCTCCTTTTTGTGGGCCACATAAATAGGGCATGTAAGGGAAACTTTTGGGACCTTATTCCCCATCTTTAGATCTTATCTTAGCCTACGTTTATAGGGTTAGCATTTACTTCATTCTCTCCCTAGATTCAACTCTAGATTCTCATAGATTCCACTTAGACTAGTAATCGGGTTTATGTTTATTATTAGATTTTAGATCTATTTTGGGTGGTTGATATAACACCCCCAAATCTTAACCCATTTGGAAAGGTATTACCGCCAGTGACCCCAGTGTTCCTTACCGAGATCATCCAAGGCTTTACCGGTTTAAATACAATTCATGGAATACAATTGATACATAATGATCAAAGTATTCAAATCAAAACATCAATCAAATGAAACATGAGTTACATGATTACATCCCAATCCCGAATAGGACAAAAATAGAGTTTAAACAAAGTACAGCGGAAGTCTTAAACAAAGAGATTACAAAAAGGGTTGTGATCGTAATGATCACCTGCCCAAGGATCTCAACCTGATTAAAAGAAATTATTAAAACATCCAAAAACAACCGTCGTCTTCATAGTCAATCTAGTCTCCTCATATCTTCGCTCTATCTGATGTGCCGAATCGAACGAATGGCACCAACCCACATGCGGAGAACAATGTTCGTGGGTTAGTCTACTTGAATAGACTAGCAAGGGTAAAAAGCAGAGTGGTTCGAGTGATCGTAACCGTTTACTATCATTGTCCCTCGAATAATAACCGAAGGGACGATACATAACCCGACACTTTCACGGAATAACAACAAGAGGTATGCACAAGAGAAGATTCTGGAAGACTTAATCTTCACAGAAATTGACCCGAAAGAAGACTCCAACGGAAATGAGTCTTTAAGGAAATATGACAAATCTGGAAAGTTTACAGAATCAAACAACAACGATTAAAAGCTGACTGAGATGCTTCGGCTCACAACCAACCTCACCGCTTACAGCGAATCTAGATTGGAAAGAGAACGTACTACATTCAAGTCTGGATCTTACAGAACCACATAACGATGATTTAAAAACTGACTAAGATGTTTCGGTCCATGACCAACCTCATCGCTTACAATGAATCCAGATTGGAAAGAGAACGTACTCTGATCAAAAGTCAAGACGAGCTTTCCTAGATGCACTATTTACTTAGCTGTACTACTCGCCAAAGGTATATTAATTAAGTGCTCTCGGGCACCTTATCTTATTTAATTCCAAAATGATTAACACATTAAAAGCTTTTAATATATGTCCCTGTCACGCAGGACCCATATCTAAGGAATGAACCTCACCGAGTCCAAACCTCTGAATCTACATCGAAAGAATGAACCTCACAGAGTCGAAACTTCTACTATTGCAGGGTCTTGCTCGCCCTTTAAAAGAATGAACCTCACTGAGTTCAAACTTCAACAATCGTTGGGTCTTCATCGCCCTTACAGTTATAAAGGAACGCGCATGGAACTCTCAGGATCCAGGCGTTCCTACAAATACTCGTGCTAACTTACAGTTACAGCACAAGCACAGTATAGGATAAATCCACATAAATGCCCGGAAGGCGATCACAAATAATAGCGTCGTTCTAACAGATATACAACCTATTATATGATTTTCCAAAAATTTTATAAAACCAATTCCAGACAAACACAGTAATCATTCCAAATTAATTACTCAGATAAACAACTGATAATTAATGTAAATATGGAACGATGAGCAAGAGCAAACCGCCACTTGCCTGGAATAAATTCGGCGATGAATCTGGACGAGACGACTACCGAAAATATCCTTTCCGAGGATATGGCTTAAGCTTCAGAATATTCCTACCAGAGTACGAGTCCACACGCAATCCAGCCGATCACGTTCTAACTGACCAATTAATTATCTATCAATTAATATGACTGGACGATTTTAAGGAATTATATTTAATAAATTTCTATGATATTAAATCATAAAATATTTATTAAATTTTCCTAAGAAAAAATACGGACGAAAGGGGATCGAAATTATACCGCTCGAATAATTTCGGGTTGAATTTGGACTGGAAACGAATTGGGCTTCTCGGCCCAATACCGAAACAAAGCAAGGGGGGCCCACTTGGGCACTTTTCCCCTTCTTCTTCCTCGGTTCAACACCAACAACAGTACAACAACGGAGCAACAATGGCAACACGCAGCCACGCTCCACGCACAGCTCGCTGGGAAGGGACTCGCCACCGGACTGGCCTGCGTCGCCGGGGAGGAGCACCAGCGGCGGACGACAACACCAGCAGGGGCGGAGCTCGACAGATGGCAGCACTGCAGAATGACGTCTTCACCGGGGAGGAGGCTCGTTGACGGGTCTAGCTTGCTCGTCGCCGGCGACCACTAGCAGCAGCAACTCCAGCGGCAGAGAACACCCAGTGCGGAGCAACAGTAGCTTGACGCGGTTCTGAGTTGCGGCTCACCGGAGAAGACGGAGGAGGCTCGCCGGCGGAAAGACGACCGAGAGCAGGAGAGACGGGAGAGAGATCGGATGTCCCCTCAACTCTTCATCTGGCTTCTTTTAAAGGCCAAGGAGGAGGGCAGCTCCCCCTACCAATCTCTTGAGCGGTGTGCCCCGACAGCACGTGGCTCGAGGTGGGTATGCAGGGGAGACAATAGAGAGAGCACGCGGGGAGACAAGGAGGAGTGGGGTTTAAGAATATTAAAATGGGGATGGGCATTTAATCCCGGGAATTATCTGTTTGTCTTCAAACAAATATTCTAAATTCCGAAAATACATCGAATGTATTTTATACCACTCAGGGAATTATTTGGGATATCATGGATATTTCAGAAAATCCAAACTTCACTGAAAGCGAAATAATTAATTAGTGAAGGTTGGGAAAAATTACCCGAATATCCTTACTAAAAATTGAGGGATATTACATCACCTCCCCCTTAAAAGAAGTTTCGACCCCGAAACTTGGCCGAAAACAACTCGGGAAAGCGTCTAAGCATATCCGCCTCAGTTTCTCAGGTTTTCCAAGTAACTTCTTCTGTCCCAGACTTGGACCACATAATTCGTACCAACAGTACGATCTTGTTGCACAGTTGCTACACACGGCGTTCGAGAATGCGCACTGACATCTCCTCTCAAGTACCATTTGCCTGAATCTCGATGTCCTTATAGCTTAGCACATGTGACTCATCTGGCACGTATATCCTTAGCAATGATACGTGGAACACATTATACACTGGGTGTGCCGATGGCGACAATGCCAAACGGTACGTTAGAGATCTTACTCTATCCAGAATCTCGAATGGTCCCATGTAGCGAGGGTTAAGCTTCCCATGCTTACCAAACCTGAAAACTTCATTTGATGGTGATACTCTGACAAGTACCTTGCCACCAACCTTGAACTTGACAATTCTACGCTTCTTATCTGCGTAAAACTTTTGCCGACTCTGAGCGGTCAACATCCTCTGTCTAATCAAAGCAATGTCCGAAGCTGTCCTTTCGACCAACTCTGGTCCAAGCAGAATCTTGTCGGCATTATCATCCCAACAAATCGGAGATCTACATCTGTGACCATACAAAGCTTCGAACTGAGCCATCTTGACCGTAGCATGCCACCTATTATCGTACGTGAGCTCAATCAGACTTAGGCTATCTTCCCAGCTAGTCAGATGATCGAGTACGTATGCTTCTTAGCATATCCTCCAAGGTCTAGATGGTCTTTTCAGACTGACCATCTGTCTGAGGATAAAACGCTGCTGAATCTCAATTCAGTTCCCATGGCCTTGTGAAGTTCTTGCTATAAACTTGACATGAATCGGCCATCTCGATCCGATACAATGGTCTTAGGAATGCCATGTAAATGGATAATCTCCTGGTGGAACACTTGTGCTGACCTCTGGGTCACCCAAGTAACCTCAGTTTCCAATGCAAACACTATTACTGCTAGTTCTAGGTCATGTGTTGGTTAGTTTGCTTCATAGGTTTTCAATTGTCTAGATGCGTATGCAATAACCTTGCCCCTCTGCATCAAAGACACATCCCAACCCATTTCTCGAAGCATTAACTATAGACCATATAGCCATCATTCTTTCCGACAACGCCAAAATTGGTGCATAAGTCAGACACTGTTTCAACTTCTTGAAAACTGGTCTTGCACTTGTCATCCCAGACAACTTCTTGTTGACCTTGCGGAATAGACTGGTCATAGGTGGAGTGATCTTAGAAAAATCCTTCCATGAACCGTCTATAATTCTCAGCAAGCTCTGGGAAACTGCGCACCTCGCTCACACCCTGAGGCCGCTTCCAAACAACTACTGATTCACTCTTCTGGGGAATAACCATAACCTCATTCTTATTGATCACATGGCCTAAGAAAGCCACTTCTAGATCCAACAATCGCACTTAGCCCACTTTGCGTACAGCCGACTTGGTCTAAGGACCGATAAAGCAATCCGCAGATGTTCCCTGTGAGCTTCCTTGCTCGGGAAAATATCAAAATGCCATTGATGAAGACCACTATGAACTTATTCAAGTACTGGTCTAAAACATCGATGCACTAGGTTCAAGAAAACTGATGGAGCATTCGTAGATCTAGATGGCATGACTACAATCTCGTAGTGACCATCTCTCGTCCGAACGCAATCCTCGGAATATCATCCTCACGAATCCTGAGCAGATAAAAACCAGACCTCCGGTCGATCTTGGAGAAAACGTTTTCTCCCTGTAGTTGATCCAACAGATCATCACTCCTTGGCAACAAATACTTGCTCTTGATCGTGACTTTATTCAACTCTCGAAAGTCAAAACAAAGTCGAAACGGTCCATCTTTCTTTTTGACACATAAAACTAGGGCACTCCTACTCAAGGTGATGCACTCAGCTTTATATAACTTTTGTCAAGAAGATCCTTGAGTTGCTTCTTCAACTCTTGCATCTCAACAGGAGCCATCCGGTACGGTGCCTCTGAGATCGGCTGTAACACCCCCAAAACTTAACCCTTTTGGAAAGGTATTACCGCCAGTGACCCCAGTGTTCCTTACCGAGATCACCCAAGGCTTTACCGTTTAAATACAAATCATGAAATACAATGATACAAAATGATAACCTTATTCATATAAAACACGAGTCCCGGGATTACATCCCAATCCCGAATAGGACAAACACAAAGTTTAAATAAATTACAACGGAAATTTTAAACAAGGTACAGCAGAAGACTTTTAAAAGATATTACAAAAAGGGTTGTGATTGTAATGATCACCTGCCCAAGGATCTCAACCTGATTAAAAGAATTTATTAACAACGTCGGAAAACCACCGTCGACTCCATAGTCCTTCTAGTCTTCTCATCTATACTCTATCTGATGTGCTGAATCGAACGGATGACACCAGCCCACATGCGGAGAACAAAGTTCGTGGGTTAGTCTACTTGAATAGACTAGCAAGGGTAAAAAGCAGAGTGGTTCGAGTGATCGAAACCGTTTACTATCATTGTCCCTCGAATAATAACCGAAGGGACGATACATAACCCGACACTTTCACGGAATAACAACAAGAGGTATGCATGAGAGAAGATTCTGGAAGACTTCATTTTCACAGAAATCGACTCGAAAAGAGACTCCAAGAGATTGAGTCTTTAAGGAAATATGACAAATCTGGAATGTTTAAAGAATCAAACAACAATGATTTAAAAGTTGACTGAGATGCTTCAGTTCACGACCAACCTCATCGCATACAGCGAATCCAGATCGGAAAGAGAACGTACTACATTCAAGTCGAGACGAGCTTTCCTAGCTGCACTACTCGCCCAAGGTTTATTAATCATGTGCACTCGGGCACATATCTTATTTAATTACAAAACACACATTATTGAAACACATTAATGTTATTAAGAGCGACAACAAGGCTTAAATCACAGGGTGACAATTACGTCAACCCAAATTAAAACACACACAACCCACACGCGGGACTTAACATTATTATGCCGAGTAACAACGGCGTTATTAATACACCGGGTGACCTTACGTTCACCCTGATTGCACTATTACAGTGCTTACACTTTAATTATGTGCTTAACTGCACTTATCTTATTAAATTACAACACCCACACACACAGTGTTGAGGCTTTTAATATTATTCCGAGAACACAGAAGTTATTATGACACCGGGTGATCTTACGTTCACCCTGATTGCACTGCCACAACACTTACAGTTTAATTTACAGGGTGACAGTTACGTCCACCCCAATGCACTAGCTAAGTGCTTAATACACAGGACTGCAATTAAGCTCATCCACTGGCGCTTGCAAGGCGCTTAAAACACTTCAGATCCTTACATGTGGATAAGAAGCATAGGTCATGAACCTTAAATTATTCGGCAATAACCCCGAGGAATATTATGATTTAAAGAAACGACAAATCCTTACTTGGATTAGCGTTCCCACGAATATTAAATTATAAAGAAACGACTAATCATTACTTGGATTAGCGTTCCTACGCACATTAAGTTATAAAGAAATGACTAATCCTTACTTGGATTAGCGTTCCTACAAACACTCGTATTAACTAAACAGTCTAACACAACAATTATTCACATTAAAGCCATTCAGGCAAACGACTTAAACATAGAGATAATAGAAACAACTAATCCTTACTTGGATTAGTTTTCCTATTAGCCCACATAAATGTCCGGAAGGCGATCACAGATAATAGCATCGTTCTAGCAGATATACAACCTATTATATGATTTTCCAAAACAGTTTATAAAACCTTTTCCAGACAAACACAGATAATCATTCCAAATTAATTACTCAGATAAACAGCTGATAATTAATGTAAATATGGAATGATGAGCAAGAGCGAACCGCCACTTGCCTTAGTCCGCTGCAGATCTGGAACAAAGCAGAGACAATGGGATTCCGGGCTCGACACGCGTATAGCTCCACTAGCATAAACACCTTCGAGTCGACCCAAAAAGGAACCCTAGGTTAGATCCGACATAACTAGTACGAATCTAAGGAAAGACGAAAGGAAACCGAAAGAAACGATGCCACGACGACAACCAACCAAGCCAAAGCCACGAAGGCCTTCTGGGCACTGGCGGCGGTCGCCGTTCTTGGCGGCGGTCGCCGCATTCATCACGGCGGTCGCCGTGAAGAACACGGCGGTCGCCGTGATGAACTCAGACGACACAGAACGAGAGAAATCTCACCCCAAAACACGAGCGGTTCGGCCTCCTTCGACTTGCTTTGGCTTCTAACCTCCAAGGCTAACCAAAAGCTTCACAAAGGCACTCAGGAAACACACCAAAGCAACACCGGCGAGACCTTCAAACTCCGGCAAAAACCAACTCCGACGAGAAGGAAATCCGGCAGCGATTCGCGGTTGGAAGGGCTTCAAAACCTTCTCCCAAACACCCCTATTTATAGCCAAACTCCTGGGAGCTTCAGCCAAACCCTAAGACGCGGCCGAAAGCAGATCGACGCGCCTCGATTACCGCCGGCGACCAACGGGCAATGCCCACTGGACAAACACGGCGGGCGCCGTTTTTAGCCTGCAGCGGGCACGCGGTGGTTGCCGTAAATGCGGCGGTCGCCGTCGCTAGGCCTGTCGCGGCCAGCTAGAAGCTGACATGCCGACTCCTCGGGCCCAACCACGGCGGTCGCCGTTTCTGAACGGCGGTCGCCGTTTCTCCCTTTTCACGCCCATTCAGCTTTGAACGAGCCTGACGTTAAACCGGGATAAAAAAATTATCATACGCGAACGACAATTAAAATCTAAGGCACCTTGTCTGTATATTATTTCACTGAGAAAAATATTACAGATACAGAGCACATTACAGAATGTGTCCGACTTTTTGAATTAAATCCGACGTACACAACGGGTATTCGGGAAAATTCCAAAATTCCCAAAATAACCTTACAAAAATACAGGGTATCACATCGGCGTGGTACTCGGCTCGAGATCAATTGCAAACTCCATGACACGATTCGGGGTATCCAAGAATATCTTCTGGAAAGACACCCGGAAATCCTCTAACCACAGGAATATCAAAACTGAAGTCGATCACTGCCTTATGACGCTTCCGTCAATCCATACTGAGAATAATTATCGTATGGGACCATGGTTATTTAGGTCAAATCGCTTTGAATTTCTTACCCTTGATGGTAATCGACAATTCCGACAGACGATTGGTTCCCACTAAATGGTCACCATCTTGGACCAGCCCACTACATGGTTCACAGACGACTCACTAGTGGCTCCGAGCCCAGGCCCAGCCATTACCAGCGTACACTGTTGCCATGAGCCGCTGTCCATACATCTCAACCCATCCTTGGTAGCTCCACCTAATTAATAGGCATCCATCTCCTAAGAGGTTGTTGGTGAGTCTCGAACACGAGACCTTACCCCATACCAAGCAACAAAACATTAACTTGGTATAAACCAAAGGTTCATATATAAGAAGAGTTACAACAAAAGGTTCACAACCTCGTTGCACACACAACTTAACTTACAACCATCCAAAATGAAAGTCTGGGTAGCACCCACATCAACAACACATTAACAAAAGTAGAACGCAGATACAAAGTACTCTAAGCATTTGGAGCATAGGGTCCATCCGCCTCACGCATCACATAAAGACGTTGACTCTGATTTCCAGAAGCCATTGGGGCTTTCCCTTTATTCTGCGCAGTTGTCTGCATCGAAGGATTGGAAGTCTCTGCTGGTTTAAACCTAGGTCTGTTGTTTGGATTAACAGACCCCTGATGAGACTCCGCTCCTTTCTGCATTCCCTGCCGACAGAACCTCTGCATATGCCCTTCCTTCCCACAACCAAAACATGCCTTCCTCTCATTCCGACATGCAAAACTTTTGTCCCCAGATGCACCACAATTGTGACACTGAATCACTCCGCTGCTCCAACCTGAGCCCCTGGCAGAGTCAGACTGAGTTGTCTCGGTCTTAGCATGACCAGACTTCTCAAACTTGGTAGGCGATGCCGGTCGTTTGAATGAACCAACCTGGCGATCCTGTTGCCCACCCTTTCCCTTAACTTGATTCTCCCGCTTATGAGCGGACTCCTCCAGAGTTACCTCCAACTTGTAGGCCGCATCCACGTACTGCTCGAGAGTAGAGCATGTATGGTGCACCATCCATGGTTTAATATCCGGGCTCATCCATTCATGGAAGTACCAGATCTTTTGTGCCTCACTGGATATCTACGATTCAGCATACTACAGCAAATGATTGAACTTGGTGGCGAGCTCTGTCACCTTCAACCCTTCTGTCTTAGGATACAAGAACTCCTTGTGCTTCTCCTCCCTCATAGCTCGAGAGAAGAAACGATCCATCATCTTGGTCTTAAACATTGACCAGGTCAACACCGGGCTATCAACTATGCCGGTACTCTCTCACCATTCACTGGCTTCTTCCTTCAACTATAGAGAAGCTATGTGCACTTTCTCTGCTTTAGTGCACTCAACATTATGAAACAACTGTTCCATATGTGAGAACCAATGAGCCACTCTGACTGGCTCTCCTTTTCCATCATAGCTGTCAGGTCTCATAGAGTTAATGGCCTTCAGAGCTCGGCCATACTCCCCTCTATTCCTGATCACGCCTCCCTGTAGTACATGGTTCTCTTGTTCCTCAAACCTCGGAACTTCTGGAGGTACTGGCACTCCTTGTGCCTGAGGTGCGATTGGCCTTATTATCTCGGTGATTGCTTGCAGAACAATCCCCCGAATTGCTGCGACTGTCGTAGCATCGAGCACTACTGGAGCGTCGGCCTGAGCTTGGCCATTGCCTCCTGGATTATTATTGAAGACAGACTCACGCTCTCTTGATGGGTCTGCAACATTCCTCGGGTTTGGTCTGGGGTCATTACTCGGCCCAGCACCAGCACGGATAACGTTCCTCGTGTTCACCATATGTTTACCGATCAAATTCCAAGGATTTTATCACATTAATATCATTCTGATATATTTATCGTAATAAAATCAACTTAGAATAGATCAACTTGGTAATTTCTATTGATGAACTCAAACCGAGTTACTAGGTTCTACAACCTCAACTCACAACGAGCGAACTGGGAATCAAGCCTAACTGGAGATGGCGAAACCACCTCGGCTTCTCCCGGGTTCCTCTAAAGAGAACAGAATGCACCCATATCAAACGGGGCAACGAGAAATAAATTAGTCTTTCTAGACATAGAAGTAAGCTTACTATATCAGACTGTACAGAAGACATGACTATGAACGGTTGAAAATGAAAACACCGTTTTTATTTTTAAACTCAGAGCCTTTTGAAAATACCTTTCAATCGAAAATGAGTAAATGGTTTTCAAATACCCAACCCGTTTTAAAAACTTTAGCTCTGATACCACAACTGTAACACCCCCAAATCTTAACCCATTTGGAAAAGTATTACCGCCAGTGACCCCAGTGTTCCTTACCGAGATCACCCAAGGCTTTACCGGTTTAAATACAATTCATGGAATACAATTGATACATAATGATCAAAGTATTCAAATCAAAACATCAATCAAATGAAACATGAGTTACGGGATTACATCCCAATCCCGAATAGGACAAAAACAGAGTTTAAACAAAGTACAGCGAAAGTCTTAAACAAAGAGATTACTAAAAGGGTTGTGATCGTAATGATCACCTGCCCAAGGATCTCAACCTGATTAAAAGAAATTAGTAAAACATCCAAAAACAACCGTCGTCTTCATAGTCAATCTAGTCTCCTCATATCTTCGCTCTATCTGATGTGCCGAATCGAACGGGTGACACCAGCCCACATGCGGAGAACAATGTTCGTGGGTTAGTCTACTTGAATAGACTAGCAAGGGTAAAAAGCAGAGTGGTTCGAGTGATCGTAACAGTTTACTATCATTGTCCCTCGAATAATAACTGAAGGGACGATACATAACCCGACACTTTCACGAAATAACAACAAGAGGTATGCACAAGAGAAGATTCTGGAAGACTTAATCTTCACAGAAATCGACCCGAAAGAAGACTCCAACGGAAATGAGTCTTTAAGGAAATATGACAAATCTGGAAAGTTTACAGAATCAAACAACAGCGATTAAAAGCTGACTGAGATGCTTCGGCTCACAACCAACCTCACCGCTTACAGCGAATCTAGATTGAAAAGAGAACGTACTACATTCAAGTCTGGATCTTACAGAACCACATAACGATGATTTAAAAACTGACTAAGATGTTTCGGTCCACGACCAACCTCATCGCTTACAGCGAATCCAGATTGGAAAGAGAACGTACTCTGATCAAAAGTCAAGACGAGCTTTCCTAGCTGTACTATTTACTTAGCTGTACTACTCGCCAAAGGTTTATTAATTAAGTGCTCTCGGGCACCTTATCCAATTTAATTCCAAAACGATTAACACATTAAAAGCTTTTAATATATGTCCCTGTCACGCAGGACCCATATCTAAGGAATGAACCTCACCGAGTCCAAACCTCTGAATCTACATCGAAAGAATGAACCTCACAGAGTCCAAACTTCTACTATCGTAGGGTCTTGCTCGCCCTTTTAAAGAATGAACCTCACTGAGTTCAAACTTCAACAATCGTTGGGTCTTCATCGCCCTTACAGTTATAAAGGAACGCGCATGGAACTCTCAGGATCCAGGCGTTCCTACAAATACTCGTGCTAACTTACAGTTACAACACAACCACAGTACAAGATAAATCCACATAAATGCCCGGAAGGCGATCACAGATAATAGCGTCGTTCTAACAGATATACAACCTATTATATGATTTTCCAAAACAGTTTATAAAACCAATTCCAGACAAACACAGTAATCATTCCAAATTAATTACTCAGATAAACAACTGATAATTAATGTAAATATGGAACGATGAGCAAGAGCGAACCGCCACTTGCCTGGAATAGATTCGGCGATGAATCTGGACGAGACGACTACCGAAAATATCCTTTCCGAGGATATGGCTTAAGCTTCAGAATATTCCTACCAGAGTACGAGTCCACACGCAATCCAGCCGATCACGTTCTAACTGACAAATTAATTATCTATCAATTAATATGACTGGACGATTTTAAGGAATTATATTTAATAAATTTCTATGATATTAAATCATAAAATATTTATTAAATTTTCCTAATAAAAAATACGGACGAAAGGGGATCGAAATTATACCGCTCGAATAATTTCGGGTTGAATTTGGACTGGAAACGAATTGGGCTTCTCGGCCCAATACCGAAACAAAGCAAGGGGGGCCCACTTGGGCACTTTTCCCCTTCTTCTTCCTCGGTTCAACACCAACAACAGTACAACAACGGAGCAACAATGGCAACACGCAGCCACGCTCCACGCACAGCTCGCTGGGAAGGGACTCGCCACCGGACTGGCCTGCGTCGCCGGGGAGGAGCACCAGCGGCGGACGGCAACACCAGCAGGGGCGGAGCTCGACAGATGGCAGCACTGCAGAACGACGTCTTCACCGGGGAGGAGGCTCGTTGACGGGTCTAGCTTGCTCGTCGCCGGCGACCACTAGCAGCAGCAACTCCAGCGGCAGAGAACACCCAGTGCGGAGCAACAGTAGCTTGACGCGGTTCTGAGTTGCGGCTCGCCGGAGAAGACGAAGGAGGCTAGCCGGCGGAAAGACGACCGAGAGCAGGAGAGACGGGAGAGAGATCGGATGTCCCCTCAACTCTTCATCTGGCTTCTTTTAAAGGCCAAGGAGAAGGGCAGCTCCCCCTACCAATCTCTTGAGTGGTGTGCCCCGACAGCACATGGCTCGAGGTGGGCATGCAGGGGAGACAACAGAGAGAGCACGCGGGGAGACAAGGAGGAGTGGGGTTTAAGAATATTAAAATGGGGATAGGCATTTAATCCCGGGAATTATCTGTTTGTCTTCAAACAAATATTCTAAATTCCGAAAATACATCGAATGTATTTTATACCACTCAGGAAATTATTTGGGATATCATGGATATTTCAGAAAATCCAAACTTCACTGAAAGCGAAATAATTAATTAGTGAAGGTTGGGAAAAATTACTCGAATATCCTTACTAAAAATTGAGGGATATTACAGTTGAACACTCTTGTGTTGCAAGACTTGGAAAAAGAGCAAAGTTCCAACCTTACTCTCATGGGTCAATGATAACTCAAGGGTATGATTGAATGACAAGTAATTCTTACTCATTCTCTATATTTCTTGTTTTGTTGTTCGTTGTTTACATGTGTTTGATGGTTGATTTGATGTTTTGAACCATGTTCATGTAAATCATGAGAGAGTAATTTGTTATGTTAGAATTGGGAGTAGCCCAATGGTGAATATGTGATGAACTCGTGAAATTCTCTCTTTGGTTGAATCAATTTTGGTTTACTACTCAAATCTTGCACATCAAGTGTTTGTGAAAATGCCTATCTAGTATTTTTACATGTATTAAATGTTGGAAATGCATTGAAAGGTTATATTTGACATTGAAACCTCAAGATTTGAGCTAGGACTTTTAGGACCACGAAAGTAGGAATATTTTTCTAGTGGTTGTGTGAATTGTCAATATGCTTATTGAATCTAATCTTGCATTAATTACAACAAAAGTAGGAATTAAGTAGGATTAGACTAGTTCTCTTATACCTTGAAAAATGATAAGAGATATATTAGGACATTTGACCATTGAAAACCATTACTTGCAACCTTAGAGAATTATTTGCTTATCATTACATGATCTCATTTGTGGTAAACCACAATCCTAGCTTTCCATCAATCAATTAACCAAAATCTTCCTTTTATTTGCTTATCATTACATGATGCCATTTCCCAAATGCCTTCATATGCTAATTTTTGAAAGAAATCTTGTTTATGAAAAGAAGCCTAGATGAATTTGAAATTATGGCCTTAAATGAGGAGTGTAGTGACATCATTCAAAACAAGTTACCTCCTAAGCTTAGGAATCCCGATCATTTCTCCATACCATGTGTTATTGATAGTGCTAGTTTTGAAAATGCTTTATGTGATCTAGGTGCTAGTGTGAGTGTAATGCCTTTTTCTATTTGGGAAAAGTTAGACATTGGTGAATTAAAACCCACAAATATGTCTTTGATGCTAGCGGATCACTCTATTCGTTACCCTAGGGGCATCCTAGAGGATGTTCCTACCAAGGTAGGTAATTTCTTCATTCCGGTTGATTTTGTTATTCATGAAATAAATGAAGATGCCAAATTCTCCATAATTCTTGGAAGGCCTTTCCTTGCTTCAACGGGCGCCCACATTGATGTCAAAAAGAGAAAACTTTCCTTGAATATTGGGGAAGAAAGAGTTGAATTTAATTTACCAAATACTATTGAACATCCCACTTTTGAGCATTCCTTGTGTAGAGTTGATCTTTTATACCACCAAGTGACCAAGGACTTTATGAGACAATGCTTGAAAGATCCCGATGGAACATGTTTGGTGACCCCCGTTGGGTTTGATGATAAAGGTTTGAATGTAGTCTCAAGTGCCCAACTCCATGAAGAAAAGATGACGACTTCACCTCGATCGTCCAAAGTTGAGAAGCTTGAGCAAGAGCCAAAACAAAAGGTTGGATTGAAACACCTCCCTTCCACTCTAAGTGGAATCATCCAAGGTCGAAGCTCAAAGAAGAATAGAAAAAATGGCACCACAAATAAAAAATTCATTGAGTTTAAGAATGGAGACCAATTAATGGTCTTCCACCACCGCTCGGAGATGTTTCCGGGTAGCAAGCATAAAAGGTTATCCGGGCCATAAATGGTGAATGAAGTTTGCAATAGCGGGATGATTGCGTTGTGGAACAAAAATTCAAGAAAATTTCAAGTGCATAAAATTCAACTCAAGCACTATGTTGATGGAGATCCAATTGAAAAGGGAGCCACCTTCCCCCTTTTCCAATCCGAAACCATGAATGAAGAAGGATGGTCTAACTAAACCTTAAATGGCACTTCTTGGGAGGCAACCTAAGTGCCATGTGATTCTGTAATTTTCACTCTCCCTTCAATTTTGTATTTCATTAAGGACAATGCATAGCTTTAATATTGGGAAAGGGAGTGGAAATTATCAAGAATTGCATAATATCCATCCCTTTAGTGTTAGTTGCATAATTGCATGACATTGCATTTGCATTAACTAGATTTTCATTACCTAAAATTTTCATGACATTTGCATTACATATAGTTTTAGGACTTTTGATGGACTTATTGTCCTGGTTGTAAAAATCACAATCGATTTGTAAGCAAAATTTTCAAATTTCAAATGTGTATGAATAATTGAATTGAGAATTGCATGTGGTTATCCCTTGAGATTGTCTAGGATTAAAATTCATCACAAAAGTCGTGAGTTACTTTTTTGGACCTTAGGACTTGCACTTCATGAGTCCTCTCCCTTTTCATGTGTGAAATATTCATTGAATTTTTATCTCTAGAACTTGCATCTAGAACTATTTTCCAAGACCATATTATAACCATAATACATGCATAAAAATTATTGAGGCACTTTGTTCTTTTGATAACCCACTTTACCCATGACTACCCTTTAGATTCAATCCCCTTTGTATAGCCATTTTAAGCCTACATTATCCATTCTTCTTCTTAAGCACCACAAAAAGAAACCGAGCCGTAATGTTTTAGCCTTTTATCCTTCCGAGGAATGAGTACAATTCTATTGTAACTTGCTTTGGTGCTTAGAAATGCTAAGCTTGGGGGAGTTTGGTGTGATATGTTACAATTGTAAAGTCCTTGGGTTGAAAAAAAAAAGAAACAAACACTTCTCTCATAACCTAGTGATCGGATGCATTAATTACAAGTGATTGTATCCCGATAAAATGATGGTGTGAGATTGTAACTTATGTCGATAGTGCCACACGCCAGTGACCTCAGACTATAAAGTCCAAAGTCACCCTAGGCTTTAATCGGAATAATTATACTCAAATAAATAGTTGAAATATTGAATAAGAGAGTAGCGGAAGGCTTTTATAATGAATACTCAATACTTTTATTAAAATTCCTCTCGTAAATTGAGAAGGACAGTAATACAACAAAGTGAAATTACAACAAAAGACTTTTAAGTAAAACCCTAAACACATGACTAGTTTATATACGTATTACAACTCTTTAAGAATATTAAATCAATACTACACATCTTAATATTACATTAGAATGAAAACCATCAACTACAAGCCTTCGTTTTCAATTGGTTACTTCAAATCGTCGGGGACCAACCTTTGATGTGTCATATAGGACGGATGACACTAGCCAACCATGCAAAAAATAACGGTTGGTTAGTCTAATGAAAGACTACGCAAGGGTGAAAACAGATTGGTTCTTGTAGTCGTATATGATCACTACCCTTGTTTCTCGATTAAAATTCGGTAAACGGTATATGACTATAGACTTCTACATAAAAAGAATGAAGAGGTATGCTTAAAGAGAAGACTCCCATGAATTGAGTCTTATGGGAAATTAAATGAATTTGTTTGGAAACTTATATTATCGCACAAAGTTTTAAGAACATCTCGTTGAATATTTGGGTCCTCGACCAACCTCAGCACGTAATGCGAATCCAGATTGGAAATGGGACTTACTTTAGACAAGAGACCAGGTGGGTTCTACGTTATACTTCTCGCCCAAGGGTATATTAATTATGTGTCACGCGACACTTATCTTATTTAATTTCAAAACTTGCATTAACGTTAAAGCTTTTAATCCACACCAATCTCGCAATGACATATATAACATGGAACGAATCCCGAATTTGGGCACTAGCTATGTGCACCACCACTTATATAAAATAAGGGTAGGTCATGAACAAAAGTATTATGGCAATTATCCTCCTAATACCAAGTTATAAAGAAACAATTAAACCTCGCAAGGTAAATAGCGTTCATACGAATACTTGTGCTAACTAGCAATTAAATCCACACCAAAGCACAACAATCTACACCAATTATTATCTAGCACCCTATAATAATATATATATAAGAGTTATAGGAAGCATATATACAACCTAATAAAAAGGTTCATTTTACACAACATTTTAAACACAAGTTCCAAAACGACAAATTAAGAATATTTATCCCAACTTAATTAAGACAACCGATTAATTGTTAATTAAGGAAATATGGAAAAAAATAGCAAGAGGGAACCGCCACTTGCCTTGAATCACGAAAAAGATGAACGGCGTTTTAGAGATGGTTGCTTTTGAGAAGCAAATTATTCCCGTTCCAAATGCAATTTCGAGATGTTACCAAATCATACAAAATGAATAAATTAGATTAGATAATTTATTCAATATCACAATTTGAAGGATACAATGTCTCGGTTTCTAATTGATTGTATTTAACTCATAAATAAATCAATTTCAAGGTTTTTTTGATTAAATGATTATTTATACGATTGAAAATCAATTAGTCGTATAATATAATAATCATATCATAAATAAATTAATATCATAATTTATTTGTAAACCTAAGATCTTTTAAATTAAAATATTATTTAAATGAATAGTCATAATCTACCCATTCATTATATAAGATAATATTATAAAAATTATAGTTAATTCAATTTTAATTTTCATAAAATCAAATTAATCCTAAAATATTTTTCAGTAATCTAGATTAATTAAATTAATCAAGATTAAGCCAAAAATAAATTAAAATAACCCAAAAACGCGAAATTGGATCATCCCCAAACTCGCCGGATTCTCGCGGTGGCAGTCATCGGAAAACCTTCACATTGGCATCAACAGTGGTTTTACAGCGTCTAACGGAAAGGTTTTTTGAAGTAGACTCAAAGACGAAACTAATGGTGCAAGCAATTTCAAGAAATAAGCTCCTAAGTGCTCGAATTTTACAAATGAACAAAGGGTGTCAGTTTTTGGGTTCTTGGGGAATGATTGATGAAATTGGATAGATTGAGGCAACGATTGCAGGGGATTTTATAAGAATTTTGAATGTATTAATGCCCCCAACAAGATCCTTCATATCAAGCCCTCCAATTTACTCCAATTCAATCCAATTTTGCAAAACTTCAACCGGACATCAATGGACGACACGTTGGCTTTGGGGACAAAATTCCGCAAATCTTGTGGTCTTTAATCCCAATTGACTCACGAATTAGATGATAGATAAGTTAGTCTTAAATTCCCAGTACATAATCGCATTAATCAGGTTCGAATTCACACCCAAATCCGCCATTGAAGGCTGCGTGTGGAGCTCGGCGTGCCATGGCTGTTTGGAGGTTGAAAAAGCAATTCTTCATTAATTGCACACGGCCCCCCTCTATTTTTGCTTAATTGCATATTATACCCAACTTTCTTATGTTGTGGCAAAAATGCCTTTATTTTAACTTTTAACATTTACAAAATTTACCCAAACTTATTTATTTTAATATTCTAAGTTTATAATTTTATTTTAACGCAAAATTAAAGTGTAGAAAAATTTAACTTAGGCTAAAATAAGCTTAAGTTATTTTTCTTCTGAATTTGACCATACTTAAATCCTTACCAAAATTTGTTAAGCTTGATTTAAATACTCTAAGTCAAAATTGATAAGTTTCATTTAAATTTAGAATCAACATAATGTTAAAATAAATTTAAATAATTCACAACTTAAAGTTGTAGCAACTTACGTTAAGAAACTCTATTTTATTTCTCTTTTTGGAATAATGAAATAAATACCAAAATTCCTTTATTAGAAACAAAGTTGGGAAATTACATAAATACTCCTACTAAAAATGAGGGTTATTACAGAGATGGTGTAGAAAAAAAGGGGTAACAAAAAACAATGGAAGCAAAGTGTTTGGAGTTCTTAATGATTGATCATTTTTCAAGATATGGTGCATTCTTTTTATTTAGTCAAGATAGATATTTTTCAATATTCATCGGACTAGAACCACATGGCCAAACATGATTCCTACCCATTTCTCATTACCTTGGTCCCATTACAACCGAATTAAAGAGCTCTTGATTTGTGCTATGTGCATGTTTCCTAGTGGTGGAGAATTAAGACATTGATGCAATCTTATGGTAGATGATTTTCTTTGGATGAAAATGAGCGAAACACGAGGTTTTAAACACATAAGAGTGAGCGGATCACAATTACTTCCCATGATGTCTATGAATTTTCTTTCTAGCCTAATCTCTTGAATGACCACCAACTATTTCCAATTAGTTTATTTATTTGATATTTGACATTTTTTAAGTTTGTTGAATCTTTGTTTGGGTGGAGACAACCTTTATGATTCTCTTGGAATATCAATCTTTGTGTAGAAATTCTTGCTTGAGGACAAGCAAGATATAAGCTTGGGGGAGTTTGATAACATGATTATATGATACATCTTGACTCATATTAACCTAATTTTATGCATAAAAGATACCCTTCCTTAGGCATTTTGAAGGAATTTTGCTTGCTTTGCTCGGATCTATGCTTTTTTGTCGTTTTGGTATTGTAGGAGCACTTTTGGGAACTATGGGAACATGATTAGATCAACTTTAAAATTAGATCAAGCTTGGAGAAGACCATACGGCCATTACCTCGAAGATTTGGTGAAGAAAAATGCACTTCAAGAGAATCACAACCTATCGGTGTCGGACAACACCCTCACATGTCATCACAGCTGAAAAATACCCATCATGTGGCCACCATGACATGCCCGTGGTGATCACCACGATCGTGGTCTCCACTGAGAACACTTGAATGCATTTTATCTCCTCCTTTTTGTGGCCCATATAAATAGGACATGTAAGGAAAACGTTTTGGACCTTTTGTCCCAACTTTACATCTTATCTTAGCCTCAATTTCTAGGATTAGCAATTACTTCATTCTCTCCCTAGATTCAACTCTGGATTCTCATAGATTTCACTTAGACTAGTAATTGGGTTTATGTTTATTATCAGATTTTAGATTTATTTTAGGTGGTTGAACACTCTTATGTTGCAAGACTTGGAAATGGAGCAAAGTTCCAACCTTTCTCTCATGGTTTAATGATAACTCAAGGGAATGATTGAATGATAAGTAATTCTTACTCATTCTCATTATTTCTTGTTTTGTTGTTCATTGTTTACATGTGTTTGATGGTTTATTTGATTTTTTGTTCCATGTTCATGCAAATCATGAGAGAGTAATTTATTATGTTCGGATTAGGAGTAGCCTAATAGTGATTATGTGATGAACTAGTGAAGTTCTCTCTTTAGTTGAATGAGTTTTGGTCTACTACTCAAACCTTGCACACAAAGTGTTTCTAGTATTCTTACATGTATTAAATGTTGGATATGCATTGAAATGTGATATTTGACATTGAAACCTCAAGATTTGAGCTAAGACTTTTAGGACCATGAAAGTAGGAATATGTTTCTAGTGGTTGTGTGAATTGTCAATATGCTTAATAAATTGAATCTTGCATTAATTACCACGAAAGTAGGATTAGACTAGTTCTCTTATATATTGAAAGAGGATAATAGATATATTAGGACATTTGACCATTGGAGACCATTACTTGCAACCTTAGAGGATAATCTTGTTGTTTGCTTATCATTACATGATCTCATTTGCGGTGAACAATGTTCTAAAAATCCCCGCCTAGGGCCGTCTAGGCCTCGCCTGGGCGCTAGGCGGTCACCCCCCCCCCCCCCCCCGCCTAGGGCCGCCTAGGCAAGAAGAAGCTTCTGATGTTGTGGAAGCAACAATATCTTAGGAGATGACGGATGTATAGAACATAGTTTTGGGTTATGCTTTGTAAAAAATAAGACCCATAATACAATATCAAACTCTATCCCAATATAGTTTTATAAACATTAATGGATATGAGAAAACGTAGTAAATAATCATATGGATTAGGCATTCATTTTTAATTTCACCTAGGCCCCGCCTAGCTGCCTAGGCACTAGCCCCCCCCCCCCCCCCCCCCCCCCTCTCACTTCCCAGCTCCCGCCTAGCGACTTCTAGAACATTGGTGGTGAACCTCAATCCTAGCTTTCCATCATTCAATTAACCCAAATATTCCTTTTATTACTTTAGTTATCCATAGACTTTGTGTTTGTTATCAATTTTATTAAATCAAAACCAAAAACTTCACGTCTCTTGTTTGATCTAGATTATCAGTTTGTGTAAAATTGGTGATCAACGAGGGCTCCCTTGGCTTTGATATCTTATATACTAATCGATAGTACCGTGCACTTGCGGGCCTATCACCTGGACATCTTCGAACGTCAGACAAGGATACTTGGTAAGGTCTTGGTATAGTTACGACTTCTCGTACAACCCTCTTCTAAAAGCTTTGATGGCGGTGGAGAGATCATATTGTGGTATTGACTCCTTTTTATCATTGATCTTGTTGAGGAATTCCCTTAGTTTTTGCTAGGTCATTGTGCCACGTGGTACATATCGTTGGACTGCTTTTGAAGTTGTCGACTGCTTTCAAATTTTACTTTGAATGGATGTCCAACCCAATGAAAGAGTAATTGGTCTTATTTGGATGGTGTAGGAACTGCTTGCACATTACCACTTCCTTAAAATGCTTTGCAACCGCGCATGTCATCATCTTCTTTTTGTATAATGACGACAACAGGAACTATGTATAATTTAGGGATTATAGTGAGAGTGATGCCATAGATGAAGGGTGAGTATGTGTAGCAGTCATCACCTTCTTCTATCGGTCTGGGTACCCCTTGAAAATGCGCAAACCTTTATTATAATGTTCTCAACTTTTCACGCCACTTCCTTTCTATCAAATCGTCTAACGACTCCACGGGTTGTATCTTTAGCATATCTTTCTATCTTAATTTGTTGGGAGATGGGAAGACATTGTAATAACCCTCTTTTTTAAATGATGGCATGAATGTAATTTTACTTTTAATAAAGGGTATGAATTTTTTGTTATATTATTCCAAGGGAATAAGTTTAAACATGATTTGTATTCCATAAAAGTATGTTCCATTTTAAGTCATGGTGCACTTAAAATTATCTTAACATTATGTTAATGATAATTTTGTTAAACTTATCAAATTTAACCTAAAGTATTTAAGATAAGATTAACAAAATTTTAATTAAGATTTAAATAAGGTTAAGTTTAAAAGGTTATACAACTTAAGCTTAGAATTAAATAAAATTAAAATTTCACTCTTCATAAATTTGGGTTAGAATGTATATATAAACTTTGGGTAAGATTATGTATAAGTTTGGGCAAATTTCATAATTTCTGAAAAGTGAAATAAGGGTATGCTTTTCCACAACTTGGAAAGTTGGGCAAAAATGTGCAATTTGACCAAAATTTGGGGGAGGGGGGGCGATCATCCTTCTTCTTCCCCAAGCCAACCGAGCTTCAAGCTCTTGCTAATGGTGTTTTGGCTCTAAATTTTAGTCTGTTTCTTTCAATTAACCCATGGGCCTTCAAGATATGTTAATCCTAAATCATATCGCACCAAAATTGGGATTATTATCCACCTCAATAGATAAAATTTTGCCCATAAAGATAAACAGCCCGGTAAATAATTTTTTGGAAAAAAATCCAAAATTTGATTTGAGATTCGATTGAGCTGAAATTTGCGGGATCTGAAAGCTATCTCTAAGAGCTTCAATTCCCCTATAAATACCCCCTCACACATGGTAGAAATTCATCCAATTTTGAGAATTAGGTTTCGGTATTTTCCATAAAAATTCGGGAACTTCCAGGGTAAAATTCTCCTTCGTTAGAGCATCTCTAGTTACAATTCAAGTATCAAAATCTTCATCTTGAAGTCAAGAATCTAGCGACACCAACCACGAGCCAGTTGGTTCTCAGACGAGGTCGAATCGAGCCATTCTTTGACGGGACGTCGAATTCGATAACGATCGAATCTATTTTTTTAATTAATCACGATTAGTATTAATAATTGGGGTTAATGAGATATATATTGGGTTAATTTAATTTTATGAGTGTTAAAATTAAATTAAATATATTTTAGGATAATATCTTATGTTGTAACTTGTTAATATTTAACATTACAATTGGATAATATGTTGGGTTATGTAAGGTGGTAAATAAATTAATATAATTTATTTATTTATGTTATGATTATTTAGAATATGCGACTAAAGGATTTTTAGTATCGTATAAATAATCGTATATCATGTAGCCTTGATAATTGATTTATTTAGACTTAAATTAATTCAATTTGAATCCGAGACAAGTGGTGTTCAATTTCCGTTACTAAATAAATTATTGAATTATAACTTATTTCTGTGTGAATTGGGTATGTCTCAGAATCGCTTTTCGGAACGAAAACAAAGCATGAGTCCATATTCGGTGTTTAAAAGGCAATTGCTTCTGTTACATCGTTCGACCTATACCGTAATCCAAGGCAAGTAGAGATTCGCTCTTGCAGTTTATTCCATATTTTTTCTTTATTGACATTTAATCAATTGTTTTAATTAAGTTGGGTTAAATATTCTTAATTTGTGTTTGGGAACTTGTGTGATATATGGTGTGGATAAATATGAATTATATACTAGGTTGTATATATTGCTAGAGTCGACCCTTATATATATATATATTATTGTTATTATAGGGTGCTAGTTGAACTTTGGTGTGGACTTGTATGCTTAGTTAGCACGAGTATTTGTAGGAACACAATATATACCTCGCGAGATTTAGCTCTTTCTTTATAACTTGGTATTAGGAGGATTATTGCCCTAATTCTATTGGTCATTGATAGTATGCGTCATAAAATTATGACATTGACCACTTGAATTCAACGCGCTAAGCTTTATGAAAGACGCAAAACGAAGCCAAGACTCTTTGTCAACAATGCGTTGTATATCTATCGCATTACATTTTAACACGTTGTTTACCAAGACTGGTCCAATCAACACTCTACACACCCTTGCCGACTCCGATCACATGATCAACCACAAGCAGACACGCGTCCCCCCAATGCCACTAAGCAGAAGCAGGACTCACCCCCAATAAATAGCCTCCCAACGCCCAGAAGAAAGAGGATTTTGGCCGGTGATTCATTTCTTTGAAAGTGTTTTGTCCCTTTAAAATATGTGTATGGTTTCTGTGTATTTGTGAGAAAAGTGTAAATTGTTTTGTTATAAATAAAAAGAGGAGTGTTTCATATATACCGCGTTCTTTCCTTTGTTTGTTCATTCTATTGAGTTGCCGCATTCTTTAGATAGTCAAAGTCTTGTAGAAACACCTTTCCCTTCACTTACTTAAAAACGCGGGAACCATCACTGGCGCCCTCCGTGGGGACTTGTCCTCACACTTGGGCGACTTGACTTTCTTTGTGAACGTGGTAAAAGACGATATCTAGCCTTGAAGAATTCGACTAGTCAGTTTGAAGTAGAAGATCCCGTCCATGGCTGGCCTCACTCACCACGCTTAGAGGCTTGGTGGCCTCACTATCCACCTCTAGTCCAAGGGTACCCACCTCCGCCTTGGGCTGGTGTGTCGTATGTAGCTCCAGCACCGGTGTTTCATCATTCATGCCACAGGCAGACTACATGCCGTGTCCTCCAGCACCTCTAGAGTTTGTCTATGACAATGGCCATCAAGGGTGCTAGGCTTGCCACGGTGGTCACCCTCCGCCAAGCCATTCCTCAAGTTCAACTTACCTCATGGTGACCACGAGGATGAAAGTCATCCCGTGATGTCGATGTCAATATCCCAAGAAAGTTCCTCGCGTTCACAAAGACGTGATCAGGCAACCAATCGAAGAGAGGGTGTGCTAGATGAGGAGTTGCCAGGTCTCTCTATCTTCTCAGAAGTGGTTAGGCGCGCCCCTGTCCTGAAAAGGTTCCGACAGCCCACCATGGAAGCTTATGATGGGATGTCTGATCTTGATGAACATGTCCAAGCGTCCCTAAGTCAAATGGAGATGAATGACTTTAACAACGCGATGTTCTACCGCTCGTTCCCATCCACCCTGAAGGGAACTGCTCTTTCCTGGATGATGAGTCAACATCGAGGTAACATCTGGTCCTTCTCAAAGATGATTCAAGCTTTCAAGACTCGTTTTAGAAAATGCAAAGAAAAGGAAGAACACGATCCATGACATGTTTTCAATACGATAAGGGGTTGAGGAGTCATTGAGGGAATTCTTCACGCGTTTTACCAAGACAGCATCCCAAGTCACCAGGTATAGCGCGTGAAGTGCTGATGAATAATCTGGTATATGGACAGTTCAAGTTATATGTATACCGCGAGCAGCCCAAAACAAATGACGCGTTACAAAGCTATATTTTGCGACAGGTATACGCGGAGGAAGCAGTGAGAGGCAAAGGGGGGGAAATTCAAAAAATCAAATGGGATCACATTCAACCACCCAAGGAGAAGGATAGACGTGATGCCAAGCCTCCACTGCCAAACAAAAGATAAAACGCGAGGTGAAAGTCTCCCTCCTGTGAGAGATGCGTATGGGTTAGGCAAAAGAGCATCGCGGACATCTCGTGGTCCACAGACAACAAGATCGGGAGACCAGATCACCCCAGCGTAGTAATGCTCGCGATTATTATGGTGACCAACGTGATAATCCCTGAGAGTCAATCACCCGCGATAAAAGTTTGCGGTGGGGTGGGCAGTTGTCAAGGTGGAAACTAAGTCCTGACAGGAAACAAGACCACCCTGATCCAACACCTCGTCCTGATGGTTATATCAACACCATATCGGGAGGACCCTCTCTCGCAGGCTCTAGCAATCAAGAGAGGAAGAGATATGATAGGCGTTGTCGCAAGCACCTAAACAAAGTAATCCTCAAAAACCCTACTAAGTATAGTAGGCAAGCAAGGGTCGAATCCCACAGGGAGGTAGTAATCTTTCTAAGTGCAAAATTAGTATGCCAATAGTAACAAAGGGTTTTTTCTTGGTTTGTTTGCAAGTAACAAAGTAAATAAAAGCAAAGGATGTAATCAATTGGGAAAAGTAACTTAGCCAGACAAATATCCATCATTCATTTGATTGGTTGATCCTAGATTATCTATATTCCTTCCTATGAATATTCCTGTCCCTATTCTGAAATAGCTATCGGTCCAACTAGTCCTGGTAACCCTAACTATCGAACGCACAAGAAACTATCAAGATTTAGAACAGTAGAAGCAGGAAGCATAGGAATTAACCAGGATACATGCAACACCACAACTCGCAGCATTTAACACATAATCAATTCTCTTCACAATAAACTAGTCCAACTAGTCCTAGAATATCATTTTTGCTATACAAGATAAGGGATTTCAACTCAAAATATCCAAACCCTAGCAATAGACAATTACTAATATCAACTAGTTGATCAAGCCAGTCAAATCAGCAAAAATCAATAGGAATAAGCTCAAAGAGAAAAGATATAATCAAAGGAATAGGAATAGAATTATAATCTCACAACCATATATCAAATGAAGACTTCAATCGTCGGACTAAGCAAAAGTTGCTTAGTTCTTCATAGTCTTGAAACACAGAAACTCTAAAAGGACAAACAATGTTGAATGTAGAAAAAACGATAATGAAAAGGCTGCTAGGAAACTAGGTTATAAACCCTAGCCAAAACCTAAAACTAAAGATAGGAAATAAAATCTTTCCATAAAGAAATAAAACGGAATAAAATAAATAAAGGAAAAGGAAATAAAATAAAAAGTAAATCTTCGGACGAACTTCTCGCGCGTGTTTGATGACTCGTTTTCGCGACCGCGGAAGATTTTCCGCGACCGCGGATTCTTCATTGTTGCTCTTCTTCGCCTCGTAATATTCTGCGACCGCGGAAAAGCTCCTATAGCTTCTTCAGCTCTTCCTTCTTCGTCTTCTCTCGTGGCTTTCTTCTCCATCTTCTAAATCTTCATTTAAGCTTCTCCAAACCACCAAAATCATACTTCTTTTCCTCAACTCCATTCTCCACAATAACGCTCTAAACTCATCCAAATGGTACCTAAAACTCCGGTAACAACTCATAGTTAAACCCTACAAAGTAGCGCTGATCAAATTCCCCCATGCTTAAACCTTGCTCGTCCTCGAGTAAGCTAAAAGAAACCTACTCCTCCAATGAAATACCCAAGGTCTCAGGAAGCACAGAAAAACCATATCCACTAAGAATTGCACCTAAACATGAATCTCCAAGGCACCAACACATCAGCACACAACATACAACACACAAACTTAAAGGGAAACAGAGTACTTCCCCCAAGCTTAACCTGAACACCATAGAGTGAATAAACATCTAATCCTAGCCTCCATCTATCTTCTTATGCCTCCCAGAGTGATCTACCTGAATCCTCCTTATATCACCTCTTCTTATGTCACCACGCCAGGAAAAATGAGGAATCCTAATAATCACTCTTCTTCTTTTCACTCATTTTGCCAAGGCGCCCTTTCGGGTTTTCACAAAGCCACTCATTTCATTTTTTAATAGATGGGCTCACATAAACTCACATCACTCTTGACCAATGATTATCCCAGCCTAATGTTGGTCCAAGCCACCTGCTTATTACCTAAGCCGCCCTTTTGGGTTTTCGACTTATCCCAGGATTTTATTTTTATGTCTTTTTTCAATTTTTGACTTTTTCATTTTTTCATTTTTTTTTCTTTTCCTCAGACGACCAGCAAGTATAAAACACTCCCCCATGCTTAAATATTGCATTGTCCTCAATGTAATGAAAGACAAAAAAATGAAGCACAGGGAAAAGCAGAAAAGTACTCACAACCGTCGCTGAGTTGGCTTGGACTTGGAAGTTGGTGCTGGCGGTAAAGCAATGAAAGCACATGTCGCTGGTGTTGCGGCGATTTTCAAACTCAATCAAACTCCACCGTGCAACCAAATAGATCCACTGTAAGGTGTAGTGGTACATCAAAGAAAACGGGGTTGCACGGCCTTCAACGAACACAGAATGGGAGCCCAGATGTAATCGTGTGGCGGGCTCTAGTGTTCCTCCTCATCAACTGTCTAATGTCGGGCCATCATCGGTGCCAAATAAAAATGTGGGGTGATTGTCTCCTCCTTGGCATCATGATGCGCACCACCTCTCAAAGTAGAACTCAAACAGCTGGCCTTCGGTAAAACTTTTTTTTTTCGATTTTTTTTTCCAGGTCAGGGGACTTACAGTGGTTTTTGCCGCGGTCGCGAAAAATTTTCCGCGCCCGCGGAAAAGTTTCTGGTGCGAGACACCTTCTTCGTTTTTGGCTTCGAGTCTTCTACTTGCAGATTAGTCTAAAACGAAAACAAAACACAAACGAAACAAAACAAAACAAAAATAAAAATCAACTAGAAAGGAAAAGGGAAAGAAACGAAATTCATACCTCGGGTTTCCTCCCGAGCAGCGCCTTAGTTATTGTCGTGGCTCGACTTGGTGCTCTCCCACTCAACTTGGGTTGCTCACATCAACCGAACACTCGTGGTTACCATCAGGAGGGTGTCTCTTTGCATCGTCGATGTTGAATCCGACCCTCACCCCATCAAACTCCATTGTGAGCGAACCACTGCTCACATCAATCTTCGTCTTCGCCGTGTTCATGAACGGCCTTCCCAGCATCACAGGGGCTGCGTGTTTATCTTGCTCCGTATCCATCACAAAGAAGTCCGCATGGAAAATTAGCTTGTCTACCTCTACCAGCACGTCCTGCACCACTCCTTTGGGATACACATATGAATTATTCGCCAGCTGGATCACTATCCCCGTCTTCTGTAATGGCCCAACCTCTAAAGACTCATACAGTAAAAGAGGCAAAATGTTGATAAAAGCACCCAAATCCAGCATGGCTTTTTCAAACATGGTGCCACCTATCTTGCAGGGAATAGTGAACATGCCCGGATCACTACACTTCTTGGGCAACCGCTTTTGCAGCATAGCGGATACGTTCTCACTGACTTTGACCTTCTTCTTTTCTTTTACAGCTTTCTTTCTCTTTATTATGCACAGTTCCTTCAAGAATTTGGCATAGCGAGGAATACTCTTAACAAGTTTTATCAAGGAAATATTTACCTCGCAGTTGCTGAAGGTCTCAAATAGTTTCTTGTCATTCTCCACCTTTCTGGTGTCCTTCGGTGCCTCAGGAAAGGGTGTGGGCGGCTTCAACGAACTGAGCGGGGGAAAGTTCGAACGCACATAAGTGTCCTGAGCATCAGAGGCAAAACCGCGATCGCGGTTTGGGGCCCGCGGTCGCGGTTCTTCATCTGGGAATTCTGGGGTTTCAGTGGATTTTCCGCGGTCGCGGATTTCTGTCCACGGTCGTGGATTTTCTTCGAACTAATCTTCGTCTCCAGGGACTTTTCCGCGATCGCGGAAATCTGTTTGCGGTCGCGGAAATTCGCCGATTTTTCCCTCGTCTTCAGGAACAATTCCGCGGCCGCGGCCTTCTTCTCCGCAGTCGCGGAAATCTTTCTGTTGGGTTCGATTTTCCTCCACATGTGTTCTGCTTCTCAACGTCATAGCACATACGTTCTCCCTCGGGTTTACTATCGTTTGATATGGTAGTTTTCTCGAGTCCCGAGCTTCCAGTCTGCTCACTGCGATGGAGATTTGCCCCACTTGCTTCTCCAAGTTCTGAATACTTGATCGCATCTCTTGATTTTGTTGGACCATAGTATTGGCCAACGTCGACATATTCTGAGCTAGAGACTCATGTTGCTTGGTCACCGCTTGAATTTGTGACCCCATCGTGGTCACAGTGCCAGCCAATGTCGATACGCTCTAGGTGAGAGATTTGATCATGTCATCGCTGGACATATATGAACTAGAGCTCTGGCCTTGGGGTCTTGGGTCATATGGAGATCTATATTGTTGTTGTTGACCCCCAGGTTGCTGATATTGTTGTGGGCGCGGTAGGAACTGTGGTGGCCTCTGTTGATACTCTTGATTTTCCTAGCCTTGAGGAGTACTCTGCTGATTCCCGTATCTCAGATTGGGGTGATCTCTCCACCCTAGATTGTATGTGTTGGAGTACGGGTAATATCTTGGCCTTGAAGGGCCGTAACCTCCAATAGCATTCACCTCAGCAGTGGGTTCCTGCAGCGTGGGACATGCATCAGTAGGATGTATCGTGTCATAGCATATCCCACAAGATTTGACTTGCTGTTGGCCACCCTTCATCATGTACCTCCTCATCATCTCCTTCATCTCAGCCATCTCATAAAGTAGTGAGGAATTTGGCTGAGAGTCTGCATCTTTAACTAATTGGGCGCCCGCCCTCTTGCTGAACTGTCTTGAGCCCTCAGATAGCTCAAAGAATATCTCAAACGCTGCAGCAGGCATCTTCTTCAAGATGTTTCCTCCACATGCTGCATTCACCATTCGACGCTCGTCGTCAAGAAGGCCTCCGTATAAATAAAGTACGAGGTCTTGGTCTGAATACCCATGATAGGGGAAGCTAGAGATCAGCCTCTTGAACCTCTCGTAGTACTCGTACAACGTCTCAATAGCCTGCTGTTCAATATTGCTGATGTTCCTCTTTAGGCTATTGAGCTTGGTTGCAGGGAAGTACTTCTCCAGGAAGGCTTTCTTCATCTTAGCCCATGTATCAATGCTTCCTGGGGCCAAATAATAGAATCAATCATTGGCTGAATCCTTCAGAGAGAAAGGAAAGGCCCTCAGCTTGATCTAGTCCTCAGTAACGTTCTGTGGCTTCATGCTGCTGCAGACAGAGTGAAACTCAGAAAGATGCTTGTTGGGGTCTTCTCCACTCATCCCATGGAAGTGGGGTAATAAGTGAATTAACCCAGATTTGAGCTCAAAGTTCACGCCATCAGCCAATTAAGGAAACTGCACAGCAAGCGGTTGCTGCTACAGATTCGGGGCAGTCAATTGCCTCAACGTCGGTTGTTCCTCAGCCATCTCGAAACACGGATTGTCAAAACACAGAGCTCTGTTTATCTTGCGGTTCCTAGAAAGTGCTTTCTCGATTTCTGTATCACAAGCTAGCAATGGGGAGTCAGTAGCACGGGTGTGGACCATAAGATAGGTCCACACAAAAATTGACACACAAACACACACAAAGAAAAAATAAAACTTGCCTCCCCGGCAATGGCGCCAAAGTTGATAGGCGTTGTCGCAAGCACCTAAACAAAGTAATCCTCAAAAACCTATCTAAGTATAGTAGGCAAGCAAGGGTCGAATCCCACAGGGAGGTAGCAATCTTTCTAAGTGCAAAAGTAGTATGCCAATAATAACAAAGGGGGGTTTCTTGGTTTGTTTACAAGTAACAAAGTAAATAAAAGCAAATGATGTAATCAATTGGGAAAAGTAACTTAGCCAGACAAATATCCACCATTCATTTGATTGGTTGATCCTAGATTATCTATATTCCTTCCTATGAATATTCATGTCCCTATTCTGAAATAGTTATCAGTCCAACTAGTCCTGGTAACCCTAACTATCGAACGCACAAGAAACTATCAAGATTTAGAACAATAGCAGCAAGAAGCATATGAATTAACCAGGATACATGCAACACATAATCAATTCTCTTCACAATAAACTAGTCCAACTAGTCCTAGAATATCATGTTTGCTACGCAAGATAAGGGATTTCAACTCGAAATATCCAAACCCTAGCAATAGACAATTACTAATATCAACTAGTTGATCAGGCCAGTCAAATCAGCAAAAATCAATAGGAATAAACTCAAAGAGAAAAGATATAATCAAAGGAATAGGAATAGAATTATAATCTCACAACCATATATCAAATGAAGGCTTCAATCGTCGGACTAAGCAAAAGTTGCTTAGTTCTTCATAGTCTTGAAACACAGAAACTCTAAAAGGAAAAACAATGCTGAATGTAGAAAAATCGATAATGAAAAGGCTGTTAGGATACTAGGTCATAAACCCTAGCCAAAACCTAAAACTAAAGATAGGAAATAAAATCTTTCCATAAAGAAATAAAACGGAATAAATAAATAAAGGAAAAGGAAATAAAATAAAAAGTAAATCTAAGGATGAACTTCTCGCGTGCGTCTGATGACTCGTTTCCGCGACCGCGGATTCTTCACTGTTGCTCTTCTTCGCCTTGTAATTGTCCGTGACCGTGGCAGTGACTTCCGCGACCCCGGAAAAGCTCTTGTAGCTTCTTCAGCTCTTCCTTCTTCGTCTTTTCTCGTGGCTTTCTTCTCCATCTTCTAAATCTTCATTTAAGCTTCTCCAAACCACCAAAATCATACTTCTTCTCCTCAACTCCATTCTCCACAATAACGCTCTAAACTCATCTAAATGGTACCTAAAACTCCGGTAACAACTCCTAGTTAAACCCTACAAAGTAGCGCTGATCAAGATACGCGTGAGAAAGTCATCATGCTCCCTCTGTCTATAGCATTGCTCAGTCCTCACGGCATCATCCCAGCCTAGTGTTTACTGAGGAGGACGCAGAAGGACTACACATGCCCTATACGGACCCCCTAGTGATCCACGCTCAATTAGGGACAAAGATGGTGAGACGTGTCCTGGTTGACTCGGGCGCGTCAGTGGATATCCTATATTTCGATGACTTTGAACAACTAGGGATATCCTCTAATGCCCTCAAGCCCTTCGTCGGGAAATTGATCACTTTCTCTGGAGAAGAAGTAGATGTTGCAGGCACTATTGATATGAAAAAGACGCTAGGGACCAGCCTAGTTCGGCACGTGGAAGATATTGAATTTACTGTGGTACATCTCCCTGCATCTTACAACGTCATAATGGGCCGTACTTTTCTCATGAAGTTCCAAACGACACTCTCCATCTATCACCTGAAGTTGAAGTTCCCGATAGGAGACAAGGTAGGGGAGTCAAGAGGTCACCAAGAAAAAGCCAAGGGCTTGCTACTTGTCGTTCTTGGAATCCAAAACGCAGAGTCTTGTGCTCGTGATTGAAAAACAAGACACTGAGCTTGAAGTGAGAGACCGCGTACTGAATGAGGCTCAAGGTTTCGAGAAGACCGCGTTAACTTTGTTTGGGAATAAAGGAGAGAAGCTGTATGTCGGGGGGTGCATGACTGGTCTCTCGGCGTAGAAGCTAGAAAACTTACTCTCCGCTTCACGCGATGTGTTTGCTTGGGCTATTGAGGATTTGAAAGGGGTGCCCACGTCAGTAGCTCACTATTCCCTTCACATTGATCACGCGGCTCGTCCTGTAGTCTAGAGAAAGAGGAAGATGAATGAAGAACGCGCCAATGTCGCCAGCGTCGAGGTTGACAGATTGCTATGCGCTAGGTTTATCCGCGAAGTCAAGTACCCCAAGTCGTTATTGAATGTGGTGTTGGGAAAGAAGGCCAATGGAAAGTGGATAATGTGCATAGATTTCAAAGACTTGAACAAAGCTTGTCCCAAAGATAGTTACCATTTGCCCTACATAGATGATCTTGTCGATTCTACTGCGGGGCACGCGGCGCTAAGCTTCTTGGATGCTTACTCCGGTTACAATCAGATTCAGATGGATCCGCATGATGAGGAGAGCACCGCTTTTATTACCAACCAAGGGACCTTTTGCTACAAGGTTATGCCCTTTGGCCAAAAGAATACGGGAGCTACATTTCAACGACTGATAGACCGCATATTTAAGAGTCAATTGGGGAAGAGCGTATCTGCATATGTTGACGATATTATAGTTAAAGTTCCATAAATGAACAACATTTGGTGGATCTACATGAGGTATTTGAAACCCTGAGAAAGTTTAGACTAAGTTTGAACCCAGAAAAGTTTGTGTTTGGGGTGGATTCGGGCAAGTTTCTTGGCTTCATGATCAGTGCTCGCAGGATCGATGAGGTCCCCGAAATCGAGAAATGAGATCCAAAAGCTCAACAGCGCAGTCAACTATCAGAGTCGTTTCTGCTCTCGGTTGGCTGACCGTGCCCTTCCATTTTTCTCCGCTCTGAAGAAGAATCAGAATTTTGTATGGACTGAAGATCTTGAGCGATCTTTCCAGAACCTCAATGCTTACCTTAACCTACTACCCACTCTCTCACCTCCTCACCGCGGTGAATACCTTCAACTTTACCTCACAGTTAGCCTTGTAACTGTTAGCGGTGTTGACTAGAGTCTTGCTATCCTGTATACTTTGTTAGTAGAGTGTTGCAGCCGGTCAAGCAAAGATATTCCTCTGCTGAGAAAGTAGCGTTGGCAGTAGTATCGGCAGTGCGACGTTTGAGGCCATATTTCCAGGATCACTCCATTCAGGTTTTGTCTGATTTCCCCTTACGTCAAATATTGCATCAACCTGCACTGTCTGGCTGAATAACTAAGTGGGTTGTCGAGCTGTCAAAATTCAACATTTCTTATTTGCCACGTGTTTCTATCAAAGCTCGGGCGTTGGCTGATTTCATCATAGAAGCTAGCTTTGTCTTCGCAAATAGTCCAAACTTGGAGGAGTGGAGAGTCTTCGTGGACGGGTCAATAAGTGACGCAGGAGGGGGAGACAGGATAGTGCTCGAAGGCCCCGCGTCTTTTGAAGTCCAATATGCACTTAACTTTGCATTCCATGTCACTAACAATGAGGCCGAGTATTAAGCTCTCATTGTTGGCCTGGAAATAGCCTTGTTGAATGGCGTGCAAAAGGTTCAGGTCTTCACTGATTCTGAAGTAGTGGCACAGCAAGTGATGGGCCAATATGAAACTAAAATAGGGTCCCTCCTAGATTATTGTATAAAGGTCAAGTCCATTGCCTCTTGTTTAGATGCGTTCGTTGTGGAGTCCATTCTGCATACATCTAACACAAGAGTTGATGCACTCTCGAAGATGGGTGTCGCGTTGCCTTTGGAAGTGGGTAACAAAGTATTGGTGGAAAGGAAGATGACCAGGGGGGTGACTGAGCGAGTGATGAGCATCAATCCCAAGAACAGATGGATGGACCCCCTTATTCAGTATATCGATCGCGGCATTTTACCCGATGACCCCTAGGAAGCTAGAAACCTCAAAGCAAAATCCTCGCGGTATTGCACAAGAGGAGGTAGAATGTATAGGAATGGGTTCGTGGAGGCTGATTTATTGTACATTGACCTGAACAGAGCGGCTGAGATCCTAAAAGAAACCCACGAGGGAGTTTGTGGAGGTCATCCAGGGTGGAGGTCGCTAGCCCAGGGCATCACTCATATGGGATATTTCTTGCCCACGTTGAGAGCTGACGCGGCCGATTATGTCAAGCGATGTGATAAGTGTCAAAAGCATGCCAATGTCCCCCACCTCCCTGCTTCAAATCTGAAACCAGTTCTCGCAACATATCCATTTGCTCTTTGGGAAATAGACATCCTTGGCCTCTTCCCTAAGGCTGCAGGGCAAGCCCGGTACATCCTAGTTATTGTTGAATATTTCACCAAGTGGATCGAGGTTGAAGCTATGGCTAAAATTACCGCGTCTAAAGTATGCTCATTCCTTTGGAAGAACCTCATATGCCGTTTTGGTGTGCCTAGATCCATCATTATGGATCACGGTCCTCAATTTGACAGTCAAGAGGTACGTGATCTTTGTTCTTATTTGGATGTTGCGTTAAAGTTTTCATATGTGGCCCACCCTCGGTCAAATGGACAAGTCAAAAATGTCAACTCGCGAATTCTAGATGATCTAAGAAGAAGGCTAACTGGGGCTCAAGGAAGACAGGCTGAGTTATTGCCATTGGTCCTCTGAATGTATCATACTACCGCGCAGAGAGATACAGGGGAAACTCCTTTCGCGATGGTCTACGATACTGATGTTGTTGTTCTAGTGGAAACTCCCTTAGGCTGGATATGTACCTGAGAGAAGAAGTACGCAACATTGTTGTCGTAAGGTATGCCCGCGTGTCCTCAAAAAAGGGGATTTGGTGTTGCGACGTGTTGATGGAGGCAAGCTTGATCCCAAGTGGGAAGGCCCATATCTCCTTGTAGATGAAGTACATGAGGGAGCATTCAAACTATAAGATGAAAATGGAGCAATCTTATCCAAGACCTGGAACGTTGCTCGCCTCAAGAAGTATTATGCTTAAATATAGTAAATTAAACTCCATGAGGATATGTAATATATATTACGCTATGAATAAGATATTGCCTTCTAGGCAATCACTTGTACATAAATCACGTTCTCCCTTGTAAACTCAAGAACGGGTAAGATCCCTCAAGCCTCGTCTTGGGGCTGCCGCCGCGTTAAACACTAGAACGGGTGAGATCCCTCAAGCCTAGGTTTGGGACTGCCACCGCGTTAAACTCAAGAACGGGTGAGATCCCTCAAGCCTCGACTTGGGGCTGCCACCGCGTTAAACTCAAGAATGGGCCCTCAAGCCTCGGCTTGGGCTGCCACCGCGCTAAACTCAAGAACGGGTGAGATCCCTCAAGCCTCGGCTTGGGGCTGCCACCGCGTTAATCTCAAGAATAGGTGAGATCTCTCAAGCATCGACTTGGGGCTGCCACCACGTTAAACTCAAGAACGGGTGAGATCCCTCAAGCCTCGGCTTGGGGCTGCCACCGCGTTAATTTATAGAAAAACGGAGAAGCAAACACATCTTGGGAACACAAAACAACGGATTCCATCTACGTCAGGTAACTTAATACATAATTGTTTGGAACTTCATAAAAAAGGGAGAGTCATAGCAGTCTGTTCAAAACACCCCAACAAGCCCCCAAGATTACAGAAAAAAGGGGTCGCTGCCTAACCAAAGTCTACACGTCTTGTGCAGAAGCAGGTTGAGTATCCGCCTCCATATTCAGATCCACATTAGGAGCCATGTAATTTCCCTCCTCGTCTGAATCGAGAATCTCTGGCTCACCAAAGAGACTCGAATACTCTGGAACAAAGTAGACGATTTGAGGGTCTATCTCTCCATACTAAGTCACGGCCTGCCTTACCCCAATCCTGATGCCCTGCTCCCAATGAAGCCCAATTTCATCTGCCCTCTTCAACTTGTATTCCTTAGAGTACATATAAACATGAACCACGTTGTATGCCCTCTCACTCTCCTTTTGATCTCTCGCACTCTCCTCTCTAGCCTTTTATTTCGCAGCCTCGCGTTCTTTCACAACTAACTCGTTTGCGGATTTCAGCTTATCCAATTCCTTCCCTCTTCTTTTCAGCCTCCTCTTCACCTCCTCGAGCTCCTTCCTAGCATCAGCAACCGCTTCCTTAGCCTCTAAAGCCTCATTCCTGGCATTGTCGCGTTTGAGAGAAACCTCTTTGACATGCTTCTTGTAAGCCTCCAGTTGTTCCTGAACCCCACCACCTCTTCCAACTCCAAGTACTTAGCCTCCAAAGCCTTGCAATAGGTCGTAGTAGCCAAGATCCCCATTCGAGCCTATGTAAAAAAGAAGAGAAAAAGTTAAGTCACAAACGAAAGCTACCACACGAAACGCAACGAAAGAGAATTACCATCTCTACATATTTTAATGTCTCAAGCTGCAAGTGAGCGGTTGGCAACGTTTAGAACCACTCCTTCTCCGCGACATAAACATCCCGCAGGTATCCAATCTCCTCAATTCCGTCGCGGTAGGACCAGGAGTCGTGTACCTTCTCACCGTGGCCATGTTTACTGCATCTCCACTTCTGGCCGCGCTAGTTCCCGCAGGAGGATCTAGCATGACCCTCTTAGTCCCGACCACCTTCTGACCGACCTCATGACGCTGCTTGCTCCTAGCCTCCATAGGACCTGCATGCGGCCTTGTCGCACTGGCAGCCTCAATGATCGCGGTCGTAGCTGGCGCAGTTTCACTCGCGGCAACAGTGGCCAAGGCCCTTGTCCCTTCAGAAGCCACCGCGGAAGATGAAGCATCTCCTCCCTTGTTCCTATTTCTCCTGCTTAGCATCAACATAGAGTTCACCATCTCTGTAAAACATGTTAAACATGTTACACATTAAACTACGCCCCAGCCAAAACACCAAAAGCAAAACAAAGAAGCTAGATCCCACCCTTTACGCGACCCCTAGAGTATGGCAAACTCAAAACCGCTTTCTCCAAGTTCTCCTGTGTTATTAACCGTTTGAAATCAGGCGCATCCCCATCATTGCGAAATCTAGCCTTGCACGCGTCAATTGCATACTGTTCAGGTTTCTTAGGCCTCCTAAAGGGCGCGGGGTATATCTGGCAATTGAATATGTCCATGGATGGACCCTTCACCAAGAACCATATGTCTTTACATTTTCCCACATTGGAGGGTTTACTTATCACCTTTGTGCACATAATTAGTATACCTTCGGGTGAGAAGTACAACGTGGAAACCGCTCGGACTCCTGTCTAAAGTAAGTCATCTTTCCACTTTGGATTAGCATTACGTGGTGAGGTTGGTCGAAGACCCAAATAGTCAAAGGAGTTGTTTTTAAGATCTTGTGTGATGATTATTAACATTCCCAAACAAATACATATAATTCTAATAAGACTCAATTTTGTTGGAGTCTTCTCTTGAATCATACCTTCTCTTTTGTTTCAGTAGGAGTATAGTACTCATAGACCTTTTACCGAGTTTTATTCGAGAAACAAGGGTAGTGACTATATACGACTACAAAACCATTCCTTTTTCACCCTTGTGTAGTCTTTCATTAGACTGACCAACCGTTCATTTTCCTTGCATGGTTGGCTGGTGTCATCCATCCTATTTGGCACATCAGGTCTTTCTTCCAATAATGGAGAAGCAGGATATCGACATTGAAGGCAGTTGTTGTTTTGTGATTTTGTTTACAATAAAGGTTGAAGATCTTGAAGTTAGATTTTAGGTTTATAACCTATTATGTAATTTTAGTATTTTCCATTAAGTCTTCCGTTACTATCTTTGATATTTGATCTAATTATCATTTTCCGCAACGTTGTTTGTAAGCATTTTTGAAAGGCTAGTTTCCATGAAATTCTACATGTCCCTTCCATGAAACGAATAGTGGACTATGGATTTTGTAGAATCATAATGAAGAAACAAGATTACTAATTTTAGTAAAATGTACAATGAATATGTTAATATACAAACGAAACTACAATTATAACCCATATATACTTATATTTGTGTATGCTCCATCAAGAGAACAAAATAAAAGTGTGTTTAGGCAACAACTCGAACGTGAAATAATCTCCTATGAAGTGTCAGTCATATTTGCCAGAGACTTGAATGAGCTCGACAATGATACATATAACTTAGGTAGAACGATTACTAGTGCAAATTGCTTTCAAAAGGTTATTGGAATTCTGTTAAAACCTAAGTCTCATTAATACTCGCATTGTGGGTTGTCCTTTCACTTGGTGACTTCAAATGTCTGGAACTGACAATCTGTATGAAAAACTAGACATAGTGATAATACACCTGTATGTCTTGGAAATTGAACCATCAATGGCTATTAGACATCATCCACTCACAACATCTGACCATTGTCTCATCATATTTAGCATAGACTTGGTCCAAAAAATAGTTAACCCACCTTTCCGCTATGAAAATGCATGGGAATGTTTCAAAGATTACGCCAATTTGGTAATAAAAATAAGGATTTACTCACTTTGAGGTTCCTACATGTACAAATTGCAAAGAAAATTGGCATCACTACAAAAGTATTCTAAAACGTGGGCATAGGCTAAATTTCAACATAATTTTTGCACTTAGAACAATTAGAGGAAAAGCTACAACATGCACAAAACAAAACACTCCTCACACCTAATTGTGATAAAATAATAGAGCAACTAAAAAGGCAAACACAAAGACAAAATCGCATTCTCAACTTTCAGCATACGTATTGGAAACAACGCTTGGAAGTCAACCACTAAATGTTAGTGGATCGCAACACAAACTATTATCAAATGATTGTAAAAATATAGTTTGTTAAAAAAACAATCTCTAAATTCCAAACAAAGGATGGAATAATGATCTATGACCAACACCAAATAAAAAGTGAAATAACAAAAGAATTAGGATCCATATTTATAGCTCATACTTCTGGCAATTACTCTACTGACCAATTGTTCTTAATTCACAAAGAAATTAATCATGATTACAATCATAAGTTAATTAAGATCCCGATGCCAGGGGAAATTGATATGGTTGTCCTAGACTTACCAAATGACAAATCACTGAGACCGGATGGCTTTCTTGTGGATTTCCTTAAGCAATACTGGCACAGGTGGGGTGTAACACCTCTGACTTACGTCGGTAGTGCCACATGTCAGTGACCTTACACTGTAAAGTCCAAAGTCACCCAAGGCTTTAATCTGAACAATTATACTTAAATGAATATATAAATATTACATAATAAAATAGCAACGGAAGACTTTTGAAATAAATATCAAATCTTTATTAATATTCCCCTCGTAAATTGAGGAGATAAGTTTTACAAATGATATTGAAATTTACAATGGAAGACTTTAAATAAATCCTAATTACATGACTAGGATATACAACTTCACCTATTACATTAATTAGAAAATTAAATCTTATATTTAAACGACCTTGAAATTCTTCAAACTAAACTTCAACTGTAAGCCTTCGTCTTCGATTTGTTACTTCAAGGTTGTCTGAAAACAACCACTGATGTGCCGTATAGGATGGATGACACAAGCCAACCATGCAAGGAAAAAGAAGGTTGGTTAGTCTAATGAAAGACTAAACAAGGACTCAAACATAATGGTTCTTGTGATTGTATCTGGTTACTATCCTTTTCTCTTGAATAATAGTCGGTAGACGATATATAATCCAGATACTCTCACTGAAATGTAAGAAGAGATATGCGACAAAAGAAGACTCCAAAGAAGGTGAGTCTTATAGGAATATGTATGTTTGTGTGGGAACATTATAATTCACACAAAGTTTGAAAACCAACCTTGGATATTTGGGTCTACGACCAACCTCACCGCATAATGTGAATCCAGATTGGAAAGAGGACTTACTTTAAACAAGAGTTCGGGCGGGTTCCACGTTGTACTTCTCGCCTGAGGGTATATTTATTATGTGCAACAAGACACTTATCTTATTTAATTTCAAAACGTGCATTAACGTTAAAGCTTTTAATTTCCACAACCGGTCTTACAAGGAGATATAGAATGGGATAAATCCCGGATATTGGCACTAGCTAAGTGCACCATCACTTATATTCGAATAAGGGTAGGTCATGACCGAAAGTATTAGGACTATAATTCTCCTAATACTAGTTATAAAGAAACAACTAAACCTCGCAAGGTAAATAGCGTTCCTACGAATACTCGTGCTAAACTAGCATATATGTCCACACCAAATGCACAACAAGTCTACACCAAGTTTATCTAGCACCCTATAATAATAATAGATATATATATAGGTCATTGCTAGCATATTATACAACCTAATAAATAGGTTCATTTATCACACCATTTAATCAAACAAGTTCTCAAACAACAAGAGAATTAATTATCCCAACTTAATAGTACAATCAATTCATTGTCAATTAAGATAAAAATAGAATAAATATGCAAGAGCTAACCGCCACTTGCCTTGAATCACGAAGAAGATTGAACGGTGTATCGGAGATGGTTGCTTTCGAAAAGCAAATTGGCTCCATGCTTTATTTCCGTTTCAAAAGGAATTCCGAGACGTACCCAAATCACACACAATAAATAAATCATAATTATATAATTTATTCAATATCTAAATTTGAAGGACACAATGTCTCGGTTTCTAATTAAATTTATTTGACTCTAAATAAATCAATTTTCAAGGCTTATTCATAAAACGGTTATTTATACGATTCTAACAATTAATTAGTCATATATTCTAAAAAATCAATTCATAAATAAATTAAACCCATAATTTATTTCTATGTCTAAAAATTTTAACTCAAAATATTATCTAGGTGAAGAGTTATAATTTAACCATTCATAATATAAGTTAATGCCCAAAATAATTACTTTTAATTTGATTTTAATATTTATAAAATTAAATTAATCTCAACTAATCTCCTAGTAATCCAGATTAATTTAATTAATCAAGATAAAGCCAAAATAAATAAAATCAAAAATAGAACCCAAACCGGAATCCCAAAATGTGCGCGATGGCTCTGGTGGTTCAACGTCAAAATTGAGGCTCGACGGTGGAGGTCCGGCGGCGGGGCAAGAGGGCTTTTAAGGGTGGCTTCTAGGCGCAACCGGTGGTGGCGGCAATTGAGGCGGAGGTTCTCGGTAGTGGCCGGATATTAGACGACAATAGAGGCTTCGAAAATTCTAGGGCTCGCGGATTTGCTCTCAAAATTGTATGACCAAACCTCAACGATTGAAGCCCTATTTATAGGGGTTGGAAAGAGCTCGGAAAGATATTCAAAATCATATAAAATATCGATGGAAACGATCTAGAATTGGCCCCGATTTCCTTGTTTTACCACAACGCGTCTTCGATTATATTATTTCCTTCTTTGAAGAAATTCGATCTCGTCCTAGGCTTATTCATCCCGATTTCACACAGATCTTGCGCGTTTTGATCCCCCTCTACAAGGCCTAATCGGACGAATGGCGGCGAAAACGGGACCGAAATGGGGCACAACCGCCATGGAAGAGCTCGGCCTGCTTGAGGTAGAAGACGGTGAACAGTACCTGATCGGGTCCCCAACATTTGGCTTAACTGCAATATTTTGCCCAACTTTCCAAGTTATGGCAAAAATGCCCCTAAAAACTTTTCAAAAATTACAAAAATTACCCAGACTTATTTATTTTATTATTCTATGTTTATAATTTTGTTTTAACCCAAAATTAAGATGTAGAAAAATTAATTTAGGTTAAAATAATGTTTAAGTTACCATTTCTTATAAATTTAATCATACTTAAACCCCTTTTTAACACTTTGTTAAATTGGTTCAAGTATTCTAAGTTAAAATTGATTAGTTTATTTAAATTATAATTAACATAAGGTTAATCATAATTTAGATCATCCATAACCTAAAGAGATAACATACTTAAGGTATTTATTATTTTATCCCTCCCATGGATAAACATAATAATTATTATACCCTATATTATTATATTTAAAATTCTAAAACTACATTTATTATTATACTTATTTATTTATTTCTACACCATGCTATTATATCCTATTTGATCATTTGTACCCAAAAATTATCATAACTCATCCTTTGAACTTAAGTTAATGAAAATTTAAATTACTCTAAAGAAATAAGATAAATTTCATAACTTTTATTTTTATCAAATTAAAATTACCATATTACCATTCTAATTTAAGTGGGGTATTACATGGGAGTCGGTGGTGAATACCACTACTGCATTCTTCCATTCTAATCAGATGCTAAAGCAAACCAATTATGCCTTCATTGCACTCATACCGAAGGTGGAATCACCGCTAACCATTAACCTTTATAGACCAAAAAGCCTACGTAATACTACCTATAAAATAGCCAAGATTATAGATAATAAATTGAAACCACTATTGCCAAGATTGCTACATCTTCTCCATGGGGCTTTTGTTGAAGACAGACTGATCCAAGAAAGTATTTTTAATATCTCAAGAAATTATCCACTCATTTCATAAAAAGAAACCCGGGAAAGTAGGGTGGATGGTGATCAAAATTGATATGGAAAAAACCTATGGTAGAATTAGATGGGATTTCATTGAGCTCATTCTACACTAGTTTGGTTTCCACGAGAAATATATACGTCTTATTATGGCGTGCATCACCACATCATCATGATCAGTTCTAGTCGATAATGAACCTGGGAAAATTATCTCTCCTACGTGTGGAATGCAATGGGAACCCATGGCCTCATATATCTGTGTTCTTGCTATGGAGTTTCTAGCGAAAACTCCAACAAATGAATCTGAAAAACCAAATCCAAATGTGGTATCTGCTTAGTCAGAAACGGTACATTGATTCCTTTCTTAAACTTTGCCGAAGACACTCTCATTCTAGTTGAAGCCAATTCAGATTTCACCACTTTAATCAAGAACTTCTTGTCTGACTTCGCATATAAGACTTGTCTACCTATTAATTACCATAAAAGCTTTGTACCATTATCTAATAATGTGACCACTCAATTATCCTGTATAATAAAGAACATCCTTCAAGTATAATTAATTACGAGCCTGGAGAAATACTTAGTCATCCTGATTATAAGAGCTAGGGTGAATAATGTCACTTTTAAAGAAGCCTTGGATTCATTAAAAATACAGCTTTCAAGTGGAAAGCTAACACTTTCTCAAGCTGGGTGATCAATGTTAATCAATGCTAACTTATTATCAAAAGTTAATCTTTTAATGCAAAGTTTCCTACCACCTAAAGGGACTTTGGAACATGTATACAAGATCAATAAGACTTTCTTTTGAACAAAATGAATGTGTCCGGTTTCAATCCCTTAATTAGTTGGGACCGCATTTGCACCCAAAAATCTGAAGGTGGGTTAGGTTTCAAAACTGTTGAAGTATGCAATAAGTCGTTACATTTGAAATTTTTCTGGAAACTTCTCACGGCCAAGGATAACATGTGGGTATGTTTGAAACAAGAGAAATATTATAAGCAAGAAACATTGTTTAGTATCAAGAAAAGAAAACTTCTCTTGGTAGTTTGCTAGGCTACTGAGCCTACGAAAGGAGTTCAAGAAGAATCTAAGATGGAAAATTATAATGGCTTGAGTATTGTCTTTTTGAATGATATGTGGGTTCACACTCAATCTTGACTGATGATTTGGGGTTCGCACTACAAGATCAAAAGGTATGTGATTTCTGTACAATAGAAATGGAATGGAACGTTAATATGCTTAATGAATGTATACATCTCAACCTTGCGGAGGAAATTAAAAAGTTTGTTATACCCCTCCAAGATATTGAGGATAGACTTATCTGACAACCAGTTGCAAACAGTCGTTATTGTATGAGTTTTGCGACCAAATCTATTAATTACGGCCGCATAGGGACAAACCAACAAAATCTGGAATGGATATTGAAACTAAAAATGCCCCTTAAAGTTAAGCATTTTATGTGGAAGGCCTGCTCTGACAACCTTCCTACTACGAAGCATCTTAATAGACACTGCAATAGAGTTCCAAAACAATGTAGCTTATGTAAGGAAGCTAATGAGAACTTGAACCATTTATTTTTTATTGCAAATACACAAAGTCGGTTTATTATGAAACAAGTCTTATTCTGCGTGAAAATATCAACCCGGTAATACTCACAAATAGCTTCATAAACAATCTCAACTATAATAGAAGATCAATGACCAACTTTGAACTTGCATGCTTCACCTGGTGACACATATAGTCCGATAGAAATAGAGTAATTTTAGAAACTCAACAATAGATTATCCATAAAGTGTGAAAGTATGTGTGGCTTACAGATTTCTGAGAATGGCGGAACAGGAACACAAGCAACTGAAAAAAAGTGAGATCTTGTCAACATGCTACATGGAAAATGCCCACAAATGGACACATTAAACTTAATCTCGACGCCTACAGGGTTGGTAGTGGGGTTTGTCACATAGGTTGCATACTTAGGGATGGATATCATAACATTATTAGTATAGATAAATAACAAATCAATCCTACTTCAGTTTTGCAGGCGGAGGCCACTACCATGTGGGTCGGGGTGGACCAGACATGTAGATTGGGGATGACAAGATTAACCACGTGCGTGTAGGCGGAGGCCACTGCCATTGAAGAAGACAACTTGTGATGTGATCCGATAAGCCGCAATGCCAAATAAGCACGAGGTATCAATTCGAAGTCATTCTCCGCGGGTATTCAAACAACCTTTCAGTATTTTGGCCCGTTCAGGAGCTATGAATGTCTAATGAAGGTCTATAAGTACTCGTTGGAAAGCTTAATTCAAGGGCTAATTCTTTCATGACAAAGACTTAGGCAAAATCAGCCAAAAACTGACCCTTAATTGTCATTCTTCCCAACGGCTCTTCCTGAACGCGAAGAGTCATCACCATTAAAGTCTTTGCGCCTAACTATGATTAAGACTCTTGAGTTGGTCGACCTATTCAATTCTAGGCCATGTGAAGAGTCTTTGTTGCAACTTAATTATTCTACAAATACTAAGCTTTGTTGGGTTTTTTAGATAGGCTTGAGTGGAGAAATCTCTTCAGAGTGTTTTGGGAGTGATTCCCTTGTTTGGTGAGTTATATCCAAACTTGTTTGGTGAGTTATATCCAAACTTGTTTAGTGAGTTATATTCAAACATGTTTGGTAAGTTGTATCCAAACAAAACCTTTGTTTCTCTGTAGGTGCGTCATATCCTAAAGGGACTCAAAACTCCCTTTCAAATTACCATGGTGTGTTGTATCGGTGGTCTTTTCTATTGCTTATATCTTATATATTTATAATAGATTCAGTTTATGCTTAGTTTGAATTCTATTACTTTCTTCTTCGTTTCTCCAAAAATAAACCCAAAACACAAAAAACAAGGTTGTTTGATCGAGTACTCTTCAAGACAAACTGGAGTTGGAATTTTCTTCGACGACAGGACAATCATTTGAGGTTCAAACCTCATCATTTGGTATCAGAGCCAAAAATCGATGAAAGTTTCTCAAGGCTCTATGGCGACAAAAATTCCAAGACGAATCTTTTTTAAAGGTGGAGAGAATGATGTGATCCGAGAAGCAGCAATGTCAAATAAACACGAGGTATCAGTTCGAAGTCATTCTTCACGGATATTCAAACAACCTTTCAGTAATCTGGCTCATTCAGGAGTTATGAATGTCCAATGGAGGTTCATAAGTACTCGTTGGAAAGCTTAATTCAAGGACTACGTCTTTCATGCAAAACACTTAAGCCAAATCAGCCCAAAACTGACCCTAAACTGTCAATATTTCCAACAGCTATTCCCGAACGTGAAGAGTCATCACCATTAAAGACTTTGCGCCTAATTATGATGAAGACTCTTGAGCTGGTCGTCCTTCTCAATGCTAGGCCATGTGAAGAGTCTCTTTTGCAACTTAATTATTCTATTAATACTAAGATTTGTTGGGTTTTTTAGATAGGTTTGAGTGGAGAAATCTCTTGTGAGTGTTTTGGGAGAGATTCCCTTGTTTGGTGAGTTATATTCAAACTTGTTCGGTGAGTTATATCCGAACATATTCGGTGAGTTGTATCCGAACAAAACCTTCGTTTCTCTTTAGGTGTGTCATATCCTAAAGAGACTCGAATCTTCCTTTCGAATTACCACGGTGTGTTGTATCCTTGGTCTTTCGATTGTTTATCCCTAATATATTTATAACAGATTCAGTTTATGCTTAGTTTGAATTTTATTACTTTCTTCTTCGTTTCTCCAAAAATAAACCAAAACACAAAAAACAAGGTTGGTTGCTCGAGTACTCTTCAAGACAAAGCGGAGTTGAAATTTTCTTTGACGACGGGACAATCATTCAAAGTTCAAACCTCATCAACTTGTCTATAATAAATGCACTACAAGGAACACCATGGGAAATTGTGATGTTGATAGTAGATGTTCGCAAGTTTCTAACATATTTTGATGACGTCAAAATTCAACATTTTTATAGAGAGGCGAATCAAGCATAATTCTTAGCATCCAGGAATTGTAATATAGAATTATTTGGATCACATTTTTTTAGATTGCGATACAGGCTTAGGATGAACCTTCACCTGATGTTAAAAGAATTTCTTAAGATCATCCATATGAATGATTTAGGTTGGACATTCCTCAAGAAGGCAACCTAATTTTTCACTATGTAAAAAAATGGACTACCTCAAGTTATGAGTCTTCCTCATTTCTTTTCTTAATGTAAAAAATTTGTTACAATACCTATATTATCCAAAGTATAATCCTTGGAGAAGTATCGGTCTTTTACCCACTTTCCTCCATATTTCATCAAGTGGTCATGTTAGAGATATAAACAATCTACTATGTATATACATACTAAAAGCAAAATAAACTAATGCTACATGGCATTCTCACATTTAATTTGTCATATGTCATTTTCTCTTTTTTCATTTTTTCAAATAAATTTAATTATAATATTAAATATTTCTATCCTTAACCTATTACTAATCTTTTCTTATTTAAATATAAGTCAATTAAAAAGATTACAACTCAATCAATTAAGAAGATTACAAATAGCAAGATTATAAATCAATTATGAATATTACAAATAAATTACAAAAGATAGACTGAACAACATGTGTCTTCTTCAATGAAATATAATCAGCAGAACTCCATTTGAGTTTTCTTACTATGGAGACTTCATGGGTTCTAGATTTTTATCTGCAAAAGTTGAAAATCATGGTTAGCTTTTATTAGCGATGTGCATCCGGTCTAGACCGGAATTTTTACAATCCTTGGACTGGAGACCGGACCGGACCGGTATGATTCGGTCCGATCCGGTTCCGGTCCGGTCTTGGACCGGTAAACATATTTTTATTTTTTTAGTTTTATATAAATGAAAAATTAATTATTTTTCCTATTTTTATAACTATTGTGTATAATATTAGACAATATATTTTGTTATTTATTTATATTTATAGTAGAAATTAATTTTTAATAGTGTTATGAGATATTACTATATAAAATTAAATTAAAAACAATAGAAAACCGGTCCATCCGGTCCGGACCGAAAACCGGCCGGGTTGGGACTGGACCGGACCGGAACCGGAATTTTAGAAATATGTGGACCGCGGACCGGACCGTAATTCCCCCGGTCCGGTCTGGTCCGGAAATTTTCGGTCCGGTCCGGGCATTTTCGGTCCGGTCCGGTCCGATTTTCCGGTCCGGTCCGAATCTGCAAACCCCTAGCTTTTATAAGGTACACGATATTTGATGATGCAAGAAGTCAAATCTACCGAACTATAGACAGCACTTTCCTTGGATGATTAAAAAGATACAATTTTGTATTGATTAAAATGGACAGTTAAATCTGATTCCCAACATATGAAACACAATAAAAAAACGGATGAAACACATATTCAACAATAGAGCAAGTATCACATTGTTTTGTTAAAATTCAAATTTTATGATTAAAAAACTATTTTTCTCAAAATTATAAAGTATTTCATTCAACCCATTCTCAAGTTATAATCTACAGACCGACTTGAATAGTACGTAGGAACTAAGAAAATAAAATTGTCATAATAAAAGGCAGACCCTATATACACGCAACTTTTTAACTTAACGCACGCACTTTGGTGCGCCATAATTGAGCGTGTAGGCACAGGGGTAATCTTTGGCAAAAAAGTGATAAAATTGGAACGCCATAATAAGGCGTTCCATGATGCGCCTTTATATGGCGTTTCAAGCGATGGGCCTGTTAAAGGCCCATCAAGCGATGTGCCTCCCTCTGGCGTTTCATGTGCCTTCCTCTGGCGCATACCCTTAGGGTAAATGCTAGCGCGCGAGGTGCATTGTCTTCTTCTCTCCTTTCTTTCTTTTTCTCTCCCTCTCGATGGCGCATACCCCAGATTCCGACAAAGCAGCGGCAACGACGACAATGGACAGCAGCGGCGACGACCTTGGTGGTGGCAATGGCGGTGAGATTCCGAGGCCGGTGGGGGTGGCAGGCGCGAATCCGGTGGAGGTGGGTGGCGCACCAGCATACGAGGTGGTGGAGGAGGTTTCCGGCGGCGACGACGAGATGGTTGAGGAGGCCGGCATCGTTGTGGTGTTGACCGGCGACGAGGAGATGCCCGACGGCGTTGTGGTGGCCGGTGACGAGGAGGCCGCGATTCCGGTGGTGGCGGCGGCGGTGGCCCGGAGGAGGTGGCCGCAGTTAGTGGCGGTGGAGGCGAGGGGAATGGTAGCGTGGAGGAGGAGGTGCGGGTTTACCGGGGCGGAGGCAGACTTCATGGAAGGGGACGCAAGATCGTATTACCGGGCGAATTCCAGACTCGAGCTGGGGCACGAGTTCGAGGCACACCAGCTAGTTCTGTCGTCGACGACACCACGAGTACTGCACCGGGAGTGGTAGCGGAGGATCTCGAGACGCCACCAGTTACACGTATATGGGGAAGCTAGACGGTATGTAATTTTCTAATTCGTATTTTTTTTAATTTAATAACGCATACTTGTAGTTCATATTTAGATTTGTAATTAGTTTAGAAATTTGATTTTGTTGAGAAATTAGATGAATTAGAACGAATTCCAAAGAAATAGAACACATTAGAACTCATGTGTATAAAAGAAAACAAATTAGAAAAAACTAGCATAAATTAGAATAAATAGAATGAAAACAAAAAATAGAACAAAGAAGAATAAATTATAAATATAATAAATTAGATTAAATTAGAATAATTCAGAATAAATTATATGCGAAATTAAACGATGGCGTTATATACACGCGGTACGAGATTTCTTTTTCGTTGTCGGTGAGACATAATTCAGAATAAATTATAGAAAAAATAGTTATTTGAATTAAAATTTGTTATTAGGAAATTAATAAATGAATGTAATAAATTTTAGTAATATTTAATTTTAGGCTGTATGAGATTTCTTTTCTTCGTTGTCGGTGAGACGTCAGAGGCCGAAGCGACGTTCGCGGCGGAGACAAGGTGTGACTGAGTCGGCACGTCAACGCGTGGCACTCGTTAGTAGCGAGATTTTAGACGCCGCGCAGCCGTCCTCACCACTCGCCCACGATGATGTGGTTATGGAGGACGTCCACGTCACGACTGCTGGTTCCCCGTCGGATGATGATGATGAGGACATGGATCGGGATTATGTGGAGTCTTTCGATCCCATTGTGACGGCTGAGGATGATCCTATTTTGACGGCCGAGGATTTGGGGAGTGATGACGCACCCCCAGTTGCCTTTCCCCCTCCCGTTCCAGAGCCGGTTTCGGATCCCGCTCCTGCACCAGAGACCGCACCAGCTGATGCACCAGATATTGTAGCAGGTCCTATTTTAGGCACCGCTCCATGGATGCCGGGAGGGCCACGTAGACCTACCCTCCTTGCTGTCTACCCGACCCATATCGCCTTCGCGATATGGGAGCTTACTGATGTCGAGTCGGCTGTTGCTCCGGCTAGGGGACGCGGGCAGGGACGCGGGAGGGGGCGTGGAGGACGGACTCCGAATGTCGAGCTGGTTGTTGCTCCGAATGTTGTTGTCGAGGATGCTCATGTGGAGGATGCTCCTCTTAGAGGGATTAGGCGCCGTCAGGCAGAGCAGGATTTGGTACGTATTTTATTTATACCATTACATATTTTATTTTTTAATATTTATCCCAATTAATATATCCTAAAATTAATTTCTTATTTCAGACGAGGAAGGTGCTGAAGGTGCATGTCCAGAAGGCACACTATCGGACTCTGGAGGAGCACGCAGTAGAGGGCCCGGATACTTGGTGGGGGATAGCACAGCGCAGCGGCATCACTGCTCTGGGGTTGCTTGAGTACGGGTGGAAGGACGCTTGCCTGATTTCAGCATTTGTCGAGCGATGGCACCCCGAGACAAACTCGTTTCATTTCCCGTAGGGGCAGATGACAATCACATTGCACGCTGTGCATCAGATTCTTGGGCTGCCCATCGACGGGAGGAGCATGATATCCGAGATGGCTGACGGGGAGGTCATGCAGCGCATTGCCACTGCATTCGGTATCCAACTGACCGACGTTGAACGGTGGTACAGAAATGGCGGAGTTCCATTGGGTTTCCTGCTGAGCCGACTGCCACCTATGATGCAGGCTCCCGAGAGGGACGAGGGACTGATTGCGTCTTTCTACCTGCTTACACTTCTCGGCACGACTGTCCTGGTGGACAAGTCGACGAATGCCGTGAAGCACAAGTGGATGGCGCATCTATTTGATCATGAGCTCACGGGTTGCTATGCATGGGGAGCAGGTGTACTGGACGTTTTGTACAAGAACCTGGGACAGGTTTCCCGTCGCGGGGCACAGGGCATTGCCGGTTGTGGTCTTCTTCTGAGGGTAAGTTTTATTGTTGGGTCGTTTATAACATATTATTGTTTTAATTACTAATTTTAAATATTGTTTTACAGGCTTGGATTTGGGCATACTTTTTTCATTTCCAAGGACATCATGTGATGGACCTGGAGTCGATGGCAGACGCTCGGGCAGCCATGAGAGATGGCAAAGAGGCGCCCCAGGGAGCTGATCCGGAGCGATTGGTCGCCATACGCTGCATCCTAGACGGCATCCGATATGAGGAGGTAATTTATAACGGTTTATTTTTACGTCTTTTTCATATATGATGATTTATATATTACTTAAATACTTACAGATACGGTGGACCCCATGGCCCGGATTGGACGTTCATGCACCCTTGTACGCCACTTCGCGGTTCCGAGGCATACTGGAGTGCCTTGATGTGCCTGAGCCGTACCTTCCGGACCGCATCCTCAGGCAATTCGGATATGTACAGGGCATCCCACTCGCGCCACCTAGGTCCATCAAGTGCGTCCGGCCATTCGAGCTTCAAAAGTACGAGGTGCTCTTTCAGCCGGACCTTTTAGGAGCATGGGATGCCGATCCGAGACCTCTCATCGAGCTGGACGTGCAGGATTTGGCGACGTCGTTCTGGGATGTCAGTGACGACTACTTGGACTGGCTGGACGACGTGTCTCATGTGCTAGTGGATCCTAGGTCCCCCAGACAGGATCGTCCGACGGAGCCTGTCCATCCACCTCCTCCCGTCGACACTCTTGCGGTAAGATAATTTTTTTTACTTTTTAGTTCTTCTTGTTATCTTCTAGGGTTGTTAATGCGTATTGTTATCAATACAGCGGAGCCAGTTAGTTTCTGGTGAGATGCGCAGATTTCTGTTGGAGCCGGAGAGTAGGACGACGGATTTCGTTGCGCTGGTCGAACGCTGGTTTCACCAGTTGACTGATCAGACTCCACCGATGGCCCCCGCCCCACCGCGTGCATCCCAGTTGTTTCGGGATTCTATGCACGAGGAAGGTCAGGGGAGTGGGGTCGGTTCATCCCTGAGGACGGCGGCTGAGCGGGAAGTGGATGAGCGTGCGGCTCATGATCGGGAGGTGGCTTAGCGTCTACAGAGAGCAGAATTAGAATCTAGCGACGATGATTAGTCTGATATTGTATTTATGGATGTTTGTATGTACTGACTATGATCGTTAGTTTATTTCGACACTTCTATTATTTTGTCGTTTCTGTTTATCGCTTCCATTGCATAATATAACTAAAGGATATAATTATATTATATAACCACCGTCAATATAGGATAACCACTGTTTATCACTTCCATTATTTTGTACAATTGTAATTTTGTCGTTTCTGTTTATCTCGTCGTATGTCACGGAGTACGGGGATGAGCACTGTCTATGGGATGCGGACCCGATGCCACTGATCGAGCTGCATGGTCTTATCATGTCCACCTTCGCGTGGGATTGTGACGATGCATATCTCGATTTTTTTGCCAAATGACCTTGACGTTAGAAGCTGTTAAATTCAGCCAAATGGAGTAGTAGAGAAGAAGTGGTGAAAGGGCTAATTTGAGTGAAGTGTAGGAGCTAGGAAGGAGAGCCACAACCGCGGCTAGGAGAGCAATGCACGACATAGAAAGAAGTCGTCAGGAAGCAGGATAGGCAAAGCAGCGATCGCGGCCATGGGGGCAGCCATCGCGGCCTATGAAGACTTGGCTGAGAATCAGGATAGGCAAAGTCGCGATCGCGGCCATGGGGGCACCCATCGCGGCCTATAAAGACTTGGCTGAGAATCAGGATACGCAAAGCCGCGATCGCGGCCATGGGGGCAGCCATCGCGGCCTATGAAGACTTGGCTGAGAATCAGGATAGGCAAAGCCGCGATCGCGGCCATGGGGGCAGTCATAGCGGCCTATGAAGACTTGGCTGAGAATCAGGATAGGCAAAGCCGCGATCGCGGCCATGGGGGCAGCCATCGTGGCCTATGAAGACTTGGTTGAGAATCAGGATAGGCAAAGCCGCGATCGCGGCTATGGGGGCAACCATCGCGGCCTATGAAGACTTGGGTGAGAATCAGGATAGGCAAAGCCGCGATCGCGACCATGGGGCAGCCATCGCGGCCTTTGAAGGAATTCGATGGGGCCACAAAGAGCAAGTCGCGGTCGCGGCCATGAATGCCATCGTGGTCGCATTCGCCAAGCTCTATAGTATATAAGCTTATATCACATGAAATATAAAGGAAAACTATAGTATATACGTATTATCACATGAAATATAAAGGAAAACTATAGGATATAAGCTTATATCACATGAAATATAAAGGAAAACTATAGGACATAAGCTTATATCACATGAAATATAAATGAAACCTATAGGATATAAGCTTATATCACATGAAATATAAAGGAAAACTATAGTATATAAGCTTATATCACATGAAATATAAAGGAAAACTATATTATACACGTATTATCACATGAAATATAAAGAAAAACTATAGTACATAAGTATTATCACATGAAATATAAAGGAAAACTATAGTATATACGTATTATCACATGAAATATAAAGAAAAACTATAGTATATACGTATTATCACATCAAATATAAAGAAAAACTATAGTACATAAGTATTATCACATGAAATATAAAGGAAAACTATAGTATATACGTATTATCACATGATATATATAAAAAAAACTATAGTATATAAGCTTATATCACATGAAATATAAAGGAAACCTATAGGATATAAGCTTATATCACATGAAATATAAAGAAAAACTATAGTATAACTTATATCACATGAAATATAAAGGAAAACTATAGTATATACGTATTATCACATGAAATATAAAGAAAAATTATAGTACATAAGTATTATCACATGAAATATAAAGGAAAATTATAGTATATACGTATTATCACATGAAATATAAAGGAAAACTATAGTACATAAGTATTTTTCGTTTTTTCAGTTTTTCATCCGTTTCTTCTATAATCCTTCCTATTGGGCCCAAATAGGCCCAATTTTTCATTTTTTCAGTTTTTTTCTCCCGTTTCTTCTATAATCATTTCTATTGTGCCTATTTGGGCCCAATTTTTCGTTTTTCAGTTATTAACCCCTTTCTTCTATAATCCTTCCTGTTGGGCCTATTTGGGCCCAATTTCTCATTTTTTCAGTTTTTCACCCGTTTCTTCTATAATCCTTCCTATTGGGCCTATTTGGGCCCAATTTTTCGTTTTTTCAGTTTTTCACCCGTTTCTTCTATAATCCTTCCTATTGGGCCTATTTCGGCCCAATTTCTCATTTTACAGTTTTTCACCCGTTTCTTCTATAATCGTTTTTCCAGTTTTGTACTATTGGGCCATTTCATGCGTTTTTCTTCCATATTTAATGAATATAATATTAAATGCGTACTAGTACATGTCAGCCAAAAAATACATATATAAAAGCGGAAAATATAATATTCCTAATCTTGAAAACATAATATCCCTAAGCTTTGAATACCCTAACGTGGTATACAACTTGGGGGCGCCGATGAATAATTTCAAACAGTAATACATCGTTAATTTTGAATCTATGGCTTCTTACAAAATCCCGCCAGCCATTGCCAAATCTGTATCGATTCCCACTCGTTGCGATACACACATGCATATTAGAATGACCACAATCCAGGGTGACTTTCGTTGTTGCTGCAGAACTCATGAATCTTAAAGCATGCTCCCTCGGGATGCTCTGCATATCAGTAAGTGCATTTAAAGTTGATATTATGATCAAATCAGAATCATAAATTTATAATATGAAGGATGCGGTGCCTACCAACCGATATTCTGTATAGACATTCGTTTGATTTAATACGACGATGAATGAAATCCGAGGATCACGTCGCATAGCTTCGGCTCTTTCTAATGCTGAATTTACAACATCTCCAGCATCATCAGAGGAATATGAGCTATCAGCTGATGTCGAACTATCAGCTAATGTCGAACTATCGCTGATTACTATAACAATTTTGGACGACGAAGTCATACTTTGCAACGACCTTAATATCCCGAATCTGAAATATGAAATCACAAGGATGTTTTGGATATGGAAATGTGGCGCACCAATTCGGATACTTGTAGGGTGAGATTTAGCCGTTGTAAATTCTGCCTGTTATGCACGCCAAAATCAGCCGCATGTAACGGTCGTTTTTTCAAACGGCTAAATCGTGCACGCCAAGAGTTGGCGTATGGTTCCGCATCATTATATGGCATGTGGGATTTAGCCGTTTGAAAAAAAGACTGTTTCATGCGCCTGATTTTGGCGTGCATAACGGGCAGAATTTACAACGGCTAAATCTCACCCTATAAGTATTCGAATTCAACAAACACAGTGGAACTACGGAAGAAGGTATTGAGGATTTATGATATTTGTAGGAAACCAAACACTACAACAAATAATGGCATCTTTATCCAAATCATCAACAAACGCAGATAAGCTATGCTACTGTAATTTGAAAGCCGTTGTCCGAACTTGGGATTTGCAGTGGAACTATGACAAGAGGTATTGGGGATGCCCAGAAGTGGGGTGTCGTTTCAGGGAGTGGATTGATCCAATGTACGAGGACAGGACACACGCGGTTATTCGACAACAATGGCAGGAAAAACAAGATCTTGTTAAGGAAAATCAAGATCTTGTTAAAGATCTTGATAACATTCGTAGGTATAACTTCAAACTATTAAATGATGTACATCGTAGGTGATTAATGTCGCATCTTTTGTGTAATGTAGTTTATGTATTATCAACCTTTGTAGGGAGCAAGCAAATTTAGCAAAGCAGAGATATCATATGAAGCGAACGTTCACCAAAGACTACCCTAATTTCTTCAAATGCTAAAGCAGTGTCATATATTTTCTCTAATTTTTCCTAAGTTTATGATCAATTTGTATTAAATGATGTACATGTAGGTTGATGATCATTTTGTATTGTTCGTATAAAGATTAATACAAGTTGGGCTACATAATAGGGGTAGCCCTCCCCTAACAGATTAATACAAAGGTGAATAAACTAAACTGGAGGATTAGGTGGATGATTATATCTGGTGCGGTATTCTCGAAACACTCTAAAGCTCGACTCAAGCGTAGCATCCCAACCATTGACGCTTTGGTCCCTGTAGTTGCGCCAGGCGTACAGAGGGGGGGAGGGGTAGTGGAGAGCCATCCTTCAGCCACACCTACAAACACAATAAATAACCCTAATTATACTAAACAAATGAGCATTTACATCAAATAGTTTAGAAACAATAAGCTTTACCGATATGAAGTGGTCCCGGTTCCCCACGTGGGCCATCGCCAATATCTTCTTTGGAGGGCCGAGGCTTGTGTCAGACGCCTTCATTGGTAAGCACAAGCATGGACCATCCCAGGACAAGAAGGCCAGCGCAACTTGATAAGCGGTGGCAAACACTAAACCAATCAGGGGCATATCAAGCCAGTAGTCCGAGGAGCAAGGACTGATGATATAGTTCACTTGAAACATAAGATCCTCATAGGACAACCCCGGCCGTAGTCTAGGAAGTATTGGCATGTATACATCTGGGTTGTCAAATAACTCTGCCACCAGCTGATGTCGAACTTTGGTGTACTCATGCTCTTCCATGCCCAACAATACAGCTAGTGTCTGGTACCCACAGTGTCCGTCTGGACGTACTTCTCTAGCCCCTTTAATGTACGGATACCAAAAGTAATCCACATTCTTAACCCCAAAGTTCACCCCCATATGAACCATGGGTTGTTCATCGAACTGCGACCCAGACCATTCGGGTTGGGATTGACTCCCAATGTCGGTCAAAGCTGCACTTGGTTCCTTTCTAGGGCGACCCCGACCTCTACCTTGGCTCCCATTGGTCTTCTCCTTCGCCTTCTGCTTCGCCTTCTCCTTCTCCTTCTCATACTCCTCCAACTCGTCCCTTCTGTGCTCAAACAAGCTCGGTTGTCTCGTGGTGTCATACTTCGTGGAACCCTTTGGCCTTCCTTTTGCAATGATCCCTGTCGGCTCCTTCAACGTACTTTCATGCGGAAACTCCAAGTCATAATACAACTCACCTAGTTGGTATAATGTGTCTCGCCCCAAATCCTTTTTCTCCAACCTCGCATACATGTGATGCAACTTTAACTCTGAATGGCACATCTGTACATTGTCCTGAGTGGGCACATTTATTGTTGGAGTCCCTTCCCATACCAGTTGCTTCCAGAAGTCGTGTACTTCATCCGGCACGATTGGGGTCCCCGTAATGATGGCATTTGCAACTCTGTGGACGCACGGCAGGCCAAAGCAATCTCGCACCCACTGATCAGTGCAATCTTTAGAATATTCCTCCTTCACTATCTGATCATACATGCCCAACAACAAATCGAAGCACATGTCCGATACTTTGTAGAATAACCTTGCAAACGCCATTCTTACTTCTGGCGCAACGTTTTCATCAAAAAACGCTGGTCGTGTCGTCCTTGACATCTCCATGCTTGCCCTCACCTGCTCAATTTGAATTGTGACAGCATGGTGGATCCTCACAGACACTCTATTAAAGCCACCTCTCCTAGAACGCAAAATGTCCTTCAACACCTTATGCATACCCTCAACCCTATCAAAACAGGTAAAAGGACTCGTGTTATAACACTTTAATGAGACACAATATTAATCAACTAAACATTGGTTAAGGGATACCTGTTTGAAGTCCATGTGAAGAAGTGAAGATGACGATCCGTCCATGCTCTTACTATGTTTTCCTTGTATGGAATGAGCCACTCCCTCTCAACGTACCCAACGAGCCCATTATGCCACAATTTTCTCAATCTGTCCAGCCTCTCTTCGTAGCTTTCTTCAGTGGTTGAACACCAAAGTCCCCAACATTGGCCCGCAAAGTTCTTCACTTTCTCACTGTTTTTCAGGATTGGGGAGACATATGCCTCGATGTTGTGTTTAATATGCACCAAGCACAAAAGGTGTTGCACTTTCCCTTCAAAGACTATATGAATTGCTTTGATGAGGGACTTTTCTCGATCAGTCATTATAACCACATGCATTACTCCCAACTCTTCAAACAATTGCTGAAGATGTTTCATGATGAACTTGTAATGCATAACCTTTTCCCCTCTGGTAAATGCATATGCAATGTTGAACGTCTTGTGAGTGCAAGTAAAACCAACAATTTCCACCAATGGCATATCCTACCTGTACAGAAGATAAAATATTGTTCATTAATAATAAAGAACCAAAATTAAGTACATAGATAAATCTACTATTTTATTAAAATGTAATGCATACCTATTTGTCTTGTAGGTGGCGTCGATAACTACCACATGTGGGAACATCTTCAACAAGTGTTGCGAGTCTAGATGAGCAAAAAATAGGATATCCACCTCACTCGTTGACTTCTTCCTCAGAGGACGAACTACGTAGTTATTTTCTTTCAAAAAATTTAGCGTCCACTGGGTAACCGTCAATTCGCCACGATCCTCGTACTGGATCTTTTGCAAATAGTTTGCAACCTGCTTCATGGATGTTACATTGCCGGGAAAGAAAGTCCTCAAATACGAAACAATATTTTTCGGCCCTATGAAATGTTCGCCCAAGCTCTTAACCACGAGCTGCTGATCGGGGGTCATTCTACCCATGTATGGATGCCCAATGAAGCTAGTCGGAAGCGCATGGTTGTGGCGACCTTCTATCACATCCAAGATCCATTTATGAGTAGTCGACCATGGCTTTTTCTTCAACCTAACCCCATACAACTCAAATTTGCATCCGCTCTTCCTCGATTTGGTTTTACGAATAATCTCAACTCTCTTTTCCGGATATTTTTCATTAACTTTTGGTCTTCCCGATCTATATTTACCATACTGCTCACAAGTCAAACTAATCATTCTCTCATTTGAGTTACGAGTGACTAGAACAATCATCAAATCTTTTGCCTTCTGCCTAGCCCAATCAGCCAAATCTTGGCGACTATCCCACATTAGGCTAGTACGAAATACATCTCCAAAGTCTCTCCCCTATACATGTTTGCATAATCAGGAATGATTTAGAAAATCTCGATTATAATTTCTAAATGCACATATCCTACTTTATAACTTTCTAAAGGCAATTTCTAAAGACAATTTCTAGATACAATTTCTAAAGGCACTTATCCTACTTTAAAACTTTCTAAACGCAATTTATAAAGGCACATTAAAACTTTTTTCTTACACCTACAATATATTAAACATTAACCACGAAATTGTCGGTCGAGTTCTCATCGTCATCTTCTCTGCTCGAGTCGCAATCGTCATCGTCTCCGCTCGAGTGTCCATCGTCCTCTTCTCCGCTAGCTTGACAATCCCCATCGTTTGCGCTCAAGTGCAAATCATCATCTAAACTAGTATTAGACATTTTTGATAAGGGTGTTTTGGATATGGAGTTGAATTTTAATGCTTATAGGGTGAGATTTAACCGTTGGAAAATCTGCATGTTTGGCATGCCAACATCTGGCGCATCCAACGGTCATTTTTTCAAACGGCTAAATCTCACACGCCACATTATGGCGTTCCATTTTGCGCGCCATCAAGAGAAGCTCTACACGCCATATTATGGCGCATGGACTTTATTCCCTCTTGCCTCCTTCTTACTGTTTTACCCTCTCCATGCCATATTTTGGCGCATTAAACATGCATGCCATATTGTGGCGCACCAAACCGCGTGCGAAAAGTACGAAAAACGCGGGTATATAACGCCCTCGTAATAAAATTATTCATACGATGAGAATTGACTTTAAACGAATAATTGAAGAGAACTCAAGATGTAAATTCAAACCTATATTAAGGAGTCTTTGTTGTAGTTTCTCATACTCTGAATTTTTTATGATAATATTCCTACAACGAGAATTGATTTTGAAGTAGAACACTTCGCACCAGAATTCAATGCTCGACAGAGCTGTATTCACAAAATATTATGCAACACAGTTGAATAACTTATTAGGAAATAAAAGATTTAGAGAATATTATATATAATCAACAAGATTATTTTTTATATTTTAGATAGTTTTTTATTCAGAATTATCTTTTCATTATATTGTTAGGTTTTTCATTGTAATATTCTGATTATAAATGTTTTTTCTTCAACGTGTTAGACTCCCCAAAACCATGGACTTGAGAGAGTTTACAGCAACACTATTTCAATCGTGAGCAAGCATTTGTCTCTTTGGTGTCGTTCAATTTTGACTCTTTATACATTTAGATACGATAATTAATTTTGATGATCTGAATTTTTTGCTCTTCTCCCTACCATATATGCTCTCATGGCAGAATTTACATCTTCTATTTATAAATCTACTATATATATACTAAACTAGAACATAACTACACTACATGACACCTTCTCATTAAAATTGCCACATGTAAATCATATAAAAAATCATGCTTTTTTTAAATTAACATTTTTTTTAGGCACAATATCTAAATCAAAATCATTTTTTGTTATTTTGGTTTGTTTTCTAGATTTAAAATTCAATCCAATCATAAAAATCTCATCTAAATGGTATATTATATATACTAGGATAATTTAAATGTTGTTTTGATTAATAGTATTCATATATCTCAACAAATTTAAGTAGATATTTATTCTTTGTGGAACAACATTATTTCAAAATTAATCTAAATATTTTTAATGGACTACGTACTATCATATGTTTTAAATAATTTTTCACATCTTTATATTTCTAAATTTACAAGATTACTCATTTATATGATTGGTTTGAAACTTTGATTTTTAATCTACTATATACTATTAAAGTAAAATCTAGATAAGACCACTTATCGTTTTGACATTACACTACGTCATTTTTTATCACATGTCTACTCCATATCGTATCACATCATTGAAATATTGTTTTCTATTTATTGATATGATCCTGATTTTCTTTTCAATATATAGATTATTCACATTTGATCATGATTTTCATATTAGATAGAATATATTATGTATTTTTTGAATATTCACTTTTAATTTTTTTCATTTATTTAGTCATATTTTATTCAAATTCCTTTTAATTCATTTTTTCTAAGTATAAGACTCGATTCAATATATTACGTATGAACGAAATTACATTGATCTTTATTAATTAATTATTAGTAGATATTTCGTTATATTATCATAATTATTTTAGTTTAATATATTGTCACTAATTATATTTTTTTTATATGTAAAATAAATATATTTTTAATAATTTTAAAAAATATTAATATAAAATTTTATACAAACCACGTACATAGAAGAGAACTAAGATAGTTATAGGTAATTTTGAAATGAAATCTGTTCAGACTACCACTTACCCACTATTGCTAATGGAACGACTATTTATCAAAAACACATGTCTCCTCAAAAATCAAAATCATAAGATCACGTATGGGACTGAAGCCTGCCGAGTACAGAAAGGTGAAGAAAGTCGATGGCCTGATAGACCGATTTATATACCATATAAGCACTCTGCACTCAATACCTCTATCGATATATAAATATAATCTTTTCTAACCAACCAATAATTACTGCTATCCAATATGTCTAAAAAAATATGCGGTATCCAACGCATAAGCACATAATTGACTACTCCACCTTGAGACATGCTCCTAATAATCATTTGATAAATATTAGTCTAGACATATATGTACTGACTCTAAACATATTATTCTAAACACCAACAAGAGGTGAACCTTTTCTATTCCACTCACACCTACTAATCAATCAGTGACTCAGTGTTAATAAAATTAGTCATGTGGGTTCGTATAGAAAAAGGTTAATGGTGTTCAACAACTTCAATTATTTGGAACGTATGCACCAAATACGATTAACTAGGGATTCCTTATAACAACAATCTGATATATAATTTATTCAATTCTTTAGCTTAAATGCTAAACGTCACCAAACTTAATTATCACCATTTTAAAATTCTTGTAATACCCTCAAAGTAGACCTGCTCAAACGCGGGCTGGCCCGTCCGGACCGCCCAACCCGCCCGACCATAACAGCGGATTTGGACAAGAGATTTTGCCCATCCGGGCCGGCCCGGCCCGTCCATTTAAAAATCTGGATGGGTATGGATAAGGAATATGGCCCGTCGGGCCGGCCCGGCCCGCCCATATTATATATATAATAAATTAAAAATATATTATATATATTAAGTATTACATATATATACTCTTCTAACCTAATTTCTACCCCTTCTACCCTAACCACTGCCGCTCTCACTTCTCTTCTAACCTAATCTCTCTCGCATCTCCATTTCTCAGGTTTGCCTCTCGCCTCTCGCCTCTCCATTTCTCAGGTTCTCCACTTTTCTCTCTCGCCTCTCCATTTCCCCTCTCGACTCACCCACAGTCGGCCGCCTCACCCACCGCCGGTCCGATCTCTTGCCTCTCGCCTCTCAGTCTCTCCATCTCTCCTCTCGCCTCTCAAATATCCATCATCATCAGAACTCAGAAGTCAGATTGAGATTCGAAAGGTATTGCATCTTAATTAGTGTGTGCTGAACCTTGTATTTCTACCCCTTCTACACGTTTTCTTTGTATTGCATCTTAATTAGTCAATTTGTTACTTTGGATCTATTTTTGCCTAAATTTGTCTAGTTTAACCGTGTAATTTGTGTGTGCTGAACCGTGTATTTGGTATTGTTAATGTGTAATTTGTGGGTTTCAGACAAAAACGAGGAAATTGGGCAAATTATATGTGCTGAACACTTTTGAATATTTGATTCAAATTTCAAAGATTCACACATAATATGTGTTTAGTGCTTACTGAGTTACTGCTTATTGCTTTGCTTAGTGTTTACTGCTTAGTGTTTACTGCTTAGTGCTTAACTGCTTGTGTGTATATATAATTTTAAACTTGTAATTTGTTAATGATGTGTAATTGATCTAGAATGTGGTTCTAAAAATTCTCCTTTGATGTACATTTGTGCAGCTTTATGGAGAGTAACATGGAAGGTGGTTCTGAAAATGAAGAAACTACACCCAGCACTAATCCCAGCGTCGAAAATACTCAAAGTCAATGCACGATTCGGGGCAAAAAACTAACATCAGCGGTGTGGGCCAATATGAAGAGGGAAGTTTTGGCAGATGGCACAATCAAGGCTACATGTAATCACTGTAAGACAGTCTTAACTGGTAAATCTTCTAATGGTACTTCTCATCTTAGAAGACATGTTGATTCTTGTCCTGCACGTCGCTATCATGATAACAAAAATTTCTGCATTTATGGATCTCCTGCTGCTGCATCTGAATCTGCTGCGAATATTAATCTTATGTCATTGACTAATCCTGCACCAAGTTTTGATGCAATCCGTGAATCTTTGTCTGTTTTGCTTGTATCTTGTGCTCTACCATTTAGTCTTGTTGAGGCACCGGGTTTCAAGTATTTCATGAGTGTTCTTGCACCCCAGTTTCATCAGTTAAGTAGACATACAGTTCAGAGAGATGTATTGGGTCAGTATAAGGAACAAAAAATGGTAGTTGCTCAAGAGTTGCAAAATGCTCCCGGTCGTATTTGTTTTACAACAGATAATTGGAGAAGTGAACATACCATTGATGAGTTTATGTATGTAACTGCTCACTGGATTGACAAACACTGGAAACTACAAAAGAGAATAATTAAATTTGGAGCTTTGTGTCCTCCACTTGATGGTGCTTCTCTTGCAGATGAGGTTTTGTTGTGTTTGGGTGAGTGGAAGATTACAGATAAGGTGTTTAGCTTCACTGTTGATAATGCATCTTATAATGATACCATGATTGCATCAATTAGAAGTCATTTGTTGAGGAAGCATTCTTTGGTGTTGCATGGTGAATTCTTTCATATTCGTTGCTCTTGTCACATCATTAATTTGGTGGTGCAAGCTGGACTAAAGGTGATAGATGATGTTGTTATAAAGATAAGAAAAATTGTCTCTCATCTAAAACATTCTATGCCCAAACAGAAAAAGTTCTATGAAATAGCATCCACGAATTTCAGTTTGAACACCGCAAAAAGGATTCGTTTAGACATCCCTACTAGGTGGAATTCTACTTACACTATGCTTGATCATTTCTGCTATTTTCGAGATGCAATTGAAAGCTTTGTGAGTAAGGATGTTGATTTGAAAGTGCACCGCCTTTCGGAGGAGGAATGGGCAAAGGTATCTCAGCTGAAAAAGTTCTTGAGTCAGTTTTATGATGTAACTAATGTTTTTTCTGCATCTAATACACCAACTGCTAATATATATTTCCGTGGGGTGTGGAAACTTCATAAGTTGTTGACAAAGGTTGTTACTGGACCTCCTAGTATTTTATCCAAGATGGTGGATCAAATGGAAGTGAAATTTGAAAAATATTGGGATGAATACAATCTCCTCCTTTCTTGTGCTGCTGTTTTGGATCCTCGTTTAAAGTTAGAAGGAGTTGGATTTTTATATAAGAGGTTGTTTGGGGATATATATGCTAAGGAGATGGTTAGCAAAATCAAGGATACTTTGATTGAGTTATTAGATGAGTATAAAAGCAAAATTGGTGAATGTGGCTATTCTTCTAAGTCATCCACTGAGTTTGTCAGCCATCGAGCTGGGAGCAGTTCAAAATATGTTGTTGTTGCTGATGCTGTAAGCGATTCTGAATTTGATAGTGAATCTAAAGAGGAAGTCCTTCGTAATCATATGAACAAGAGTAGGAGAATTGAAATCAAGTCAGAGTTGGACCTTTATTTAGATGAAAAGACTGAGAAATTGCAAGAGGATTTCAACATTTTACAATTCTGGAAGCGAAATTCTAGTAGATATGTTGTACTTTCTGCATTGGCTCGAGATATTCTGTGTATCCCAATCTCTACCGTTCCTTCAGAATCTGCATTTAGCTTGGGTAAGAAGATGATAACTTCTTGTAGAAGCTCTCTTTCCGACACAACTGCTGAAGCTCTTGCATGCTATGAGGATTGGTTACGTGGAAAAGGTTTTGAACAACCAGGTACTCTTTAAATTATATGCAATTTTTTCTTATGTTATAGTTCACAATTAAGCTAGTTGACTAATTTTGTTTTTGCTTAAACATTGCAAGGTCAAACAATCTTTAAGATTGGTGATGTATCTGTTGGGTATGTTTACAATGACGAGGATGGATCTACCGAGGCTGCGAGTACGACTATAGTGGCTTAAATTTGCTAGTTATTTTGTTTGAATTGCAGTTTGTAGTTGCTTCAGGACTTGTGATTGTGTTCTAGACTCTTAAAACATTTGGATTGTTGGCTTGTTGCTTATGATTGTGTTCTAGACATGTATTTTGTATTAATTTTATGTGCTGTAGCAGCAGCTTCATTGAACAGGTTTGTAATTTTGTATGCTATAAGCCTGAAACAGCTTCATTGAACAGCTTCATTAGGACAGGAAAATGCATTGCGGGCTGCCCAATGGATAGCCCGGCCCGCCACCATGGGCGGACTTGGACAAGAAAATAGTCCCATTTTTTCTGGGCGGGCTTGGCCCGGCCCGTATATCTGGACAAAATTTAAATTTTAGCCCGGCCCGTGTCCATACCAAGCCCGCGTTTGAGCAGGTCTACCTCAAAGTTAAGAAGAAAGGAGCAGAAGAGGCGCTTGGAAGCCGCAATTTCACATGTGGATCCTTGAAAACTGTTTCTTTTTTCTTTTTTCTGATAATCAATTTTCAATCTGAATCTCTAGAAATTGTTCTTCATCTCCCTCAAACTCTCTCTAATCTCTGTCTTTCTAGAATAAGGGTTTCTTTGGTATCTATTCCTTGTAATAAAAATGGAAACAAAAATAAATTTCATTCTAATGAATGAATAATTTGTGAGTTAATGAAGCATTAAGGTATCATTCATTTCAAGTACACATGTCAAAAACGACCTGACCTCAAAAATTGATTTGAAAATCTTTGGGTCAAGAACGACCCGACACGACAGGTCTGAACTCAAAGTCTCAAACCGGATCTGAGCTTGATTAGCATTCTATTTCATATATATTATCTCATTTATCATATAGTATTATAATATTTTTTGTTAGATAATTATATGATATTGATTAATTTAAAAGTTTTAGAACTTATTATAATAATCATAAATTTGGACACTTTCAACCCGTTGGTCAACCTGAACTTGAGCCAAACCAGTTATGACCCGATCCGATCAACCCAGAAATTTTAACGACAGCCCGACCTAGTTGACAGATCTAAGGAATCTCGCGTTAATGACAAATATATCCAATAATGACTCATACTGACAACATACAAAAGGACAAGGTACAAGTATGGAAATGAGTCATTCTTGATTCTGATTTCCATCTTAACTCCAATCCTATTCCAGAATCATACCATTCGAGACCTAATATATAATTGAAATGTATCGAATGAAAACAAGGCTTTTATAACAACGATAGAACGATTCAACATTTATTGAAAATGTGTATTTTATATTATGTGTATATCTATTTTATTGAAATATTAATCTGTGTTCAGCTATCTTGTTATATGTGTTTATGTATTAATTGAATATGTTTGTAAATATAATTCTAGACATGGTCCTAATAATCACGTGATAAATATAAGTCTAGACATGTACTAACTCTAAACATATTAAACGAAACACCAACAAGACGTGAACCCTTTTCCACTCACACCTACTAATCAATCAGTATTAATAATATTAGTCATGTGGGTTCGTATAGAAAAAGGTTAATGTCGTTCAACAACATCAATTATTTGGTACGTATGCACCAAATACGATTAACTAGGGATTCCTTATAACAACAATATGATATATTTAGGAAAAAGATATATACACATGAAAAATTGTCTAAATGCAAACCAAAATATGCGTTAAGCCTTAACGTACGGATGGGGTGCGATATGTCTTAACGCACAAGGGACAGAAGAGGCATTTTTGAAAAATTCGGGGGTACCACCTGTGCGTTAAGGCATAACGCACAGGTTGAAATGGGCCAAGGGAGACAGGCCCAAAATGACACTGTATCTGTACGTTAAGCCTTAACGTATGGCATTGTAGTTGTGCGTTAAGGCTTAACGCACATACAAAAAAAAATAAAAAAAATTGGCCCCATAATCATGTAGAGAATTTCAATACGAGTCCGTACATATAAAATTCGTCCAAAACGGACATCGTTTGCCCCTCCAAAAGCCCAAAAAACGGACATATAAAATTCTGGCTAATGCGGCGACCAGAGGTGGGTAATCGGCGGTGAGAGCTTGGGGCTTTGGAAGCTAACTTCCAGACGCAACTTTTGGTGGTAGCGGCGACTCCAACGGTGGATGGTGGTCGACGAATTTCTTCGATGAACAGACACGGCCGCGGAGCTAGGATTCTTGAGCTTTTGGGATTAAATTGGATACCGAAAACTCATTGAAAGGTGCCATATTTATAGGGTTGGAAATGTCTCGGGAAGAGCTTCGAAATCGTATAAAGTTTGACCTAAAACGATATCGAATTGGCCCAGATATCGTCCAATTTCCATAAAGCTAAAAACCGAAATTCTCTTTCCATAAATACCCAAGTTTTGAAGTTGTGGAGAAATTGAATGAAAATAAAAAGTTCGGCTTAAATCTGTAATTACGTTAACGATCTAATGGACGGAGAGTGGGGTAGGGTGGTACGTGTTGGACGGAGATGGATATCGAATTGGCCCAGATCTAATGGACGGAGAGTGGGGTAGGGTGGTACGTGTTGGACGGAGATGGATATCGAATTGGCCCAGATCTAATGGACGGAGAGTGGGGTAAGTATACTAAATTTAATGAAATACTATAATATATAAGTCTAGGTATACTATATTTAATGAAATACTATAGTACATAAGCGTAACTATATGAAATATAATGAAATACTATAGTACATAAGTGTGACTATATGAAATATAATGAAATACTAGAGTACATAAGTCTAAGTATACTAGATTTCATGAAATACTATAGTACATAAGTGTGACTATATGAAATATATTGAAATACTATAGTATATATAAGTGTAACTATATGAAATATAATGAAATACTATAGTTTATAAGTTTAAGTATACTAGATTTCATGAAATACTATAGTACATAAGTATAACTATATGAAATATAATGAAATACTATAGTACATAAGCGTAACTATATGAAATACAATGAAATACTATAGTACATAAGTGTGACTATATGAAATATAATGAAATATTATAGTATGTAAGTGTAACTATATGAAATATAATGAAATACTATAATTTATAAGTCTAAGTATACTAGATTTCATGAAATACTATAGTACATAAGTGTAACTATATGAAATATAATAAAATACTATAGTACATAAGTGTAACTATATGAAATATAATGAAATACTATAGTACATATGTATAACTATATGAAATTTAATGAAATACTATAATACATAAGTATAACTATATGAAATATAATGAAATACTATAGTACATATGTGTAACTATATGAAATTTAATGAAATACTATGGTACATAAGCGTAACTATATGAAATACAATGAAATATTATAGTACATAAGTGTGACTATGAAATATAATGAAATACTATAGTTTATAAGTCTAAGTATACTAGATTTCATGAAATACTATAGTACATAAGTCTAAGTATATTAGATTTCATGAAATACTATAATACATAAGTGTGACTATATGAAATATAATGAAATACTATAGTATATAAGTGTAACTATATGAAATATAATGAAATACTATAGTTTATAAGTTTAAGTATACTAGATTTCATGAAATACTATAATACATAAGTGCAACTATATGAAATATAATGAAATACTATAGTACATAAGCATAACTATATGAAATACAATGAAATACTATAGTACATAAGTGTGACTATATGAAATATAATGAAATATTATAGTATATAAGTGTAACTATATGAAATATAATGAAATACTATAGTTTATAAGTCTAAGTATACTAGATTTCATGAAATACTATAGTACATAAGTATAACTATATGAAATATAATAAAATACTATAGTATATAAGCGTAACTATATGAAATATAATGAAATACTATAGTTTATAAGTATAACTATATGAAATTTAATGAAATACTATAGTACATAAGTGTAACTATATGAAATATAATGAAATACTATAGTACATATGTGTAACTATATGAAATTTAATGAAATACGTACATAAGCGTAACTATATGAAATACAATGAAATACTATAGTACATAAGTGTGACTATATGAAATATAATGAAATACTATAGTATATAAGTGTAACTATATGAAATATAATGAAATACTATAGTTTATAAGTCTAAGTATACTAGATTTTATGAAATACTATAGTACATAAGTGTAACTATATGAAATATAATAAAATACTATAGTATATAAGTGTAACTATATGAAATATAATGAAATACTATAGTTTATAACTGTAACTATATGAAATTTAATGAAATACTATAGTACATAAGTGTAACTATATGAAATATAATGAAATACTATAGTACATATGTGTAACTATATGAAATTTAATGAAATACTATAGTACATAAGCGTAACTATATGAAATACAATGAAATATTATAGTACATAAGTGTGACTATATGAAATATAATGAAATACTATAGTTTATAAGTCTAAGTATACTAGATTTCATGAAATACTATAGTACATAAGTCTAAGTATATTAGATTTCATGAAATACTATAGTACATAAGTGTGACTATATGAAATATAATGAAATACTATAGTATATAAGTGTAACTATATGAAATATAATGAAATACTATAGTTTATAAGTCTAAGTATACTAGATTTCATGAAATACTATAATACATAAGTGTAATTATATGAAATTTAATGAAATACTAAAGTATATAAGTGTAACTATATGAAATATAATTAAATACTATAGTATATAAGTCTAAGTATACTAAATTTAATGAAACACTATAATATATAAGTCTAGGTATACTACATTTAATGGAATACTATAGTACATAAGCGTAATTATATGAAAAATAATGAAATACTATAGTACATAAGTGTAACTATATGAAATTTAATGAAATACTATAGTACATAAGTGTAACTATATGAAATTTAATGAAATACTATAGTACATAAGTGTAACTATATGAAATTTAATGAAATACTATAGTATATAAGTCTAACTATACTAGATTTAATAAAACACTATAATATATAAGTCTAAGTATACTAGATTTAATGAAATACTATAGTACATAAGCATAACTATATGAAATACAATGAAATACTATAGTACATAAGTGTAACTATATGAAATTTAATAAAATATTATAATACATAAGTGTAATTATATGAAATTTAATGAAATATTATAGTATATAAGTCTAAGTATACTAGATTTAATGAAACATTATAATATATAAGCGTAACTATATGAAATATAATGAAATACTATAGTATATAAGTTTAATTATATGAAATTTAATAAAATACTATAGTATATAAGTCTAAGTATACTAGATGTAATGAAATACTATAGTACATAAGTGTAACTATATGAAATATAATAAAATACTATAGTATATAAGTCTAAGTATACTAGATTTAATGAAATATTATAGTACATAAGTGTAACTATATGAAATACTATATTACATAAGTGTAACTATATAAAATATAATGAAATACTATAGTATATAAGTCTAAGTATACTAGATTTAATGAAATACTATAGTATTTCATTAAATCTAGTATACTATAGTATATAAGTCTAGTATACTTAGACTTATATACTATAGTATTTCATTAAATCTAGTATACTATAGTATATAAGTCTAGTATACTTAGACTTATATACTATAGTATTTCATTAAATATAGTATACTTAGACTTACATACTATAATATTTCATTAAATTTCATATAGTTATACTTATGTACTATAGTATTTTATTATATTTCATATAGTTACGCTTATATACTATAGTATTTCATTAAATCTAGTATACTTAGACTTATATACTATAGTATTTTATTATATTTCATATAGTTACACTTATATACTATAGTATTTCATTATATTTTATATGTACAGACTCGTATTAAAATTTATACAAAATTATAGTAGAAAAATGCAAAAAAAAACCAAAAAAATTCACTACGCTATATGTCCGGTACCAAATTGTAAAAAAAAATGGGTAGGAAGGCTTTGTTTTTTGGGCTTTTGGAGGGGCAAATGATGTCCGTTTTGGACGAATTTTATATGTACGGACTCGTATTAAAATTCTATACATGATTATGGGGCAAAAAAAAGTTTTTTTTTTTTTTTTGTATGTGCGTTAAGCCTTAACGCACAACTACAGTGCCATACGTTAAGGCTTAACGCACAGCTACAATGTCATTCTGGATATTTTTTCCATTTTTATTCCAGTTTTGTCCCTTGTACGTTAAGCCTAAACGCACCAGCCTGTACGTTTAGCCTTAACGCACAAAACAGTTTGCATATAGACCGCGTTTCGTTTGCATATAGACTGACCCATAATTTATTCAATTTTTTAGTCGCCCCGCGCGCATGATCTATCAACTAGTTCCTAGAATTAAGGGTTTGTTTTGTATATATTCCTTGCAATTAGAATTGGGGGGGGGGGAGAATTGGGAACACTTCTCAAAAAAAAAAAAACAGAATTGGGAACAAAAATAACAGATTCTCATAATTGTATCTAATACTATATATTAAACCTCATTTTTTTTGAACTATTAGAGCCTTTTTAGGTTCATGTAGTTGAGGTTTGATTATTTTTTTATTTATTTTTTTATATATAATATATTTATCTATATATATATATATTAAAGCTGGTTCATTTAGAGTCTTCAAAACGATTTCGGGCCCACTTTGCTGATGTGTCATTTTCTTATTCGCTTTCTTTTTTATTTATATAGTATTATTTCACTTTAAATACAAAAACTTAACAAATTATAAAATTATCTTTACAAAATCTAAACAAATTACAAAATATCAATAATTTACAAAATTTTAAGTAACATATCTTACCAAATTAATTTATATATATTTTCATTTTCATCTAACACTTTAAATTTAACAACGCATATTAACAACAAGACTAAAGTTGTTTACATGAAGTTATATCATTTTTAACCAAAAGGATCCATTCTTGAAAAATTAATTCATACACGAAGATGTTTTAAATTACATTTAACAGATATTTAATAAATTTACTTTTTATACTTGATTTTGACCCACCTGTTGAGTTTTTTTTTCTTCTTAATTTGATATTATAACAATAATTCAACAGATTTTAAACTAACAAATCTTAACAAAATTTACACCAACAAATCTGAACAAAATATGAAACAACAAATCTTCAAAATTTGATGATTTACGTGCAATCTAAAATGATTGTTTATTTTCATATTTATTGAATTATCTATTTTAAATTTAAATATGATATGTTATCATATAGTACACCAAATGTAAAAGAAAAATATAAACAATTTAACCAAATCTAACACAAAAAATAAAGCGTATTGACTATCATCTAAGTTGATTGTCACTTATTTCTAATTTTATTTTATATGTGCCAACTTTTGAGTATTTCTACGGAATACACATGAACTTTTACCTTAACTGATTTTCAAAACCCCCAATTCTCTTTTACTACATATTCTATTTTTTTACAAAATATTAAAAAAATATGTTAGCTTTTTTATAAGTTATCTACCTCTTTTCTATACTTTTTATAAGTAATTATATCTTCCAAATTCCAATGGTACCATACTTTTAAATTATATTTCATATGCTAAGAGTTTTGAAAATATTAGTTAATTATGTTATTTTATTTTGGATTTTGTTTAGTAGAATCACCCTATTTCCGTTCTTTCTACTTTATTTGTGATATTAGTACTATTTATATTATTGTGTTAAATAATTATTTATATAATAAAAAATGAATAATCAAGAAAATAATCTTTTAGAAATGGTTTAAATGAGGACATGAGTTTAAAAAGATATAGACATATAATAAAAACATGAATAATATTCTTATATTATAATGATAATATGACACCCTTATAAGACAAGAGAATGAAATTAGTTCGAATTTAATGTTAATTTTGATTACAAAAGGAGTTTAATGTTGAAGGCCTCATTGAAATCTCATGTATTTTAAATGTTATTATTTTCATCTTATTCTTTGTCATTCTTCTCATCAACATATTCTAATTTAGGTTTTATATTTTTATTCATTATGTAACAATTAAGTTAGACTTATACCTTATTGTTATTTCAATATTACAAAGTACTATATTTTCAAATTTAATTACAATAAATAAATAATTGAATTATGATTAAATTATATAATAATATCATATCTTATTCTTTAATAATTTACTGTATCAAATCCTTAAATAACTGATATGTTAAACCCTATGAAAAACCACTATAACAACTAATCGAATTATATAATATAATACTTTTATATTATTTACATTTTTATCATATATATAATTTATTTCACCATAAATTTTTGAATAATATATACTAATATATGAATAAACAATCGTGCATGGCACGTGCATTACACTAGTTTGATATGAATAGTAACAATAATAAATTTCATTTTGAGGAATGGATAATTTCAAGCTTAATGAAGCATTTAATTCTACAAAAAATATTAAGGTATCATCCATTCTAACTATACATGTCAAAAACGACCCGACCTGGAAAAAACGACTTGAAAATCATTGGGTCAAGAAGGACCCGACAAGACGGGCCCAAACTCAAAGTCCCGAACCCGACCTGAACTCGGATCCAAACTCGACTAGTCTGTTATTTCATATATATTATCTCATTTATAAGATAGTATAATAATATTTTTTGTTAGATGATTATAAAATTCAAAGTTTAAAACTTATTATAATAATCATAAATTTGGGCACTTTCAATTCGTTGGATCAACCTAAACTCGAGCAAACCAGTTATGACCTGATCCTATCAACCCGGAAATTTTAACGACCCGACCCAGTTGACAGGTCTAAGTAATCTCGTGTTAATAACGAGTATGTCCAAGAAAGACTCATAGTGACAACATACCAAACGACAAGGTACACTAATGAGAATGAGTCATTCTTGATTCTCATTCTCATTCTGACTCCAACCCAATTCCGTCATCATACCAATCGAGACCTAATATATAGTAGAAATGTATCAAATGAAAACGAGGTTTTTACAACAACGATAGAACAATTCAACGTTTATTGAAAATGTGTATTGTCAAAGTCCGTGGGCCCAATGACTGGGGACGTGCGGACACGAGCGCATATGCACAGATAGGCCTAGTACATAAGCCCAATGAGGTTCCATCCTAAAACCAATTGGCAATAGGAGGAGTAGCCCATTAAACTTATATACTAGGCAAGTTATGTCCCAATCTTAGATGTGAGACAATTATATTCCAACACGCCCCCGCAAGTGCAACGGACGGGCAATTGGCCAGGCCCAGTTGACACTTGATAAAACGGGTGTGGGTGGACATCTCAATCTCTTTATAGCCAGACCCAACCAACCCAATAAAAGGACCCAGGACCGAACCCGCTCTGATACCATGTCAAAGTCCGTGGGCCGGTTAGGGGAGAGGCGTGTACGTTCGTGCACAAGCCCACCATACAAGCCCATGGGGTTTCATCCTAAAACCATTTGGCAATAGGAGGAGTAGTCCATCAAACTTATATACTAGACAAGTTATGTCTCAATCTTAGATGTAAGACAATTATATTCCAACATGTATTTTGTACTACGTGTATATCTATTTTATTGAAAATATTAATTTGTGTTCATCTATTTGTTATATGTGTTTATCTGTTAATTGAATATGTTTGTAAAATTTGTAATATATATGTTTATCATTCTCAATTCTCATATTAGAGTCCGTTCTCGTCTGTTCTTCTCTCATTAATATATTTTTTTCTTTTTGACATCGATATTTATGTTTTTTTTAAAAAAAAAAATCAGTGGTTAGACCAAAAATAAATATTATCAGTGTAGATTTTGGTTTCCATTCTTTCTTTATAGTCCGAAGAGGATAATTACAGGTAAAATTTAACCAAATGTACTTATGGTCATAATTTAAATTTAAGCAATTCAAAAAACAATATGTATTATTACTACTATTATTGTTACTATTAATTTTTAAATATTAGATCAAAATTTGTTTACAAAAATATAATTTAAATAAATGGTTTGGTTTATATGCACTCAGCTCTAAGAAACTATTTTTTTTATAGAAATAGTAAAAAAAACATTTTCTAAAACTATCTATCTATATCGATATATAGAGGAAGGCTCTAATAAAACGAGAGTTGTGGTAAAATGGAGTGATGAATCTAGGACGTTGGATGGATGGTGATGGACGGATGGATGATTGGGTCTTATAATTGATATGGTATGGGTGTAACCACCATATCTTCTCTAATAAGGCAGTTTTTGAATTTTTAAATTAACAAAAGATAATTAGGGATATTGTTAGAGGAGAGAGAAAATCTAATATTCTTTCCCAAACCGTTACCAGCTATGTTAGGAAGATTCTTCCCCTATGTTCTGCTCTCCATTGACGCTGCACATGCGTTCTCCTCTCCATTGACGTTGAACCTGCGTTTTCCTCTCCAATAGATGTTCGTCTACAACGAATCATCATCAAGCAATCGGATTTGTTCAAATCGTGTGAATATCCCGTCTGGAACCGTGAAAAACTCATCATTGAGCAATCTACTTTTGGGCTGATCGAATTGTTCTAATATGAATCGAGGTGTGTAAATTAATTTTCCAACAAAACCCTAATTCTAATTCATGATACGTTGATCTTATGTCTATTCTAATTGATTTTCGAAACATATATTAGGGTTTCCAACAAAACAATCGGACGGATCCAAGCACAATCGACAAGCCATTGTAATCTTCATCCAGATCTGGTGCGAGATCTCTACATTTTGAACACAAACGAGACCAAAACATCCATCGTCTTCTTCAGCAAACCTCCATTGGAAGAGGTCCGAATTGCGAGATCCATCGAATCGAACAAAAAGCATCCATCATCGTCAGCTTCGTAACACTCTGTTATCAGTCGAGATGAACCATGGTGAGTAGATCCTCCACTGGAATGAGATACATAGAAAGAGAAAGAGAGAGTAACTGGGAGGGATAGAGTAAAAGAAAAAGAGGAACGTGAACGGCTCTTGTGATTTGGGTAAAAAAAATCCCTAAATTAACGGGAATCATGTGTGTTCAATTCCACCGTACAAACATGCACCCATTTACTTTCAAACAAGGCTGTTGCTTCATTTCTAATCCAATGACTCTTATTTGTACTCTCGTTTTACTCTAAAAAGTTGTTTTCTTAGAACCAAATTCTATATATATATATATATATATATATATAAAGGAGATGTCTCCTCGCTCGTATACCGGTCTCTCATTCATTTGATTCAATTTATGTAACACCCCCGACTTATGTCGGTAGTGCCACACGCCAGTGACCTCGGACGTTACTGTCCAAAGTCACCCTAGGCTTTAATCGGAATAATTAAGCTTAAATAAGTAGATTAAATAACGAAAGATTAATCAGCGGACACCATTTTAAATAAACTCAACCTTTTATTCAAAGACCTCTCATTAAATGAGAATGATGATTTTACAACAGAGTGAAATTATAGCGGAAGACTTTTATAATAAACCTTAAACACTGTCACTTAAATCCTCAACTGCAAGCCTCTTCTATGATTGGTTACTTCAAGCATTCGGGGACCAACCACTGATGTGCCGTATAGGATGGATGACACCAACCAACCTTGATGCGTCCCGACCCTGAACCAAGCCGGCCCCTGACGAGCCCGAGGCGCCCGAGACCATGGTGTCCACCTTGGCTCAAGACTTAGTCTAGTTTATTATATATTTCCCTATTTTTACTGATTTCATGTTTTAGTATGTTTCCCTTTTAAGTAGTTTCTATTTTATGCACTTTCTATTTCGGACGTTGCTCCACTATTGCATAGTGGGCTAGCCCATAGGTGTGTCACGGCCCAAGCCCATTAGGGTTCTTAGCCGTGCCCACTCCCTTTAAATACTCTTCTTTGTACTTCGTTTTAATTACGTTGAATTGAATAGCAAAGCTTAAGTTGAGTGTTGATCCTCCTTCCTTTGCTTCGACGTCACCCTTGATTTTGAATCCGTTTTGGTAGTTGCGTTAAACTCCAAACATATCCCTCTCATCTCCCTTCCTCCGCTGCAGACGCTACTGCACCCTATCCCAAACACAACCCCACGACTTGTTCGTGCTTATCCGTGACGTCCAGGTGAACATCTCGATCTAGATCCGGCATAGAAGAGTCGTTCCGACCCAGGGACGCATCAACTGGTATCAGAGCGCCAGTTGATCGAGCCACCAAGACGTCGCACCGCCGCCAGAGACGCCGTCGACTTCTGCCCAAATTCCGCCGAGAATATTTTTCTCTTTTCTGAGATTTTTTTCATATTCCTGTAGATCTTCGAAAGAAGAGTTCAGCCATATAAAATTCGTCCAAATCGGAGTTCGTTTACCCCTCGAAAAGGACAAAATACGAAGGCTGTGCTGCAGAAACCCTAATTCCGCCGCGGCGCGCCAACCCTAATTTCGCTTCCGCACCTGCTGTGCCGTCCCCTCACGCGCCACGCGATCTTCACCGGATGCACGCAACCACTGGACATGACGACCCGGTTGCACCGTCGGCGCTTCACCGGATGTGACGATCCCAATGAGTTCTTGGAATGGTCCCGACACATGTCCTACTACTTCCGACAAAGGGACTACAACGAGTTTGAGCAAGGCGACATCGCCATCAATCGCCTCGCAGGCTACGCGTGGGACTGGTGGTGCCGCGTCGATGAAGACCGATGGAGCCACGGCCTAGCCCTCGTAGAGACATGGGATCAACTTTTCTGGGTGATGACTCGGCGCTTTGCTCCCCGGATGGACCCGTTAGCATATGCCGCCCATTCATACCGACGAACACTTCCAACGCGTGCTCCTGCAACTTCAACGCGTGCTCCTGCAACTTCAACACGTGCTCCTACAAATTCAACGCGTTCTCCTGCAAGCGCCTCAGCTTCAGCGCGCATCCCAGATCTAGCGCGTCTTCCTAAGCGCGCGCCAGCGCGTGTCCCGAAGCACTTACCCGCTGCAACCGTCGATGAGCTCACACCCGTGCAACGCGAACTCCGAGAGCTACGACGCGAGCTTGCCCGCCTCGAAGCCGCGTTTGGCGCGTTGCCCCCACCCACCGAACCAGCAGTCATCGCGGTGCCGCCCGCGCAAGAATTCATCGCGGCGCCTACAGAGCCAGCATTCATCGCGGTGCCGCCCGAGCAAGAATTCATCGCGGCGCCTACAGAGCCAGCATTCATCGCGGTACCCCCCGAGCAAGATGTCATCGCGGTGCCTCCCAAGCTGACAATCATCGCGTCGCCTACCGCACCGGAAATCAATGCGGCGCCCCTCGAACCGATATTCATCGCGGTGTTTGCCACACCCCCAGCGCGCTCTCCTACTACTGTCTCCGTCATACCGCGTTCTTCTATGAGCGAGACATTTACAGCCAACTCTTCTGTCTCCGACGGAATCTTCCGGCTATTGATCGGTCGTCCCTTATCCCTGGCCCCACCAAGCTCGAAGCGAGGACGCTTCGAAACTAAGGGGAGGAGGATGATGCGTCCCGACCTTGAACCAAGCCGGCCCCTGACGAGCCCGAGGCGCCCGAGACCATGGCGTCCACCTTGGCTCAAGACTTAGTCTAGTTTATTATATATTTCCCTATTTTTACTGATTTCATGTTTTAGTATGTTTCCCTTTTAAGTAGTTTCTATTTTATGCACTTTCTATTTCGGGCGTTGCTCCACTATTGCATAGTGGGCTAGCCCATAGGTGTGTCACGGCCCAAGCCCATTAGGGTTCTTAGCCGTGCCCACTCCCTTTAAATACTCTTCTTTGTACTTCGTTTTAATTACGTTGAATTGAATAGCAAAGCTTAAGTTGAGTGTTGATCCTCCTTCCTTTGCTTCGACGTCACCCTTGATTTTGAATCCGTTTTGGTAGTTGCGTTAAACTCCAAACATATCCCTCTCATCTCCCTTCCTCCGCTACAGACGCTACTGCACCCTATCCCAAACACAACCCCACGACTTGTTCGTGCTTATCCGTGACGTCCAGGTGAACATCTCGATCTAGATCCGGCGTAGAAGATTCGTTCCGACCCAGGGACACATCAAACCTGTAACACCCCCAAATCTTAACCCATTTGGAAAGGTATTACCACTAGTGACCTCGGTTTTCCTCACCGAAGCCACCCCAGGCTTTACCGTTTAAATACAAATCATGAAACAATTATGATACAAAATTATCATAACTTTCATTTAAAACATAAGTCCCGGAATTACATCCCAATTCCGAATAAGACTAAATACAGAGTAAACAAATTACAGCGGAAGTCTTTAAGTATAAAACATAGTTAACACATCGGAAGACTTTAAATAACCAACAAAAGGGTCTTGATCGCAATGATCACCCGCCAAGGATCTCAACCTGAATAAACTTATCAAAAACATCGTTTGCGTCCATAGTCGCTCTAGCCTTCACGGGATGGCAACTCATCTGATGTGCCGAATCGAACGGATGACACTAGCCAACCATGCAGAGAACAATTACGGTTGGTTAGTCTAATGAAAGACTAAGCAAGGGTACAAAGCAGAGTAGTTCGAAGTAGACGTATTAGGTTAGACTCATCGTCTCTCGAATAACAGTCGATAAAGAATAGTCAATCACCATACTCCTACTAGAATATATGAAAAGGCATGATTAAGAGAAGATTCTGGAGACCGAGTCTCACAACAATCAACCCAAGGAAGACTCCAACGAATTGAGTCTTATCGGAAGCATGACAAATGTTGGGAAACATTAATTAATCACAGAATCACAGTATCGCATACGAGCGATTTAAAAGTTAAGACGAGTTTTCCTAGCTGCACTATCGCCTAGCTGCACTACTCGCCGAAGGGTATATTAATTATATGCGACAACGGCACTTATCTTATTTAATTCCAAAACACACATCATGTTATAAGCTTTTAGATATATGTTTCGCCATGAGGGACATATATCGAAGGAATGGACCTCGCAGGGTCCAAACCTCAATCCACATCACGTTCATATCCACATCTCGTTTGCATCCACATCTCGTTGGTGTCAGGGTCTCCACTGCCCTCTCAACCAATAATTATCAAGAAACTACTGGACCTCACATAGAGCCCAAAGTTCCTACGAATACTCGTGCTAACTAAACAGTTCAACACAACAATAAATCACATCAAAGCCATCAAGGCCCACATCTACAATATATATCTATAATAGCGTTGTTCTAGCAGAATATACAACCTATTATAATAACATATTTTAATCAATTATTAACAAAGCTGTTCCCAACGAACAATAAATCAGTAAATCATCCCAAATTAATTAACAACTAAACAATTGATAATTAATTAAAATATGGAATGATGAGCAAGAGCGAACCGCCACTTGCCTGGAGTAGATTCGGCGATGAATCTAGACGAGACGACTATTGATTATATCCTTTCCGAGGATATGGCCAATGCTTCAGATAGCTCGCTCGATCGATTTCGGGTTAAATCTGGACAGAAGGGATAAATGGGCTTTACGGCCCATCAAGAGCTAATTAATTAACAAGGGGAGGGCCCCACCTTGCTTCTTCTTCCCCGAATAACAACAACAGCACAACGGGGCAACGCAACAGCACAACAATAACGACGCAGCTCCAACACAGCGGCGGCAACACCAGCACAGCACCGGCGGCGACAAGGCTCCAACGGCGAGGCTTCGACTCCCTTCTCCACGGTGCTTCCGAGGAACCTCCACCACCTGGGCACACCGGCGAACTCGAGCAGCAACTCCCGACGAACCGCAGCAGCTCTCGCAAACTCGAGCAAGACCGGCGACGACGGCGATGGCTCGGGGCTGCCTTCAACCACCGCAGCAAGCACACCTACAGGGCTCCTCTGGCAACACTCCAACGAACCCAGGAACGCCGGCGAACTCCATGGATTCCGGCGAGAAGAAAACCGAGAGGGAGAGAGAGAGAAAGACGAGAGAGAAGCTCTGGAGAGAGAGAGAGAGAGAGAGAGAGAGAGAGAGAGAGAGAGAGAGAGAGAGAGAGAGAGAGAGAGAGAGAGAGAGAGAGAGAGAGAGAGAGAGAGAGATGCCTTCCAACCATTCATCTCCACCACCATATATAGCCCAGGAGAGAGGGGGCAGAGCTCCGACCGACCCCGACCAGCCCCGACCAGACATGGAAGAGAGCCCAAGTGGCATGGCCACAGGGATAAGATTGCAAGAGATCAAGTGGCGAGATCAAGTGGCGTACAGGGATAAGATTGGTTACATGATAAAATTTGGTATGGGTTTTAAACCCCGGGAATTATATGTTTGTATCCAAACAAATATTCTAAGTCCTGAAAATACATCGAAGGTATTTTCTACCACTCAGGGAATTATTACGGAGATCATGGATATTACTGAAAATCCAAACTCCACTGAAAGAGAAATAATTATTAAACGAAGGATGGGAAAAATTACCCAAATATCCTTACTAAAAATTAAGGGGTATTACATTACTACCCCCTTAAGAAAAGTTTCGACCCCGAAACTTGCATTAAACCAATGAGGAACCTGCCTCACCATCAAACTTACTATCTGAACTTAATATCCTTAAACAGGACATCATCTCACAACCTTATCTCCATACAACATACCAGGTAATAACTCTTACTACCTCCACAAGATTATGTCTACCTTAGAATAATGGTCTCCCATCACCATCATAATGATATTACTGCACCTTTAATAGGAGAACACACATCATTTCCTCCAATCCTCTTATAAACAACCTCAAGGTTTACACATTAACTTCTTATAACTCAGATAAATCTTAATAACCTCGAATCTTACGACCTCAATTTCCTTAAAGATACCTTACACAATCCCATCATTTATCATCATCGAATTTGGCCCTTATGCCAGATTCTAACTTGGGATCCTTTCGGTAATGACTTAAATTATTCCTTTAATCACTTTATAACTTAAACCTTCAAGATTCCTTAATTTTCTCCAACATAATCACCACACTTTATATTCCTCGAAACGGATCACATGAGTTATTACTCTTAATTCCTTAAGATATCATTCTGAAAATGATTCATCCACATTAATCCTTATAACACGAATTCACATACGATACTACTCCTATTTCCTCAAAGATAGTCGTACCATAAGCCTTATAGATGACATACTCACAAGATGTCAATCCTTGACAATTCCCAAGAGTCCTAACTCTTCATCCTCTGGAAATTCCAATTATCGAGTCCAACGACTCGTACTATCTTAAATGACTTATTTCTAACTTAAAATCCTTCTATTCACACACAATCTACTATCCATCCAGGACTTAATTGCATCATTTTCTTATATTACCTCAAACGAATCTCAAATAGATCTCCCCAAAGGACACCTATGATTTCGTACACTTGGCTTTTCCAAAAGCTTTAACCATTGGTCCTACATGGGTCATACTTACGGATTACCAAACTACGGAGATTATCGACACACGTCGTTGCTTCTACACCAGCATGAACCGTATCTCTTGTGTTCACCATCAGCTGATGAACTGTAACCAAGTTACTAGGTTCTACAACCTCAAATCACGACGAGGGAACCGGAAACTCAAGCCTATCTTAGAGATGGAGGAGCCATCTCGGCTTCTTCCGAGTCCCTCTGAAGAAAAAAGAATGCACCCATATCCTTCGGGTGACGAGAAGAAAGTTAGTCTTTCTAAATATGGAAGTTCGCTTCCCATATCAGACTAAAGAAGAAGGCACGACTATGAACGGTTAAAATTTTCATTTGAAAATTCAGAGCCTTCGAAAACATTTCTCAGTTTCAAATGAGTAAACGGTTTATAAAAGTTTTGTTCCAGTAAAACATTTTAAACCCGACCCGTAAGAAAAAAAAAATTCGGCTCTGATACAAAATCTTTAACACCCCCAAATCTTAACCCATTTGGAAAGGTATTACCGCCAGTGACCTCGGTTTTCCTCACCGAAGCCACCCCATGCTTTACCGTTTAAATACAAATCATGAAACAATTATGATACAAAATTATCATAACTTTCATTTAAAACATAAGTCCCGGAATTATATCCCAATTCCGAATAAGACTAAATACAGAGTAAACAAATTACAGCGGAAGTCTTTAAGTATAAAACATAGTTAACACAGCGGAAGACTTTAAATAACCAACAAAAGGGTCTTGATCGCAATGATCACCCACCAAGGATCTCAACCTGAATAAACTTATCAAAAACATCGTTTGCGTCCATAGTCGCTCTAGCCTTCACGGGATGGCAACTCATCTGATGTGCCGAATCGAACGGATGACACCAGCCAACCATGCAGAGAACAATTACGGTTGGTTAGTCTAATGAAAGACTAAGCAAGGGTACAAAGCAGAGTGGTTCAAAGTAGACGTATTAGGTTAGACTCATCGTCTCTCGAATAACAGTCGATAACGATAGTCAATCACCATACTCCTACTAGAATATATGAAAAGGCATGATTAAGAGAAGATTCTGGAGACCGAGTCTCACAACAATCAACCCAAAGAAGACTCCAACGAATTGAGTCTTATCGGAAGCATGACAAATGTTGGGAAACATTAATTAATCACAGAATCACAGTATTGCATACGAGCGATTTAAAAGTTAAGACGAGTTTTCCTAGCTGCACTATCGCCTAGCTGCACTACTCGTCGAAGGGTATATTAATTATGTGCGACAACGACACTTATCTTATTTAATTCCAAAACACACATCACGTTATAAGCTTTTAGATATATGTTTCGCCATGAGGGACATATATCGAAGGAATGGACCTCGCAGGGTCCAAACCTCAATCCACATCACGTTCATATCCACATCTCGTTTGCATCCACATCTCGTTGGTGTCAGGGTCTCCACTGCCCTCTCAACCAATAATTATCAAGAAACTACTGGACCTCACATAGAGCCCAAAGTTCCTACGAATACTCGTGCTAACTAAACAGTTCAACACAACAATAAATCACATCAAAGCCATCAAGGCCCACATCTACAATATATATCTATAATAGCGTTGTTCTAGCAGAATATACAACCTATTATAATATCATCTTTTAATCAATTATTAACAAAGCTGTTCTTAACGAACAATAAATCAGTAAATCATCCCAAATTAATTAACAACTAAACAATTGATAATTAATTAAAATATGGAATGATGAGCAAGAGCGAACCGCCACTTGCCTGGAGTAGATTCGGCGATGAATCTAGACGAGATGACTATTGATTATATCCTTTCCGAGGATATGGCCAATGCTTTAGATAGCTCGCTCGATCAATTTCGGGTTAAATCTGGACAAAAGGGATAAATGGGCTTTACGGCCCATCAAGAGCTAATTAATTAACAAGGGGAGGGCCCCGCCTTGCTTCTTCTTCCCCGAATAACAACAACAACACAGCGGGGCAACGCAACAGCACAACAATAACGACGCAGCTCCAACACAGCGGCGGCAACACCAGCACAGCACCGGCGGCGACAAGGCTCCAACGACGAGGCTTCGACTCCCTTCTCCACGGTGCTTCTGAGGCACCTCCACCACCTGGGCACACCGGCGAACTCGAGCAGCAGCTCCCGACGAACCGCATCAGCTCTGGCAAACTCGAGCAAGACCGGCGACGACGGCGATGGCTCGGACGAGGGCTGCCTTCAACCACCGCAACAAGCACACCTCCAGGGCTCCTCTGGCAACACTCCAACGAACCCAGGAACGCCGGCGAACTCGATGGATTCCGGCGAGAAGAAAACCGAGAGGAAGAGAGAGAGAAAGACGAGAGAGAAGCTCGGGAGAGAGAGAGAGAGAGATGCCTTCCAACCATTCATCCCTACCACCATATATAGCCCAGGAGAGAGGGGGCAGAGCTTCGACCGGCCCCGACCAGACATGCAAGAGAGCCCAAGTGGCATGGCCACAGGGATAAGATTGCAGGAAATCAAGTGGCGAGATCAAATGGCGTGCAGAGATAAGATTGGTTACAGGATAAAATTTAGTATGGGTTTTAAACCCCGAGAATTATATGTTTGTATCCAAACAAATATTCTAAGTCCCGAAAATACATCGAAGGTATTTTCTACCACTCAGGGAATTATTACGGAGATCATGGATATTACTGAAAATCCAAACTCCACTGAAAGCGAAATAATTATTAAACAAAGGATGGGAAAAATTACCCAAATATCCTTACTAAAAATTAAGGGGTATTACACAACCATGCAAGGAATAAAACCCGGTTGGTTAGTCTAATGAAAGACTATCCAAGGGTGAAAACAGAATGGTTTAAGTGATCGTAACCGTTTACTATCATTGTCCCTCGAATAATAACCGAAAGAACGATACATAACCCGGAACTTTAACGGAATTATAAAAGAAGGTATGCAATGAAAAGAAGACTCCAAAGGAAATGAGTCTTATAGGAAACGTATGACAATTGTTTGAGAACGTTAAGTTTTCACACACAAGTTTTAAAACACGACCTTGATTATTTGGGTCCACGACCAACCTCACCGCGTAATGCGAATCCAGATTGGAAAGAGGACTTACTCTAACAAGAGTCCGAGCGGTTTCCACGTTGTACTCCTCGCCCGAGGGTATATTAATTATGTGCATAACCGCACTTATCTTATTATTTCCAAAACGCACTTTAGCGTTGAAGCTTTTAATTTCACATCTCGTAATGAGACATTGGGAATAAATCCCTTAAGATTGGGAATACCTCCCGAAGATTGGCACCAGCTGAGTGCACCACCCCTATATTCGGATAGGGGTAGGTCATGACCAAAAGAGTGTTAGGGCACTTACTTCCTAACACCGACGTTATAAAGAAACGACTAATCCTCGTATGGGGTTAGCGTTCCTACGAATACTCGTGCTAAACTAGCATTTAAGTTCTCATATAAATCCACAGTAAGGCCAGCCGTGGTCGCGGTTTGCACATCCGCGGTCGCGGAAATCTGGGCAGAGCCGCGGTCGCGGAATTCATCCCCGCGGTCGCGGATCTCCCTTCCGATGCGGCTCCAACTCGGCTTCGAGGCTTACCGACGACGAAGACGACAACTCCTTGACTCGGACGAAGGCTCACTACGACCACCACCACTCCAATCTTCCTAAGGCACCTCCGGCGACCACCACAACTCCGGCGAGGCTCCGACGAACGCAAGAACTCCGACGAGGGCACAAAACGCGAGAAAGAGAGGGATTTGATGGCTGTGGATGAAGGTTGAACTTGCCCCTGACCTCCTTTTATAAGGAAAAGGAGAGCTCAACGCCGGCATACCAAACGCTCAACATCCCTCTTCGGCGAAACGCCAAAACATGAACCGGCGAAACGCGAAAAGAATTGAAGACGACGATGAACAGTGTTTCCGCGGTCGCGGATTTGCCGCGATCGCGTCTCTTGGCCTCTGGTCGCGGGTCTCGTTCGAGGACATGCCAAATCTTTATTTTTAGCACTTCTAAAATTATTCTAAGACCCAATACACTTTAAACGTATATTATTATGTTCGAATAATCTTACTGAGATTACAGAAATTGCCCATTATGTCCTTCTTACAAAATGACAGTTTGGGACTTTTAGGGGTTATTACAATTTATCAGTCTCTCATACTCTTAATGATTTCACAACATGAAGACTTTAAAAATTTCAAACTAACTGTCCCGCTATTATTATATATAGGATAAATTAATTGAAATATTCTATTTTTTAGGGGGTTTAATAATAATATTCTCAACTTTTGTGTTACGAGAATACCCTATACTTTACTAAATGTGTGACACACTATTGAATCGTGTGTGTTAGTACAAGGAACGACAAAACTGTTTCTTGGGCAGCGGAATAAAATGAGATTGTAAAGTAATGATAGCAACATTCCGTAGAGAGAAAAACTCAATCAACCAACTAGTTGAATGAGAAAAACCTCTACCCCTAGGTTTTACCCTAGTAGAACTTCAAATATCTAATTGTGTTATTAATACTAGAGTTACAATCGAACAAGTCTTATCTCAATCTAGTTCACTCCTAGATATCTAGACTTCTACGTATAACGATCCCAACAACAACTTAGAGACTCAAAACCCTATCAAGTACTTATCAAGTACTCAACTTACCAAAGCTTCGTACTTGCAAGTATTCTTCTTCGACTCCTTGGAAATGCTCGTGGTTGCGTAACTGTGATAGTTACTTCTTCTCATATTTATAGTCTTCGGAATACTCAGCCGATTTGCCCTAGTATCAACTGAGTAAATCAAATAAAACATTCCTAAACTATGTTTACACAATCTTTTCTAAATACCAAATCCGTAATAAACTTGTTCCTTGCGGCCCAAGACGTCTTTGAAGATTTCTTTCCAAGAAAAGAATTCTTTCACAAGTTCACAACACGCTCGTCTCTTGGCGATATTCCCTTATTCTTTCCTTCTATCCAATGCGCGTATCAGCTTTTCAGTTTGCTCGAACGCATTGTTCCATTGTTGACTTTGTTGTTCCTTGCATTCTCTGTTTTGCTTTTTCACATGATTTTCACCATTCCTTATTTTATCCAATGTTCCTGAAACTCATAGTCACAATTCAAACCTTCAAATATAATGGTATTTATCATCATCACAACTAGAGGAAACATCATCGTTCCAAACTGACACATCTACCGTGAATCTCGACTCCAGCCACCAATTCAATTAAGTTAATTACATTTCAGCCAATTTCATAAAGGGCTTATATATGTGAACAAACAAAGGAGAATGTTCTGTTAATTACATTTCGTTTCATAAAGGGCTTAATTACATTTCAGTTAATTACATTTCGTTTTGAAGTAATCAATTAATAAACGTAATTATGCTATTGATATTCCGATGTAATTCATTACAGAGTATGTTCTGTTTTTTAACCTAAGCATTGCTTATTAACTAGTTTCAACTATCACCTATACAGCTATACGCTTAAGGTCACACAATAAATTATACAGCTAAATCATAATGAAATTGTAGTGTTACTTATAATGCTACTCATGTTTTAATCCATAAAAGTTAATGCTAATTATTCAGCCAAACTAGGAGGCGTAGCCCGTGCTTCACACGGGATAAAATATATTATTATTTTGTTTCTTATAATATAAACGCTAAGAGATCGTGTGCTTTTTTTTCCCTAAGACTTAGGGTCTATTTTATTAACGATTTGTGTTTTGATAATTTAGTTTATAATTGTGGATAATATTGAATAGAATATTTGATTTTGTTTCTATAAAATTGATTTAATTATCTTATATCTGGTTTTCTAATAATGTTACTAAATTATTTATGTTATGTACTTTAAATAAGTAATTATTTATTTTGTTGTATAATAGAAAGCATTAGAGGTGGAAATTGCATAGTAGTAAATTTAAAATTAAAATTGACCATAGTTTGTTTTTTTGAATAAAAATTAAATTAAATAAAGATAATAATGTAAAACTCTTACTTAATTATATAAAAAATGACCTTTATTTCTTTTGAATATGAACATTTCTTGATAAAACTATTACTTTATATTTAGGTCTATATACAAATTTTGATTGTGATAACAATAATAATGAAAATACATTAATTGTATTGTTTTCGATGGAAAAAGAGAGAAGTTTATAAAATTGAAAGTATTTATTGAGGCAAAAAATGTAATTGTTTTTGTAGTATAGAAGATAAAATACTTAATTGTTTTAAATTAGAAAATTATTATAAGAATATAAACATATATTGCTTCCAAGGCTTCCAGACTTTCAGTAATTAGAAGGTTATAACATGTGTAGAGCTTATCATGTCACCTGTATTGTCTTAAATATAAGTTGGAATGTTTATAAAATTTATCTTTTCATATTTCATATGTATAGCAAACAATAGTTATAGAATTGTACAATATATAATGATTAATATTACATATATATTTGACGAATTTTCAAATGAAGCTAGTTGAGATTCTTTTTTTCGAAACATTATGTTTTTAGTGACCTACGAACCTAGGTTGTACATGTAAGTTAGGTAAGATTAGATGGTCGGTTATACACGTGCGTAAGTTTTTCCATTTTTTTGTATAATGTAATAATGTTTGGGAAAAGATAAGGTGATGATGGATGCTTAGGAAACGAGTGAGGACACCCCAGGACCGTCGGATCAAGAAAAAGACCGTCCAGATCAGCCAAGGAAAGAATTCGAAAATAATTCGGCACGGCCGAATTTTTCGCGAAAAAAACACGTTCCGTGCGCACACGCATTTTGGTCTGTATGCACACATACATTGTTTCGCATGCACACACAGGTCATTCCGTATGCACACGTAGGTTATTTTTGTTGATTTTTATACTTATGCACACATGTTATTTCGTACGCGCTTTGAGTCATTTTCTGATGCACACATATGTTATTTTCATGTGCACACATGCACACCTATGTTGTTTCACATGTACACATGTCTATTTCACCTACACACATAGTGCATTTCGTATGCACAAATAGGCCATTTTCACATGCACACAGTAGTATACTTCGCATGCACTCGATAGTATACTTCGCATGCACACAGTCGTGTTTTCATGTGCACACGTTTTGTTCATTCCATATGAACGCACGCGTTTTATCCATGCACAAAAAAAAAATCACGTGCACACCGTAGTGTATTTGGCATGCACACAACAATGTATTTGGCATGCACACAGATCTGCACTTCGTATGCACGCGAATCCGTCTTTTTCGCGAATAATTCGGCCGTGTTGATTTTTTGCCGATTTTTTCCCAAATTTTTGAAAAGCAATATGGGCACTTCGTTTGCTTCCCATCCAACGGCTCTCATGCGTCCTCATTCCTCTCCTCCCTTCCCATCCTCACCGGATCTCAACCCATAATGGTTTACATATATTAATGTTAAGAGTAAATTTTGTTGTGATGTATGTAGATGTGGATAAAATATTGTGTTTTATTTTAATTTATATTTGAGTATGTCATTAAGTTATATAACTTTTTAGCTTATATACTCTAATGAAAATACCGTGAAGATATACAATTATGAAATGGTTTTTAAAATTTTAAATTTTAGAATTTGGAATTCTTAATTTTATAAATTTTACATATTTTCTTCTTTAACAAGACTAATTTGAATAAATATGACATTTATTATAACTTCTTATTCTTCTAAATGGGTACATTAATTGATGCAATATGTCAAATTTTATATAAGTATAATTTTCTTTTTTAAGAAAACAAAAACTAATTTGAATAAATATGACATTTATAATCACTTGTTATAACAAAAACTAATTTGAGTAAATATGACATTTAAAAAAACTCAACCTTTATATAACAAAACAATTGTAGAAAATTGAATTGGAGTATTAATGATGGCAAGAAAGCCAACTTTTAAGTATATATAGATAGATTAATAACTTTATATGAATACATCAAACTTTTAATTTGGGGATGACTGATTTGAGCATGAAGGCACCCAAGAGTAGAGGATGTGTATATGATGGTGTTGAGCCAAATTCTAGAACTGTAAAAAAACACTAGAATTTCATTTTTTATGTAAAATCATTATAATTGTTTTGATTATGTAATTCTAAACTAATTTTTTGAGTTCAAGCTACAAAGCTTTAATTATACAAACATGAGAATTGGAAGGATGTGAAGAAAGAAATGGACGAGAATGGAGGGAGTAGGTGAGAGATTATTTTCATTCTTGTTTGAACACGTACTATAATCCCCATTACCATCATCATTCCGGTTGACATGTTTAATCAGAATTGTGGCCGGTGATGAGATCTAGGGTAGTGGTGAAACATGTTTTGCAAAGTATAGGATAATCTTTTAACACATGAAAGTTGAGTATATTATCTTCACACCCTTTAAAAGGTCAGGGTATTCAAATTATTTCACCCTTATATATACACGATTTCTATATACACGATTTCTATTTTATTTAGTAGAACTTAAGAATTTTATGGTTCCTTCTTGTGAATGTCTATGTGTTTGAGTTGGTCTTTGGAAATTAAAACAAACACTTTCTTAAGGTAATTCTCAATAGTTGTTACTATATATTCATAAAAACTTCATATTTGATTATGTTATACTAAAAAGTTGGAGATTTTGTGTGCAAAACTACATGTTTGAGTGTTTGGCCTTATTCTATTGAATTTTTACTAGATCATTGCAAGTGTAAGAACTTTCTTCGTCGACTGTTTTTGAAAGAAAATCGTCCATGACGAATCGATTGGTTCCATCCGTCACGAATGGATACATTCCATTCGTCACGTATGGGTTTGCTTAACAGAAACTGCATTCTTACCTGCTTTTATGCTAACTTGTTTTTTTACTTCAATAGGAGAACAATTTCGTGAACAACGGTATTAGCAATTTGTCCCTGAATGTGTGGGACATGGCACCACCGTCCTTCTCACTTGGGTTTTTCGGCAAAAGTTTTGCGCCTCAACAACCTCATATACCGTTATCAGATTGTTTAGCTCGTAGTGGAATTGCGTCCATAAGGTGGCAGGCTCCACCTCAGTTTGGGTTCCCGACATTACACACACAGTCGCAGTTTGATTATCCTACACATGAATAAGTGATTGTTTCAGAAGATTATTTAGAGAAGTTTATCACGGGTGAAGTATTCGGTTCCAGAGATGATGCAATTAATTGGGCTAGACAAATTGGGTTTGATAATCACTTCTGCATCATTATTGGTCGGGATAGAAACATTGATAGAGGAAGCCTTCAGAATACATAACTGTTGTGCAAAAATGCGGGAATTTACATTCCTAAAGATGAAAACAGAGTAAGGCAAAGAACAAGGAGCAAAAAATGTGATTGTCCATTCAGATTGTTGTGTCAAGAAAAACCGAGAGACTCATATACAATCAAGGTAGTTGTTGGAACCCACAACAATGTCATTGGTGATGACTTGTACGGGCATGCATTTGCTGGCAGGATGACACCTGAGCAAAAGAAGTTGTGTAAGGTCATGACAGAAAATCATAATAAACCATCCAAGATTGCAACAACACTTAACCAGGACCCAAACAACTGCACTAAAATGAAGCAAGTGTACAATGAAGTGTACAAGGTCCGACATAGTGGGATGGGAGGAAGAATCGTGGTCCAAGAGTTCTTCCATAAGTGCAAGGAGAACAACTACTTTATGGAGTATAGGTCGGATCCAACGACAAATAAGATCGCCGACATTTTCTTTGCTAGTCTAGATTCCATGAAACTCCTAAAGGCATTTCCGTACATCCTTTTGTTAGACTCCACATACAGCACAAACATGTTAGTATAACACTTCTACTTGTTGATATGTTTATTCATTATACAATGACACATCTACTTGTGCAGGTATGACTTGCCTTTTCTCGAAATTATAGGAGTCACGTCTACATGGAAGAACTACAATGTGGCGGGGGCGTTTCTACAGCATGAGCAAGAAGACAACTACGTATGGGCCGCACAACAACTTTTTGAAATGTGTAAAAAGTGTCAAGTAACACCTACATGCCTAGTGACATATCGTGAAAAGGCCTTGATGAATGCGTTAGATAGACTTTTTCCAAGTGCAAAGTCTATCCTCTGTAGGCGCCATGTGAAGAAGAACATAGAGGACAATGCTAAGAAGGTGACGGAGGATAAAATCTTGGGTACAAGGTTTGCAAATACATATACAATTTATTCAAGCAAATAACTGTACCCGAGTATGAGAGGGAGTTGCGCAGAATTGAGTCGGAATGGAGGGCTTGGCCACGTCTGACTCAATATGTAAGAAATAGCTGGTTGATCCCGTATAGGGAAAGACTTGTGTCAGCTTAGACATATATTGTGTTCACGCTTAGAACATCCACGACAAACAGGTTAGTGCATTGTCCAATCTATACTGCATTCTGTATTCACTCATTTGCTAAATTTTCACTGCATTATGTTCTCTGCATAAACTGTCCGTCAAGTTTAAACTCTTTTGTACTAAATATAGGGTTGAAGGAGCACACTCTAGTTTGAAAGACTTCTTGACTACTCCATATGGCAGTCTAGACACGATATTCGGTCAATATCATTTAAAGATGGATAACCAAGTGAAGGAAATCAAGGGGACCTTCAACGAGAGTGTACAGAACATGATGACTCTTGTGACAGGAGCTGATGTTTTCAAGTTGTTGAAGTACAAAGTATCTAAGGTTGCACTTGACCGCTTGACAGAGGAATAAAAAAAAGGGGAAAATCCATTTTATGACAATACTTGCACATGCCAAATGAGGGTGAGAGATGGATTGCCGTGTGTGCATGACATCTCTAGATACGTGACGAGTTCAATCCCTATTAAGCTTTCAGCGTTGCATCCGTTTTGGAGACGATTGAGTTTGTCAGAAGTGCAAGACAAAGGTGAGGTTGAGGTGAATCGCAGAGTCGCGAGATCTTTGATGGATCAATTTTATACGGATCAGTTCCCCAATCTGTCAGCAGATGATCAAGAAAAATGTGTCTCGTGACTGTACGACATAGCTCGCCCCGAGGGGACTAGTCTGCAAGAGCCGACTATTGTGAGGCATAAGGGACATCCAATGGGAGCTCCAAACAAAGATACCACTAAAAGACATCCTTCTTCAAGGGAGTACACAGACAATGATATAGAAGGGACACCTCTGAAGAAGCAACGAGGTAGGTCATCAAAGCCCACTAGTACACCTTCACCAAACCCTACATCTCCTACCACTCCTTTGAGGCCATCTCAGGTTAGAGCTCCCAAGAATCCAGTGGGTCAAATGTTTCCACCACCTTATCTGTCTCTACATTCCTTCATTAAAGACTTTGAGCCGTATAAGGGTATAGTCCCATCGTGTATGCACGAACACTTGAACAATTACTTTGATATTGTTGGTGATGGAAACTGTGGATACAGAGCCATTGTAGATCAAATAGGCATCGGGCAAGAACAATGGAGGATCGTCCGACAAGCCATGATTGACAAGGTGAAAGAAATTTGGGAATTGTATGCTAAGACTTGCCTCTTTGAGATGACGCTGGAAAAAGTACTACAACAGTTTACATGGTTTGACTCTGGGATGGCCCCAGAGAAGACTTGGATGGTGCTTCCAGATATGGGTTGTCTGGTCATTTCTGCATTCAATTATGCAGTTATCGTGGTGGGTGGTCTAAACACTACTTTTTTTCCTTTGCAAGCGGTTCCACATCATCCCAGAGGTGCTAAGCTTAAGACGATATGCATCTGCCATGTTGAGAAGGAGAGTCATTTCATTTCGGTATGGTACTAATCATTTAATCATTTTATATTTATTATTTGAACCCATGAACTAGGCAACTGAGTACGTTCTCCATTCTTTTGTAGTTGGCCCTATCAGAGGAGTCACCATTGCCGCCAATATTTGTCATGTGGGAGCATGCACATGATGCCTTTGTTGCTTGTCTATATGATCCATTCGGTCCTTAGCTGATGGCGTACGAACCTTCTTCCACAAGAAATAGATGAGGTCGGAAGCCGACTTAAATGCTATTGTACTCTCACATTGTAATGCTATTATGATCCATGTTTTATGTCCCGTCTTTGGATGCTACTGTAACCCCTCCAAATTTTAGCGCGTTTGGACAAGGATTTAGCTTTTGTAAAGTGGCACGGTTTGTCACAAACCGTGCCACCAACCATGCCACTTTATAGAAGCTAACCGCTCAAGTGTAAAAACCCATGACTTATCTGTGATGGGCGGCAGTGACTCATCCATCACGGACCAAACGTTTCCGTCCGTCACGGACATAGCACTTTGGTCCGTCACGGAAGGATCCCTTTGGTCCGTGACGTACCAAGCCTCTGTAATGCTGTAATTTTGCACGGTTTGTCACAAACCGTGTAGAATTACAAAAGCCTCTTTTTTCCACTCTCTATAGCTTAAAGATTAGAGGATTTATTTTAGGATGGTATAGGATTTAGCTTTTTACATTATCTTCTGCCTCTTTTTTCCACTCTCTCTAGCTTTTATTTTAGGACGGTATAAATTTCATTTCGAACACTACGTGTTTTTGGAGTTCCATTAGAGATTTGTGAAGACATGAAAATATCAAACAAGTTTCTGAATACAAAGCTTTCATTCAAAATCTTAACAAACTTAAAAGCGTCCACAATTACCACATCCGGGTTACAAATGAAAACATCAAACAAGAAAAGACGTCCAAACTAAGTAAGGCAACCTATGCATCTTCCTCTTCGTCGTCCTCCTCATCATTGAGGTGTGCAAAGGGTCTAAAGTCTTGAATGCAGTGTCTGACAGCCTCACGCATGTTGTCGAATTGCTCTTCCTCCGCATCATGGAATGGATTGAGACGATGCAAAGCTTGTCCAATGCACTACAGAAATACGGAAAATTAACTAAGGTAAAGCTTGAATTGTATTATTAAATTAAAAACAAACATACAACACATATTTTCACCTAGATAGGATCTCTGATGCCTGCATCTTAAGGCCTGACACATGGGTGTGTACGAGGTATGTACCATTCCATGTAGTTTGCACTGCACTCAAATCCATTGTGTGTAGGAGGGCCCATATGTTCGATCCAGATGGAGTGCTCACTTCTTGCATCCCAACTCCAGTTTGAAGCAAGGTCATACTGTACTATATAACTCCTGATGTTGGGATGTCTGACAACTTTGATGGGCTGTATAACCGGTCGGGGAATCTGTTGTTCACGTCCAAACTGCCTCGCTTAGTGATCATGCATATTTGGCTATGTGATTCTCAGAAATGAGATGACCCCATGAAAAAAGGCAGGAGCCAACTCCGGCATACTGTAATTAACATATCCATAGGGCTGCCAGTCAACCTATACCAAATTGGATACAATCGACATAGCTGTAAGTACCTTCACACAACTGTAATACTTTAATATAAGACATAAACCACATCATTGATACATACATGCCAAGGTTGCATTAAGTCTAGCTCCTCCCTGTAGTTTCTTCTCTGTCTACTACGAGTCTACACAGGGTTCCATCGCCTTGCATATGGCACATTGTCTTCGAAGCAGGGATTTTGTGAAGGACGAAAGCTAGGGAAGTACAGATAGATCCATGTCTGTACATAAATATGTTTTTACAAACATATCAACCTATACCTTAAATTTAATTAAATAATATATATACAATATGCAACACAATTCTTACCAGCAACAATGTGTAGCAGGTCGACATCTAACGACATTCATGGCGTGAACACTCACCCAATGAACGATACACGAATGCCAACGTGCTGGAACCCCAAACAAGATTGCGAGTAGCACGAACGTCACTCACGTAGGTCAGATTAGGCATGAGAAACATGTGTTGTGACTTGTCAGGAAAGAGGGTTGAGCTCATCAAGTACAACAGATAACCCGACGCGATCGTCTCATCATCCAGCTTTGTGGTCAAGCAATGATTTTTCAGGTTGCTGTAGTGAGTCCACATGCCATTTCAGGTGTCAAGGAAAAGAACTCCATTGCCCTCAGCACTTGTTCATTGAACAATTCATTTTTTCCCTTGATGCGATCCTGGAGAGGAAGTCCCATTCCATCCCCATCAATCTTGAGGCCTAAAATCATGTAGACATCCAGGAGAGTGATCATCATCTCTCCAAATGGCATATGAAATGAATTGGTCTCCGGCTACCATCGCTCCACAAATGCAGAAATCAAAGGCTGATCTAACATTCAATAATTTCAACACCATTAAACTAAGCCAAGAACAAGTACATATTTAACTAACCTGGCGGTTCGTAATGGACGAGTTCGATTGATACGTGACGGATGGAAAGGAAGAGAGCGAAGAGAGACAAAGCTAATTTTGGGTGAAATGACGAAGGGGACGAAGTTGCTGTATTTATGGGCAGCAACTTCGTCCGTGACGGATGAGGGCCATCTGTCCATGACGGACGAAAGGCATCCGTCCGTGATAGACATATGTGTTTTGTCCGTCACGGACGAACCAGGGCGGCAAATAGAAATTTACCCGGGGCGTGAAATAACAATGACCTATATATATTATCCTTTAAAAGTTAAATTATATCTTTACCAAAATATCTTAACCATATAATCCTAATTGTTTAATTATTTTTCAAATCCTATTTTTATCGTAATAAAATTATTCATCAATTAGTTTTGATTATTTCTAATTTGTTAATAATATCATCATAGTTTGAATTTATTATGATTTTTTAAATTTTCCCATAAGTTACTCTTATTCATCACTACTCAGTTTTATTTTAGAAGGCTATCAAAATTTGTATTATGTGTATTTATTTTTCTATCAAAATTCGATATTTTTATATTTCATATTTTTGCATTACTACTTTGAGTCTTCCCTATTAATTTAACTCATATAATCAAATAGGTGTATAAAAGTTTAGTAAATTGTGGTAGTATAAATTTGTACCTTGAAGATTAAGGAAAACGGCGACGATAGATTTTCCAAGAACTTGATCAACGAACAAATCTGCACCAGAAAGCGAGTCAAGGGGGGGCCGAATCTCCCTTAAGGCCCCTTCGACGCTTAAGTCAGCCATGTGCTCTAAGGTTTCAATGGAGACAACCAATTGATTGTAGAGGATCGAGAGGCTAGGGTTTTCTTCTAGCCTTAACTACTTCCTTTATTATGGAAAGATATAAATTAGCTGTATTATCTTTTAATAAGCCTTTTAACAAATATAATAATAGATTACTTCTTAATTAATAAAATACCTCGTCATAAATTAAACTAAATTCCGTGTAAACTTATCGATAATATTTCGCGGTGTAGAAGTTACTATTCGATGAGGATGGTGGTGCGAGAGTGGCAGAATGGGCGAAAGCGGGTGGAGGATGTGAGGGGGAAAATGGAGAACGAATGACAATAAGGAGCAACGCTTTCATGACGGCGGTTGGGTAGTTGGATGGTGCAAAACGATATTGGTTAATGGTTGTATGAAAGGGCATAAAATATTGTTCGTGTAAGCTAATGTCTAGTGCAAAATTGTCATATTGTGTTAGTATGATGAAATTCGCATTGCAACATATGAATGGAAACTATTCCATAAATTAGTACGACACTGAGTCCTACTCCTCTTACATTCGATGCTCCATCTGTGTGCAATTCCCAAGTTCCTTCGTTTGGAGCATTAGATAACTGTAATGCTTCTTTGATAGCTTCCTGTCCTGAAGTCGGCCACAGAATCGGCCAAAGCTTGAGACTTTATGGAAGTTATTGGTTCGTACTGGATATTGTATCCACTCAAATGTATCGCCCACTTTGCCATCTGACATGTAAATTATGGCTTCCTTATGACTGTCTTCATGGGATAGTTAGTGCATACAATGATAGTGTGGGACTCAAAATATGGTCCTAATTTATTTGAAGCCATGACTAACGCAAGTACAAGTTTCTCAAGCGACGAATAGCGTGTCTCAGCGGGTAACAAAGATTTACTTACGTAATAAACTGGCAGTTGGTTGCCTTTTTCTTCTCTGATCAGGATGACACTTACTAACGTGTCAGATACTGCTAAGTATAGTGATAGCGGCTTGTCGTCTTTTGGCTTGGACAACAATAGTGGATTAGCTAGATAAGCCTTCAAGTCTTAGAATGCTTTTTCATGCTCTCCCGTTCGAAGCTTTTGTTCTTTTTGAGGACATCATAAAACAGTTTACACTTGTCAGATGATTTGGAAATAAACATGTTAAATGTCTTTACCCGACCGGTTAGACGTTGCATGTCTTTTGCGCATCCAGGCGATTTCAGATCCACAATTGCCTTGACTTGGTCGAGACTAGATTCTATCCCTCTCTACATTACCATGTATCCTAAGATTTTTTTTGACGATACTCCGAAGGAGCATTAGGTCGGGTTGAGCTTCATGTTGTACTCTCTAAGCACATCAAAGGCGTCTTTTAAATGTATAGGCGATCTTCGACTTGACTAACATGTCTTTGATGTATATTTCCATGGTGTCCCCAATCTGGTCTTTAAACATTTTGTTTACCGGTCTCTGCCTCTCTGGTAGGTTGCCCTTGCATTTATTAGTCCAAAAGGCATGACTTTGTAACAGTACGTACCTTGGGTTGTGATGAACATGGTTTTTTCTTGGTCTTCAGGATCCATTAAGATCTGATTGTATCCCTTGATGGCATCCATAAATGTGAGCATTTCGTGTCCTGCCGTCGCGTCCACCATTGCCTCTATGTGGGGGTAAAGGAAATGAGTCTTTTGGGCATGCTTTATTTAGATCTGTGAAATTGATGCAGAATCTCATTATCTGTTCTTTTTCTGTACCATAACAACGTTAGCAAGCCATTCTGGTTATTTAACTTCTTTGATTTTACCTGTCTCATGAAGATTCCTGACTTCATCGTCGAAAATCTTGTTCCTCTCAAGCGCAAACTTGCGTCTTTTTTTGTTTCACGGGTGTGAACGACAGATCGACGTTTAGCTTATGGGTAATCACGTTTAGGCTTATTCCGACCCTATCTTCGTGTGACCACAAGAAGTAGTCGATATTTTGTCGTAATAATTCAACCAAACGTGATATGTTTTATTTACTCAAATCTGATATGATCTTTACCACCCGCGTTGGTTTCGAGGGGTCTAACGCAATCTCATCTAAAGATTTTGCTTCGGGTTCAATGTGTAGCGTAGACCCTTTGTTTTTCGGTAATTGCTATGCCTGTCCCATCCCCATTGATGCTTTCATTGACGTGACGTAACATTCATTGGAAGATCCTTGATCGCTTTTGATTTCATGTACTCCCACTTTGTCAGAAACTTAATCGACGGATGATAAGTGGATGGTACGAATTTCATGGCATGTATCCACGGTCTGCCAAAGATGACATTATATGGGGATGTGCAGTCGAGTACTAGAAATTTTACCTGTAGGTTGACGCCTCCAACATACGTTGTTAACACTATTTCAACTAGAGTATGCTTGATTTCTCCACTGAACCCAACCAATGGGGTTGACTTTTTGAGGAGGTCGTCCTCGCTAAGCCCCATATTTACTAAAGGTGTCTAGTGTTAACAAGTTTTTAGAACTGTTAGTATCGATCAGTACTCTGTGACTTAAACAATTTCAAATAGATAAGGAGATGACCAAACCGTCATGATGGGTGCCAAGTTCATCGGCTTCTGAGTCATCGATGGTGATGGTCGGGATGTGCCTATTGTCAGCTTCTCGTCTTGTAGATATCGTGGCTCGATCCCCTTTGCTCTCTTTAGCGTGGCGTTTGGCAGCGGAATACATGTTTCCACATATGTCTGATTCTCCTGCAATAGTATTAACAATTTTTGCATGTATAGGAGAATGAGTTTTTTATGTGGTTGCCTGATCTCTCCGTTCAAGCGTCGTCTATGCCTTGTCTGATATCACATCACGTAGGAGACCTTGTGCTAGCAAGCGTGCAACTTCTTTTCGCAATGTTATGCACTCATCCGTTCTGTGGCCGTGATCTCCATGGAATTCACACAATTTGGACATATCTTTCTTCGAATCTAGTTTGTCACTCTTTCGAGACCACCTGACTTCTTTTCCGTATTTGTCAAAACTCTTAACGAGTTCCGAAATGGATACGTTGATGTTGTAGGAGTGAACCTTTGGAGGTAGTGATGGATGTTTTTTCCAGTCTTTGTTCATGTAATGTGAATTGTTTACCCGAGGGTTATCGTTTCGGTTCTTCGGAAATGGTTGATGTCTCCTAACCTATCGGTTATGGTAACCGGATCTTCTATCGACGCGATCTGGGCTTTTGTCAACCTTTCCTAGCTCTTCATCCTCTTCAAGGCATACCTGAGCCATCGTCTTGGCTTGGACATCTTTGAAGCGTCTACAGGGGTACTTCGTGAGTTCCCAATAGAGTTCACTTCCTCTGATTAACCCTCATCGGAAGGCCTCAATTGATATCGCAACGTCGCAATTTGGGATCACGGCCTTTTCTCTATTGTATCTGTTGAGATAGTCACGGAGAGGTTCTCCATAACTTTGCATGATCCTATATAGATCGATGGTTGGTTCTCAAGTCATTTGCTGCTAGCGAAATGACATTAAATGAGTTAACCAATTCCGCGAAGGATGCGATCTATCATTGAGGCAAATGCATAAATCAAGTTAGTGTGGGTCCCTGCCAAAACGTTTGCACATGAAAGCCTCACAATTCCCACTCGGGATTGAACTAGTCATAATTTTTTTCTTGGAAATAGATATATGATCGTCTGGGTCCCCAGTCCTGTCGTAATTGGGCATGTTGGGAACATGGAACTTCATAGGAATCTCGATTCACGCAATCACATCGACGAACGGCGAATCCTCGTAGCCATCAACGACTTCCTTATCGATTTGTTGTGGCACGCTACGGATTTGGGCAATCATGTCGTCTAAAGACCTGAGTTGTTCTTGATTTTTTGCTCAATGAGGGCTCGAATGCTTATATAGCGACGTTAGCCAAATCGACCTACATTTGTGCTACTCGAACCGAGGTTGGTTCGGTGGTGTTGAACTATGGTAGGACAGCAGTGTTAGTTAGAAAAAAATTGACTTATGGGGTGTGGAAGGTACCGTCATTTATAGGGACAATAATGTTGTTCCTTTGCGTCAGTGGAACTGGTGATGTCGTCGTCTCGTTGTCCAAGTTGAGTCGCACTTGAATACCTTCGATGTTCAGAGGGCGTCTAGTGTTTCCAAGAACAGACGCGACCAATTGTACATGCGATTTCAAAGTCTCATTCTCACGAATTAGTCGTGAAACCTCAGCGTTGGACTGGGTTCTTTGGTGGATAAGGGCCTCGATGCAAATTCGTTGCTAGTCGAGCTCATTCCTAAGAGTTCTCATCAAGCTCATAAGTTTTTGGACTTGGCTGGCTTGGCCGGTTGTGGTGTTGTTGGTAGGGTTTTGGCTGCTATCTTGATTCGCAACATTAATCTCGATCTGGTTTTTGGTTTGAGTTTCAATGACATGATAGAGGTTTGTGGTCTCGACCATCGTAATAATAGGGTTTAGAGGATCGATTTACTAAAAGGCTAGTTACCCCATGGTTGGCGCCAAATTGTTATGGGCAAAAAAGATCACTAGATCTCAATTTTAATCCGCCTAGGCCCCGCCTAGTCCCCCGCCTAGCCGCTAGGCCCCCCCTCACCGCCCAGCTCCCGCCTAGCGACTTTTAGAACATTGCACCAACCCAACAAGATAATCTTCTACTCCGCGACGACAACACCATCAGGCGTTTAGACTTGGAATTTGTCGTTGTCAACTCGTCCTTCTCTACTCCACATGTGATGTCGTCCGTTGGAGTATAGGGCCCTCGCATCCACCGATGACGGCACCCGACCGATTCACCAATGAACAAGGTGGAATCGATGTGATGGAGGCAGTTCTCATGGAGTCATTCGATGACCTCATAGAAAGAAAGTGGCGCAAAAAGTTCAAAACTTTGAACAAGACGTTCGCTCAAATTCCAGGGGTGCTCAATCTCATCGAGGAGGAAGGCGACGACTGCTACACCGACTCACCCTTTATTGACACCATTGTTGACATCGATATTCCAAAGAAGTAAACGGTCCCTGTTATACATATTTTGTTCCTAGATATTCATGTTTTGCAAGTCGATATTCATGCTTTTAGCATTACCAACATTTAGCATTGTTCGGATATAAATGATTTTATTTATATTCGAAATTCACTAATAGATATTCATGTTGTTCGACCAGTTATTCATTCTACGCATCATATAATTTGTAATTTTTGTAAGGATATGAAGGGATTTCCGTTATACTTCTTATCTGTCTAAATATCATATTTATTTAGTCCATGTGCAATTTGGTATCAATACTTGTAAGGATATGAAGGGATTTGTGTTCTTCGACCAGTTATTCATGGAAGTAAGTTGTAGCTTGCAGCTAAATTGTTGTATCTATAAGCATGAATACTATTCTGTATTGGTATGAATATCACTACGTTTCACCATGAATATCATAACCCAAACAAAAAATAATCACTTCACACTAACACATATAGTTATACACGAAAAAATTTACATGAACATCAATATTGATTACATGAATATTAGGAATAACAAACATGAATATCGCTATTACGCAATGACTTGTGCATTTTTTAGACGAGCAGGAAGCTTCAAACGTGCAATAGTCCCATCCGGTTTGGATTAAACATCAACTCACCGGGGTACATTATCATCAAAAAGGTTTTCGTTCATGTGTGGAAATACAGTGTCCTCAATGAATTCATGTGCTTTGAAGAGTTAGGCCTAAAAACAATGTTGAATATCAACAATATCATAGTGAATATCACATCATAAAATTTGAATATCAACTATTCAGATCATGAAAGGTACACCCAACATGAATTTTAAAAGCATTTGTATGAATGATTTTGATATTCATATTCGATAAACCCTAAACCAATAAACCTCATACCTTAAACCATAAACCCTAAGCCATAAACTAGAAAACCCTAAACCCTAAAACCTAAACCAATAAACCATATACCTTAAACCAATAAACCCTAAACCAATAAACCAAACACCCTAAACCCTAAACCAATAAACCCTAAATCCTAACCAATAAACCCTAAACACTAAACCAGTAAACACTATACCCTAAACCCTAAGCCAATAAACCTTAAACACTAAACCAATAAACCATAATCCCTCAACTAATAAACCCTAAACCAATAAACCCTAAACACTAAACCTTAAACCCTAAATCCTAAACCAATAAACCCTAAACTAATAAACCCTAAACACTAAGCCAATAAACCCTAAACCTTAAACTTCTACATTATAAACCTCAAATCCATGCACTACTAAACCCTAAACACAAACTCTAAAGCTGATCGAACATGAATATCAAAAGCATTTGTATGAATATCACCTCAAACAATTTGAATATCAATTGCATCCAGTACAACCAATACCAACAAAACACCAAACATGACCCAACATGAATATCAACAACATCATAGCGAAAATCACATCATCGAATTTAAATATGAGATACTCAGAGCATGAAATGTACATCCAACATGAATATCAAAAGCATTTGTATAAATATCACATCAAACAATTTGAGTATCAATTGCAAACAGTACAAACAATACCAGTAAAACACCAAAATGAACAACAGGAATATCAACTCCGTTATAGTGAATATCACATCATAAAATTTGAATCTAAACTACTCAGAGCATGAACCTGCATCCAACATGAATATCAAAAGCAATTGTATGAATATCGCATTAAATAATTTGAATATCAATTACAAGTAGTACAAACAACACCAACAAAACACCAAACATGATCCAACATGAATATGAATAATATGATAGTGAATATCACATCATACAATTTGAATATCAACTACTCAACGCATGAAACGTACATCCAACAAGAATATCAAAAGCATTTGTATGAATATCACATCAAACAATTTGAATATCACATATAAAACGTAAATATCAATGATGAACAACTCATACAACACCATCAACAAATATAATCTGAATCCACATGAATATCAACAATAATATAATGAATAACACCACAGAGAAACTGAATATTAAATATACAATATCCAAAACATAAATATCAAAACACAAAAACTGTAATACTTTGAATAACAATAATGTTAACAGGAATATCATAACGCGAAATATGAACCTGAACTAATAATAACATCAAAACTTTCCTTTATCAAGTTTTCTACGCTTGCCAAGCTTTCTCTTCAGGTACATTCTATCAAGCTTTCTCTTCAGGGACATTCTATTATTTCTCAACAGTCCCCTACCATGTACAAGGCAAACCCTAACATTGAAAAATTGAAAAGATTGAGAAACCGAAAGGATTTTGGGTTCAAAAAATTAGAGTCAGATACTTGTGGAGAAGCGAGGGACGAGGATAATCGAATTCGAATACGGCACCGACGATGATAAAGCGAGGATGCAACGAGGAGAAGCGAAGATCCGACGAAGTCGACAATGGCGGTTTCCTGCGGCAGAGAGAGAGAGAGAGAGAGAGAGAGAGAGAGAGAGAGAGAGAGAGAGAGAGAGAGAGAGAGAGAGAGAGAGAGAGAGAGAGAGAGGACGCCGATGATAACACGAGGCAGCGCAATCGACAAGGAGAAACGAAGAGGAAATGAGGGGAGACGACGTCGGAGAGACTAAATCGGCGGAGATTACAACACTTTCTTGAATAACACTACCTGAGAGACTAAATCGGCAGAGATTACGACGCTATCTTGAATATTGTCGGCGGCGAGTCGATGAAGGAGATAAGCTTCACGGCAAAGAGGAAACGAGGAGAGACGACGTCAGAGGTTGAAGACGATTTCGACTGGAATGAGATACAGAGAGAGAGAGAGTAACTTGTAGGGAGAGAGTAAAAGAAAAAAAGTAAGGTGAACGGCTCTTGTGATTTGGGTAAAAAAAATCCCTAAATTAACAGGAATCATGTGTGTTCAATTCCATCGTACAAACATGCACCCATTTACTTTCAATCAGGGTTGTTTCTTCATTTGTAATCCAATGGCTCTTATTTATACTCTCGTTTTACTCTAAGAAGCTGTTTCACCAGAACCAAATTCTCTCTCTCTATATTTATATAAAGGAGATGTCTTCCCGCTTGTATACCGGTCTCTCATTCATTTGATTCAATTTAGCGGTCTCTCATACTCTTAATGATTTCACAACATGAAGACTTTAAAATTTTCAAACTAATTGTCCCGCTATTATTATATATAAGATAAATTAATTGAAATATTCTATTTTTTAGGGGGCTTAAAGATAATATTCTCAACTTTTGTGTTACGAGAATACCCTATACTTTACTAATAGTGTGACACACTGTTGAATCCTGTGTGTTAGTGCAAGGAACGACAGATTGTTCTTTGGGCAGCAGAATAAAATGACAGATTGTAAAGTAATGATAGCAACATTCCTTAGAGAGGAAAACTCAATCAACCAACTAATTGACTGAGAAAAACCTTTACCCCTAGGTTTTACCCTAGTAGGATTTCAAATGTCTAATTGTGTTATTAATACTAGAGTTACAATCGAGCAAGTCTTATCTCAATCTAGTTCACTCCTAGATATCTAGACTTTTACGTATAACAATCCTAACAACACCTTAGAGACTCAAAACCCTATCAAGTACTCAACTTACCAAAGCTTTGTACTTGCAAGTATTCTTCTTCTTCTTCGAATTCTCTTTCTCCTTGGAAATGCTCGTGGTTGCGTAACTGTGATAGTTACTTCTTCTCATATTTATAGCCTTCGGAATACTCAGCCGATTTTCCCTAGTATCAACTAAGGAAATCAAATAAAATATTCTAAACTATGTTTACACAATATTTTCTAACTACCAAATCCGTATCAAAGTTGTTCCTTCCGGCCCAAGACGTCTTTGAAGATTTCTTTCCAAGAATAGAATTCTTTCACAAGTTCATAGCACGCGCGTCTCTTGGCGCTATTCCCTTGTTCTTTCCTTCTCTCCAATGTACATATCAACTTCTCAGTTTGCTCGAACGCATTGTTCCATTGTTGACTTCGTTGTTCCTTGCATTCTCTGTTTTGCTTCTTCACATGATTTTTATCGTTCCTTATTTTATCCAATGTTCCTGAAACTCATAGTCACAATGCAAACCTTCAAATATAATGGTGTTTATCATCATCAAAACTAGAGGAAACATCATCGTTCCAATAGACACTGACACATCTACCCTGGATCTCGTCTCCAGCCACCAATTCAATTAAATTAAGAGAAAATTACGGGAAACCACCCATTAAAGGGCCGATTTTTAGTGGAACCACCCGTTATAGAGGAAATTATTTTAAACCACCCATTATAACCATTCCGTTAGCGCACGACCACCCAAAGTCAACATCCGTTAGTTTTTCCGGAGGAAATGCCGAGACGTTGGAGTTCGGCGGCGACATGCTCCGGTTGCTAGCCGTGGGAGCCAGCGGGAGGGTTGTAGGTGACGCCGATGGTAGAGGTGGGAGCCAGCGGGAGGGTTATTTGGTAATTTTTAAAAAAAACTAGGGGTATATTGGTCATTTAACACAATCTGACGAAAAAACTAACGGATCTTGACTTTGGGTGGTCGCGCGCTAACGGAATGGTTATAATGGGTGGTTTAAAATAATTTCCTCTATAACGGGTGGTTTCACTAAAAATCGGCCCTTTAATGGGTGGTTTCTCGCAATTTTCTCTTAAATTAATTACATTTCAGCCAATTTCATAAAGGGCTTATATATGTGAACAAAAAAAGGAGAATTAAAATTCAACTTCAAATTCTCAACCCCTCCATATTTTCGTTTTGAAGTAATCAATTAATAAACGTAACTGTGCTATTGATATTCCGATGTAATTCATTACAGAGTATGCTCTGTTTTTCAACCTAAGCTTTGCTTATTAACTAGTTTCAACTATCACCTATATATACAGCTATACGTTTAAGGTCAAACAATAAATTATACGGCTAAATCATAATGAAATTGTAGTAAAAAAACGCTCCCTTTGGGGAGCAGCCGGCCCTAGCTTTGGGGTTGGGCTGTGCTGTAGACCCCCTTCCTCCTCCGAGCTCGTTCCGCTTCTTGTCGCCGCTCCGACCGAGCCTTGCTCCGCACCGGGCCCCTGCTCCGACCGAGCATAACACCACCGCCGCCGCTACCATGGCAACCACCGCCGCCGCCACCATGGCACCACCAACCCCTCCGGTTCTCTTCCCCTCTCCACCTCTTTTCCCATCCGCTTTCCCGGCGTTTCTCCTCTCCTCTCCACCTCGTCGGTCTGGCGTCCTCCAACCTCCACCGAAGAACACACCGAGCTTCTCGCCGGCGGCCTGCATCAGATCCATCCTTGAGGAGCCCCTGCATCCTATTTCTCCCACCGGCGGTTCCCTTCTCACCACCATGGTCGGAGCATCGTTGTCCTCTTGGGAGAGGGCGTTTTTGGGGTCGGGGCAGCCGAGGTGGTCCAGGAGGAAGGGGACCAGCAGGGGAGGAGGTCGGGTGGGTGACTTTGGAGGCTGCAGATCTATGGAGGAGGAGCCGACCCTATTTTTTTATTTTTTTATTTTTTTTCGATTCTGTTCCGTTGCGAGACTCTCTTGGTTGATGAAACTTGCCCAGATGATGAATCGAGTTGTAGTTCCGGGTTGATAGAGGATGAACTTCCTTTTGGCGGCACAACATCTGTTTGTGCTTTACTCACCTCATTTCCGGGTGTCTTTGTTTTATCATGCTTTAGGTTGTTTCACTTTTTGTTTACTTGATTTTGTTTCTTTTGGTTCTTGTTGTATTGCCGGTTAGTCCGGTTGCCAGTTTATGGCCTCTCAAAGTTGTACACTTTGAATTCTTACTTTATCAAAAATAAAATAAAATGAAATTGTAGTGTTACTTATAATGATACTCATGTTTTAATCCAAAAAAGTTAATGCTAATTATTCAGCCAAATTAATAACTTTATATGAATACATCAAACTTTTAATTTGGGGATGACTGATTTGAGCATGAAGGCACCCAAGAGTAGAGGATATATGAAGGTAGCCAAATTCTAGAGCAGTAAAAAAACACTAAAATTTCATTTTTTTACGTAAAAACATTATAATTGTTTTGATTATGTAATTCTAAACTAATTTTTTGAGTTCAAGCTAGAAAGCTTTAATTATACAAACATGAGAATTGGAAGCATGTGAAGAAAGAAATGGACGAGAATGGAGGGAGTAGGTGAGAGATTATTTTCATTCTTGTTTGAAAACGTACTATAATCCCCATTAAGTTCATCATCATTCCGGTTGACATGTTTAATCGGAATTGTGGCCGGTGATGAGATCTAGGGTAGAGGTGAAACATGTTTTGCAAAGTATAGGATAATCTTTTAACACATGAAAGTTGAGTATATTATCTTCACACCCTTTAAAAGGTTAGTGTATTTAAATTATTTCACCCTTATTGTAGATTTTGGTTCTGGTGAAACAACTCATTAGGATAAAACGGAAGTATAAATAATGGTTTTTAGATTAGAAGCAAATCAATGGCCCAGATTGGATGTAGGAGGATGCACATATTGTACAATAGGAGGCACACACCCGATTGAAACAAATTAACGTGATTTTTGGGATATTCACACGATCTCCCCTAATCTCTCTTTGTCTTCAACCTCTCGAGTCATCTTCGTCTCCCCAGTTTCGTCTCGCAGTTATCATCATCCACTCTCCCCAACTTCGCTTCGAGTCTCTCCATCATCGTCGTCCTGGATTTCTCTTAGCCGCATATAGTACAAGCAAGCTCCCAGGTATGAATTTTCTCAAACCCTAAGAGAAACATATTAGGATCTCCGCCAGCCAAACCGACAGGGACAGGATGTTGAAGAGGATCAATCCCTCTATTTATCTCTCTTTCGTCTCCCTGTTCTTCATCCACATGCCTCCAATGGAAGAGGCTTAACCTTCATATCTCCTTCTTCGATGACGTCCTCTTCAAGATCGTCTCTGTATTCAAAGCGATCTTTCTCGTCTCTACCCTCTGCTTCTTCTACAGCTTCTTCGGTTGCCATTGTTTACTTCCTCCATCCATTGGTTCCTCTTTTAATTATACTTTTCTTTTTCGAAATTTCGGCGCAACTCTGTAATTTCTGACTAATTGGTGGAGGAATGATAGAAGGATGGAGAAAGAGGATGAGGAGAGTGCTTATCGGTTTTCATGGCGGTTTATTCACCGACTAATCAGAGGAATTCCATGGAAATTTGAAGGATTGTGGTGGAATTGGGGATTCTCTCCGTCTCTCGTTTTGAATTTCTGAAAAAGGATGAAAAAGTATGGGTAATTATTTGGTAAATTCATTTATTTTTGGCGTTGTAATTGTAGTGGATTACTACTATTTTGCTATTTCTTCTTTTCTCTTATTATTCTAGTTTTCTTCTAATGTATAAACTACAAATTGTAAGTTTTCGTTCATCAAACTAGTGAATAATATGATTATCCTTTGATTCAGGGATTGCAATGCTTGATTTTACATTCATCTGCTTCAATTCTGTTTTGCTTGTATTTGTTTCCTGGTACTGAAACAGAAGATTTTAATCTGTCACAATTGTGAGTTATGAAAAGTTGGTGTGAAGTGTAGTCCAATTTTGATCCGATCATGCTACTACTTGATGAACTTGTAAGTTTCATGTGTTGAGTAGTTGATATTCAAATTTTATGATGTGATATGCACTATAATATTGTTGATATTCATATTGGATGTAGGTTTCATGTGTTGAGTAGTTGATATTCAAAATTTATGATGAGATATCCACTATAATGTTGTTGATATTCATGTTGGATTAATTTTGGTATTTTGGGGTGTTGTTTGTACTGTTTGCAATTGATATTCAAATTGTTTAATGTGATATTCATACAAATGCTTTTGATATTCACATTGGATGTAGGTTTCATGCGTTGAGTAGTTGATATTTATAATGTAATATTCACTATAATGTTGTTGATATTCATGTTAGATCAATTTTGGTGTTTTGCTTGTGTTATTTGTATTGTTTGCAATTGATATTCAAATTGTTTGATGTAATATTCATACAAATGCTTTTAATATTCATGTTCAATCAATTTTGGTGCTTTTATTTATGTTTAGGGTTTAGTGTGTATGGATTTAAGGTTTAGGAGTTTAGGGTTTAAGGGGTTAGGGTTTAGGGTTAGGGTTTAGGGTTTGGGTTTAGGGTTTGGGGTTTATGATGTGATATTCACTATAATGTTGTTGATATTCATGTTGGAACAGTTTTGGTATTTGGGGTGTTGTTTGTACTGTTTGCAATTGATATTGAAATTGTTGAATGTGATATTCATACAAATGCTTTTGATATTCATATTGGATGTAGGTTTCATAGGTTGAGTAATTGATATTTATGATATAATATTCACTATAATGCGGTTGATATTCATGTTGGATCAGTTTTGATGTTTTGTTTTTGTTGTTTGTATTGTTTGCAATTGATATTCAAATTGTTTGATGTGATATTCATACAAATGCTTTTGATATTCATGTTCAATAAGTTTTGGTGCTTTTATTTCTGTTTAGGGTTTAGTGTGTATGAATTTAAGGTTTAGGAGTTTATGGTTTAGGGCTTAGGGTTTGGGGTTTAGGGCTTGGGGTTTTGGGTTTAGGGTTTAGGTGATATTCATGATAACAATGTTAATACTCATGTTGGATGAGATTTCATTTTTTGATGGTGTTGTATGATTTATTAATCATTGATATCCATTTTTGTATTATGTGACATTCATGTTGTTGATGCAGACATTCATGTTATGATATTCATGGTAAATGTAGTGATATTCATACGAGTATAGAAAGATATTCGTGTTTCTAGATACAATATATTAGATACAAGCTACAACTTACTCCCAGTGCACACAGACTGAATGAATATGACTTGTAAAAAGATTACAAGTATAACACTAATCCCTTCATATCCTTACAAGAATTACAAATTATGTAATGCATAGCATGAATAACTGGTCGAAGAACATGAATATCTATAAGTGGAATTCATGATAAAATGTAGTGATATTCATACTAGTATAGAATGATATTCATATTTCTATACAATAAATTAGCTACAAGCTACAACTTACTCACATTGCACATGGACTGAATGACTATGACTTGTAAAAATATTAGAAGTATAACACAAATCCCATCATATCCTTACAAAAATTATGAATTATGTAATGCATAACATGAATAACTGGTCAAAAAACATGAATATCAATAAGTGGAATTCGAATATAAAAAAATCACTTATATCCAAACCAATCTAAATGTTGTTAATGCTAAACACATGAAAATCGACTTGCAAAACATGAATATCTAGGAACAGAATACGAATAACGAAATTACAATTCTTCTTTGCAAATTTTGTATCATCCTCATCAAAAACACACTTTGTGCCAAAAATACACTCCTTTCCAAACTTTGATTTTGTATCATCTTCTTTTGATATTTCATTTTCCGATACATCAATGACTTCCTCTGAGCTTTCTGACATCATATCTTCGCTTGAAATACTATTTGTACACGACCCTAACACGTGCAATAAATTTTGAATATCAATACATAATACATGAATATCATTATCAAATTCAAAACATGAATATCGTTCACAACATATTGAATATCGTTTAAAAGCACAAATATTCAAATTGGTATCATCGATATGCAGGACAAATACACATACAACAACGCCTATCTAAGTACTATAATGAATATCTAGTAAAAGGATATGAATATCATTCGAAGAACATGATTCAATCTAAACAAAATTTCATGAATATCATTACATTTTATACAAATATCAACGGATTGAAAGCATGAATATGTGTACAAAGTACATGAATATACAAAAAAATGCTGGTAGAACGTGATTCTATTAGCAATATTGAGATTAACACAAATTGATGAATATCACTACAATGTATATGAATATCGCCTATTTGGTTGCATGAATATGCGAATACAGTACATGAATACCTTTTAATATTGTATGAAAATCGATATTGTGGTTCATGAATATGTATACACAGTACATGAATATTGCACAATCGACAACATGAATGGATAGAACATCTGTACAATTCCTATGAATATCGCACAATCGGCACACATGAATATGCCGTACACAGTAAACGGATATCATTACAGACTTTATGAATATCGATAGATTTATTCATGAATATCAATAAACAGTACATGAATATCATTTCACCATAATTAGTTTAACATCAAACAAGATGTTCAAAATCCGTTAATCGATATTCATCATATACAAAACAAAAGAATAAGATCATGATTCAATTTTAAAAAGTTGATTTTAACACATGAATATCATTACATTATGTATGAATAACTGACAAGGCTAAAGTCGTATGCCTATCAAATAAATCCTAAAGTACCTACTACAGAGTATAGCAAGCAAGTCAGGGTCGATCCCACAGAGAGTCAGGTTATCTATTCCTGTAATTCGCAGGTCACCAACTAGGAACTAGGGGGGGTTTGTTTGTGTTTTTCGTAACCAAAGTAAACAAAGCAAGTAAACAAGTTTGCAAATAACGGTTGAGAATAATAAGGGAAAAAGCGCCACACTTAACAAAGATCCACACAACAATAGAAAGGTCGATCACGGAATTCTATCAATCTCAAATTCTTAATATTCCTATAGTTGTTCTTTTCCCGATCATAGGTAACTATTAGTTCTACCAGCCCTAATAGTACTTATTACCAAATCAAATCCGAAAACCTTCAAGACTCAATAAAGCAATAGCAATCAACCAAGGATTCAACAAGATACATGCAATAGAAACAACCCGTTACTATACGCATGCAATTAACTCTCTCTCACGATGAAGCGCTCGAATCCCCTATATGCAACAATCGTGCTTGCTACTAGATATGCAACCCGAACCCGGAATCACAAGTCCTAGTAATTAGGAAGATATCAATAAACCTAGGTGATCAATCTAGATAAATCAACATAAACCAATAATCAATAAAGCACAAGAGAATCAATCCAACTAGATAGGAAAACGAACAAGAGTAGAAAACTCACAACCAATCAATTGCTGGCTTCAAACTGTCAAGTGCAATAATGGAGGTTTAGTTCTCCATAGGGTTTGTGAGAGAAAAACGATCAAAGGTGGCAACTAGGGTTTTGCGTAGTGTTTTTCTCTAAAAAGTCTTAAACCTAACTTAAATACTCATGCAAATATTCAGGAATAAAATAAAGGAAAATAACAAACTTGGAAACTAAGTTTCAGAAATAAAAATAAAACGGGGAATAAAAACTCGGAAATAAATCCGAAAAAGGTCTTCAGCGCGTCTCCACCGCGGGTGCGGTGGCTCCCACCGCTGGGTGCGGTGGCTCTCCAGTGGCTTCTGTCCACTTCTCTGACGATCTCGCCGCGGGTGCGGCAGTGCCCACCGCTGGGTGCGGTGGGATTCCAGTACTTCAGCTTCTGTGACACTTCAGTAAAAATGCCATAACTTTTGATTCCCAACTCGGATTGCGCTCATCTTTTGAGGACTTGCAGTAGACTTCAAGATATAACTCCTCGAATTGGAATCACTCCATTTGGACATCTGAGTAGAGAGAGCGAACCAATTGAATTCAGCACACTGTTCTTCTACTCTTCTCTTCACTTCCTTTGCGTCTTCTAATGGTGACTTCTTCCTCAGTGTCTCCTATGATATCCAAAATAGCTCAAACACTTCCAAATACACCAAACTTCGCCCCCAAACGCCATGCACATGAATGTGTCTAAATCTACCCGAATGACACCAATAAATCCTCTAATGACTCTTACTTAAGCCCTACAAAGTAGTGCTTATCAAACTCCCCCATGCTTAGACCTTTGCTCGTCCTCGAGTAAACTAATAAAGAGTCTACTCCTCCAATGCAGCACCCAAGGTCTCAGGAAGCATATCCTCCAACTAAGAGTCACCTAACCCATGCCAAGGCTCCTGGCACCAATCTCATCTACAACACATCCATAACTCAACAAGCTTAAGGGGCAAGCAGAGTACTTCCCCCAAGCTTAACCCGGACATCCAATAGTGTGAGTAACCTCTAATCCTAGCCTTCATCTATGACTCCTTATGTCTCCCAGAGTGACCTACCCGACAATCCTTCTTTGACTCATCTTCTTATGACGCCTCGTCAAGAATAATGAGAAATCCTAAAATCACTCTTCTTCTTTTTTGCTCATTTTGCCAAGGCGCCCTTTCGGGTTTTCACCAAGCCACTCATATTTTTTTTTTCAAAGATGTGCTCACATTATGCTCACGTCACTCTTGACCAATTATTACCCCAGCCTAATGTTGGTCCAAGCCACTGCTTATTACCTAGGCCGCCCTTTCGGGTTTTCGACCTATCCCAGGATTTTTATGATAGCCTTTTTTCAAATTTTTGGCTTTTTCTCTTTTTTATTCATTTTTCTCCTCAACGACGTAGCAAGTATAGAACTCTCCCCCATGCTTAAACATTGCATTGTCCTCAATGTAATGAAAGACAAAAATAAAAGAAGCACAGGGAGAAGCAAAAAATAACTCACAACGTCGCCGAGCTGGCTTGGACACTTTGGTGTTGCTGGCGGTGTACTCCATATGCGCAGGTCCGGTGTTGGGTGTTCTCATCAACTCTAGTGTCTTCTTCCTACCGTGCAACCAAAGGAAACCACTTTGGTGAATAGTGGTGAACAATGATAACAGGGTTGCACGACCTTCAAATGCCACTAAAAATGGGCCCAGATATGATCGTGGTATGGGCCATGAGTGGTCTTCCTTCGCAGCTGTCGACTGTGGGGTCGCCATCCTTGCCAATAAATGGTGTATCGGAAATTTCCTCTGTTGGCAACATGCGTACCCTTCACCATGGTAATACTGGACAGCTCGCCTCCGGTAGAACTTTTTTTTTTTTTTAGAACAACAGAAAATAAAGGATGCCCACCGCGGGGTGCGGTGAGCTCTCCAGAAACCTCCTCTTGCTCCTGCAGGAAAACTAAAAGACAATTAAATGGAACTAAAACAATACAAAAAATTAACATACCTAACTTGGGTTGCCTCCCAAGCAGCGCCTTTAGTTAATGTCGTTGGCTCGACATGAAGCTCAGACAATCTCAATTCACAGCATCGGGTTCCTTAGGTACCCTCTCATTCAGCACCTCCTTCCTGAACCAATCGTGAAAAGGTTTGAACCTTAGACCATTCTTCTTCTTCAACGGCTCTTCCACCTTGACCTTCTTAGTCGCCGCTCCCCCATGTTTAGATCGATCAGGGGGGTGTTTAGCCTTAACTTCAGGGGTCTGCACAATAAAAATGAATATCTTCTTGCCCTGTGGAGTCAGTAAGGTGGGGCCACTGCCCAAAAGAGAAGTAGGAGACTCACCCTTCTCATCCAGTAAAGCCGTGACTTCCTGCAGATTAGAAGATACAGGAATACTGACAGGCATGTCAACTATGGGATCCTCTATTATAGGTTGCAATTCATCCAAAGGGTTGGGACTCATTACATCAACAAAGTTCAAAGAGGTGTTAATGATGGGTTTCATTTCATATATGTTGTATTCAACTCCATCCCCATCAAATTCCATAGTTAATTTCCCACTTCTGACATCAATTATGGTGTTAGCAGTTTTCATGAAAGGTCTACCGAACAGCATATGTGCACCTGTACCACCACCCATATCAAGAACATAAAAATCAGTGGGAAAAAACAGCTTATCTACCATAACAAGGACATCCTCAACAACCCCTTTCGGGTAGACATTGGTTCCATCAGCTAATTGAATAACTAGCCTAGTGTCCTGTAGTGGTGGCAGACCAAGAGACTCATAGAACGACAATGGTAAGACATTAACAGATGCACCAAGATCTAGCATAACTTTATCAATCTTTGTCTCACCAATGATGCAAGGGATAGAGAACATACCTGGATCACTGCACTTCTTAGGCATACGCTTTTGAAATACAACAGACACTTGCTCGCTCACCCGGACCTGCTTCTTTTTCTTCTGCTTCTGGTTCCTCTTGATCGTGCAAAGCTCCTTCAAGAACCGAGCATACTTGGGAATGCTTTTAACAAGTTTAAGCAAAGGAATGTTGACCTCACACTTGCTGAAAGTTTCGAAGAGGTCCTTGTCGTCGACTATCCTTCTCTCCTCGAGCGCCTCTGGAAAAGGGGCGGGTGGCTTCTCGGAACCGAGAGGAGAAAAGTATGGGGCAACGTAGGTGTCCACATAAGGTTCATCAACAGCTCCAGAAGTCTCGTCGCGGGTGCGGCCAGAAGCCACCACCGGGTGCGGTGAATCCCCAGACATTTCTCGAGAAACAGTACCGTCACCGCGGGGTGCGGTGGGCGCCACCGCTGGGTGCGGTGGACTCGACAGAACATTCTGTCCCTCCTCGTCATTCTCGCCGCGGGTGCGGTCACCTTGCCGCTGGGTGAGGTCATTCTCCAGAACACCCTCTTTTCCTGAGTCGTCCTCTTCAGCATTAGGAGCGACATGCAATTGCTTTCCACTTCTAAGAGTTACCGCGCTAACGTTTGCCCGTGGGTTAACTACCGTTTGAGATGGTAGATTTCCCGACATCTTTGCATCGATCCTCGTGATGGCTTCAGCCATTTGGCTCACCTGCGTCTCCAAATTCTTTATGCTTGACATCGTAGCTTGAACATGAGTAGTGAAATGTTTCATCAAGGCTTGGAGCATATCTGCAGTTGAAGGAGACGCATCAGGTTATGGATCTTGCGACCTTTGTAGAAATTGAGGTTTTGGTTGTTGTTGTTGTTGTTGATACTGAGGTTGTTGTTGTTGATCCGGTTGATCCCTCCATCTGAAATTTGGGTGGTCTCTCCATCCCGGATTATAAGTGTTGGAGTAGGGATCATGCCGAGGTCTTGGATTCCCATAACCTCCTACAGCGTTTACCTCAGCAGGCGAATCATCTTGTAGTTGAGGACATGCGTCAGTGGGGTGGAATTGATCGGCACAGACCCCACACGCTTTCAGTTGTTGAGGAGTCCCTTGCAGCGTAAGTCTCCTCACCATGTCCTTCAACTCAGCAATATCACTGGCATACGCAGAGCGACCAGAGTCAGCAGCATTGACTCCTCTCTTGGTAGAAGCTCTACCGAAGTTTCTTGTGCCCTCTGCCATCTCCTGTATCTTCTCCATAGATGTTGCCGGTGTTGTGTTGAGAATATTTCCACCACATACAGCGTCGACAATCCTCCTTTCATTGTCCAGCATGCCATTGTAAAGATGAAGCACCAGATCCTGATTGGAATACCCGTGGAACGGACAGCTTGAGCAAAGTCTCTTGAACCGCTCATAGTACTCATATAGGCTCTCGTCAGCCTCCTGCTCAATGTTGCTAATAGCCTTTTTCAAACTGTTTGCCTTCTTTGCAGGGAAATACTTTTCGAGAAACGCCTTATGCAGCTTGTTCCACGAATCAATGCTTCCTGTAGGCAGATGGTAACACCAGTCATCAGCAGTGTCCTTCAGAGTAAACCCAAAAGCTCTCATCTTGATTTGCTCCTCAGTAACATTCGCCGATTTCATGCTCATGCAGATTGTGTGGAATTTACCCATGTGTTTGATTGGGTCCTCGCCAGCCAGTCCATGGAAAGTGGGGAGCAAATGAATCAGCCCCGGCTTCAACTCAAAGTTCACATTCTCTCCCACAGCAGGGATCACTACGGCCAAAGGTTGCTGTTGCAAGTTCGGCGCAGTCAACTGTCTCAACGTCCTATCAGCGTCACCCATCTCAAATGCAGGGTTGTCAAAAACCAAAGTACGGTTGATTCTGCGATCCTGGGACAAAGTTCTCTCAATCTCTGGATCAAAATCAAAAAGAGGTGAGTTAGTAGCACGAGTGTGGACCATAAGATAGGTCCAAACCAAGGTTGGTAACAAACAAACCACAAAAACAGAAAATTTGACTCCCCGGCAACGGCGCCAAATTTGACAAGGCTAAAGTCGTATGCCTATCAAATAAATCCTAAAGTACCTACTACAGAGTATAGTAAGCAAGTCAGGGTCGATCCCACAGGGAGTCAGGTTATCTATTCCTGTAATTCGCAAGTCACCAACTAGGAACTAGGAGGGGTTTGTTTGTGTTTTTCGTAACCAAAGTAAACAAAGCAAGTAAACAAGTTTGCAAATAACGGTTGAGAATAATAAGGGAAAAAGCGCCACACTTAACAAAGATCCACACAACAATAGAAAGGTCAATCACGGAATTCTATCAATCTCAAATTCTTAATATTCCTATAGTTGTTCTTATCCCGATCATAGGTAACTATTAGTTCTACCAGCCCTAATAGTACTTATTACCAAATCAAATCCGAAAACCTTCAAGACTCAATAAAGCAATAGCAACCAACCAAGGATTCAACAAGATACATGCAATAGAAATAACCCGTTACTATACGCATGCAATTAACTCTCTCTCACGATGAAGCGCTTGGATCCCCTATACGCAACAATCGTGCTTGCTACTAGATATGTAACCCGAACCCGGAATCACAAGTCCTAGCAATTAGGAAGATATCAATAAACCTAGGTGATCAATCTAGATAAATCAACATAAACCAATAATCAATAAAGCACAAGAGAATCAATCCAACTAGATAGGAAAACGAACAAGAGTAGAAAACTCATAACCAATCAATTGTTGGCTTCAAACTGTCAAGTGCAACAATGGAGGTTTAGTTCTCCATAGGGTTTGTGAGAGAAAAACGATCAAAGGTGGCAACTAGGGTTTTGCGTAGTGTTTTTCTCTAAAAAGTCTTAAACCTACCTTAAATACTCATGCAAATATTCAGGAATAAAATAAAGGAAAATAACAAACTTGGAAACTAAGTTTCAGAAATAAAAATAAAACGGAAAATAAAAACTCGGAAATAAATCCGGAAAAGGTCTTCAGCGCATCTCCACCGCGGGTGCGGTGGATCCCACCGCTGGGTGCGGTGGCTCTCCAGTGGCTTCTGTCCACTTCTCTGACGATCTCGCCGCGGGTGCGGCAGTGCCCACCGCTGGGTGCGGTGGGATTCCAGTACTTCAGCTTCTGCGACACTTCAGTAAAAACGCCATAACTTTTGATTCCCAACTCGTATTGCGCTCATATTTTGAGGACTTGCAGTAGACTTCAAGATCTAACTCCTAGAATTGGAATCACTCCATTTGGACATCTGAGTAGAGAGAACGAACCAATTGAATTCAGCACACTGTTCTTCTACTCTTCTCTTCACTTCCTTTGCGTCTTCTAATGGTGACTTCTTCCTCAGTGTCTCCTATGATATCCAAAATAGCTCAAACACTTCCAAATACACCAAACTTCGCCCCCAAACGCCATACACATGAATGTGTCTAAATCTACCCGAATGACACCAATAAACCCTCTAATGACTCTTACTTAAGCCCTACAAAGTAGTGCTTATCAATAACGCGTAATTGCGTTCATGAATATAAGTTGTTTTTTATTCATGTACTTGTTATTGATATTCATGAATAAATTGAACGATATTCATGAATAAACGAACAATATTCCTGCACAAGTATCTTCCAAATTGCGAAAATCATAATTTGAACGGAAAATATTCAAACAGACAATGAATATCATTGAGTATGTCTCGAATATCCGCATGTTATGATACTAAACCATAAATTGCGAAAACCATAATAAGAAATTAGAATTTAAACCCTATGTTATGATAAAAAATCAATTAGAATAGACATAAGATCAACATATCATGAAATAGAATTAGGGTTTTGGTGGAAAATTAACTTACAAACCTCGATTCATTATAATACGAGTTGATCAACCCAAAAGTAGATTGCTCGATGATGGATCTTTCATGTTTCCAGGAGGGATATTCAAAGTGATCGAACAAAGATGCTTGTCAAGGTTGATGAGAACGAACGAGAAACTTCAATGGAGAGAACGAACGAAAGAACGAGCAACTTGGCAACGTATCTTTGGGAAAGGATTTTGGATTTTCTCTCTCCTATAACAATATCCCTAATTATTTTATTTTAATTGTAAAATCCAATTTCTGCTTTTTTAGAGAAGATATGGTGGTGAACAGCCGGCCCTAGAAACCAACACCAAGAACAAATCCACCATCCATGGGGATAAAAGAATCCGAGAAATCCAACAAGAAGCAGAAGCACAAGCATCCAAACAACCCCTCCACCGCCGCCGCCACAGGAGGCTGCTCTTTCAAACCTAGCTCCGACGTCAAGGGCCTCAATTTCGACCGCCATTTCATCGTCAAATCCTTCACTATCCGCCGTGTCAGGCCGCCTGAACTCCTCCGCCTCCTCTCCCTCCCCTCCCCGCCGCCGCCGACCACCCCGCTCCCCTCCACAATCACCTTCCTCCCCACCTTTTTCACAATCCTCGCGCACCATGCTTGGCACACCCTAACCTTAGGCCTCGGCACCAAGAAATCCAAGGTCCTAATTATGGTGTTCGAATTCGAGTCCCTCATCCGATCCCTCGCCGTCGACCGATCCTGACCGCCGCAGATCCCGCTAGGCGAGGTCAATCGCCGCCTAATACGCGGCCTTGCCGTTGCAACCTCGCTTATTTCAAGTTCCACTAGGGATGCTTAACGAATCACAGTGGAAACTTGCTTAGCATAGCTAATACTCCCGCTGTGCACCAAACCCTCGCTCCGACCGAGCCCCGCTCCGCACCGCGCTCCCGCTCCGACCGAGCCCCCGCTCCCTCATGAACGCACCAGTGCGCCACCAACCTGCACCGCTGCTTGCTTTTGTTTTTTTATTTTGTTGTTTGTTCCTGTTTAATTGGTTGTGTTTATGTTTTGCAAACTTGGGTGTTAGTACTTCTTTGCTTTAGTTGAGTTGATCTAGGTGGAGACCGAGTTGTTCCGGTTGTGGTCGTGGCTGTGTTTGAGGCTCCTGAAGATCCATTGTAGGCAACGTCAGGGTGGTCGAAACTCCTGAAGATCCTTTATCTCGGTGAGGGCAACGTCATGGTAGTCCATTCAGCACCTGCCCAGGATTCAATCCTGTTTGACCCTTGTTCTGGTGGCCCTATCTGTTGATTTGGGCTTGACTCACCTCTCTCCCTAGTTTCGTTTGACTCGCTTTTGCTTATTGTATTTTCCTTTATTTGCTTTGTTGTTCTAACCGGTTTTCCGATTGCTGATTTATCGGGCTATCGAGTTTTCCGACGCTGTTGTCGATACTCGAATTCTTTACCTTATCAAAAAAAAGAGAGGAGAAGATATGGTGGTTACACCTATACCATAGCAATCATAAGACCCAACCATCCATCCGTCCATCACCCTCCATCCAATGTCCCAGATTAATACCTCCGTTTTACCACAATTTCCGTTTTATCGGAGCGTTCCTCTATATATATTATCCTTTAAAAGTTAAATTATATCTTTACCAAAATATTTTAACCATATAATCCTAATTGTTTAATTTTTTTTCAAATCCTATTTTTATCGTAGTAAAATTATTCATCAATTAGTTTTGATTATTTCTAATTTGTTTAATAATATCATCGTAGTTTGAATTTATTATGATTTTTAAAATTTTCCCGTAAGTTACTCTTATTCATCACTACTCAGTTTTAATTTATTAGGCTATCAAAATTTATATTATGTGTATTTATTTTCCTTTCAAAATTCGATATTTTTATATTTCATATTTTTGCATTACTACTTTGAGTCTTCCCTATTAATGTAACTCATATAATCAAATATGTGTATACAAGTTTAGTAAATTGTGGTAGCATAAATTTGCACCATGAAGATTAAGGAAAAATGCGACGATAGATCTTCCAAGAACTTGATCAACGAACAAATATGCACCAGAAAGTGAGTCAAGGGGAGTGTCGGATCTCCCCAAAGGCCCCTCCGACGCTCAAGTCAGTCATGTTCTCTAAGGTTTCAATGGAGGCAGCCAATTGATTGTAGAGGATCGAGAGGCTAGGGTTTTCTTCTAGCCTTAACTACCTCCTTTATTTTGGAAAGATATAAATTAGCCTTATTATCTTTTAATAAGCCTTTTAACAAATATAAAATTAGATTACTTCTTAATTAATAAAATACCTCATCATAAATTAAACTAAATTCCGTGTAAACTTATCGATAATATTTCGCGCATGTAGCATTTACTATTCGATGAGGAAGGCGGTGCGAGAGTGGTAGAATGGGCGAAAGCGGGTGGAGGATGTGAGGGGGAGAAGGGTGAACGAACAACAATAAGGATCAACGCTTTCGTGGCGGCGGTTGGGTAGTTGGATGGCACAAAACGTTATTGGTTAATGGTTGTATGAGAGGGTATAAAATATTGTTCGTGTAAGCCAATGTCTAGTGCAAAGTTGTCATCTTGTGTCAGTATGATGAAGCTTCATGTAAATTCGTTTAAGCTAATTTGGAATGGATTCTTGTAACACTAATTTGTGTTAGCCTAAACTAAATTCGTGTAATCTAATTTGTGCAAGCTAAATTCTTCTTACATTATATTTCTTTTCACATAATTTCGTGTTACATAAAATATTTATATGTGCTTATAATTATAAGAATGAATTCTTGTCAACTAATTTTGTGTTACATAAATTTAATGTCATCTAATTTTGTGTTGAATTTTTTTTCAATTAAGAAATTTCGTGTAGCATTTGTTTATATTCGTGTAAGCTAATGTCTTGTTATGTTTATTTGTGTTACATAAAATAATATCTCGTTACGATAAGATATGCACGTAAGTAAACTTTCATGTTACAAATTTTTTAAGTTGTGTAATTTTAGCGGTAATATTTCGTGTAGCAGTTGCTACTCGGTGTGGGCGACAATGCAATGGCTACAAAGATATTTTAGTTTGTGTTACCATAAATTGTTTCATGTTACCCAATTTTGTATCACATAAAATAATTTTGCGTTACATAAATAGAGGAGAGGGTATATTAGTCTAATTTGTTCTTAAGAGATTATTATTGACATGTTTTTAGGAAGGAGTACATTTATTAACATGTTTTGGTGTTACATAAATAATTACGTATTACATTAATGTCTTTCACCCTAAATTATTAGAAACCTAAAATATTTTTAAATTTATTCATTATAATAAGTATATATTAATAATTCATAACTAAACTAATGTGAATGAAACATTTTATATTGTAAGACGATCATTACAATATTTCCTCTATCCCTGTGCTCTCCTCTATCCCTGTCTATTCCATGGTGACTGTCATCCTTCCTTTGGCGATCTCCAACAGGATCGATACTATTGTGCAGAATTTTATTTGGGGGAGCTCGGATTTGGGTCATAAGATCCATCTCGTCTCTTGGGCGAATGTCTGCAAGGATAAGCGCCTCGGTGGTCTTGGCCTTCGTTCGATGCGTGACCTGAATCTGGCTTTGGTTGGTAAGCTGGGGTGGCGGTTTTTGACCGAAGACCGTAAGCCTTGAGTCGAGGTTATCCGGGCCAAGTATATCAGGAATGGTGGTGGTGTTGTGCAAGGCTCTCACATTTGGCGCAGCATCAGAGCTGGGGTGAGCGAGGTGGTCATTCCGGGCGTACGTTGGCTTCTCGGGGATGACAAGACGATTCATTTTTGGAGTGACCCTTGGTTATTGGATTCGTGTCTTCTTGATTCCGCTTCCTGTGTGGTGCCGGAGGAACACCTTAATCTCTCTGTGCGGTCCTTCTGGAGTCCTTCTGGCTGGCGCTGGAATCTGTTGGAAGGCTGTCTTCCGCCCTCGGTGTTGATCCGGTTGGCGGCGGTCGCGATTTCGTCCGATCCCGAGGCTGTTGATTCTTTGAGTTGGAGCCTTTCGTCTAATGGTAATTACACTATTGCTTCTGCTTATAACCTTGTTCATGGTTCTCTTTCAGGTGGTTCGGTGGACGTCTTGGTCTTCAAAGCCATTTGGTCGCTGCATGTTCCTGAGCGTGTTCGTACGTTCCTTTGGCTCGTGATCTAGGGGAAGATTCTTACGAATGCTGAGAGGTTTAGGCGCCACATCTCGTCTTCGGATCTTTGCTCTCTCTGTTGTTCCGATCCTGAGTCCTTGAATCACTTATTCCGTTCCTGTCCCTCTGCGTTGGTGGTGTGGGATCGTATTTCCATTCCGAGCTCTTTTTCGGGAGTCTTCCTTTCGGACTATGCCATTTGGGTCCGCAGGAATTTGTTGTGCAATGATTTTATGGATGGCTCGATCCCCTGGTCGGCCTTCTTTGCGTGCTCTCTTTGGTGGATTTGGAAATGGCGTAATGACTTTGCCTTTTCTGGGTCGGCTTTCTCTGGGAACAAGGTTGACTTCATCATTCATTTTGCTCGTGGCTATGTCAACGCACGGAGTGATTTGGCGACCTCTACTGCTATCCGTCCGAGGAGTGAGGTTCTTATTTGCTGGGAGAAGCCCCCTTTGGATTGGGTGAAAATTAACTCGGATGGTGCTGTCAACAGTGAGAGACTTGCGGCTGCTGCAGGGGTTATTCGGGACTCGTTCGGGAAGTGGCTGGTGGGGTTTGTCCACAATATTGGCTCGTGTTCTGTCCCGACTGCGAAGCTGTGGGGTATTCTCCATGGCTTGACTCTTGCTTGGAATGGGGGCTTTCGGAAGGTGGTTGTGGAGTCCGATTCTCAACTTGTTGTTTCTCTTCTTCATCGGCATGTCGATTCTTGTCATCCTCTATTTAGTCTGGTCTCTCAATGCCAAGGCTTCCTTAAAAGGAATTGGTTTATCCAAGTCCGTCATATTTTTCGGGAGGCGAACTCTGTCGATGACCACCTTGCTAGTATTGCTTTGTCTTTTCCCTTAGGGTGTCATGTCTTGCCTGACATTCCTTCTTGTACTGTGTCTTTTATTTCGGACGATGTTAGGGGTCGGGCTACCCCTCGTTTTATTTCGTAGCCCTCTTTTATTAATAAATTCCGAAGAGTTTTGTCTCTTCTTTGACCAAAAAAAAAGTTAATCCGATTTATATTGGTAAAAGTGTTATCTAACATGTAAAAAATTTCTGACATTTTCACTTTAAGAAAAGAAATTAAGAGACATTTCAATGTACTTGGATGGTCTACACTCTGTCTATTTGCTTATAATTTGTAGAATTCTTTAATCCTAAGTCCAATTTTACTATCCTATCCAAATTAACGCTCTCCCCCAATACTATATAATGGGTATAACAAATACAATATATATTGTAGAATGATTGATCTGAACTGCCGCTTCGCGTCCCCCGGCCCTATAAATTGAAGACTTAATCACCACCCAGTTCATTGCATTGATCTCGATCCACAACTCCTTATATATATACATACAATCAATTACAACAATTGTGAGTTAAAAGTTGAAAGAATGAAGGTCCACGGACATGTGATGTCAACGGCAACCATGAGGGTGACCGCTTGCCTGCACGAGAAGGAGATCGGCTTCGACTTCGTCAACGTCGACATGATATCCGCCGCCCACAAACACCAACCCCATCTTTCTCTCAACGTATATATATGTTACTTCATTAATTTATCTCTCTCTGTCGTGTGAATTCCCGCCCTTTTTTTACCGAAAAGTCAATCTTTCGTTCTTGTGAAATACTCCACATATATAGCTAGTTACTAATATGGGTTTAGAAGCTACGTACCTAGGCTGATGCCGTTGAAAATAATGTTATATATGCAGCCATTTGGTCAAGTTCCAGCTTTTGAAGATGGAGATCTGCAGCTCTTTGGTATGGTCTTGCAGTTTGGTTTGTTTGTTTTTAGTTAACTGTATTTGATTTGTACGTACGTACGTGTGTAATGTATAATTGAAGTTGCGCGGGGATCGGATCGAGTTACGGTACGTTGAAGCAAACATATATATATATATAATGTATGTATGTATACTAATTGCAGAATCGAGGGCAATCACGCAGTACATAGCCGAGGCGCACAAAGACAAGGGCAGCGATCTAGTGTGCGGGGATGGGAAGACCGTGGCCCTGATGCGGGTGTGGGCGGAAGTGGAGTCGCAGCAGTTCGACCCGGTGGCCTCCAAGCTGGTGTGGGAGCTCCTGGTGAAGAAGATGCTGGGGATGGACACGGACGAGGCGGCCGTGCTGGAGAACGAGGCGAAGCTGGAGCGGGTGCTCGACGTCTACGAGGCCCGCCTCTCCAAGTCCAAGTACCTGGCCTGCGACTGCTTCACCCTCGCCGATCTCCACCACCTCCCCGTCGTCCACGTGCTCATGGGCACCCCCGTTAAGAGGCTGTTCGACCAGAGGCCCCACTTCAGCGCTTGGTGTGCCCTCATCTTGGCCAGGCCCGCTTGGGCCAAGGTTGTCGCCGCCGCCACTCCCAACTAGACTGCACGCGCGCGCGCCACTCCTTCTATCAACATTTTTATATATTTTCCCATTCATATGTTGCAATGCCAATTTCGTTCGCCATTAATTCATTTGCTTGCTGTACGCTTTCTTCCACCCTTGATTGCACATGTTTGTGTTTTAGTCATTCAAGTTTACAAGAATAAAATTTCATATTTCTTGTTATCTATAATGTCAATTAAGCTAGGTTTTATAGGCCCTTTTAAAAAAAATATTTGATGAAAGAAGATGTCGTATGATTTCTCATACCGGTTTATCAGGTTATCGATTTTAATCGGTTTCTCTGTTCTTTAGATATGTCTGAACAAGGAATTCCTTTTCTTGTATAACAAAATAATGAAAGAGAAACATAATGCAACAAATCAACCCATATTTCAAGGTTTGTAAACACGCCTATTGACGATGTAAATTGTTTAAATCAATTATTTAAAATAAAACCAGCTTATAAAAAATCAATTGTAGGATATTTAGGAGGCCCATTACAGATAATGGGCCTTATTGATTAATGCTGACCATAATTAGAGCGATATTTAGTGTTCTAAACAAACCCTAATTACTTGCTAGACTAATTCAATACTGAAAAAACATAGATATAACTTGAGCGTCGGAGATGAAACGGGAGATCCGAACTCCACCCTTTGACCGTTCTTTCCTCGCAGAGTCAAGCTTCAAGGGAGTTTGGAGGTTACTCAGGACGCTGAATCGTCGTCTCTATCATCAATTATTATGCTGCAGATTTGTGCACAACATGAGCTTATGTGGTTCACCACATCCTCTCAATGTGTGCACCAAATATATATATATATATATATATATAGAGAGAGAGAGAGAGAGAGAGAGAGAGAGAGAGAGAACTTCATATGAGGAGCTAACTTAGAGTGAAAAATGAGGAGGATTGTGGAGTGTTGTATCTGACGGTGGGAAGAGGACACGTTGGGAGCAAGTTAACGGCCGTTTCATTAATGACAAAGTTGTAATATTTTTGCCATCGTTTCATTAATGGCATTTTTGTAATTTTTTTGGGATTAGGTTTGTTATTTTTGGGGCGCGCAATGAATTCATATATGTTGTTCTTCTTCCCCTATTCGCTCTCTGAATCAATTTCGCTTGAGTTTTGTTTCTCACTGTAGATTGTTGCTTCCATATTTGAGTTTGAAGAATCTCGCTCAATCGATTTGCTGTCATTGTGTAAGTTATCATTTCTGATGCCTTGTTCTTAATATTTCGCACTTTGTTTGGAGTTTTGATATTCTTCTTCTTCGTTTTTGATTTTGGCTTTTGAAGATCTGTTTTGTCGTAGATTGTGTTCGGTGAAGACTCATACCACTGTGAAATTGCAATGGACATTGATTTGGCTATATTTCTTTCATTTCTCGTTTGTTTTTATATGTTTTCGTTGATGATGTTTATGTTCTGAGATTGGATCTGTGTTCGTTGTTGTGTTGAATTTGTTTGCTTTTGTGCTTTCCTAAGTCGTAGTATTATTGTTGTACAATACACAGACGTAAATGAACTATTTTGTGTTTTATTTGAATTTCACGTGTTCCATATGTTTCTGTAAAGTTGAGTTTGAAGTCTATTATAGTTGAACAATTCAGAGTTGTTTTTGAACTACATGTTGATAAATTTGCACAAATTACGTAATTGAACAATTAAAGTTGTTTTTGAACAATGTGGTGATACAATTGAAAATTTTAAGTAGATAATTTGTTATGTGACATGTTGTTAAGGTTATTGAAGTTCTATTAATTTTTAATTACATTTGAGTTATTTGTTTCCACGTGGTAGTAGTTTATCAAGTGATAATGCTTCAAGCTCTATGGGATGTAATGATGTTGATGTTGTTGATGCTGTTGCACAATACTCTCCTAATAACAGTACCATTTATTGGATCCCAAATTGTTTAGCTGAATCAAAGCCTTTTGTTGGCCAACAGTTTGGCATTCTAGATGATGTCGTTTCTTTTTTCAAAAGTTATGCTGATTCATCTGGTTTTGAGGTTCATCACAACACGGTCCACAAGTCTCGGGATGGTGTTGTAGTTTTAATATACATGTTATGCAGTAGGGTTGGTTGCAAAGTTAGTAAGAATAACACCGGGAAGCGTAGATGTGTTACTAAACGTGTTGGTTGCACTGCGAAAATCATATTGAAGTTTATTGTTGATGGTTGATAAGTTGTCAAAACATTTAATGATTGTCACATACATACATTTGCGAAAAAGATTTATAGGCACTTTCTGAAATCGAACCGGGTCTTTAATGTTGTGCGTCAAAAATTTATGATGAGTTGTGCGAAGGCAAATATGGGTTCACTTAAGAGTTATCGACTTTACAAACAGGTGGTTGGAGGCCATGGAAACATTAGTGCTCTTTCATCAGACTTCAAAAATGTGAAGAAGGACTTGTTGGCCTTTATTGGAGGTGTTGATGCTCAGATGGTTATTTACAAATTCTTCCAGAAAAAGGAGATATGTTCAGCTTTTTACTTTGATTATGATGTTGACAGTGCAGATCAGTTGATCGGTTGTTTTGGGCCGATCCGGTGTCGATTAAGAATTATTTTATGTTCGGTAACGTCGTTTCATTTGACTCAACATGTAGAACAAACAAGTAATTTGTTGTTTAACAATGTCCTTCGATATTTGAAATTTCTGTGATTTTGAGTGAACTATCATTTTGTTTTCATTTTTAAACAAACCATGAATATTGTTGAACAATGTGTCATAACCTTTGAACGAATATTTTGTTGGTATTTGATTTTTAGCCTTTCTTAATTATTATGTGTTTATTGTCTTCTAATAATTTAGGGCGCGTTTGGTTCCCATTCCTTGGAATCAGGAATGGGAATGAGAATGATTGATTCCCAACATTATGTTTGGTAAAGATAAGAATGGAATAGATTTCATTCCATGGAATGGATGATTCCAAGCTTCATGAAGCATTTGATTCCATAAAAAATATTGAGGTATCATCCATTCCAACTAGATATATAAAATCCGACCGATCCGAAACACAACCCGAACTCGTACATGAGCTTGACCGACCCCTTATTTCATGTATATTATATCATTTATATTATATTAAATAATATTAATTATTTTATTATTAAACAATTAAATCATATTAATTTTTATTAAATAATTAATAATATTAATATTAATTGTTTTTATTAAATAATATTAATTTTTTTATTATAGGTATAACGTGGTGTTTGCATCGTTTACTGGGTTTGATAGTCACAAAAAGTGTGTGACGTTTGGTGTTGCATTGTAATTGAAAGAAGATGTCCTTTCTTGTACTTGGTTGTTTGATACATTTTTGAAAGCTATGGGTGGCAAAGAACCAAGAATTTTGGTAACTGATCAAGATCCGGCAATGAAAGTTGCAATTCAAACGGTGGTTAATCACACTCGCCATTGGTTCTATATGTGGCATATCATGACCAAAGCATTTGAGAAGATTGGCCCTTCAATGAACAAGTCAGGTGATTTTTTAACAAAGTTGAATGGTTTAGTTTGGAGCCATACGATTAAATATGCAAGATCACAGTTGATTTAGACAAATTTTTGAAATTCGCAGCAATTGGACCCCATCTTTTTTTCGTGATGTTCTTCTATCTTGGTACTCTCAGACCACATCGATTTCTGAACCTCACAACCATTTCTTTGGAGATTATAACAACTTTGCTTTTAGCCTTGTGGAGCTTGTAATGTTTTTTTATGGTGCTATGGATTCACAAAGGTATTAAAACATATCCTGTTTTTCATTTTAGTTGTTTCAGTAACTTCGAACCAAAAATATTTTGTACATGGTTGGTTCTTTAGGTTTGAACAAATCGTCTATATTTCTGATATTCTATTAAAATTGTTGAACAAAGAACGCATATTATTGAACATTATGTTATCATTGAACAAACCTATGTTATGTTTGAACAATATGTTATTGTTTATAAATTAATTCAATGTTTGCATTGTAGGCATGAACAATGGAGATTGAATAGTGAATCTGAGTCTAAGAACCTGGATCTCAAGACTCATTTACCTTTAGAGAAGCATGCAACCGATGTGTTTACATTGAAGCTATTCTATGAAGTTAAAGAGGAGATATAAGCTGCATGTTTTTATATCTCGATTTATATGAAAAGATGTTGATTCTGATGGTGAACTATACACCGTTGGAGACCCTAGTGGCATGACTTTCAAGGTTAGATTTTCTGTATCAGATGAAGTTTCTTTATGTAATCGCAAGTTGTTTGAAAGGATCGGGATTTCATGTTGTCATGTGATTCTGGTGTTTAAATATAGATGTCTTGAAGAGTTCCCAAGCAATGTTGTTCTTAACCGATGGACAAAAAATGCAATCCTCAAACCTTTGATCAGTGTTAATGGTGTTATATTTGATCAATGTGCTGGTACGGTTGAAAGCAAGTTTGTTGTTAATGATATTTGGTCGAAGGTCCATTGTTGTGTTGATTTGATTGGTGATGATTGTGTTAAGCTGAAAAAACTTCTAGGTCTGATAAACGATCACAAATCTTTTTGAGTAAGTGCTTCCCACGCAATGTAAGTGATGCATCAAGCAAGGCTTCATCAAGCAACTCTAGATCAAGCAAATAAAAGGTTTTTGAGTCTTTTGTGGATACAAGTGTGCCTACCAATATTTTTGTTTTGCCTCCACAACAAGCAAAGAATAAGGGAAGTGGTCGTCGTATCAAGCCCAATAGAGAGGTTACTATTTCAAAAGCAAAAAAGGCGACGAGGAAGTGTGGGGTATGCAAGAAATATATTGATCACAATAGTCGGACCTGTCTAGAGAAGAAATTTTAGGAGTTGAACAAAGTCTGTTATTGTTGTGTAGTTGAACTATTTGACTCCGCTCTTGAACAATTTGTCTTTTTTTTTAAATGAAATGAGTGATTCATTCATGGTAAGAAAAAATAAAACTTACAAACCTAGAAAATCTAGGTATTACAAGGATCTCCCAATCCCAATTTCAAAAACCACATCTTTGGTTTCACAGTTTCTCTTGATCCATCTAGCTTTCACACAATTTCTAACATGATTAATTACAATCAATGCACATTCACTAGCTGAAGTGTTTCTCTGTTGAAGGACTTTCAGATTCCTGCATGTCCAAATGAAATAAATCATAAAAGTCATACAAGTAGTCTAGAAGTGGAATTTAAAGTTGTTATTCCCCTTAATCTACTGCATACATGTGATCCGGTCTTGGCTAGTGTCATGCCTTCTGCCCAGCTTGGCCCAGCAAAGCACTCTCTGCATAACAGTTGTTGAGAACTTACAATTGAACCACAAGTTGTCAGCCGTCTCCTGGTTGTGTTGACAAAAGACACAAAGATCCTCTTGAGTGATGCCCATGGCTTTGAGTCTGTTTTTGGTGTACACACCACGCTTGATAATCATCCACGTGGAGAATGAAGTTATGGGCGTGTTCATCTTGCCCAAAATCCATCTATTCCATTCCTCCTTCCTTCTGTGAGTTCTGAATGCATCATACATGGATTTAGCATCATACCTTCCTTTGTTGGACAAGAGTACATGTATGTTGCTAGTGTTGTTGGTAACTTTCAGTAGTATTTCATCACGAACAAGAAGGATGGACTTCCAGACAACACTTAAAGTGCTCTTCTTGTTGGTAGTCCAAATGCAATTGCCTCCTAGAAGGTTGGTTTGTCCCCAAGTGCGCCAAATAGAATGGGAGTTGATCAGCGCTACTTTGTAGTGTTTAACTAGGAGTTGTTACCGGAGTTTTAGGTACCGTTTGTATGTGTTTAGAGCATAAGTTAGGAGAATGGAGTTGTGAAGAAGGAATGTTGATTTGGTGGTTTCAAGAGCTTAAATGAAGACTTAAGAAGATGGAGGCGAAGCCACGAGAGAAAACCGAAGAAGAAGAGCAACAAAAGGATTTCCGTGGGCGCGGAAGTCACCGACGTGGTCGCGGAAATATGTAGAAGCAGTGAAGACCACAGGAACTTTTCCACGGTCGCGGATTTCTTGCCGCGGTCGCGGACACTGTTCATACGCGCGATCCGGATTTCGTATCGTCCGATACTTCGTTTTATTTTATTTCTTTTATTTTATTTCTTTTATTTCCGTTAGTTTATTTTATTTCCTTTTAGATGTTATTTCTTATCTTTTTAGTATTAGGTTTTGCTAGGGTTATAACCTAGTTAGCATTAGCAGCCTTTTGAATTATTCATTATCATTCAATTTTTTCCCTTTTGAGTTTTGTGTTTTGTGTTTTTGAAGACTATGAAGAACTAAGCAACTTTTGCTTAGTCCGACGATTGAAGCCTTCGTTTGTATTTGGTTGTGAGATTATAACTCTATTTCCTTTTCTTTGATTATATCTTTTCTCTTTGTGCTTAATCCCATTGATTCTTGCTGATTTGACTGGCCTGATCAACTAGTTGATATTAGTAATTGTCTATTGCTAGGGTTTGGATATTTCTGGTTGAAATCCCTTATCTTGTGTAGCAAACATGATATTATAGGACTGGTTGGACTAGTTTATTGTAAAGATAATTGATTACGTGTTAAATGCTGGTGGGTTGTTAAGTATTGCATGTATCCTGGTTAATTCCTAAGCTTACTGCTGCCTTTAGATTAAATCTTGACAGTTTCTTGATTGTTTATCGGTTAGGGTTACCAAGACTAGTTGGACTGATAACTATTTTAGAATAGGGACAGGAATATTCATAAGAAGGAATTGAGATAATCTAGGATCAACCAATCAAATGAATGGTGGATATTTGTCTGGCTAAGTTACTTCTCACCCATTGATTACACCTTTTGCTTTGGTTTACTTTGCTACTCATTACAAACCAAAATACCCCCTTTTGTTACCATTGGCATACAACCTTTGCACTTAGGAAGATTACTTACCTCCATGTGGGATTCGACCCTTGCTTGCCTATTATACTTAGTTAGGTTTTTGAGGATTACTTTGATAGGCATAACGACTTTAGCCTCGTCAAATTTGGCGCCGTTGCCGGGGAGGCAAGTTTTAATTTTTCTTTGTGTTTGTTTGTGTGCCAACTATTGTGTGGACCTATCTTATGGTCCACACCCGTGCTACTGACTCTCCACTGTTAGATTTTGATACAGAAATTGAAAGGACACTTTCCATAAACCGTGTAGCAGTCCGTACACAAAACGAGATGACTGAGGAAGCATCGACTTTGAGGCAGTTGACTGCCCCGAATCTAGAACAGCAACCACTAGCTGTGCAGTTTCCAGAGCTGGCGGATGACATGAATTTTGAGCTCAAATCTGGGTTGATTCACTTATTACCCCACTTCCATGGGATGAGTGGGGAAGACCCCAACAAACATCTTTATGAATTCCACGCGGTCTGCATCAATATGAAGTTAAGTAATATTACTGGGGACCAGATCAAGCTGAGGGCCTTTCCTTTCTCTCTGAAGGATTCGACCAATGATTTGCTCTACTATTTGGCCCCAGGAAGCATAGATACATGGGCTAAGATGAAGAAAGCCTTCCTGGAGAAGTATTTTCCTACAACGAAGCTCAATAGCCTGAAGAGAAACATTAGCAACATTGAGCAACATGCTACTGAGACGTTGTACGAGTACTACGAGAGGTTCAAGAGGTTGATTTCTAGTTGTCCCTACCATGGGTATTCCCTCGTACTTTATTTGTATGGTGGACTTCTTGACGACGAGCGTCGGATGGTGAACGCAGCCTGTGGCGGTAATATTCTGAGCAAGACGCCAGCTGCAGCATTTGAAATTTTCTTTGAGCTATCTGAAGGCTCAAGACAGTTTATCAAGACAGCGAGCACTCAAACAGCCAAGGCTGCAGATTCTCAGCCATCATCCTCACTACTTTCTGAAATGGCTGAGATGAAAGAGATGATGAGGAGATTTATGACGAAGGGCAGCCAGCAGCAAGTCAAGTCTTGTGGAATTTGCTATGATACGATGCACCCTACTGATGCGTGTCCCACGCTACAGGAGCCCACTGCTGAAGTGAACGCTATAAGAGGTTTCGGTCCTCCTAGACCAAGATATGACCCGTACTCCAACACCTACAATCCAGGGTGGAAAGATCACCCAAATCTAAGGTACGGGAACCATCAGAACCCTCCACAGGGTCTTGATGATCAAGAGTTTCACCAGAGGCCGCCACAGTTCTTACAGCAACATCAACAATTTCAGCGGCCTGGAGGTCAACAACAACAACAACAACAACAACAACAACAACAACAACAACAACAACAACAACAACAATCTAGAGCTCCATACGACCCCAGACCTCAAGGCCAAAATGCAAGCTCATCTATGTCCAGTGATGACATGATCAAGTCTCTCGCTCAAAGCGTATCGACGTTGGCAAACAATATGGTCCAACAAAATCATGCTCTCGCTCAGAGCGTATCGACGTTGGCAAACACCATGGTCCAACAAAATCAAGAGATGAAGTCTAGCATTCAGAACTTGGAGAAGCAAGTGGGGCAAATTTCTCTCGCGGTAAGCAAACTGGAGGCCCGGGATTCGGGGAAACTACCATCTCAAACGGTAGCCAACCCGAGGGAGAATGTATGTGCGATGACACTGAGGAGCGGAACACAAATGAAAGAAGTGAAGGAGGCTAAGGACGAGGAAGTTAAAAGGCAACGGAAAGAATTCCGCGACCGCGGAGAGGGCAGCCGCGACCGCAGAATTATACCTGAAGACGATGAATTTTCTGAACTTTATCCGCGACCGCGGCCAGAAATCCGCGACCGCGGAAAAGTTTCTAGAGAAGATGAATTTTCTGAAGATGAGCCGCGACCGCGGAATACAATCCGCGACCGCGGAAAACTCCCTGAAGCCCCAGAATTGCCCGATGTTGTTCACGATGATTATTTTCGTCCTGTTTTTCCTCCGCTCGACTCGTTGAAACCACCCGCACCCTTTCCCGAGGCATTGAAGGATACCAGAATGGTGGAGAATGACAAGGAACTATTCGAGACCTTCAGTAATTGCGAGGTAAATATTCCTTTGATAAAGTTGGTTAAGAGCATTCCTCGCTATGCAAAATTTTTGAAGGAGCTGTGCAAGATTAAGAGAAAGAAAGCTGTGAAAGCGAAGAAGAAAGTCCAAGTTAGTGAGAATGTCTCCTCTATGCTGCAAAAGCGGTTGCCCAAGAAGTGCAGTGACCCAAGCATGTTCAGTATTCCTTGCAAGATAGGTCACACCACGTTCGATAAAGTCATGCTGGATTTGGGTGCATCTATAAATGTACTGCCTCTCTCACTATACAAATCTTTGGAGCTTGGGCCATTACAGAAGACAGGGACGGTGATCCAATTGGCGGATATGTCCTATGTGTATCCCAAGGGAGTCATGCATGATGTTCTGGTAGAAGTAGACAAGCTTATTTTCCCTGCGGATTTCTTTGTGATGGATATGGGGCAAGACAAACATGCAGCCCCTGTGATGTTGGGTAGGTCATTCATGAAAATGGAAAATACGAAGATTGATGTGAGTAGTGGTTCGCTCACGGTAGAGTTTGATGGGGTGAGGGTCGAGCACAACATCGATGATGCAAAGAGACACCCTCCTGATGGTAACCCCGAGTGTCCGATTGATGTGAGCAACCCAAGTTGAATTGAAGGATATTATGTCGAGCTGCGACAATAACCAAAGCGCTGCTCGGGAGGCAACCCGAGGTATGTATTTCTTTTCGTATCTTTTCGTTTCAAGTTTTTATTTGTGTTGTTTTTGTTTCTAGACTAAAATGCAGGAAGGAGACCCGAAGCCAAACTTAGAAGACGGTGTTCAACTCGCACCATAAGCTTTTCCGCGACCACGGATATATTTCCGCGACTGCGGTTTCGCCACTGTAAGTCTCCTTTACCTGGAAAAAAAAAACGAAAAAAATACTGAAGACCTAGCTGTCCGAGTTTTTCTTTGAGAGATGGTGCACATCATGCTGCCAAGGAGGAGAAATTAGCCCCGCCTTTGTATTTGGCACCGATGATGGCCCGACATTCGACAGCTGACGGGGAGGAACATCAGCGCCCACAACACGATTACATTAGGACTCCCATTCTGTGTTCGTGGAAGGCCCATGCAACCCCGTTTTCTTTGATGTACCACCTACCTTACAGTGGATCTATTTGGTTGCACGTGGAGTTTATTTGAGGAGGACCGCCGCAACACCATCGACTTGTGTTTTCAATGATTTACCGCCAGCGCCGACGTCTACATCCAGGCCACCTCGGCAACGGTGTGAGTACTTTTCTGCTTTTCCCTGTGCTTCATTTTTTGTCTTTCATTACATTGAGGACAATGCAATGTTTATGCATGAAGGAGTGATCTATACTTGCTAGTCGTCTGAATAAAAAGAAAAATACAAAAAAATTGAAAAAGTCAAAAATAAGAAAAAAGACAAAAATAAATCCTGGGATAAGTCGAAAACCCGAAAGGGCGGCTTAGGTAATAAGCAGGTGGCTTGGACCAACATTAGGCTGGGATAACAATTTGTCAAGAGTGATGTGAGTTTTTGTGAGCCCATCTATTGAAAAATGAAATGAGTGGCTTGGTGAAAACCCGAGAGGGCGCCTTGGCAAAATGAGTGAAAAGAAGAAGAGTGATTATTAGGATTCCTCATTTTTCCTAGTGTGGTGACATAAGAAGAGGTGATATAAGGAGAATTCAGGTAGGTCACTCTGGGAGTTATAAGAAGATAGATGGAGGCTAGGATTAGATGGTTACTTTCACTCTATGGTGTTTGGGTTAAACTTGGGGGAAGTACTCTGCTTTCCTTTAAGCTTGTGTGTTGTGTTGATGTTTTGGTACTTGGAGATTCATGATTAGGTGCAGTTCTTAGTGGAGATAGTTTTGTTGTGCTTCCTGAGACCTTGGGTATTTCATTGGAGGGGTAGGTTTCTATTAGCTTACTCGAGGACGAGCAAGGTTTAAGCATGGGGGAATTTGATCAGTGCTACTTTGTAGTGCTTAACTAGGAGTTATTACCGGAGTTTTAGGTACTGTTTGTATGTGTTTAGAGCATAAGTTAGGAGAATGGAGTTGTGGAGAAGGAATGTTGATTTGGTGGTTTCAAGAGCTTAAATGAAGACTTAAGAAGATGGAGGCGAAGCCACAAGAGAAGACCGAAGAAGAAGCTGAAGAAGAGCAACAGAAGGATTTCCGCGGCCGCGGAAGTCACCGACGCGGTCGCGGAAATACGTAGAAGCAGCGAAGACCACATGAACTTTTCTGCGGTCGCGGATTTCTTGCCGCGGTCGCGGACACTGTTCATACGCGCGATCCGGATTTCGTTTCGTCCGATACTTCATTTTATTTTATTTCTTTTCTTTTATTTCCGTTAGTTTATTTTATTTCCTTTTAGATGTTATTTCTTATCTTTTTAGTATTAGGTTTTGCTAGGGTTATAACCTAGTTAACATTAGCAGCCTTTTGAATTATTCATTATCGTTCAGTTTTTTCCCTTTTGATTTTTGTGTTTTTGAAGACTATGAAGAACTAAGCAACTTTTGCTTAGTCTGACAATTGAAGCCTTTGTTTGTATTTGGTTGTGAGATTATAACTCTATTTCCTTTCCTTTGATTATATCTTTTCTCTTTGTGCTTAATCCCATTGATTCTTGTTGATTTGACTGGCCTGATCAACTAGTTGATATTAGTAATTGTCTATTGCTAGGGTTTGGATATTTCTGGTTGAAATCCCTTATCTTGTGTAGCAAACATGATATTCTAGGACTGGTTACTATAGTTTATTGTGAAGACAATTGATTACGTGTTAAATGATGGCGGGTTGTTAAGTATTGCATGTATCTTGGTTAATTCATATGCTTACTGCTGCCTTTAGATTAAATCTTGATAGTTTCTTGATTGTTTATTGGTTAGGGTTACCAGGACTAGTTGGACTGATAACTATTTCAGAATAGGGACAAGAATATTCATAAGAAGGAATTGAGATAATCTAGGATCAACCAATCAAATGAATGGTGGATATTTGTCTGGCTAAGTTACTTCTCATCCATTGATTACACCTTTTGCTTTGATTTACTTTGTTACTCATTACAAACCAAAATACCCCATTTTGTTACCATTGGCATACAACCTTTGCACTTAGGAAGATTACTTACCTCCCAGTGGGATTCGACCCTTGCTTACCTACTATACTTAGTTAGGTTTTTGAGGATTACTTTGATAGGCATAACGACTTTAGCCTCGTCAGGCGTCTTAAGTGAGATAATAGAGAAGTTCAGCCATGGCGCATTTGTTCCAAGATAAGACTTCATTTGAGTCTAATTCCCCCTTCCCCTTTCGATTGACAGACAGATTTCCAAGCAATCGGATTTTTCCTTCCTTCATTACATCCAGACCAAAGAAAGTTTCTCATGGAAGCAAAAATTAATTTGATAACTTTCTTTGGCATCAAGAAGACTTTGCACCAGTACTGTATAACCCCATACAACACTGCTCTAACCAACTCTAACCTTCCTGCATAGGATAACTTCCTGGAGGCCCAAGCATTAACTTTGTTTGTGATTTTTATAACAAGAGGTCTATAGTCAGCTTTAGTGGCTCTGCTGCTACAAAGAGGTACCCCAAGATACGTAATAGGGAGCTCTCTTGACTCCATGTTCAACACATGGCAAGCTTGGCTTTCAAAGGCCTCATCCAATCTCGCACAAAAAAAATTTGATTTGTTGTTGTTGATGGCCAAGCCTGAGGAGTTGCAGAATTCATCAATTTCTTTTTTTACAACCTGCAGGGTGGTAATGTCTCCATGACAAAAGATAAAGAGATCATCAGCGAAGCACAAATGGGTAAGGCCGAGTCTTAGGCATCAGGGGTGAAATCTATTTTTGAACAATCTATTTTTTTAAACATTTTGTGTTTATTGTTGAACAATCTATTTTTTTTGACACATTGCGATTATACAATGATTAATATGTTTTCTACTTCGAGCATTATGTTATGTCGTACTTGTGGAAAGGAGTTTTAGGATTGAACAAAATCCTGTCAATTTTGAACAAAAGTCTTTTAATGTAGAACTAATTTCAGTGTTGAACAATTGTCGATTATATTTGAACTATATTTATACTTCTTTGAACAACCATGGTTTGACGTAATAGTTGAGCGATGATTATAATAGAACACGTTATGTTGATATTAGAATTTGTTGAATAAACTTGATTGAAATTGTCCAACAAAATAACCAAAAGTTTAAATTGTTCAACAAACTATATTATTCAACAAACTTGTTCACTATGACTGTTTAACGAAACTTGCAAAATTTGCTTAAAAACAAACTGCAAACAGTGGAACAAAGTATTTGTCTTCAAGATCTAGCAATAAACTACGAGTGGAACACATGTAGTCTACCAATAAACATCAAGGTAGTGTGGTTTCCAAGGCTTCTCACATAACACTTGCTTCGATTCATTTAGTTCTGATGCAAGGATGGCTGCTAGATATTTTGTTTGCAACGTTGTCATGTTCTTGCTTTCTTTTTTGAATCTACATTCCTAGTCGTCTGAACCTTCATCGTTGTAAGCCTTCATATGACGCATGAGATAGACACCACAATCAAGTTTGTTCTCACTATCATGTCATTTTAGTTTAATACTTCTATTGGCATTCCATCATTTAACTTTACTATGCCTTCATTGCCCTTCCACCTTAAGTAGTCTGCATATATTTTCCTTTGCGATCAATTTTGTCAAGTACAAAAAATGAACATTTCAGTTGACAAACTTGAACAGTAAAGGAATGAAATTGAACGTTTAAATAAACAACTTTGAACAACCACATTATATAGTTGAACAGTTATAATAATGAAAAATCACGCAATAAACTTGAACAAAAACAATTTGAACTATGTAGATCTCAATTTAAACATTTTGTCTATATTATTTGAACAATCTGTGTTGCCTACCCGTCTTTCCGAAACTTCACCATACTTGTCATCTGATTGATCCCCTGTCGATGAGTTCTCAATGATTTCAAAGCGCATTCTCTTCAGATTGAAACATAAGGCGTAGTAATGACCACTTGTACATATATTGGGAAGAAGACCTATATTACAAATAGCCTTGTCAATCAGGAACAAAGTATTCAATATGAATTGAAATGAGTTAAAAATTCTGGAGGACATACCAATTTTGCACGGTCTACTATTGTGTGCTGCGCCATGTTCTGAACAGAATCGAGCATTTCTGTGAATCTCTTGAAGTTTGTGTGATAGCCCTTTTTTGTCCGGAGTCACCATAGTGAAAGCCTTACAAAGATAAAAGTGTTAGTATTTTTCAGTGAATAGTTTTCAAAAATAGATATTCGTTAATGTACTTACATTGGTTGCTAGAGTTACGAAAAATCTTGATGTGGATCTACTGGTTCTGTACTTCTCTTTCTCATTCAGGATCACCGCCCAAGCATATATCACATTTATGGAGATCAATGATTCACATATAATACTCCTCATGCCAAATAAGTCTACCAAAATAATTTTGTGTTGAATCATTATCACCCTACATTTATACATGTTTTTAGTTATTGAATTGTGTTTGGAAATGTTTTTGTATAATATAAAACCTTGAAAAAGTAGGGTAAATAAAGTTACCCTATATCTTTAGTAGTCATTGTGATGAACCAATCTTCTTTTCTTCATTTGTGGGTCTTTGTGCATGGTTGATGATGTTTGGGAAGTCAGAATGTCTTGTCTCAACAACTTCAACTTTTTCAGCCGCCTTTTTGGCTTTTTGTGCTTCTTCAACCGCCTTCTTGGATTTTTGAACTTCTTCAGCTGCGTTCTTGGCTTTTTGTGCTTCTACAGCTGCCTTTTTGGCTTTTTGTGCTTCTTCAACTGCCTTCTTGGCTTTTTTCGCTTCTTCGGCTACCTTCTTGGCTTTTTCCGCTTCTTCAACGCCTTTTCTGCTTCTTCAGATGCCTTCTTCGCTTTTTCCTCTTCTTCAACTGCCTTCTTTGCCTTTTCTGATTCTTCAGCTACCTTCTTTGCCTTTTCAGCTTATTGAGCTTCCTTCTTTGCTTCGTCTGCTTCTTACATTGCCTTCTTGTTCTTTTCTGCTTCTTCAGCTGCTTTCTTGGCTTTTTTTGCTTCTTCCATTGCCTTCTATTTTTTTTGTGCATTTCTTGTCTTCCCTACGTAAATCCTTAGATTTGGTACATGTTTCTTTACTTTTTCAATGTTTTGTTGTTGTTGTGGTTGACTTTCAACTTGTTTTGGTAGTCAATGTTTATTGTTCAATATGAATTATTACAAATTAACCTTGTAGTTAACCTAATTTGGGTAAGAAGATACTTTGATATACCTATTTTGGATTGGAGGTTTTAACAATCAACTCTCCTTCTTCTTGAGGTTCCTAAACTAGCTTCACTGACCGTCGGACAATTTTAATATTTGAACATTAATACATTGAAGTTGAACAAAAACAGTAAAAATTTGAACATTTTTTAAAGTATTACATTATTCACCTCCCTTTCTTTTCCCATCACAATATGGCCTTCTTCATTGGATGGGTCAATCACTGTTACAGTCACCACCTGTCATTTTTTAAATATAAAATATGAACAATTCATTACTTGAAGTTGAATAAAAACACTATAAAGTTGAGCTTTTCAGATTTGTTTGTTGTAGTTGGGTTTTACCTCGATGTTTGTTGTTTTTTCTTGTGGTCCTCACGAACCTCCCCTTCTGTCACCATCTCAGTAATGCCTTGTTGATTTTGTGGGTCAGTCTCTGTTTTAGTCACCACCTATCATTTTTATATTTTATAAAATGAACAATTCATTACTTGAAGTTGAACAAAAACACTATAAAGTTGAACTTTTCAGTCCTGCTTGTTTTAGTTGGGGTTTACCTCAATGCTTGTTGTCTTTTGTTTGTACCACCTTCTTGCTCTTCTTGTTCCTCTCGGAAAACTTTGATTTGATTATGTTCTTCAACAGAAGCTGGGTTTTGTTGAACTTCTTCACTTAGGCATTCTCTATTGCTCTATATTTTTAAGAATAATTTTAGTAATTGATATATTTCATTTTTTTTCTTTTAAAGAAAACTGTAGAAAGACATTCAAAAGGTTTCATGTTTACTTACATTGTCTTGCTCCCACTGATCTCCAACACTATTAGCATGTGACTGATATGTTCGAGCTATCTCACCGACAATCATGTCAAGGTCAATATCTAACAGGAGTTCAAAGGTTAGTACCCCTTGGATGTGTAATTTCTTTGCAACTGTCGTTTTGTGGAATCTAAATTTCTTTTGCACCATATTATGTGCAATAATCGCCTTTTCAACTTCATTCATGCACTTGATTAGTTCAGATGATTCCATAACTGATCTTCAGAGTTTGGCCAAATATTGTCAAAATGTGTAACCAAGTGTTCCTTCTCTTCATCGTTGTCATCTTCACCTTTGCCAAAAATTAGGTCAACTGCAGCATTGTGCATGCTTTTTATTGGATCATCCTTGAGGTATGCCTTTGGTATTGAAAAAGTTATGTCAGCCAATTCATTCAAAATAGTAGTTGCCTCCCGTGCCTTCTTTGCTAGTTTCTGTATCATTTTTAACATAATTTCAACACAGTACAAAATAATAGTCTTTAGAATAAGTGCACATTATTTTTGAAACAATTACAGTGTTAATGTGAAACTTACCTCGAAATATTCAGCTTTCGATAGACGCTTTGCTCCTTTAATCCTTTGTGCCCTCGGTTGCTTCTTGAATCTTCAACCAAAACTAGTTCTGATGTTGATGGAATAGTTTCTTACATGTCCACATAACCAAGCCCAAACCCTCCATTCTTTATCTCATAAAGCTCTTTCCTTGTCATTTCTTTCCTTTCCCAATTCATAAACGTTGGGAATGGTCGTGGTACAGTCCTTCTACCATTTACTACCCGGTCAACATAGAACAACTGTATTGAAAAAGAAGTTTTAAAGTTGAACAAAGTAGAGATAAAGCTGAACAAATATATATATATTGAGGATATGTTGCGACACTAAACACATAAAAGCATCATTTGAACAAATTCCCCTTGAAGTTGAACAAAATTTCAATAACAATGGATGCTTAAAATTGAACAATAGAGAGTTAAAATTGAACAATTAAATACATCAAGGAAAGGAAGTGACCTCCTGAACATCCCCTTAGTCCTTTTCTTCTAAATGTTTGTGGATTTTATGAGACAATAAAGTAGGTATCCATACCAGTTCATCTCTCTGATTTTATTATCATCTTCCAAGCTTCTTAACAATGATAGATTTGTTATGCCATTTGTGATGCCTTCAACCATCAATGTAACAAACAACACAATAAAAATCAGTTTGAAAAACGAACCTCCCTTTCTACATTTTTTGAGCATGCTGTAAACACGTCGTGGGAGGATGCGGTGTTCGTCTGTTGTGAATCGTTTAACCCAGTTGTCATGGACTTTATCACCTTTGGTTTTCTTGTTGATGAACTTTCTCTTTATCCCTATTGTATGTCTTCCTTTCAGCAATCCCATTGCAACAAGTACATCATCTTCTTCGATATACAGAAGGTTCCCATCTTCCATCTTGAGGCTTCACTTGTTAGCATCAAATTTTGCACAAGCCGGCCAATACCCTAAAAACCTTGCTATACCGTTGAGTTTAAAGTTGAACAAACATCCTAATCCCATATCCCTGACATCCTTTTTATGTTCACTTCTCAGCTTATCTATTGCTTTAACAAACTTCCTCGTATTGTATGGATGGCAAACCTATCTTTCCCCTTGTTTTAATACATCTTACTTCATCCTCACTTGTAGCATCTTCAGGATTGGATATTTCAGAACCTTTTTCCTTTTAGTAGGAATCTTTTCATCATTTCATCATTTCATCATTGTCTTCTGAGTGATCTTCTTCATTTTCTAGAACAAATATATTTGAACATTTTCTGGAAAATTGAAAGTTTGAACTATCTGATACAAACATGAACAACATCACAATATTCTTGAACAAACAGCAAATATATTTGAACATTTGCTGGAAAATTGAAAGTTTGAACTATTTGATAAAAATATGAATAAATCACAATATTCTTGAACAAAAATCAAATATATTTGAACAATTACTATTATTAATCATCATTGAACATATTGACCTCATGTTTCTGAACAACTAGCGAATATTGTTTGAAATAGAGAATGGTTGCATGCAAATCATATTCAAAATTGATTTTTAGCTGGATTTTTATCTATAAATACTTTTCCGGTTGTCTTTGACCTAACCATTTTCGATTCCTTTTTGGAAAGATAACATAGAGAGATATTAGTATTAAATAAAGAGAAACATGCAACAAATAAATTATTGCAAACGCGAGGGAAATAGAAGTTATCGCACGTGTTCTTCATGTTTTTATATGAAGTTGGAAATTCCGTTGACAAATGCAACTTATATTAACTGTTTTTTCAAGTTTCAGCAACGGAAATCAAAGTGTAAGCTTCGATCGAAGTTGAAGGTCGGTTAGTTTAAGATAAACATGCGTACGAATGTGCAAAATTTAAGGTTAAAACTCATTACCTTTGCTCTGGAGTAGAAGCTGGTTGGAATCGAAGAAGATTTTGCATTTGATATCTGGAAAGCGAGAGATTTGTGTGCTTTCGATCTCTAGAAAGTGTACGGTTGTAGAGGGATGGAGGGAGAGTGAGAGCAAAAACAAGCGAGAGGGAAACTGATGAATGAAGCGTCTCCATGACGTTTGCATTTTTTTTTTTAAATTGAATTTTGAAAAGGTAACAGTGTTAGTTGACGCTGTCAATTGAATTGATTTGTTCAACAGATGCACGTACCCCTTTTGGACTTTGATCAGCCTGATCTAACGCCCTACAACGCTCCTTCCATTTCACCGGAAGGCTCTGTTTCATCGGAACCTGAATATATATATATATAGAGGCACGCTCAAGTAACACGACTCTTATGGTGAAACGAGTGTACAATTATGGAGCGTCGAATTGAGAGTATTGGATGGTTCGGTTTGGAGAGTATAATAAGGGTGTATGGGGCGGTTTCCATACTGATTTTCTAAATTTCTAAAAATTAAAAACCTCCAAAATAGGCAGTTAGAAGGAGATTGGAGAGAGAAAACGTAGATCCTCCAAAATAGGCAGTTATTCTCCACCATCTTCCACGCAGAGCTTCGGTCCAGAAATTTCTAAACCGTTCTGCATATTGACACGAAAAAGATGAATATTGTTATATATAATTTGCATATATGTTAATCTTGTTCATGTTCCATCGTATATAATGCATCGACTGAATTGAAATACAATGTGTGAATATCAAAGCACATTATCTGAATATCGTTCAAGTATTATTGAATAACTGTTATTCGTGATCATGGTCAATCGTATATATACTGATATTCAAAAACATTGAACAGATATGCACATTGTGGTAATTGATAATCCAATTTAAAACATACAAGTATATTATGCATATCACTGTACAAGGAGAAGGAGATTGGAGAAAGAAAAATTGCATATCATACAAGTATATTATGCATATCACTGTACAAAAAATGCATATCCCATCCACACAAATGAATATCATATTCACGGCCAAGGAAATAATCCATAATTACAAATTGCATATCATACAAGTATATTCTACATATCACTATATAGAAAATGCATATCCCATCCACATAATTGCATGGCCGGACTCAGCGAGATCTTCCTTGGTCGCGCACGCGGCTCCCTTTCCGCGCCCTTGGCTTATTCTGCATATCAATGTATAGAAAATGCATATCTCATCCACACAAATGAATATCACAATCACAACCAATGAAATAATCTATCATAAAAAGTTGCATATCATACAAGTATATTCTGCATATCAATTTATGGAAAATGCATATCCCATCCACACAAATGAATATCATATTCACGGCCGAGGAAATAATCCATAATTACAAATTGCATATCATACAAGTATATTCTGCATATCACTGTATGGAAAATGCATATCCCTTCCATACAATTGAATATCACATTCATGGCCAGAAACATAATCCATAATCACAGAATGCATATCATACAAGTATGTTTGAATATCATACATAGACGATGAACCATGGCACGAAGACGATAAAATCAACCAGGGATGAATGGAGGTCGGTGACAATCTGCAACAATGGTGATTACATGAGAAAAATCGACTGAAATTTCTATATTAGAACTCCAAATTGAAGAAATCGTTTACAAAATTGAATGGAAATTGAAGGCGAAGACGAAAATGATTTTAGGGTTACCTTTAATCGGCAACCGAATACGAAGATGACGGCAACACTGTAGAGATCGACGCAAGGGATGACGGCGCGCTTCTACTCAGGAGGAGGAAGAAGACGAAGAGGGACATGACGAGGACCCAGCCGGAGAAGAAGAGGAAGATGCCCCACCGGAAGTGGAAGAGCATCAAGAGGAAGGCTTGCGCGATAACGAACGTGAACAGGAGGTTGGTGCACACCGTCATGCTCTGCCCCGCCGACCGCGTCTCCAGCGGGAACGTCTCGCTCGGGATCAGCCACCCAAGCGGGCCCCACAACCACGCGAACCCCGACAAGAACGTGCAAATCAGCACCACCACCACGATGCCCACCGAGAGGAACATCTGGACCCCCGCCTCCAGGAGGAACATCTGCGAGAGGACCACGACGGCAAAAATCGAATCCGGCGAAGACGGTGGGGCTTCACGCACGACTTCAATGGCGTTTGAAGGAAGCTTTAATGGCTGATGAAGAAAGCATTGGTGAGGAGAGAGGGAGGAGTACGTAGATTTGATTTCAAGATCTGGTTGAATTTGGAAAGTGGGTAAAAAGAATCCCTAATAAGGTGCGTGGGAAAATAATCCAGTGTGTGCAAACCAACATACAACCTATGCACCCCTCTTGGATAAATCTAATCCGTTGATATCACTCTCATCTAATGGCTTTAATTTATCCACCCGTTTTACTATAACAGCTTGTTTTACTAGAGAATAGATCTATATATATATGTGTGTGCAACAAGGTTGAACTGAATTTTACTTATAGCATTTTGCAAATGTTTTTAAATATTTCTTTTTCCTTGTTGCTTTGAATATTTCAGGATGCTGTTGCAGAAGCTTCATAACCTCTTGATGCGATTGAGGATGATTTATAGACTCTTGTGCAAGAGAAGCACCCAACTAAGTTGTCCAATGCTTGTAAATCTCCTTACGAAAGAAGGGAAGTTGATTGTGAAGCTAAGCTTTATGAGGCTGAGAGGAAGCTTTTCTCATGGATAATTGACTAGAAGAAAGAGAAGGAGTACAATGTTTTTAACATTTACTTTGCTTATTACATTTTACATTTGTTAAATGGATCATTTTTACATGTAATTTGTACAAATGCTCATTCTTCACTTGCTTTATTTTTGCAATGAGGTTGTGTTCACTTGTGGGGAGCTAACTAGTAAACATAAATTGTTACAGACTATGAGTCTAGAGAAATACACTGGTGATTATGTTATTTCTATATTGTCAAGGCTAATGAACTATGGTGAACCAATAAAGGTTGATGATTCTTCCGCTAGTATGAACTCAATGATTATAATATATTTTGTGCATCATTTTCACTTTGTTTGTTCACCACATTAGTATAAGTTGTATACCACATTATTATTTATTGTGAACCAATTTCAGTTTGTTTGTGCACCACATTAGTAAAAGTTGTGTTGTGAATACAATGATTATAGTATACTTTGTGTTTTATTGTAAAGTCTTTGCATGTGATTGGTGAACTATTTTTTGAATTTATGACGTATTTGATGAATCTCTTGACGATGATAAATTTTGATTCCTCATTTGTCGTAGATGGGATTGGTTCTTTAGTTTAGTGAATAAGGACATGGCTCATACACCATGGTTAAAACCTACCGAGGTTAAGATGGTACACTTGCCGATTTTTTTATTATTATGTGTTTCGTTTTCACATACTGGAAGTTATTCTCTAACTATATTTTATTGTGTACTTTATATGATTTACAGTTTGGTTTTCCAATCATACAGTCTGCGCATTTTCACATCATAGAAATAAATGTCATAAATATCAGGTTTTACATTATTGACAATTCTTATGCGGATGTTTCAATTGATAATAAGTATGAGAATATTCCTTCAGAGTTGGTAAGCTTATTGTGTACCATTTTGTTGTACATTGTGCATCATTTTGTCAACCATTATACAACATTAAATTAAACATTATGCACCATTAATAATAATAAAAAATTGGTGCACCAAGTTGTTGTAAATTGTGCACCATAGTTATACTTTATGTGCACTTGTAATGTAATCTTTGTGTACCATTACAAAATTGTTTGTTCAACAATATGTTTTAAATTGTGCACCTAATTAATCTTATTTTATACATATGTTTCTTTGAAACAATTGCAACGAACATTGATTATCAATTATTTATGCCGACATAGTTTACATCTAAAAGTCTCTCCGTTCGAATCAAATGTCAAAATGGGATGGCTAGCCATGCTATGGAAAGATCCCAAGAATAAGGTTATTTATGGTATGTATGTCATGCGACATAGGGAAACAATAAACATACATGCGTAATGGGAATGCTAATTGCAAGTCTGGTTTGAGTTTATGGAACAAAGTTCTGATGAATATGTTGCAGGTCAAAAATTTGTATGCGATTTGTTGAGTGAGAAGAACAAGCTTGAAGAACGTGTATCCTCATTATATGCTCATCAATAGAAAATATTGCCTTTGACAAAGAAGAGAAATAGAGCATAGTTCTTTAGGGTTGGAATATGTAATGACATTTTGTGTTTTGGTGTTATGTAGTTTGTTGACATTTTGTGTTATTGTTGGATGGATTGTTAAATATTTTTCAGGTTTCTGTTGACGAAAGTAGATCTAGATGGTTCTTGTTACTACAAGTTTATCAAAGTCATCGTATTGATTGTGCACCATTTATTTAGTATATTGTGCACAACTAAAGATTTATTTTATGCACCCCTTTTATGTTAACTTGTGCACCACATATTATATGTTTTGTAAATCTATAATGTGATATTGTGCACCATTACAGTAGTTTGTTGTTCATCGATTTATCTTTAATTGTGCACCCCTTTTATCGTAATTTGTATACCACATATTATATGTTTTGTGTATCTATAATGTGATTATTGTTCACCCATTACAATAATGCTTTATGCATTTGTTAATCTTTATGTGTACACCATTTGTTCTAAAATGTGCTCTCGTGCTATGTTAGGTTAAGCACCACAATGTATATTTTTTAGCACTCGTATATTAATCCTTGTGCACCATTAACTAAATTTTTTTGCACTGGTTCAACTTAAATTGTGTGTCGACTTGAAACTTGCATCTTGCAAGATGTGCACCACTTGTATAGTGAAATGTGTATTATTTTGATTTGTGATATTTATTCAATGCTAACAAGCTTTTCATGTCTTCCGTATTGTTCTTTATGATGTTAATAAAGGTGTGCATATCTGATAACAATTCATGTAATAGTAGCTTTCTCAATCTTGTTCAGCACATTCGTCATATAAAGAACCATAAATATCAAATGCATATTTGAGCGTGATATCTTTGGTCCATCTTGCAGATACAAATCTGGTTGGTAAAATGTCTAGCCTCATGTTCTTCATTATTAAAAACATGTGTCTGCAAGGGAGTCCTACTTTTCCAAACTTTGTTGCAAGTGCAACGAAGATCTCCATTTGACAAAATATGCCGTACAATATAGCTCTTATCATTTGGACATGTCACCTCAAAGATGTGAATATTGTCGACCCTTGTTATGTCAGCAATGGAACAAGAGAAGATTGAAGAATATATTTCCTTTTGCAATTCCAAGAAAACATTGATGGTAAAGATAAATGCACAATCCTCTTCGATTTTCAATGGTGTTTTCATTTGTGGGAAAGCAAGTGGATGAATAAAAAATCAATTTATGTTGTATGTTTTAGTGTTTCAATTGCTTTGTTGAACCGCATCATGAATTGCACAAAACTTGATCATGTCCCTATGAATGTATCAAAGAAACTGTTTTGGCTCTTAAATCTAGATCAACCAACCTTTGAAAACAAGGTTTACTCCACATTCCACACAACATTGTTGAATTTCCTCCTGAATTCAACATTGTTAGCCACTTCATCGTGATGTGCCACGTACAAAATCGATGAACGACATGACAATTGTAATCTTTTAACCAAATCTTGGCCAATTAGGAATATAATAGGCTCATGCCTCATTGCCTTCTTAAACTTATCAAATAATCATGTGGATGAATCATATCCTCCTTTAATAGTAACCCTATAGCAAACATAATTGATTTCATATGGTTGTCGATCTCGGTAATGAAACAAACACCATGTTGTACCCAAAATTCAAATCTAGATTTAGTAAGGTAGTCATCAACTACATCCGAGATGATTGTGCATTATGTTTCGCTACATTTGTGCACCGTTAATACAATAAATTACACATCATAGTATACCAAAAATGTGCACCGATAATATAGTAAATTGTGCATTAAAATATAACAAGATTGTGCATCAGAGTATAAGAATATTGTGCACCGATACTATAATAAATGTGCACATGTATCTTTATGAATGTGCTTCATCTTTTTTTACATGTTTGTGTTATATGTGGCATCAGCTAAGACCACATCTCTAAAGAAAGAGAACTTATTTCTCCTTATTGGATCAAACCAGAACAATCGACACAATTATTGTTCATTATCAATTTTATAGTCAAAGTAAAATGTCTTGCAAGTTTCATGTTTCTTGTTGAAATTGTCAATTGTCATTTGAGCATCACCACCAACCATGTAAGCATTCAAACCTCTTCTAATTTTTTTTTAAATCAACAAGTATTGCTCCTATATTTGCATAGACCCCCCCCCCCCCCCCCCCCCAAACTCGTAATGATTGTAGGTTTTTGATACCCCCACGGTAGGGTTAGTACAATTCATTATAAAATCTTCATGTAATGTGCTAATATGTATGTTTCCTCTTGCAAATTGCTTGTTTGTATTATTGATCAAAGCATGGCTATGTCATTCTTCGAATATTTTGACCGAGTAACCCCTAGATCTTGCATGACAAAAGCCTATCTTAGCTAAGCATCCACATCCATTCGATACCCTTCTACATCTTTTGTCCTTTTCTTATGATCAAGTTGACTATTAAGAGTAGCTTGTGAGCTCCCACTCCCACTATTAGGTATTTTATGTGCCACCTTGTTGAACCCTTCTCTACTGCAAACAACATATTTCCATATTGTTGAACCATCTATGTGCAGTTTTCTTGTGCTCTAACGCACATCAAATCCACATATAGTTGCACATCTTATATAGAACTCAAATGTGGTTTGAACACTTGGGAACAGTTGTCCAATAAAAGGCTTCAGTTCTTGGTCACATATAGGGATGTAGTACTTTGAACTTCGAAGAGATATAACAAGTGTTGAGTTGTCAACGACTTCACTAGAATCTACAGATCTTGTAATAAAGAAAATGCAATGTGCACATAATCAACATACAGTGATGCACAAATTCGTATATTGTGGTGCACAAATGTTCATAATGTGATGCACACACAGTAAATAAGACTACTTTCCATAAATAAAAATATTTGTGATGCATAGATTCTCAATTGTGATGCACAAACATTTTTATATGATTCACATTGATGCACAAAAACATATTAGATTTGATGCACAAGTATTCAAATAAGTAGTCTGTAAATATTCCTTAAGTAATGCACAAGTATCGACAAAGTAATGCACAAACATTTTGAGAGATCCCAAAAAACTGATTTCTGGTGTACAAAACACTCAATTGTGGTGCACTAATTAGAGTAATGAAGTACATAAGACATATTTCATTGTACTACAACATTTGTGATTTCGATAAAATAACGCACTTGAGCTCATGTTTGTGGTTTTTGCGAATTCTCACAATTTCGCTTTGTTGTTATATGAGCGGTTTTGAAGACGATTTCGTTGTACACGACATTTACAAATGTTAGGTTTTGATTTTGTAGATTGTTTGTGTGGAATCTTTCATGATATTCTTAGAAGATTTGAGATTTTGTGATTATATGTTTTTTTAATAACAGAACGATGGTGTGTTTGAGTTGCACGCGCTCGTTTTAACTTTTTTCATTCTTTTGATGATGCTTTTTCTCCTCCCTTAGATGATTGTTGTTTCAATGCTCCAAATGTTTCCGCATGTTCTCATCCTGTTCAAGCCACTTTTTCTCGCGCACTTGTGGGTCCACTGGAGTAGTTATACCATGAGGAACATCGTGACCAAATTTCAGCCCAAATGCACGAGTGAATCTCCGGATGTGCCATGGGGGTTCTCGAGGGCTTACACTGCTCCGTGACATGCAATGATGCAGCCGACGAGTATGGGGTCTATGCCAAGAGTCTAAAATATTCTTCCACGTCAAGAGTCCTTATTTTATCCAAATGTGGGATATTTGAATGGTTTTTCTTTCAAGAGACTTCATGACGGGAAACTGAAGAGTTTTGTTGTCAAGTTGAATCATTCATGGCATTACACCAAGAGTCACTATCCTCCTTACTCATGGCTTGGGCTCCAAGTTTAGGGTCAACATTTTTCTTATTTAAGGCGTGATTTGCCTCATAATTTAGGCATACAAGATTGAAAAAGACAAATTCTCTTGTTTTAATATTATTCTCATTTTTGCATTTCCAATTTAAATACTTGCTTCTTATATTGTTGGTGGATTCCAACACCGACCTTGTTGATGTGAATATGGATCCCATCAATGGCTCGGTTCGTGCATAAGACGAGAAGGCTGAAGTTGAAGTTGCTTTAAGTGTTTCTAGTTATTTATTTAATTTAGAAATCAATTAAATTAGCTAAGTTAGTGGGTAAAGTAGTGCTAGATTAATAGCATTTTCTTTATTAATTAAATTAGCTAAGTTAGTGGATTAGTTAGTGGGTAGAGTTAGTGCTAGAATATTAACATTTTCTAGCATTTTCTTTAATTCACTTTTATAACCTATTTAAGGCATGTTTCCCATCATTTGTAAGGTAAGCTTGAATTGAGAGAAAACAGATTTGTTTGAATTCCAAGCTTCACGTGAATGATGGCTTCTTGGTGTGTCATATCCTAGAATGCTTAAGTTCTTGTTTTGGTGTGTCATATCCAAGACGCCCTTTGGTGCGTCATATCCAAAGAAGGTTGTTTGATCTTGGTGCGTTACATCCATGGTCAATCAATATCTTCTCATATTTCTTGGTGAGTTGTATCCGAGGATTGTGAGTTGCCTATCCCAAACTCTTCAAGATCATACTTGAAGAGTTATATCCCAAACTCGTCTAGAACCGTCTAGAAGAGTTATATCTTTCTCTTTCCAAAAGAAACACAAAACATATCAACTCTGAGCATTTTGTCGGGACCTTGCTAAACCAAGTCTCGTCGCCCTTCACCTTGTACTGATTTGGATCCTGGCATGTGCTTAAGCACAACATTTGGTATCAGATCCATTCAAGGCGAAGGGACCCTCGTCGGTGCGTCGAAGCAAGAGCCAAGTCATTGAAACAAGAGAAGGCCAGCCAAGATTTCCATCCCGGATCTTTCAACAGCATTTCAGTAAAACAGGCATATCTTTTTATTCCCCACCCAGAAAATTCTAAAATTTTGAGGGAATAAACTAGACTTCAAGATCTATCTCCGGGATTTGGAATCACTCAATTCCGATTCCGGACGAGAGAGAACGGTCCAATTGAAGACAGACATGTTTTCTGGAAACTGATGGCCGAGCTGAAGAAGGAACTTTGAAGCCTTTCCTTGCACAAAACAATGAAGATTCGACGTCGAATCCTCTCAAAGGAGGAGAGGATGATGTGAATATGGATCCCATCAATGGCTCGGTTCGTGCATAAGACGAGAAGGCTGAAGTTGAAGTTGCTTTAAGTGTTTCTAGTTATTTATTTAATTTAGAAATCAATTAAATTAGCTAAGTTAGTGGGTAAAGTAGTGCTAGATTAATAGCATTTTCTTTATTAATTAAATTAGCTAAGTTAGTGGATTAGTTAGTGGGTAGAGTTAGTGCTAGAATATTAATATTTTCTAGCATTTTCTTTAATTCACTTTTGTAGCCTATTTAAGGCATATTTCCCATCATTTGTAAGGTAAGCTTGAATTGAGAGAAAACAGATTTGTTTGAATTCCAAGCTTCACGTGAATGATGGTTTCTTGGTGTGTCATATCCTAGAATGCTTAAGTTCTTGTTTTGGTGTGTCATATCCAAGACGCCCTTTGGTGCGTCATATCCAAAGAAGGTTGTTTGATCTTGGTGCGTTACATCCATGGTCAATCAATATCTTCTCATATTTCTTGGTGAGTTGTATCCGAGGATTGTGAGTTGCCTATCCCAAACTCTTCAAGATCATACTTGAAGAGTTATATCCCAAACTCGTCTAGAACCGTCTAGAAGAGTTATATCTTTTTCTTTCCAAAAGAAACACAAAACATATCAACTTTGAGTATTTTGTCGGGACCTTGCTAAACCAAGTCTCGTCGCCCTTCACCTTGTACTGATTTGGATCCTGGCATGTGCTTAAGCACAACACTTGTTTTCTTCCTTTGGTGGCCATATCCAAAGCAAAGCAACGCCCGTCGAATTCCTACGTTGAAGTTGGCCATATCCTTCGACCTCTTGAGTTCAAACCTTGTGAAGACCTTGGTGGCCATATCCGAGTCATTGGTGAGTATTTCAAACTTCTTGAGTAGATTCTCTTGAAGTGTTGATTGCCTATCAAAAACAGTACCTTACTACATGAAGAGTCCATCCATTTTCCAACGCAACTCATGCCCATCATGAGCGTAGTTACATCCCAAGCAAGGAGACCCGAGTTTCCTCAACTGATGACACTACTACTATACGAGCATATGAAGCGGTCAATTGAAGCGGTTTATGCTAATGAAGTAGTTGATGTGGCGGTTTAGGCTTATGAAGCGGTTCTATCAGCGGATTTTTGCAATAGCAGCGGTTAAGGCTGCAGTTTGATGTTCAAAATTTGATGAAGCAGCTATATAGTTTTTTGTGGCGGTTTATTAAATATTCAAAAACATTAATGAAGCGGTTTGTTACTTGTAGTCACTTTTATATTTGGGTGTGTCCCTTACCATTCACTGAGCGCCGCTTATTTGAATTTGGTCCATCATGTTAGGGTTTAGTTGAATTCAAGGGGAGTGCAATTTACTGAAATTTGAAGAAAAAGGTTGTATGGATCAATTCGAAGGTGTCAAATTGTCTATAGAAACTTAAACAATCACACAAATAGGTGGAATGGGTCAGGGTTTTAGGCCTGGAATTGGTGATAGAATTTGTGTGTGCTTGTTGGGTTCAATTTCATTTGCTTTTTCTGGTTTCAAAGTACAATTGCAATGTTGTTTAATCTCCTTGTGGTGGTCTTTGGCTCTTTGCCACTAAGCAGTCCTACTCGTGTTGTTGCTTCCCGATGGGGAGTTCGCTCGTTTTCTTGTCGATACAAGGGTCAATTGTGCGCCATATATTTTCAACATCATTACCTACTGGTAAGGTTTTTTTTTCCAGATTTGGGTGAAATTTAGTGTTGCTCAGTTTGATTACTACATCTTTCTTGTTTAGTTTCTGGATATTCTAATGGCTTGATTGCACCTAGTGTTGGACTAATTTAGCTTGTAGGGTGATGTGATGTTACGTGGTTTTTTTGTTTAAACTTTATAACTCATGAATCTTTTTCGTGTACTCAAGCAAGCAAGATTCCATTTAGTTAGTAGTCTATAAGATAAGTGAGGTATAATTGTGTCTTTAGTCTTTATAGTAACTAGTGGATTAATAAAAGGGGTTTATTTCAATATAATGGAGAGCTATTTATCTTTGGGGCTATACATAAGATGCATTTCTTTCTTCATTTAAGACCAGCTGATTGATTTGGTTGGATTTGTGTACACGATAAGCTCTTTATGTAGTGGTTAAAGTTGTGCTACTATATAGAGTCTGTATGATTATCCTATAGGATGGTGACAATATGTGATACGTGCAAAGGACCTTACATGTGTTTGTATTAGAGAAAGAAGCTCATGAAAGTTTTGACTTAGTCAAAACTTACTATAGTGTTAGGTAGAGTTAGGTAATGATGTTGAAAATATATGGCGGAATTGTAAAAACTATCGAGTTTTTGATAACTCTTTGTAAAAATACCAGCGTTTTAAAAGAATTATAAAAGTACCAAAAAGTATAGTAAAAATGCCAGATTTGTAAAATAAAAAAAAAAGATAAATTCATCTTTTTATTTACCTTTTTCTTTATAAAAATCATATTTTTAACAAGTGTTAATTATGCTTAATTATTAATAACAGGTTTACTCTTCTCCACATACAAATGCAAAATCCTAGCTCGAGACCCTCCCCCAGATCGCTGCCCCCAATCTCCGATTCCGCCTCTCCGTTTCCCAACCCCGCTCCCTCTCCCTCTCGCGGTCTTGGTCTCGATTGCGTTTACGGTCTCGGTCTCTCTCGCGGTCATGGTTCCTATCCATTTCCCTCTCTCGGTTCCGAACCCGGTCGCGAGAAGAATGGTGGTGTTCGGAGGACAACTTCCCGTTGCTAGTGTCTCCTTCGGAGGCGGCCGCGGCGCGGGTTTTGCTTAGAACAACTCGGATCGGCGGTTCTGTACCTCGACTCTTGCTGGCGGCGCTGAAGAGCTAACTACTGCCTCTCGGTGCTGAAGAGCTAACTCCTCCTACCCCACGGAGCGAGTTGTCAGAGAAGAAGCTTGAAGGAGAAAGGAGATTGAGCTTGCCCAAAAGGAGGAAGCCATTAGAGCCCAAGAGGCATCTCGTAGTCTAGCTCTTTACTCTTTCATTCAGACTGCAATGAGTGGTCACAACATCCAAATTCCTAGCTCACTGCCATCTTTAACCTCTGAAGAAGGATATCATGAAACTCAAAGTCAGATCAACTCAAGTAGTAAAACATGGCCAAAATCCACAGTTCAAACGCTCATAGCTCTTCGCTAAGCATTTGATGTCAGATTCTGGGATGTGGGCTCCAAGACTATTTCATTCGGGTTGACTAAGATGGGATACCATAGGAGTGCAAGAAAATGCAGGGAGAAATGGCTATATATCAATAAGTATTCATGGCTTGTGAATCATATGAAATAAAATTCCTATGTGTATGTCTTTGATGGATTTCTTTGTTGTTGTGTGTATCTTTTAAAATAAAGTGAAAGAAATTGGCCTATGAATCATATGAAATATGTAGTTCTTTGGATATTGAAGAGATAATATTTGTCAATCATATGAAATGTGTAGTTATGTGATTATAACATTGTTGAGCTTAGTTGAGATATGTCGTTTAGTGAATCATATCTCTGGCATCTCCATCTTTGTTGGATTTCATGGGTGTTAAGTTAACATTAACACAAGAAATTGGCTTGTGAATCACATGAAATATTTAGTTCTTTGGCTTGTGTATATCTTTGTTACTTCTTTGTTTATGAAGTGCAGAAACTTGTTGCTTCTATTGCATTTGGATCCACATTTGAGCTTGGCATGCTGATTTTGAGCAGCACACAAAAGATTACTCTTTCAGTATTTATAACACAATTCTTGAAACAAAACATTTTTCTCTTGTGTTGTATGGTTTCTCATAAGGATTTCTTTTGTTGAACTGAGTTTATTTAGTTTGGAAAAAATACTACTGGTATCCTGGTTGCAATTCAGAAAATGGCATCAAACTCCAATCTTTTTCACCCAAAAATGGGGTACAATATCATGGTCATGTGTGACATGAATAGTGTTAGGTACAAGTTAACTGTAGTAAGATGCAAAAACTGCATTGCCAATACGAGGTTGGCCAAACGTCATAACCTGAACTTTCTTGGCTTTGTGATGTACAGGTCTCCATATATTTATTTTGCTCTCTTAACTGCACATGTAACTCCAGGGCACAAAGTTGCATTGTGGTAGACAGAATAAAAACTACGATGTACCTGATGAATGGAAAAAGACACAAGAGACTACCACTTAAGGATAACAAGAAAAATATTATAAACTTTTGCACTCCACTTAAGGATAACAAGAAAAATTCAGACTATATCCTCTTATATGTAAGTGAAAACTCTAAACCTCACAAGACTTTGATAACAGCTCTACAAAGCATGCTCATTTGACCAATAATCTTAAATGGAGGTCCAATTGCATTATGATTTTCATCAAGAGACACCAGACATTACTCTATTAAATTTGCACTCAGATATGGAGAGTTGCCACTAAAGTAATTTAGTTCAAGCCTAATCATAACTACCTAAAGTAGATTGGTTCAAGCTATGCTAAAAACAGGGTTCAAGCTAAAGAGCCACAGAGATTAATCTAAATGTAAGTAGTAAAATGAATCGTAGCTAGTAAATAATCCAATGGGTGCAGTTTCTTACTCGGACATTGACGGGTTTAAAGTTAGTTAATATAACAGAGTAATGACCTGACTACGTACAAATGTGGCCTGATAAAGTGAATATTACTCTGAAATTTAAAATCGACTAACATTTAAAATTTTGTGATAACAGAGCATTGACTTGACTTCGTATAAATGTGGCCTGACATCGTACAAATGTGGCCTGATAAAGTACATAATGCTCTGTTATGAAACAAAATTTACGAAAATGAAGTTTTAAATGTATGGGCAATATTCACTTTATCAGACCACATTTTTACCAAGTCATGTCAATGCTAACTTCAGTCTTTTGTTTTAAATGTCTGTTCCTTTCAACTTTTGATGCTAACTTCAGTATTGTTTTAGGCACTATCCATTCCCATATTGTGGAGCTATCTTTATCTAGCATTGCTTTCCTTGTGTCTGAAGAACCATTTTACAAATAACATAGCCTCAAACAGACTAATTGACACTATTGAATAAATGTATAGAAAACCCTCTCAAACAATAACTAAGAACTACAGTAGGTCTGTGATAAGCACTACTTTGTAGGGCTTAAGTAAGAGTTATTAGAGGGTTTATTGGTGCCATTCGGGTAGATTTAGACACATTCATATGTATGGCGTTTGGGGGCGAAGTTTGGTGTTTTTGGAGGTGTTTGAGCTGTTTTGGAGATCATAGGAAGCCACAAGGAGAAGACGCCAAGGAAGTGAAGAGAAGAGTAGAAGAACAGTGGGCTGAATTTAAATGGTTCGTTCTCTCTACTCAGATGTCCAAATGGAGTGATTCCAATTCGAGGAGTTAGATCTTGAAGTCTACTACAAGTCCTCAAAATATGAGCGCAATCCGAGTTGAGAATCAAAAGTTATGGCGTTTTTACTGAAGTGTCGCAGAAGCTGAAGTATTGGAATCCCACCGCACCCAGCGGTGGGCACTGCCGCACCCGCGGCGAGGTCGTCAGAGAACTGGAGTTTCTGTTAAATGGCCGCACCCGGCGGTGGAGCCACCGCACCCGCGGTGGAGACGCGCTGAAAGTCTTTTACGAGTTTTCTTATTCCCGTTTTATTTTATTTCCGAAACTTTATTTCCAAGTTTGTTATTTTTCTTTTCTTTATTTCTGAATTATTACTTTAGTATTTAAGTTAGGTTTAAGACTTTTTAGAGAGGATCCAATTCTCAAAACCTAGTTGCCACAGAGAAAATAGTTAGACCTAGTTTCATTCATCGTTGTTTTTCCCTTTTGCTCAGGCAGACAATTGAAGCCTTTGGATTGATTGGATTGTGAGGTTATTCCTTTACTCTTTCTATGATTGTATTAATTTTCTCTCGTGCTTAATCTCATTGATCATATATCGATTCCCCTTGATTTGTTGATTAGGAAATCAATTAGATTGTTAATAGTAGTTCCCTCTAGTCTGACAACCTAGAGAAATTAGTATTATGCTATTGGTTCCCCTTTTCCATACAACCTGTTGAGATTGTTATTGATCATACTACTAAGGATTAGAGGATACTGGTTGAGAATCTAAATCCCTTAGTTTGTGTAGAGAATTAATTGCATGCAATTGTATGACTGGTTGCTATACTTGCATGTACCTTCTATTCCTGAACTTCCTGCTGCTATTGAATTAAATCGTGAAGGTTAGTAGGGATTTGTTTAATAGTTAGGGTTATCAAGACTGGTTGGACTGGTAACTATTTCAGAACAAGGATTAGGACTTTCATGAGTATTGAGGACTAGGAATAACCAATGATCGATCTATCAATCTGAAGTGTGGATATTTGTTTGGCTGAGTTATTTTTCCAATTTGATTTCAAGTCTTTGTTTTTATTTATTTTGGTTTTAATCAGCAAACCCCCTTGGTTACTTGTTGGTATACAATTACATTATTGGAATAGTATTTGATTCTCTGTGGGATTCGACCCTTACTTACCAGACTACATTAGTTAGGTTTGTTTAGGATTATTTTGTATAGGTGTCACGACAACGCCTATCAGTCTGCCTGTAAATGGTAGTTTGAATCTGAATATCAATGTAAAAGTTTTTCTGAAGAAGTTATTTGTGGCCCAAAAGCAACTAAATCAATAGAGCAGGAACTATGCTGCCTAATACAAACCACGCAATGGAATAATGAATGCATAACCACTCAAAATACCCCAACAAGCATTACATTATGTTCAAATTGCACCTGGCCATTATTGAGTATATGCACCAACAGGATTCAATATAAGAACAAAACTCGTAATCTACTTAATTAGTTAATTATCCAAAGACTCATACAACAGTCAAAATTTAACAAGCAAGTCCAATGAGCTCAATAGCTCCAATAAAACAATCAATGTAAGTCAAAATTTAACAAGCAAGTCCAATGAGCTAAAGCTTAACTACTCAAAGTCTTTTAGAATGTTTTAGAATATGTTTGTCATTACCGAACCAACCAAAATTGGTTTAAAATTTAAAGTCAATATAACATAGCAACGACCTGACGTCGTTTAATATGGTCTGATAAAGTGAATATTGCTCTGAAATATGAAACCTCCTAACATTTGAAATTTCATTTCTATAAATTTTGTAAAATAATAGAGCATTGACCTGACTTGGTATAAATGTGGCTTGATAAAGTGAATATTGCTCTGACATTTAAAACCGCCTAACATTTAAAACATATAAACTAAAATTTTGTTACATAACAGAGCATTGAAACATCATATCTATACTTTTTTTTGGTAATACATAATAGGAAACCGTAGATTTCAAATTTCAGAGCAATATTTATTTTATCAGACCACATTTATACGAAGTGAAGTCGATGCTCTGTTATATCACAAAATTTCAAATGTTAGCCGATTTCAAATTACAAAGTAATATTTACTTTATCAAGCCATATTTATACGTAGTCAGGTCATTTTTCTGTTATATTCCCATTAGTTCAACACTTGCAATCACCGTGCAACATATTTTAGAAGACTATTGTATGGTATTTGTAAATCTCAAATACTATAGAATCCAACATATAGCATCCTATATCAAGAGCATCCAAATTGCTATACCAATCAAACAAAGTGGTACTGTCAAGAGATCAGCTAAAGGAGAATGATACGATCGAATGTCGAGTCATGCTTACTGAATCTAGCCCTTTTTAGCCATGCTAGCTAGACTGTGTACTATAACGAGTGGCAAACGTTTCAGGATTATTACAATTGACATACCTTTGATACCCAAAAAGCCATGAGTATAATCGTGACCAAAACAAGTAATGGCAAGTTTGTTATAGAAGGGTGACTTCACCCGGACCTCCTGTAGAAGCTGTAAGCGAACCTAGCCAATTTGGATGCTCTTGATATGGGATGCTATATGACGCCGAGGCAACAGGAAGTTGATCAAACCCAATCTAGCGATGAAAGAAACACACACACACAATGAGGAATAGAGAATTCAGTGTAAACAAAATCTTGCCTTCCGTGAGCGTTCATTCATTTGTATGAAAATTTCAAGATCAAAGCAACCCATGTGGACACAGAGTTTGAATCTTCTAGTAGTGTTCATTCTACATCCACTCATCTATAGTTCAAAACCATTGATAAACTAAATGCCAGAACACTACTTTGGCATACAGATTATATTCAAGTTGTCTATTCAGTACCCATCAATGCTTGTAATATTGTAGTAATATGATCATCTTAGCAGCTACAGATCCTTTTTGATTCCTCTTAACATTTTTTTAGTAAAAAAATCACTATATAACAGATCATAGTAGCACGTTTTAAATTGCATATAAAGTTAAAAATTATAAGAAAGCATATGCAATATGTAAAAAGCTTAAAATATGTGCTTTACACAGAAAGAATCAGGACAAGTTAACAGCATAAGCCTCAGTCTTCAACAATCATTAAACATATGAGCCCATTCTTTCATGATCAAAGAAATTGCGAAATACTGCTATCTGTTGATAGGACTCTCCTCTACAACACTCATCTTCAACACTTTGCAGCACTTCTTCTGGGACGTCGTAGGGGAGAATCTCACAAAACGGGTGAGGGAGAAGATGATGACGTCAGTGCTCAAGAATGAGATGGATTGGTTCAACCAAGAAGAGAACAAGAGCGCTCGTGTCACTGCCAGGATGGCCCTGGACGCCAACAACGTAGAAAATTGCATGCTAGAATACATCCCAAACCTCTTCTAAAAGTTCCCTGCTTCTCATTCGTAGAAGGCCTTTAGGGGGAGCAGATGGGAGACTTCCCCTTGATTTCAGTCGGAACCGACTTCCCCTTGATTTAGGGGGAGAAGATGTGCGCTCTCCTGAGCATCTTGGAGACGGTGAGGCCCATTTGGGAGCCTCGCCGGAGCATCTTGGAGACGCCGGATCGGGACTGCGGGCTCTCCTGCGTCAGCCAGTAGGAATTCCAGCCGGAACCGACTTCCCCTTGATTTCTTCTGGGATTCGTTCTTTCGGGTCGGGAAGGGAGAAGTAGTCGTCGGTGTCAGCGGAGGAAGAGTCGCCGGCGTCAGTGGAGGAGGAGTAAGTGAGGTCTTGGAGAAGAGTTGTCGTCAGAAGTAGAGGAGGAAGGGGGATTGTGAGAATTACGACTAATTAGGGTGATATTACTAGGATTAAGATTTTTTTTTATTTTTTTATTTATAAATTTTAATGATTTATCTAATTTTTTTATTTAAAAGAAAAAATAAATTCAACTCTTAATAATAGCAAAAATACCCAAATTCTTGTAGTTTTGCCATACTTTTAAAACTGTGATATTTTTGCAAGTAGCTATTAGAAATTCGATACTTATGCAAATACGCCTATATATATATATATATAAAGGGGGTTTCCATACATTTGCCTCTTAAAGTAAGAAGCATTATGAGCCTTTGGATTAAGGGGAAGGAAGGGGTGAGATTAAAAGTGGCACGGTGGCATTTTTGTAAATATCGCAAACTTTTTTTTAGTCAACATTTTTTTTATTTGTTGCCTTTAATTGTTCTAAACTGATATCTTTACGTTCATATATAAACACTAGACGTTCATTTATTTGTATTACAAGGTTCATATATTAAGATTAAATGTTCATATAATTTGTACTGAAAGTTTACGAACTAAAGTGAACTAGAGATGTACAAACACATTTTATACTAAAAATTCAATAAGTATATCAAGTATGAACTTATATTGTGTTAAACCCTAAACCCCTAAACTCTAAACCCTAAACCCCTAAACCCTTAAACCCTAAATCTCTAAACCCAAGACCTTAAACCCTAAACCCTAAGCATAATGTATAGTTATTATTTCATCACCCTTTATGTTTATTTATTTTTACTTGGTCTTTGAGGTTCATATGTAATAAGCACATATTCATATATTAGTATTGTAAAGTTCATGTGTAACATACACATGTTCATGTTTGAAATTCTTTTTACTTGGTCTTTGATGTTCATATGTAATATGCACATGTTCATATATTTATTCTGTAAGGTTCATATGTAACATGCACATGTTTGTATCTCTGAAATTCTTTTTAGATAGTCGTTGTGTGTTGATGTTCATATCTAATAACGTCAAGGTTCATATGTGACATGTACATGTTTATATATTAATTATCTGAGGTTCATAAACTAGAGGTTTATATGTTGTGTGTTGACATATCATTTCCATTTAATGCTCATATATTGTCACTTAATGTTCATATATGGTTATGTCTTCTATCTCCAAGATTTAATTTAAAACAATTTAAAAATATTTGTGGTGCACGAAATTAAGAAAAAAGTGAAAAAAATGAAAAACAAAAATTATAAAGGAGTGTTGTTGGGGGAGTTGAACCCAATACCTCATGGTACTCCCCCCACTCTACTACCAGTTGGTCCATGAAGCTTTATTGTTTTATTACAAATTTTTTTTTAAATAAACTAAACGTAGATCACAAGGAGAGACGCGCAATCGATCAAACGAAATAGACGGCCATCATTACTTCGTATCTCGCACCTGGGAAGCCCTTGTACCTGATCCCGAATATATATATATATATAACATCTTTTGTATGAAGTAATTAAAATCAAGTTAGTTTAATCGAACTATATATATTGAAAAGATAGAAAATGTCATATGTAGAAATGCATAATTGTGACATATAGAATCTTACTAGTCTAATCTTAGTTATCACCCTCTTCTAGGGTTGTCAAAAGTTGACCCGATCCGAAAAACTCGACCGACGCGACCGACGCCAAACCCGGCCGACACCCGAAAAGAACAAAAAAATGTATACCCGAGAGTGACCCGACCCAAACTGATCTAGCCCAAACCCAAAAACAATCCGAAACCGATTACATCCAAATGGACTAGCCCGTTTTCAGCCCAATACCCCAAGCAACCCGACCCGAAATCACCAGAAAGCCTAAAGTCAACCAACCTGAATTCACCCGAAATCACCCAAAAATCTAAAGCTACGTGTTTCAACATTAAATATATTAGCTATAATATCCTTAATTAAACATGTATGTAATCAGGAAATGTGTCTGGTGAATGTATCCTAATATTAAGTAAAATACAATTTAATGATAAATGTATTCATTTTGGTTAGTATCTTAGTTTATATCACTATATGGATAGAATTACTATATATAAAATTATTGTTATATTAATCAAAATATTTATGATATAACAAACTCTAAACCTTAAAGCATAATTATGTAACACTCCTTAACCAATTTTTTGCAAATTCACCAAAGTTAAATCTAGTCTATCGACTCTTCAACCTTTAAAGTAACTAGAGAAAATAATTTTCATCATCTGAAATCTTATTTAACTGAAACCCGATTCATCCTGAAATCCGACTCCGCCTGCAATCCGACTTGACCTGAAACCGAATAACCCGAAATCTAGTTCGATCGAAATCCAAATTAACCTGACCGAAATTGATCCAAAAACCTGAATTTACCCGATCAATTAATACCCAATCTGACCCAGGCCAACCTGATTTGATCTGAATCGCTAGTATATCCGACATTGACCCAAATCCGAAACCGAAATTACCTAACCCGAAACCAACCCGACCCGCCCGATTGACACCCCTACTCTATGTAAAGCTATTGTAAAGTGATTATACTTTCATTAGATGGTGCAGTATATATACACGAGTCTTGTAACCAACTCAGGAGAAAATCAATCTAACAAATTCCTAAGATAATCTCCACTAATGCAACTAAGTAAGTGCAGGAAATAATGGGTTTGAAACAGTAAAATACATATTATTAGGAACAACTAACAGAAGCCTAAATAGTCGTAACATTCCCCCGCAAGCTGGACGATCGAGGCGATAAGTGTAGCTTGTTGATGAGATACTCGAACCGGGGACGTAGCAGGGGCTTTGTCAGTACATCAACTAATTGATCATTCGTTGAGACAAATGAGACTCGTAGTGTACCCTGCTGAACCTGCTCGCGTATGAAATGAAACGCTAGGGCGATATGTTTCATCCGAGAGTGGAATACCGGGTTTGCACTTAAGCTTGTGGCTCCTATATGTCGCAATAAATCACCGGCTGGTTGCGTACCTGATGACCAAGCTCGCGCAGGAGTGAAAGGACCCAAATAATTTCAGAAGCTGTGTTCGCCAAAGCCTTATACTCAGCCTCTGTGGAAGAACGAGCAACGGACCTCTGCTTCCGAGAACTCCAGCTTATAGGTGTACTGCCAAAATACAAGAGATAGCCAGAGGTCGACCTGTAATCATCACGATCTCCCGCCCAGTCAGCATCCGAGAAGGCGTGAAAATTCAGAGGAGAGGAAGCTGTAATACGAACTCTAAGATGCAGGGTGCCAGCCAAGTACCGTAACACTCGTTTCAAAGCAGCCCAATGGTCACTAGTAGGGTGTTGCATAAACTGAGAGAGTTTGTTTGTGGCAAATGCAACATCAGGACGAGTTAAACTGAGATACTGCAGCCCGCCAACAACAGCCCTGTACTCGGTCGGAGCTGGAAGAGGGGTACCACCGGAGAGCAGCAGAGGGACGGAAGGAGTCATCGGTGTGGATACAGGCTTGGCAGAAGCCATATCGGCACGTTGCAGGAGGTCATGTATATAGCGCCGCTGAGACAGAAACACACCATCGGAGGTTGGTATAACCTCCACACCGAGAAAATAATTTAATGTCCCCAAATCCTTCAAGGAGAAGCGAGCAGATAAAACAACAATCAGCTTAGAGACGTCCTCCGGAGAGCTGCCAGTGACGATGATATCGTCTACATACACCAGGAGATACAGAGTTACCGTGCCCTGCTGAAAGATGAACAGAGAGGCATCGGCGGTAGAATTGCGAAAGCGGATTGATAGGAGGAAGTCCCGGAGCTCATTGTACCATGCCCGAGGCGCCTGTTTCAGCCCATATAACGCCTTCTTGAGACGACAAACATGGTCAGGGAATTGTTTGTCAAGGAAACCCGGAGGCTGAACCATAAAGACCTCTTCATTGAGTGTACCCTGTAGGAAAGAGTTATTAATATCCAATTGTCGGAGAGGCCAGCCGTGGTGCACTGCCAGAGTAAGCACAACGCGCACCGTGACCGGCTTCACTACCAGACTATAGGTCTCCGAGTAATCCCAGCCCGGTCTCTGATGGAACCCCTTGGCCACAAGGCGGGCCTTGTAACGGTCGAGGGAACCATCCGGATGACGCTTGACCCGGTAGACCCATTTGCATTCGATCAGGTTCTGGCCAGCAGAGGGTTGCACCAATTCCCAGGTGTCGTTGCGACGAAGTGCGTCGGATTCGGACTGCATAGCGGCCCTCCAATCGGGATCCTTCAAGGCTTGTGTGATGGTTGCTGGCTCGTGGTGGAGGTCAGTGTGGGCAAGGAGGTTAAGCTTGGTAATGTGCTTGGAAATATTATTTTGAGACCTGGTGGTTACACCGCTTGTGAGTTTGTGGCGCTTTTGCGGAGGAGGAGGGTGAGGTTGGTTACTGGGAGGAGGCGGAGGAGCTGGTGCAAGCACCAGAGGTTGATCTGGTGGAGTGGGCTGTGGATGGTATTGTTGGGCTGTGTTTGATGGGCCGACAATGGGGGGGGAACAACTTGGGGAATTTTGAGTAGTAGAGCTGGCCGATTGTGGTAGTGGGCCAGTTGGGCCGGACAGTTCGGTTGTGGGCTGAGGAGTAGGGTGTATGATAGGAATAGATATAGTGGTGGTAGTGGGTTCAGGAGGAGTGGACTGGGCGGTCGGCGGCATTAAAGAGCTGAACGGAAACTCATTCTCCATGAATTTCACATGTCTTGATGTATACACCCGGTTAGTCTTTGGATCAAGACAAAGGTAAGCATGTTGGTCCGCCGAGTAACCTACAAAAATGCACATGATCGACTTCGGATCCAATTTATGATTAGTGTATGGTTTAAGCCAAGGAAAACAAAGACAACCGAAACACTTAAGCTTCTGAAAATCCGGTCTGATGTTAAGTAAGCGAAAATAGAGAGAGTCATAATTGAGAATGTGAGTGGGGAGACGGTTAATTAAATAGGTTGCGGTGGTCATTGCATAGGGCCAATATGTGAGGGGAAGGCCGGCTTGGCTAAGGAGGGATAAACCTGTTTCGGCGATGTGTCGATTACGACGCTCGGCCACCCCATTGTGTTCAGGAGTGTGAGGTGGAGTAGTATGATGGCTGATGCCGGTTTGGGCGAGAAAGGGACGGAGACCGATGTACTCCCCACCATTATCGGTGTATAAAAATTTTATTTTATGGTGGAAGTAATTTTCAACAAGAGCTTTGTATTTGGGGAAAATAATTTGCAAATCTGATTTACGCTTTAGTGGATATAGCCATATGTAACGTGTGTAATGATCAACGAATATACAATAGTATCGAAGACCATCAATGGATAACACGGGAGATTGCCAAATATCCGAAAAAATCACCTCTAAAGGGCGTGTGGAAACGAGTGTAGATGCTTTGAAAGGCAATTTGTGGCTTTTGTTTAATTGACAAGAACGACAATCAGATTGCAAAAATGGAGAACTACCCAAAAGAAAGTGTTTTTGAATGAATTTAAAAATAGACGAGGAGGGGTACCCGAGCTTGTGGTGCCACAGCGCCATGGAGGAGGATTGGAGAGTGTGCACTGCCGGTTTGGAGGATGAGGGCCAGAGGTACACTCCATCGACGCAGGGACCCTTAATGGTGCGTTCCCCCGTCCGCAGATCCTTCATGTAGAATGAATCAGGTAAAAAGGTTAATGAGGAGTGAGTTTGGTTAGTCAGTTGGGATACTGATAATATGTTGTGCTTAATGGAAGGAACAAACAAAACATCAGATAACGTAAAATCAGATAGTTTAAGAGTGCCGGAGTTTGAGATCCTTAAACCTGTACCATCACCCATAAACAAGGAGTCTGGTCCGACATATGGATGATGAATGGTCAGGTTCTCGAGGTCCTTGGTAATGTGGTGCATCGCGCCGCTGTCCACAAGGAATGGTGAACTGGTCGAAGCAGTCATGGTGTGCGCCTGGGGCTGTGGTTGCTGATTATACTGCCTATGGGCAGGCGGCAGCGGAACAGCGGGAAATTGCTGCTTGAAGACAGTGCAATGTGCCATGACGTGCCCATGTACATTGCACCACTGGCATTTGCCGAAGTATGGCTTCGGTTGAGAGGACCCCCGCGGAGCAGGTGCACGCGGAGGAGCCTGCTGTTTCTACTGCTGGGGAGGCGATGGCGCCCAAGGTTGGCGAGTGCGAGAGCGGGATCGAGAAGGCCGCGTTTGGGCTGTGAGCGCTGAAGCAGGGCCCAGAGAATGGCGCTGAGACGCAGCAATGGAAAGCTCATGGATGATGAGTTTTTCCAGCAATTCGTCATAAGAGATTGACGAATCTCTCGCATTGACCCCCCTCGACCACTGGTTTATAGGCGTCATCAAGCCCATGCAGGATGTAGTCGGTGAGATCTTCGGCGGCGACGGGATGGCCAATGGATGCGAGGAGGTCTGCAGTGACCTTAACGGAGTGAAGATAGTCCGTAATGGACTGAGAGCCCTTCGACGAGGAGCGGAGTTTGTCCTTCAGTTGCTTCACATGTCCACGCGAAGCATTGGCGTATGTACGCCTGAGGAGATCCCAAAGTTCATGAGAAGTCCGAGTTTGAGTAACCAACGAAGCGACGTTGGCGGAGAGGGTCGTCAGGAGGGCGCCATAGACAAGGCGATCTTGACGCTTCCAAGATTGATAGGCGGGATTCGGGGCTGTGACTGGGGTAGCGCCGGTGGTTGTTGTGGTGGCTGGAGGCGCCGGATGAGATCCGTCAGCGAACCAGAACAGGTCATGACCGTCAAGTAACGCCTCGGCCTGCATTTTCCAATTGATATAATTGAAGGGAGTGAGCTTCACAATAGTGGCTAGAGAGATTGATGTGAAAGGCTTTGTGGGCTCATATGGGTTAGGGATGGTGAAGCTGCCATCAGAGGCCATGGAGGCGAGTTTGAGGAAGGATGAGGAGCGGCGTCCTTAATTAATTGGGAGGGTGGAGGATCGGTTTAGGCGTCTGATACCATGTAAAGCTATTGTAAAGTGATTATACTTTCATTAGATGGTGCAGTATATATACACGAGTCTTGTAACCAACTCAGGAGAAAATCAATCTAACAAATTCCTAAGATAATCTCCACTAATGCAACTAAGTAAGTGCAGGAAATAATGGGTTTGAAACAGTCAAATACATATTATTAGGAACAACTAACAGAAGCCTAAATAGTCGTAACACTCTATTCTCCCTCCATCCAGATACTCTCTTTTTTATCTTCATATTTTTTTATGTTACCCTGTTCTCTAGCATTCTTTAATTATCCTAAGACATAGAATCTTGAGATGAATTTTCATCTTCTTCTCTCAAGCCTTGAAATCTTCCTTGGATTGAAACTTATTTCTTTTGGAGTGAACTACTTATAAGCTCTTATTATGCTTAATAGAACGAGGCATAATTATTCACAGTGATGTGTTTGCTATCACGAGTCTAAACTTCCTTTTCCATGATTAACTATAGTTGCTTTTGTCTTCACAAGTGTAGTTATTCATCTGATGTCTCACCTTTCTTTTCATATTTTAATACCATGTTAATGCAAATGTGTCAATCTGATGGTGTTTCTTTTTCATTGTCTAAGAGTTGGTTGAAGCCTTTATAATTGAAGCATCCATTTTGTTTTCTTTTGTATTATATAAAGAGTTGATGTTTTTATTTTGCTATTTTTGTACATTCATGTCTGGTTATATAGTACCATGTAGGAATGTAGTGGAAAAAGGAAATTTACTAGTGATGGGTTATTTGCATTATGTGTATTTTCTCTCCCACCTTAATATTCCATGTATTAAATATATATATGTGTGTGTAAACTTGTGTTTGTTCTTTTTTTTCTCTCGCTAGTGTATTTACTTTGAAACACTGACCCATCAAGATCCTTGAGTTCACAACATCACCACATTGATACTAATATCTTTATTAGCTTTCCTTATATACTTGATTTTGAATCTTATTTGTCCTCACATGGCTGGAATATGTAAGTTGAGTGACATTGTGATCATGCTGCTTAGTTTCCTTCAGTTTCTTACTTCCACTACTTCAATGAATTTGTTCTATAAATTATTCTTACTACTCATATAATTTTAACATGCAGATGTATGGAAGATTTAGTGAGCACCACTAGCTTTGTTACTTGGTCCCACAAAATAAGGTAGTATAAACTAACTGGTGTAATCCTAGCCTCAAAAAGTGCTTAATTTCAACGTGAATTCATCCTCCAAGTTGTGCTTGAATCGGCCTCGAAATGAGTCTTGTATCGAGCAAATTGTTGGACTGATTTTGGGGATGTTTGAACCAATTTTTGAACGGTTCCTTTTCTTGATTTTTCTAAGAGGATAAGTGGCAAGAACAATTCGCCAAGTTTTTGGAGGATAAACGCATCTAGAACAACTAGACGCTCTTCCATGAACACACGAAGAAAATATGGTTTATTTTTGGACTCTCTCCAAGATAAAACACAAGGTTAACTCCGGTTTTGTTTTTGATTAAACTGCCTAAACAATGGCATAGGAACCAAATTATGTATGCACAAAATGACAAGGAAATAGAACTCTTGAACTAGCCTTAATCAAACTAAGAAAACCCTTCACTTGCACATGAGTGATCCATAAGAAAACGACTAGCATTCTGAACGTAGGCTGCTATTTTATGTAGAGGGATCCATTTTGCAGATGACACTAAAATTTGAAGGCAAAAGCACGTGTGCTTTGAATTTGAGCCCATGAGCAATGAAAATGTTTCGCCGGCGTTACTCTCTATTGGTCTGGGATCAACTTGTTCACACGAATATCATACTTGTCCGACACTCCTTGGTTCCATAGGATTAACTTGATATATAAGGATGGTTATCAAGTTATGGATCGAGGAAAGTCTTGAGGAAATGGCTCGAAACCTGGAGTGATCCCCAAAATCCAAATTTGTGCAAGAGCGACATTGTGTGTGAGGGAAGGCATCTGGCACTTGGGCATTTTCTCCAACACTCTTGACTCCATTTGGCATGTCTGGTCCTTGGACACTTGTGGTAAACATTACAGCTCATTTTAATCAAGTTGGCTTAGAGAGTTGTGAATAGGCAAGGTTAGCATGGCGCGTGGCTCGAGCGATACAACGCTAGCTTGTCCTTGTCCATTTGACTCGGCCACCAAAATACTTGGAGTGTCCTCAACACTTTGACACTTGATGGATTCCCTTGTGAATCATTTGGTGAAGTTGTGGAGGCTTGGTCTTGAAGCTTTTGATGTGGCACAACTGTGATCACATCATCCTTCCTATTTTGATAGAGACTTGACCTCGAATCTAAATGGAGTTACAAAAAACATGATAATGAGTCACTAGCATTTTTTCATCAAAATAAGACATTGTCAAGTCTAATCTCCCACGGTGTAAATGATACATAGAGAGGTATACGCATGCTAAGCCACACTTTTTCTTATGCTTATGGAAATGCTTTATCATATCACAAGTGAAATAACAAGAATTCTTGAATGTGTAGTTAATATAGTGACCTAGATGCATCCTACATGAAATGTCTTGTGTGAAAGAGTAATAATATACACAAGAATCCCTAACCTGATATTTTAATGCATCATGCAACACAGAAGAATCTCTAAGACTAGATGCATGTATAAAAGACATCATGTATGAAGAGACAAAATATGAAGAAGTGAAAGAGACTTCCCTGAATTTTGAAGTTCTTTTGTCTTCCTCATGTGCTATGGTCTACTTAGTTGAAAAACTGCCCTTGCCCCATTGATGATGATCATGGTATCTTCCTTTATGACAAGGTCGAATGTAAGACATGTTGGAAGCATAGGCATTTCATCCTACCATGGAGTAGCCATGAAACTTAGGAATCTAGGAGCAAGAGTTGGAGCTGCAAGAGGCTTTAGTGTTGACCACTTTGAAATGGTGGCACAACGTTGATGATTTGAAGGTGTGGAGGAAGTTGGTGACGGCTCCAAACTTTCCACCTTCTTAGGTGTAAACAAAGTGACTACCTTAGATTCATTCTTCGTTCAACTTCAAGAATAGCAGAAGACTTCACTTGAGATTTCTTGAACTTTTCCCATATTTATTCAGAAGCTTTTTCAGAACTTTCAATGCTTTTTTTCTTGTTGATTTGATCATTAGCTTCCAACACCTCTTTTTTACTCATGGGATGAAAAATGACGTTCTTGCTCGGATAGTTCAAGGTGTACCTCATGGTTTTAGGGTGATACTTTTCCTTTTCAGCTTGTGCCCAAGGTTTTCCCAAAATCAAACAAATGTCTCGAAGGGGCACGACATCATAAACGACAATGGATTTGTATCCATTAAGTGAGAACGTTACCACGGCTTTCTTCGTCACTTCAACATTATATTTTCCATCTTGGAGACTCAACATGTATGGCGAGTAACAACATGCGACGGAGGCCGGAATGAGCGGCGGTTGGGCTTGTAAGATCGGAACGAGAAGCGTCTTGGCACGGAGAGGTTGGGAGAGCAGTGGTGGGGGATGTGAGGCAGTGAGTCAGAGTGAATGAGATATGTCTTTGTTCTAAAAGAAAAAATAAAAGTGGGAGTGAAATTTTAGCCCGCCAAATTGTATGAGTAAAGAAGAATATGGAAAAAAGGCTAAGACTCTTCTCTTACAATAGAAAAAAATTAAGAAAAAATGATGTTTCTAAAATTTTAATAGTCCGTAAAAAAAATTGCATTCTCTCTTAATATACTATTGATTAGTAAAAATTAGTCTGTTGTAAATTGTAATGGTTCAAATTTCATTGGTTGATTCAAACGTTTTGAGCTTAATTATCATATTTGTGCTAATGTAGCTAGAGGCTTTGTCTTATAATCAAACTTTCAATGTAATTTAGGATTACATTATACTTAGTATAATTGGTGATTAAATCATAAAGGATTACATTATACTTAGTATAACTGATATTTGAATAATATGATGATGAAATTATGAGTACAATAAGGATTACATTATAGTGAGTATATACTATCGATATTGAATAATACAATAATGAAGTTATGATTACGTTATACTTTGTATAACCGATATTCGAATAATACGATAGTGAAGTTAGGAATACAATATACTTAGTATAACCGATTTTTGAATAATATGATAAATAAGTTAGGAATACAATACACTTAGTATAACCAATAATCCGATAATACGATATAAAGTTAGGATTACATTCAATATTGATAGTATACACTCAATATAAGGTAATCCTAACTTCATATTGTATCATTCGGATATTGGTTATACTAAGAATATTGTATTCTTTACTTCATTATCGTAGTATTTGAATATCGGTTAGACTAAGTCTAATGTAATCCTAACATCATTATCGTATTATTCAATATAGATAGTATATACTCAATATAATGTAGGCCTAAGTTCATATTGTATTATGTAAATATTGGTTATACTAAGTATATTGTATGCCTAACTTCATTTTCATATTATTTGAATATTATAATGTAATATTAACTTCATTATTGTATTACTCAATATCGATAGTATATACTCAGTATAATGTAATTTGACTTCATTATCATATTATTCTAATATCGTACGTACTAAGTATATTGTATTATTGACTTCATTATCGTATTATTCCAATATCTATTATACACTTATACTAAGTATAATGTAATTCTAATTGCATTCGTTTTATTCAATATTGATAGTATATACTCAGTATAATATAATCATAACTTCTTTATCGTAATATTCTAATATTGTACATACTAAGTATATTGTATTTCTAACTTCATTATCATATTATTCGAATATTGGTTAGACTAAGTATAATGTAATCTTAACTTCTTTATCGTAGTATTCAATATTGATAATCATAAGTTTATACTGTATTATTCGAACATTGGTTATACTAAGCATACTACATTACTAACTTCATTATCTTATTATTCGAATATTTGTTATACTAAGTATAATGTAATTCTAAATTCATTATCGTATTATTCAATATTGATACTATATACTTAGTATAATGTAATCCTAGTTTCATGTCGTATTATGCGAATACTGGTCAAACTAAGTATATTGTATTCCTAACTTCATTGTTTTATTATTCGAATATCGATTATACTAAGTATAATGTAATCCTAACTTTATTATCGTATTATTCAATATAGATAGTATATACATAATATAATATAGTCCTAGCTTCATATCATATTATTCGAATATTGGTTATGTCAAGTATATTGTATTCCTAACTTCATTATCATATTATTCGAATATAGGTTATACTAAGTATAATGTAATCTTAACCGTATTATTATAATATTCAATATTGATAGTATATACTAAATATAATCTAATTTTAACTTCATTATTGTATTATTCAATATCAATAGTATATATATATATACTTAATATAATGTAATCCCAAATATATATCGTATTAGGCGAATTAGCATTAAATACCCAAAAGCATAATCGGCTTTGTATAAATGCCTAAGGTTTCAAAATAGTAGCACTATATACCCAAGTTTTTGCAATAATGCCTAATTTTGATGCAAAAATTCCAAATTTTAATGGATAAGGTGAAGATAAAAAAAAAGGTAAAATAATTTTTGAATAAAACTTTTTCTTTTGTTGATAACCACATTAAAATAACTTACTAATGATAGCCATATATTTCAAGTTTAGATAATTAGTGCATTATGGGATTAAAATGTCATGTATATTTGAATGCAACCATGTTAAAGAGGTAATTCTCCTTGTTGTGTTGACTATATAAGGAATGTGTGAGTTTTAATGTTTGATTAGACTCTATTGTAAAATTGCATTGTGGTTTAGACTTTATCATATATGTGACCTGGAAAACTTCTTAATAGCCTGAAAAAGTGCATACTAGCCTGAAAAACGATTTTTAAAGTCTACATGTGATTCTTGATTATTGCTTTATGGGGTTGATTATAATACATGTATATGTGAATGCAAGCATGTTGAAGAGGTAAATATCCTTGTTGTGATGACTGTATGATGAACATGTGAGTTTAATGTTTGGTTAGGCTAATAGGCTTTGTTGAAGAATTGCATTGTGACTTAGACTTTATGAGATATGTGACCTGAAAAACTTCATAATAGCCAGAAAAACATTTTTTAAAGCATAGATGTTATTCTTAATTACTGCTTTATGGGGTTGATTATAATGTCATGTATTTGTGAATGCAACCATGTTGAAGAGGTAAATGTCCTTGTTGTGTTGATGGTATGATGAATGTGAGTTTTAAATGTTTGGTTAGGCTTTGCTGAAGAATTGCATTGTGGCTTAGGCTTTATGAGATATTGGACCTGAAAAACTTCATAAAAGCCTGAAAAGATGCATACTAGCCTGATTTTTTTTAAAAGCCTAGATGTTATTCTTGATTACTGCTTTATGGGATTGATTATTATGTCATGTATCTGTGAATGCAACCATGTTGAAGAGGTAATTGTCCTTATTGTGTTGATTGATGATGAATGTGTGAGTCTTAATGTTTGATTAGGCTTTGTTGAACAGTTGCATTGTTACTTAGACTTTATGAGATATGTGACCTGAAAAACTTCATAATAGCCTGAAAAACTTTTTTTAAGTCTAGATGTTATTCTTGATTATTGCTTTATGGGGTTGATTATAATCTCATGTATCTGTGAATGCAACCTTTTTTTACAGAAAAAGTACAAGTGGGATAGGCAATAAATGTTTTATGGGCGGATAAATCAGAATTCAAGGTTTGCTTATCTACAAACTATTGTGAACACCCTTAGGGTTGGAGACTGGGAAAGGATCCTAGAGGGGCCTTTTGGTGCGGTTGTAAAAATAATGAAGAATTTGAAAATGTTAGCACAACTCCTACACCATGTGTTGTTTAGGAAGTTGGAAACAAACGGACAAACAACAAAGGAATGGGGAAGGCTAGTCAAATAGAGAAAAGGATTCTTCCACATCGATCTCCAAAGCTTTCTAGAAATGCAAATCACCTTGACGAAATTTAGAAGAGCAAAAATTAGTGAAAACGATCACGAAGAATCCCAATGTAGAGGGGATGACTCAACTGGTCAAATGGATGCAAGATGAGAGGTTAGTAATTCAAACCAAACTTAATGTGGTTATTTTGATGATTGCTTTTCGATGTAGTTATTAATGTGTGGATGACTGATCTGGTGAATTAGATGCTTTGTTTTGATTGCTTCCGAAATTTGAATGATTACACTTTATGAGATATATGACCTAAATAAGTTCATAATATCTTGAAAAACCTCATATTGGCCTGAAAAACCTTATTTTGACAGATAAAGATTGTAGAAGATATATAACCTGAAAAAGTTCACAATGGCCTGAAAACTTCACAATAGCCTGAATGGCATTATATCTCATAAGTATTTATATATTTACTAATACATTCTCACCGCAGTGTTAAACCCCGAATTGGCCCTACAAGGGAATCCCTAGATAGATTTTTTTTAAAAAAAAATCTTGCGCTCAAATCTTGGTTGGAAGGTGAGGTAAGATTCGAATACAACTTCGTATATATTTAAGAAAATGCAACATAGTCTTCATTGCAAACGTTAACATTCATAAACCGTTTCAGCATATGGAGCAAATTTTGTACTTCATTCGTCAAAGTATCTCACAGGATCATGCACAATACGTGAAGGTGGTAGTGCTTGACACATTTTGGATAACCTTCGTCACCACGGAGCTCGAGCGCATAAGGAATGGATATCAAAAAGTTGGTGAGGATGTACTAATGAAGTATATGAAGGGTCAAGCACCTAGGGATATTCCCAAGAGTTGGGATGAGGCCGAGCGCATATATTTTCCCTTCAACATCGAGTTGAAGCATTAGATTAATTGCTTGAGAGATTGACCTCTCTGACTGGTGTGTCACAATACGACTCCGAGATAAATTTGTACATAGATGCAGAGGTGATTGCTCATATTTTGCTAGTGACCGAAGTTATTCCACTCTATGTCAAGCAGCATGAGCCACCGGCGAAGAGATGTGAATCAGTTTATGACAAGCCAATGTCTGTATTGCAACCAATGGATAATAAAACCAACAAGAGTGGCTAAGTACTCTTCACTTTTAACGGAAAGTCTTGTATTTCAACCATATACATGCTAAGTCTTGTTTTTGTGTTTTGCAGAGGAGACTGTGGGGTGTACACTCTTAAGTACATTCAATTATGGACCTTAGGAATGACAAAAGTTGATCTTGTGGCCGACAAGTATGTGGATGGATTCAGAAGTTCAATTTCCTTTCGTTCACAAAACCAATTGGCCATTGTCTCCACAATCGCATCAAATAGTGCAAGAACAGGGCACTAACACTGAGTTTTCCAAAGACCATTCATAGACTCAGCATTGTTGGTCCTCATGATGTTGAATCTATTCCCATGGAAATGTACCCTCGTCCCGTTTTTAACTCTTTCATCTTGAAGATATTTACCAACCCTTTTACAAAGGAAGCGATAAGTTGAGAAAACTGATGATTGAACTTGTCCACCGTGTAACCCTTTGCAGCTTTTTTGAAAATGGCAAAGAGGTCACCCCTACCATATTTCCTCTTGAACTTTTGATAAATGTGATATATATACAACCCATGCTTGGCCAATAAATAGTTATTTCTTAGAGCCTTGCCAATGCTAGCATGACTGTGAGACACAAAAAACAGTTATGGACCATCTTTAACGACAACCCTCAATTCACTAAAGAAAAATGACCACACATCATCGTTTTCACTGTTAACAACCGTAAAACCCATTGGAAAATGTTGTCCATTTCCTTCTTGAGCAGTCTCTAGGAGAAATATACCCTTGTACCTTGCACTCAAGTGATTGTCGTCCACTGAGATTGCCTATATTTGCCAAGCATTATAGTTAACTTTCTAACCTGCCAAAGAGAAATACGTCCTGGCAAACTAATATATGACCTAACTTTCTAACGTGTAGTCTAACTTACTGTCTTTTACAATTGCAGAGCCATATATCCATTTGACCTGACAAAGGGATCTATGACCTGACATTTGGTAAATGAAGTCTAACCTTTTTCAGATGTGGCCCTACCCTTATCCATGCACCCAACGCCCAGAAAACATACTTGAATCGTTGGTTAGAGTCTCTTACTATTCGTGTGTACATTCCTGGATTTGACTGTTGTAACATGTACATATAAGAATACATGCAAGTATAGATTTTCTCTGATGTATCATGTGCCATATCCTGGGCTTACAGGCATGCTCGATTGGCCTTGTAGTATCTTGTCTTTATTCCAAGCTCTCTCATGAAATCATGTATCTCTGAAGCACGTAGCCCTCTATGACCGTATAAAAATCTGACATAAATTCAATTGTTTTATGGCAAGAATGACAAAAAAAGCCCAATTCCTACACTTTTGCAATTCTTTTTTAAACAAGTCATTTCTGCAAATGGGCTTTTGCTTTTGGTTACGGTTGCAATTAGGCCTATCGTATTATTCGAATATTGGTTATATTTAGTATATTGTCTTTCTAACTTCATTATCGTATTATTCAATATCGATAGTATATACTCAATATAATGTAATCCTAACTTCGTGATCGTATTATTCAAAATTTGATAGTATACTTAGTATAATGTAATCCTAAGTTCATATCTTATTATTCGAATGTTGATTATATTATGTACATTGCATTTCTAACTTCATTATCATATTATTTAAATATCGGTTATACCGAGTATAATGTAATCCTAACTTTATTATCGTATTATTCAATATCAATATTATATACTCAATATATGTCATCCTAAGTTAAAAAAAAGAGTGAATTTCTCCATCCTAATCCTAAAACTCAAATCTTAAGTTGAAATTTTAAAATTTGGGATTCCTCTGAAGGTTCTACCCAAAATTTTCATCCAAAATAATTGGCGCTCGTGACTCTTTTCTCTCTTTCTCTCCACCGCTTCTCTCTCATTGTCGCTCTGATAAAGCACCTTCATCGATCATCTGTCTTCTCATGGGATATCTCAATATCCCAAGATTTTGAAACGGTTCACAGTTTTTGAGTTGTAGGTTTTCTTCTTTTCTACTCTAAAACCCTCATTTCACCATCTTGTAGGTTCGGGGCAAGTCTCGTCACCCGAGACTTGCCCCGAACCCGCTCTTATATAGAGCATCTGAGTTTGGGCAGTTACATGTCGGTTGGAGTAGTTGAAAAATAGGTATGACGGTTAAGTTGGTTAAAACCCGCCATAACTGCCAAAAAACCGCGCCAGTCAAACCACACGGTTTGTGACAAACCGTGCGGTAAACCGTGCACCTTTACTGAGAACCGCACCGGAATGGCTTTCTGGCACACCGCACAGTTTGTCACAAACCGTACACCTCAACTGAGAGCACACTGCACGGTTTAAGGCCCATGGTGCACGGTTTGTTATAAACCGTGCACTTCCTCTGGACTCCGAAAATCACCTTTTCCGGTGTCCGCCTCCGGTGTCCGCCTCTTATACCATGACACGTTTCGTAACTCCGAGTCCGAAGCCACGCACCCGAGTTGTGCACTCCGCACCCCCGAAACTCGTCATGCGCCGAACGAACTCCTTAAGTCTCGAGCGAATCCCGACTACACCAAATGGCTGATGACACTAAAATCACCAACATTCCTCCCCCATTTTAGTGTAATCCTTGATTCACTTAACAAACATACATCAAACACAAACTCATGCATCAATGAAAATGTCCTTAGGATTGAATTTTCACATTAGTGTAGTACACATTCCAAATAATCGAGAATCAGGGTGTCCAAAGGATTGAACCCATCAACTCATTTGACTACCTGAAGATACAAACACACATAAGTTTCTACACTACTCCAAGTGCTAACTTGACACTATTCTAGCCATGTGTCCTTATCCATTCACGAACGCATATAAAGCCAAGCCCGACCAAGTTGAAGTGGCACCACTTCACGCTCGTATAGGTGGATTGTTTTAATCATGCACCTGCAAATGCATTTTTTTCAAAAGATCCATTAAGAAGAGAATCTTTGTAACACCCCCGACTTACGTCGGTAGTGCCACACGCCAGTGACCTCAGACGTTGCTGTCCGATGTCACCCAAGGCTTTAATCGGAATAATTAATCTTAAATAAACATAATACACAACGAAAGGTTAAACAGCGGAATACATTTTTAAATGGAACTCAACCATTTTTTATTAAAAGATTTCTCCCAATACGAGAGGAGTGTTTTACAACAGAGTGAAATCACAGCGAAAAACTTATAAATTACACAGCGGAAGACTTGAAGAATAAATCTATTACATGACTTAGTGGTAAGAATAAATAATAATTGACAACCTTTAAAAAAAATACTAATACTTGAATCTCCAACTGCAAGTCTCTTCTTCAACGGTTACTTCGGACTTCGGGAACCAACCACTGATGTGCCGTATAGGACGGATGACACCAGCCAACCATGCAAGGAATAAAACCCGGTTGGTTAGTCTAATAAAAGACTATACAAGGGTGAAAACAGATGGTTCTAGTGATCGTAACCGTTTACTATCATTGTCTCTCAAATAACAACCGAAGGAACGATATATAACCTGAAACTTTCACGGAATGATTAAAGTTTAGACATGCACTAAAAAGGAAATGAGCCTTATGGGAAACGTATGAAGAGAGGACTCCAAAAGATTGAGTCTTATGGAAAAGTATGACAATTGTTTGGGAACGTTATAGTTTCATACAAGCGTTTAAAAATGACTTAATCATTTGGGTCCACGACCAACCTCACCGCACAATGCGAATTCAGATTGGAAAGAGAACTTACTCTAATCGAAGTCCAGGCGAGTTTCCAAGTTGTACTTCTCGCCCGAGGGTTCATTAATTATGTGCCTACCCGCACTTATCTTATCTAAATTTCAAAACGGATATTCATGTTAAAGCTTTTTAATATGATCTCGAGTAACTACGAAAGTTTACGATATCGAGGGACTACGAAGGCTTACGATCTTGAGTGACTACGAAAGTTTACGATCTCGAGTAACTACGAAAGGTTATGGTCTCGAATGACTACGAAAGTTTATGGTCTCGAATGACTACGAAAGTTTATGGTCTCGAATGACTACGAAAGTTTATGATCTCGAGTGACTACGAAAGTTTACGATCTGGAAAGCATTTAGAGGCTGGGTCCACTAATACTGAGTTATAAAGAAACGATTAATCCCCATAAGGAATTAACGTTCCTACGAATACTCATGCTAATCTAGCATTAAAGTTTACATTTAAATCCACAACAAAACCATTACGGTCATTAACAAGTATAATAGCGTTGTTTCTAGCAATATATACAACCTACTATAATATCATATTTTAATCACGTTATTTATAAAATCTGTTCCCAAACGAAAACAACAGTTCACTCCGATTTAATTAACAACTAAAAGCAATTGATAATTAATGGAACATGGAATGATTAATCAAGAGCGAACCGCCACTTGCCTTAGTCTAGACGAACGATAGAGCGACGACAGGTTTCTGGGTCCGGAACGGGAACGGAAATCGGATTACAGATTCCTACGACGACGACCCACAACGAAACCCTAGGTTAGATTCGACAATAAAATGATACGAATCTAAGAAAGAACGAACGAAATCGAAAGAACGAAAGTCCCGCCCGAGACCGGATTGTCCAAGGCCACGATCGCGATTGCCAAGGCAATCCGCGGTCGCGGCAGGGATTCCGCGGTCGCGGCCGTCGAGGACTTCGTCCGTGAGTGTCAAAGACAGCGGCCGCGGCAGTTCATGTCCGCGGTCGCGGCCATGAACTCCGGCGACCCTAAAACGGAGAAAACTCACCGGCGACAACACGACGGGGCTCGAGACGAGGGGGCTTCCACTCCGGTCCACCTTGCGCCTCCAAAGTACCACTCCTCGGCCACCACCACCTCCGGCGAGAGCTCCGGCGACTCCACAAGATTTCTGGCGAGCTCGAAACTCCGGCGACTAAGGAAAACGAGAAAGAGAGGAGATATGATGTTTGGGTGCTCAAAACCCTCCATCCCGGCCTCCTTTTATAGCCAAAGAAGGAGAGCAGCCCCCGACCAAATCAACGGCGACTCAGAAGAGTGACGGCAACGAAGAACACGTGGCACGCATGCACTTTTCTGCGGTCGCGGAAAATTCCCTTTCCCAGTGCTGTTGAGCACTATTTTTCCGCGGTCGCGGAAGTTCTGCCGCGGTCGCGGAAATGTCCTTTTCGCATCCGTTTGCTCAGGAAAGGATATAACACGGGTTTCAACCCCGGAAAATAAATATTTGTACCCAAACAAATATTCTAAGCCTCGACAATATGTCGAATGTATTTTCCAAGGCTCAGGGAATTTTTATAGAGATCATACACGTTACAGAAATTCTGAATTTTGCCAAACGCGTCTTGCTTTCCCAACGAGAGTTGGAAATTTACCCAAATACCCTTACTAAAAATGAGGGGTATTACATCACTACCCCCTTAAAAGAAGTTTCGACCCCGAAACTAGCATTGCTAAACTAATGGGACTTGTTTCACCATAATCTCACTACCTGATCTTAACTTCATTAATCATTGCATCAAGTACTTGCTCTTGGAAAACGATATGTTTCCTCAACCATACCACTATCTCGCATAGCCTACTTCCACGTACTATTCTTGTACTAACTCGTGACCATCCTCAAGGTCCTAATTATCTTAGGATAATTGTCTACTAAAATCATCGCAATAGACTCGCTAAACCTTAAGCATAAGTATACACATATTTCTCTTTCACTTTTCTCTAAACTTCTCCTAAAGTATGTACCTTATCTTCCTTAAGTCGATATCCTTGAATAAATTTGGTTTCCGAAACCTGTACCATAAAAAATCGAACTATTTACTCGATCATGATTCCACTTACAACATACTGCCTACATTCCTTACTCTTGCTAGAACAGATGTGATCATTCACAAGATTACCATTGTCTCGCTCCGAGTATCCATTATAATCTCCAGTATAACATTGCTATGTTGCCCTATTCCGCAAAAAGACCTTGATGTCCTCAAATAGAAGAATACAGCATTTTTCTGCTAACTTTCCTTCGATGATCAGATCCTCAAAGTATATACATAGAATTCCACTATACCTCAACTTAGTACCTCTCTTGTCATATAGACCTTACTCCTTACATACACGACTCACCTATTACATTGGTTACCTTACTCACATTTGGCCCTTGTGCCATATCTTTAACTCAAAATCTTCACTCCTGTGATCCCACAATTACTCACACCACAGCCTATGTCCGATTACCTCAACATGATTTACTAATCCTCTCCATAGGATTATACTCTCGTCTTACCCAAACGTGTCATACGATCACCTTAATAAACGTGGGTCACCTTTTCCTCAAGTCCACTTGATATCATATACATACTTACTTTATGCCACACTATTGACCTTCAAAACTGTAACAACTTTTACCGGTCGAGTTTGCTATTCACCCAAAAATCCTTAGGCAATCAGTTGTCCTCATGCGATTTATTATCCCAAATCGAGCACCCTTTTTCTTTATGGATATTTACCGTATATCCAAGATTAACCTAACGTATTCCATTATTCAGTCTCTAACTTAAGCCTTTAAGGTTCTTCAATTCTATTTACTCAAAAATACCATATTGATGAACGACGCCTTGCCATCAAAATCACTCACTTTACGTCCTAATCCTTCAATGAGTACATACAACTAACACTGTCACTTCACTCCTTAAACGTACATACGACCATTTTCCATGCTACATCCTTTTGGTTTATCGATATCCTCTGAATATCTAGGCCCTACACCATAATCTTTCAATTTCAAGTGGGCTTTCTCCCAATACAATCGTTCACAACTTAATTCTTCCAAAAAGTGTTATACCATAAGCTTTATAGACGACACACTCACTTAAAATCCAAGTATCAAACTTTGCAAATTCCCAAGTATCATAACTCTCTATTCCCTGAAAGTACAATTCCCTAATTCAGTTCTTTGGCCCCTATTAAAGTTGACCCAAAAGCTCACTTTCAACTCAAAACCTCTAGTTTCCTCAAAACAAGCTCACTTTCAACTCAAAGGAAATGAGCCTTATGGGAAACGTATGAAGAGAGGACTCCAAAAGATTGAGTCTTATGGAAAAGTATGACAATTGTTTGGGAACGTTATAGTTTTATACAAGCGTTTAAAAATGACTTGATCATTTGGGTCCACGACCAACCTCACCGCACAATGCGAATTCAGATTGGAAAGATAACTTACTTTAACCGAAGTCCAGGCGAGTTTCCAAGTTGTACTTCTCGCCCGAGGGTTCATTAATTATATGCCTACCCGCACTTATCTTATCTAAATTTCAAAACGGATATTCATGTTAAAGCTTTTTAATATGATCTCGAGTAACTACGAAAGTTTACGATATCGAGTGACTATGAAGGTTTACGATCTCGAGTGACTACGAAAGTTTACGATCTCGAGTAACTACGAAAGTTTATGGTCTCGAATGACTACGAAAGTTTATGGTCTCGAATGACTACGAAAGTTTATGATCTCGAGTGACTACGAAAGTTTACGATCTGGAAAGCATTTAGAGGTTGGGTCCACTAATACTGAGTTATAAAGAAACGATTAATCCTCATAAGGAATTAACGTTCCTACGAATACTCGTGCTAATCTAGCATTAAAGTTTACATTTAAATCCACAACAAAACCATTACGGTCATTAACAAGTATAATAGCGTTGTTTCTAGCAATATATACAACCTACTATAATATCATATTTTAATCACGTTATTTATAAAATCTGTTCCCAAACGAAAATAACAGTTCACTCTGATTTAATTAACAACTAAAAGCAATTGATAATTAATGGAACATGGAATGATTAAGCAAGAGCAAACCGCCACTTGCCTTAGTCTAGACGAACGATAGAGCGACGATGGGTTTCTGGGTCCGGAACGGGAACAGGAACGGAAATCGAATTACAGATTCCTATGACGACGACCCACAACGAAACCCTAGGTTAGATTCGACAATAAAATGATACGAATCTAAAAAAGAACGAACGAAATCGAAAGAACGAAAGTCTCGCCCGAGACCGGATTGTCCAAGGCCACGATCGCAATTGCCAAGGCAATCCGCGGTCGCGGTCGCGGACGTCGAGGACTTCGTTCGCGAGTGTCAAAGACAGCAGCCGCGGACGCGGCCGACCTTATCACTGCAGCGGTCGCGGCCATGAACTCCGACGACCCTAAAACGGAGAAAACTCACCGGCGACGACACGGCGGGGCTCGAGACGAGGGGGCTTCCACTCCGTTCCACCTTGCTCCTCCAAAGCACCACTCCTCGGCCACCACCACCTCCGATGAGAGCCCCGGGGACTCCACAAGAATTCCGGCGAGCTCGAAACTCCGGCGACTAAGGAAAACGAGAGAGAGAGGAGATCTGATGTTTGGGTGCTCAAAACCCTCCATCCGGGCCTCCTTTTATAGCCAAAGAAGGAGAGTAGCCCCCGACCAAATCAACTGCGGCTTAGAAGATCGACGGCGACGAAGAACACGTGGCACACATGCACTTTTCCGCGGTCGCGGAAAATTCCCTTTCCCAGTGTTGTTGAGCACTATTTTTCCGCGGTCGCGGAAGTTCTGTCGTGGTCGCGGAAATGTCCTTTTCGCACCCGTTTGCTCAGGAAAGGATATAACACAGGTTTTAACCCCGGAAAATAAATATTTGTACCCAAACAAATATTCTAAGCCTCGACAATACGTCGAATGTATTTTCCAAGGCTCAGGGAATTTTTATAGAGATCATACACGTTACAGAAATTCCGAATTTTGCCAAACGCGTCTTGCTTTCCCAACGAGAGTTGGAAATTTACCCAAATACCCTTACTAAAAATGAGGGGTATTACAATCTTCAACCTAACTTTACTTATAGGTCCGAGCACATACCTTGGGATGAAGAATGAACATGTGCTCCAAACTCTAAGTGTAGGCTTTCCACATTGAATTCAGCCTCCAACGTCATATTAGAGGGGAATTGGGTGTCCTACCATTAGAGATTTTTAAACGGGCTTGAAACCCATCCCGATAGCCGACTTGATCACCAAGTCCCTGGCTAACCCCTTTGTCAAGTGGTCCGCCAAATTTTGGTTAGATCGAACAAACTCAATAGTAATCACCCCATGAGTGATCAACTCACATACCGCGCTATGTCTAATGCCCAGGTGTCGTGACTTACCATTATACACTTGGCTATAGGCTTTAGCCAAAGTAGCTTGACTATCACAATGGATAGAAATGGGTGACACCAGTTTCTGCCACAAAGGAATCTCGTAGACTAAGTTCCTTAGCCATTCCGCCTCTCTACCGACAGCGGCCAAAGCTATGAATTCTGATTCCATAGTCGAACTTGTAATGCAAGTTTGCTTCTTAGAAGCCCGTGAAATGGCACTCCCCTAAGCAAGAATACCCAACCACTAGTAGAAGAATGATCTTCTATGTTAGTGATCCAACTCGCATCCAAATACGCTTCTAAAACCGAAGGAAATCCGACATATGACAAACCATAATTCATGGTTCCCTTTAAGTACTTGAGTACCCTCCTTATTGCTTGCCAATGATGAGTACTAGGATTACTAGTATATCCACTCAACTTCCCTACAGCATAAGCAATATCCGGCCTTGTGCTCGTCATGGCATACATTAAGCAACCAATCACTTGTGAGTACTCGAGTTGTGATACAGCTTTACCCGAATTGGGCATAAGCTTCACACTCGGGTCCATAGGAGTGCTAACCGGAGAACAAGTCTCATAATTGAACTTCTTAAGCACTTTCTCAATGTAATGAGATTGTGACAAAGAGAGTCCCATATTCTCACGTTTGATCCTAATATCAAGGATCACATCCGCCTCCCCCATGTCTTTCATGGCAAAGCTTGATGACAAAAATGCCTTTGTAAGGTCCACTTGTTTTTGATCTGTACCAAAGATCAACATGTCATCAACATACAAGCAAATGATTACTCCATTACCGAATTTATCAAACTTGCTGTATACACACTTGTCCGACTGATTTAACTCGAATCCGCTCAACAAGACAACCTCATCAAACTTTTGATGCCACTGCTTAGGTGCTTGCTTTAGCCCATACAATGACTTTACTAACTTATACACCTTATGCTCATTATCGGGCATAATAAACCCTTCAAGTTGCTTCATGTACACCTCCTCCTCCAAATCACCATTCAAGAATACCGTTTTGACATCCATTTGGTGAATCACAAGATCATTAATAGCCGCCAAGGCAATCAACAACCTAATGGTAGAGATCCTAGCAACCGGAGCATAGGTATCGAAATAATCAATACCTTCCTTTTGTCTAACCTTGGATAACCAATCGAGCCTTAAACTTGTCAATAGTACCATCGACTTTCATCTTCCTTTTGAAGATCCACTTGCAGCCCAAAATCTTGCAACCTGGTGGGAGATCCGATAAGACCCACGTGTTATTTCCCATGATGGAATCCATCTCATCATTAATTGCTTCTTTCCAGAAAACAACATCTTGAGACCTAATTGCCTCACCAAAAGTCCTAGGGTCCTCATCAATATGATAGCAATATGAGTATTGGAACCCAACTTCATCACTAGATCCCTCAACCAAGTAAACTTGGAAATCTGGACCGAAAGATTTTTCAATCCTTCCTTGCTTGCTCCTACGGAGCACAGGTGACTCATTAGAAGGTACGGTCGAACCATCTCCTTCTTTAGTTCCACTTGTACTAGGAACCAAATCCTTTGGTCTAGGTATGGACGAGAATCGATTCTCATCAAATATTGCATCTCTAGACTCAATCACGGTGTTAACCGAAATAGAATCATTAGGCTCTATCACATAGAACCTATAAGCCTTGGAATGCTCAGCATACCCAATAAAGAAGCAATCAATACCTCTTTCCCCAAGGTTTTAATCTTGGGCTGGGGTAGTCTAACGACCGCCCTACATCCCCAAACTCAAAGATAATTCAAGCTCGGTTTCTTTTTGCACCAAAGTTCATAAGGGGCAATCTTGTTCCTTTTGTTAGGAACCCTATTTAAGAAATAGCAAGCCGTTAATATGGTTTCACCCCAAAATCCGTCACTCAATCCCGAGTAGGATAACATGGAATTAACCATCTCTTTTTGGACTTTATTCTTTCTCTCCGACACACCATTTTGTTGTGGCGTGTAGGGAGCCGTAGTCTCATGTATAATGCCTATGGATTGGAAATACGCAGGATCATAATATTCTCCACCTCTATCGGTGCGTAGTTTCTTAATCAAGTCATTTTGTTGTAAATCAACCTCGGTTTTATAAACCTAAGTTTATCTAGGGCCTCGTCTTTAGCATGCAATAAATACACATAACAATAACGAGAATAATCAGAATAATAGAACGCACACCATAAATCTCAAAACATATTTAAAATATAAATAACCGACCAGTCTATACGGAGTACATTAGGGTCTAATGACTAATCTGTTTGGAAATAGTAGAGTCAAGTTTTATCCAATCAGTATAACTATACTGTAGGGCATAACATGACCAGTAGACTAAAAAATAATCTGGTCAACCTAGTAGACTTTTCATCAAGTAATCTGTATTAAATACAGTAGACCTGAATCAAGTAATCTAGAAACATGAGTAATCTATGCAAAGCATAGTAGACTTCATAAAAACACACAAGACCTCATCTACTTCATGAGATTCTTGTCCTTAGTCTCTTGAGATTTAAGTTATGATAATGCTATATATACTTATATACATACACTCACATGAGGAAACAAAATTTTATACATTCCTCATCACCCATTTAACTATTTAAGTTAAAATATCATGATCATTATTTTGATCATCTAGTCACATAAAATGAGAATTTGAACTAATGTGACTTATATCATGGTCATACCATACACCTTCATCATCCAATTAAATGGAATGGAACCGAGTATTTGATTTTCCAACCATGATCATATTATGACCAAAATTTCTTATGGTCATACACATGTGTTTCCCCCAATTTAATGATACGTAAACACACATATTTCACTCATATGAGGTTTCATGTATATCGTAGACAAACATCCTCATACGAGATTTCAATTGCCACTATATGCGGTTAGCATACAATACATGACACCAACAATAATTTAATTCTTATCCATACATATAAATAAATGTTATATGTATACATGTCCAGAGATAACATAATCTTTTGCATATATCTTAAGATCATCAACATGACTTAAATCTCACGGCCTTCGCATAACCGCACATGAATGAAATATCCATCCACTTGACACATTTAATACCACATCCAAGACCATATAAAAACCAGTCTTTTATAAATATGTATATATCCAATACATAAATAACATAGAGGTATGAAACCTCTATTTCCACGGCCCCAAATCACCACCAATCATGCTTTATACGCATTGGCCTTTATCGTGATTAGAATGTGTGGCTTGTCAAATAAATTTGATAGCCAACCACTACCGCACATGACCATCAATTAATTGATCTTGCCATTTTCCATTTGTTTCACTTCCTTGTCTCCTCTAAGATCTCATTCTCCGGATTCTCCGGCACCGGTGGCATCGGCATACTCAGAACGTACACCACCTTGAGCGTCGTGAGGAGGAAGTGCATCTTCTTTTGCCATCTCCGAAAGTCCACGCCCTCGAACTTCTCCAATTTCCCGAACTTGGATGTCATCTCACGAACGGAAGCATCCGCCGTTGATCAAACACGAAAATATTGATTTTGAATGTTATGTAGGGTATCTCGGTGATCAATATCTTGGATATAGATTGAATTGTGTTTGGACACTTTCCAAAATCAATATTTCGACCCTATAGATATTGCCTCGGGTTACACGAAATTCGATTCGGGATAAGACAATCTCACGCCTCTAAAGATTCAGGCTTAATCAATAGAGAACACTTGAAGATTTCGGTATTGTTCGATATAGAGAGATTGGTAATATTTCTCGTCACCCGAGACTTGCCCCGAACCCGCTCTTATATAGAGCATCTGAGATTGGGCAGTTACATGTCGGTTGGAGCAGTTGAAAAACAGGTATGACGGTTAAGTTGGTTAAAAACCCGCCAAAACTGCCCAAAAACCGCGCCAGTCAAACCGCACGGTTTGTGACAAACTGTGCGGTAAACCGTGGACCTTTCCTGAGAACCGCACCAGAATGGCTTTCTAGCACACCGCACGGTTTGTGACAAACCGTGCACCTCAACTGAGAGCACACTGCACGGTTTAAGGCCCATGGTGCACGGTTTGTTACAAACCGTGCACTTCCTCTGGACTCCGGAAATCACCTTTTCCGGTGTCCGCCTCTTATACCCCGACACGTTTCGTAACTCTGAGTCCGAAGCCACGCACCTGAGTTGTGCACTCCGCACCCCCGAAACTCGTCATGCGCCGAACGAACTCCTTAAGTCTCGAGCAAATCCCGACTATACCAAATGGCTGATGACACTAAAATCACCAACAAATTTCATCCTCAATTCCAGTCGTCCATCTTGCACACTTGCTCTCGTCCACGTTTTCTGTCGGTGCTTCTCTTTCAAAGTACCGCTCTAGATTTATCTTTTCTTCTCTGTTTCCTTTTGTTCTCAAGTGATTTTGTGCTATCTGAGCTTGCTGATTTTGTAATAAAGGTAAGATCTCTAGACTGAAAATCATTAGATATTGAGATGTTGCCAAAAATCCGAAACAAGAATCTGATATGATAAGGTGTATTCGGCGTTTAGTAGAGAAGTTAGTTTCAAATCCAAATTAAGCAGAGAGTGGTTCCGATTGAGGTGGATCATTCGTTCTATTATCTTATTTCTTCACATAAATAAAATATTCAATTACACGTACACTAATATTTTCCTGACAATAGGTACCCCTTAGTTAACACCTTATTCCATGAATCCTGAGTCTTAGTTATACATATAACAAATGTTTTCATCCTGATGCTTAGTTTGAAACATATGATAAATAACTACACACATATTTTTTTTTGAGCGGAACTACACACATATTAAAACTAAATGGGTCTGTAGAAAAAAGAATTAAATTAAGATATGAAATTAGACACATTATTCAATCCACACACTCGGTACATTTCCGAGAATCCGGACACTTATGAGTGCAACTCCAGCTCCATTCTAATCCCCTCTCCCTTATCATGTAAACCGCTAAAATAATGTATATGTTAAAATCCTCTAATAAAAAATTATTGCTAAGATTTATAATTCAGTAGATGTTAGTTGTAACGCGAAAATTATAAAACTACACTTTTTTCCATCCCGACATATTGTTTTGCATGTCTTGACATATAATTATACATATCCTAAATTTACTTATGCCAGTGTCATTACCAACACCATCCATTAAAATTAACTGAGGCCACGAGAAGCGCAACTTGGATGCAGAGTATTTTGAACTTTTTTAAATATATTAGAAGGCAAATCTAATATACAAAAAACCATAACCAAGAGAATGGTTAGGTGCAAAATACAAAAAAAAATTGTCCCACGACAAGTGAGTTCTCCAAATATAAAGATAAAACATTCAAAACATGAAGAGGATGAGGTTATGACGTTTGTGCCTAAATTTTTTTAATGTTTGTGTCTTTTATAACAACATTATCATAATAATTGAATGTCATCTCGTCTAGGTAAGGTTGATAAACCATACCTATAATAACATCATCAACTACATATTTACAGTGTTTATGATGAAAATATGATGTGTCATTGCATCTAATAGGCTTCTATGACACACATGAGGGTGCGAGCTATTAAGTTATATTTGGCAATCATGCATGTTAACCTAGATTATACTTCTTTGTCAACACCGAAATGTCTCTCATTTAGCATTTCATGTACTTGAGTGTGTGAACCCCAAATTTATCATGCGAGCTTCAATGAAGATCATGTTAACCTAGATTAGACTTGTTTGTCACCACAACAACGTATCTCACTTAGCATTTCAACGTACTTGAGCGTGTAAACCTACATAATATTATTAAGATTTACATATGCTGACATATAATTATACATTTGCGAGCTTCAATGAAATTACACATGCTTTTTCATCTTGACAAATAGTTTTTCCTATCTTGACAAGTTAGTATACAAATCATGGATATGTTTATGTTCGTATAATCACCAATACTGTTTTGGGGCGAAAAGATCGAACCGACCTGGATCGCCTTAAGAAGGGCAACTAGACAATTACAGAATTGATTATATCTTAATGATCCAAATTGAGCAAGAAACTAAATGAAATAAGATTAAACAAACAATAAATTAAGCTTATCTCCCTTGAATGAGAGATCGGTCGAATCGGATGATTTAAGCGTCGGTCGCTTTAAGATCGTAGTAAAGATCGATCTTAGGATGCAATTGTAACAGAGCGAGAGAGTTGTAAATGATAGTTGTTATTGATAGTAATGATCGTGTGTTTACAATAAAAAGAATCACTTCTTTTATAAGTAATTTACATAAATGAAGTAACAAATCCGTTAGAGTCCGATATCCCAGGGATCCGTCGAGTCGTTGCTCCAGACGTCCGAGATTCGCTCAACCGCTTCAACATCTCTCTTTCTTCAGGTCGTGGCCCAATTCGACTACCTATCTGGGCCGGCTTGATGGACAACCAGTAATTTCTGAGCCCAACAATTGCCCCAAGACCAAAGTGGGCTGGAGAAAACGAAATGGCCTCTTGACGGGACGGTTTGGTCTTCAGTTTGGCGATACAATATTTTCCTGATTCTTCTGCGAACTATGGGCTGTTGTGGCGTTTCGTGAGTGGCCCATCGTTTTGACCATAAGAAAGACGGTTTACTGCGTTAAATAGCCCTCAATCGGCTATCCTATCGTCACAGAGCTTCACGTCTCTATCAAGGTAACTTCTCCTTTTTCAAATTTTTACTCTTCTTCTTCCTTTGTTCCCATGGCGTCTTCAAGGTCTAGGAGTAGAATAGTGTCTAGTAATCCTTCTGAAGACGAAAATGCTTTCACCCCCTTAGGACTTCTTAGCGATTCCGACTCTGTGGGTGGAACCCTAACTCAGGCCGAGTTAGACAAAGTTCTTGAAATTGGTCAATTTCCCGTAGGAACTATGGCTCATCTTCCTCTTTCTCATGAGCGAGCTGACTGGTTCCAAAGAGATTGGGTTTGCTTCTTTGAGTATCCCTTTAGGATTGGCCACTCATTTCCGTTCTCCAATTTGGTTAGGAATTTTCTCTCGGTCATGGGACTCGCCCCTTGTGAGGTCATGCCCCATACTTGGCGTTTACTTAGGATAGTCGATCTTATCACCGTCGGTGTCAAATTTGACTTTGATTTCGACGCTTTGTGGTACTCTTACTACCTGAGTAGTTGAGGTTCCTCTAGATTTCAGTTACGCCTTCGTCGTGATAGAAAGCCTCTAGCTTTGAATTTGGATGTCAATGATCGTGGGTGGAGGACCCGTTTCTTTTTCGCAGAGCGTGCATCGCTTGAAAAGGGAATTGATTGTTCCTTCTTGCTCTCATATTGGAGGAAGACATGTATTGTATTTCTCCTTTGAGTTTTCTTTGTCGAAAATCTTCTAAACCCTTGCTTACGTGTCTTTCGTCGCAGTGCCTGATCTAGGGGAACCATAAGATTTCGAGGCGGCGACCAAGGCTTTACTCAAGCTTCTTGAGTCGGAAAGATCTTTCAAAAACATCAACTACTTGATACCTGATTATGTTGAGATGTCGACCCCTTCTGCATCTATTTCCAAAGGCACTTGTTCGTTCCTCTAGGTATGCGTGTGGTTGGTCTTCGGAGTTTTCATTTTCTTATGGTGTTGTGCTATTTTATCAGCGTCTCGCGGTGGTCGGTCTAGCGCGCGTCTGTCGGGAAAAAGTCTCTTGGAGCAGAAGTTGTCGGCTGCCAAGGCGTCTTCTTCGAGGGCTATTGTTAAGACTCGACCGTCTATTGGAGTAATCGCTTTGGATTCTCCATCGTCTAAGACGTCTGGTGCAAAGAGAAAGGCATCCGTCGCTTTAGATACGCCACCAGGGATGCTGAAAGAGAGGGCGGCGAGCGACTTGTCTCAGTTTGTGGATCCGGAAGCCAAGAAGGAAATCGGCGATCTCTCCCTCATCGATTGTATGGATGAAGCTGCTGTCGGTGCTTGGAAGGTGAGTAATAGAGGATTCGAATTATGTATATACATTTTTTACTTATTTTTGACATTGATCACATGTTGTGTGAGGTACATGCCTTTCAATACTCGATGGTCGCCTACTCTACCATACAGGATTTGAGCGACAGGTTTGACAGGAGAATCGCGTAGGCAGAGAGCCAAGCGAAGACTGCCAAGGATCGTGCGAAAGTTGTCGAGAAGGAGCTGACGCTGGTCAAGGAGAAACTCCAGTCTCAAGTCGAGGAAGCAGAGAAGGGTCATGAAAAAGATGCTCGTACTGCTGGCGACGTAGGGTTGGGAGGAGTTCGCTGTTGGAACCCACGTGGATTGGGATGTTGAGGGGAGAGAGCTAATCTGGACCTCTTGTATCCGAATGGCAATCCTGGTGAAGAGATTTTTAAGTTAGCCGGCTTGGAGGTGGGAGAAGACGACCAAAAAGAGGATGCCGACTCCGAGGCGGTTAAGGAGGTTGAGAAGGTTGAAGACGCGTCGAAGACTCTCCTCGAAGCGACGAATGACAAGGAAGTTGACCATGTGCAAACCAAGGAGAAATCGGACGAGTCTTAATATGTATCAAGATCGTGTCGTGTGTTTCAAAACATTCTGACTGTTTTTAAATACTTTTGTCGTGACATTTGGGGCCCCATTGCGAAAATGGGATAGATAATGTTTTGGCGACCCGTCTATCATCGCGGGTCGCGTATTTTGTAAGTTATTTTAGTACTTGTTGCGTACCTTTGTGTTTGTGTATTTCCTTGCATGTCGATTTCGTCGATTGCGTTTTGGCCGTGAAGCGGATCGTTTGGTCAAAGCGACCTGTAATTTGTAGTTGTCAGTGTAGCATGCTTTGTGTGTTAGGGAAGAGTAGTTTGTATCAGATAGCAAGGGCGAGTACCTTGAATAGGACAAGTCTATTGCGTAAGATGATGTTTTGGTGGTGTTTCCTCCATTCCCTATGTATCGATCGATTTTGAATATTGTAAGCGCTTGTGTTGTAAATGATAAGGATATCCGTTTGAATGGCAAGTTTTTGTTTTCGAGGCCTCGTGTTCCTGTTAAAATCATGTCAAAAATACAAGAAAGAGAGGTCTTGGGGTGACCGTTGGGGGGTGACCCAACGGCCCTCTGATGCTTAAGTCAGTGATCGTTATTTAAGCGAATATAATTTGAATGGATGTAAAAAATACAGAGTAGAAACGAAAGAAAGTTTAGAAATGATACAACTTTAAGTGGACTGCGTTCCAACTTCGAGGGATAGGTTGTCCGTGTTTTGTTTCTAATCGATATTCTCCTTGTCCGACGACTTCCTTGATGAGGTAGGGTCCTTTCCATTGGGGTGACAATTTTCCGTCGGCTGGATCTCTAGTGTTTTGGAACGTTTTCCTTATGACCCAATCTCCTAATTTGAAGAGTTTAGCTTGGACGTTCTTGTTGTAGCTCCGGGCGACCTGTTGTTGGTATTGGACCATTCGGATTCTGGCTTTCTCTTTGGTCTCGTCGATAGTGTTGAGGTTGTGAGCTAACTCGACGTCGTTTTGTTTCGGAGTTTGGAGTCCATATCTGGCAGTCAGGACGAGTAATTCAGCGGGGATGACTGCCTCACTTCCATATACCAATGAGAAAGGGCTTTGCCCTATTGCGTTTTTTGGTGTCGTCCTATCGGACCATAGTATCAAAGGGAGCTCGTCGGCCCATTTGCCTTTTGCCCCTGTGAGGCATTTTTTTAGATTGTTGATGATGGTTTTGTTGATGGATTCTGCTTGACCGTTAGACTGTGGGTATCTTGGTGTGGACGTGACTAATGTGATGTTCCAATGTTTACAGAAAGATCGCGTCTTGCTATCGATGAATTGGGAGCCATTATCGCATACGATTTCTGAAGGGACGCCAAATCTGCATAGAATGTTACGTTTTATGAATGAGATGATGTGTTTTTCTTTTACCTCTCGATATGTGATAGGAGTTGTCGTGACACCTAAACAAAATAATCCTAATAAACCTAAACAAGTAGTTTGGGCAAGTAAGGGTCGAATCCCACAGAGAATCAGATTATCAATTCAAGTAATTGCAAGTCACCAACTAGGAACTAGGGGGGGTTTTGTATCGGTTTCTTAGTGACCAAGTAACAAGTAAACAAGTTCGCAAGTAAAGGTTGTGAATATGATTGGGAAAAGCGTCACACCTGACAATCACTGAATTCTATCAATCTCAAGTTCTTATCTTTCCTTTAGCTGTTCTTATCCCGATCATATGTAACTATTAGTTCTACCAGCCCTAATAGTACTTATTACCAAATCAAATCTGAAAACCTTCAAGACTCAATAAAGCAATAACATTCAACCAAGGATTCAACAAGATACATGCAATAGAAACAACCCGTTACTATAACATGCAATTAACTCTCTCTCATGATGAACACTCGCAACCCGCTTATGTAAATCGTGTTTGCTACTAGATATGCAACCCGAACCCGGAATCACAAGTCCTAGCTATATGGATAATATCAATAAACCTAGGTGATCAGTCTAGATAAACCAATAAGATTCAATAAACATTCAAGCGCAAGAGAATTAATACAACTAGATAGGAAAACGAACAAGAGTAGAAAACTCACAACCAATCAATTGAAGGCTTCACAACGTCAAGTGCAACAATGGAGATTTAGTTCTCCATAGGGTTTTTGAGATAAAAAACTATGAAAGGTGGCAACTAGGTTAATCTAAACAAAGTCTTAGAAATAACCTAGGGCAAATAATTCAGAAATAAAGAAAAGGAAATAACAAACTTGGAAACAAAGTTTCAGAAATAAAATAAAAAGGAAATAGAAATTCCGGAAATAAATCCGGAAAAGTCTTCAGCGCATCGTCACCGCTGGGTGCGGTAACCCCCACCGCGGGTGCGGTGGGTCTCCAGAGATTCAGATGCCAACTTCTGCTTGCTCACCGCGGGTGCGGTGGTGTTGGCCGCGGGTGCGGTGGCGCCTCCAGCTTCTGCGACACTTCCGTAAAAATGACATAACGTTTGATTCCCAACTCGGATTGCACTCATATTTTGAGGGCTTGAAGTAGACTTCAAGAGATAACTCCTCGAATTGGAATCACTCCATTTGGATATCTGAGTAAAGAGAACGAACCAATTGAATTAAACACACTGTCCTTCTACTCTTCAATGCACCTCAAACCTCTGTAAATCCCGTGATTTCTTCACTTCTAGTCTTCTCTTCCGGATTACAGAATTACCATCAAGTCATATCCAAACATCCTCTAAATCATGCTAATAATCCCTAGATACGCCATACAATATATCACATATCAAATTCCCCCATGCTTAAACCTTGCTCGTCCACGAGTAAGCTAAAGTCAACCTACTCCTCCAAATTCAACCCCAAGGCTTCAGGAAGCACAAGAAAATATGACACTAGTAGTATCAACACATTCACAATAAGCTCCAAGACAACCAAAACAAGTGATGCAAAATTCCTCTAATCCTAACTCCATCTAATCACCTTATTCCTCCAAAAGTGGTCTACCCGAATCCTCATTATAACTCCTCTTCTTATGTCTCCACGCCAGACAAAATGAGGATTCCTAAAATTCACTCTTCTTCTTTTCACTCATTTTGCCAAGGCGCCCTTTCGGGTTTTCACCAAGCCACTCATTTCATTTTTCAATAGATGGGCTCACATATACTCACATCACTCTTGACCAATTATTACCCCAGCCTAATGCTGGTCCAAGCCACCTGCTTCTTACCTAAGTCGCCCTTTCGGGTTTTCGACTTATCCCAGGATTTCAATTTTTGCCTTTTTTCAATTTTTTGGCTTTTTCAATTTTTTTATTTTTCTCCTCAACAACGTAGCAAGTATAGAACTCTCCCTCATGCTTAAACATTGCATTGTCATCAATGTAATGAAAGACAAAAAGAATAGAAGCACAGGGAAAAGCGAAAAAAATAACTCACAACGTCGCCGAGTTGGCTTGGACACTTCCTTTGTTGCTGGCGGTCTTCACTATATGCACGGGTCTCTGGTGTTGGGCGGGTGTCTTCATCAACTCCATAGTTTTCTCCTACTGTGCAACCAAGAGGAAACCACTTTGGTGAGTAGTGGCTTTGCAAAGATGTCGGGGCTACACGGCCTTCAACGAACACATGGTGGAGCCCAGATGTAATCGTGATGGGGGCTCTAGTATTCCTCCTCCTCAGCTGTCAATTGTAGGACCATCATCGTTGCCAAATAATGTGTAGGGCTAATGTCTCCTCCTTGACAACATGATTCGCACCGTCTCTCCATGGGGAACTCTGGACAGCTGGCCGAACTCTTTTTTTTTTTGGTTTTTTTGGTTTTTTTTTTGTTGATCCCCGTTTAAGGTTTTTTCGGGGATTTTATTTTCAGTGCATGGAAAAAGAAGACTTACAATGGTGTGGGAAACACCTTCTTCAATTCGCATAGGGTCTCCTCCCTGCAGGTTAGTCGGAAACAAAGAAAAACAAAAACAAAGCAAGAACACACTAAAAACAAATGCAAAAACAAAGAAAGAAAAGCAAAGAAAGAAAAACATACCTCGGGTTGCCTCCCGGATAGCGCCTTAGTTATTGTCATGGCTTGACTTGGTATTCTCCCTCTCAACCTGGTTCACTCACCTCCACTGAGCACTCGGGGTTCCCATCTGGAGGGTGTCTCTTTGTATACTCCATGTTTAGCCTTTCCCCCATGCTTGTGCACTTACTGTTGGTTGGACCGCTGGTCATACCCATGAATGCACTTGCCATCTTCAAAAATGGCCTACCCAACATCTCAGGGGCTGCATGTTTGTCATGCCCCGTATCCAGCGTGTAGAAATCCTCCACTTGAATCAAGGCCTCCTTCTTGTACTTCCCCTTTGGTTTCTTTTTGATATTGCCCAGCGCCCTTAAAACTTCTGTGCAGTGAGGGACGCTGTTTGCCAGTGTGACCAAAGGAACGTTCGCCTTGCAGCTACTGAAGGTGTCAAATAAACCTTTGTCATTCTCCACCTTTTGGGTGTCCTTCAGAGCCTCAGGGAAGGGTGCGGGATGCTTCTCAGAACCGAGAGAGGGAAAGTACGGACGAACATAGGTGTCGACGTAGGGCTCTTTCACAACTCCAGAAGGTCCACCGCGGGTGCGGTCAGAATCCACCGTGGGTGCGGTCGTCCTGACAGAAAAGTCTCGGAATTTTGGGGCTCCGTCACCGCGAGTGCGGTGACTCACCGCGGGGTGCGGTGGTGTGGCCGCTGGGTGCGGCGAAAGTGGCGCGGGGTGCGGTGATCTCGACTGAGAGCTCAGTTGTTCTTCTGTAGTCCCACCGCGGGTGCGGTCTTCTTGCCGCGGGTGCGGTTTTCCCAACTGAGAACTCTCATTTTCTGTGTCGTCCTCTTCAGCACTAGGGGCGACATTCAATTGCTTACCACTTCGAAGCATCACAGCATTAACATTTGCTCGTGGGTTTACTACCGTTTGAGATGGTAGATTTCCCAAAATCTTTGCATCGATCCTTGTGATGGCTTCATCCATTTGGCTCATCTGATTCTCTAAATTCTTTATGCTCGACCCCGTATCTTGAACATGAGTAGTGAAATGTTTCGTCAAAGCTTGGAGCATATCTTCAGTTGACATGGAGGAACTTGGATTGGACACTGGCGGTCTATACTCATAGGCCCGATTGTACTGCGGTGGAGTACCCTGCTGGTAGAACGATTGTGGCTCCGGGTAGAACTCCTGGTAGTCATGACCATATGGAGGGTATTGCTGGTACCCATAACTCGAATTGGGGTAATCTCTCCACCCTAGAGTGTATGCGTAGGAGTATGGGTCATATCGCGGCTCTCCCCAGAACTCCATATCTGTAACAAAGAAAAAGAAATCAGTAGCACGAGTGTGGACCGTAAGATAGGTCCACACGAAAGTTGGTAACAAACAAAAACACAAAAACAGAAATTTTGATTCCCCGGCAACGGCGCCAAATTTGATAGGCGTTGTCGTGACACCTAAACAAAATAATCCTACCAAACCTAAACAAGTAGTTTGGGCAAGTAAGGGTCGAATCCCACAGAGAATCAGATTATCAATTCAAGTAATTGCAAGTCACCAACTAGGAACTAGGGGGGTTTTGTATCGGTTTCTTAGTGACCAAGTAACAAGTTTGCAAGTAAAGGTTGTGAATATGATTGGGAAAAGCGTCACACCTGACAAAGATCCACACAACAAGAAATATGGTTGATCACTGAATTCTAATAATCTCAAGTTCTTATCTTTCCTTTAGTTGTTCTTATCCCGATCATATGTAACTATTAGTTCTACCAGCCCTAATAGTACTTATTACCAAATCAAATCCGAAAACCTTCAAGACTCAATAAAGCAATAGCATTCAACCAAGGATTCAACAAGATACATGCAATAGAAACAACCCGTTACTATAACATGCAATTAACTCTCTCTCACGATGAACACTCGCAACCCGCTTATGTAAATCGTGTTTGCTACTAGATATGCAACCCGAACCCGGAATCACAAGTCCTAGCTATATGGATAATATCAATAAACCTAGGTGATCAGTCTAGATAAACCAATAAGATTCAATCAACATTCAAGCGCAAGAGAATTAATACAACTAGATAGGAAAATGAACAAGAGTAGAAAACTCACAACCAATCAATTGAAGGCTTCACAACGTCAAGTGCAACAATGGAGATTTAGTTCTCCATAGGGTTTTTGAGAGAAAAAACTATGAAAGGTGGCAACTAGGTTAATCTAAACAATGTCTTAGAAATAACTTAGGGCAAATAATTCAGAAATAAAGAAAAGGAAATAACAAACTTGGAAACAAAGTTTCAGAAATAAAATAAAAAGGAAATAGAAATTCCGGAAATAAATCTGAAAAAGTCTTCAGCGCATCGTCACCGCTGGGTGCGGTGGGTCTCCAGAGATTCAGATGCCAACTTCTGCTTGCTCACCACGGGTGCGGTGGTGTTGGCCGCGGGTGCGGTGGCGCCTCTAGCTTCTGCGACACTTCCGTAAAAACGCCATAACTTTTGATTCCCAACTCGGATTGCGCTCATATTTTGAGGGCTTGAATTAGACTTCAAGAGATAACTCCTCGAACTGGAATCACTCCATTTGGATATCTGAGTAAAGAGAACGAACCAATTGAATTCAACACACTGTCCTTCTACTCTTCAATGCACCTCAAACCTCTGTAAATCCCATGATTTCTTCACTTCTAGTCTTCTCTTCCGGATTACAGAATTACCATCAAGTCATATCCAAACATCCTCTAAATCATGCTAATAATCCCTAGATACGCCATACAATATATCGCATATCAATATGCTTCGGCTTCTATCCATTTAGAAAAATAGTCAGTCATGGCTAGGAAGAAGACGCGTTGTCCCGACGCCGGTGGCAGTTTTTCGACGATGTCCATTCCCCATCGCATGAAGGGCCAGGGAGCTAGGGTCGGATGGAGCATCTCGGATGGCTGATGTGTGATGGGTGCGTGTCATTAGCAGGCGTCACACTTTTTGACATAATCCGTCGCGTCCTTATTCATTGTGGGCCAGTAATAGCCTGTCCTGAGAGCTTTGCCGGATAGGCTGCGTCCTCCAGTATGGTTTCCACATTCCCCGTCGTGTAGAGATTGTAAGATACGACGTACCTCCGTTGTTTTGAGGCAGCGTAGGTATAGGCCTGTGACAGATCGTTTGAACATAATATTATCTTTTAAATCAAAAGTCACGACTTGTACCTTGAGTCTTTTAGCTTCTGCTTTGTCTGCTAGGAGTGTTCCGTCCCCGAGCCATTTGATGTAGGGGATGGTCCAATCGTCTTGGTCGCCTACCAAATCTTCTTCTGTGTGGTCGCCTACCTCTGCTTAGACGACTTCTTCTAGGGGTAATTCGTCCATTGTCTGAATGTCATCTGGATTGAGTGCTTTGAAGGTCTTGGGGACGGCTGGTGTGGTGATATGTGCTAATGGAATGTTGTGCAAGTCATTGGGATGTAAGGCTGAACCGAGATTTGCTAGGGCGTCGACTTGTGTGTTGAGGTCGCATGGGACTTGACGGATAGTGAAGTTCTGGAATTTGTTTGCTAACTTTTTGATGATTTCTAGATATGCCATCATTATGTCGTCTTTGGCAGCGTATGAGCCTTGTACCCGGTTAACAATTAGGAGAGAGTCGCATGTTACCTCTATGCTTAGAATTGCGAGGTCGTGTGCAAGTGGTAATCCAAATACAAGGGCTTCGTATTCTGCTTCATTATTGGTCGCGTCCCATTCGCATCTCACAACTTGGGCTATATGGTCCCCTTGTGGTGATTTTAGCACGACGCCTAGGCCGGCTCCTTTTACGTTTGACGCTCCATCTGTATGGAGTTTCCACGTGCCCTTGTCGTCTTTGCCTTTTAGTTGTTCAACCTCCCTTGTGGCTTCTTGTTCTAGTATCGGGCTGAAATCGGCCATAAAGTCGGCTAAAGCTTGAGATTTGATTGATGTCCTCGGTTCGTACTCGATGTCGAATCCGCTGAGGTGTATGGCCCACTTGGCCATTCGTCCTGTAAATTCTGGTTTCCTCATGATTGCTTTCATGGGATGGTTAGTTCTTATAATAATAGCATGCGATTCGAAATAGGGTCGTAATTTATTTGAAGCCATAACCAATGCCAAGATTAATTTTTCAAGTGATGTGTACCTAGTCTCCGTGGGAAGTAAGGAACGACTTACATAGTAGACTGGTGATTGTTTGCCATCTTCCTCCCTTGTAAGGACTGCGCTGACGGATGATTCTGATACGGCTAGGTATAATGGCAATGACTCGTCGTCTTTTGGTTTAGCCAATAGGAGTGGGCTTGCCAGATACATCTTTAGATCTTGGAAGGTTTGCTCGTATGTGGCTGTCTAGTTGAATGATTTGTTCTTCTTCAAAGCTTCATAGAAGAGCTTGCATTTATCCGACGACTTGGATATGAATCTGTTTAGTGTCGATATCCTTCCTGTTCGTTTCTGGACGTCCTTGACGCATCGAGGGGATCTGAGGTTGGCAATGGCCGTGATCTGGTCGGGACTAGCTTCTATCCCTCTTTGAGTGACCATGTATCCCAAATTTTTTTCCCGAAGACACTCCAAAAGAACACTTAGTCGGATTTAACTTCGTGTTATATCTTTTTAGTACCTCAAAGGCTTATTTCAGGTGTTCGATGTGGTCCCCTGCTACTTTTGATTTGACGAGCATATCATCGATGTAAACTTCCATGGTATCTCCGATTTGATCTTTGAACATCTTGTTCACCAACCTTTGGTACGTGGCCCTTGCATTTTTTAGTCCAAAGGGAATTACTTTGTAGCAATACGTACCTTGGCTTGTTATGAAAGCTGTTTTTTTCCTGGTCGTCAGGGTCCATGAGGATTTGGTTGTATCCACTGAACGCGTCCATGAATGTCAGCATCTCATGTCCGACGGTCGCGTCAACCATGGCGTCGATATGTGGTAGGGGGAAAGAGTCTTTTGGGCAAGCCTTGTTTAAATTTGTGAAGTCAATGCATACTCTCCATTTCCCGTTCTTCTTTTGAACCACCACGACGTTCGCTAACCAGTCGGGGTATTTGACTTCCCTTATCTTACATGTTGCAAGTAAATTCTTTACCTCGTCGTTTACAATTTTGTTGCGTTCTGGTGCGAACTCTCTCCTTTTTTGCTTGACCGAGGAATATGTGGGATCTACATTCAATTTGTGAGTAATAATATCCGGGGAAATCCCCACCATGTCTTCATGTGACCAGGCAAAGCAGTCAGAGTTGGATCGTAAAAAAGAAATTAAATCTGCTCTGGTCGAATCGTTTAGATCCGATCCGACCCTTACCGTCGGTGTTGGCTTTGAAGGATCCAGCGCGAGTTGTTCCATCTCTGGTTCGACGTATCATGTGGTTCCCTCGCCATATTGTGATTGCTATGCGGAAGATTTATTGACTGCCCCTTTCATTGAAGTGATATAGCATTCCTTGTCGGCTCGCTGGTCGCCTTTTATTTCATGTACCCCCTACTTAGTAGGAAACTTTATTGTCTGGTGGTATGTGGAAGGTACAGCTTTCATGGCGTGGATCCAGGGTCTGCCAAGGATTGTATTGTATGGAGATGGGCAGTCGAGTATTAAGAATTTTACCTGTTGGTTGACCCTATCGACGTACGTTGTTAACACGATTTCGCCTTGGCTGTACTTAACTTCCACATTAAATCCGACCAATGGGGTAGAGTTTCTGGTTAAGTCATCCTCGCTTAAACCCATACCCTTTAAGGCGTCTAGTGTCAACAAGTCGGTGGAGCTACCTGTGTCGATTAGAACACGACGGATAAGACAATTGCTAATTGAAAGTGAGATTACCAAACCGTCATGATGATCGCCTAACTCTTGAGCTTCTGAATCGTCGAAGGTGATGGCTGGAGCGTCGGAGATCTGTAACTGTCTTGTCTCTGTCTGAGTCGGTTTGTTGCCTTTGCTTTCTCGAGCGTGTCTTTTGGTGGCCGAATACGTGTTTCCACACACGTCTGACCCTCCTGAAATGGTGTTAACAATTTTAGTAGGAACCGGAGAGGGTGGTTTGTCGGATATTACATGATCCCTTCGATCGAGTGTCGCTTTGGCCCTATCTGAGACGAAGTCACGTAATAGCCCCTGCGCGAGGAGTCTTGCGACCTCTTTACGAAGGGCTATACATTCGTCTGTCGAATGCCCGTGGTCTCCGTGGAACTCGCACCACCGGTTCATGTCCTTCTTGATGTCTGGTTTATCGCTCTTTCGAGGCCACCTTACTTCCTTCCCATATTTGTCGAAACTCTTTACGAGTTCCGATATGGAAACGTTGAAGTTGTAAGAGTGGAGCTTCGGAGGGAGAGCAAGGTTGTTTTGCCAATCTTGGTTCCTGTCATAAGAGTTGTTTACCTGACCGGGGTCGTTTTGTCCCTTAGGATATGGTTGGGGTCGTCGGTCTCGTCGATAATCCGAGGAAGCCTTTCGATCGACTCGATCGGGACTCTTATTTGCCTTGGAGGGTTCCTCGTCTTCTTCGAGCCTGACTTGTGCCATGGTTTTGGCTTGAACGTCTTCAAAGCTTCGGCACGGATACTTGGTCAGCTCGCGGTAGAGTTCACTACCTCTGACCAAGCCCCGGTGAAACGCTTCGATCGATGTCGAAACGTCGCAGTGTGGGATAGCGACCTTCTCCTTGTTATACCTGTTAAGATAATCTCTTAGGGGTTCGTCGTACCTTTGCACGATCCTATATAGATCGCTTGATTGCTTCTCCAATCGTCGACTGCTGGCGAACTGGATTTTGAATGAATGGATCAAGTCAGCGAAGGAAGTGATGGAACCCTGTGGTAAATGCATAAGCCAAGTTAGTGCAGGTCCCGCGAGGGTTGTGCCAAAGCTTTTGCACATGACTACCTCGCGGTTCCCCCTGGGGATCGAAATAGTCATTAATTTTTGCTTATAAATTGAAACATGATCGTTAGGGTCCCCGGTTCCGTCGTAATTGGGCATGTTGGGGACGTGGAATTTTTTAGGAATCTCGACGCGTGTGATCGCCTCTGTGAAAGGTGAATCCTCATATCCGTCGATCCCCTCTTTCTCGATCGGTTGAGGGACTCCTGGGATTCGTGTGATACGATCGTCCAGGGTCTTCATGTGCTCGTTGATAGCCTGTTGTATGAGGGTCTGGAGGTCGGCTGGAGCTGTTACCTGTGGATGGATCACTCGAGCCTCTGGAGGCTCGGCTACAAAGCTTGGCACGTTAGTCATAGTGAAAGTGACTGGGGAGTTTGAAACATACCAGAAGGTAGGGAGGCATTAGTTGCCGTCGCAGGAGTTACGTCTATCCCATCTAGATTGAGTCGAGTAGACAGTCCTTTTGTGTTGACTACATGCCTTGGACCTCCGGGGATCGATGCGGCCGAATGTATCTGCGATTTCAACAATTCATTCTCACGACTTAGTTGAGCAATTTTTTATTCAGATTGGGTACTTAGCGTTTCTGTTCTGGCACGTTGTTGGGCCAGTTCTTCTTGGAGGACATTCATGGCTTTCGCGAGCTCTTGAATTTGTGAGTTTGCGATCGGCTGGTTACTGGCGTCCTCTGCCTGGTTCGCGACTAGGGCATCGCCTTGAGCTGGGTCTTCAACGAGGATTGCTGGGTTTCCGATGAGCTGGGTCTTCGACGAGGATTGCTGGGTTTCCGATCTCGGCCATGATGGGATGAATGTCGATTTTGATGATTGGATCGATTGATTGACTAGATGCCACACGGTGGGCGCCAAATTGTTTTGGGGCGAAAAGATCGAACCGACCTGGATCGCCTTAAGAAGGGCCCCTAGACAATTACAGAATTGATTATATCTGAATAATCCAAATTGAGCAAGGAACTAAATGAAATAAGATTAAACAGACAATAAAATAAGCTTATCTCCCTTGAATGAGAGATCGGTCGAATCGGATGATTTAAGCGTCGGTCGCTTTAAGATCGTAGTAAAGATCGATCTTAGGATGCAATTGTAACAGAGCGAGAGAGTTATAAATGATAGATGGTATTGATAGTAATGATCGTGTGTTTACAATAAAAAGAATCACTTCTTTTATAAGTAATTTACATAAATGAACTAACAAATCCGTTAGAGTCCGATATTCCAGGGATCCGTCGAATCGTTGCTCCAGACGTCCAAAATTTGCTCAACCGCTTCAACGTCTCTCTTTCTTCAAGTCGTGGCCCAATTCGACTACCTATCTGGGCCGGCTTGATGGACAACCGATAATCTCTGAGCCCAACAAATACCATCCATTAAAAGTCAATTGTACACTTAAAATTCACTTAGGGTGTTCAAAATGACAATATAATGTGCTATTGTATCTAATAGCTAGGTTTTAGAGCCACACCCGAGTGATGACAATATGATGTGTAATTGCATCTAAAATAATAATATATATGATGTGTTATTGTATCTAATAGGCTTTTGAGACACCCGATGGTGCTAGTGATGACATTTCAATACGAAAATAAAAAACAAAAGGTTAAGAAACTAAAAGAAGGTGAAGAAGAAAGAAATATTCCAAAGCTAAAGTTCGATTATACATATTTTTTTACATCCCGACATTTAGTAATACATATCCTGACTTATAATTATACATACTCTAACACGTAATGGCTCCACATTTAATAATCTTTTCATCCGACACTTTGTTTAAAATATCCTGGCAAACAATTTGACATATCTTCATAAACATATACAGTTACGGCTAGTACTGCTAACACAACTTATAGGATGGCATCAAAAAAGTAGTGGTCATCTCCATTTGGTTTGCTAGATATTCATCCTATTGTTAACTGGCTTTAAGATGGAATCTCACTGGACTTATATGCGCGTTTGCGCACGGATTAACACGTCCCTCGTCCATCAAACCATGGGACTTTAACAATTGACAAGTGCATCTTATCCATTTTCCTTCTTTTTTTGTTATAAACTCTTGTATATTTGTCCCTTGTACAATTACAGGATTTACTGCAGTGAAGGTAAACAGAACTAAAGAAAGCCAGGATTTAAGCAAAGAAGCCAACCAACCTATATTCCATTTATTGATGAGAACTAAGAAGAAGTCATCCAACCTCAAAACATATATATCCCAATTGGTTAAAGACTATACTTCCACACAAAAGTCCTTACCAAATAAACAAGCATGCCTTCATTAATTAAAATAACATGTAATAATAAGAGGTCAATTGCTCCTACTGTACAATATGCTTACGCAAATTGACAAATTATGGAAGCACCGCATTGTTTTCTATACCAAAAGAAAACAAGCTGAGATCACTATATCAGTTTCCTACGTGTGTACGCTAACACAGATTGCCAAAGACTCGAAGACCCTTCCTCCTCTTGCAGGTTAAGAAGATTGGCTACTTTCGAAAAATCGACGTGCTGCTTATTCACATAGTTCTCAGATACTTCTTGTTTGGGCTCGGGTATTGAAGTCGTCAGCTTTGTTAATGCCCACTGCTTCGCCCGTATGGCCAGCGGGCGCATGTAGCAAAGAGATATGTACTGGTCAGTTGTGTTCCAGCCTTCAGGTGTTTGGAATGAATAACTATTAGTATATTAATGTAACACGTGTATGACACGTGACTAGTTTGTTAGAGAGGAGAGTTTGTTAGCCGAGTCAGTTAGTTTGTAATCAAGATTACTATAAGTAATCCTCATCTGTAATTCGTCTGATTCATTCAATACAATGATCCTTCTCTGTCTTGCTTCCATGGCTACATTAACATGGTATCATTCGCACAGAAACCTGATCCTCTAAGCTTCCGCAACCTGGATTTCTAAATCCATCCTGTTTAGATCACCTTTTCAACCGATCTACTTTCCTTCTTCAATCGATTTTTTTGTTCAACTCTTCAGATTGATTTATGTTCGATCGTCTTCACGATTTTTCTGATCGCAAACTTTGACATTTCACAATGGTGAATGTTCTTCCTGTCATCATTGACCTCGGGATCCTTTGCATTTACAGTCGTCTGATAGTCTAAGGATGGTCTTTGTCTCTCAGAAATTTGATGGCAAGAGCTTCTTGTCATGGCGTCGCGCTGTCTTGGTGTCTTTAAGTGCCAAGAACAAACTTGCCTTCATTGATGGCAGCTTCCCGCGTTCTTCTCTGGAAGACAATCCTCCTACCTTCGATTGTAGGATCGTTGCAACGATCTAGTCATTTCTTAGCTAGTTACTTCTTTGGAAAAGAACATTGCTGATAGTATTCTTTTTGCAACCACTACTCAAGCGATTTGGACGCAACTCAATTCCAGATTTGGTCGCACTAATGGCGCTCAAAACTTCAGCAGGACATTGCTTCGATTTCGCAAGGAACTGGTGATATTACTTCCTACTCCACTCGAATCAAGAAGCTATGGGACGAATTGGATTCAATTCGTTCGATTCCGCCTTGTGTTTGTCCAACTGCAGCGGTGTGGCGAGCTTCTGATGAAGAACATCGTCTTTATCAGTTCTTGATGGGACTTGCAAAGTCTTACAATATGGTTTGAGGAAATATCTTGATGATAAATCCATCACCTAATGTTGATCAAACATATTCCCTTCTTATCCAGGAAGAACATCAGCGCGAAATCAAGCCAGCCTCTTCTTCAACTGACTCCAGTTCATTCAGTGTTCAATCTTCTCAGAAGTCCAATTACAAAGGCAAGAATCCCAAGACTTGCACACATTGCAAGAAGACTGGCCATCTCGTTGATAAATGTAACAAGTTGATTGGTTATCCTCCTCGTTCAACTTATTCCAATTATGTTCAGTCAGAGGAACCCCCAAGCTCTTCTAGATTCACACCTTCTGAGTTTGCTAAACTCAATAATCTTCTTCAAATTACTGCAGGCAAGTCATCTACTGATCAAGCCTTCAGTAATTTTGCTGGTACTTATTCTTATTCCTTTGCTGGTTTTGGCAAATGTCTTCATGATCGAATATGGATTATAGACTATGGCGACAGTGATCACATTTGTATTGATTTGACATATTTTCTTGATTTCAAGAGAATGTTTGTAACACCCCCAAAACTTAACCCTTTTGGAAAGGTATTACCGCCAGTGACCCCAGTGTTCCTTACCGAGATCACCCAAGGCTTTACCATTGAAACACAATTTATGAAATACAAATGATACATAATGATCAAAGCATTCAATTCCAAAACATAACATTGTCAAGGAAACAAGAGTTACGGGATTACAACCCAATCCTGAATAGGCTAACACAGAGTTTAAACCAAAAACAGCGGAAGTCTTAGAAAGTACATTACAACCAAAGTCATTGTCCAAAAGATCTCAACCAGATTAAAGAAATAATTAAGACGTTCAAAAACCACCGTCAACTCCATAGTCCTTCTATTCTTCTGAGCTACTTTCGATCTGATGTGCCGAATCGAACGGATGACACCAGCCCATATGCAGAGAACAAAGTTCGTGGGTTAGTCTACTTGAATAGACTAGCAAGGGTACAAAGCAGAATGGTTCGAAGCAGTCGTATTAGGTTAAACTCATCGCTTCTCGAATAATAATCGATGACGATAGTCAACCATCATACTCCTACTGGAATAGACAAGATTTATGCACAAGAGAATATTCTGGAAGACTGAATCTTCACAGAAATCGACTCGAAAAGAGACTCCAACGGAAATGAGTCTTTAAGGAAATATGACAAATCTGGAATGTTTACAGAATCATACAACAATGATTTAAAAGTTGACTGAGATGCTTCGGTTCACGACCAACCTCATCGCCTACAGCGAATCCAGATTGGAAAGAGAACGTACTATGATCAAAGTCGAGACGAGTTTTCCTAGCTGCACTATAACTTGGCTGCACTACTCGCCGAAGGTTTATTAATTATGTGCGTCAGAGTAGCACCTATCTGATTTATGTTTCAAAAACACACAACACGTTATTAGACTTTTACATGTGTACCCCATCATTGGGACGACACATCTTAGTATACGTTTCGTCGAGAGTGACGTATACCGGAAGGTTTGTGACACCAGCTAAGTGTCCTGTCTCTACACACTTGTGAAAGAGACCGATCATGATCTTAGAATAGTACCAGATGGAGACGAGCCACCCCGATACCAGATTATAAAGAAACGACTGGACAAAGTCCGAGTAACGTTCTTATCTAACAGTGCTAACTAAACAGTTACAATACAATAACAGTTACAGGATAAATCCACATAAAGGCCCGAAAGGCGATCACAGATAATAGCGTTGTTCTAACAGATATACAACCTATTATATGATTTTCAAAACAGTTTATCAAAACCGTTTCCAGACAAACAGAGTATTCATTCCAAATTAATTACTCAGATAAACTACTGATAATTAATGTAAATATGGAACGAATGAGCAAGAGCGAACCGCCACTTGCCTTAATCCGCAGAATAGCCTAACGACGACAACTGGATTCCGGGCTCGACACGGGTATAGCTCCGACAGCACAACAACCTTCGAGTCGACCCATAAAAGGAACCCTAAGTTAGATCCGACATAACCACAGTACGAATCTAAAAACGACGAAAGAGAACGAAAGGAAAGACGCCACGACCACAACCAACCAAGCCAAAGCCACGAAGGCATTCTGGGCACTGGCGGCGGTCGCTGTTCTTGGTGGCGGTCGCCGCATTCATCACGGCGGGCGCCGTGAAAAACACAGACGACTGAAACGAGAGAAATCTCACCAAAACGATGCGCGTTTCGACCCCTTTCCGCCTTGCTTGGGTTCTGACCACCAAAGGCAACCAAAAAGGCTTCTAAAGGGCTGCTGGAAACACCACCAAACGACATCGACGAGAGCTTGCGAACTACGGCGAACCACAACTCCAACGACACGAAAATTTGGCAGAGGTTCGGTGTTTGGGATGGCTCAAATCTCTCCCCCAACACCTCCTTTTATAGCCAAAGCATCTGGAGCACGAAAAATGGGCCTACGAAGGCTAGTTCAGCGCTCGTCAGAAACCACGCCGGCGACCATCGGGCAAAGACTGCCGGACAACGACGACGGCAATTACGGTGGGCGCCGTAATTTACGGCGGTCGCCGCCATAGCTTGGCACGCCAGCTACCACCTCGAGCATTGGGACGGCGGGCGCCGTGACTGTACGGCGGGCGCCGTTCTTGGATCTGCGACGGCGGTCGTCGTGACTAGCTTTTCCCGCCCGTTCAGCTTTGAACGAACATGACATTAAACCGGGATAAAAATTATCGTACGCGAACGAATATTAAAATCCAAGGCATGTTGTCTGTATATTATTTCACTGAGAAAAATATTACAGATATAGAGCACATTACAGAATGTCTCAAACTCTCTGTATTAAATCCGACGTACACAACGGGTACTCGGGAAAATTCCAAAATTCCCAAAATAACCTTACAAAAATACGGGGTATCACATCTCCTCCCCCTTAAAAGAAGTTTCGACCCCGAAACTTAGGTCGAAAATAACTCGGGAAAATGCCTGAGCATATCTGACTCGGTTTCCCACGTCTCTCAAGTAACTTCTTCGGTCCCTGACTTGGACCACAGCATTCGTACCAACGGCACGATCTTGTTGCGCAAACGCTTCTCCCGACGCTCCAAAATGCGCACAGGCAACTCTTCATAAGTACCATTAGCTTGAATCTCGATGTCCTCATAACTAAGCACATGAGACTCATCTGGCACATACTTTCTGAGCAAAGATATGTGGAACACGTTATGCACCGGGTGAGCCGATGGCGGCAACGCCAAGCGGTACGCTAGAGATCCTACTCTATCCAGAATCTCGAATGGTCCCACGTAGCGAGGGTTAAGCTTCCCACGCTTACCAAATCTGAAAACTCCTTTGGATGACGATACCTTGACAAAAACCTTGTCACCGACCTCGAACTTGACAGTCCTGCGCTTCCGATCTGCGTAGGACTTCTGTCGACTCTGAGCGGTCAACATCCTTTGTCTGATCAAAGCAATGTCTGAGGCCGTCTTTTCGACCAACTCTGGTCCAAGCAGAATTTTGTCGGCATTATCATCCCAACAAATCAGAGATCTGCATTTGCGACCATACAAAGCTTCAAACGGAGTCATCTTGATTGTAGCATGCCAACTATTGTTGTACGTGAACTCAATCAGACTCAAGATGTCCTCCTAGCTAGTCGGACGATCGAGTACACAAGCTCTAAGCATATCCTCCAGGGTCTGGATGGTCCTTTCAGACTGGCCATCTGTCTGAGAATGAAACGCGGTGCTGAACCTCAACTCGGTTCCCATAGCCTTATGAAGTTCCTGCCAGAACCTTGACATGAAACGGTCATCTCGGTCTGATACAATGGTCTTAGAAATGCCATGTAAGCGGACAATCTCCTTCTGGTAGACTTCTGCTAACTTTTGGGTTTCCCATGTGGTCTTGATGGCTATGAAATGAGCACTCTTCGTAAGCCTATCCACAATTACCCAGATAGCATCCCTCTGACTTCGAGTCTTTGGTAGCCCAGTGACGAAGTCCATGGCGATGTCCTCCCATTTCTATTCTGGCACTGGGAGAGGTAGCAACTCACCACCTGGCCTGCGGTGTTCGATCTTGACCTTCTGGCAAGTTAAGCACTTTGCCACAAAGTCTGCTAAGTCATACTTCATGTTTGGCCCCCAAAACTTCTTCCTGAGGTCCTTGTACATCTTGCTAGAGCCAGGATGCACAAAATAAGCGGATGAATGAGCTTCTCTCATCACCAACTGACGAAGACCTTCTGTGTCAGGCACACAGATCCGATCCTGAAACCAAAGTGATCCATCATCCTGAACCACAAAGCTGGGAGCTTTCCCATCCATCACTTCACTGCTTAACTTCACCAAGATGATGTCATCGACTTGCTTTTCTTTGATCTGATCCAGCAGTGTAGCCTGAATTTCCATCATACTCAGGTACCTTCTACGCTGGTCATACAAGACTTCAATGTCGCATGACTCTTGGTTTAGCTTGGTCTGAGCAGTAAGTAGAGCAACTACAGTTTCGTGCATTGTCTTCCGGCTTCGTACATCAGCTACTACATTAGCCTTGTCCGGATGATATAGCAACTCCATGTCGTAGTCTTTGAGCAACTCTAGCCAGCGGCGTTGTCTCATATTTAGCTCCTTTTGAGTAAATATATACTTGAGACGTTTGTGGTCAGTGAAGACTTGGCATCTTATACCATAGAGGTAATGCCTCCAAATCTTTAGCGCAAAGACAACCGCTGCTAACTCAAGATCATGGGTCGGATAGTTTTCTTCGTAAGTCTTGAGTTGTCTAGATGCGTAAGCAATAACTCTGCCTTTCTGCATCAGTACACAACCCAAACCACACTTTGAAGCATCACTATAGACCACATAATCGTCATTCCCTTCTGGGAGTGCTAACACGGGTGCCGAGGTCAGCCGTCGCTTCAACTCCTGGAAACTGGCCTCGCACTTGTCATTCCAGACAAACTTCTTGTGAACCTTGCGGAATAGATTGGTCATAGGTAGAGCGATCTTTGAAAATCATTCTACGAACCTTCTGTAATACCCGGCAAGTGCAAGAAAACTGCGCACCTCCTTCACGTTCTGGGGTTGTGTCCAATTAGCCACCGCTTCAATCTTTTGGGGATCAACCATAACCCCATTTTTATTGATTACGTGGCCTAAGAAAGCCACTTCCTTTATCCAGAATTCACATTTAGACAATTTAGCAAAAAGCTGATGTTGTCTAAGGATTGACAAGGCAATCCGCAGATGTTCCTCGTGGACTTCTTCATCCGGAGAATAGATCAGAATGCCGTCGATGAAGACCACCACGAACTTATCCAAGTACTGGTGAAAACATCGGTTCATCAAATCCATAAAGATAGCTGGAGCATTTGTAAGTCCAAAAGGCATCACTACGAACTCGTAATGACCATATCTGGTCCTAAACGCAGTTCTAGGAATGTCCTGCTCACGAATCCTGAGTTGGTGATATCCAGATCTCAAGTCGATCTTGGAGAAAACCTTTGCTCCCTGCAACTGGTCTAACAAGTCAGCAATCCTAGGCAAAGGATACTTGTTCTTGATCGTCACCTTGTTCAACTCTCGGTAGTCGATACAAAGTCGGAACGATCCGTCCTTCTTTTTGACGAATAATACCGGAGCACCCCACGGCGATGCACTCGGCCTGACATAACCTTTGTCAAGGAGATCTTCAAGTTGATTCTTCAACTCTTGCATCTCAGCTGGAGCCATCCGATACGGTGATTTGGAAATCGGCGCCGTACCAGGCTCAAGGTCAATTGAAAACTCTACGTCACGGTTCGGGGGTAATCCAGGAATTTCTTCCGGAAAGACATCCGAAAACTCCCTAACTACAGGAATATCAAGAACCTCAGGTCCATCCTTCACAGGCGAATCCAAGTAGCAAAGGTACCCGACACATCCTTGTCGTAGTAGCTTAAACGCAGCCATCGCATTGATCAGCTTGCCGTTATCAGTGTCATTTTGACCTTTGAACTTGTACACGAACTGGCCCCCAGATGACACCGTCATCGTTCTTGAACTGAAGTCGATCACCGCCTTGTGACGCGTCAGCCAATCCATACCGAGAATAATGTCGTATGGAGCCATGGCTATGCATATTAAATCTGCCTCGAATTCCTTACCTTGAATGGTAATCGGAAAGTCGGACAGATGCTTGGTTCCCACCAAACGTTCTCCATTAGGAAGATTAACGAAGAAAGGGTCGCACGAATCGTTGCACACTAAATCTAACTTGCTAACACAGCTATCCGAAATAAAGGAATGCGTAGTACCAGAATCAAACAAAATGCACACTGAAGTAGAGTGAAGGTATAGAGTACCTTGAGCAATCGGAGCGTTGGGTCCATCTGCTTCACGCATCTCTTCTCCTTCTGACACTCATTGCTCTTGTGCCCAGCCGTACCACAGTTATAACACTAAACTGAACTCCGGGTCTGCCCTGACTGCTGAGTCGATCCTCCTTGTGTCATCTCCGTCTTAGCTCGGCCGGACTTGGCAAAGTTAGACGGTGGCGCAGGGCGCTTAAAACCACCACCCTGGTTCTGGTTCTGCATCGACTTCTGTCGGTTGCGCCTTTTGGTCGACTCCTCTAGAGTTATCTCCAGCTTATAGGCACAATCCACATACTGCTCCAAGTTAGAGCATGTGTGGTGCACCATTAACGGCTTGATATCCGGGCTCATCCACTCGTAGAAGTACCAGATCTTTTGGGCCTCGCTGGTGATCTCGGCAGTGGCGTACTGTAAAAGATGATTGAACTTAGACGCCAACTCGGTCACTTTTAGACCATCCATCTTTGGGTACAAGAACTCTTTATGCTTCTCCTCTCTCATAGCACGAGAGAAAAAGCGATCAACCATCTTGATCTTGAACATCGATCAAGTCAACACTGGGATCTCAGCCAAACCTGTGTTCTCCCACCACTCGCTAGCCTCCTCCTTCAGCTGAAGGGAAGCGATATGGACCTTCTCGGCCTCAGTACACTCCACGTTCCGAAACAGCCTCTCCATATGGGAGAACCAATGAGTCACTACTACTGGCTCCCCTTTCCCGTTATAGCAATCGGGCCTCATGGAAGTGATGGTCTTAAGAGCGCGACCATAGCTGTCTCTAGCCCTGACGGCATTCTCCTGAACCACAGGGTTTATGGGCTCCACAACATCAGGAACCGCTGGGTGAGTAGGCACTTCTTGCGCTTGAGGCACACTAGGTCTCAATACGTCTGCAATTGCCTGCATCACAATCCCGCGAATCGCCTCAACAGTTGCGGCTTCAAACAGTGCCGGCGTTTGGGTCTGATCTTGACCTTCACGCCTATGCTGGACGCGAGACTCTGACTCGTGCTCATCCTGAACACCTCTTCCTGCTGGCCTAGGATCTTGGCTAGTCCCAGCACCGGCTCGAATCGAGTTCCTCGTGCTTCTTGGGTTCACCATCTGTTTACCGATCCAATTCCAAGCATTCAATACATTAATATTATGCAGTATACTTATGCAATATACCAACGTAAAGAAATTACTCAGAATAGATCAACTTGGCATTTTATAGATGAACCTTCGATCTGTTACACAAGCTACACATAAGTCTATCATCCGAGCGCTAGGACAACATTGCTCGAAGATATAAGTGTTTCTCAGAGTACTTGCCGCAATACTGAAATATTACACATAGTACAAACTTGGAATGCTAAGAAACGAAACTACTGCGATAGGCAACGCCAATTCTCATCAAGGCATTCCAAAATGTCTCCCATAAGACTGGCTACTCGTGCACGGTCTCTTCGGACTAGGCTCACCATCGAGGTCTGGCGATGGGTTTCGCACCCGGCTTGACCTTGAAGCACATGGTCCTATCTCAGTCATGGTAAGGTATGGGTCGTCCATGACTGGCCCTCCTATCCCAGCCCTCCTCTGAGTACTGGCGATCAGCTCATCCTTCGACGCTGTTGTTCTGCAGAGATTACCTCGCTCTGGAGGAGGATCTCCTGCAGCTCGGATTCTGACCTCCTTCTTCTTGGAGTAGGGATAGGCTGAGATTCCCTGTCACTTCTCCTAATACCGTACTCGGTATACAGTGCCTCCAAATCAGCTTCTGACATGGGTGCGTACTCTGGCACTGGTGGTAACTCTTGCATAGGTGGTAACTCTGTACTGGGGTGAATAAATTGTATCCTCGTTTCCTGACTATCCACCAGCAAGTGCCTCAAGTTATCGGACTCCTGGTTTTGTCCGCTGAGGTCCATCTCGGTATCCTCCTCGGGATAATCCTCGATGGGGTCCTCTTCCTCTTCCTCTTCGGGGTCATCCTCGATGGGGTCCTCTTCCTCTTCGGGGTCATCCTCTATGGGGTCCTCTTCTTCATCTTCCTCCTCGCTCCCTTCAATAATCACATCCATCAAGTAATCGTCATTGTAGTACCCTCTCGCATACCTAGACGATTCATCATCTTGCATTGCTTCCTCCCTTGGTGGCTCCACTGGTGCTGTCACAGGAACTACAGCATTCCTTGACAACAGAACTACCGACTCGGGAAGCACATGCTTGATCTCCTCAGATGGGCTGCTCGGGCCTCCAATCTCGAAGCACCTCTGGGGTATAGGGAAGTCTAGCCTCTCGGTAGACGGTGAATCCATCTCGGCATCTTCTGACCCCTTCTTCAGAGAGAGACATGCACCCATCTCCTATAGGATAACGATGAAGGAATTAGTCTTTCTAGACATAGAAGCAAGCTTACTATATCAGACTATCCAGAAGACATGACTATGAACGGTGTTTTTAAATTCTTTTTACTTTGAAAATTCAGAGCCCTTTTTAAAGCATTTTCGAAAACAGATAAATGGTTTATAAAAATCCCAAACCCGTTTTAAAACCTTTGGCTCTGATACCACAACTGTAACACCCCCAAAACATAACCCTTTTGGAAAGGTATTACCGCCAGTGACCCCAGTGTTCCTTACCGAGATCACCCAAGGCTTTACCATTGAAACACAATTTATGAAATACAAATGATACATAATGATCAAAGCATTCAATTCCAAAACATAACATTGTCAAGGAAACAAGAGTTACGGGATTACAACCCAATCCCGAATAGGCTAACACAGAGTTTAAACCAAAAACAGCGGAAGTCTTAGAAAGTACATTACAACCAAAGTCATTGTCCAAAAGATCTCAACCAGATTAAAGAAATAATTAAGACGTTCAAAAACCACCGTCGACTCCATAGTCCTTCTATTCTTTTGAGCTACTTTCGATCTGATGTGCCGAATCGAACGGATGACACCAGCCCACATGCAGAGAACAAAGTTCGTGGGTTAGTCTACTTGAATAGACTAGCAAGGGTACAAAGCAGAATGGTTCGAAGCAGTCGTATTAGGTTAGACTCATCGCTTCTCGAATAATAATCGATGACGATAGTCAACCATCATACTCCTACTGGAATAGACAAGATTTATGCACAAGAGAAGATTCTGGAAGACTGAATCTTCACAGAAATCGACTCGAAAAGAGACTCCAACGGAAATGAGTCTTTAAGGAAATATGACAAATCTGGAATGTTTACAGAATCATACAACAATGATTTAAAAGTTGACTGAGATGCTTCGGTTCACGACCAACCTCATCGCCTACAGCGAATCCAGATTGGAAAGAGAACGTACTATGATCAAAGTCGAGATGAGTTTTCCTAGCTGCACTATAACTTGGCTGCACTACTCGCCGAAGGTTTATTAATTATGTGCGTCAGAGTAGCACTTATCTGATTTATGTTTCAAAAACACACAACACATTATTAGACTTTTACATGTGTACCCCATCATTGGGACGACACATCTTAGTATACGTTTCGTCGAGAGTGACGTACACCGGAAGGTTTGTGACACCAACTAAGTGTCCTGTCTGTACACACTTGTGAAAGAGACCGATCATGATCTTAGAATAGTACCAGATGGAGACGAGCCACCCCGATACCAGATTATAAAGAAACGACTGGACAGAGTCCGAGTAACGTTCCTATCTAACAGTGCTAACTAAACAGTTACAGCACAATAACAGTTACAGGATAAATCCATATAAAGGCCCGAAAGGCGATCACAGATAATAGCGTTGTTCTAACAGATATACAACCTATTATATGATTTTCAAAACAGTTTATCAAAACCGTTTTCAGACAAACAGAGTATTCATTCCAAATTAATTACTCAGATAAACTACTGATAATTAATGTAAATATGGAACGAATGAGCAAGAGTGAACCGCCACTTGCCTTAATCCGCAGAATAGCCTAACGACGACAACTGGATTCCGGGCTCGACACGGGTATAGCTCCGACAGCACAACAACCTTCGAGTCGACCCATAAAAGGAACCCTAAGTTAGATCCGACATAACCACAGTACGAATCTAAAAATGATGAAAGAGAACGAAAGGAAAGACGCCACGACCACAACCAACCAAGCCAAAGCCACGAAGGCATTCTGGGCACTGGTGGCGGTCGCTGTTCTTGGCGGCGGTCGCCGCATTCATCACGGCGGGCGCCGTGAAGAACACGGCGGTCGCCGTGAAGAACACAGACGACTGAAACGAGAGAAATCTCACCAAAACGATGTGCGTTTCGACCCCTTTCCACCTTGCTTGGGTTCTGACCACCAAAGGCAACCAAAAAGGCTTCTAAAGGGCTGCTGGAAACACCACCAAACGACACCGACGAGAGCTTGCGAACTCCGGCGAACCACAACTCCGACGACACAAAAATTTGGCAGAGGTTCGGTGTTTGGGATGGCTCAAATCTCTCCCCCAACACCTCCTTTTATAGCCAAAGCATCTGGAGCACGAAAAATGGGCCTACGAAGGCTAGTTCGGCGCTCGTCAGAAACCACGCCGGCGACCATCGGGCAAAGACTGTCGGACAACGACGACGGCAATTACGGCGGGCGCCGTAATTTACGGCGGTCGCCGCCATAGCCTGACACGCCAGCTACCACCTCGAGCATTGGGACGGCGGGCGCCGTGACTGTACGGCGGTCGCCGTTCTTGGATCTACGACAGCGGTCGCCGCGACTGTACGGCGGTCGCCGTGACTAGCTTTTCCCTCCCGTTCAGCTTTGAACGAACATGACATTAAACCGGGATAAAAATTATCATACGCGAACGAATATTAAAATCCAAGGCATGTTGTCTGTATATTATTTCACTGAGAAAAATATTACAGATATAGAGCACATTACAGAATGTCTCAAACTCTCTGTATTAAATCCGACGTACACAACGGGTACTCGGGAAAATTCCAAACTTCCCAAAATAACCTTACAAAAATACGGGGTATCACAATGTTTGCTCCTATTTCAGTGAATCTTCCTAATGGTCAATCTATTTCTATTAGTATTATTGGCAGAGTTCATATCACTACTGATATTATTGTTGAAGGAGTTCTTCATGTTCCTAGCTTTCGGTTTAATCTTTTGTCAGTAAGCAAACTGGTTTCTCAATTACAATGTTCTGATGTCTTCACTGATAAGTATTGTGCATTGCAGGGTCTAGCCATGACCAAGCCTCTCTAGTCCTTGGTAATGCTTCCAAGGGACTCTATCTGCTTAACCAACTAGATGCTTTGTCTCATAGGGAATTGTCCTATTCTACTTCATGTCATTCATCTCATAGTTCATCCATGAATAAAGTTGTCACTGATTTTGGTTTACTGCATATGCGCCTAGGCCATCTTCCTTAATCTCTTTGTAATTTGTAGTTGAAACTAGATACTTTACCCCCTTTTATTGTGTATGCCAAGGCTAGGCAACACAAGTTACCTTTTTCTACTAGTTCAATCTCTTCTTCATCCATTTTTGAACTAATTCATGTAGATACTTGGGGCCCATTCAAAGAGAATAAATATGATGGATATAAGTACTTTTTTACTATTGTTGATGATTTTTCCAAAGCCACCTGGGTTCATCTATTACGAGACAAAGATAGTGCATTTTCTGTTTTACGGAACTTCATTATGATGGTTCATACTCAGTTTGACAAGCATGTTAAGATTGTAAGAAGTGTCAATGCCAATGAGCTTGGTACTAGCATCTCTTCATCTCAGTTTTTCTTGTCCAAAGGTATTATTTATCAAACAACTTGTGCTTATACTCCTCAACAAAATGGAGTTGTAGAACGCAAACATAGGCATTTATTGGAAGTTGTTCGTGCATTGCTATTTGAAGCACATCTTCCCTTGCGTTTTTGGGATGATTTAGTCTTGACTGCAGCTTATCTCATCAATAAATATCCTACTGTTGTTCTTCAGGGCAAGTCTCCTTTTGAAGTACTGTTTTCTAAGCCTCCTCCTATTGCTCATCTCATAATATTTGGTTGTCTGGCTTTTGCTACTACGTCTTCTGCTGGCTGTGACAAATTCATGCCAAGGGCAATTAAATGTGCTTTTCTGGGATACCCTGCAACCAAGAAGGATTGCAAGTTGATCAATCTTGACACAAAAGAGATATTTTACTCACGAGATGTTATTTTTTATGAGAATATTATGCCATTTACTATAATGTCAAATTCATGTGATTTTGCATTACCTCTTCCTATTGCTGATTTTGATCCAGAATGCATTATTAATCTGCATAATGATCAACTTCCTGTTATACCTGACCAATCTGTTGTAGTGTCTTCCTCAGAGGAGTCTTTTGATCACTTTTCTTCATCACCAATGATCAATGTTCCACCTAGACGATCAGCAAGAGTTTCTTCTCTCCCTTCTTATCTACAGGACTTTGTTTGCAATAATGTTTTTTTTAATAGTGTTCTTACCTCTTCTATTTCTTAGGGTATTCATTTCTTTGAGATCTCTTCAATTAGTCAACATCTTGTTGCTAATGTTACAGCTATGGTGGAACCTTCCTCATTTGAAGTTGTTAATTCTTATCCCGAATGGGAAGAGGCCATGAACAAGGAATTGGTTGCACTGGATGCTAATCATACCTGGGATCTAGTTGATCTTCCTCATGGCAAGAAGCATATTAGTTCTAATGGGTGTACAAACTGAAATTCAAAGCTGATGGCACATTGGAAAGACATAAAGATCGATTGGTTATCAAGGGATGCACTCAAAAGGAGGGCATTGATTATACTGAAACATTCTCTCCAATGGTAAAGATGACCATAATTAGGAGTCTGATTGTTGTTGCTGTAAAGAAAGGCTGGCACATTTGTCAACTGGACGTCAACAATGCATTCTTACATGAGGATTTGAAGGAAGAAGTATATATGAAGATTCCACTTGGTCTTCCTCATGTTCCAGGCAAAGCTTGTCGCTTAAACAAGTCTCTTTATGGATTAAAACAAGCATCTCATTAGTGGCACTCCAAGCTTTTTGAAGCATTGCTCTCTCAAGGTTCTTCTCAATCTCCTAATGATTACTCTTTATTCTCCAAGAAGACAAATGGCTCAGTTGTGTTTCTCGCTGTATATGTCGATGACATCCTCATTATTGGCAATGACTTATTGACATTCATGATATAAAGTCATTCCTTGATGCTCAGTTTCGCATCAAAGATCTTGGCAAGTTAGGATACTTCCTTGGCATTGAATTTCTGCATTCTTCTAAGGGTATTGTTCTCTCACAAAGGAAGTTCATCATTGATATTCTCAAAGATTTTGATCCAGATGATTTACCTTCTACAAGCAGTCCTCTAGATCCCTCTATCAAGCTTGATATGGGCAGCAAGGATTTCTTACCATATCCTACTCATTATCGAAGATTAGTGGGAAAATTGAATTTTATCACCACTTCTCGGCCATTTATCTGCTTCTTTGTTCAGCATCTGAGTCAGTTCATGCATAGCCCTTCACATCAACACTTCAAGGCAACTATGCATACTCTTCGCTTCCTCAAAGGTACTCTCCATTCTGGCCTGCTACTCTCCAATTCACCAAATTTCAACCTACAAGCTAATTGTGACTCCGACTGGGCTTCCTGTGTTTGTACTCGATACTCAATTAGTGGTTATTTCATCATGCTTGGATCCTCTCCTATCTCTTGGAAATCAAAGAAGTAGTCCACCATTTCTTTGTCATCAGCTGAGGCTGAATATCGGTCAATTCGACGATTAACTATTCAGTTAGCATGGCTTACAAGGTTGTTAAAATGAGCTTGAAGTTCCTCATCTCAATCCATTTCCTATCAAGTGTGACAGTCTTGCTGCAATACACATAGCTAAGGACCCGGTGTTTCATGAACGAACTAAACATAACGAGATCAATTGTCATTTTGTTCGTTCCAAGCTTGCTCAGGGCCTCATTAGTCTCTCTCATGTTCCAACTACACAGCAGTTAGTTGATGTCTTCACAAAGCCTCTTTCAGGACCTTCCTATTCCTCTGCTTTGTCCAAATTGGGCTTGCATTCTGCACCCTCCAATTTGAGGGGGTGTTAGTATATTAATGTAACACGTGTATGACACGTGACTAGTTTGTTAGAGAGGAGAGTTTGTTAGCCGAGTCAGTTAGTTTGTAATCAAGATTACTATAAGTAATCCTCATCTTTAATTCGTTTGATTCATTCAATGCAATGATCCTTCTCTGTCTTGCTTCCATGGCTACATTAACAATAACTGCAAATGCACATGTCAGAAAAGTGTAAGAGGAAAGATATGATTTGATGCATTAGTGATGAATATCATATGTTTATACCACTCTTTGTTTATTTTGAACAAAGACCCGGTTTCTAAAATGTAACAATTTTAATCTTTACAATATATTCCCATGTCACTCTCACAAAATGATTGGTGAAGGACTGTAACACAACAGACACCAGAAGAAGAAGAAAACCCTAAATCTTAGAGAGAGTTGCTTTCTGTATTCATATACATAGTTTGCAGAGCTCCATGGCATCCGGTTACAATTTTGGTTTTCCTCTTTACTCTTCCCTAATTTTCACATAAAAAAACTCTTATAGAACCAAAAAAAATATTCCGTAGTTTTTTCAACAAATGTCTATACAATGTTGTGCCATTCAGAGTTACACTCTTGCTCTCCCAGGTCCCAGATTTCCTTTTCTCTGCCTTGCTTGGTAGGAGAAATTTCTTCTTTGTGGGGATGCATACGCAATCTTCACTTCCTAGTATCAGCTTGGACTACCTCTCCTTATAATCTTTTAATGTTTATCTAAAGAAGGTAGATCAAAAAGGAATATTGTTTGGTTTGGTGTGGAGAGAAAGAAAACAATCACAAGATGCAAGGTTCGCTAGTGGGAATATGGCATGAAGAATAAAATACTATAGGGCACAAAGTCACAATAGTAACGCATGGCCTATCACCTAGTATTTTCATTTTTGCAAGAGAAATTGGAGTATTGGACCACTTTATCGATGATTCATAGTGTGAAGTATTTGGAACATAGATTATTGACTAGATAAGCTAGATGAAGAAATAACATATTTATATTGTTTGCCTATAAGAAGAAAGTTTCAACTTAACCAAGTCCTCTGTGTGACCAAGCTGTTTCATAGACTCCAAATGCAGTCTGAAAGCCATATCTAGAAATCGGGCATATTGGTTGCAACAACATAAGTGACACCTGACCACATGCATCTCCCTTGACTGCATCGATGACATGTCAACATTTGCATCATGCAGCATCCCATTCATAACACCTCGTTGGTGTTGCCCATCCTTAACCATACAAACTGTTGGAACCTTGACTGTTCCTTCTGGTTTTGATGATGATAAACACCATTAGGTTTTATGGTTTTGTGTTGTTCCTATGAATTTCAGGTGTCATGAAGAGATAAAGGAACAATGGCAAAACAGTGAAGAAGATAAAACAGAGGAGCGCATTGGAAAGCTGTGACAACAAGGAACAGTGCCCGCGCAAACAATTGATAAAGCTGGAAAGTACGTGGCGCTTATACAAGGAAAGTTCTATTTATGGAAACGCCGCGTCTGAGGAACAATGCGAGAACACAGAAATATGCCAGCTGTTCCCAGACAGACTCAATTATACAAGGAAACAAGATATCGTGATTTACTTGGAGAAGAAGAAAAAGATATTGAGTCTAAGGAAACTTTATACATGGAAACTATGTGTTTATCAGATTTAGAGTTTATTTGAAAACAGAATTTGTCATAGTTACCATACATGTGTGTAGTTGGATTTTTGGTAATAGAATCTTTGTTAGACCCTATATATAGATGAGAATTGTCTTGGGGAAAGACATCTCAGCTATTGTCATCCAGAGCTCTTGAGAACTGAGATTGAAAGCTAAGGCGAGGTACGGGGAGTTCTTGCTTTAGGCTTTGTTTTATTCTTGTGTTGTTTAGAGGTGATTGCACTTAAAGTCTTTAACATAGGGTATAGGTGGAGAGAAGACTTGTAAGATTGCACAACTCTTAATGATACAAGTATACGTTTTGGAAACTTTGTTGTTACTTTGAATCTTTACTTATTTCCGCTGCCTAGGGAACAGTCACATAGTTCCATGTTTAACACACTAACGATTCAACAATTGGTATCAGAGCAGGTTAGCTCTAGATTGTGTGTTCTTTTCAGATTCACAGGTAACAATGGCTTCCACTCATGAAGTTGGGCTTGTGAACAACAAACCACCGTTCCTGCCTGTTGGTGGAAAGTTTCAACACTGGAAGGACCTCTTCACAGACTGGTTGAAGAGCAATGACTATCAATGCTGGAGAGTCATTGAAGTGGGTGAAGAAAAAGTTGATGAAGACGTGATCAAAGGAATCAAACCTTGGAGCCCAGATGACTTCAGAATCATGGAGAAAAATTCTAAGGCTCGAATGTTCATCAACAATGCAATCAGCATTGAAGATGCATCCAAGCTTCATTCTTGTGCCACTGCAAAGGATATGTGGGCAGCTCTGGAACAGATGTACATGGGAAGTTCTGATCTTAGAGAACTTGATCGCTTTCAAGCAAAGAAAGACTTCTATAACTTCGCCATGGTGGATGGTGAAACTGTTTCCTCTTATCAATCCAGATTTGAGGAAATCACCACAAGACTTGCTGCTCATGATGTGGATGAAAAGGAAATTCTTTCTAAAGAAAAAAATTTCATCATCATTGATGGACTTCCTCCAAGGCATAAGATGACTAAGGCTATACTCAAGGAGAATCCAAACACTCTCAACCTCACACTTCATGAAGTCTTTGGAAAAATTAAGAAGTATGATGAAGAAGACAAATATGTCAAACCTAAAGGCATTGCTTTGATGGTTGAAAAGGCTTTTGAGATGATAGAGAACAATAAAGATGACAACTTGGATGGTGTAGATCCAGAAACTGCTCTCCTCACCAAGGCCATGCGAACTCTCTATCGCAAGGGTCGATCATTCAGGAATGAAGGGAACAATGGTGAGAAACGAGACATCAAGGATGTTACTTGCTTCAACTGTAAGGAAAAGGGTCACTATGCTAATAAGTGCCCTAAAGGGAACAACTCAGACAACAATGGTGACAATTCTGGGAATGACAAAAAAAAAGGCTTTCGTTGCTGTCTGGAGAGATGATTGTGCCAACTCTGATGATGACGAACCAGAGTCATGGGGGAACAACAGAATGTGTGCAATGACTTTGAAGTCATCAAGTGAAGAACAAGAGGTAGATCCTGAAACCTTCTTTGAATCTCTTGTTAATTTTGATAAAAAGTCGTTGATTTCTCTTATCAAGAGCGTGTATAATGAGAACCTCAAAACTCAAAACGACCTAAGTAATGCTGAGGGAACTGGATCTCAGTGGCTCTCGTAGCCTCATGGGGAGAAGACTCAGATGAGGAACTGGATCTCAGTGGCTTCTCTAGAGGAAGATGTCTCATGGCAAAAGGAGACTCAAGCGACTCAGAAGACCTTGAGGTAACTTCTGACGATCTCTTAAAATCCCTAGTTGATTGTGATAAGAAACAACTTCTTAAGATCATAAAGAAACTAGGAAAGGAAACCAGTTCCCTTCAACAGAAACTAGATGATTGTGAAGATGAAATTGCTTGCTTGACTGTTAAGAATTCTGTTTGGAGCAAGAAACTTGATGAAACTGAGAAAGACCTAGCTGAAACTCACTCCAAACTCATTGATATTAGGAATGTGCATGCTAGTCACCTTAAAACTTGCAAATCTTGTGATGAAACTAGCATAGATTCTATCAAAGTTCCCTTGCATGCTAACCCACCTGGAAATGACATGCTTCAATCCATAATTGATAGGTTAGACATTCTCACTAATTCCATTAATGAAAAAATGATAAATCAAACTGTTTTTGTGAGACAACGCCATGGAATAGGATATGTCAATAATAAAGGGAACAATGATGCTGAAGAAGAAAAAGCTAGGCGAGAACTTGTTGAGATGAATGAGAATATCAGTATTGCTCTTGCCACTTCTCGTGATAGGAATCAATTCCTATCAGAGAAGATCATGGTCCTTGAGAACAAGGCTGAGGTTGCCAAACGTCTCAATGAAGGCTCTCAAAGTCCTAAGAAGGAACCAAAGGGAAAAGAAAAGATGGTTCTTGAAAACCAATGGTTCACCAATTCCTTTGCTCACAAAAGATATATTGACATGGCCCATAGCAAGGTTAGAAACAATGTTGATTTTAACAAAAGGAAAACTGAAAAACCTTTTAGGCCAGGAAAAGAAAAATATGGACATGTTGTTTACAATCGTTTGTGTACCTACTGTGGTAAGAATGGTCATTACAACATTGATTGTGCTAAGAAAAGGAACTTTGAAAAGGAGAAAAGTACTCATTACCATGAAAGGAACCAGTTTCCTGGTTATTCACAGACTCGCAATGCTAATCCCCCCAGTAAAGTCAAGCTTCGCTAGGTTCAGAAATCTTAGTTCCCTTATGTGCAGAAAGAAGAGAGGCAACCTCAACTATGGTACATCGACAGTGGGTGCTCATGCCATATGACTGGAAGAAGAAATCAAATGACCTCTCTTCAACCTCTCCAAGGAGGGAACATATCCTTTGGAGATAAAAGCAAAGGGAAAATCTATGGAATAGGAACTGTGAAACTCAACGATCACATTCAGGTAAACAAAGTTCACCTTGTTGATAATCTTGGTTTTGACCTAATAAGTGTGTCACAACTGTGTGATCAAGGAGACAATGAAGTTAGATTCAGATCAAACGAATGTTCAGTCCTTGACTCATCGGGACAAATCATCCTAAAAGGGAAAAGATTCAACAATGTCTACATAATTGATCCATCCTTTGTTCCCAAGGAGAAACTTTGTCTCTCAATTGTGAATGACCAAGCTGATTTGTGGCATCAACGCCTCGGTCATGCTAGCACCAAGCTGATTCAAAAGCTACACTCAAAGGAGCTAGTCAGAGGGCTGCCAAAGCTAAGTGGCACATCTAAGGAACTGTGCTCTGACTGTGTAAAAGGGAAACAGGCTCGTAGTTCCTTCAAGTCCAAAAACATGGTAAGCACCTCAAGGCCTCTTGAACTCATCCACATGGATCTGTGTGGACCCATGAGAGTTCAGAGCCTAGGAGGGAACAGGTATATCTTTGTTCTTGTCGATGACTTTTCTCGCTTTACTTGGACCATCTTTATTAAATCTAAGAGTGAAGTTATTGACCGCTTTAAAGATATGGTTCCCTTGTTAGAAAAATCTCTTGATTGTTCACTCAATGCTATTCGGTCTGACCATGGTATCGAATTCGAAAATGAAGAATTTCTAACCTTTTGCAGTGAGCATGGAATTGATCACAACTTCTCTGCACCATACACTCCTCAACAAAATGGAGTAGTGGAAAGGAAGAACAGAACTTTGGAAGACATGGCTCGGACTATGCTGATCTCAAGTGGACTCTCTCAATCATTTTGGGCTGAGGCAATCAACACAGCTTGCTACATCATCAATCGAGTCATGCTTCGCCCAATCACAGAAAAGACACCCTATGAGCTCCTAAGAGGAAGAGTTCCCAACATCTCACATCTGAGGGTGTTCAGATGCAAGTGCTTTGTGCACAACAATGGGAAGGACAATCTTGGCAAATTTGACCCAAGAAGTGATGAAGGAATCTTCATTGGATACGCCTCGGGTAGCAAGGCGTACAAAGTCTTCAACAAAAGGACTAAAAAGGTAGAAGAAAGTGTTCATGTTATTTTTAATGAAAAATCACTTGGAAAGATTGTGCAGAACACCACCAATTCCTTTGAAGACCCGTTTCCCAAGTCATATCAAGAAGATCCAGATGAAGATGTCACTCCACCTAGTTCTTGTCCTGCTGCTCGGAACCCTCCAATGGCTCCTCCACCAGTTCCCATGGATAATGAACAACAATCCATTTCTGGGAACCATGAGCATGACGACAACATCTGTGGAGACTTCAATGATTCATCCTCCCACATGATCTTCAATGGAGAAGGTGATCCCAACCAGGAAGCTGAATGCTCAACTCAAAATGTCTCCACATCAAATGCTCTAGCTCCTAACAGAGAAAGAAGAGTCATCAAGCCTCCAGTTAGGTTTGAACATCTAACCTTCTTTTCTTTCAATGCTTTTCTGTTTATTGTGGAACCAAAGAACATAGGTGAGACACTGAAGGATACGGACTGGATCCAAGCTATGCAAGAAGAGCTCCATCAGTTTGAAAGGAACAAAGTATGGCATCTAGTCCCCCGTCCGAAGGATAAACACATCATAGGAACTAGATGGGTTTTCAGAAACAAGCTAGATGATACAGGAGCTGTGATAAGGAACAAAGCAAGACTCGTTGCTCAAGGATACAATCAACAAGAAGGCATCGACTATGATGAAACCTATGCTCCAGTGGCAAGGATTGAGGCAATAAGATTGTTGATTGCCTTTGCATCACACAAAGGGTTCAAGTTGTTCCAAATGGATGTAAAGACGGCCTTCCTCAATGGAATTCTTCAAGAAGAAGTCTATGTCAAGCAACCACCTGGTTTTGAAGACGACGATCATCCAGATCATGTCTACTTTCTAGACAAGGCACTCTATGGCCTCAAGCAAGCTCCCAGAGCTTGGTATGATCGTCTTGCCCAGTTTCTACTCTCAAATGGCTACAGGCGTGGAGTTATTGACAAGACTCTCTTCATCCTAGAAGAAGAAGGTAACATCTTGGTGGTTCAAATTTATGTCGATGATATTATTTTTGGTTCCACTAACCTGTCCCTTGTAGACAAGTTCAAAGACTTGATGAACAGTGAGTTTGAAATGAGTTTAATTGGGGAACTCACATTCTTCCTCGGATTACAAATCACTCAAAAGGAAGATGGTATTCAAATCCACCAACAGAAGTATGTCAGGGAACTACTGAAGAAGTTCAAAATGGATTCATGCAAGCCTCTCTCCACTCCCATATCCACCATTGCCCATCTGGATAAGGACCACTCGAGTCCTCTAGTGGAGGAGAAACTCTATAGAGGTATGATAGGCTCACTCATGTACCTAACCGCTAGTCGACCAGACATTGTCTTTGCTGTTGGCTTGTGTGCTAGGTTCCAATCCTGTCCGAGAGAAACTCACTTGGCTGCTGTGAAGAGAATACTTCGATATCTCAAGGGAACTGACGATCTCTGTATTTGGTACCCCAAAGAATGTCCCTTTGAGCTCATGGGTTTCACTGATGCTGATTATGCTGGATATTTGGTGGATAGAAAGAGCACTTCTGGAATGGCACAGTTCCTAGGCCCTTGCCTTGTGTCATGGGGATCAAAGAAACAAGTTTCAGTCTCCCTCTCCACCACAGAATCCGAGTATATTGCAGACGCCTCCTGTTGTTCCCAACTTCTCTGGCTAAAGCAACAACTCGCGGACTTTGGTATGTCTTATGGTCCCCTCTCTATTTTTTGTGATAACACGAGTGCTATAAACATTTCAAAGAATCCTGTGCATCATACTAGGACCAAGCATATAGACATAAGACATCATTTTCTTAGAGATCATGTTGAGAAAGGAAACATCATTATGAAATTTTGTAGAACTGAAGATCAAATTGCAGATATATTCACCAAAGCCTTGAATAGATTTCCCTTCGAGAACCTTAGATTAGAACTGGGAATGATTCCTATAAACTAGCAGTTCCTTTAGTTTAAAGTTTCTCTCCAGTTCCCTTGATTGACTATTTCAGAACTCTTTACTTGTCTTTGTTTTGGAATCTGTGTCATTTCTCTTGCGTTTGACCCTCATATCCATAATGGTTACTCAAAAGGCTTTGACAAATTTTTCTAGTTCTTCTTCTTGGATGTTCCTCTCTTATTAAAATTCAATCATTGTCCAAGTTTCTTTGTTGGCCCAAAAGTCACAATCTGATCATATTCTAACCCAATAATACAAGCCGAAATGATGATTGTGTACTATGACCCTCCCTTGCCTCATTGCACAATCTAATTCCCTATGATCCTCTTCTTAACCCTCTCTGGGAATTAGTGTGTGATGCGATAAATGGCCTTCCCCGATTTCTTTAATGGGAACGTACTTTCTGATCCTATGTTTTAAAACCCACATCAAAGGTTCCCATATATCCCTCTAGCACACTGAAAATATCGCCAGAAAGGAACTAGGATGGGCTACCCCTTAAACGGCTAGTAAGAGAATTGCTCCTCCTAAGACAGTATTTATGGCAAATCTCACAGCGTCAGAGACGTCTTCTCAGCCTTGAACAGTTGCCATTTTGAGCATCTTATCTTTGAATTTGTGATCGTTGCAAAGGCGCAAAAGCTTCAAGAAAATTAGCCGTTTCAACTCTTCCGAGTTCCCAGAAATATCTCCAACGGCTTGATTCTCAACGACTCCAAAATTGCTCAAGGGTTATTTAAGGTTTCCTGTTTGATTGAGCCGAGCACTCTATTCTCTCATGCCTTCTCTCAAATCTCATGTTCACCCGTCTCTCTCAAAACACAAAGCTCCTCAAATGGCCAAGAAAAACTTCAATCTTAACCTTGCTCAATTGGAGGTAATTAGGCCGATAAGATAACAACAGGCCAAGATGAAGGAACTGCAGAAAAGAAGGAAATTGAAGAGGAGGCCACTACGCTGCCATATGAACGTCTCTTCTAATTCCCAGTGCTATAACATCACAGTGTGCTAGTAGTTCCCTAGGATCCTACTCCCCTCTTCTATCCTTATTTTGTCTAATGTCAAGTTGGTTGTGCTCTTTTGTTTCTTTTTCCACTACGCATCTCTGGATAATATACTTGACTTTAATGATTAATGAACTCCTTTGGCAATGTTTCTAATGCATCATTTGTCTTTGCCTTAAGTTTCTATTATGGTCATTGTCATGGGTTTAACGCAAATTGTTTATTTCACATTGATATCCTATACTTGATAAGTAACTTGATCTTTTCGATGATGTCAAAAGGGGGAAGAATGGATAGGAACCTTGAACTATTGGAACTACTAGACCTATAGGAAATCTGAACCCGTTCTATTTCTGAGGGGAACTAGAATAACTTAGTTCATCTGCTTAGGGGGAATTTGCAACTATTGAATGTTCTATCAATATTTTTTAAAGTTGAAAATCCATTAGCTCAACTGTTCTCATGAATTTCATGTTCCTATTATGTTGCCAGGTTCCTTGTATTTGTCATCATCAAAAAGGGGGAAATTGTTAGGAAACGGAACTCTGGAACTTCAGTTCCCCTGAGAGTTCATTTCCTCAGTTTCTCTACTTTTGAAGATGACAAATATTATGATACTAATGTTTTATCTCAAAGATGTGCTTTAAGGAACCACGGGAATATACCGAAGGCAAGAAAGCCAAACAGGACAAGAGAACCAAAGGAACAAGACAAAGGAAGGAACCCAGAGAAACTCAGGTGTGCCCAGAAATGTAGCATGCGAGGTTGCGATTCCCGAGAAATCTAGGAACACCAAACCTCGGACAAAAGGAGGTGAAAGCGACTTGAGAGAAGCTTCCAAAAGCCTGCCACCATCCAAGAGCAAGACTCCAAGACACCTAGAACGCCGAACCTCGGACAAAGAAAGGTGAAAGCGATAGGACATGAAACCTGTCGCTGTCCAGAAGACAGTTCCCAAGTGCCCAGATTGTTGAACCTCGGAAGAAGAAAGCTGGAGAACGACTTGGCTGAAGAGGTTGACTAACCTAGAAGGATTCTGAGCTGCCTAGGTTGTTTGTACATGCCAAGAACAACGTGGACCAAGGAGAACCACTTATCCTAGGGCAAGCTCAATCTGTGGGAACCCAGAGAAGATTAAGCTGCGAAGAATCCTCTATAAAAGAAAGACTAACTCAAGGGTTATCTTCAAGCATTCACAATAGAATCACACTTCATAGCAAACATCAAAGTGTGAAGCTTCAAACAAGATCATCAAAGCAAACCGAGATCAAGAGGAACCAGTCAAGGAAGAAGAGCTGAGTGCTAAGTTCCTGTGACTGTAAGTGATAGTTCCTAGATGCGAAGGTCTGTTTCTTGGATTGATTATTGATTGTGTTAAGTTATCTAGGATTGCCTAACTGTGTGTTTGGCAAAGAAATGGTGTGTTTGTTCCTAGGATAAGATGTAACCAAAAGAGATAAGAAATCAAGAAGTAGACCTTGAAATCCTTTCGAAATAAAGGTATTGGTTTTTATCCTGGATTGCGAGTTGACAATCAAAGGTTTCCACTATAAGGAACTGGTCATTTGTTTGATTGTTTATTTCCGCTGCGAAAGGAACTGAGAATTGATATTCTGAGTTCCTTAAATTTTTATCTAACAATCACGATCCTACACAGTCAGTGTCCTGCCCCTTATTTTTTGCTAATAAAGGACAAATTAAAACTGGTTGACACTCTTCTAAGAGGTTAAGGACACATATAGAACAAACGGTAAAGACTTTCCAAGAAGAGAGCCTTATGCCACATTCTGTAGTCATTAATTAGTCAATAAGGCATAGACTTTCTAAAAGAAGTTCTCTCATAGTTCAATCAAATTTTTGAGGCAGAAGACTTACTGTTCAATGTTCTTGTTGTAGTGTCTCCGGCTGCACCATAAAATTTTGTGTAGCGTCTGCATTTGTTGCAATTAATAGAAAGTTAAAAGGAAGAAACCTATTGTGCCTTTTTTTTGTAATCAATAAAAGTACAAGAAAAATAAGAGAAAAAATAGCAAACCAATCACATAGATCTCTTGGACAAGAGTATGAGTCATAATGACCTCTCGTAAGTTCTCCATTTCAAGAATCTGACTTCAGGGCAGTCCCATGACAGTGAAAATGTAACCATACGATTGCATCCAGATGGTACTACCACTAAAGCCACCTGCAGCCCCAATGCAAGATCCATGCTTTGATGGCGATGACAACTCCTAAATTGCTAAAATCAAATCCCTAAAATCCTTCAACCCCTCAGAAGATAGGAAGAAGAACAAGCTTCAACAGGTAGTAGTCGGAGAAACTCAAGCTCTAAAAATGAAACAACAACATGACTCGAAACCCTAATCTTTCGATTGAAAGAATAATGAGCAAAAATACCTACGAGTCGATGGAGGAGAAGAAGAGAGGAAGAAACAGCCATGGAGGAGACGTCGATGGAGAGCGAGAGGAGAAGAGTTGAAGAGCGATGTCGGGTTCACAGATTCGAGGAAGAAGAAAGGTCGGAGGAAGAAGTAGGGGTGTGGATCCCACTTTTAGTTTGAAGCATCATCCATGAGCATCTACAACAGAAGGATCCATTGATGCTCAATTCTGGAGAAAAAGAAACACATGAAAGGAGGTGAAGTACAAAAAAGCAAAACAAAATAGACTACCGAACAAACCTTATGTCTTTGGAGATTTGCTTAATTATGTTTAAGGGTCGTGAATCCATTTATAAATGGGGTTATTTGATATAAATATTTATGGGACTTTGGAGTTCCTGTAAAATATTTAGCCCATCCCTAATTAACCTAGAAACAATTCTTTCTCCTGTACTTGTGCACTGCTACCTCTAGTTCTAAAAAATTTTGCTGTCTCGTTTAGGATTTTTTTTCTCGGCATTTTGATTCTTCGATCGCTTGGTCTGAACCCGACTTCGGCCAACTTTGTTGTTGTCGACCTTGACCCCCACTTTCCTCGGCGATTTGATTCACTGGCATCCTCAGATCTATCATCTTCTAGGTGGTTTTGCCTAGATCTATCATCTTCGTCGACCCCTTACCCTCGATATATCTTCTTCTAGGCAGTTTGATTCTTCAATTAGATGGTTCGTTGGTGTCTCCAACTCTTCAATTCGTCCTCTTCTTTGCGATTGATTCCTCCAGCAAATTCGTTGACCTGTCCTTCCGACGACTTCTGCGGTGGATTCCGACAACCTTTACGGTGGATTTACATGGCGGTTTGGGATTTATATGTTGACTGGTGGTGGAACGATTGTATGTACATATATGAAAACAGGACAAATGGAAAAATACTTTTGGAAATGAAATAGATGTTCCAAACACGCACTATTAGAAAATGCTACAAATGTCGACGCATTTGGTTGGACGCTTGTGAATTGCGTCGAAATAAATCCACGCGGAGAGGGAATACGGGACGCTTATTGCGAAATGTCGACGCTTTACCTGTCGAAGCATATAATAAGCGTCGAAATGCCCTCTTCCATTTTTAACAAATTACAAAAGTTGTCCAAATTAATATATTAAATTTATAATATTTATTTTAACCCAAAAATAAATTATATAAAATTTAACGTATGCTAAAATAAGCTTAGGTTATTTTTCTTATCAATTTAGTCATACTTGATTCGTGGAAAAATGCCCTCTTCCACTTTTAACAAATTGTAAAAGTTGTCCAAATTAATATATTAAATTTATAATATTTATTTTAACCCAAAATTAAATTATATAAAATTAAACGTAGGATAAAATAAGCTTAGGTTATTTTTCTTATCAATTTTGCCATAATTAAATTAAGTATGGCTAAATTGATAAGAAAAATAACCTAAGCTTATTTTAGCATACGTTAAATTTTATCTAATTTAATTTTGGGTTAAAATAAATATTATAAATTTAATATATTAATTTGGACAACTTTTGCAATTTGTTAAAAGTGGAAGAGGGCATTTTTGCCACGAATCAAAAACTTGAGGGACACGAGTGTAAGTTCCCCAAAACTCCATCTTCAACCTCACGCCCTCCTCCTTGCCCTTCTCCTTGCTGCGCGCGAGCTTCAACTGTGCCCATCAATGGAGGAATTGCAACTCCATTGGATCTGATTAGGCGAATTAACTCATGGGCATTGAAGATGGGATTGATATGCATCTAATGGGTGGATTAATTCGGGTTAAATGTCGCGAAAACGCCGGGATTTTGCCCCCAAAATCTTATTCGCGTCATTACGATCGAATTGAAGATTCGACAAATTCGATAAGCTCGTCTTCAATAGGGACGGAATTGACGCCACCATTGGAACCATCTTGTCGTCCCCTTCAAAAGCCCCATAGTCTCGCACCTGGAGTCGCGCCGACGAGCCACCACCGAGCCGAATTGCGTCTGCATGAATAGTGCCAGCCAAGGTTGAAGACAATGGCAATTTCGTAATATTTGCCATGAGGGCAAAATGGACATTTTATAAATTTAAACGGCAAAGTGGACGGCAGATGGCTCTGGGTGGCTTTGCGTTAACGGAGATAGATAATTGAGTAGTTTAAAATAAATATCGATATAACGGGTGGTTTCATGCAAAATCGGCCATATAACGGGTGGTTTCCTGCAAAATCGGCTTAGATTTATTTGTTTATATGTTCATATGCTGATAGTACTCTCTTGCAATTTGGTTCGGTTTGTTGTTCTCGATCGATTCATACAAATTTGTGAGAGTTTATACTGATATATTTTTTTCAATTTATATAGTGATGAGTGGTGCTATACTGATGAATTAAATCTACGTGTTCACAAGTTGTTCTCGATCGATTCTATACTGATGAATTAATTTTATTTGTTCATATGCTGATAGTGATGAGTGATTCAGTTTTTATACTGATAGTGAGAGTTCATACTGATAGTTTTGTTCATATGTTGTTCCATGGCAAAGACTTTAGCATAGAGTTCTGTTCATATGCTGTACGTTCTCATCCACATGTAAAACATGGAATTAGGAGTTTTGTTCATTAATTTGTTCATATGCTGATAGTTTTGTACTTTTGTTCATGGATTGACATCTTTTGTCTTTTTCTAGAGGCTATTTTAACACCTTACGATTGACATCTTTCCTTGGTTTAATTTAATCCATCCAAATTCAAGTTGAATCTAATTTTCTTCTTTATATTTATAGTTGTATTTGTCTTACTGTTCTTCCCCTTAAATTTGTTGCATTACGTGAATTCACAAAACCTGAACCGAATTATGTAAATGAAGTTCAGAGAAGGTACAACAACCATCATAAGATCAATGATCATAGTTAAGAGTCATAGTTAAGAGCCTGTATGCATTCCCTTGGACCTCTGGGAGATGGAAAAGCACAGTATAGTTAAGAGCCAGTCTATGTTGCTTAACAGTAACACACGAAATTAAGAAGTTTTGTTCAGTTTGCTCCCACTGCAGAAAGATGCACAATCACACACAATTGATTTTCAATTTATGAATCATGGTAGAACCCAGGCAATTGCCCACTTTCCTGGTGATGCCAAGTGCCAACTTCCATTGAGGGTGTTAGAAGTTAAACAATTTGCGTGTGAGAGTTGCTGCCCTTAAACATATCGTAGTAGCAAACTTCCTTGTTTTGACCAACCGGACATCACAGTTTTTTTATTCAGGCTATATAAATTGCAATTTTTCTATAAAGTAGTGGATTGTTCACTTTGCTAAACTTTGCAGCTTGGGTCTCTGGGTTGCTCCAAACGCTTGTGTATCCGGACTTCTTCTATTACTACTTCCAAAGGTATATCTTGCTATTTGTATCCTACATGAATATATTCCATTCTATTATTTCTATATTTAAATGCGAGTTCTAATGTTTCTAACTTGCGTTTCGCATCTCTATATTTGCCTATTGTAAAATGACTATTTAATTGTTAGATCACTAAGTTGAAGGTTACAATGACTCACCCATCCAGTAAAATATCTTATGCATTCTAGGCTCTACCTTCATTTTTTTTCCATTGTTTGATTTCTTGTTTAGCTTGACAACATAAGATGGTCTACTGATAGCCTTAAAAAATATTGTGTAATGATAGAAACTACTCCATACTACACCTCCTTGATGCTTGAGTGTGTGTTTTTTCTTAATAACTTTGTGTGTACCATGCTTACTAGTTTGCTTATTTAATGTTTTGTGTTTTTTTAATGAGTAGACAAACTTCAATATAATATAATAAGTCGTGATCATATATATGTAGGCATGGACACAAGTTGGATCGAACTGCCAAATAATCATGTAGATTATATCAATGGAGTAATTGAGTTCATAAAATTGGCTAAGGAAAACCTTGTAGAAGGTAGAACTCCATGTCCATGTAAAAAATGTAAGGTGGATAAGTGGTTGTTAGTAGATGAAGTAGAGCATCATATCTTGTTTAAAAGATTTTACAAGCCTTATAAGAATTGGATTCATCATGGAAAAGATGATATGATTCATGGGAATGAGTCTGGAAGTACTAGCCAAGCTACCGTTAGTAATCAGCTTGGCACGGTATGTCAAGATGATATGAGAGGGTTGTTGGAGGCAACTTTTGGTCCTAATATTCCTCATTTTGTTGACCCTAATGATTTCCCCACACAATCAGAAGAGGTAGAATTTTATGATGTCGCTACACAACCTGTTGATAATGTGGAAAATGCCAAGTATGAGAGGTTAATGAAGGCTGCTGATGAGGATGATCATCATAAGCGACCAGTTGGCTTTGGGTTTGGAGTCAAACAAAGTCAGGTGTTTGGAGTACATGGTATTTTGAGAAAAGAAGGATATGAGTCTACAACTACAACCAACAACTCAACTGAATTGGAAATCACGAGAGCAAATATGCAAAAGGAAAATCAAGAGCTTCGTTCAAAGCTTGATGAAAGTAATCAAATTTTTCTACAAGCACTTGATGCAACCCGTAGTGGAAAGTTTTCCGATGAGGCTTTTAATGCTATTCAGTTGGCGTTACACAAGCCTAATTCTAAGGTATGTCCAGATTATTTGAACTTTCTTCTCAGGTCTTTAATCTGAAAATTCCTAGTCCTCTTTAATCTAAAATTTTTACAAACATGTGTCTACTTGACATTTGCTGAAATCTCAAGATGTTCTGCTTGTTTGGATATGTGCTAATCAAGGTTTTTGACTTTATATTTCATGTAATTATTGTAGGTCGCTTCAGCTGCAAGTGGTAACAATACTCATAATGGATCGGATGATCTTCCCTCTTCAAGTTCACCGAATTAGAAGTATTATTGATCTGGATGTTTTGGTTCTTTGGGTGGAACAAGTAGTAGATGCATATTTGGATACAGATACTTATTAAAACTGTTTTTCCTTAGACTAGGTTTATGTTTTGGATCTTTAAGTTTTTTGTTGCACAGTTGACAGGGTAGAGATGCTAATTAACTATATATATTTTGATTTTAGAAACTCATATATATAATATTATTAAGATATTTTATGTTATTTTAATACATCTTTATATAAATATATAAAAATTTGTAGGTGCCAAATCGGTTTTGGCACCAATTGAACGACATTTTAGCTAGGTGTCACTACACGTACAGGTATACCGAGCTTATAGCATTATCGACACTTTTAGGCGTCGAGATTAGCTAAGCGTTCAGCATTTCTCGACGCTTTCAGGTGTCAATTATCGATTAAGCCGCAAAATTTCTTCCGTAAAAAAGTGTCGGGATACAGCGCTTGACGCATAAAAGCGTCGAGTTTGGCGACGCAAAAAAATGTCGACCAAACTCGACACTGAAAATCTCGACGCTTTTACAAAGCATCGAGATGGTAAACTGTGACGCTTAAATGCGTCGAAATAGGTAGAAAAAAGCGTCGGGAGTGGTCCTGTTTTCTAGTAGTGACGTTTATTTTAAATAAACCCATTATAATTGAAAATGGCATTATAATGATTTAGCCGAACAGACCCTAACACTTAACAAATTTGTTAAACGTTGTTTTACATATTTTTAAGTTACTAACAGTTTTAAGAAAAAGATAAACTGATTTATGAATTTACCTTTATTTTACTGAGAAAATTTTAAAAGTTGGGCTATTCTTGCAGATAAAATTGTTATTCTTGCAAAGTGGACATTTTAAAAGTGTCTATTAAAATTTGAATTTTAAATGCCGCCTATATTTATGACTTAATTAATTTAAACTTAATTTTACTGAGGAAATTTTAAAAGTGTCTAATTCTACAAATGCCACCTATATTTATGACTTCATTAACTTAAACTTAATTTATTTCCCACTAATTTTTGATTGCTTAAGATTTTCAATTAAATAGTTACTCCATGAATACTTTGCTTTAAATATAACTATATATATCTATCTAATTCATCTAGATAAGTAGCAGCTCACAACTCGGATAGATAAATACTATGAATCATATACTATTAAAATTTGAATTTTTGAAGCAAATTATAGTGCTCTCTCTCTCTCTCTCTCTCTCTCTCTCTCTCTCTCTCTCTCTCTCTCTCTCTCTCTCTCTCTCTCTCTCTCTCTCTCTCTCTCTCTCTCTCTCTCTCTCTATATATATATATATATATATATATATATATATATATATATATTTTTTAAATCGGATAAGTGTGCGCGCCATGAGTGTTCAATCATACTATAACAACGTGTTTCGTTCAACTTGTTTGATTATGAGCATCATCAATATGGTAAGGACTAAAGAGGGAAAGTTAAATAGCATGGATGAAGCTCACATACATTAAGAAGTCAATACATTTTATTCCAAATAAGTTTGTAAATGACTCATTGAGGAATTAATTCCTTGTAGTCAATAAATCAAAATTATCCTTTTTTCATTTTCATTAAAATTATTTTGTATCACATTTTATTAAATAAGAAATATCACATTTGTTATTGATTTTGCGGGTAGGTAACACTTTACCAATTATGTCAAATTCAAATAAAAATTCATTATATATATCAAATCAAATCTTACTTTGAATCTTAAAATTTTATCAAGTCTTAACCAATTCGCAACTTTCCAAACGTTATGATAATTTTGTATAAACAAATTGTTACTAAATTCCAAAATATTTTAATTTAAAGGAAAATAAAACCTAAGGTTATTTTGTTTGAGCGTACTAGAGCTTAAACTAATTTTGTACATTGTATTTTTTTTGTTATGTTTAAATCTTGAACAGAAATTAGTACCCAAGAAAAATGTTAAACCGAAAGTTAAAATAAACTACTTTATAATTTGTACATCTCAATCTTTATCACAATAAGTATCACCACCCCTTAACCATTAAGTCTATCAATTCGATAAGTTATCATCGTCATTTCTTTATATTTCATTATATGTTTTTTTTTCATTTTATTATATATACTGTTTAAATAAACTGTTATACAAAGTATAAACATAAATGATTACTTTTGTTTCTTATACATTACATATCGATGGATATGAAATCTATTAGACTACGTCTTTGTGTATTAATTGTATATCGGCCCAAGGGATATTTTATTATTGATTATTTCACATAATATAATAAGAAATTGTATATTTGTTGACGTTGATTTGAGTTTTAATGAGTTATGGTATATAATATATAGCTTGAATTTAAGTTGTGTTGTTTTTGAAATAAAGACAACACTTTTGATTTTTCAAACAATGGTAATGCAAATTAGAAGCCCTTTGTGAAAATTATGTATAGTTAAATTTGAATAGTAGATTTTTTGGACTCCTGTATAATTTTATGAGATTTAATTCAAACAAGTTTTATATAATCTAATGCAGGATTTTGTCTAACATTCTTTTTCATAGAACAAAAATGAGTTTTTTTTTAAAAAAAATTGACATTTATTAGAAAACCAACATAATTTTGTCACATAATATGAGGATTTGGATACATGTCAATTTATGATTTTTTATATCAATCATTGAGCAAAATATAAACTACCTAATTTTAACAAAATTTCAAAAGTGTAATAAATATTTTTTGGACTAATGATTTACAATTAGTTATGTGATTCCTAATGTCTCTTCAAGACAAAGCAATTTCCAAGAGTTTCCTCGCATTTCCCCATCAGTGATTCTCCATGCTAGTGTGCTCCTCGGCTATACGATAAAGCGTTAGTTTCTACTCATCCGCGTGTGTGTCCTACAATCCCTTACCTGGATCATCTAAGCTTTCCATTTCGATTTGTCTATTTTTTTATCTTACGTTCTTGTATTGTTTTGCATGTCAGTTTGTCCGGCTACTTTGTTTCTTGGTCTCTTAGTTTACCAGGTATGTCTAGTACTTCAAATCATTTCCTTATCGAAAAAATAATTTTAAAAATAAATTGTTTCTATTTTTATTTTCATTTAAGTTAATATGATTTATATTTTCATATTTTTGAATAATATATGTTTAATATAGCATTTCAAGTTTTCAACATATCATTTTTTCGCTAGAATTTTGTTACAAGTACACATATATGTTTTTAAATAATATTCTTACTTATAGTTTTTAATATTAAAATATTTACATAATTTCAATATATTATGTTAGTATAATATAGTTTTTTATGAAAATAAAACGAGAAATGGTAATGGAATACATACACGACTTCAGTAAAAATATCTCGTGCATGACAATAATTACAAGATAAAAATCAAAAGGATAATTGTACGAGAATAGGTAAGAATGAAATATAATATATTTATGCATTATATAATTAAAAATATAATGTTGAATATATTGCTTTTAAATAACAAACTTATTGTTATTTTAGTCTTCCATTTATATAAATTTTTGACATATCAATAAGATATATTTTCTTAAAATTATTTAAATATAACATAATTTGATTCAATCATGAATAATTATTGATGATTTTATTAAATTATGTTAACACGTACAAGGTACGGGTACTACGCTAGTGATTATTAAAACGAGTAGCATTTGTTCAATTTCAAACACTATTTATTGCTTTCTAAATGGTGCTTTTGTTCTACTATAACTTAAAAGTTTATCTTAACTGTCGCAGATAGTGAAACTTTGATAAAAATGTGTAATGTTTAGTAATCCATGATTGTAATATGTGAACTCATGTATGTCTTTATGTTATAAGCAAATCACAAGGCTAGGTAGAGGTTAGGGATGTGGGAGACTTGGTCTTGAGTGGTTGAGCCATGGTCGAGCCATGCTTGGACCCTTAGGACTTGGCCAATCTTTGGCTAAGTCACTTATGGGTCACTTATGCTTGGCCGTGTAACTTTGTTGCTACTATTGGGCCCATTCTACATCTATTGCTGTTATTAGGCCGCGAACATGTTGTTGGGCTTTGGCTTGCGTTGTTGGACGCGGCTCCTCCTCCAGCTTGCGAGACGGCGTCGTTTGAGACAAATTGAGGCTGCCTTAAAAGGGTCGCTGCTACCCTAATTTGGTAACCTCTCGTTGTCACTGTTGATATTCACCGCTTGGATGCTTCTTGAGAATGGCTCTTTGAGAGCGAATCTCGCTTGCTCCTTGGTGGATTCCGATGGTGCCAGAGATTGAGAGATAGAGAAAGAAAGAGACAAAAGAAAGAGAGAAAGAGAGAGTGCTTGTGTGGTTTGAGGCTTACTGAGTGTGTTGAGTCCTAAGTATTCTCTTGCTTCTTCGGACTCTGAAATCGACTATCTTTGCAACTGTAAGCTAACGGCCTCTTGTGGCTTTAGTCGATTTAGAGGTAAACTGCGAAGGTGTTCTTTTCAGATCTTGAAAAAACCTTGGAGAAATTAGGGTCTGCTCTTACACCTGTCTCTGTGAAACTCTTGTGTTTGTTTTTTCTCTCGTTTGACCTAATTAGCGGTTTGACTATAAAACTCCTCATCTTTAATGTCTCTCTAGATCTTTCAAGACTTGGACTGAGTGTTGTCTACATCTAGAGTTTGTGAGACAAAGCCCTAACTTGTTAGGTGTAAGCTTTATCTCACAGCTCTACTTGTTGTGTGCTCCTGTGATATCTTTGAGGTGTGCATGTCTACCTGCAAAGGAGACTATCTGCTATTTCTATCCTAACTGTGTGTTTGAGATAGAAATTTTGTGTGAGGTGTTTGATTCTGTCTATTTTTGTTATCTATTTACTGATTTGAGTTATTTCAATGACAGAAAACAATGTGAGAATCAATCCATTTGATGGCACTGGTGACTTTGCTATGTGGCAAGTCAAAATAAAAGTTGTGCTAATCAAGGAAAAATGTTGGAAAGTTGTGAAATGGGATTATCCTGCTGATACCCCTACTGTTGATAAGGTGGAGTGATGCGTCCTTGGTCTCGGATGCGGCCAAAGTGTCGGCGGCAGGCGGATCTAGGCCTTTGTACTAAGTCGCGGCAGTTTTGAAGACAGAGGTTCACGAGTCAAAGAGATGGCTTTCTCCTCGTGTGTTGCCGTGGAAGCCAAGGTGTTTGAGGCCTTGTTGAATTGCATGAAAGCCAACCTGTGATGAAATACATGTGTGGCACGGTTGGCGGCGGTGACATTCTCCTGGTCCGTGAGTGGGCGCGGCAACATGTCCAGCGACGTCAATGGATTGTGTCCATAGACGACCTCGAATGGTGTCAACCTGGTTGTCGAATGCCTGGACCTGTTATAGGAAAACTCAACAATAGATAGTAAGTCCTCCCAACGCTTGGGATTGGCCTTGAGCATGGTCCTAAGGAGAGCTCCTAGTGTGCGGTTGGTGACCTTAGTTTGGCCATCCGTCTGGGGGTGGTAGCTAATGGAGAATAAGAGTTTGGTACCTAGCTTTCCCCAAAGAGTCCTCCAAAAATGCCCAACAAATTTCGTGTCCCTATCACTCACAATAGTCCGAGGAATCCCATGTAAGCGAACCACATTATCAAAGAAAGATTGGCTATGTCATTAGCATTGTGGGTCGTCTTACATGCTATGAAGTGGACCATCTTGGAAAACATGTCCACAACAACAAATATAGAATCCTTACCCCTACGAGAGAGAGGCAAACCTGTGATGGAATCCATGGACAAATCCTCCCAAGGTGCGGCTGGAAATATTGCCCTTTTTAATGAGTGTTGCGTAGAGACATGAAAGAAGAGAAGGTGGAGTATGACCGTATGGTGCGTTCTCTGCCCTTTTTTTTGAATTTATGGCTTCCGTCTTCCCAAACCTCTTTTGTTTGATGGAAGATGAGAATAGTATGTATGTTTTTGTTTATACGGTCACACTGTCTGTTTTTTTTTTGATATGATGGTGAATCAAGCAAGAAAGAACTACACAAGCAAGTGTAGGAGAAGAAAGAAGAGACAAAGCAACTATGAGGGAATTAAATCGAACAACTAATCTAGTAATTAATCCAAAGATAAAGCAAGACTTAAGCAACAAGAAACAAGGAAATCAAGTATGTAATTAAGGAAACAAGATTTGCTAGAGGATAAGGTTTAGGGCTGTTGGAAAAGTAACCAAAACCTAAGGGAAGTTAGGGTTCAGCCGTGAGAGAGAAGTGGCGGAAGGGGGTGGTGGCGGTGGACGGTGGTGGTGGGGTGGTGGTGGGAAAATCCGATAATGGTGGTGGTGAGAGAAAAAAAATTTATGGGTTTGCAAGTGGAAAATTTCAAGAATCACAATAAGAGAGAAGAACAAACTTAGCTTGGATAGGCTCCGATGCCAGTTGATGCGAACAACCTCTGAAGTGTCGTTAGCAACGCAGGATCTTTGATTCCTCAAGCTTGTAGTTGATTCCTTCTCTTCCGTAGCCAAAGTGATGGCTTTCTAGGGCTAAAGAGATAACCCTCAAACGCATTCAAAGTGATGAACGAAAGGATCAAAGAGATGATCACAAACAACGAAGAGACGATGAACAATTGCTCGAAGCGACGATCTACGGGATAGACGATCCGTGGGATCGAAGAGTTGACGTTGGAACTCAAGGGAAGGAGCGTGTAATATCCCGTATTTTATAAGGGTATTTTGAATTTTTCTTATGCCCGAATTGCTAGACAGATTTAATTTAGAGAAGATAGGACATTCTGTAATATGTTCTGAGCTCTGTAAATTTTTCCGAGCATTGAATAATACAGTTGAAGTATTTTTGGGGTTAATTTATCGTTAGTGTACGAATATATTTAACCCGGGTTTAAGGAAATTAACCCAAGTTGAGTTCGGATAAGAAGAGGTGATTTTGTCCTTGACCGCACCCGGCGCCAGGAGCCACCGCACCCGCGGCGAGGGCCAATTTCTGAAGTCGGTAGCAGTGTCGGTCACCGCACCCCACCACACCCTGCCGCACCCGCGGCGAGCGTTGACGACAGGGGTCGTCGTCTTCGCGTTGATTTTTCTGAAATTCTATCCTTTTGGCCACTTGCTCCACTTGGCTCTTTGCCTTGTCCCCTTGTCGCCTAGCTTGTCCCCTTTGAGGAGGCTCGGATTGGGGCTATAAAAAGGAGGTGAAACCGAAGCGAGCTCGTCTTCTTCTTCTTCTTCCTCCTTTGCTCCTCTGTTTTCCTCTGTTTTCTCCATTAAAACCGAGCTTGTGAGCTTCGTGTGTGGGAGAGATCGAGTGGTTCTTGAGTTGAGAAGGTGCTCTTGAGTGTTGTGTGAAGCTTTGAGGTGTTGGGAGATCGAACCATAGACAAATCGAAAGGATACAAATTGGTTTGGGTAAGAAATTCTCCATGGCTGTCGAGCTTCCCCTTCGCCACTGTCTGTCCACCGCACCCAGCGGCAAGGCCCACCGCACCCGCGGCTAGGCTTGTCCGAAGGTGTGTTCTTGGAGTTTTGGCTTGGGGCTTGGCTCGATTCCTTTGGATTCTTTTCCTATTCTTGTAGATTCATATATAAGTGTATTGAATCTAACTTAGGGTCTTGTTATGGGCCATTTCTTAGGGATTTATTATCCAAGATTTGCTCCAGTTTCAGATCCAGGAACTAGACGTTGCTCAGCTTGATTCGAACTTGTCGGATCTAAGGCAAGTGGCGGTTCGCTCTTGCTCATCATTCCATACTTTCATTAATTATCAATTGTTTTGTTGTTAATTAATTTGGGATGATTCTAAAGTATGTTGGAAATTATTTGATAACGTTATGTGATTAAAAACTGATATTATATTAGGTTGTATATTCTGCTAGAACCGACGCTAGTATATATAGATATTTTGTGCAGGTGAAGGCCGTAAGGGTCTTTGATGTGGTTTATTGTGTGTGTGTTTAGATTATTAAATCTAGGATGTTTGCTAGGTGGGCATAAATAGATAGTTGTGCAGGAAGAGCCGTGATGGTTCTGTGAGATGTGGTTGTGTGTTTATCTGTTTAGTCAGAACGAGTATTCGTAGGGACAATGGATGAGAGGTCTTGTCGTCTCTTTATAATAAATTTGTAAGTCATTGACTAACTTCTATACTCGAGTAGAGTAAGAAGTGGTGCACTCTGTAGGTGTCACAACCCGGTTCGATATGTGTTTCGCAAGTGGCGGGACATGTATGTTAAAAGCTTATAACGTGATGTGTGTGTGTGTGTTGACATTTAATAAGATACGTGCCATGAGTATGCACATAATTAAAATGCCTTGACCATAATAATAAATGCCGTATGAGTAAGCACTTATTTAAAATGTTTGGCGAGTAGTGCAGCTAGGCGCTAGTGCAGCTAGGAAAAGCTCGTCTTAGTTGTAGATCGCTCGTATGCGATATTGTGATGATGTGTTTGTGTGTGTTTGTTTATGTTTCCCAACATTTGTCATCATGTTTTCCTATAAGGCTCATTTCATTTGGAGTCTTCTTTTGGGATTGATTGCTGTGAGACTCGGTCTCCAGAATCTTCTCTTGTTCATGCTGCTTCATATATTCTAGTAGGAGTATGATGGTTGACTAGCGTACTCGGTTATTATTCGAGGAACGATGAGTCTAACCTAATACGACTGCTTCGAACCACTCTGCTTTGTACCCTTGCATAGTCTTTCATTAGACTGACCAACCGTAATATTCCTTGCATGGTTGGCTGGTGTCATCCGTCCGATTCGGCACATCAGGTGTGTTGCAGTTCCGTGAAGGCTAGAACGACTATGAAGATGAACGGTGTTTTCGACAAGTTGTTTTGTCGCCTTGTTTAAAAGATTTCCGCTGTGCTATTTTGTATTCTGTTAAAGACTTTCGCTGTTGTATTTCTGATTATTTGGGTCGTTTTTGGAATCGTGTAATTCCGCGACCATGTGGTTTAATAAAAGTTATGATTTTAGTATTGTAACTATGTTTAAGACAGTTATGTCATTGGAAAAGCCTGGGGTGACTTCGGGGTTTACGTCCGGGGTCATCGGCAGTAACGCTTTCAAATGTGTTAAAATTTGAGGGTGTTACAGAGCGTACTCAACTTTACTACTCAAATTCAACGTAACATTAAAAACTAGGGTTTTAGGGTTTAAATAGCGACAAAATAAATAATAATAAATATAATAATAAATTGTTCAGCAAAACGACGAAATTGAGGGCGCTGACGCGGGCAGGAACTCGGTCGAGTTCTTGGCCGAGTTCCGATCTGGAACCAGAACTCGGTCTAAAACTCGGTCGAGTTCTTGGCTGGAGCAATAACTCGGTCCAAAACTCGGTCGAGTTCTGGGTCGAGTTCTTGGCTGCTTCATTCTGCTTCCACGATATTGTCGTCTTCGTCTTCTTGGCGGGATCGGCTTAGGCGGAACCTCACCTAATCCTTCATAGGTCAAGAGGAGGACCCATTTAGGACTAGATGAACCCGCGTCACTTGCGTGCGCCCGTGAAACTAATGATTGTGTGGCTCGTTCCATTGCCCTTGTGCGAGCTCTTGTTACCGGGCCATTCGAGCGCACCTTCATTGCTTCCTCTGCATCCTTCGCCGTCATAGAGGGGATCATGGAGCTATCATGGAGTGTATAGGCCGTAAGGGCTTGAGCTAGCCTTAGCTCATTGGCAAACCACACAACTCTTGCAATACCTGGTAACCTGGGTAGTCATGTGAGGCCAGAAGAAGTGTTCTCTTAGCGCGGCCAGGGTCTTAGCAATCCCAAAGTGGCCTCGGCCATCATGTGCCTCTTGAATGAGGAGGATCCTAAATCCTAAGAGAAGAGTTAGGGATGCATAGGCTGCCGGCCTTGTATAGATAACCCTCATGGATGAAAAAAGTGTCAAACTCTCGGTCCCTAAGGCATTGCTCAAATATAGGCTTAAAAAAGGCGTCAACCAAATATAAGTCTTTAATCAAAGCGAAGCCAAGAATCTTAGTTTGAAGATGAGTAAGAAGGTTATACTTGTGAGAAAGGGCGTCGGTGACTACATTCTCCTTACCTTTCTTATGGATGACCACATAGGGGAATGTCTCCATGAACTCGACCCATCTAGCATGGCGGCGGTCGAGCGTGGCCTGGCTCTTCAAGTAGCTAAGCGCGGCGTGGTCGGAGTGGATGACGAACTCGCGCGGCCAAAGATAGTGCTGCCATGTCTTGAGCACACGGACAAGGGCGTAGAGTTCCTTGTCATACGTGGGGTAGTTCAATGTGGCCCTGGTGACCTTCTCACTGAAGAAGGCAATGGGCCTTCTTTCCTGGTGGAGGACGCCACCAATGCCGACATTAGAGGCGTCACACTCAATCTCAAAGCGCTTGGAGAAGTCCGGAAGCTGGAGTAGTGGCGTGTTGCAAAGGGCCTCCTTCAAGGCCTAGAAGGCTTTCTCATGGCTGTCAAGCCACACCACCATAGCTCCTTTCTTGGTGAGCTCATGGAGTGGGGCGGCGATGGAGCTGAAGTAGCGCACAAACCTCCTACCCAAGGAAAGATCTTACCATGGTGGGGTTGGTAGACGTGGGCCACTCACGAATGGCCATCACCTTGTCTTCATCCACGAACAAGCCATCTTTGGAGACAATGAAGCCAAGAAAATTAGTGGTGTCGGAGCAAAAATGACATTTGCCAAGGTTGGCATACAATTGCTATTTTCTTAAGCACTCTAACACAAGCCTAAGGTGCTTCACATGATCATCAAGGCTGCGGGAATAGATAGTAATGTCATCAAAATAAACCACTACAAATTTCCCCAAAAATTCTCTCAACGCATGGTTCATCAAGCGCATGAATGTGCTGGGGGCGTTGGTGAGCCCAAATGGCATGACAAGCCACTCATAAAGACCATACTTGGTCTTAAACGCCGTCTTCCATTCATCTTCCTCCTTTATTCGAATTTGGTGATAGCCACTCTTCAAATCAATATTGGAAAAGAGCTTGGCACCATGGAGCTCATCCAACATATCATCAAGGCGGGGAATGGGGTGGCGATACTTCACTGTGATATGGTTGATGGCGCGACAGTCAACACACATTCTCCACGAGCCATCCTTCTTGGGCACCAAGATCACGGGCACATCGCAAGGGCTTAGGCTTTCCCTCATGTAGCCGCGGTCTAAGAGCTCCTGGACCTGGCGCTGCAACTCATTAGTTTCCTCAGGGCTGGCGCGGTAGGTGGTGCGATTCGGCAACGAGGCATCAGGTACCAAGCCGATTTGGTGTTCAATGCCACGTAAAGGAGGCAAGCCCTGTGGCAACTCATCGGGCAAGATGTCCGCAAACTCCTGGAGCAAGGAAGCGACGTGCACGGGCAAATCGTCGTTGGTTGCGGCACTTGTATGGCAATTGGTAGGCACCAACAAGAAACAAGGTGTGTGGCCCTTGAAAGGGGCAGTCATGTCGCTGGCCGAGCTAGAAGTAGGCGATGCTCACAGCGGCCTTGCAACGTGGAGGGCTGTGGCGATGAATCAGCAATCGGCGACATTGGCGCGGCACCTGGGGCGGAAATAGGGGCACTAGGGTTGGGAAGCCCAGCGCTCAAAGTGGGATCAGAGGTGCCCGACCAGATTTCTTGGGGCCTGTATTTGGCCTTGCTTGTTGCGGCACAAGCGACGGGATCGACTGTTTGAGGGGCGCTGTGATGGCCCAGGCGGTCATTCGCCAAAGTGGGCCCTGTGCCCGACACTGAATCATGATTGTTGGGATTCGAGTCACCAACCTGTGGCATGGCCGAGCGGCGTGCGTCGGCCTTGTCTGCTGCGGCCTCAATGGCCTTTTGTATGTCCCTCTCAACCTAATCCTGTAAGATCTCATGTGGCGACATAGGTAAGAGGGTGATGCGCTTCCCATGGTAAGTAAACACATATGTGTTTAAATACCCATCGTGAATAACACACCCGTCGAATTGCCATGGGCGCCCAAGCAAGAGATGTGTGGCGTTCATCGCAATGACATCACAAAGGACCGAATCTGAATATTGGCCTATGGAAAAAGAAATTAAGCATTGGTGAGTCACAGTGTTACCAAAACTCGAAGAGATCTATTGGAGGCCATAGGGCTGGGGGTGCGGCGTCGTCGACAAGTTGAAGTGTTTGACAACTTTCTCGTTGACTATGTTACAGCAGCTTCCCCCATCGATGATGACACTCAAAGAGGCAGTCTTGAGCAAGCATCGAGTGTGGAAGAGATTTTCACGTTGGTCCACCAAGTCGGCCTCTTTGACCGTGAGCACGCGCCGCGTGACGAGGCTGAGCGGCGTGCCCGCATTCAAGTCTGTAGGCCTAGAGGCGTAGGCCTCATCCTCGGCCTCTTCAAAGCCTTCTTCAATTTCCTCAAGTGGAGGCTCTTCTTCCTCATAAGACTCGTAGCCGATATTCTGGCTAAAGAGAACCTTCTTCATGTTGGGGCAATCACGCTTGTAATGACCACGTCCTCTACACTTGAAGCACTCAAGATCATGCGCACGCTCTTGGTTTCTATGCGCAGCATTGGGCGCGGCGGCGCGGCCAGCGGCAGTGCTTGGCACCGACGTCTTGGCGTTGTTGCCTTGGCCAAAACCTGGTTTGGCTGTTGTAGACGCGCGCACATCAGTAGAAAAAGAGGATTGAGAAGGTCTAGAGTCATACCTATGTGGGGTAGTAGATTGCCAAGAGGATTGCTTCCGACGCACAAGTTGATGATGAATTTGCATGGCCGTGTGCGTTAGAGTGTTGAGGTCTTTGATTGGCCAAATCTCTAATTGGTCACGGATTAAAGGATTCAACCCACTTAAAAATTCCGTCCTCAATGTGGACAGGGCGACACTCACACCAGCTTTGTAGTACATATCCTCAAGTTGCGAAAAGAAATCAAGCGGCGATTTGGAGCCTTGGCGAGCCATGGCGATCTCCATCCTCATCTGGTTCTTGTACTCTTGGGGGACATACTTCTGAGTCATGACATAGACCAACTGGTGCCATTTGGTGAGAGGCCCTAGGTTGCGCCGTATGCGATCACTCATAAAGCGATGCCACCAAACCCTAGCGGCGCCGCGAAAGTGGAGTGTGGCGGCGGCGACCTTGTCCTCGTAGGCCAATTGGCAATCGCACAATGTGTACTCTGTGGCCTGCACCCACTCAAGAAAAACAGCGGGATCACATTCACCAAAAAATAATTCAATTTTCACTTTTACCTCAGAACGAGTGAGCCTTGCGTTGTCGGGCGCGGGCTGGCGCTGGATGTCAAGGCGCTTGTTGATGAAGGAGCGGTCATCATAGCCCTGGGTGTGGCCCATTTGACGACAGCCACAGTCATCATGGGCACGAGGCTCATCGTAAGCCGTGTGGGCATCTCAAATATCATCACGGCGGCGGTGACACCGATGGTGGCCTTCGTCAGGCGTGCGACGCCTGGCATCGCGTGGCATGTCTCGTGGAGGATATCCTTGGTGGGCGCGCCCCTCATCTCTATGGCGGTCAAGTGGAGGACCGCTGGTTTGAAGGCGCTGTGGAATGTAATCCGTCGGCCGATCTTGTAGCTCAATGGGGTCGTCGAGAGGTGGGTGGAAAGACCCCGAGTTTATCATGCCCGAATCTTCCATCTCTTCATCGTCGAACTCCTCAAACTCTTCACGGAAGGACGGGGTGGCAGAGCCGTAGCCATCGGAGCCATAGCGTGGCGTCCTAGCACTCTGGTGGACAAGGTGGTCATTGATATCAAACAACACCGGTGTAGGCTATGGATGGCGCGAGTGGTGCCGGTCACCATGCCTGGAGCCGTGCCTGTTGCGCCGGCTTGGGTGCCGTTGTTGGCTGAAGCCAGGCGGGCCTCGGCGCTTGCGTGGGTCACGCAACCCATGGGCGTCAACACGTCGATGCCGTTCTGCTCTAGCACCATACATGTTATCAAAATTATAGGGCTTTGAAAACTCACCTTGATATTGGTCATCGTGATCAGAGCCGTTGTCGTCGTCATTGGGTGTCGCTTGCGCGTTGTAGCGGCCACGTGGGGAGACGTAGCCTTGCCGTCTCTCAATGACCGACTAGATGCGCTGCAGGCGCGGCTGTTGGTGAGAGGTTGAGGGCATAACACCTTTGCCCTTATCCAAGCGAGGATTATTGGGGCCAGCCACAACGGGGCGTTGTAGGCCCGCTGCATCCATTTCTACGAGCGGTGTTGGCGTCTGTCGGCCTTGCTGGCTTTGGAGTTGGGCCACTTGCCGACGTAGCTCTTGTATCTCTCTTTGTTCATCTGAGAGCTCTTGGGTCACCGAAGGATCTTGGTGTGGGAGATTGACTTGTTGTGGTTGAGGATTCGGTGGGTTGTTGCCCGAACCAGTGTCGTCTCCACCCGTGTTCGTGGGCGCCGTCATGCTACCTATGACAATATGGCCAGACATGCGAGTAAGGCGAACAACAAGTATAAAGAAACAAGAGCCAAGTAATCACCACACTTAAGCACACAAGTTCACAAAGGGCAGTAACTTTGGCAAGCCGTGAGGGCGACGTAGGCAATCTTAAAACAAACACACGAATGACCTAAGCAAATCACTACTAGATTCACGCTTGACGATGCAATCAATTATCAAACACAAAAGGCATGCTATAATGCAATATGACACTTGACCCACCTCCTAAGATGCAAACCTAGACGGCGGAGGGACGACACAATGGACTACCTCCGAGAGGTGGAAAGAAAACTTGAAGGCTTGCCTTATTTTGGCTTTTCCTTCAAGCAAAAAAATGAATTTTGGATTTGCCTTTTTTTTTTTTGAATTTCGAATCCGATTTTTTTTCTTCTTTTTTTTATAAAATAATAAAATCTAAGTCAATCTTTGACTTTGACTTAAATTTGAAATTTAAATAATTAACAATATTTGGTCGTAGTTAAAGAGGAAAGAAAACACAAGTTTGTTAAGATCTTGTGATAGGAAAGAGAAAGAAGATATGATGCAGATTTGTGGTTAAACAAATCAGGCAAGTAAATCATGGAAATATGGCAAGATATCCCATGCAATATATTAAATAATTAATCACAAAATCATGCAAGAATTTAGAAGATATCGGCAAAGATCACATGCAAGTTTGTTTGGTTGGTTTCCGGATTTTGTGGGGGCTAATCGGCCAAGCGCTTGGCTTGAGGAAACCGAATGGGCGAGAATCTCGGGCACAATCTTCTTGTTGGGAAAGAAAAAAAATTGGCCAAAATGCAAGCCAAGGGAAATGGAGATGGAGGAAAATTTCTTGTGGTGGCGGAAGGGGTGGTGGTGGTTGATGAAATGAATCCTGAACAAATGAACTCAAGAGAAGCGACTTACAAGACCACTGGTGCTCTGATACCAGTTGATGCGTCCTTGGTCTCGGATGCAGCCAAAGTGTCGGCGGCAGGCGGATCTAGGACTTTGTACTGAGTCGCGACAGTTTTGAAGAGAGAGGTTCACGAGTCAAAGAGATGGCTTTCTCCTCGTGTGTTGCCGTGGAAGCCAAGGTGTTTGAGGCCTTGTTGAATTGCACGAAAACCACGAGTGACGATGGATGAACCTCTACAGGACTTAGAGGTTCGTGTAGACGGGAACGAGTGTTTGGACGCATCGACAATGGAGTTGGCGCGGTGCAAGTGACACGAGTGGCCTTAGGACTAGGCACTCGATGGCTTGAAGTGACAAGCGGCAAGGTGATGATCGAAGCGACGATCGACGGGTGCAGAGTGTCTGCGGCGACAGTAGAGCGAGAGATAGTGAAAGAGAGAGAGTATTTGACGTATGAATCTAAGAAAGAGGAATAATCACTCAAAACTTGACTTAGATTAAAATTAGACGTAAACTTACAAATGGAGGCCGAATTGGCCTTATAAAGGCATGCGGGGCTCGGATGGGCCGAGTCCCGCCTAATGGGCTAGCCCACCCGACATAGATGGAGCGCACACCCTAAAATAGAAAATGACATAAATAGAAAGTCTCAAAATGGAAATGTCTAAACATGTCAATAAACCTCTAAATAAGAAAACATAGATGATAGGCGCCGGTCTTGAACATTGGCGAGGCGGGCGCGGCGACAAGGCATTGGCAAAGGCCATGCCGCGGCGCGCTGGGGAAATGGCGGGGCTCGTCATTCAGCTAGGCATGGATGGGCTCCGTGGGTGTTGCGCCATGCTCGAAGGGCAGTGAGCCCGGCTGGGCCTCTAGAGTGCCGTTGATGATGGCAAGGAGCACGAGTGGAGGCGCGGCTTCAGGCGCGCCTTGGCTGGCGACGAGGTGTAGGATCAGCGACTGCGTGGCCTGGATGATGGCCCTGGCACGTGACCTGGTGATGGGCCCAAGCGACTGGAGGCTCATGGCCTTCTCTTCCTCTACGGCTGTCATGGAGGGCAAGGGCGCATCATGGAGCTTGATGAGCAAGCCCATTCTGAAATCATGATAAGGTTGACTGATGACGTGGCTCGTCAGGTTGTGAGTATCTCTGACTCTAAAAAATTATGGGACGCTTTAGAAGAACTTTATCTATCTAAGTCATTGCCTAGTATAATATATCTTCTTTGTCGCTTGTTCACTTTTAAAATGGATGTCAGCATGTCATTAAATGAGAATCTTGATAAATTTCTGAGAATGACTCAAGAATTGGAAAGATTTGATGACAAGATAAAAGATACTCACCAAGTTGTTTTGTTGCTTAGTTTTTTGCCACCTCAGTTTGACACTTTTAAAGATGTGATTCAATATAGCTCTGAGAAATTGACTAAGAAAAGATCATTGAAGCTATACTTGAGAAAAATGAGATCATGAAAGTGTTTAAGTCTAAGAATGACAAGAAAACTGAGACTAAAACTGAAGTGTTGATGGCTAAAGGCAAGAATAAGAACAACAAGAATTCTCAGAAAAATTATAAGAAAAAATCTGAAAAAACTGAGAAGAATGACAATGAGAAAAAGAATGGTAGAACTTGTTACTATTGTGGCAAAAAGGGACATTTTATTAAGGATTGTCATAAGAAAGCTAAAGATGACAAGGCTAAAAATGCTAATGAAACTGCTGCTATTGTTGAGACTTGTACTACATATCCTTATGAGTTTCTCATGTGTGCCCATCATGTTGTGACTGATGCTTGGATTCTTGACTCTGGGTGTACTATGCATGCTACTTATGATAAAACCTTGTTTGAGTCTTTGCATGAATGTGATGGGAGTGAAGTCATGTTGGGGGATCATACTGCTTTGCCTATTAAGGGTGTTTGGTAGAGTCCCTATTAGGATGTTTGATGGGAAAGTGAGGACACTATAACTAGTCAGGTGGGTACCTGGCTTGAGAAGAAACCTCATGTCTGAGTCTGTCTTTGATGATTTAGGATGTCATATCAATACCCACAATGGCATAAGAGAAGTCATTAGAAATGGCATTTCTCTTATCAAAAGTGTTAAGAAGGGAGGGTTATATCATGTGATATCCTCTCCTGAACTTAATACCTCAACTGTGGATATTGGTATGACACTAGATCTCACTAAGATGTGGCACAACAGACTTGGTCATATTGGAATGAAAGGCTTGAATTATCTGTATAAGTCTGGCATTATTGATAAAAAAAAACAACTGACTTGAGTTTATGTGAGAATTGTGTTTTTGGCAAGAAAAGTTGTCATAGTTTTAGCAAGTCTACTTATAGAGCTGAGAGACCCCTTGAGTATGTGATTCTGATCTGTAGGGCCCCTCTCAAGTTGATACTGTAGGAAGGAGAAAATACTTCATCTGTTTTATAAATAATTTATCTAGAAAAGTTTGGGTATACTTGCTAAAATCTAAGGATGAGGCCCTTAACACATTCAAGAATTGGAAAGCCTATGTTGAAAATGAGTCAAGTCAAAAACTTAAGTGTTTAAAAACAGATAATGGTCTTGAGTTCTATAATCATGCTTTCAATGATTTATGTCTTCAATTTGGAATTAAAAGACACCTTACTGTGCCTGGCACACCTCAATAGAATGGAACTGCTGAGAGGATGAACAGAACCTTGCTTGAAAAAGCAAGGTGCCTGCTCATCAGTGCTCGCATGAAGCCATCTTTGTGGGGTGAGGCAGTCACAACTACTTGCTATCTCATAAATAGATCACCTTCTTCTGTTGTGGACTTTAAAACTCCACAACAGTTGTGGATTGGAAAGAAACCTAATTTGTCATATTTAAAGCCATTTGATTGTACTGCATATTTACACATATCACAAGGTAAGTTACAACCTAGAGCTCAAAAATGTGTCATGTTGGGTTATCTTGAGGGTGTTAAAGGCTATAAGTTGTTACTTATTCAACCTCATGGTTATAAAGTAATAACTTCTAGGAATGCCACTTTTAATGAAAAAAAATCATTTTAAGTTTGTCACTAATGCAAATGTTGAGGATGCGGGTACAAATGAAGAGAGTGCAAGGTTTTACCTGCCTCATGAAGCAGAAACTGAAGAAAGGTGATGAGTATGACACTGCTCAAAGCCATGATGGGTCAATGGACTCCACTGGACCTAAAGAGCATAATGAGGAGCATGAAGACTATGCTCATGCACAAGGTCAAGATGACCAAAATAAGGCTACTGAGGACACATCTACTCACTAATTAGGTGGGCAAGTAAGTTTACCAGAACATGTCTCTAAGCATGATAATTCTATTCCTGATGTTGTTGTGGAAAACATGAATGACTATCAATTGACTAGAGATAGACAACCTAGGGTTGTGGTCCCTAATAGGAGGTTTATGTATAATTGTGTTGAGTATGATGTGAATTTGATTGAGTTTGCCTTCATTGCTCTTGAGATTGTGAATTCATTTACTCTTGAAACATATGAGCTAGCCATAAAATGTGTGCATGCTAAGTATTGGCTTGATGCTATGAAGGAGGAAGTCTTGTCTATGCATGTTAACAAAACTTGGGTGTTAGTCCCTAAACCTGCTAATGCTAGACTTATTGACTACAAATGCATTTATAAATTGAAAGAACGGGCTCACAGTGGTAATCCTCCTAGGTATAAAGCTAGGTTAGCTAAAGGCTTTACTCAAAAAGAAGGCATAGACTATAATGACATCTTTGCTCATGTGGTTAAATATAAGACTTTAAGACTTCTTTTGGCTATGACTGCTGTGTTTGACTGGGAACTTGAACAGATGGATGTGAAAACTGCTTTTTTGCATGGTGATTTGCATGAAACTATTTATATGAAACAACCTAAGGGCTTTGTGGATTCTGCTAAGCCTGATCATGTATGTTTATTGAAAAAATCTATATATGGCCTAAAGCAGTCCCATAGGCAATGGAACATAAATTTGATTCATGCATAAGGAAACTTGGTTTTCAAAGAAGTAGTTATGACACATGCCTATACTTCAAGGGTGTTAAGTCTAAATCTCCTTTGTATGTGCTGCTATATGTTGATGACATTCTGTTAATGTGCAATTTTAAAATTCTCATTGCTGGTATTAAAAGAGATTTGAAATTGCATTTTGACATGAAAGATTTAGGAGTTGCCCAAAAAAATTTAGGGATTAAAATCACTAGAGATAGAAAAAGAAAAAGAAAAACGATATGGTTGTCTCAATGTGATTATGTGAAAAAGGTGCTTGATAGATTCAATATGACTGACTCTAAACCCACTTCTATTCCCTTAGGAGGGCATTTAGACTTAACTAAAAAGAATTGTCCTACTACAGCTCATGATATAGCTAAGATGTCTAAGGTTACTTATGATGTTGCTTCTGGCTCTGTCATGTATGCCATGATGTGCACTCGACTTGATTTAGCTTTTGCTATTAGTGTTCTCAGTAGGTTTATGTCTAATCCTGTAGAATGTCATTGGCTTGCTATGAAAATTTTGCTTAGATATATTTGGTACTAAGAATCTTTGTCTTGTTTATACTGAGCATTCTCCCGCAACTGGATTGTTTGGTTATGTGGATTCTGATTATGCTAGTAACAAGGACAATAGAAAGTCCACAACTGCTTACTATTATACTTGGGTTGGTAATTGTATTTCATGGAAATCTCAGCTACAATCTGTTGTAGCTTTATCTTCTACTGAGGTTGAGTATCAGTACTAAGGCAGTTAAAGAAGCTATATGATTGACTGGTATTTTGGGTGAGATTCAGATTGTTCCTATGTTACCCATTTTGCATATGGACAGTCAAAGTGCCTTATACTTGTGCAAAGACCCAATGTTTCATGAAAGGTCAAAGCACATCGATGTCAGACACCACTTTATTAGAAATAAGGTGGAAGAGAAAGTGCTTGATGTTAAAAAGATCAAAGGTGAGTATAATCCTGCTGATTTTGGTACCAAGATAGTCACTGCTGACAAGTTCTCATTTTGCAAAAACTTCTTGCACATTTGGGATGCAACCAGAGCTCACCTGAGCTGAGTAGCCGACGATGGACGGGAGGTGATGATGTCCCACTCCACTATGGCGACTGTTGGCAGCATATCTCAACACTTGGGATTAGAAGGGCATTTGTAATTTTATTAATCCATGGTTGTAATATGTAAACTCATGTATGTCTTTATGTTATAAGCAAAGCACAATGCTAGGTAGAGGTTAGGGATGTGAGAGACTTGGTCTTGAGTGGTTGAGCCATGGTCGAGCCATGCTTGGACCCTTGGGACTTGGCCAATCTTTGGCTAAGTCACTTATAGGTCACTTATGCTTGGCCGTGTAACTCTGTTGCTACTCTTAGGCCTATTCTCCATCTATCGTTGTTATTGGGCCGCGAACATGTTGTTGGGCTTTGGCATGGGTTGTTGGACGTGGCTCCTCCTCCAGCTTGCGAGACGGCGTCATTTGAGGCAAATTGAGGCTGCCTTAAAAGGGTCGCTGCTACCCTAATTTGGTAACCTCTCGTTGTCACTGTTGATATCCGCTGCTTGGATGCTTCTTGAGAATGGCTCTTTGAGTGCAAATCTTGCCTGCTCCTTGGTGGATTCCGATGGTGCCAGAGATTGAGAGATACAGAAAGAAAGAGACAAAATAAAGAGAGAAAGAGAGAGTGCTTGGAGCATTGTGGTTGCTCGGTTGTGTGAAGCTTGCTTGAAGTCTTCACGGTGTCCTTCCAGGGGACTTGCGATCTCTTTTCTCTTTTCTTGTCTTGCTCATGTGCCTTGTTTCTTCTCTTGTTCCTTTCCTTTGTCGCATGTGTGCTTGCTTTGTAATTGTAAGACTCTTGAGGCTTGTGTTGCCTAGTGGATTGGGCGAGTCTCCCCTCTTGAGGCTCCGCAGACGTAGGACTTTGTCCGAACTGCGTAAACAACCCCTTGTGTCCTTCTTTGCTTGAGTTCTCATTCTGTTTTCGAGGTTTTTCAAATGTTTTTTGAGGTTAAAACGATCGAAGCGAACTCAAACTAGGGTTTCTGCCATAACAAATTATACTACTCAAGCTTCTGTGAAGAGGTGAGGTGGAAAGTGATACGTTAAAGCCTTCTTTATATTGTTGTTCGGTCCTCTCTTTATACAAGTTATCTTTGCCTTATATTTGGACTGTAGTTCCCTTGGTATGATGAGAATATACCCTAAAAAATCATGCAATTTAGATCACAACTGACCGATCAAATATGATCGACATTGTCATTGTATCTTCTACCGAGTAAGATCGTCGACTTTACCTAGGACTTGAGAGATGGCACGACTATCCAACTCCAAACACCATAAAACATTGCAAACTCTCTTTTTAATTGATATAGAAGAGATCCACAAGAAAAATGGCCAGAAACTATAGAACACTTTTGGTTAAATTTGCAACTCTAATCTCTCTCGCGATTGAAGTGAAATCCAAGGAGAACAAAAGTATTTTGGATTGAAGTATTATAAGAAAAACTTAAACAAGTTTTTCCTATAATTTAACATGATTTATTTTAATAAAATGCCAAAATATGAATATATAGTTTTTTTCCTTCATACTTGCAAGAAAAACGCTCTATTTAATTCTAAAAGATAATCAAAATTAGAAAAGAGAAAACAAGATACAATTGCAAAGAGAAGAAGAAAAGAAACCAAACAAGCTTGACCGGCCCTAACTCTTATTTTTAAGCCTACGATCTGAAATGAAACTAATAACATTGAATTATATGCTAAATATAATATTAAATCAGTTATAGCATAAACTAAATCTAGATAATTATGGAAAATCAACTATTCATGTAGAGCTTTGTAATGTCTTTTGTAAAACACGATTTTGACCACCATCCAATTGGAGTTTTGATTCGACATAAACTATAGAGTTGTATATCATTGAATCAACTTTCCAACCAATTCAAATGAGCATGAGATCAATTTCCTAACCAAATTTATGACCGTTTTATCGAAGATTGTCCAAACCTTAACGAGAACTTAAACTTTCAAAAATCATTTCCTAAATATATTTGGCTTAAGCCTCTTTTTTGAAAGCCTTTGAGTTGTCTTGCATTGGATGTCACCAGAAAGGCTTGGAAGCTAGAGATGAAGGAATGGTGACGGCGAGTACACATATGCTTCGGGTATTTGGTAGTGTTGGAATATTCTTATTGACAATATGTAGTTTAATTAGTGACATAATTTATCATTGCACTTTGATATGATCATGCTAATTACCATATAGTATTATAGCCAGTTTGATGTATATGCAAATGAATTGTGAAATGGTTCTTGTAATGAAATATGAATTGATGTTGTTTATTATACAAGGGCATGATTCATTGCAAAAGATCAACCAATAAAAAGTTATATATAACCCGGATTTACAAGGTCTGATGTATATAATCATGTCAATATAACTCAAATACAGTATAATATACCCCGGATATTAATATAGTTGGGATATAATTTTTCCAAATACCTCAGATATGATTCATTTTTATACCTCGGACGTGCATATTTCCTGGGTATATTCTAACTTTATACCCTAGACGCATATTTTAGTGGAAATATGGGGCTTTTAGGGTCAACGGTATATAGTTGTTAACCATTACCCCGGACTCTATCCATGAACCATGATGTTGTTGTAGTGCGTACGTGTATTAAGTTGTTAACCGTTACCCTAGGAATGCAATGAAACGCCCGGGGTCAGAGGCGCAGCTCAGGGGGTCCGGTGACCTCCTTCGTTATGGAATATATTAAATTTTTTTTGGCTTATTTGATATTTTAAATTTTTAGAGAAATTTCGGTGGGTACCCTTGAGTTTAGGGGTATTCCGGTCCAAGTTCACAATTGTGTTTCTCGCCCTCAAATTAGTAGAATTTAACTCCTAAAATAACCAAATTGATACCCGAACCATCTAAATTTGAATTTCGTAACAACAACACATTTTCGATCTTATAAATTCAAATCGTGATGAGTCAGGTATAGATTCGGGGTACAGATTTGCTTGAATGAATTTGTTTATAGATCAAACTTAGTTTTATTTGATTGATGTGTTCAATTGATCTTGTGCTAAATTGAATTATTCTGAGTAAGAGTATGGACAAAGTTGTTGTGCGGAGTAAGAGATTGTCAGTTTCAAGGTTGAGTCTCTGAATGTTTCTGATGAATCTGAAAATGTTGATGAAGATAAATGTTGACACTTCAAGAAAAAAAAGGTTCGAAATGAGAATACATATGAGATGAATATTAATATTATTTATGATACTTTTATTTAATATTAATATAATATAATATTAATTTTGTGCCCCTCTTTCGAAATTCTCTACCTCCACACTGCCCGGGTATATCTTGCATTTTGTTATAGTGCATACGTGTTGTTCATATGATGCCATAAAAGGCAGACAATTTTTTGTATTTGATTACAACAAACTTATAGGACCCATCTAACTAGATGGCATTCCTAAATCATCCCAATGAATGATCTTTATAAACTTTGAACCAAAGAAATCAAAGTTAGAGTTCAGATTTAGGAACTCATATATGGTCTCATGTATGAAAAAAAAATTGGTTGACGTGGAGTCAGAAGTCGTTGGAAGTTGTGGAGCACGGGTAGAGGAAGAGTATGACCAGCGAGGAAGTCCGTTACACGCGCGGTTTGCTTCGCGAAAACTGTGGTGTACCTAAAAAGACACAAAAGACGGCAGAAGCATAACAATATCCTGTATAATGGTATTGATTTCCCATGGGATTTTCCAGATGCCTCGGATAGAGTTAATAATCACTAAATTATCCCCCTCAATAATTAAGTGAGAGATATGCATACTAGCCGCTTGCTGAATTCCAAAAAGAGCAGCAAGGGCCTCTGTTCGGAGGACAGAGGTGGGTGAGATGTTTTGATTATGAAATGAGATTAATCTACCATGGTCATCACGTATTAGATGTCCAATGTGGGATCTGACATCGTGTCTTTTTTATCCATCAAAGTTCAACTTGTAAATAAAAGGCAGACAATAGTTTATCGTCAGATTGACAATATCTGAGCTCTTTAGGGATACAAACATTTAAAGCTTGCTTTCATACTTGTACCAATGATTTTTACACCTCCAAAACTAAACCCATGATGTAACAATATTACAATCCTAAACATTTTATGATATTTATATAGTTCAAAACGCATGACATAAACTTAATACACTCAATTGCATAAGTAGAAAATTTTGGCTACCTATACATCAGTTTAGAATTATATAAAATAGGGTATTTTCACAAAAAGAGGGTAGATATAAATTTTGTTCATAATATAACAAGTTCGACTAAATTTGAAAATCCTCAAGCTTAACCCTAGTTATGAAAATAACTTTCATTTGTAGTTAATTTTATGACACGTATACAATACTATAATGTCAAAGGAAGATTGCAAATTGTGTCAAATAGGGTTCTCTGTCAACAAAAGTCGTAGTGCTTGTAGTTTGGGCACCTTTTGTGTTTGAGAAAAAATGTTAACGCGCTATGACATTTCAAAGTACTTGTGGGAACTGATGATGATGAGGATAAGTAATTGAAACGGTATTGGTGAAGTTATTCCGAGCAGAAGTTAGATTTTGCTATGTCAACGGGTCTAGTATGAGATGGATTGTGAAATGGACCATCAATGTTTATGGTGTACGTATTTTGTACAAGTTGTACAACTAGTTTTTTGGTTTGCGATTCGATATTTCAACAATCCGACATAAGTAGAATTCAAAAGCCGCCTAATAAATGTAATTATTTAATATTAACGCGATCCTACATTTCAAAAATATTAACGTGGTCTGACATTTCAAAGTACTTGAGGTTCACATTTAATACGTTCATACTTCATATATTTAATAAATCTTTAATATAAAGTTTGTTTGTAAATTTCTAGATTAATTTAGCTTATAAGCTTTTAGTATAAATTTTCTGAATATCTAGTATCAAACATCTAATATATATATTTATTAACATCTATTATCAATATATGAACATCTAATATATATATATATATATATAGAGTCAGACTCCGGTGAAACGGATGCTTACGGTGAAACGTGAGGAGGAATGAGAGCCAACCATTTTGGGACAATGGAAGGTTATGATGGATGTTCCATCATAGCAAACATACACCCTCTCACACACAATCACACCCCATGGTCAACATCTGACCATTGACCGATCAATGATCAACGTTGATCTTTGACCGGTCAAACTGACTTTTGTCCAGAATTTTTTTTTAAATATATTTTTTATTCTTGTTTTTCTACACGTTTTTATCATAAAATTGTAATTAAAAAAGTTGAACAATTCCTTATTAAATTTGAACAATTGTATATTAAAAGTTGAACAAAGTTTTTTGAACAATATATAAAGTTGAACAATTGTACAAACAAAGTTGAACAATTATATCTTAAAGTTGAACAATTTCATTTTTATGGTTAGACGACTGTTTCACTAAGCATTTTTTATTTTTTATTTTTTTTGGGCGAGTTTTTTTCTTCCTTTTTTTATTGTTTTTCTACACGTTTTTATCATAAAATTTTAATTACAAAAGTTGAACAATTCCTTATTAAATTTGAACAATTGTATGTTAAAAGTTGAACAAAGTTTTTTGAACAATATATAAAGTTGAACAATTGTACGAACAAAGTTGAACAATTGTATCTTAAAGTCGAACAATTTCATTTTTATGGTTAGACGACTGTTTCACTAAGCAATTTTTATTTTTTATTTTTTTGGGCGAGTTTTTTTCTTCCTTTTTTTATTGTTTTTCTACATGTTTTTATCATAAAATTTTAATTAAAAAAGTTGAACATTTTCTTATTAAATTTGAACAATTGTATGTTGAAAGTTGAACAATATATAAAGGTTAATAATTATACCAAAAAAGTTGAACAATTGTATTATACAAGTTGAACAATTTAAATTGCATGAAAATTCAAACTTATAACAAAAGATAGACTGGCAATTCTTCATTAAAATTTTAACAATTGTCAAATAAACTTGAAGTTTTGTTTATAATGTAATATAAACATAAAACAACTAAAAAATGTTCAAAACATAAACCCTAAATCCTAAATGTGTAGGAAAATAAAAATAGAAACACGGCAAAAACGGCCATGCACAACTAAAAAATTATTTAAAAAATGAAATTGTTCAACATTAAGAGACAATTGTTCAAATTTATATACATAGCGAACACAGTTGTCGAACTATAAAAATGAAATTGTTCAACTTTAAGATACAATAGTTTAACTTTTCATGTACAATTGTTCAACTTTAATATTGTTCGAATTTTAATTGTACAACTTTAAACATACAATTGTTCAACTTTAAGAACTAATTGTTCAATTCTTTTCATATAAATTTTATAACGAAAACGTGTATAAAAAAATAATTTTTTTTAAGAAAAAAATTACTTTTTTTTTTAAAAAAAATCTGGCCGTTGACCGGTCAACGCTGACCATTGACCGGGATTGAGTGTGGTAGGGTGTATGGTAATATTAAAATGAATGGTCTAGAATGCTCCTCACGTTTCACCATAAGGGTGCTCCTCACATGAAGCTAATCCTATATATATATATATATATATATATGGGTGTTCAGGTGAGAACCTAATATTAGGTAAGAAATGAGAACGCACCAAAAACTTTCTCGTCGGCGCGTGCTCAGTGAACACGGAGTGTTCACTGTTTTGTTTATAGATGTTCATCACAGTATAGTGAACATCTGGATTGAAAGTGATGAACATCTGAATATTGAATATTCATGGGCAAAAGTGATGAACAACAGATGTTCACTGTTTTGTTCGTAGATGTTCATCACAATATAGTGAACGTTTGAAATGAAAGTGATGAACATTTATAGACAAAGTGATAAATATCGAAAATATGTTCACAACCCTCACTGAACATTCGTGTTTACTGTTTTGTTCGTAGATGTTCATCACAATATAGTGAACATCTGGAATGAAAGTGGTGAACATTTATGGACAAAGTGATGAACATCGAAAAAATTTTCACTGCGAGTGAAAACATTTTTTTTCCAAAAAACACGTATAATATGAGAAAAGTTCGGGTAAAATTGGGGGAAAATATGGATAAAATTCGGCTGAAATTGTGAACATCTTGTATGAAAGTGGTGAACATTTATGAGCAAAAGTGATGAATATCAAAAATATGTTCACAGCGAGTGAAAACATATTTTTTTTCAATAAAACGCAAAAAATTTGGCAAAAATACGGGAAAAATTCGACACGGCCGAATTATTCGCATTTTAATGAAAGTCTAATCTTGGTTGTTCTTTCCCTCAAATCCGACAGCCCACGATCGTTCTCATTTCTCTCCTAAGTAATGGTTCTCATTTGATCTATTCCATATATATATGAACATATAGTGTATTTATGCAAACATAAATATAAAAACGTAGAGCGATCATGAGGGAATTTGTGATCCGAAAAAAACTTTGTGATATTTACAAAAATGTCACTTTTTCCCTCTAATTCCACCTATTTCTCCCCTTGATCCAATGATCCAAAATACTTCTCATTATCTTAAGAGGTATTTTCACTTAAACCCCCCCTAAAGAAGTAATCCAAACAAGCCCCAATTGAAAATGCCAAAAATAAGTGATAAAGACCTAGAAATGAGAACAGAAAAAAATTGTAAAAATAACGGAAAAGAGGAGGCATCGGATGCAGGATAAATTATTGTTAGGCGTTTCTTCTCTCAACCCCTAATCCATTTTTCTCCATTTCCAAAATTTCTGCCCTTATTTTCATTTTTCTTCGACAGACAGTGCCCTTGAAATGTTGAAATTTTTCCTCTTCAATTCCACAATCTTCTTCCACAAAACAAGCCTCCCCAATCATCTCACAAGTCCCTTTTCTTTTGCTCTTCCCTATCCCCTCCGCCACCGACACATTTCAATCCGATGTCGAGGAGGTATTCATTCTTTTTTGACTTCATGATCTTCCACTTTAATTTTTTTTTTGATTGTTTGCACAACGCAATTGCTTTCCGCTTCTTGTTTTGCCGCCGCTGCCGTTTTTGTCGCTCTTGGTAGTTCTGAATTGTTATTGGAGATTATGTGAGTTCCTGAATAAATTTGGGCCCAAATTTGGTTCTTCATTAGTTATAATTTATTCATAATATGGTTGAGCATCTTGTTTGGTTAAATTTGGGTCATATCTGTTCTGTATTTTGGTTGAGCATCATGCTTGATATAGATTTGTAATGGTTTCCACATTCAATCAAATTGTAAACAGTAAGGTAGAGATGCATTTCTGATTGGGCAATTTATAAGTACAAGCCGTTCAAAGTCGAGTTAAAATTGACCATTAGTCAAGGTTAGACATGCTAATTTGTTAAGGCTAACAAGCTGAGTTGACGTTTTCTGCAAATGGTCTCTTAAGTTGGCTCATATGGCTAACTTTCTTTTTGTACTCATGTTGTTTCCTTTATATATCTAAAAATAAAATAGGGAAATACGTTGGTAATTGTTACTTTCGGAAGGGTATAGCTAGGATGAGGAATTACTATATCCTAGATTATATGTGCAATGCTGTAGATGTATGTATGATATCGAGATAATAGGGGTCCAAGTGTTGATGGTTATGTTGTTCTTGTCCTGTGATGGATAAGAACATTGATATAAATACTCGTTCATAAGTATTGTATCTATTTGTCAAATATGTTGGTTCCTCTTGGCATTTTTATGGACATAAATTATTTAGGTGTCATTGAGGCCTAAATGTTATGTATTGTTTTCGTTGCACAAAAGATGATATAATAATAGTCACATGTTTACAATATTTAGGGTTCTTTGCAAGTTTTTTGCACGTGGAGCATGTTTGAAAGGGGAATGTTGCGAGTTCTCTCATGATTGGAAGGAGCCCCCAAACAATGTAATTGATTCGAAACCTACTCGTGAATAGTGTATACAATTCTTACATTCTTAATTCCACATTGTTTATTCATAATGTCTTTTACTGTGCATCTATATTACAGATATGCACATACTATCAGAAAGGAGTGTGTGCTTATGGCAGTAGATGCAGATTCAATCATATAATAATACCTCACTCGGAGTCATGTGCTTCATTTTCGTCTATTTTTTGTGGACCTCCTGTTTCAGGCATTGCCCCTAGTGCTACACCTGAAGCACTTACATTTGGAACAAGAAGAGGCCCTTCTTCTCCTAGTGAGTTCTCTGCTACAAGCAAAACATTCAGTCCTTCCACTGAAGAAGCATAAATCCAACAGTCCGAACATTTTGACATTGAGGATGATAGTAATATTGTCGATACAACTTTTCTTGGACCGGCTGACCAAACTTTATGTTCATTTGCAGCTGTGTGTAGCTGTCTGTGTGAAGAAAAATGTCCGCATATTCATGGTGATTTATGCCCCACTTGTGGAAAAAATTGCTTGCATCCTTTCAGATCTGAAGAAAGGGAGGAACATAAGAGATCTTGTGAGAGAAGACAGAAGCACTTGGATGCATTGAACCATAGTCAAGAGATTGAATGCAGTGTTTGTCTAGAACGCGTCCTTTCAAAGCCAACCTCAGCTGAGAGAAAATTCGGTTTGCTTTCAGAATGTGATCATCCATTTTGTATTAGCTGTATCAGGAATTGGCGCAGCAACTCCCCATCATCTGGGATGGACATCAATAGTGCACTAAGAGCGTGCCCAATTTGTCGTAAACTTTCATATTATGTTGTTCCAAGTGTTGTTTGGTATTTCTCAAAAGAAAAGAAGCAGGAAATTATATACAACTACAAGTCCAAACTTAAGTAAGTACGTTGGTTCTAATCTGCTAAAAGTGTATATGGTTCTTGTTACTTGCATTAGATATTTGGTGCAGAACATGTTACCATGATAGGGCTTGTTCTCCCTTGGGTGATTTTTAATATTTTCATATTTGCATGTTGGCAGCTAATTGTTTGTACAATAATATGTGCAGACATGTGTTTTGTTCTTCTTAAAATAAAATTTGTGTGATAAATTTGATATTGACTAATTAACTAATGGTAAACTTGGGTCCTTTAACAAATTCATGTCTGAGTTGATGACCTATTTGTAAAAAATAAATATAAAATAAGTAATTTATTTTTGATTTAGAAGAAAAATGAACAAGCTTTTCAATTACTAATAACTGTCATTTGCTGATGAAGGATAACATCTTTTCACTTGCAGGTCAATTGATTGCAAGTATTTTGACTTTGGAACTGGCTCGTGCCCATTTGGAGAAAGTTGCTTTTATAAGGTAGTGACAATTAACTTTCAGCTATCTTTATTCTTTACTATATCAAGAGTTGGTGTTTTTGTTATTCTTGTTTTTGTGATTGTAATTTTCACTTGGGATGAAAATTTCACTGCATTATCTTTGTTCTTGTTGTTGGAGTATGGATGCCGTTTTTTCAATTGTCATCTGTTCCTTTAGGTGTAATAAATTGTCTCATGACAGCTAATATTGTGATTAATGGTTTTTCATTAAGTAAGAGTTTTATACTGAGATTCAACTCATGTCACAAATGACCTCATCCCTCCTCATTTATCCCCTAATATCATGACAATAATGCATGTTAATGACAAGTGGAATCTCAAGATTTCATGCTCAATAGTTAATCCGGTTTGGTGACATAAATTGGTTATGATTTTCTCACTGAAGTAGTGGCAAAATACTTTATAATTTCGCCAGTGAAGTGGCATTGGCATAATCGATTATGATCTTGCCACTAAAGTAGTGGCACTAATGGTTCCGCGTGTAGGTTTCTCCTTAAACTGATTTTATCACTGTTCCATGAGATAGTTTACAGTTTGTAATATAAACTGATGCCAGGATCATCAATTGGAACAGGTTACAAAGCAATATCTATAGGCTTTATTAGCATGCCACGTACAAACAAATGGTACATTAAAGATTTAGATGGCATAAAGCCATAAAGGATATAATGTTTCTAGATCTATTTTTAAATCTAAAATATTGAACTTGTCCGATGAAGAAATATGGAGGTGAAAGAAACATTATACCCCTGAAGATTTTGGTTTCAACTACTGAGAGATTATGGATATTATATGAATAAAGAGTTTATAATACCCTGAGAAAGGGGTGTAAAGTAGTTATTAAAGAGACAAGTACAATAAAACCGTCAGGGCCTAAATGATTGTGATACTAGAATTTTTGTGCTCCTAGTATAATATATTCAGTATTGGGTAATGAGAGATCTCTAGCCAGTGCTCTTGAATGTTACACTGGTATGTGAACCTTCCTAGATTTTTCGTTTCCCTGATGTCTTGATGCTTCTGCTTGTTTTGGTGATTGGAGATACAATCTTTGGGATCTCAATGGTGTTGTTTTCCTTTTACTCCTTTCCTAAAAGAACTCCTGTGCATAAATATATATATATGCATATATCAAACCTGTTAAGTTGAGGCTGGGAATGAAATTAGTATTTGCCTTTTGTTTTTGCAGTGATGCTCATTAGAATTGCGTTGCTTCTAAGAATCATCTGTGCCTTTTTATGTGAAAAAATCGTTTAAACTACTACTTTTCACATAGTTCTCTTGAGAACAAGAGTTTATTATTATGCCTTTTTCTTTTATATATGTTCATATGTAGCATGCTTATCATGATGGACATCTTGAGGAGGAGGTTCCAGATCATGTTGGGGCTGCAGATGGAAATACAATTATAGACAAAGAGAGGTTTTCTTCAATTTCTCTTTTTTCTATGTGGTGTAAAACTCAATACTTAGCAACTCATTCTTTATCCCAAGGGGCATGGCCCTTCTCTCCCTAATCACCACACTAACACGGGTTCATCAATGCTAGGCTGCCAGACTTTCTTAGCGGCTTGCATATAAGATGAACTTTTAGCTGTAGGCTTTCAATGTAAGGAAGCTAATGTTTGTTTTTGGATACTTCAAATGCTTTATTAGTTTAATTTTGGCTAACATAGATCCTAACTTTTCGTTAAGATGATCATCATGTTAGGACCAGTTAACCTTTTTTCATAATTCGCTTGTTCATCTTTCCAGGTAAATATAAATATCAATTTGGAGGGAATACGAATGTGGGAAGATCTGATAATTGCTTTGCATTTTCATATAGTTCAGTCCAAGGTGATTGACTTTCAGTTGATGTCTGATTCTGCAAGATTAGCAACTGCTATGCAGGTTTTGGAGAAAAAAAAGGCAAAATAATCATGATTTCTCATTCTATTTTTTTCCGACATTGCAGGATTAGTTTGTCTGGGTGGATAAAAAACTTATTCGGGATCAAGCAAATCACTCTTTTAAATAAACTGCACTTGTATTATATACTCTGGCACATGTTTTGAACATCAAGGTCTCTTCGAAGTGTAAAATTTGTAGGAGCATAGATAGAAAGAAGGGGTGGGGTGTAAAGGATTGGTATGTTGACCCTCAGCCGTTGGTTTTGGTTACCCATGGTTTTAGAGTTTGCTAAGCAGCTCTATGTTGTATCTTTGGATGAATTTTGAGACCATAGTAAATAATTTTTCAGCATCAAATCCTTCTTTTAATGCACAGTTTTTATCTTCGGTCAGCAATCCAGTTTTTATTGGGTCTGTAAAGACCGTGTTAATGATATACAGGCTTGGTCATGCATGCCCATATGTGCATTTTTCGATTCCTCCTGCTAAAGAACATGGCGTATGTTTGCATTCGAGAGAGAAAATGAGAAAGGAGAGAAAGAGAGATTATCATTGATTGAATGAATGAAAGTCAAGTACAGAGAGTCAATTATATAAGCTGTCACACAGGGAATGATCAGCTAACAACCTACAGCTGTCAGTGAAACTGACTTACATCCACGTGAACAACACGTGAGCATTCTATAGTCTAATATACCCCCTCAAATTGGGGGTGCAGGAAGCAAACTCAATTTGGAAAGAACAGATGAATGTGCTGGACCAGACAAAGGCTTTGTAAATATGTCAGCAAGTTGTGAAGTAGTAGGCACATGTGACAGAGTAATCAAGCCTTGAGCAAGCTTGGATCTCACAAAGTGACAATCAATCTCTATGTGTTTTGTCCTCTCGTGAAAGACATGATTTTTAGCAATATGAATTGTTGCTTGGCTGTCACAATTGAAAGGAACATGACTAATATCAGGTACCTCAAATTCAGTAAGCAAACAAGTAAGCCAGGCCAACTCAGTTGTAAGTTTTCTAATTGATCTATACTCTACTTCGATTGAAGTGAGGAAAATTGTGGTTTGTTTCTTGGACTTCCAAGAGATTGAAGATGAGCCAAGAAGAACTAGATATCCACTCACTGATCTACGAGTGCATGGACAAGAAGCCCAATCGGACTCACAGTAGGCCTAAAGAGCAAAGTCAGGGGAGTTGCTGAGAAGTAAACCAGAATGTAAGGTGCCTTTGAGGAAGAGCAACATATGCATTGCAACCTTGAAATGAGCATGTGATGGAGATTGCATAAACTAACTTAAATGCTGGATAGCAAAGCAAATGTCAGGCCTTGAAGTAGTGATAAAGTTGAGTTTACCAACTAATCTTCTATAAGGAGTAGCATCAGGCAAGAAATCATTACTCAAAGAAGAGAGCTTGACAGAAGGATCAAGAGGACTCTTTGTGCAAGGCAAATTATCTGGATCAAAGTCTTCAAGACATCCAAAATAAACTTCCTTTTGAGACAGAACAACACCATGTGCAGTGTGGAGAAACTCAATGCCCAAAAAATAAATGAGTGTACCCAAATCCTTGATATTAAATTGAGCATCCAGACAAGATTTGATAGCCTCAATTTCCAAATTGTTATTTCCAGTCAGTAGCACATCATCAACATAGACAGCTAAGAAAACAACAGAAATGGATCTCTTCTTATAAAATAAGAAGTGATCATTAGGAGATTGAATGTACCCTTGAGAAAGAAGAGCCTCAGAGAGTTTGGAATGCCATTGTCATGAAGCTTGTTTAAGTCCATATAAGGACTTGTTGAGAAGACAAGCTTTGCTAAGTGTAGGAGGTAAACCTTGAGGAATTTTCATGTAAACTTCCTCCTTCAAGTCATGGAGGAAGGCATTGTTCACATCTAGTTGTGACAATGACCAATCTTTCTTCACAGCTACTGCAATAAGGCTGCGAATTGTAGTCATCTTAACTACTGGAGAGAAGGTTTCAATATAGTCTATGCCTTCTTTTTGTGTGCATCCTTTGATGACCAACCTAGTTTTGTGCCTTTCTAATATGCCATCTACACGATACTTAAGCTTGTATACCCACTTGGAACTGATTGGCTTCTTCCCCTTTGGTAAATCCACCAAATCCCATGTATGATTGACATCAAGAGCATCCAATTCTTTCCCCATAGCCTCTTGCCATTTTGGAAAGGAGTTAGCAACCTCAAAAAAAGATGGTTCAACAAGAGTACTGACCTGAGCAACCATATGCTGGCTAAAGGGAGAAAGATCAGAGTAATCAACAACTTGAGAATGAGAGGCAGTGAGAACACTGTTGCAGGATACATTGTAGCAGGCAAAATCTTGCAAGTAAGATGGAGGAGCTGTCACTCTAGAAGACCTTCGAGCAAGCTAAGAAATGACATGATGATCAACTACTACAGGCTATTCAGATGATGCATGGCTATTCAGATGATGCAGGAGATGAAGAAATATCATCAATGGGAGACTGTTCAGCAGAAATATCAGATAACTGGAAATCAAGAGACTCAAGATTAATACCAAAATCATTAAATGATATAGGTAAAGTGGAATCATGAGAAATAGGATTGAGAGCAAACGGCATGATGTTTTCATAGAAAACGACATCTCTAGAGAAATTTTCTATATCTGTATCATTTCGGTTGAACCATCTTTCAATGATTTTGGGTTTGTTCGCTTTGTAATCGAAATTTTCAATATCCGTATCATTTCGGTTCAAATTCATCAAATCGAAACTCATTATTGTATTTATTGACCTCAACTTAATAGAATTCGACTCTTAAAACAATCAAATCCATACTCGAACTATTCTGATTTGAATTCTTAAGGTCAGAAACAAGTTGTTGCTTCGGAATTCAATGGATTTTGGTATTTTAGGAGTCAAATCTTACTAATTTGAGGGCGATGAACACAATGGTGGACTTGGATTTAATCAATTTGAATTGGAATGGTACAAACATAAACAAACCCAAACCTTAGGGATACCAACCGGAAAAAACTTAATCGTGAGACACCAGTAGGAATAACCCTAAACTCAAGGGCACCAACATGAATTTTCCTTTTTTTTTCAAGTCTGGAATGCCACGGTCGTGGTAAATGTCACGGTCGTGGTAAATGCCACGGTTGGACCGTGGCCATTCTAGAGAGTTTGCCACGAGATTCGTTTTTTTTAGTCAGAATTGCAGAAATTACCGATTTTTGAATACCCATTTGCAAAAGTACCGCCACTTTCAAAATACTGCAAAACTTCCAAAAAATTGCAAAATAAAAAAGGTAAAATAAAATGTGAATAATTTTTTTTCAAAAACAAAAAGCTGAATAATGAAGGTTTAAGATTGCAGTTAATAAAAAACCGTTTAAAATAACTTATAATCCTCCTACCTATTCAACCGGTAGACATTAACCTCTCCATTGCAGCCCTATTCCCTTTCTTCCCCGAATCTTTTCGATTTCTCAAGAACACCAGTTCCATTTTTCAGAACAAAGCTCTGTTTCCTACAACCCTAAATCGAGCGACAACACCATAAACCTAAATCCCCAAATCGACAATGGTGAAGACAAGAGGGTTGAAGTCGGCGAAGGCCAGAGAAGAGAAGGCGAAGTCGGCGACTGTTGCAAAGAAGAAGAGGGTTGGAGACCCAGAAGAATAACCTCGTCCAGAACCCTCGAAAGTGAAAAGTGAAAGAATGAAGAGAGCCTACAACTCTTCAGAGGAAGAAGATTCACCCAGTCCAGTCGTTCCGATACAGAAGAAGAAACTGAGATTGTCGAAGTTGTTGAATTGTTGATGCATGCTAGGTTTATGTCAGGATAAACTGCATGCTGGTAATGAAAAACAGAGCATGAATTACTCTGTAAAAAACAGAGCATGCAGAGTGTTGTTGTGTGATATAACCTGAAGAACTTCGTAGTTGCCTGAAAAACTTTACAACTGACTGACAAATTATGTATGAAAAATCTCATAATATCCTGACAGACTTTGTACTTGCTTGAAATTGGGATAGGGTATAAAAGCTTCATAATGTTTGATAAAGTATTGTTGTATGGTGTTGTTGGGTGATATGACCCGAAAATGGCCTGATATAGCATGGATAGTGTTGTTGTGTGATATAACCTGAAAAACGTAGAATTCGCCTGACAAAGTGTTGCAAGTTTTGTGGAGAATGTGTTGTTATGACCTCAGAAAGTGTGGCTATGTATAAACAACATTACCTGAAATAAGTCTATTTCACCTGACAAACAAACACGTAGTCTGAAAAACATTTATATTCAGATGTTTGATTAGAATGTCATAGTAGCCTGAATGACCTGATAAATCCAAATGTAGGGGTTATGGTGATTCATGTTGATACAAAATTGTAGGGGTTATGATAAACTTTACAGATTGTGACAGTGTAAATATCATAGTAGCCTGAGTGACCTGATAAACTGTTGTTATGTATAATTATGACCTGAAGAACTTCCATTTCACTTGACAAATCCAAATGTAGTTTGACAAAGTTTTATTTATCCTGAAAAACCTATATCTTACCTGACAAAGTTGTATGGTGCATTTTTTTCTTTATGTGAATATGAATGTCATGTATTTGTGAATGTCATTCATTACAGACGAAGTACAAGTGGCATAGAGAGGAGTTGTTTTTTGGTCAGATCAATCAGAATTCAAGGCTTCTTTATTTGTCTTCTATGAGAACACATTAACTCGTGCAGACTGGCAAACAGTTCTACAAGGGCCCTTTGGCCCAATTATAGAAATAATGAAGAACTTGAAGCTGTCCGCACAGTTGATTCACCATGTTTTGTTTAGGCAACTGAAGACAAAAAAGAAGTGGGAGACATGGTATGATCTCGGTGGAAAACAATGTAGGTTTTCAATGGAGGAGTTTAGACTTATAACATGACTGAATAGTGGCATGCCGGATGAGGAGGACACATTAGAGGATAAAAAAAGCAGTTTTTGATTTTTTTGGTGTGAAGAGTATTACAATCTCTAACCTTTTAACCAAGTTAATCTCGTATCGGGAGGATAATGTATTCAAGTTGAAGATGGCTTTGTTGTTAATTCTGGAGGGTGTTGTACTTGGGGGTGATAAGAAGAGGAAGGTCAGACCTTTACATGTGAAATTGATCCAAAACTTGGATCGTTTCAATAATTTTCCATGGGGTAGGAGTGCTTATATTGACCTCCATCAAAGTCTGGCTACTGCTTTGGACACAAGACTAGAGTCAGTTAAGGTTGCACTTGTAGTTTCTAACAAAGCTAGAGCAGGTTACACCATAAGGGGTTTCCCAATGGTGTTTCAGGTAATGTATTAGTAGTTGAATATGTAAAATTTAAGTTAATTTATTGGTCATAATTGTGGTTTAATTTCAATTATGTTTGTTTCAGATATGATTGTATGAGGCAATGCCCCATATTGGCAGAACGTTTGTCTAAAAGCTTAATAAACATGTGCAGCCCCGAGGTGTGAATTGGATGAAAACAAGTAGACCAACCTTGGATTCGGTTATGGATGCCCTAGAGGGGACTTATGTTGCTAAACAGATCCTTACTGAGGAGGACGGAGAGGACTTGGGAGAAAGCTGTTACTTCCCAGAGGAGGAAGGAGACAAATCCTTAGATGAGATTGTTAAGCAGCTGAAGCCAAAAAGAAAGAGGACTGGTAAAAAGGATAAGGGAGGTGATGAGGGAGGGCAAGTTGCAAACATTGAGAGTTTGGACCAGAGGCAAGTCATGTGTTGTTTGAATGAATTCCTTGAAAGGATGCAAAATCTGGATGAAAAGTACGATCTATTAAGGGAGGAAGTCCTTGGGTTAAAGAAGGAAAAAAGAGGCAACGCTCATACAAAAGTGGCCTATTCATCCATTGATGAAAATGTATGAATGGCTTAATTTGTTCACATTTGTAGACAATGAATGTTTAATGTGTATATATATGCCTACAAGAGTTAAAGTTTGAGGAGGATCAAAGTGATGATGAACCATACATTAGAGAACACCAGAATAACATGATGAGGAAGGTGAAGTCAACAGATGAGGCTAATGAGTCAGAGTCTGAAGATGACGAATGAGATGAGTCTGAAGAGGGGGAGTATGAAATCTGAGATTCTGAAGAGGTATGTCCAACTTTTTCAGTTCATATATGCACATTTTAGCCCATATATGCACATTTCAGTCCATATATGTACATTTCAGATCATATTTGCTTATTTCAGACCATATGTCATCGTTTTCAAGACACTAATGAAGAAGAGCAAGAAGATTGTGCAATTGTGTTAACTGGTGGAAAATGGTTTATGAAGAAGGTTACATCACCATCAGATGCGGATGTTCAAGATGATGTAGGTTGTCAGGAAAAGGCGGATGAAGATGTTGCAATGGTCACTTCTGAAAAAAATAATGTGGTTTCAGATGAGCAAGAATTTGAAGGGGATGCAATAAATTCATTGTCAATTCTTATCCAGACGGTTGAAATACTAAAAGGGGTAACAATTGAGGTGGTGAAAGAAGCAAATGAGGAGGGTGTAAATGAGGCAACACAACTTGAGGTGGTGAATGATGGGACTGTGGTGGTGACATAACCTGAGGTGGCAACAAAAGCAGTGTTTGATGAGGGTGTGGATAAGGTTGATTATGGAGTTGTGGAGGATGGGACTGAGGTACAAGTTGAGGAGGTAGCAAAGGGAGATGGTGTGGAGGGAGGAAGCAAGGGTGATCAGGGAGTTGTGGAGGATGGGAATGAGGTACATGTTGAGGAGGTAACACAGAGAGATGGTGTGGAGGGAGGAAACAAGGTTGATGAGGGAGGTGTGGAGGATGGGACTGAATTACAAGCTGATAATGTATCACAGGCAGAGTCTGCTTTTCTTCAAAAAGAAGATTGTGATGAGGTAGGTGAGGAGGAATGAGAGACCAATAAGGGAATGGGCTAAGGAAGGGGGGAAAGGACAAGTGTCCCCAAGTGCAGAAGAGGAAATATCCAACTCGCACTTGCGAGCTAGCTGCGGTGACAAAATCACCCTTCTGCAATTTGGATAAGCAAAAATTGGCGAAAAAGATTATAAAAAATAGCAAGGTGGAAGGGATGACAAACCTGGTGAAGTGGCTGCAAAGTGAGAGGTTAGTGAGCCAAACCAGTCTACTTAACTTAATAATGACCTGAAAATGCTTCTGTATGGACTGACAAACTGATATATGGCCTGACTATCAATATAATGACCTGAAACTAATGTAGTCTGCCTGGAATATGTTTTTGTGTAATATCGCCTGTATATGTACCATTCTGGCCTGAAATGTATGCCCTTGTCCTGAAAAAGTCTAAATGTTTACATGTTGCCTTGTTTTTTATTCAAATGAATGTATGTTTGAATATCACGCAGTACTGAACCCCGAATTGGACCGAATGGGCATGAAGTGGATAAGAAATTCTTTAAGAAATTGTTTGCCCCCAAGGACTGGTTGTAGGGCGAGGTAATATTCATATGCATCCTTTCAAAATATTATGCAATTGTAGCATCGTTTTCAGTGGATACATTAACATTGTTGCACCATTACAACATCTGGAGCAAATGATGTTCCTTTATCATCAAAGAATTTCAGAGGATCCAGAGCAGTTTTCGAAGGTGGTAGTGCTTGACACCTTTTGGACAACCTTGGTCACCGCTGAGTTCAATCGTTTCCAGAACGACTATCCACTTAAATGTGATGATGCACTGATGAAGTACATGAAAGATGAATGTCTGGCAGATTTTGGCAAGAGATGGGATGATGCCGAACGCATATATGTGCCCTTCAACATCATAGACTACCAATGGTTTGCCTTAGAGATTGAACTATCTAATTGGTGTGTGACCGTGTACAACTGCAATGTAGATCTGTACTCAGATAAGGAGATTTTTGAGATGATTCAGCCCGTGACTAAGACTATTCCAAGGTATATCAAGTTGTATGAGCCACTGGCCAAGAGATGTGAAACATTTTTAGACAAGCCAATGTATGTGACTCGTCGGGATAACCTTAAGCAAAACAAGCGCGAGTAAGTATGTGTATAAATGCAATGATATATCCTTATCAAACTACAATTGATATACATTCTAACTTTTTTTGTACATCTTGCAGAAGAGATTGTGGGGTGTACACACTGAAGCACATTGAGTTGTTGGTGCTTGGGATGGAAAACCTAGATCTTGAGTCTGACAAATTCATTGATGGACATAGAAATCAAATGGCTCATAGTATTTTTAGATGTCGTTGGGATGGTTTTTAAAGATTGTAGTTTGATTTGTTTAATGTAGCTTGTTTAGGGTGTTTAAGTGTTTAGGGTACCATTTGGCAAGGAAGACATGTGCTTATTGTATTTTAATTTGGAATCTCATGTTTTTAGGATGTTTACAAACTCATTGTGTTTAAGTCAGGCCATATTGTAGTTTTACATGCCTAAATTTTCGACCACAAATCTCATCAATTTCCATGATGTTTACAAACTCATTGTGTTTAAGTCAGGTCATATTGTAGTTTTACATGCCAAAAAACCCTAGTTTGTCTTTTCACGCAATTTCCAAACATGCACATATCAGTCAAAATTCTCCAACTTTTGCATAGCCAGAGCAGGATACATCGATACACCATAAGGAGTTATTTTAAGGTGGAATTAAGGTCTATCTACAGGTGTACTCAAATGGGGAATTATCCCCCAGCACCGGCCAAATGGCGTTGTTAACAACGCATGTGTACACGGGCAGGAGCACAAAGCTCATCAAGGTGGCCAAAAATAAGATGGAGATTTGGTACTTGACTAGCAGGCTCATGAGCATGTCCATGTATGATGGGAGTAAATCCGTTTTTTTTAACATGTCCCAGAGTCCGGGCAACGATAACTTCAACCACTACAGACCGACGACGACATCGCCGATCTCGTCCGCCTCGGCGAGAAGGTTGCCGACGTCAAAGTCTTTGTGGTTCGTGATACCCGCGATGCCGTGCTGCCGCAGTGATGCCCGCCGTGATGCCGTGAAGCCGTGATGTCGTGATGCGTGATGCCTTAGTGTTTTTCTCTTCTTTCTAGTAGTTTTAATGTTGTTCCTTTTGTTTTTGGGTGTGTACATATGAACATGGGGTAACTTTTCCTTGGACAATCAATTCCAGTAATATTATGTTTTGTTGCGGAATATTAAGAAGTATGAAGCCATTAAACGTCTTGAAGTTTTGACCATATTCCAGTTTTTTTCAACAACATTTATAAGTTTTGACCATATTCCATTTTTTCAGGACATATGTAACTTTTTCATAACTCCAACACATATATTTAGGACAAAACGCTGTTATATTTTGGAGCAATAAAAATATCAAATTTGTCAAAACTTAGTACTTGGTATACTTAAATGCTATCAACCACCATGATAACATAACTTTTTCTCTTAAATGATCTCAACCAAAAAATCACATTCACAATATCAGGACACGCATGCATTTGTCAGAGCAAAATCACAACCACCTTGAAAACATTGACTTTGCACACATTTATTGGTTTTCAGGACATATATGTTGTTTTCAGGTCATATAAAGCTTTGTCTGGACCACAAATATAGTTTTACATGACATTATTCCGGAGCAGTATTCCCTTTGACGAGAGAAGTGTTCCTTATACCAAACAAACCATTCAGTATAGCTTTGGTTGTTTACAAAAGATAATGCAACAATTAGACTATAGATACTAATTCTTATAACCCAGCCAAAAGGGGAACCCCAACAAAAAAGGTATGGTTTAAGACTATAGATACTTAAAGCATACATCTTTTCAAGCACCCAACAACAACAGAAAAAACCATTTACGCCACGATGTTTACCAACATAAACCCCTAAAAAACACCAACAAGGTGATAGTTTTAATAAAAAAAACCTAACCAGCGGATGTCACCCGTCAGTACTTCTCCTCCTATATCTCTTCTGGGATGTCTACATCAACGCTATAACCTTCATATACCGTGCAATCATAGGAAACCACTGTGAAGTGCGGTGGTTATTCAGGAAATCAGGGCGGCATGACCTTCTACTCCATCAACTCCTACCATGCAAACAAAAGGAACCACTCTGGGGAAGTAGTGGTCAATCAAGGGAACATGGTTGCATGGCCTTCAAAAATGGGCCCAGATGTCATCGTGGTTGGGCCCTGGTGTATTTCCTCTCCAGCTGTCGACTGCAGGGCCACCATCGTTGTCAAATGAATGTAGGGTGAATGTATTCCTCCGTTAGCAACATGATGCGCACCTCTCCGTGGGGAATCGGGACAGCTCGGTAAAACTTATTTTTTTTTTACTTTTTTGACTTTTTTTTTTTTTTTTTTTTTTTCAAAACAAAAACGAACCTGAAAATGGCGGCGATCGCCGTAATTAAACGGCGGTCGCCGTCATTTGCCGCAAGCGAAGTGTCGGAGAAGGTGAAAACGGTGGGCGCCGTAAGGTCGGCGGCTGGCGCCGTGAACTCCTTCTTCACTTTGAAACGCTTCTTGCAGGTTAGTTCGACACAGAAAGGAAAAACTAAAAGGAAAAACAAAAGAAAATGACTAAGGGAAGGAAAATAAACTACCTAACATCGGGTTGCCTCCCGATCAGCGCCTTAGTTAATGTCGTTGGCTCGACATACTACTCGAAAATCCTCAATCCATATCGTCAGGCTCCTTAGGAACCTTCTCAATCCATACCTCCTTCCTGAACCAATCATGGAAAGGTTTGAACCTTAGACCATGCTTCTTCTTCAACGGCTTCTCCATCTTGACCTTCTTAGTCGCGTCTACCCCATGCTTAGATCGATCAGGGGGGGTTTTGCCTTGACTTCAAGGACCTGCACCAAAGATGGAATGAGCCTCTCGCTCGGAGTTAGCAGCAAATGTGATTTACCTGGAAGCTCCGGAGGGAGCTTATAGCAAGCGTCCCACTCAGCACACTTTCCTGCAAGTCAGTAGATATAGCAATATCCAAGCTAGAATCAACAATAGGTGGTGTGTCATCTAGGTGGTCCTCATCAAAAACATCTTGCACCACAAGCTCAAGTACATCAACTGCACACAAAGAATGACCATCAGAGGGGAATTTCATGGCTTCATAGATGTTATAATTAATGGTTTGGCCATCAAATTCCACAGTCAAGGAACCAGTACTCACGTTGATTTTAGTATTGGCAGTTTTCAAGAAGGGTCTCCCTAACAAAATAGGGGCTATATGCATATCATGTTCCATATCAAGCACATAGAAGTCAGCAGGAAAAGTAAGATCACCAACTCTAACCAAAACATCCTCCACTATCCCTATAGGACGCACACTAGATCTATCAGCTAGCTAAATGGAAATTTTTGTCGCATGCATGTGTCCTAATCCTAAGGATTCACAAAGAGATGAAGGTAAAATATTTATGGAAGCACCCAAATCTAACATAGATTTATTGAACTTGGTACCTCCAATGGTGACGGGGATGGTGAACATACCTGGGTCGCCACACTTCTTGGGTAAGCGCTTCTGAAAAATAGCAGAGACATGCTCGCTTACCTTCACCTTCTTCTTGCTGTTCCTATCCTGATTCCTCTTTGTGGTGCACATCTGCTTCAAGAACTTCGCATAACGAGGGACATACTTGATCAAATTTAGGAGAGGCATGTTGACCTCAACGTTTCTGAACATCTCAAACATGTCCTTGTCCTGCACAAGTGGCTTGGTACGCTTCAATGCAGACGGAAATTGTGCAATAGGCTTCCACTCAGGAAAAATCGGAGGTTCATACTCCTTCTCAACTTCAGCTTCGACAACAGAGGGGCGGCGGTCGCCGCAATTTTCTTCAGAAAAGTCGAGGGCTACATCATTATCACGGCGGGCGCCGTAAGTTTCGCAGCGGGCGCCGTGAACATCATCAGAAACTTCGGAACTTGGATCACCGTCACGGCGGGCGCCGCAATTAGTACGACAGTCGCCGCAATTTCCATCAGAGAAGTCGAGAGCAAATTCATCTCCACGGCGGGCGCGGTGGTTTTCACGGCGGTCGCCGTCGCTGTTCTTCTCCAAATCCTCGTTTTTTTCCTCGTTGACCTTAGAATCATCCTCTTCGAGCCTCTTCCCACTCCTCAGAGTTATAGCACTGACATTCCTAATATTCGGGTTCACTTCCGTTTGAGATGGAAGTTTACCAGAATCCTTTGCGTCCAGTTTATTCACCACTTGAGAGATTTGACCAAGTTGTCTTTCCAGGTTCTGAATGCTAGCTTGTGTACTTTCCTGGAACTGTATGTGGCTCTTGGTCAACTTGGCAACATTCTCATTAAGGTTCACGTTGCTCTGCATCAGCATCTTCATCATATCCTCCACAGACGATGAAGGATTCGAACTCTGCCCTTGCGGTCTTGGCACATAGGGTTGCCTAGGTTGTGGAGGGTTACCCTGCTGTTGGACTTGACCTTGATTCTGTTTCAGGTCTCTCCATCTAAAATTGGGATGGTCCCTCCAACCAGGATTGTAAGTATTGGAGTAGGGATCATGCCTGGGCCTCTGCTGATATCCTCCTACTGCATTCACCTCCTCTTGTAGAGTAGGACATGAATCAGTAGGATGCAAGTCGTCATGACAGATCTCACAGGCCTTAGCCTGCTGAGGCGTACCTTTCAACTTCAGGCGCCTTACCTCCTCTCTCAGTACATCAAAATCAGCCCGATCAATCTTTGACTGAGAACTAGCAACTACCAAGCTTTGGGAACCTCTCCCACTGTACTGTCTAGAGTCATCAGCCAGAGTAGCAAATATCTCTAGAGCTTCTTCGTAAGTCCTCTTCAGAATATTCCCACCACATGAGGAATTCACCATCCGACGGTCATCTTCATGGAGTCCTCCATGCAGATAAAGAATCAGATCATGACTAGCATAGCCATGGTAGGGGCAACTCTTCACCAGTTTCTTGAAGCGCTCATAATAATCATAGAGAGACTCATTAGATAGTTGCTCCATGTTGCAGATCTTCTTCTTGAGCTGATTGGACTTGATTGTCGGAAAGTATTTATCAAGAAACACCTTCTTCAAATTCACCCAAGTAGTGATGCTCCCTGGTGGTAAAGAATGATACCAGTCTTTAGCAGATTCCTTCAGAGAAAAAGAAAAGACTCTTAACCTCATCTGATCTTCAGTAATCTCAGATGGCCTCATACTGGTGCAGACCTCAAGGAACTCATCCAGGTGCTGAATAGGATCCTCAAGCGGGGTTCCACTGAATTTCGGGAGTAAATGAACTACTCATGTCTTGAGCTCAAATTTAACCCCATCGTCGAGGGCATGGAATTGCACAGCACGAGTTGGTTGCTCCAAGTTAGGAGCTGTCAGAGATTCAAGAGTAACACGATCAGCCATCGTATCAGTATCCTGAAGTAGTGTACGTGCAGCCCTGCAAGCTTGAAGAAAAGTTCTCTCGATTTCTGGATCAAAAACTAGAGGTAGATTATTAGTAACACGGGTGTGAACCATAAGATAGGTTCACACCAAGATTGGCACACAAATCACACACACAAAATAGATTATTGCCTCCCCGGCAACGGCGCCAATTTGATAACAGATCTTCGTCGTGTAAAAACTGCTATGCAAAATATCCAAACAAACCTTAAACCGTAGTCCTAGGTAAGTACGGGTCGAATCCACAAGGAGGCGAATTCTATCTTAATATGCAATTCGTATGTCAAACTAAAGTAACCAAAGGGGGGCTTTGTGAGTTTAAGTAATCTAAGCATGCAAAGGTAAAACAACTAAAGATGATGAATTCAGTAATGGGGAAAAGCACTTAGTCAAACAACGTCCACTATTCGTATGACAAGTTGATCATAGATACTCATTCAAAATCTCATACAATGGAAATTCCAATTCCTTTTCAGATATAGCTAATAGCACAACCAGATACTATTAGCACTAACTAATCAAACAACCCTGAAACTATCAAGATTCAGTTTAACAGCAGCTTTACGGATAAGAATATAGTTGGATACAATTCTAGCATAAAACAACCAGCTTTTATCCTAGAATGCAAATCAGTTCTCTTCTGCATAAGACTAGCACAACCAGATACTAGTACGATGCAGTTGCTACTCTGAAATAGATATGCTCAACCAGTAACAATCTAGATCTAGCAATAGACCAATAACGACAAACCCTAGTTACGTCCAAATAGAGATTATCAATATCAATCATAAGCAAGAGAAGAGATAAAAACCATGCAATAGATTAAGAAGGAGAATCTCACAACTAAATCCAAACGAAAGCTTCAGCGTCTGACTAAGTCAAGGAGGCTTAGTTCTTCATAACGTAGAACATAGAAAGGAGAAGTAGAATTAGGGTTTTGAGATAGATTGGCTGATATGATAATAATCAAACACGCCTTTTCTCAACCCTTAAATACTAAAGGAAATAATTCTGAAATTAACCTAAAATGAAATAATAAAACGTAATAAAATAATCCAAAAAAATAAAACATAAAAGGAAAAATCGGCTCGGCGGACTTCAGACGTTCACGGCGGTCGCTGCAACCTCCACGGCGGGCGCCGCAATTCCACGGCGGGCGCCGCAATTCCACGGCGGGCGCCGTCGCTGTTCTTCGGTTCAGCTTCTGCGACACTTCCGTAGAAATGCCATAACTTTTGATTACCAACTCGGATTGAACTCATATTTTGAGGACTTGCACTAGACTTCAAGATATAACTCCTCGAATTGGAATCACTCCATTTGGACATCTGAGTAGAGAGAACGAACCAATTGAATTCAGCCTACTGTTCTTCTACTCTTCATTGCACTCCCTTGGCGTCTTCTACTGGTGGCTTCCTCCTCAGTGTCTCATATGATCTCCAAAATAGCTCAAACACCTCCAAATACACCAACTTCGCCTCCAAACGCCATGCACATGAATGTGTCTAAATCTACCTGAATGGCACCAATAAAACCTCTAATGACTCTTACTTAAGCCCTACAAAGTAGTGCTTATCAATGCCTGACTCCATGCAACTGCAAAACAGATCCATTCGGTGCCTTGATTCGAACATCTCCTTTCCCCACAAATTTTAAGGCCTCATCATCAGCAAGATAGACCTTTTCGAAATCTCTAGGAGTATAGTGATCCAGTATGTCAGCACTGTTGTATGAGTGAAACGATGCTCTAGAGTCTAACACCCAAGACTCTAGTGGGCTGCTCGCGCTCAGGATCAATTCATCTGTAGTGTTTTCTATGGTTGAATCGCTCAGGATCAATGCATCTGTAATGTCTTCTGTTGTTGAATTCGTTGATTTGTCCTTCGACGGTGCCTTACATTCACTCTTGTAATGACCGTTTTCATTACAATTCCAGCACTTGATTCTGCTCTTGTCTTTGGGTTTATCCTTCCCTCGATTTCGACCTATCACGATTCGATCTCGCCTTAGAATCTGACCTACACATGTTTCCCGTACTCAAGGCTGATCATGAAGCAATACTTGACACCTTCATACGAATTTCTTCGCTAATAATCAAATCTCTGACTTCATAAAATTTAAGCTTTGCCTTCCCCGCTGAAGCACTAACAACAGTAATTGTCCCGCTCCAACTCTCTGGTAAAGAGGATAACAGAATTAGGGTTTGTACCTCATCATCAAAATCGATCTCAATCGAGATCAATTGTGCGATTGTCATATTGAACTCGTTCAAGTGATTGGTCACCGCTGTACTCTCCGTCATCCACAGGTTAAACAACCGCCGCATCAAGTGAACCTTGTTCACTGCGGATGGTTTCTCATACATCGCGAATAGAATTTCCAGCATTCTCTTCGTCGTCTCTGGCTTGATCGTGTGATGCGCCATGTTTCTGGACAGCGACAAGCGGATCACGCTCATCGCTTTACTGTCCAACAACTTCCACTCGTCATCCTTCATGTCCTCCGGGTTCTCTCCTAGAGGCAAGTATAGATCTTTACCGTACAGGTAATCTTCGATCTGCATCTTCCAAAACCCGAAATCCATCCCATCGAACTTCTCCACCTGCGATTTTCCGTCTCCCATCGTGACTGCCAGAACCAGCGCTCTAATATCAATTGTAGTGGGGATATGTACTTTTGAGCCCAACTGCCAAGCCCAGCACATAAGCCCAACGGGGTTCCATCCTAAAACCAATTGAAAATAGGAGGAGTAGCCCATCTACTTACCGTCAACAATCGCCCCTTCACTTGAGGGTCCCACACAGGGTCCCACAAACCACGCTCGGCCCCAGCCGAACCGTCGGCTCTGATACCAGTTGTTAGGATTCAAACGCAGTAATGACAGAAATTGAAACTAAGAACACGAGAATTGTTAACCCAGTTCGTCAAGAAATTGACTACGTCTGGGGGCGTTGCCAAGCCAGGGTTTTCCACTATTTTTTGTGATAACGATTACAATGATCAAGCGAGTATTTAAAGTAATTAGCGAAACCCTAAACGAGTACTTTCCACTATTTTTTGTGTGATAACGATTATAATAATCAAGTTGGATCGCTGAAAGTTGGGCTTTCGGTGTACAGTCCATCAGGCTCCATAACCCAACACCAATCAGTAGTGACAATCCTTTCATCATTGTCCATTTTACAAATACAATCAAACTCACATCCACCAACTACATAACCTGGAAAAGCCAAATCAAAGCCACTCTCACTGGCTATGACCTGTTTCGATTTCTTAACGGAGATCACCCTCTTCCTCCAAAAACCATCACGGTTGAAAATGTAGATAGCCTAAATCCTACGTACAAAACCTGGATGCGACAAGACCAACTTCTGTATGGTGCTCTTGTGGGCACGCTCTCTGCTTTAGTTGCTCCTTTGATCACGCGAGCCACAACGTTCAAAGAAGCATGGGACATTCTCGCTCGCACCTATGCCAATCCATCTAAGGGGTACATCAATCAATTGAAGGAAAATTTGATATCCCTGACAAAGGGAACTCAATCAATTTTAGAGCATATGCAACTTGTTTCATCCACTTCGGACCTGCTCGCCTCACTCAGAAAGCCTATTGATGAGGATGATCTAGTTACCTATGTTCTCGAAGGGCTAGATGCATCCTATCAATCGGTTGTTGATGCCATTAAGGTTAGAGACACCACAATTCAATTTGCGGATCTACATGAGAAGCTGATTGTCAAAGAACTTGAACTCAAAGCCATTGCTCCTCCTTCAAGTATGCCAGCAACAGCCCTCAACGCACAAGCACGACCCAACAGGAACAAGAACATGATGCAGAACTCTCAGCAACAATGGCAACCTAGCCAATCTCACCAAAACCAAACCATACAACGACCTCCACAAAACCAAAACACTTACTCAACCTCTCAAAACTACCATAACCCAAATCAGTATCGCCCTCCACCACCAGCCACCTCATCGTCGTTACCTACCTCGACAACATCATTGACATCGCCCAACTCAACCGACATCCTTCCAATCCCATCGCCACCAACAACCATTGCAACCAACAATTCCCCTACTGCCGAACTCTCACCAACACCTCAACCAGAAACCATGACCAGTGCAACCGAAATCACTACTGCAGAACCTACTCCAGCCCCACCAAACACCATTGAACCAACTGGTGTCATCACCCAATCATGTAACAACATATACAAACCTATCCAAAAATTAAACCTCCATGCCCACCTCAAACCCTTAACTGAACCAAAATCAATCACCCAAGCTTTAAAAGATCCTGATTGGCGAGATGCTATGTCTGCTGAGTTTTCTTCTCTATGTTCTAATAACACTTGGGATTTAGTGCCTCCTGCTTCTCATCAAAATTTAATTAGTTGGATGTAAATGGGTTTACAAAATCAAGTTTCATGCTGATGGTTTGTTAGACAGGTACACGGAGCGATTGGTAGCCAAGGGATTTCATCAAAGACCAGGCTATGATTATGCAAAAACCTTTAGCCCAGTGGTAAAACCTATTATTGCGAGAATGGTTTTGGCTATTGCTGTAAGGCAAAGATGGACTTTGAGACAATTGGATATCAATAATGCTTTTCTACAGGGTACTCTTCATGAGGATGTTTACATGTGTCAACCCCAGGTTTTGTAAGCAAAGAGTATCCTAATCATGTCTACAAACTCAGAAAAGCTCTTTATGGTTTGAAACAAGCCCTCAGAGCCTGGTACACTGAGTTGAAGTCGTTCCTCCTCACACTTGGGTTTGTCAATTTTGTTGTTGATGCTTCCTTGTTTATTCACAAGACCACTACTGATGTCATATTTCTATTAGTCTATGTGGATGATATTATAGTGACGGGCAGTAATTCTGATTTAGTGCAACAACTGATTGGTTCATTAGCAAACCAGTTCTCTTTGAAAGATATAGGGCACTTGTCTTACTTCCTTGGAGTTGAAGTTCAGCCTCATCCTCAAGGGTTGTTCTTAAGTCAGCGAAAATACATCAATGATGTACTGTTAAAGGCACAAATGGCTGAATCCAAGTGTGTGGCAACACCAATGAGTGCGTCAACAGCCCTTACAAAACATGCTGGTTCGCTGCTCTCTTCACCCATAGAATACCGACAGCTTGTGGGTTCTTTGCAGTATTTATCTCTCACTCGTCCTGATGTGGCCTTTGTCGTGAATAAGATATCACAATTTATGCAAGCATCCATAACTGAACATTGGGCATCACTGAAAAGGCTCCTAAGATATTTGAGTGATACTGCAAATCTTGGTATAATCATTTATTCTTAATCTCCTGCAACTCTACATTGTTTTTCTGATGCTGATTGGGCTGGAGATAAGGATGATTATGTCTCTACTACTGGTTACTTATTACATTTTGGCAAAACACTGATTTCATAGAGGTCTCTCATAAGCAAAAATCAGTTGCCAGAACTTCCACAGAGGCTGAATACAGGGCACTGGCTGAAATGGCGTCTGGACTTTTGTGGGTTCTATCTCTGCTAAAGGAGCTTGGCTTTCAAAGCTTACAACAACCAGTCGTTTATTGTGATTATATGGGAGCTACAAGTTTGAGTGTCAATCCGGTATTCCACTCACGAATGAAACATATTGATCTTGTTTATCACTTTGTGAGGGAGCAAGTTTAACAAGGAATTCTTCGGGTGTCTCACATCTCCACAGATGACCAATTGGCTGACATGCTTACAAAACCTCTGCTTTGAACAAGATTTCAAGAACTGATATCCAAGTTGGGACTTTCCCAAAGATCGTTCAGTTTGAGAGGGATGTTAAGGAAATAAATTAGAAATCGGTTTAATTATATTAGTTATGAATTTGATTGATTCTTATCCAGAATCTTACTAATTAGGAAGTTGTTGATATTTCTAGATGAGATTTCTTATCCCGTATTTTGAATTTCAAATTGTATTCTTGTAATCTTAAGTGCTTATTTAAACAGCACTACTGCTTTAATGAAGATTAAGAAAAGCTTACCAACTCTATAAATACATGCATAAACTCAACCTAAATGGTATGCTATATCCCATCCATGGCTTATGCATAGAGTAAACCTTCCATCACATGCGCCGCATTCCATTGAATTATACCTTCCTGTTCTCCTCGTCAACCTACAACACTAGTGTTCCGCCTCTTGGTGATGCCCGTTTCATGTTTATTGCACACCTTTGGACATGGATGTTGATGAATCTAAAACTGAAGCTAGCTACCAAACAAGCTAGCCCTTTCAGGTTATTTGAAAAAACGACATAGTGCTAACCATTGTCGACCGAGTTTATCATTTTCAGCATATATATATATATATAAAATATGGTTCTAGTGAAACAGCCCTTTAGGGTAAAATGGAAGTACAAATAAAGGGCCTTTAGATTAGAATCAAATCAATGACCCAGATCGGATCTAAAAGAATACAAATTTGTATTGTGGAATGCACACACCTGATTAATTCTATTTACGTTATTTATGGGATCTATTCTCTCCATATCCCCATATCTCTCCCAATTTCCATAACTGATCTAATCTCTCCATAAATTCACCGACGACCATCAACCGAGCCCTGTCCACTGTGCTCGCAGACCCGCCATCAACCATCAACCGAGCCCTTGCCCACTGTCCTCGCAGACCCGCCGTCGACCATCAACCGAGCCCACTCGGATCCCCACCTCCGCTACTGAACCTCATCGCCCATGACCATGTTCACGGCGACTGACACCAACACTGCCCCCACTCCCTCGCGAGTCGCGCCCAGAACCGAGTCCCCACCGCGCACCACCAGATCCGACCACCACCCATCTGGAGCCCATCCAAACCCGCCTCATTCACCGTCGTCGACGAGAGTGGACTTGCTGGAGTCGCTCGCGCCGAGCAGATCTCGTCGTCGCAGGCCAGCGCGTCGACGAGAGTGGACTTGCCGGAGCCGCTTGTGCCGGAAGCAATCCTCTGTTTCAACCTAGTTGATCTCACTCACAATTGTACGCTCGGAATCCCTATACGCACAATTGTGTTTGCTACTAGATATGCACTCGGAACCCCTATATGCAATCCTAGCAATTGATAAAAAAGTATTCAACCTAGTTGATCAGGCTAAGAAGAACAACAAGAAATCAATATTCAATATAACCAAGAGAATCAAACCAACACTTATAAGGATAAGAACAAGGAATAGAAATCTCACAAACACATCAACTGTATTGCTTCAATCGTCTAGTAGAACAAAGGGAAGTTAGTTCTCCATTCAGACGAGAATGAAAACTAAGGGAAAAATAACGTCTGATGTAAAGCAGTTGTAACGAGTCTCTCCTCTTAACCTAGAAAGAGGACTTAAATAGTCTTAAGAAAACTAGGTTAAACTAATGCAAACAATAAAGGAAACAGAATAATAAAATAACAAAATCTGAACGAAATAAAAGGAAATAAATGTCTTCAGACGCGCGGCATTTAACACGGCCGCCACGGGGCGGTGAGATCCACCGCGGGGCGTCAGGCTCTCCACCGCGGGGCGGTGGCTTCCTCTGGCGCGGGGCTTCATTCTTCTCTGAGAGTCACCGCCGGGCCGCGGTGACTCTGGCACGGGGCGGTGAGCTAGCTCACTCTCTTCTTCTGCTGCTCTTCATTACTACCAAGTGTTGGTAGTCGTCTCCATGTATGCTTCAGCAGCTCCATCTCCATCCTCATGTCTCCATCTAAGCTGTAAATCCTGGGATATCTTCACTTCTCTCCATAACTTCTGGATCACAGACTTAGCCTAAAAACCACTCATAAACTCCTCCAAATCATGCTAATAATTGCTAGTAAAGGTGTATGAAATAACACCTATCAAATTCCCCCATACTTAGACCTTTACTCGTCCCGAGTAAGCTAAAGAAAAACCTACTCTCTCAATCAACACCAAGGCCTCAGGAAGTACAAGAAAACATGACACTAGCAATTACAAGATATCAACAATAAGCTCCAGACAACCAAAACAAGTGATGCAAAGGTAATTCTAATCCTAACTCTAATCTAGCTCCTTATCGCTCCAGAATGGCCTACCCGAACTCCTTATACCACCTCTTCTTATGACGCCTCGCCAAGAATAATGAGCAATCCTAAAATCACTCTTCTTCTTTTTCGCTCATCTTGCCAAGGCGCCCTTTCGGGTTTTCACCAAGCCACTCATTTCATTTTGCTAGATATCTCACACATACTCACATCACTCCAGTCCAATATTGCCCTGGTCTATACCAGCCGGACTACCTGCTTTTTACCTGAACTGCCCTTTCGGGTTTTCAGCTCATCCCAGGATTTTGATTGCCTTTTTACTTCTTTTTGGCTTTTTTTTAAGGAATCAAAAACTCGAATGGGAAATACAACACACGAAAAGAAAAACAATATGTACAAAGGATAGACAGATAGCAAGTCTAAATCCCTCCCCCATACTTAAACCGTACATTGTCCTCAATGTAGAAAAGAGAGCATCAAATGAAACAGGGGAAGAAGAAATAAACTCACTGCGGGCCTGATGGTGGTGGTGGTGGGAACCTCCCGAAGTAGTCCCTCATATGAGCGTCCATACCGTCCAGACGCTCATCTACATCAGCATGGAACTGAGTCTTCCAAGTCTGTAGACCGGTCTCTACTCGGGTGTTCCAGTGCGTCTGCTGCACTGAGAATGCATCAAATCTTGCATACAACTCCTGCCAAGGTGCGGCAGGACCGTAAGAAGATGAGGGCGTGTCATAAAGTGTAGGCATAGGAGTGTCCTCGCCCGCGAACTCAGCAGCAGCAGCACCACTAGGGCCCTCTCCATACGGGCCTGAAGGAGCAGCAGCAGGAGTATCATCAGTCGTTATCCTGCTATCACTAGAGATCCACCAATCCGCAAATGAAGGGGAATAGGCGAACTCCCGTGGAAGAATCAGAATGTGGCAATCATATGACGACCAGACCAAATCACCATCCTTTCCCAATGGCTTCAGCATCGAGCACACCTTCATGTGCACCATATCATACACCACGTAGGCAACAGGCCGAGGAATCTGATCGCAAGCTATCACTCCAGCACAAAGGAGGGTAATCAGACCACCCCCACAAATATCACGTGGCTCACCATCACGAATCCTCTTCAAGGAACCCAAAAAGAGGGTAGCCCAACACGTCGTGTACGTAACAACCTCCAAGATGCTCCTAAACCACTGGAAATCCTTCAGAGGAACCTTTCCATCATCAGCATGGCCAAAGAAGTCTCTCATCATCACTTTGTGGATCAACCGTAGACACGGGTTCACCAGCTTCGAGTTCACCTCCTGCCTCTTCCTGAACGTCCTGCCCGTAGCAGCCTTCCAGAACTCCATCATATCCAACTCCAGAATGCCACCAGACCACCCATCAGTTGGCAGCTTTATAATGCACAGGGCATCGCGCACCACCTTAGGGGACAATGAATAATCACGCCCGTTGTAAGTGAACGTGACCCTCATCATCCTCTTGTCGTCTGAACCATCAGAATACCTCTTGAAAGAGGCGATGAACTGGTAACAAAGCTCGGGATACGTAGGGGCAGCCAAGTTCAGAAACGTCCCCAAACCACATTGTGCCAGACACAGGGACACACACGTCAACAAACCAAACTCAACCAATGTCGGCTTGTCAAAGAATTTTGTCGCCAACACCTTTCTCTCCTTCACCACATTGTAGACCTCATTCTCATCCCTCGTAGACACTTGCTTCCTACCCTTAGGTGCCATAAGTAATGAATGTAGAATTTCAAAACGAAGGGCAACCAAGAGAACTTACAAACGAGCAAACACGCAGCCAAGAGATCTCGCCGCGGGGTGGTGAACGAGTCGCCGGGTCGCGGTGGGACAACTGGGAGCTTTGTCCAGGTCGCGGTGAAGTCGGCGCGGGGCGGTGGCAGCAGCGACGCGAAGCGGGGTAGCGCGAGGCGGAGCGGCAGCGAGGCGGGACTGAAGTGACGCAGTGGGGTTGTGTTTGGCTGGTTTGTGAGGCTAGACTTCCAATTGGTGAATTGGGGGCTAGGTTCGGATCAAGGTCGAGAGAGATTTGAGGGAGAATGGGGGGTTTGGCTTTGGGAGCTTGAGAGGTGTGCTGGGAATGGAGGGTTTGTGAGTATATGGGCTAGGTCAGGGAAAGGAAAGTGAAAGGGAAGAAAGGGATGATGGGCCGGCTGGTACAATGCCCAAAGAGAATTCTTGGCCCAAAAAGAGGCCCAATCCGTCAAATCCTTCGTAATAACTCAAGAAATAAAAAAATTACTCACCCGTTTAAGGTTTTTTCGGGGCCCTTTATTCTTGTTTTTATTTTCGGAGTTGAGAAAATATACCAGACATCCACCGTGGGTCGGTGAGGATCGCCGCGGGGCGATGGGACGAACTGAGAACACCGTCTCATCTCCATTTACTTTCGTACCTGAAATGTTAGTAACAGGCGAACGAACCAAAACAAAAGAAATTATGAAATTAATCTAAGGGAAAGGAAAGATCAAAGAAAAACTACCTCGGGTTGCCTCCCGGACAACGCCTTGGTTAACGTCGTTGGCTCGACGTATTGCAGATCAACTACCACCTGGAATAGGATCCCCTCGGAATCCTCATACTCGTCTCTTCCTGTCGAGACTTCCCATGGAAAGGTTGAGACCTTAGACCATGTTCCCTCTTGGCCATCAACTCCATGATTACTTCCTTTGGAGTATCTCCCCCATACTTAGAGCGATGTGGGGGCCGATATGACTCATTCTGAATATGCTTCACGTTACTAGATAAAGGTTTACAGCCTTGTATGGTTAGTGCAGGGGGGGCAAGTGCCCAAAATAGAGGGAACGGAATCTCCTAAATAATCCAGCAAGACATCATCAACATGCAACTCAATAGGTCCAGCAATAGTAGAACACTTAACTACGGTCTCTACTGCACCGGTTTTAACATTTTCATGCACATGATTATCAATATCACTAATGCAACAAGGAGCAGGCAATTCAATGGAGTTGGCTTTATGAATATTGTGTTCAAAAATTATTCCATCGAATTCCATAGTTAAAGTTCCACTATCTACATCAATCTTTGTCATGGATGTTTTCATAAAAGGTCGACCTAACATAACAGGAGCAACCTGCTCATCATAGTCCATATCCATAACAAATAAATCAGCAGGAAAAATCAAAGAACCTATCCTGACAAGAACATCCTCCACAATACCCTTAGGGGGCACACAAGAACCATCAGCAAGTTGTATAACAATGTTAGAATCATGCAGGGGTCCTATTCCTAAATCCTCAATCAGTGAATAAGGTAAAACATTAATAGAGGCATCCAAGTCTAACAAGGCTTTCTCAAATCGATGCTCACCTACAGTAATAGGAATAGTAAATGTACCTGGATCCTTGCACTTATCAGGCATGCGTCTCTGAACTACCGCTGACACATGTTCACTCACTGGAACCTTCTTCTGGACTTTTAGCTTCTGTGTCCTCTTCACGGTGCACAGCTCCTTCAAGAACTTGGCATATCGCGGGATAGCCTTGATAAGCTTGATCAGGGGAATGTTCACCTCACAATCCCGAAATGTCTCGAACAGATCACTGTCGTCGGCTACTCTCTTGGCCTTCAGCGCCTCAGGGAAAGGTGTTGGTGGCTTCTCAGAACCTAGAGGGGGAAACACGGGGCGAACGTAGTCATCAACACAGGTTTCTTCAGCGGAGCTGGATTGTTGGGGGTCGGGTCGCAGTAAGCCCACCGCGGGGCGTTGATCATCACCGCGGGGCGGTGGGGTCGTGGTGTGTTTATTGGGATCAGCCGCCGGGTCGCGGTGAGGATCGCCGCGGGGCGGTGGTAACAACACTTCATTCCTGGTCCCTTCTTCCATTTTTGGCCGGACCGCGTTAGCATCCACCGCGGGGCGGTGGGTGATTTCTGCCTTCTCGACTTTGTTCTCCTCTTCAGTACTAGGAGCAACGACCAACTTCTTACCACCTCTGAGGGTAATAGAGCTCACATTCTCCCTTGGGTTCACAGTAGTCTGAGATGGCATGGAGTTAGATGTTCTCTGGTCAAGTTTGGTCATAACATCAGCTAGTTGACCAATCTGTCTCTCCATGTTCTTTATACTTGACTCAGTAGCCTGCACATGCGTGGCGAAATGTTGAGTCAGTGTCTTTAGCATCTCTTCAGTCGAAGCACCAAAGCTTTGGCCTTGAGGCCTCTGTTGATACGGGGCTCTCTACTGGTATTGTTGATGTGCCGACTGTTGACCACCTTGAGGGTCACTCCATCTAAAACCTGGGTGGTCTCGCCCTCTCGGATTATAATTGGGCTGTCCACCAAACTGTGGTCTAGGGGGTCCATAACCTCCTATAGCATTAACTTCAGCAACACCCTCCTCCTACAGCTGAGGACAAGTGTCGGTGGGGTGGTATTGATCAGAGCAAAGCCCACCTGCTTTAATTTGTTGAGGGGCGTTTTGATTTGCCATTCTCTTCACCATCTCCTTTAACTCGGCTAACTCAGTCAACACTGGGCTTGGTCCTGCAGGGGTCACATCATTGACCGCCTTCCTTTGGTATGTCTTCCCAAAACTCCTGGTGCTCTCACTCATCTCCTGGAATCTCTCCATGGCTGCATTCGGTGTCAGATTCAGAATGCTTCCACCGCAAGCAGCGTCAACCATCCTTCTCTCTTGGTCCAGCAGACTATTGTGAAATAGAGGACAAGGTCCTGCTTGGCGTATCCATGGAACGGGCAGCTGGAGCAAAGTCTCTTGTACCGCTCAAGATAGTCATACAGCGTCTCATCGCCAGCCTGTTCAATATTGGCAATTGCCTTTTTCAAGGCATTCGCCTTCTTCGTTGGAAAGTACTTGTCCAAGAACGCCTTGTGCAGTTTATTCCAGGTATCTATGGTTCCTGGTGGCAAGTGATAGTATCAGTCGCTTGCAGAGTCTAGCAGGGAGAAACCAAAAGCTCTCGTCTTGATTTGGTCTTCCGTCACGTTCATGGGCTTCATAGTCATGCAGACATTGTGGAACTTGCACAGGTGAGAGATCGGGTCCTCTCCACTCAAACCATGGAAATTAGGGAGATAGGCAACAACTCCAGACTTCAGCTCAAAATTCACCCCTTCGCCAAGCGCAGGGATGACGACAGCCAGGGGTTGTGCTCCAATATTCGGCTCAGTCAATTCTCTCAGAGTCTCAGCCATTTCAACAGCAGGGATGTTAATTGTCTCAGCCTCAACTGTCTCAACTATCTCAACCTCTTCTTCTTCTTCTCCTTGATCGCGTAGGTTCACAAGGTGTAACACCCCCAAAACTTAACCCTTTTGGAAAGTTATTACCGCCAGTGACCCCAGTGTTCCTTACCGAGATCACCCAAGGCTTTACCGTTTAAATACAAATCATGAAATACAATGATACAAAATGATAACCTTATTCATATAAAACACGAGTCCCGATATTACATCCCAATCCCGAATAGGACAAATACAGAGTTTAAATATATTACAACGGAAATCTTAAACAAGGTACAGCGGAAGACTTTTAAAAGATATTACAAAAAGGGTTGTGATCGTAATGATCACCTGCCCAAGGATCTCAACCTGATTAAAAGAAATTATTAAAAACGTCGGAAAACCACCGTCGACTCCATAGTCCTTCTAGTCTTCTCATCTACACTCTATCTGATGTGCTGAATCGAACGGATGACACCAGCCCACATGCGGAGAACAAAGTTCGTGGGTTAGTCTACTTGAATAGACTAGCAAGGATAAAAAGCAGAGTGGTTCGAGTGATCGAAACCGTTTACTATCATTGTCCCTCGAATAATAACCGAAGGGACGATACATAACCCGGCACTTTCACGGAATAACAACAAGAGGTATGCACAAGAGAAGATTCTGGAAGACTTAATCTTCACAGAAATCGACCCGAAAGAAGACTCCAAGAGATTGAGTCTTTAAGGAAAAATGACAAATCTGGAATGTTTAAAGAATCATACAACAATGATTTAAAAGTTGACTGAGATGCTTCGGTTCACGACCAACCTCATCGCATATAGCGAATCCAGATTGGAAAGAGAACGTACTATGATCAAAGTCGAGACGAGCTTTCCTAGCTGCACTATATACTTAGCTGCACTACTCGCCATGGGTTTATTAATCATGTGCACTCGGGCACATATCTTATTTAATTACAAAACATACATTACTGAAACACGTTAATGTTATTAAGAGCGACAACAAGGCTTAAATCACAGGGTGACAATCATGTCGACCCAAATTAAAACACACACGCGGGACTTAACATTATTATGCCGAGTAACAACGGCGTTATATTACACCGGGTGACCTTACGTTCACTCTGATTTCACTATTACAGTGCTTACACTTTAATTATGTGCTTAACTGCACTTATCTTAATAAATTACAACACGCACACACACACACACACACTGTTGAGGCTTTTAATATTATTCCGAGAACACGGAAGTTATTATTACACCGGGTGACCTTACGTTCACCCTGATTGCACTGCCACAGCACTTATAGTTTAATTTACAGGGTGACAGTTATGTCCACCCCAATGCACTAGCTAAGTGCTTAATACACAGGACTGCAATTAAGCTCATCCAATGGCGCTTGCAAGGCGCTTAAAACACTTCAGATCCTTACATGTGGATAAGAAGCATAGGTCATGACCCTTAAATTATTCGGAATAATCCGAGGAATATTATGATTTAAAGAAACGACAAATACTTACTTGGATTAGCGTTCCCACGAATATTAAATTATAAAGAAACGACTAATCCTTACTTGGATTAGCGTTCCTACGCACACTCGTGTTAACTAAACAGTCTAACACAACAATTATTCACATTAAAGTCATCCAGGCAATTAACTTAAACATAGAGATAATAGAAACAGCTAATCCTTACTTGGATTAGTTTTCCTATTAACCCACATGCTATTCTAGCATTAAGATTAATTCCACAACAATACCATCACGGTAATTATCATATAGGATAGCGTTATTCTAACAGATATACAACCTATGATAATGTCATTATTACAGTTTCCAAGACAGTTTATAAAACCATTTCCACATAAACACAGTAATCATTCCAAATTAATTACTCAGATAAACAGCTGATAATTAATGTAAATATGGAACGATGAGCAAGAGCGAACCGCCACTTGCCTTAGTCCACAGATCTGGAACAAAGCAGAGACAACGGGATTCCGGGCTCGACACGCGTATAGCTCCACTAGCATAAACACCTTCGAGTCGACCCAAAAAGGAACCCTAGGTTAGATTCGACAAACAATAGTACGAATACACGAAAGGACGAAAGGAATCGAAGGATACGAGACCCGATCGAAGGTCTCGGAAGCCAACGCAACAACTCCCAGGCAACAACCCTTCACGGCCGGCCACCAAACAATTGCGGCGGGCGCTGCCTTAAATGCGGCGGGCGCCGCCTCAAGCACGGCGGGCGCCGCTCAACGGCTTCCTCCACGGCGGTTGGCCACACACCATGGTGGCACCAAGATCTTCACGGCGGTCGCCGTCCCCAACACGGCGGTCGCCGTTCTCATCACGGCGGGCGCCGGGATCTTCACGGCGGTCGCCGTTCCTGGCGGCGGGCGCCGTCTCCCTGGCGGCGGTCGCCGTTCCTAGCGGCGGTCGTCGTCGCTGAACAGAAACTTACAAACGGGCGAGAAATCTTACCCGCGACGCTCGATTTGGTTCGCCTTTCGCCTTGCTTGGCTTCTAGGCTTCTAAGGGCCTTCCAAGTCTCCTTTGGCCACCGAGAACGACACCAAACGAGCCTCCAACGATCCACAAGAGCTTTCCGAGAGAGAGAGCGTTTTTCTTTGGGAGCGTTTTTGAGAGACGAGAAATGGACAGCGTAATGGCGTTTTTCCCTTCCTCCTTACACTCACCCCATGCTCTCTATTTATAGGAAAAGATTAGGGTTTTGGAGGGAGCTTGGGTATTAACCCTTGGTTAATACTCTTGTACCTTTGTCTCTTGGATATTAGCTCTTGGACAATAACATTTGGATAAAGAATCTTGTACTATTGCTCATTAGATAACAACTCTTGGGCAATAAACTTGTACCAATCTTAATCCGCGTTAATAAAAGTCGTACACGAACGAGTACGAACTTTCAAAACAGGTCGACTGTATATTATTTCACTGAGAATAATATTACAGATACAGAGCACATTACAGAATGCCTCCAACTTTCTGAATTAAATCCGACGTACTAAACGGGTGTTCGGGAAAATTCCAAAAATTCCCAAAATAATCCTTACAGAATTATGGGGTATCACATCACCTCCCCCTTAAAAGAAGTTTCGACCCCGAAACTTGCATTAAGCCAATAAGGATACTACCTCAACACCAATCTTACCACCTGGATCCAACATCCTTAATCGCTTCATCCTTGAAATGGATCACACGAGATATTATTCTTAATTCCTTAGGATATCATTCTGAAAATGATTCATCTGCCTTAATGCTCATGGCACAAACTCACGCATGAGAGATAGCTCCTGATCTCTCCGAACAAAACTCTACAAGCTCATTCCCTTTCCTTAAGAAATCTCGGAAGAACTCAGCGTATGAGATAACGCTTACCACAGTACTCCTTAGGTGTATATACACAATTCTCCTTACTGAATCTTTAATACATCGGGATCATCAACATATCCTTAACTGCAACCTTTCCTCTCAACATGACCGCTCCACAACTTAATCTTCCTCAAAGAGTTGCATCCGTTCTTATAGATGACATACTCTATGTATGAAGAAGAATCTTAGGAGTGGATTTAGATTTAAACAACAGAGTCGACCCTGGGATTAACCACATAGGGAACGAACATCTAAGTTGTCCATAAAACTTCACCACCATAAGTCCGACAGTCCTTATCCTTACTTGGCATAAGCTGTTCTCGACACTTAGGTTTCGTATGAACAACTAATTCGCAATGATAACACATTCTGAAATTTTCCAAAACACGGAAACACTTCATTAACATTAAACATTACATGAATTGACAAAAGTCGATCAGGCAGATCTTAACACCACGGAGATTACCGACACACGTCGTTACTCCTTAATCTTAAAGAAAATATTAACACAAATACAACTTAATGGATCAGGGTTCTTCTCCGTTGGCTTGACTCATTATGAAGAGTCGTTGCCCTTGGCCTGAAGATCCCATAGGCGCTTTGCCTTTATTACGAGCCATAGATTGCTCAAGAGCAGATACCATTGGCCTAGGGTTCTGTCCACCTCCAACATTTGACGCCTGATAAGACTGCATTGGTCCCTGACCCTTCAGTCTGCAGTATGTTTTTATGTGGCCTTCTCTTCCACAATTATGACACATCCTTTTGGCAAACAAAACTTTTATGCCCTTCTTCACCACAATTGTGGCACTGAATTGCTCTGCCGCTCCAACCTGAGCCTCTGGCAGAGTCTGACTGAGTTGTCTCGGTCTTAGCACGACCAGACCTTTCAAACTTGGTAGGCGATGCCGGTCGTTTGAATGAACCAACCTGTCGATCCTGTTGCCCACCCTTTCCCTTAACTTGCTTCTCCCTCTTAAGGGCAGACTCCTCCAATGTGACTTCCGTCTTGTAGGATGCATCCACACATTGCTCTAACGTAGTACAGCCATGACGCAACATTAGAGGCTAGATCTCTGGATTCATCCATCCATGGAAGTACCAGATCTTCTGCTCCTCGGTTGACACCTCAGGTCCAGCATACTGCATCAAGTGATTGAACTTAGGTGCGAGCTCAGTCACCTTTAACCCATCAGTCTGCGGGTATAGAAATTCCTTATGCTTATCCTCCCTCATAGCTCGGGAAAAGAAATGATCAGTCATCTTTGTTTTAAACATGCTCCAATTCAGCTCGGGATGATCTGCCAGACCGGTGCTCTCCCACCATTCGCTAGCCACATCCTTGAGTTGAAGAGAGGCGATGTGCACTTTCCCAGCCTCAGTGTAATTAATGTTCCGGAGCAACCGTTCCATATATGAGAACCAATATGTCACCTTGACTGGTTCTCCAGTACCATCATAGCTGTCGGGCCTCATTGAACTCACGGCTTTTAACGCTTGCCCGTAAGTTCCTCTGTCCCTAACAACATTGACCCGAGGTACTTGTTCCACTGACTCCTCAACTTCAGGAATAGCCTGAGGAACTGGACCACCTTGTACTTGTGGTGCAACTAGTCGCATAACATCTGTGATTGCCTGCATGACAATTCCTCGAATTGCCTCCACTACTGCAGCATCAAACAACATCGGAGCATTGACCTGAGCTTGGCCATTGCCTCCCTGGTTATTGTTAAAGACAGACTCATGCTCTCCTGTTGGGTCTGCAACATTCCTTGCATTTGGTCTGGGGTCATTACTCGGCCCAACACCAGCACGGATAACGTTTCTTGTGTTCACCATCTGTTTACCGATCAAATTCCAAGGATTTTATCACATTAGTATCTTCTGATATACTTATTGTAATAAAATCAACTTAGAATAGATCAACTTGGTAATTTCTATTGATGAACTCAAACCGAGTTACTAGGTTCTACAACCTTAACTCAAAATGAGAGAACTGGGAATTCAAGCCTTATTGGGTATAGCAAAACCACCTTGACTTCTCCCGGTTCCTCTGAAGAGAATAGAATGCACCCATATCATACGGGGCAACGGGGAAGGAATTAGTCTTTCTAAATATAGAAGCAAACTTACTATATCAGACCATATAGAAGACATGACTATGAACGGTGTTTTCAAACTCTTTTCACTTTGAAAAAATTCAGAGCCCTTCTTAAAGCATTTTCAAAAATGGATAAATGATTTATAAAAATCCAAACCCGTTTTAAAACAACCTTTGGCTCTGATACCACAACTGTAACACCCCCAAAACTTAACCATTTTGGAAAGGTATTACCGCCAGTGACCCCAGTGTTCCTTACTGAGATCACCCAAGGCTTTACCGTTTAAATACAAATCATGAAATACAATGATACAAAATGATAACCTTATTCATATAAAACACGAGTCCCGGGATTACATCCCAATCCCGAATAGGACAAATACAGAGTTTAAATAAATTACAACGGAAATCTTAAACAAGGTACAACGGAAGACTTTTCAAAGATATTACAAAAATGGTTGTGATCGTAATGATCACCTGCCCAAGGATCTCAACCTGATTAAAAGAAATTATTAAAAACGTTGGAAAACCACCGTCGACTCCATAGTCCTTCTAGTCTTCTCATCCACACTCTATCTGATGTGCCGAATCGAACGGATGACACCAGCCCACATGCGGAGAACAAAGTTCGTGGGTTAGTCTACTTGAATAGACTAGCAAGGGTAAAAAGCAGAGTGGTTCGAGTGATCGAAACCGTTTACTATCATTGTCCCTCGAATAATAACCGAAGGGACGATACATAACCCGGCACTTTCACGGAATAACAACAAGAGGTATGCACAAGAGAAGATTCTGGAAGACTTAATCTTCACAGAAATCGACCCGAAAGAAGACTCCAAGAGATTGAGTCTTTAAGGAAAAATGACAAATCTGGAATGTTTAAAGAATCATACAACAATGATTTAAAAGTTGACTGAGATGCTTCGGTTCACGACCAACCTCATCGCATACAACGAATCCAGATTGGAAAGAGAACGTACTATGATCAAAGTCGAGACGAGCTTTCCTAGCTGTACTATATACTTAGCTGCACTACTCGCCATGGGTTTATTAATCATGTGCACTCGGGCACATATCTTATTTAATTACAAAACACACATTACTGAAACACGTTAATGTTATTAAGAGCGACAACAAGGCTTAAATCACAGGGTGACAATCATGTCGACCCAAATTAAAACACACACGCGAGACTTAACATTATTATGCCGAGTAACAACGGCGTTATATTACACCGGGTGACCTTACGTTCACCCTGATTTCACTATTACAGTGCTTACACTTTAATTATGTGCTTAACTGCACTTATCTTAATAAATTACAACACGCACACACACACACTGTTGAGGCTTTTAATATTATTCTGAGAACACGGAAGTTATTATTACACCGGGTGACCTTACGTTCACCCTGATTGCACTGCCACAGCGCTTACAGTTTAATTTACAGGGTGACAGTTACGTCCACCCCAATGCACTAGCTAAGTGCTTAATACACAGGACTGCAATTAAGCTCATCCAATGGCGCTTACAAGGCGCTTAAAACACTTCAGATCCTTACATGTGGATAAGAAGCATAGGTCATGACCCTTAAATTATTCGGAATAATCCGAGGAATATTATGATTTAAAGAAACGATAAATCCTTACTTGGATTAGCGTTCCCACGAATATTAAATTATAAAGAAACGACTAATCCTTACTTGGATTAACGTTCCTACGCACACTTGTGTTAACTAAACAGTCTAACACAGTAATTATTCACATTAAATCCATCCAGGCAATTAACTTAAACATAGAGATAATAGAAACAGCTAATCCTTACTTGGATTAGTTTTCCTATTAACCCACATGCTATTCTAGCATTAAGATTAATTCCACAACAATACCATCACGGTAATTATCACATAGGATAGCGTTGTTCTAACAGATATACAACCTATGATAATGTCATTATTACAGTTTCCAAGACAGTTTATAAAACCATTTCCAGATAAACACAGTAATCATTCCAAATTAATTACTCAGATAAACAGCTGATAATTAATGTAAATATGGAACGATGAGCAAGAGCGAACCGCCACTTGCCTTAGTCCACAGATCTGGAACAAAGCAGAGACAACGGGATTCCGGGCTCGACACGCGTATAGCTCCACTAGCATAAACACCTTCGAGTCGACCCAAAAAGGAACCCTAGGTTAGATTCGACAAACAATAGTACGAATACACGAAAGGACGAAAGGAATCGAAGGATACGAGACCCGATCGAAGGTCTCGGAAGCCAACGCAACAACTCCCGGGCAACAACCCTTCACGGCCGGCCACCAAACAATTGCGGCGGGCGCCGCCACCATCACGGCGGGCGCCGCCTCAAGCACGGCGGGCGCCGCTCAACGGCTTCCTCCACGGCGGCTGGCCACACACCACGGCGGCACCAAGATCTTCACGGCGGTCGCCGTCCCCAACACGGCGGTCGCCGTTCTCATCACGGCGGGCGCCGGGATCTTCACGGCGGTCGCCGTTCCTGGCGGCGGGCGCCGTCTCCCTGGCGGCGGTCGCCGTTCCTAGCGGCGGTCGTCGTCGCTGAACAGAAACTTAAAACGGGCGAGAAATCTTACCCGTGACGCTCGATTTGGTTCGCCTTTCGCCTTGCTTGGCTTCTAGGCTTCTAAGGGCCTTCCAAGTCTCCTTTGGCCACCGAGAACGACACCAAACGAGCCTCCAACGATCCACAAGAGCTTTCCGAGAGAGAGAGCGTTTTTCTTTGGGAGCATTTTTGAGAGACGAGAAATGGACAGCGTAATGGCGTTTTTCCCTTCCTCCTTACACTCACCCCATGCACTCTATTTATAGGAAAAGATTAGGGTTTGGGAGGGAGCTTGGGTATTAACCCTTGGTTAATACTCTTGTACCTTTGTCTCTTGGATATTAGCTCTTGGACAATAACCTTTGGATAAAGAATCTTGTACTATTACTCATTAGATAACAACTCTTGGGCAATAAACTTGTACCAATCTTAATCCGCGTTAATAAAAGTCGTACACGAACGAGTACGAACTTTCAAAACAGGTCGACTGTATATTATTTCACTGAGAATAATATTACAGATACAGAGCATATTACAGAATGCCTCCAACTTTCTGAATTAAATCCGACGTACTAAACGGGTGTTCGGGAAAATTCCAAAAATTCCCAAAATAATCCTTACAGAATTACGGGGTATCACACAAGGAATGATCTGTCGATTTCTGGATCAAAAGCAGCTAGAGGGGAGTCAGTAGAACGAGTGTCGACCATAAGATAGGTATCCACCAAAAATCAATCACAAAAAACACACAACAAAAACATAAAACATCCCCAGCAACGGCGCCAAATTTGACAGGGCTAAAAGTGCGCAATGCAAGTTTCGTTGATTAGCCTTATCAAAGTAAAAAGTCCTAACAGACCTACTAAACAGATGTATAGTAATCAAGCAAGGGTCAAACCCACAGGGAAGATCTGATGCAGTATGCAATTGTGAATGACAAGTAACAAGCAATGGGGGTTTAGTTATCACGAGAAAGCAAAGCAAAGCAAGCAAAGCAAACAAGTTTGGTTGAGTTGAGAAAATATAATGGGGAAAGTAGTCCTACTAGAGCGAGATTCACAATACAGAGATATAATTTGATCATAGAAATCTATTTAATCCAAGTTCTTTTACTATCCTTATAGTTGTTCCCACCCTGATCTTAAGTACTATCGATTCTCACAGTTGTCGATAGACTTATCACTATGCCAATGGTAAAATACCACCGATTCTCACAGTTGTCGGTATACTTTACCACCAACAAAGCAATAGCAATACACACAAGGATATAGGATACATGCAAATAGAAAGACGTATTAATACTCGCATGCAACTGATTCTCACTCACAATTGTACGCTCGGAACCCCTATACGCACAATTGTGTTTGCTACTAGATATGCACTCGGAACCCCTATATGCAATCCTAGCAATTGATAAAAAGTATTCAACCTAGTTGATCAGGCTAAGAAGAACAACAAGAAATCAATATTCAATATAACCAAGAGAATCAAACCAACACTTATAAGGATAAGAACAAGGAATAGAAATCTCACAAACACATCAACTGTATTGCTTCAATCGTCTAGTAGAACAAAGGGAAGTTAGTTCTCCATTCAGACGAGAATGAAAACTAAGGGAAAAATAACGTCTGATGTAAAGCAGTTGTAACGAGTCTCTCCTCTTAACCTAGAAAGAGGACTTAAATAGTCTTAAGAAAACTAGGTTAAACTAATGCAAACAATAAAGGAAACAGAATAATAAAATAACAAAATCTGAATGAAATAAAAGAAAATAAATGTCTTCAGACGCGCGACATTTAACACGGCCGCCGCGGGGCGGTGAGATCCACCGCGGGGCATCAGGCTCTCCACCGTGGGGCGGTGGCTTCCTCTGGCGCGGGGCTTCATTCTTCTCTGAGAGTCACCGTCGGGCCGCGGTGACTCTGGCGCGGGGCGGTGAGCTAGCTCACTCTCTTCTTCTGCTGCTCTTCATTACTACCAAGTGTTGGTAGTCGTCTCCATGTATGCTTCAGCAGCTCCATCTCCATCCTCATGTCTCCATCTAAGCTGTAAATCCTGGGATATCTTCACTTCTCTCCATAACTTCTGGATCACAGACTTAGCCTAAAACCCACTCATAAACTCCTCCAAATCATGCTAATAATTGCTAGTAAAGGTGTATGAAATAACACCTATCAACCTCCTCCAACGCCCAGTTCCGGGCTCGCCGGTGGTCGCGAACAGCAGCAAGGGACGATGGTCGCGAGCAGCATCAGTGGATGGTGGTCGCGAGCAGCAGCAGAGGACGGGAAGTCGTCAGCCCTGCGGTGGACATGGGTTCAAATCTGGCGGTCGCACAACAGCAAGGGATGATGGTCGCCAACCCCATGGTGGATCTGGGTAGAATCAGAGCCCCTCTGCTGCTGTCGTTGCCTCTCGAACTGCCTCTCGCAGCGGTGGATTCCTTCCCGAAAATCTCAGCGACCTCTCAGTTAAAACGCCATATCTTTTTATTCACAACTCAGAAAATTCTCAAATTTTGAGGGACTTAATTAGACTTCCAGATCTAACTCTGGGAGTTGGAATCATCCAATTCCGAGACCAGACGAAAGAGAATGAGCCAGTTGAAGTCACGATGGATTTCTGGAAATTTGTTGTCAATTCTTGCAGAAGTTGAAGAGCAATTCCTTGCACCAGCGTCAAGATCATCCACGCCAGGTACTTGAACCTCTTCAGAACTTTTTCATTCTAAGTCAACAAATCGCCGTTTCCTTTTAACGTACAAAATTAGAGTTTTGATGAGAATTTGGCATATTTGGCATCGATTTTACGGCTTTTGGATTTTTTTCTAGATTTGAACCTTGAATTTGTCCAAATTTTCATTGTTGATTTTGGCTACAGTTCAATATTGCTGAAACTGGATTTAGTGCAATTTGCTGGAAATTTGCTATTTTTATGAATATTGACTACTTACTTGTATGATTATGCGTACAAAATACGTGAATATCATCACATATGGAATGAATAACGCTATTATAGTATTCAAATTGCTTGTTGATGGTGTTGTTTGTACTATTTTCAATTGATATTCAAATTGTATGATATGATATTCACTATAATATTGTTCATATTCATGAGGTTTCATGCGTTGAATAGTCGATATTCAAATTTTATGATATGATATTCAATATAATGTTGTTGATATTCATTATAATAATGTTGATATTCAGGTTGATCGTGTGACTGTGTGACCCAAAATCGATGCGACAATGTCATTGTTAAACCTTACCGCCATGAATCGAAGCTTCGAAGATATTGGGTGGTGATATTCGTGTAGTTAGGTGATGATATTCATGTACTTGGTGACTATATTAATGTAATTGGGTGGTGGGCGGTGGACGATATTCACAAAATGGATAGTGATATTCACAAATTGAGTGTTGATATTCATGTAAGTGAATTTGATATTCACGTGATTAATTGATATATTCATGTAACTTAGTGTGATATTCATATTATCAAGTGGTGAAATTCATGATTTAAGTGATGATATTCACATTTTTAAGATATTAAATAGAAATCGATATTCAAACAAACATGAACGATATTCATTAACAAATGATTGATATTCGTGAACACACTAACGATATTCACGAACGTTTTAAAGTGTTCTTCCCATTTAAATTTTAAATATTTGAATGGGAGCAAAATCGATTAGGAAAGAAAATATTATCTTAATTTATCTCTCCTATAACAACCAAAATTAATTATTTTTTTATTAATAATATCCTTATTAGGTTAGATTTGGTGGTTAGGGCTCTATCATATCTCTCCTATAACCCATTAATCCAACCATCCATCAACATCAATCCGACGCTCCAGATTAGTACTTTCGTTCTACGATAACAACCGTTTTACCGGAGCGTCCCCCTCCATATATATATACATATATATATACATATATATATATACATATATATATACATATATATATATACATATATATATATACATATATATATATACATATAGATATATATATATATACATATAGATATACATATATATATATACATATAGATATACATATATATATACATATATATATATATACATATATATATACATATATATATATATACATATATATATACATATATATATACATATATATATATACATATATATATATACATATATATATATATATACATATATATATATATACATATATATATATATACATATATATATATATATATACATATATATATACATATATATATATATATATAGAGAGAGAGAGTCAGGCTCCGGTGAAACGGATGCTTACGGTGAAACGTAAGGAGGAATGAGAGCCAACCATTTTGGGACAATAGAAGGCTATGATGGAACATCCATCATAGCAAACATACACCCTCTCACACACAATCACACCCCATGGTCAACATCTGACCATTGACCAGTCAATGGTCAGTTTGACCGGTCAACGTTGACCGTTGACCGGTCAAATTGACTTTTGTAAAGATTTTTTTTTAAAAAAAATTATTTATTTTTTAAAAATATATATATTTTATTTTTGTTTTTCTACACGTTTTTATCATAAAATTGTAATTAAAAAGGTTAAACAATTCCTTATTAAATTTGAACAATTGTATATTAAAAATTGAACAAAGTTTTTTGAACAATATATAAAGTTGAACAATTGTACAAACAAAGTTGAAAAATTGTATCTTAAAGTTGAACAATTTCATTTTTATGGTTAGACGATTGTTTCACTAAGCAATTTTTATTTTTTATTTTTTTTGGGCAAGTTTTTTCCTTCATTTTTTTATTGTTTTTCTACACGTTTTTATCATAAAATTTTAATTAAAAAAGTTGAACAATTCCTTATTAAATTTGAACAATTGTATGTTAAAAGTTGAACAATATTTTTTGAACAATATATAAAGTTTAACAATTATACCAAAGTTGAACAATTGTATCTTAAAGTTGAACAATTTTAATTTTATGGTTAGACGACTGTTTCAGTAAGCAATTTTTATTTTTATTTTTTTTTGGGCAAATTTTTTTCCTCCTTTTTTTCCTTGTTTTTCTACACATTTTTATCATAAAATTATAATTAAAAAAGTTGAACAATTCCTTAATAAATTTGAACAATTATATGTTAAAAGTTGAACAATGTTTTTTGAACAATATATAAAGTTGAACAATTGTACGAACAAAGTTGAACAATTGTATCTTAAAGTTGAACAATTTCATTTTTATGGTTAGACGACTATTTCACTAAGCAATGTTTATTTTTTATTTTTTTTGGGCGAGTTTTTTTCTTCTTGTTTTTCTACACGTTTTTATCATAAAATTTTAATTAAAAAAATTGAACATTTCCTTATTAAATTTGAAAATTGTATGTTGAAAGTTGAATAATATTTTTTGAACAATATATAATGTTTAACAATTATACCAAAAAAGTTGAACAATTGTATCTTAAAGTTAAACAATTGTATCATACAAGTTGAACAACTTTTTTAACAATATATAAAGTTAAACAACTGAACCAGAAAAGTTGAACAATTTAAATTGCATGAAAATTCAAACTTATAACAAAAGATAGATTGGGCAATACTTCATTAAAATTTTAACAATTGTCAAATAAACTTGAAGTTTTGTTTATAATGTAATATAAACATAATACAACTAAAAAATGTTTAAAACATAAACCATAAATACTAAATGTGTAGGAAAATAAAAACGGAAAAAAACGGCCATGCACAACTAAAAAACTTATAAAAAATGAAATTGTTCAACATTAAGAGATAATTGTTTCAATTTATATACATAGCGAACACAGTTGTCGAACTATAAAAATGAAATTGTTCAACTTTAAGATACAATAGTTCAACTTTTCATGTACAATTGTTCAACTTTAATATTGTTCGAATTTTAATTGTGCAACTTTAAACATACAATTATTTAACTTTAAGAACAAATTGTTCAATTCTTTTCATACAAATTTTATAACGAAAACGTGTATAAAAAAAATAATTTTTTTTTAAGAAAAAAATTAATTAATTTTTTTTTTAAAAAAAATCTGACCGTTGACCGGTCAACGCTGACCATTGACCGGGATTGAGTGTGGTAGAGTGTATGGTAATATTAAAATGAATGGTCTAGAATGTTCCTTACGTTTCACCCTAAGGGTGCTCCTCACATGAAGCTCTCCCTATATATACATATAGATTTAGGATCTGGTGAAATGGCTTCTTAGGGTAAAACGGAAGTACTAATCACATCCGTTAGATGAGATTTAATGGATGGGCTGGATTACACCAATTTAAGGTGCATATTAGGAAAATAGATGGTGCTCTACACAATCAATATCAATCCCGGATTTTAGGGGATTGAAATTGAAATTGATTCTTCTCTCTCCTATCAATACGGTTTATTCTTCTCTCTCCCTTTTAGATCTCTCTCCATATTCTCTCTCCCTCTCAGATCTCTCTCCCGATCCCCTTTCCATCTTCTCTCTCCCTCTCCGACAACAGAGGTGGCCTCGGGGCAGGGTTCACCGGCGCGGGTCTGGTGTGGTCGCGGGTGGTGGCGAGGGGGATCGCTGACAACAGAGGTGGCCGGGGCAAGGCATGGTAGAGGAGCGAACACCAGGGAGTTTTTGTCGAGGCACGCGCTCCTACCGCCGCCGTACTCTCTGTTCCGCGTCGGAGATCTCACCGACGGGATGGCTGTCGACTGATATCCCGACGTCGTTGGCCTTGATGTCGTTGAAGAGGACGTCTCCAGATCTAGATTTGTCTATTGCGACCAGTGCCGAGTTGTTGGTGAGTCCACTCGCCGAATCTGGATCTGAGGACTTCTCTGACACCATCTTCTGGTGAGTCCACTCTGAATTTCGTCGGAGTTGAGTTGCATTTATCTATGGGATTTTGGTGCGGAGAAGTAGAGGTAGAAGATGAAGATCACGGCGCTTCCAATTCTCCGAACCAACACTTGCTGCGACGAAGAAGATCCGGTGATTCTCGTAAACGCCTCCGATGTCAGCCACTTTTGGCTTCCAGGGATCCAGCGCTAAAGAGTTCATCGTCTTCGTCTCTCGCACTGTCGCCAAACGCACTCCCCCCGGACAACGCCAATCTGTCCAGCACTCAGGTATCCGCTTAGGGTTTTTCGGCCGATTTGCCTTCTATCATTGTTGTTTCCTTTCTAATTTCATCATTGTCTGATTAAGATTAAAATTATGATTTATTAGAGCTTAATTCTGCATGAATTTCATCAAGCTTGCTTCCTTACATTGTTGATTTGTAGCAGTTCTACTTTTTGGTGTTTGTGGGCTTCCCACACAAATTTGCCTCTAGGGATCTGACCCGTCAGGGTGTTTGTGGTCTCTTGGCATGTGAAATTTGAATATAATTAAGTAATTATATTCAAATTTTATGGTATGATATTCACTGTAATGGCATTGATATTCATGTTGGTCGTTTTGGTATATTACTAGTGTTGTTTGTACTTTTTGCACTTGATATTCAAATTGTTTGATGTGATATTCATATAAATTTCTTTGATATTCATGTGGGATGTATGTTTCATGATCTGAGTAGTAGTTATTCAAATTTTATGATGTGATATTCACTGTGATGTCATTGATACTGGTGTGTTATGTTTGCTCCGAGTAGTAGATATTCAAGTTTTATGATGTGATATTCACTATAATGTTGTTCATATTCATGAGGTTTCATGCGTTGAATAGTCGATATTCAAATTTTATGATGTGATATTCAATATAATATTATTCATATTCATGAGGTTTCATGCGTTGAATAGTCGATATTCAAATTTTATGATGTGATATTCAATATAATATTCTTGATATTCATTATAATAATATTGTTGATATTCATTATAATAATGTTGATATTCAGGTTGATCGTGCGACTGTGCGACCCAAAATCGACGCAACAATGTCATTGTTAAACCTTACCGCCATGAATCAAAGCTTCGAACATATTGGGTGGTGATATTCGTGTAGTTAGGTGATGATATTCATGTACTTGGGTGACTATATTAATGTAATTGGGTGGTGGGTGATATTCACAAAATGGGTAGTAATATTCACAAATTGAGTGGTGATATTCATGTAAGTGAATTTGATATTCAATGTGATTAATTGAGATATTCATGTAACTTAGTGTGATATTCATATTATCAAGTGGTGAAATTCATGATTTAAGTGACGATATTCACATTTTTAAGATATTTTATATTCACTTATTAAATAGAAATCGATATTCAAACAAAAAGGAACGATATTCATTAACATATGTTCGATATTCGTGAACACATTAACGATATTCACGAACACTGGAAAATCATTAAACGAGCAAAACGAATTTAAATCTAAACGAATTTAAAATAATCTTCTCATTTAAAGTTTAAATATTTGAATAATCTCATTCTCTCTCCAATTTGCACATTTACCATATTTTGTAGGAACAACTTCCTATTTTGTAGGATATTAATTTCGGTAATTCAATAAAGAAGGCAGGTTATTCAAATTCAGTACAATACACCCCCATGTGGCTTATTTTGCTCCATCAAATTCAGCCCTCCAATCTCTTTAATCCAACGCTCCTTATTTGTACTTTCGTTTTACCACAATACCCGTTTTACCGGAACGTGGCCCTATACATATATATATATATATATATATATATATATATGCTCTAGTAAAACAAGTTGTTAGGGTGAAACGAGTGTATTAATTTAGGACGTTGGATTAGAGGAGGATGGATGGCTGAGATTGAATCTAGGAAGATACAAGATTAGGGGGTAGAATCACCCACACTAGATCACCTAAATTTATGCGATTTGTTTTCCCCAATTTAATCTCTCTCCAATTTACTGATTCACTTTCCCATTAAATCGTTTATTCCCTTCTCCTTCCAAAAACCGTTCGTCTCCCTCAATTGTTCCTTTTGAGTCCATCGTCAGAACACCCGATCCTCCTCAGTCCTCACCATCTCTCACCTCTCTCTCCCTCACCCACCGAACCCTTCTCGTGCCCAGATCCGAGCCACCCAGTCCCATCGCCTAACTGTCTCTCTCTCACCATGCCGCTGCGAGCCCTGCACCAGACCGCCGGTGATCCACCCTCCAACCCAAGCATCCGACCACACCAGGCCCGCTAGTCCTCTACCCACCACCGGCCCTAGCTGGACCTGCTCGCACCACACCAGGCTTGCTCCGAGCCCGCCCCTGTGTTCGACTTCTCACCAGCTTCAGCGCCGACGTTAGCGAGTCCGAGAGTTCTATTAGCTTCTCCGGCCGCCGATTCCAACCGGAGCCCTTTTCTCCCTTCGCTTTCCGTCCGCTCGTCGGCAATTGCAGCTTTCCGGCTCCTCCGTCGCTTCTTTTTCCGGTGATTGGGGGTCGAGATGCCGTTCTTATGAACGATAAGTGCCGGAAACCGGATACCGACTTGTCCAGTAATCTCTCCCCCACTCAATTTTATTTTGAAGCTTCAAATTGAAACCCTCGCAGAAAATCCTTCAGATGATGTTTCTTTGCTATAAGATTGAGTTTTGTTTTTGTTAAATTATCTCTATTCGGCATTTTCTGTGTTATCCCTTTATAGAGCTAGAGCTGATGAAGCAAAATATTTGCACAGGTTTAAAATTGGAACCCTCAGTGAAAATCTTATGATGTTGTTTGTTAATCGTTTCTGCAATTTATGTGGTCTGTTTATAGATTTAGAGCTGATGAAGGAAAGATTTGCAAAGATTTTACTTGGAGAGGACATGTCTGGAGGAGGCAAGGGTGTTTGCACTGCTCTTGCTATTACAAATGCCATCACTAATCTGGCAGGTAAACTATGATAAGTGGCCAAAGTGGGGTTAAATTGCTGAAACTTGTCTCTGATTAGAAGTTTTTGTGTGTGTGGGGGGAAATGATAGCTAGTGTATTTGGGGAATAGTGGAGGTTGGAGCCTCTTGCACCACAGAGGAAGAAGATATGCAGAATATACTTGTATGATATGTATTTTTTTTATGATAGATTATTTCATTGGCCGTGAATGTGATATTCATTTATGTTGATGGGATATGCATTTTCTATACATTGATTATCTTGTGTGAGGAATATGTGTTTAAATGTGTCTGAACAAGCGAAACTGCTGTATGATATGCATTATGTGATTATGGATTATGTTTTTGGCCGTGAATGTGATATTCAGTTGTATGGAAGTGATATGCATTTTCCATACAGTGATATGCAGATTATACTTGTATGATATGCAATTTGTAATTATGGATTATTTCCTTGGCCGTGAATATGATATTAATTTGTGTGGATGAGATATGCATTTTTCATAAATTGATATACAGAATATACTTGTATGATATGCAATTTGTAATTATGGATTATTTCCTTGGCCGTGAATATGATATTCATTTGTGTGGATGAAATATGCATTTTTCATAAATTGATATGCATAATATACTTGTTGATATGCATTTTTTTATGATAGATTATTTCATTGGTTGTGATTGTGATATTCATTTGTGTGGATGAGTTATGCATTTTCTATATATTGATATGCAGAATAAGCCACGGGCGCGGCCAAGGAAGATCTCGCTGAGTGATATTCTCGTCAGAAGCTGAGAAGAACAAGCCGCGGGCACAGAAAGGTAGCCGCGGGCGCGACCAAGGAAGATCTCGCTGAGTTCGGCCATGCAATTATGTGGATGGGATATGCATTTATTGTAAAGTGATATGTATAATACACTTGTATGATATGCAATTTGTAATTATGGATTATTTCCTTGACCGTAAATATGATATTCATTTGTGTGGATGTGATATGCATTTTTTGTACAGTGATATGTAGAATATACTTGTATGATATACAATTTTTCTCTCTCCAATCTCCTTCTCCTTGTACAGTGATATGCAAATTATACTTGTATGTTTTAAATTGTAATATCAATTACCACAATGTGCATATATCTGTTCAATGTTTTTGAATATCAGTATATATACGATTGACCATGGTCCATGATTACGAATAACAGTTATTCAATAATACTTGTACAATATCCATCTTTTTCGTGTCGATATGCAGATTTTTCGTATCGATATGCAAATGTTTCGTGTCGATATGCAAAACGATTTATAAATTTTTGGACCGAAACTCTGCGTGGAGGATCTACGTTTTCTCTCTCCAATCTCCTTCTAACTGCCTATTTTGGAGGATATTCTCTCTCCTATTTTAGATTTTCTTTTTTTTTCTCATCCGTTTTTTATGATAACTGATTATTATGGGCCTTGTATTATGGAAACCCTCCTACCATAAAATCCCTACAACCCCTCAATCCATCCATCTATTTGCTTTAATCCAACGATCCTCATTTATACACCCGTTTCACCACAAGACTCGTTTTACCTGAGCGTCCCTATATATATATGGACCACGGACAAGAGTGGCAACTTTACGTACAAGGAGTTGTACTTCGTAGGCCATGTTGGTTATGTTGAGTACACTGACATTCATCGATTTTTGGAATCAGCCGGGCCTCGGCAGGATCATCACACACGATCACTTGAATAAGATTTAGTATTGGTAAGTTCTGAAAAACTGCAAAATTTACCATCTGATTTTTGTCACTCAACACTGATCCAATTGGCAATGGTATTACTCTTTCTTGTCTTTCAATCCTCAAGCTGCTTGGCTTATAACCGTTTATCGATTCTCTATACTTAATATAGTCTGTGTTTCCATCAAAAAAAAAAAAACACTGATCCAGTTTGCTCTGGTGACATTGGAACAAACGGATCAGAACTTGGTTTAAACTCTTCCAAATATGTGATTCTGCAATCTTCAATTTGGTTTAAGTTATGAATAGCTGGCATCTTGTTCACCTGGTAGCCATTGTTTGACAAATACATAGAAAAATGAATAAAAAAAGATAATCTTATTAGAGATAAATAGATAGTAATTAATTTAAACCAATTTTCTTGGCGATGTTGGCCATGTTGGACCTGAGCAGCAAACTTCCTGAAATCAAAAGGTGAAGAATCTACCCAGATTAGAAGAATATAATTAAGTTTTGAATGTAAAATTGGGGAAAGCAGTAAATGTAAGAATGTGTACTCCAACCTTGTGATCGGTCTTTTCACTGGATCGATTAGGAAGGTTAATTAACAGATTTCCTACAACCAAATAATAGAAAAAATAATTAGTATCACAAAATTCTGAGATGATATAGATATTTAGAGCTTCTGAATATTAAATTTCTTGGCAACACAAGGGTATTTAATCTCTGAAGCACGGACACGGCTCGGCTAGGCACACGGGGAAGCACCCGGACACGGCTCGGAAGTGCCAGGATACGGTCAAGACACGGTCAATATTCTGGACACGGCTCGGACACAGTCAAGACACACGGTCAATATTTTGGACACGGTCAAGATACACGAGGACACAAAACACTGTGTTTTGATAAATGAAAATAAAAATAAAAATTCATCTAAAATAAACCCTACCTAGCAGCAGCCCCCTCTTTGATATTCGGTCACTCCCTTCGCTCGTGAGGAGACCACCCACCACTCCACCAGTAGCCACTCCTCAGTCGTCGCCCTCACCGGTGCCGCTGTCCAGCCTGCGCCACCGCCGTCGTTGTTCTCCCCACCGCCCTCGCTCGGTATGTCACTCGACTCACTCGGTTCGTTTCTCCAATTGTCCAGATCTCTATTTCTTTCCAGTTTCCATTTTCCAATTCGAACAATCAGTAATTATAATTAAGTAATTAGTTAATTAGTAGCCTCTAATAGTCTAGTCTATTATTGGAATTCAATTTTGATTTGAGTTTGTAAGTGTCGATGGAATATTTGAAGAGTGTGAATGTGTATGCAGTATGTGGTTGTGCAGAAGTGCAGAACTAATATTAGTTTGCTTATTTTCATTTGATTTGTACCTCTTTATTGTTAAGATAACTAACCATTTTTATGCCATTGGATATTATTTATGTATCCATTATTAATGTCAATACATTTCTCTTTATAATAGCTTTAAAATGATATATATATAATTTAATTTATATTCCCGTGGTCTTGCCGTGTCCTAATTTTCTATTTTTTAGATTTGCCGCTTCCTCGTGTCCTGCCGTGTCCGTGTCCGTGCTTCACAGTATTTAATTAGAAGAAGTTATCATGTTAATCGCATTTAAAGCACGTCTAGAATTGATATTTTAAACATAAGAATTGTGAGTTTGTAGATCTACAGTTAACTTGAGGTTGGAAAGAATTATCAACCAAGGCTAGTGACAAGTGTGAAGAAGGCTGAGGTGGTGGCTCTAGGTGTACTGAAGGATGTGTAAGAGAAAGGGGAAATGAATTAAAGTTGACGCTACCTTCACTATATGAGAATTAAAGTTGTAACTTGTAAGTGAACAGGTCTCAACAATAAGGAAGACCTGATAGAGAATAACAATGCCAGGTTGTCATGCTTCCAGTAAGCGAAGACCAATTTCAACTCCAGGATAGTGAGAATCCAACAGTACAGGCAGGCACAACAACAAAGTTGGCCATACCCGGAATAGCCTCTCCAAACTCCAAACCATCGACTTGATTCCTCTCTTCACACAAACTAGTGTTGTATCCGTATCCTATACGGGTGATTATGAAAACAAATATAATAATTTATAATATCAATATTAAGATAATACTTAATAGGTAATGTGATGGAATAATTTAAAGCACATTAGTAATAATTGTTTTGACTTTGGTGGTAATAACATTATAACTCGAGTATTTTGGAGGATTTCTTTAATTTGTACACAATATTAGTGGTCTTAGAGATTGATTTTTCTTTCTTATCTAAAATCAACACCATCAAACCTTCTGTCATGTCTTGGATAGATTGGCTTAGATTGCCATAGTAATTGAGAGACTAAGAGGGAAGAATAGAGAAGGGAAGAAGAAAGGTAACGAAAAGAGACAGAGAAAAGTTCTGGGAAAGGGAAAGAGTTAGGGTAGAGATAGATTAGGTAAAAAGGGGTAATTTGAATATTGTTCATTTATTAGATTTCCCATTACATCATTACACTATATATACTAATTCTACTAACATCATCTAACCTCATATATGACAATACTCACCCCTTATAAAAGCTTTGTCCTCAAAGCTTATTACAAAAGTGGGGCAACTAAACTGACAACATATTCACAACACAACACAACACATCCAAGTGACAAAATCTCTAATGTAGAAAAAATCTCAATGCAGCAACAGATCCAGCAATGTTGGCCTTAAATTCCACCACGCAAACTCCATAATAGTCTAGATCATAACCTGAACTTAACTTGCTTGATGCTCTACATACCAACCAAAATTTTAGCAAATAGTAGCTTTAACCCTCTCCTTTTCTAGGTTGGATCAAAAGCCCATGACAAAGGGCCAATGCCATGTAAGAGAATGCCAACCACTCTACTGTATAATAGCCAAGTGATGCCCATCAACTTCACAAAATTCAGCAACATACAATAGTTTCAACTAACTCCTTTCCACTTGCAATTCATCACAATTTGCAACATCATCAAATACACCTTATCTGGCATCTCATACATTGTCTTCACAACATATCCAATTGAACTCAACAGTGAAAACAACACAAGGACTGAAAAAGCAATTCCAACTAAACTTAATGCCTCCTAGTGAAAAATTCAACAACCATATCAAAGAACACGCAACAACACTTGTAGATGAATTTTCAATCGTAGTAGCTTTACTTGGTCGATTCTTCCCAAGCCAACCAAAAAGATATATATCAACAAACAGTACTTGGTCGACTCTTCTACTTTGAAACCAAATGCACTTGTCTTGGTACTATTCCGGGATAAAAAAACAAAGATAACCAATGTATCGACCCTTTCGATATGTAACGAGAACTCAAAACCTTTTCCCAGATCAAAAACAAATGAGCTAGAAGAGTCGATCGACCCGAACGCTTCACCAAGAGTACTCGACAGATCAACATAATCATCAAAATCAACCATTTACTTCTCTAACCTTTTAACAAACACCTTATGTGCAGGGAAATTTACCAAAAAAAATCAATTGAATACACCGTTAATTCAGCCCATTCACTCATTTCGTCGGATTCAATATCAAAAACCATAGGCTCCAGAGATTTGTAAATTACCTCTAGCTTTTCTGGTTTCGAATCGCCCGATGGAATGTCACTTTCTAGTGCCTCCATTTGCCTCTAATGTTCGTCGGATGGCCTATGCGAACAACCCATGAACTTCAAGAGAATAAATCCTCCTAAGTCAGATTCAATAAAATAACTCCTATCCAAGGATTCTCGACTTGATTCTATCGAAGGCGATTCAAGAATTTCTCGTTCTTGAAAGACACCTGAATCCACTCCAATATCGACCGATTTGACTGGTCCACATGGAGGCACTTTGAGAGGAAAAAATTCCATAAAAGAGCTCCAATCATTTGGTTCTTGGCAATTTTCGGCTGGTGGATTCCCAAGAAACTTCTGATCTTGTGCCTGAGCTCGAGGAACAAAATCGATTCTTGACTTGCATGCTCTTAGAGGTTGATTGTCTGTCGATTGTTCGTTGGCCAAGTGCATCTCTTTATCAGTGAATGACTTCATTATTTGATCGTCGTGTTTCTACAGATTTCCAATTTGTTGCTCAAGAATGTCTCGAATGGGGATCAGTCGAAAAGAATCCCGAGGCTCTTCGAACTTGCAGTCCATTTGGGCCCTCCATATTAACAGTAAATAATAGTTGTAATTTGTTCCTATTATTTAGCTTTGTTTTAGTTTAGATTACTTTTGAATTAGTCTAAGTTGGTTGCACCAACACTGCACATCGTGGAGATAATCTCTCCTGAATCAGTTGTAACTCTTGTATATATTTCAATCTCTGTCAATGAATGAAGTAAGCAATTACTCAATTCCTTTATATGGTATCAGTCACACACGATCCAGGCCTACACACAAACTCACCTCTCAGCTTATTCCTTTCCAATGGCCAACGAAATTCCCTCCACTCTACCAAATCCATACGAAGCCAACAAACCCTTTTTCGTTGTCACCCTTGCACACATCCTCAAACTCACCCCATCCAATTATCTTACCTGGAAAATTCAGATTCAGGCAACCATGGAGGGTTATGAATTATTCGGTTACCTTGACGGCTCAATCCCGATTCCGGCCGCCACCATCCAGTCCGCTGCTACACCGCCAGCAGCCATACCAAATCCCGCCTATCAAACCTGGCGCAGACAAGACAGGCTTCTTTACGGAGCCCTTCTCGGCACTCTCTCCTCTCCGGTGGCCTCTCTCGTCACGCAGGCCACCTCCTCCTCGGAGATCTGGACTGTGCTCCAGCAGACCTTCGCCAAAGCCTCACGGGGTCATGTGAAGCAACTCAAGGACAGACTTCGTTCCACCGAGAAGGGCACACAATCTATCACGGAGTATATGCAGACGGTGAAAGTTACCGCCGACCTCCTTGCATCCATCGGCAATCCAATTCATGCCGAGGACTTGACGGATTACATCCTCCGAGGCCTCGACGACAACTATCAACCGGTGATTGACGGAATCAATGCCAGAGACACACCGATTTCGTTCGAGGAGCTCCACGAGAAATTGATTCAGCGGGAACTTGCTGTCAAATCTGCGACGAAATGCAAACCCGGCCCCGCCACAGCCCTGAATGCCCAAACACGACCCAAACACAGCCCCCGCCACCGTCCATCTGGCTCCGGCGGTCGCTACCCAAACACAAACAACTCTCCTGGCCCCTCTACACAACCTGCCCAGCCAAATCAACCCAAGCCTTTCCTCGGTCGCTGTCAGTGGTGCAAGCTGCAGGGTCACGTCCTGACTCAGTGCACCGTCTTCCGCTCTCAACACCCCAACCACATCCTAATCCCTCTCCACCCATCTCGGCCCATCCTCCCACTGTTGGACAACAAGTCCAACCCACAACCACACAAACCCACAAACTCCCACATCCGATCTCTGCGCCCATACCCAACTCACACCTGTCTGCCTCCATCATTCAACCCTACAAGCGCCAACGAACAATCCCACCCCCACCTCCCGCCGGCATAATCACCAGATCCAAAAATAATATCACAAAACCCACATCTCGTCTCAACCTTCATGTCTCAACCACACCTCATCTCGAACCACAAAATATATCCCAGGCACTCAAACAACCAGAATGGCGTGCTGCAATGCAGGATGAATTTGACGCCTTGCAACGAAATAAAACTTGGGATCTAGTTCCGCCAGCCTCTACCCAGAACCTTGTCGGGTGCAAGTGGATTTTCCGAGTCAAGTACAAGCCTGATGGAACCATTGATCGCTACAAGGCTCGCCTGGTGGCGAAAGGATTTCACCAACGACCCGGATGGGACTACAACGAGACTTTTAGTCCCGTCGTCAAACCCGTCACCGTCCGCATCGTTTTAACCATTGCTGTACACCGTGGCTGGACTCTCCGGCAACTCGATGTGAACAATGCCTTCTTACAGGGCACACTCGGTGAAGAAGTCTACATGAGCCAGCCCTCGGGTTTTGTTAATTCAACATTTCCAGACCATGTGTGTCGCCTGCGAAAAGCAATTTATGGGCTTAAGCAGGCGCCACGGGCGTGGTACCATGAGCTGCGGGGATTCCTTCTATCCATCGGGTTTACAAATTCAATTTCAGACGCATCTCTGTTCATCTTGCATCACCAACAGACGACTACATATTTGTTGGTCTACGTCGATGATATTATCGTCACCGGAAGCTCGTCCGCAGCAGTTGCCGACCTCATCAAAGTGCTCGCTGCCAGGTTCTCATTGAAAGACCTTGGCCAACTCAGCTACTTTCTTGGAGTTGAAGTTCTGCCCTCTCCAGATGGGATTTTCCTCAGTCAACGAAGGTACGTCACTGAACTTCTAGCCAAAGCAGGGATGACAGCAGCAAAGCCCGCCGCAACACCCTTGTCAGTTTCTCCACCGCTCCAATCCACTGGTGGAACCATCCTTCCATCTCCCACTGAGTACAGGGCTCTTGTAGGCAGCCTTCAATATCTCAACCTTACCCGCCCTGATGTCGCCTTCAGTGTGAATCGGTTATCCCAATTTATGCACGGTCCGACGACGGTCCACTGGTCAGCGCTAAAGAGGGTCCTCCGCTACTTGTCAGGCACTCTAACTCATGGTATTACAATCTCTGGCTCATCTCCATTAGTTTTTCATGCCTTCTCCGATGCCGACCTTGCCGGCGACAAGGACAATTACATCTCAACCACAGGTTATCTCCTTTACCTTGGTCGCACCCCCATCTCCTGGAGTTCTCGCAAACAAAAATCAGTCGCTCGTTCTTCGACTGAGTCCGAGTACAAAGCTCTAGCTGACACAACTGCGGAACTGATGTGGGTGGTGTCTCTTTTCGGTGAACTTGGCTATAAACAGGATCAAACTCCCGTTGTTTATTGCGACAATATTGGAGCTGCAAACCTCAGTGCAAATCCGGTGTTCCATTCGCGAATGAAGCACATTGCCCTTGCCTACCATTTTGTGCGGGAACAAGTTCAAAAAGGCGGTCTTCGGGTTTCCTATGTGTCCACCACTGATCAGCTTGCGGATATACTCACCAAACCTCTCCATCGTCCACGATTTGACTATCTGGTTTCCAAGTTGAATCTTTCTCAAAGGTCGTTCAACTTGCGGGAGTGTATTAACAGTAAATAATAGTTGTAATTTGTTCCTATTATTTAGCTTTGTTTTAGTTTAGATTACTTTTGAATTAGTCTAAGTTGGTTGCACCAACACTGCACATCGTGGAGATAATCTCTCCTGAATCAGTTGTAACTCTTGTATATATTTCAATCTCTGTCAATGAATGAAGTAAGCAATTACTCAATTCCTTTATACTCCATTCCACAAGAAAACGTTCAATCTCTCAGAGTTTTTCGTGTAAGGTCGCCATTGATGGATTTCGAGCTCACGAATTTAGGTTAGAATTTCACAAAATCGATCAAATTCTCGCGCAAGAATTAGACTGCTCTGATACCAATTTGTCATGTCCTGGATAGATTGGCTTAGATTTCCATGGAAATGAGAGACTAGGAGGGAAGAAAGTTGAAGGAAAAGAGACATAGAAGAGTTCTGGGAAAGGGAAAGAGTTAGGGTAGAGAGAGATTAGGGAAAGAGGGGTAATTTGATTATTGTTCATTGATTAGATTTCCCATCATCTAACACCATATATGACACCTTCTATGCTCGTAAGTTGTAACCCAAGAATCAACATAAAGTTGGCATGGGTAAACAAAGGCCTATGGAGATACAAGCCTATTTGAGATAATGATTTTTCTTGGTTTTTCTTAACTGTCATGGCAGAAAAAACAATAATAGGAAACCGACGACATTGAAACTTAAACAATAAGGTGGAGACAATTGCATTGCGTTTTATTAAGAGTCTCTCATTCAAGTGTATAGTCATGATCAAATAAGTCTTGACCAACATACGAGCCTCTCATTCAAGTGTGTAGTCATGATCAAATGAGTCTTGACCAACATCATAGGAAGTGATGTCAATTATACAAATTGGGATAAAAGCTTCTTCGATGGCCTCTCTCTTGATACTGACAACCAACTATGTAGCTCTTAATACAATTGATTGTTGAATAAACTGAGGCACATTGACATTAGTTAAAATGTCGGCAACTTGTTCGTAAATTAGAGGCTACCAAATTTATTAGTTCAAGACTTGATTTCTTATAAAATAACACTTACTCCGTCGAGACTTAATAATCGATTTTATCAAACATTGTTTTTCAATAACTTATGGGTTCAATTTCTTATATTGGACCAGAGGATCCTCAGCGCATTTCGACAGATGGACCAAAAAAACCATTGGACTACTGTGCTGGACGAGGAGATCGTCACCGTGATAAATGGGTGACGTCACCCAAAAAATGTTTCACCTGCATCAAACCCACTCGTTATCCGTAGGTACTCGGTCAATTCAAAATGGTACACTTCAACGAGTATTAATAGAAATAAAGGTAGCCGTCAAATTTTACAATGGTATATTCTACATTCGAAGCCTCTAAAATGGTGTTGGGACTAACAGAGTTGAGCTACAGGAAAATGCAAGGTTCTGTGGTGTTACAACTTACAACAATGAAAATACTGAATTCCAATAATTTACAGATGCGAAGATGGCAAATGCCATACGTTAACAATGAGTAGAACGGAACGGTTGCATTTAAATCAAAGCCAGCAAAGTATGTGTGCGCGCGAACGCACGAGCGTTACCAAATTCCCTGCTTTGACATTTTGAGGAAATGGGCAAGGGTAATATTTGGGAGCTCAGCTGACCCAGATTTCTTCTTCTTGATCTTTGTCATCTTGACAGATTGTGAGCCTTCTGCGCACGTCTCCGTCACAGAAGTTAAATTGTAAAACTGCAGAAAAATCAAGAGATAAATTGTAAAACTGCAGGTAAAAACAAGAGATGAGTATACGCATCTATTCAAGGCCATCATCAAGCGTAAAATGATTTGATTTGACCCGGAAGCACTTACTTCACAGACACCGTGTAGAAGTAGGCGGTGGAAAGGGTCCTGGACACGAAACACAAGTACCTCTTCGCCTCCAATTTCTTGAATGAATGCCCGTACACATTTCTGGAACAAAGAGTTGATAATGAAAGGAAATACAAACCATATTGTAAAAATTACTCTAATGAGTAAGTCAATGCTTTATTTGAATACTCAGTCAATTAAAGAACAAGAGGGGAAAAGTAATAACAATACTTTCTCAGGCTAGACACCTTAGACTGACTTACTAACAAGTAGAAGACTGAACAAATCATCGCCAGACATAGAAACTCAAGGCCCATCATGCAAAACTGTGTGATGTAAGGGGAATGATGACTTCTTTATTGTAATATAGCAGCCAATGAAGTCCATACAGAAATTAGCCATCGAAGTGAAAAAATCAACTCAGACTTCAAATAACAGAGCTGCAACCTCAATCCTTGCTTGTTCAGATCCCGGTTTTTTACTCATGTAGAAAGTGTTTGTATCATGCTTTAGTCCAACTCATAGTTGTACTGATAATTTTTGTTTAAAGAACAGGAGTTACAACTGATGCTAAACAGCCCATAGTATCAAAAAGCACAACACACATTTTACAATACTCTTATGCAAACATGCTTAACTTTAAGCCGTCATCTGATTTACAGTCCACTGGTTTGCACTGTGTGAAATTTATTGATAGGAACAGCTACTTAAACCAGTGAGGGGAAACTTTTTGGCATTTCTGAGGAGACTCAACAGCTAAATATCATACTTTTTGGCAGTACAGCACAGGTGTATTCATCAACCAAAAGGCAATGACAGCAAGCAAGCAGCACTCAAAATTTAGTGCAACTCTACCTCGTATCCCTCAACGAGATCAGAAAGAAAGCTTCGACGAAGAGCTTCTCTGGTCCTCAAATCTATTCTATGCCACGCATCCAACACTGCCCTCTTATCACTGTCAACATTTGACTTTCTCTTTGATGAACTAATTTTCAGGGCATTCATAATGCTAGCCTACAAGGAACAGACATAACAATGTTGTTAGAAGGAAGACACCAGAAACAAGAACCAAGAGATCCAAATATGTAGACTAAACAAACAAGGCACTGATTTACTGAAGCAGATGCCTACTATTAGTAATCACCATATTCATATTAAGTATGCAAATACTGATGCAATAACAAAGAGAATCAAGTCTATTACTCGTGTAATCAACACAGCACAAAAACCCAGGATTTTCCCACAGGTATACAAGAAATATTAACATTCGAAGGGAACTATTCTCTTGGACGTGTGGAAAATACAAAATTCGTGGGAGAGGGATGAACCATAAATTTATGACAAAGTAAGCAAAAGGACCTCTTTATCCATATCTATGTTCCTAAACTTGTCCCACTCTCCAACATTTGTCATGCAAAATGCTGATACTGGAGCATCGTCACCTGTAAAACCAATCCCATATCAATCATAAGAAGTAACTGTATTTACCAAGATGCATCCATTTAGAGCCCTAAAATATCCGCAGAAGAAACTCATGATAGTTTAACAAGGTGAAAAAAAACTCAATCAAGTTTGACCTGAAATAATAGCAACCATCAATCACCTAAAAAGTATTAGCATCATATGGTGTTATGGACAAAAGCAATAAAAAGAAAGAGTGGCTGATGTCCAGGGGGCTATGAAGGACAACAAAACAACAAACTAAATCAGCTCTTACATGTGAATGTTGTAGAAGAAATTTCATAGCTGCAAGTTCATGATCAAATAAACCCCATCGAAAAATCTTCAAGCAATATAATTTGCAGTGATGTTTACAGAATACGCTCTGGATGATGGTAGTACAATTAGGCACAAGTGCTGAAAATTGCATTAAAATTGTCCAACATATGACAACTTAACTTACCCCAAGGAGGAGGAGCAAATAAACCCCTGACTTCTTCTGCATTTAATCGAGGAACAAGCTCCATAAGAATTCGATCATTTAACCACCTACGAGTTCTCCGGTTGCTAACCTACAAGCATAAACAATGGAAATAGAAGATATATCATAGTTCACTACAATGATAATAGACTGTAGGCAGCATCCTAGCATAGTAATACATAATAACAATGGTCACTGTCGTTCACTAGGCAGCAATTGCAATGATCATAGACAAGTCAAATAAGGGAAACCATATGCCGTAACAAAGTTATTTGACAATTATAAGACTGCTACAAAGAAGAAACAGACATGCAACTCATTCAGCCGAACAAATACAAAACCGTTCTTCTTTCCCTCCCCAATAAATCTCCACTCTCCAGAATTCTTATCCAAACAAATCACAATAGACTCATTGTCAGTCAACTACTTCTAAATTTGGAGCTATCAAGGACTAAAACTAATTTCAAACTAGTGTACAGAAATTAAAATTTTCTCCTAAGATAAAAGCTTCAGCCTTTCCCTATGCTAGAGTTCAAGTACTCTCTTTCTATAGACCTGAAATATAAAGTTCAAGCCTTGCAGTCACTCGGACACATTCCACAAGGAAACTACATCTTCACCTCATCTGCACCAACTCCCCTGTTCGTAAGAAAGGTAAATTACACATAACCACTTGCTATTTGGTAGACTTTCCTCTCAAGCACCCGTTATAAATGAAACCAAAATCTCTCAGTTAACAGTATATCTCAAACACTTCGATTCACAAATAGTATATTCTCAGACTTCATTACTCTTACAAGCCTTGCCCATTATCATGACGGTGCAACTATAGGGGAAGAGATCTATGGTATGTAACCCTAAATTATGCAGAGGAAGAAATACTAGGGAAGAGGTGTAATCTCAAAGTGAAATAGTGAGTAGCCCAATTGAAAATACGGAAAATGAGAGATGTTTACCCTAGAAGTCAAGTTCTCAAGAAACTCGATCTTCTTCTCAATCAAGGACCCGCAAGATTTGGCTGTTTCTCCTGCAACACAAGCCAAATAATTTTCATCAAGAATGAAAATCCAAATTGAATTCGAAAACCAGATGGTCAAATCGAGGTATCCCCGGGAACGATAAAACAAAATGAAAGGATTGACGGTGGAAGAAAGCAATTTAGGAAATCGGGAAAACGCATACCCCTTAGCGGGTCAAAGATGGAGGCATAGAGAAACAGATCTTCTTCGGTCTGCAAGATGTCTGAGGTCGCCATAATTAAGAATCAGAATCCTTTCTCTTCTTCAGTTGCCCTCTCTTGCGGGTTGGGGTTCTCTTTGCGGGCGAAAGATTTGCTCTTGCAGTTTCCTATGACTATGAGATTCAGAGCTTGATTTGGTTGGATGACGATGAGATTAAAATCAGCCAAGCGGGTGGAGGCTGTGGGTCCGGTCCAGACCAGATCGGACACTTTTTCTACGACCCATCGGTCTAGACCGATAGCGGTTTGAGTAGGTCATATGGACTAAGAGCTGTCAAAATTTGATCCGACCCGCGTTTTCTGGGTTGAGACCCGACCCGAAAAATATTGGATCAAAAGTGATCCGACCCGTTCGACCCGAAAATTTTTGGATTGGGTCATTGACCCGTTGGATCAATACAAATGTGTTTATATTTTATATATTAAATACTATGATATATTTTATTATTAAAATATTATATAATAATAATTTTTTGATTTATTATTTTTGTTTTAATTAAAATATTATTTTAATATTCATTTTATAAAATTTTGACAAGGTGCTCTCGACCCGTTGGGTCGACCCGAACCCGTACTTGACCCGCAACGATCCGACCCACAATCGCCCCGCAAATTTTGACCCGCAATCGACTCGACCCGGTATGCTTAAACCCGACTCGTTTGATACCTCTATGGACTATGCATGGAGTGTAGATTAGACATTATGACCCTACTCCACTCCGATTAGGCTTTGCTTCGGTCATACACTGGAAATTAAACTGAATCACAAGTTTTTAAATAAAATAACATATGATATTTTTTTATTCAAAGCAAATAATATGGCCCTTTTATTAGCAGAAAGGTAGCCCCCAAACATCGCAATGAATGATCTTTATAAAGTCATTACAAAATTTCAAATAATGGAGCTCATATCTAGATGTAAGAAACGTTTGTTCGAAGAGAGTGGTGTCAGGGAGGATCCGCTAGATCCTTGCAATGCCAATTGAATTAATCTCATGTGTAGCTAGGAAATCAGATGCGTGATTTGATTCTCTAAAGCAATAGTGTACCTGTATAAAATCAAAAAAAGAAAGTGAAATAGTAATGTCAAGAATAATTGGGTGAATTTTCCATGAAATATTCCAAGTTCCTTTAATTAAGTTTATGAGAGATAAATTATCACCTTCTACAGCTAAATGTCTAATATTCAAATTAATAGCTTTGCGAATACCCAACAAAGCCGCATAAGCATCTGTTTGCAAGACAGTGGTATTTGGAATATGGTCACGGAAAATGGACATAATCTTTTCATTAGAATTATGTATTATATAGCTAATGTGGGAGGATTGGTTATGTTATTTGGACCCATCAAAGTTTAACTAGCCCAGCCAAAGAAGTTTTTTTGCAAATCCTATTACTTCTACGAGTTATTCTATGTTTAATGATGGTTTATAAGTAGACGTGGAGCTTAAAACATCTACAATGGTGGTACTTAGAGTACCATAAGCATTTTTAAAGGGGAAAAAAACAATGTCAGATTTTTGTGTAAATCAATACAAAAAAGTAGAGAGAGGTATCATCTGCCTGATACTCCTTTATTGATTTACTTAAAAAAGCTGACAATTTCTCTTTTTATTTTTTTTTATAAATGGATAAGATACTGAATATGAGTATCACTATTAAAGATGGTCTTAGGATCGAAGTGTACCAGGATTGGAATTGAAAATAAGCTTGGTCAGAAGGTAAAATATTTTGGTTGATATTATTTCTACCGAAAATGATTGTGTCACGGTGGTTCCAAATATCCCACAAGAGGAAGAACATGGGTTCAGGTGACGCATTCAATGCTATGAAAATAGTTAATATCTTTCAGAAAGTCTGATGTTGATTAGATAGAAAATGATTGGTGGAGACGAGTTTGGAGATTAGAGATAATTTGTTGGATATATGGACATTCAAAAAATAAAGTGGTTGATATCTTCATTATCAAATTACATAAACTGCACTGAGAAGGAACTTTAAAGAAGTGTCAATTTAATCTTTCTGTACTAGGAAGGCAATAACAAACTACATTCCAAAGAAAATGTTGGATCTTTGGAGGAATTTTTAATTTCCAAATCCAAGAAGAGAAGTCATGGTGGCAAATTGTAGGATGTGATTTTATTATAGTTCCCACTGCTTTAACTGTGAAGTTACCATCTGCATAGAGTTTCCAAATTATCCGGTCTTCCACAGGAGTTGTTGGGATATATATTGTCATGATTTTAATGATAACATAGGGTGGAAGAATAGCTTGTAATTTGTGGACATCTATCTATATATATTTAAAAGTTAGCATTCTAGGTCATTGAATGCTAACTTTTAAATATGAGTTTTTTTTCATTTCATGCCTTATTTATTTAGCCCAAAATTTAAACAATTTCTCAAATCCAAAAAATACTAAAGTTACAATTTCATATATTAACAATTATATTAATAATCTATAATCTTCTATATAATATAAAAAGTTTTTGATTCACAATTATATACAATTTCTACATATTAATCAATTAAAAAATCCTCATTTTCATATCGTTATATAACTCTTATATCTTCATGTTAAATTTTTAACATAGTTCAATTTATATTTCTATTAAGCATGAAAAAAACCCATCTATATATATGTTTAAAAGTTAGCATTCTAGGTCATTAAATGCTAACTTTTAAAGATGATTTTTTTTTTTCATGCCTTATTTATTTAGCCCAAAATTTAAACAATTTCTCAAATCCAAAAAGTACTAAAATGACAATTTCATATATTAACAATTATATTAATAATCTATAATCTTCTATCTAATATACAAAGTTTCTGATTCACAATTATATACAATTACTATATATTAATTAATTAAAAGGTCCTCATTTTCATATCGTTGTATAATCTTATATGTAGCCAAACCAATGCTCCAACAAGATGACTAAAACGATTTATATAACTTCTCCTTATGTGGAGGGTAGTGGAGCATGTAAGAAATGTGAGTTGTTGTAGCAAGTTTCTTACAAATACTCGAGTTCAAGCACAACATATAATTAGATAGGCATTTCTAAAATATTCCCTAAATATTTTCAAAGAAAAAAATGCATCCCTACAAAAAACAACTACCACATTAATTCAAAATTTAAATTGAACTTCTGACCAAAATAAATAAATAAAATTGTACTTCGTACAATCATAGTATTTTATACCTAAAATACTTAGATATTACATTTTTTTGTCAAGACTTATATATTACTCTTAAATACATATCAAACAATATATCGTCTAAGATAAAACATGAAACAACAATCCATATATTAGAAACTCAGACTTAAACCATGACACTAGATATACACAAAAGGTCCGTGTGAAGCACGAGCTTCGATTTCTAGTTCCATTAATGAGTAGGAGTAATGAAGTGGGAGACCTTTATAAAAATATCAAAAGTGTTGTTAAAATAGGGTTGTAGGTCGCAATATGAAATCTAAGAGTCTGTCCAAACTTTAATGGTATTACAATTGCCTAATTCCCAAACAATTCCCTTTATGAAAATATCACAAATATGAAGAAGCCTAGAAAATTGTCAAAATTGTTTTTTTTTTTTTTGTAAGAGTAAAGGTCTTTAGACCATAGGTATTTTTCAATAATGATACAATGCCAAAGACTATCTGTTTCAACAAGGAGTTTCTATAGCAATTTCATTTGTAAGGCCTTGTTCATATTTTCATCTTTATGTAGACCCAGCCCCCCAAGGGGCTTAGGCCAACAAATGATATCTCAACTAAACAAGGAGTGAAATTTGGGACTACTTTTAGGGTTTGTTTGGATTCGCTCAATAATGCATTAAAATGCATTATCTTGTATAAAATCATTGATTTTATACAATTTAATGCAAGATAATGCATTCTAAAATTGAATCTAAACAGACCCTTATTCCAAAAACAAATAACAGAATTTAACTAGCTATGTTACATTCCTTCTTAAATTAGTGTGGTAGTATAAATCCGTACCATAATAAAATTAATGTTGCGACGAGATCCCACAACTCTAGTGATCCTAGACTATCTTTGATCTCGTTCTCGATATCCTAGGAACATAGAAAGACGGTCAAAGGGCGAGGCTTTCTTCCCCTAAAGATCCTCTAACGCTCACGCCAGATCTTCATTCGTAGAGATGCAGTCTAGGTTTTTAGAAATGATTCAATTAGAGAATAAAGGAGGTTAGGGTTTTAGGATTATAAATACCTCATCCATTTTGGAAGCCTTCTGATGGGTCTCTTGCCTTAATGGGATTTTAATTAATCCTCCTCTTTAATACCATTAATTAAATAATAATGATAAAAATAAATAAGGTATTTTGTACCTCTACAAATGTCTCTCGAATTCTGTAAATTGAGTAAAGGTTAAAGGAATCGAATGATAGCTTGTTGAGAGCCTGAATGGCTTGCACGGTTTATGACTTGGTATGTGCGTCTTGTTTTACTTGAATTGTTTTATTTGAAGTGAGTGCTTTTGCATAATGCCCGTTGGCTATTTGGGGGTGCGTTCTTGCACAATGCTCATAGGCTATTCGGGGGTGCGCTCTTGCACAATCCCCTTATGCTATTCTGGGGTGCGTTCTTGCATAATGCTTGTAGGCTATTCGATGGTCCTTTCTTACACAATTCTCGTGGGCTATTCGGGGGTGCGTTCTTGCATAATGGTCGTAGGATCTTCTGGGGTGAGTTCTTTCACAATGACGATAGGCTATTCGGGGGTTCGTTCTTGCACACTGCGCGTAGGCTATTCGGGGGTGCGTTCTTGCACAATGCTCGTAGGCTATTCGGGGATGTGTTCTTGCACAATGCACGTATGCTATTCTGTGGTGCGTTCTTGCACAATGCCCATATGCTTAATGGCAGCTTGTGCCTTTTTGTGTCACGGCAACCTGTGCCATTTTATATCACGGCAACCCGTGCGTTTTAATATCGCGGAAGCCTATTCCATTTTGTATCACGACATGCATATTGTGCCTTTATGGCCCGTAGGCTAATATAATAAATATTGATGGCAGCTCGTGCCTATGCGGCCCGAAGGCTAATATAATGAAGACTGATGGCAGCTCATGACCGTACAGCCCGAAGGCTATTATAAAGAAGACTAATGGCAGCTCGTGCCCTTGCAGCCCGAAGGCTGATATAAAGAAGACTAATGGCACCTTGTGCGTGCCCATGCGGCCCGAAGGCTAATATAAATAAGATTGATGGCACCTTGTGCCCTTGCGGCCCGAAGGCTAATATAAAGAAGACTGATGGCAACTCGTGCCCCTGCGGCCCAAAGGCTAATATAAAGAAGACTAATGGAAGCTTGTTCCTCTGCGGCCCGAAGGATAATATAAAGAAGACTAATTGCAGCTCGTGCCCCTGTGGCCCGAAGCCTAATAATATAAAGACTAATGCCAACTCATGCCCTTGCAGCCTAAAGGCTTGTTACTTCGCACAATCTATGATGTGTTTGAAATAATATGATGCTTTATCATGGATTTAAGATAAAGAGCTAAAAACTTAGTTGGCGAGTTCTCTTTTATTGGTCATTGTCGTCGCCAAATCAGTCGATGAGAACTTTAATTGCACAAGACATGAATTAACGTCGTGACTCTTGGTCCTTGATAAGCATTGCTTGGATCTCACTTTCAGGAGATTGATCATCTTTGTCGATGAATATCATGCCTCTCTTTAATTAGCGGTTCACTCCCGAGTTTATTCTGGTATAGCAAAAACATGTAGCAAATTTAAATAATATGAAATTATTTTAAAAGGTTTACATAGAAAATATTTATTTAATTTAAATTAAATAAATTTGGGGTCGAAATTTATCGATCGAGTTGGAATTGGAAGAAATTAATGAATTGGACTCTTAGGCCTAACATATATATCAACCATGGTGGGCCCTTGTTGATAAGGCCAACTCCTTCAAGGCAATTATAGAAGTAGACTTATTCCCTTGCTGCAGATAAAGATGAGACACTTGTCGTGAAGAAATTTCATCGTTTCTCTCGTAACCGAGGCTAACATATAAATGTGATGTCTAAAAACAACACCAAATCACGCCCCGATTGACTCCAAGAAAGACTCCTTTCGAGCCATTTAATCCACAATCTGATCACACTAGCGTCTTTCTCATGCTTGAGTTAGTTGAACCTGACTCTTGAATCATCTTAAAGCATCTTCGAATGACATCGAACCCGTCCATGTTGTGCGCAGAAAACTAGGAAACCACGCCATTATGAAGTGTTTTTCCAACGTCGGTGGAGGATCCTAGCCGCCATGACCCATCATCGGAGAAACCTTGCAGCGCCACGAACCCAACGACACTATTCTCGCTCCATGTAGTCGTCGTTCAAGTTGTAAACGAGCTAGGGCATGTTCGAGCAAGGTTTGCTTGTCGATCTTGAGCAGATTCTGCCTAGATTGAGAAGAAAGCTTACTTCAGAATTTTAGCCGCCGATTGTAGCTAAAAATTGAGGTCGCCATACCTACTTGATTGAAACAAAGATCTTCAAGATCCAAGTATGTGATCCAACTCTCCACATTGCTTACGCCATGTGCGACTACAAATCTTCTAATCCTAATTCCTCGACTAGGCGGATCTTCTTGCACCACCACACTCTTTCACAAAGAGTCTAAGGAGAACATCATTCAGGAAAGAACCTTTATCTCCTTACTCTTGTATGCAATTTTTTAGAGATGAAAATGCATCCAGGTTTAGTAGTTTATATGTGAAGAGTAGCTATTTTGCATCTAAGACTTTGTTCTCTTGTTTGTATTATAGTTCTATTTCACAATTCATGACAAAGGGGGTGCATATAGTACATAACGTTCTGTTTTTTTTTTTATATATGTTATATGTATATAATGCTACATTATTCAGCATAGGCTTAAGCATAAGAGGGAGAGTGGTTTCAATTTGGCTTCCTTTCATACATGTCATCTTGCTCATCATTATAATTTGGGAAATTTTTTAATTTTATTGACTTGATATTTCTTGTAGTAGGTACCTCATATTCGAGGTCTAATCCTCTTAAAGAGGGGGATGATGATGTTCTTTTGCCTCACATCCACGACAACACTCATGGTGATGCCAACTTCAAGCACCTAGCCATGCTAACGCTCGTCTTAACGCCCATTGAATTCCTATGTTGAAGGTGGCCATATCCTTCAACCGTCAAGTTCAACATTGTCGAGTCCTTGGTGGCCATATCCAACTCCTTGACGAGTCGTTCAAACTTCTTGAGTTGACTCTCTTAAAGTGTTGATTGCCTATAAAAAAATCCAGCCTTCTTAAATGAACAGTCCATCCATTTTCCCATGCAACTTGCCACAATTGTGCTCGTAGTTCCATCACCAAGCAAGGAAGCCCATATTACCTAAAGATCAAGACTTACTTCAAAGCACCAACGTATTAAGGATCTGTAGGACTCATCAGAATGCATGGAGGATTTTGAATCCTTTAAGTCCTTCACAACAGTCCCCACTAGCAATTTAGTGGTGATTTATGAGAAGACTCACGATGAAAAGCAACCCCATCCATCGACTTTTGAGTCCAACAAGCACAAAGACATGGACTATGAGGATAATACCGCCTCCTTCGGACTGAAGGGTATCAAAAAATCAACTTGTTTATTAGAACAACTTTAACAAGGGGCTTTTACTAGCGCTTTTAGAAATTTTTTTATTAAAATAATATAGAAGGAGCTAAAAGCCCCTCCAAGAGTCCCAAAAAATGGGCACTTGAAGGGACCAGCTCTTAAGCAACCAAATACACAACTAATAAGGGCGCGTTTGGGTGGCGTAAAAAAATTTGCCCCCACCCCACATGAAACGACGTCGTTTCACTCACACAGCCAAACGCGACTTTAATTTTTTTTAATCCAGCGCCACGCGTCATGCTGCGATTGGCGCGCGCGCCCGATGAGCGACGCGTGGTGCTTTAACCGACGGCCAGGATTTATTCATGGTCGTCCCGTATTTTTTTTAATTTAATTTTTGAAAAAAATACAAGTAAAAAAAATACAAGTTAAGAAAAAATACCATAATTCTAATTATATTTTTCTCTATCTATAGACACCCATTTTGGATATATTTGGTAGATTTTTTTTTATGTATTTTGGATATCATTAAGTGAAAATAAATTATTTTATTATTAATTTTGGTGGTTTAAAATAAAATAAGTACCAATTAAATTTCTTTATATAAAAATGACATCGTAAAGAAATTTATAAATTTTATATATGAATTTTGAATTTTTTTGATATAATTAAGTCCAAATAAACCATATTATCATTATTTAGAATAATTTAAATTATAAATATGTAAGGCTAAATTACTGATATTAAACTTTGGTGGGAGAGTCATGGTAGGATTGATTATAACAATTGATATTATGACAAATGATATAGATAATGACAATTGATTTAGCAAAATAAAAAAAAATTGTTTTTTTGTATATAAATAAGATGTAGTGGTGATTGCAAAAATCACACCTTCCTCACTCATTCCTCTCTTCTCAATCTCTCATTTATCTCTTCTAATCTCTCATACCTCTCATCATGAATCAAAACCAAGGTGACTTCTCAGATAACTTTCAAGATTTGTCTTTAGATCCTTATTATTCGTATAATACACAGTATTATACACAAATCCTTGAAAATCCACAAACTCAAAACACAATTGGAGGTTTCCCAAGCTTTAGCACTCAACCTCTAGATGTTGATGAGTCACCTGAAGAAACTCAACGCAGTGGTCGTGGTCGTGGTCGTGGCCGTGGTCGTGCTGCTCGTGGTGGTGATGCCGATGACACCCCTAAATCCACAAGATGCCCCTGGAGTAAGGATGACGATTTGCTCCTCATTAGTGGGTAATTAAACACCACTACTAACCCCGTAGTAAATACCAATCAAACATCCGATTCATTTTGGAAGCGAGTTCAAGCATACTGGAACACTTACAAACTACCAAATCAAGGTGAGCGAACTGTGAAAAGTGTTAAACAAAGATGGCATGTGTGTAATCCTGCTGTGAATAAGTTTATTTCTGCATATCGGGAAGCATGTTTTGATAAAAGAAGTGGGGAGTTAGAGGATGATGTTATCCAGAAGGCACATGAGATCTATTTCAATAATGGGGGGAAGAGGTGTATATTTGAGCATGCATGGCATGCCCTTCAGAATGAGCCAAAATGGAGTCATTCTTATTTGAACAAGGCCAGCGGGATGAACCCAAGCTCGGGAAGTGCCGCAAGCTCGAAAAGATCGAGGTCTGATATGGAAGATGATTCTTCTAATCAAGATACTCCAACAAGTGCTTTTACTGGGGTTTTTCAACGTCCAGAGGGTATAAAGGCGGCTAAGAGAAAGGGGAAAAAAGTGGCATCCACAATTCGGCGAAGGAGTAAGTGGAGAGTCTACATCGGTGGTTAACCCGGATTACACATACTCCAATGATAGACCGGAGATTATGAACAAATTAATCACGAGGAGGGCTCGACTTCGGGATAGAACTATACATCACCAGCTTAAGGAAGATTTGAAGGAACACATTTGGCAACGATATGGCGATAATTAGATTGTTTAGGTGTCTTGTGTTTCTTTTTATTATTAAGTCATGTATCGCCTGATGTTTGTCGTTAAATTCGGTCATTTGCTTTAGTTTATGTTGTTTTATCGTGTTGTTATGTATTTTCTTACATTTATGCATTGCTCGTTTGTTGTTTTTAATATATATGTATGATTGTCATTAATTTTCTTTGATTTTTAATATTCGTTCTTAATTTTAAATTAATAATATAACAAATGAATTAAAATATGTTTAATCAATTTTATATAAAATGGTGTATAATTGTAATTTAATAAGATATAATTATAATATAATATAATAAAGAATATATTGGTAATTTAATAAAAATAAAGAAATATAGTTGTAATTTAATATAAAGTTAAAAGTCATCCTAAAAGCCCATGGATATAATCCAATATTCACTTAGGGGCTTTTAGTCATTAAATTTGGCTAAAACCCCCTCCAAAAGCCCCCTCTAAGGACATTGTTAAAGATGCCCTTAGTTGCACTAAATGTAGCCATGTGGACAACTGGAATGCCTTGAAGCCCTTTTGGGAAGTGGACTTTCTCCTTGCAAGTGATAATCCCTATGATCCTCTATGTTTTATTTTCCTTTTATATTTGCCCTAGGCATGAAGTAAGCTTGAATGAAATCCTGGATGTAACTCTGATGCTTAAATATAAAGTTTGGAAGTACTTTGTTTACCCTGCTTGATTGAATTTTACTATGAACATTTGCACAAATCAAATGTACTATGAACTTGCCAATCAAGAATGGTTTCTTTATAACTATAAAAGTTTGAGAAAAAATAACTACTAAAACTTCATAATTGAGATTCTTCCTAATACGTTTTTATTATCTTTGTTTCTTATCTTCCTCTTTCATCCACTTTATTCTTTGTTGAATAGTTTCTTATTGTCTATTCTTCTTATTTGATGATGGTTCTTTCATATTCTTCTCTTTCTCTTTCTTTTTTGTGTGCATAATCTCAACAACAAGAAATTGGTTGTTAATCTTACAACCAATTTTGCAACAGTATCTTGAAGACACATGTGGTAGCAGATATTTGTACCATAACAAAGATTGATTACATGATCTCGAAGAACGCTCGAATCTTCAAAATCTATATCCAAGAACACGGTTAATGGGAGGGTCGGATCTCCCTTAAGGCCCCTCTGATGCTCAGGTCAGTAATCTAATGTGTAGAGAATTGAATGGAAGCAGTAAGATTGAAGAATGAATCAGAATCAAAATTACGGTACCTCTTAGGAGATTAAATACCTTGCCTCATGTAGTAGTTGGACTATTTCTTCTTAATGGGCCTCCTTAAATAAATCCCATTAATTTCTTTTTAGGATTAAAGTGGTTGGATAATGTTTAAAGATAAATAAAAATAGGCTGACCATTTTTTACCTCCACAAATACCCCTCGAATTCTTAGGGCTCTTATGAGGGTCGATGATTTGAATGATCTGACCTGTGATCTGACGCACCGTCTGTGCGGTTAGAGTTGTATCCAGTTGATCTTCTTCTTCTTTATAGACCGATTCTAAATCTGTATTTCGGAGGGTGACCTCGATTCTAGGTGCGTTTTGGTTTGCTCTCGGAGCTACCAACATGTATTATGAATTGTGTTTTGGCAATTCTTACCCAGTTGGCTCAAAGACGCATTGACAACCAATGTCCATGTGGCCCAAAGGTGTAACAACAACGAGGTGTCGAGATGGCCTGAAGGTGCAATGACAATGAGGTGTCAAGATGGCCCGAAGGCGTAACCGCAATGAGGTGTCGAGGTGGCCCGAAGATGTAACGACAGAGATGTGTCGAGGTGGCCCGAAGGCGTAACGATAGTGAGGTGTCGAGGTGGCCCAAAGGTGTAACGAAAGTGAGGTGTCGAGGTAGCCCGAAGGCATAATGATAGCGAGGTGTCGAGGTGGCCCGATGGCGTAATGATAGCGAGGTGTCGAGGTGGCATAAAGGCATAGCAGCAACGAGGTATCGAGGTGGCCCGAAGGCGAATTGACAGCGAGGTGTCAAGCTGGCCCGAAGGGGTAACGACAATAAGGTGTCGAGGTGGCCCGAAAGCGCGATGACAACGATGTGTCTTGGTGGCCCAAAGGCGCAATGCCATCAAGGTGTCGAGCAGGCCCGAAGGCGTAACGACAACGAGCTATAGAGGTAGCCCGAAGGCATAACGACAACAAGGTGTTGAGGTGGCCCGAAGGCCCAATGACAGCGAGGTGTCAAGATGGCCCCGAAGGCGTAAGGACAACGAGGTGTCGAGGTGGACCAAAGGTATAACGACAGCGAGGTGTCGAGGTGGTTCGAAGGCGTAAGGTCAACGAGGTGTCCAGGTGGCTTGAAGGCGTAACGACAACGAGTTGTCGAGGTGGCTTCAAGGCGTAACGACTGTGAGGTGTCGAAGTTGCCCAAGGGCGCAATGACGGCGAGGTGTCAAGCTGACCAAAATGAGGTGTCGAGATGGCTTGAAGTCGTAACGATGGTGAGGTATCGAGGTGGCCCGAAGGCGTTACGACAACAAGGTGTCGAGGTGTCCCGAAGGCGTAGCGGTAGCAAGGTGTCGAGGTGTCCCGAAGGCGCATTGACAGTGAGGTGTCAAGATGGTCCAAAGGCATAACGACAATAAGGTGGCCCGAAAGCACAATGACAGTGAGGTGTTAAGGTGGCCCGGAGGCGCATTGATATCGGGTGGCTCAAAAGTATAACGATAGCTAGATGTCGAGGTGACCCGAAGTCGTAGCGACAATGAGCTATCGTTGTGGCTTGAAGGCATATCGACAACAAGGTGTCGAGGTAGCCTAAAGGCCCAATGACAGTGAGGTGTCGAGGTGGCCCGATGGCCCAAAGACAACGAGGAGTCAAGGTGACCAAAGGCGTAACCACAACAAGGTGTCGAGGTGGCCTGAAGACGTAGCGTCAACGTGGTGTCGAGGTGGTCTGAAGGCGTAACGACAACAAGGTGTCGAGGTGGCCCAAAGGCACAAGGACATCGAGGTGCGCAGGTGGCCTAAAGTCGTAACGACAATGAGCTGTCGAGGTGGCCCAAGAATGTAATGAAAACGAGATGTCGAGTTAGCCCAAGGGTGCAATGACATCGGTGTGTCAAGGTGGCCTGAAGGCGTAAGGAGAGCGAGGTGGCCCGAAGGTGGAACGGCATCGAGGTGTCGAGATGGCCCGAAGGCGCAATGACAACGAGGTGTCAAGGTGGCCAGAAGGCGTAATGACAGCGAGGTGTCGAGGTGTCCTGAAGGCGAAATGACATCGAGGTGGCCCGAAGGCTAAAATGAAGAAGATTGATGACAACTTGTGCATTTAGACCCAAAGGCTAATATATAGAAGATCAAGCAACTGTCTAGTGAAAACTTTATTTGCCCTAGACGTTAATTCAACGCCGTAATTGTTGGCACGCCCATATGCATGGTTGACCCTAGCTATTCTCTCTTTCAAATCCCATCTCTTAAATGTAAATAAGCTAAGGTACGGTAATAAAACATTGAGTATAAAAGTGAAACTACTCTATCATGTTACGACTTAAGTTATTGAACGTACTTAAATTGCCCTTATAACTTAAATTGAAACAAGAACTCTGAAAAATAGAAACTACTAAAAATAACAAGAAAGATAGGCATGCAAACATCCCTGGCATGTAGGAAAAACTCACAGGAGCTAGCTTGTCTCAAAACACTCGTGATGGTGCGCGATCAAGGTGATTAACCTTGTCTCGGATGGCTCTTCTACAGTGGCTGCTAGATGATGGAGCAAGGCACATCAACCTTCCTTGATCTTCGTAGCCCTGGATCGGGTTATGGGACCATCAAAAGAAACTTGAATCATCTCTTCAATGTCCTTCGTCGTCATGGCTAGGTGAGAGTGATTAGAAGAGGCTTAAGTCAAGCAAATTTCGTTAAAGATTTTCGAAAGTTTAAGTTATCGTCAAGCTTGGTCTAGACATTCTTCAGTAAAACTACCATAACTTTGGCTAGACATTGATCTCGTGCTCATTCGAATTGCGTTGAAAAGTTGATTCAATGATCTATAAATACATATGTTATGTTGAATAAACAATCCAACCGGAAGATGGTCAAAATAATATTTTACAAAAGCCATTGCAAAGTTCTACGTGAATAGTCATAATTAGCTAGATTTAATATATGTTATAGTTTCTTTAATATTATGTTTAGATTATAGTATAATGTTATTAGTTATATTTCAGATTCACATGCTAAGAAAGTAGATTTAAGGATGGTCAAGCTTATTTGCTTCCCTTTCTTCTTCTCTTGCAAATTCTATATAGTTTTCTATTTCCTAATTTTAGTTATCTTTTATGATTAGATAGAGTGCTTCCCTTCCAAGCAATAAGAAACTAGTTATGTATTTATATTCAAGCATTTCATTAATAAAATCATGTTGAATCATAGCAAAAACATGGATAAGTTTTTCTTATGATATTTCAACCCAAACAGTTGTGTTCTTCTAGCATTCACGTTCAATTCATCATGTTGTACCTTGCAATCCGAATTGAGGTTGTACTTTTGACATTAGTAATCTATTTCTTATTGCTTTCGGTTAAGTGCGTTTAGATGGATTTGAATGAGGGTTATGCGGTAGATTTTGTTTTAGAAGTCCTGATTAACTTATATTTTGCTTTTTCAACTTGGATGCATTCTTAAATCTCTAGTTGGCTTGCTACAAACATTGATAGAGTTTATAGTGTTGATCCTCGTCGCAACCCAGATGCAAGCCTGCTTAATCTTGTATGCTATGAGGATGTGATAACCAAGGAGCTCTCTGTGATGGATATGACTGCCATATTACCTTGTTCCAAGAAAATAATATAACATGGTATGTGCCTAACCATTAAACCTTTACTTCTTGAGGTCAATCGAAATGTTGTGGATCTGTGGCTGCATGTTTGTGCAGTATATGTTGTTGGTGCTTACCACATTAAATTTCTTTCACACCTGTCTCAGTTGTTGTCTTCAACGTAAACAAACATGACAATATTTCAAGAGCAACCAGAGTAGAGAAAAGAAACGTTTATAATTTGTCATACATTTTCCTTTTCTTATCATTTAACCGAAATATGCAAATATAAATCTATGCCTTACATATCATTATTGTTTATTTCTTGGAGAAGTATCTTGATTTCATGGAGAAGTATCATTAATGTTGTTGGTAACTCAGGGATTTCATGGAGAAGTATCTTGATTTTGAAACAGTTTGGAGAACTATCTTGATTTTGAAATAGTTTTTCTTCTCTACTTCTCTCCCTTTGGATGCTAATGTGCTTATCATTAATGTTTATTTCCTTTCATCTTGCTTTTTGTTAGAATGAGACCAACTTCATGATTACATGCAATCACAGTCGGAGCTCAATGAAAAGATGAGGGCTATACTAGTTGACTGGCTAATTGAGGTCCACAACAGATTTGTACTCATGCTCGAAATACTCTATCCCGCCATCGATTCCTCTGTTTAAAAACAGTGCCAAGGAAAGAATTGCAACTATTGGGTATGGGTGCAATACTCATAACCCCTCAAGTATGAGGAGATTTGGGCTCTAGATGTATCCATATTAAATGTTAAGTTTGTCGGTCATACGACTATTTAAGACTGTAGGAAGTAGATAATAAAACTCTTTTGTTGTGTTTCCATTGCACGTGACTGGTGTGCATATCAGACAAGGTGTATCATTGTGGCTTTCTATATATAGAAACTCTTCTATTGTCTTTTTTTTTCCCTCTTGGCGCCAATTTCTCTACGCTTTTTGATGTCATTAAATGTATGTAGGTGTTAGTGCCAATCTATATAGCCGACACTTTAAATTGTCAAGATAATCAGCGGGGTTTTGGAAAGTAATTCTTAACACTTTAATGTGTCTTTTTTTAGTCTTAAAATGTTGATTTCGACGCTTTTCTGTGTCTAGACACAACATTAAACGTGAGATTCCCCCCAATAAATGCATCGCAAATAGATTCCGACAATTAAAAGCGTCGACCATATGCGACGTTGAAATTCTCGATGCTTTTATAAAGCGTCAAAAAAAAAAATTGCGATACTTTTCTGCGTCGAAATGGGCTAAAAAAAGGTCGGTTTTAGACATGTTTTCTAGTAGTGAGACAAAATCTAAATAAGAAAATAACGGTCTTTTTTAATCCACGAATCAACCTGGAATAATTAGGATGCTCTGACGCAACAGTCGCCATTAGCAACAACAATAATGGGTGCCAGAGGAGCTTCCCCCTTTTTACTTATAATTGTCGTAATCCTTAGACTCCAACTATCACTATAACCGTACATTGTCATCGTCTATTAGAAGATCTAACTAAGAATAGCATTGTAATTGTAGTTAATTTCATAAATGCATACTCTGGATCAAACATAACATCTAGTCTTTAACCTAATGTATGAGTTTATTAGGTTATATAAATGGAAGCGCTCTAAACATGCATGTGTAACTTTTCAAATCTATATCATGAGTTACACGTTAGTATTCTCAATCTTTAATGTCCAATGTCACTAAAGCTTATTATTATATCGTATTGTTATATACTATAGCTATATGTTATTGTTATATCGTATAGTTATATATTATTGTTATATCGTATAGTTATATACTATTGTTATATCGTATAATTATATACTATGGTTCTAACGAATAGTTATATATTATGGTTATATACGGCGCCAAAAATAAAAAATTGAAACGCAGGTATTTTGCTTAAGCAAAATACCTGCGTTTCATTTTTTTTTAAACTGAAACGCAGGAATCTTGCTTAAGCAGGATTCCTGCGTTTCAAAGATCTGAAATTTGAAAATATTACAGTTTTGAAACGCAAAAATCTTGCATTTCACTAAAAAAAAATTTCCCAAAATTGCAATTTTTCCCATAATCATGTAGAGAATTTTAATACGAGTCCGTACATATAAAATTCGTCCAAAACGGACATCGTTTGCCCCTCCAAAAGCCCAAAAAACGAAGTCTTCCTACACTTTTTTTTACAATTTGGTGCCCAGCATATAGGGCATTGTAGTGATTTTTTTTGGTATGTTCGGCATTTTTCTACTATAATTTTGTATAAGATTTTAATACGAGTATATAACTATACGTTAGAACCATAATATATAATTATAGTATATAACTATACAATATAACAATAGTATATAACTATACGATATAACAATAGCATATAGCTATAGTATAAAACAGTACGATATAACAATAGTATATAACTATAGTATGAAACTATACGATATAACCATAGTATATAACTATTCGTTAGAACCATAATATATAATTATAGTATATAACAATAGTATATAACTATACGATATAAAATTTGTATATAACCATAGTACGTTAGAACCATAATATATAATTATAGTATATAACTATACGAAATAACCATGGTATATAACTATAGTATATAAATGAACGATATAGAAATAGTATATATATAACTATACGATATAACTATAGTATATAACCATAGTATATAGTTATATATTATGATTATATCTTATAGTTATATCCAATTTGGTTATATCTTATGGTTATATCCTATAGTTATATACTATGGTTATATCTTATAATTATATCCAATTTGGTTATATCTTATGGTTATATCCTATAGTTATATACTATGGTTATATCTTATAATTATATCCAATTTGATTATATCATATCGTTATATCATATAGTTATATACTATGGTTATATATTATAGTTATATCCTTTAGTTATATACTATGGTTATATCATATAGTTATATAATATGGTTATATCTTTTAGGTATATCCAATTTGGTTATATCATATCGTTATATCCTATAATTATATACTATGATTATATCTTATAGTTATATCCAATTTGGTTATATCTTATGGTTATATCCTATAGTTATATCCTATGGTTATATCCTTTAGTTATATACTATGGTTATATCCTATAGTTATATACTATGGTTATATATTATAGTTATATACTATGGTTATATCCTATAGTTATATACTATGGTTATATCTTATAGGTATATCCAATTTGGTTATATCTTATGGTTATATCCTATAGTTATATCCTATGGTTATATCCTTTAGTTATATACTATGGTTATATCCTATAGTTATATACTATGGTTATATATTATAGTTATATCCTTTAGTTATATACTATGGTTATATCCTATAGTTATATACTATGGTTATATCTTATAGGTATATCAAATTTGATTATATCATATCGTTATATCCTATAATTATATACTATGGTTATATCTTATAGTTATATCCAATTTGATTATATCATATCGTTACATCATATAATTATATATTATGATTATATCTTATACTTATATCCAATTTGGTTATATCTTATGGTTATATCCTATAGTTATATACTATGGTTATATATTATAGTTATGGTTATATTGTATAGTTATATCCAGTTTGGTTATATCTTATGGGTATATCCTATAATTATATACTATGGTATATATAACGATATGATATAACCAAATTGGATATAACTATAAGATATAACCATAGTATATAACTATAGGATATAACGATATGATATAACCAAATTTGATATAACTATAAGATATAACTATAGGATATAACCAATTTGGATATAACTATAAGATATAATCATAGTATATAATTATATGATATAATGATATGATATAATCAAATTGGATATAACTATAAGATATAACCATAACATATAATTATAGGATATAACGATACGATATAACCAAATTGGATATAACTATAAGATATAACCGCAATATATGACTATAGGATACAGCCATAAGATATAACCAAATTGGATATAACTGTGATACCCCATATTTTTGTAAGGTTATTTTGGGAATTTTTGGAATTTTCCCGAGTGCCCGTTTAGCACGTCGGATTTAATTCAGGTAGCTTGAGACATTCTGTAATGTGCTATGTATCTGTAATATTTTTCTCAGTGAAATAAAATACAGACAACGTGCTTCAGATGTTTTTACGCGTTCGCGAACGGTGATAGTTATATACTGTGGTTATATCTTATAGTTATATCAAATTTGATTATATCGTATCGTTATATCCTATAACTATATACTATGGTTATATCGTATAGTTATATATATACTATTGCTATATCGTTCATTTATATACTATAGTTATATACCATGATTATACCGTATAGTTATATACTATAATTATATATTATGGTTCTAACGTACTATGGTTATATTCAAATTTTATATCGTATAGTTATATAATATGGTTATATATTATAATTATATATTATGGTTCTAACGAATAGTTATATAATATGGTTATATCGTATAGTTTCATACTATAGTTATATACTATTGTTATATCGTATTGTTATATTCTATAGCTATATGTTATTGTTATATCGTATAGTTATATATTATTGTTATATCGTATAGTTATATACTATTGTTATATCGTATAATTATATACTATGGTTCTAACGAATAGTTATATATTATGGTTATATCGTATAATTTCATACTATTGTTATATACTATAGCTATATGCTATTGTTATATCGTATAGTTATATACTATTGTTATATTGTATAGTTATATACTATAATTATATATTATGGTTCTAACGTATAGTTATATACTCGTATTAAAATCTTATATAAATTATAGTAGAAAAATGCCGAAAATACCAAAAAAATTCACTACAATGCCCTATATGCTGGGTACCAAATTGTAAAAAAAAAGTGTAGGAAGACTTCGTTTTTTGGGCTTTTGGAGGGGCAAACGATGTCCGTTTTGGACGAATTTTATATGTACGGACTCGTATTAAAATTCTCTACATGATTATGGAAAAAATTGCAATTTTGGGAATTTTTTTTTTAGTGAAACGCAAGATTTTTGCGTTTCAAAACTGTAATATTTTCAAAATTCAGATATTTGAAACGCAGGAATCCTGCTTAAGCAAGATTCCTGCATTTCAGTTTTAAAAAAAATAAAAAATTGAAACGCAGGTATTTTGGTTAAGCAAAATACCTGCGTTTCAAATTTATACAGAAATGCTTTTTCTGGATACATTTTGCCTTGAAACGCAGAAATCTTGCTTAAGCAAGATTTCTGCGTTTCAAACTGTAGTGTACCCAGAAAAAAATTGTAGTGTACAAAACCTTTGCCATTTATAACCATCCATTTTAATTTTCTCCCCTAACCCCCATCCACACCCATCACTTCCTGTCTCCCCCGCTTAATTCTTTCTCCAGACGAAACACCCCCACAAACCCAAAAATCGTTACTTTCCCCCTCTCTTTGTAGTAGAGGTTGCTGGACATTCCGTCCGGCGACGAGGCAGCTCCAAAGCGGTGTCGTAAAGTTGCGGTGTTCGGAGGTGGACATCGTCGCTCTCCCCTCTCACCCATTTCTTTTCCAGACCATCCTCCTGACTAGATTGAGACGCGATGGTGCCGAGATGACCTGGGGCAGCATACAGGCGTCGATGTTTGGCTACTAGCGAGATGGTAGCCCTTTTCTCTATCTCTCCGATGACTCATCGTCTGCTTGTGTTTTGAGGGGCTTGGTGATGGTGATTCGATGGTCTATGGAGGTCAAGAGGACCATGACATTCTTGAATGTGCCACCTTAGTTGTGTTTTGACTCACTCATATGCAAGGGATGTTGCATGCTTATCCTTAGTTCCAATTTTTGAACATTCAATTAGTGACAGTCTATGAGACTGAAAGTATTTGCTTTTACTCTTTTTAGTATTTCTTCGCTAGACTCTAATATTTACTTTATTTTATCATTTTTAAAACTTGGGATTACTTTATTAGAGGGTTAGGGCCGGCCTTGCAATCGGTGTTCCATCATCTCTATCTTACTCTTTGTATTTTACCTATTTACTATCTATTATTGTTTAATGAAAAATTAGATTGAGATTGTGGAATAACTTGGCTAAGTTATTCTTCATTCATTTAGTCCAAAAACACTCTTATCTTCCTTCCAATCAAACATTCAAAACCCCAAGCAATTCGTGTTGAACAACAACATCAATCGAATCCAAATCTCTCACGCAGATTTTCTGTTTTCAACACTTCGTCCAAAATTAGGGAACCGAGCCATCTAGAGTTCTACTCGTGTGTTTTGCGTGAATTTTGGAGGAGTCAAACTAGACTTCTTGACCTTTATTCTCCAATTTGTCACTCCAATATATTGGAGTCTTGTTTGGCTTTGTTGCCTTTCCATAGGTCAATTGAACGAGCTATGAGGACACTACCATTGATATTAGCACCGGATCTGAATACCACATCTTGGGATGACTCTTTGCAACTCATTTAGACTACGACGGTTGTCTTCATCACTTTAAAACTCCACCACGCGAGACGCGCCCTACCCACCTGCACATCGACGCTGCCCCATACAGCTCATCGTCGCTCGCTTGCTAGCCTTTCGACGCTTTGGCAGCCATCACTTCCGACACTTTTGCCAACAATGCCATCACTTTGGCATGGAAATTGGGAAAATTTACAACCCCCTGGAGTTGAGAACTACACCACTTGAGAGGCTCACGTCGTGCTTCACCTCCATTGCGCACCATCGGACCGGGCTAGCCTTCTTTGCCACACACTTGTAGCTCCCCGGTTTCTCGTTCGGATAGAACATTTTGCAGCTTGACCCTTACTTGGGACTACACAGAAACGGGTGTTTGATTACAACCTTCTGGGGTTCTATTTAATTGTTGTTTCTTCATGGCCATTTGCTTCATCTTCTTCCATCGATCTTGCCTGCAAAGGACTTGTCGAATCGGGGACAATTCGAGGTCAAGTGGGGGAGAATGATGACTCATTGTTTTGCTTGTGATTTGAGGGACTTGTAGTTGGTGATTCGAGGATCTATGGAGGTCAAGAGGACCATGACATTCTTGAACGAGCCACCGTAGCTGCGTTTTGTCTCACTCACTGTAATATCCCTCATTTTATAAGGATATTTTGGAATTTTTCCAACTCCTGTATTACAAGTCGGATTAATTTTAGAGAGGTTCGGACATTCTGTAAATTGTTTGATCTCTGTAATATTTTTCTGAGTAATATAAAATACAGTTGACGTATGTTCAATGTTAAATAGTCGTTCATGTACGAATATATTTAACCCGGGGTTAAGATATTTAACCCAAGATTTAAAACGGACAAGAGGGTGAAAAATGGCCTTGACCGCACCCCGCGGTCAAGTGGCCGCACCCGCGGCGTAAGCCAAACAGATGAATCGGTAACTGGGCGCCACCGCACCCTGCCGCACCCCACGGTGGGATATTTTTCTTCTGCAACGTTATCCTCTTCCCCTGCAAGTGGCGTCGGTTGTCAGGCCTAGCCTCGCCTAGCCTCCCTTGCTGGTCTCCTGCTTGTTCCCTACTAGGGGAGCTCTTGGTTGGCTATAAAAGGGGTCGACATCAGAATGGGAAGGAGCGTCATCTTCCTCCTCTGTCTTTCTCCTCTGTTTTTCTCCTCTGAAATCTCCATTGAAGCACCAAGCTCTTGAGCTTTGTTGGGAAGGTGTTCGAATCCCTTTGAGTGTTGGAAAGAGGTACTCCTAAGTGGTATTCAAGCCTAAGGTGTTGAGAAAACAAACCAAGAACGAATCAAAGTCGAAACGAAGTGATTGGGTGAGTTTTCTCCATTAAAACGATGTCGCGAGCTCGCCACTGTAACCCCACCGCACCCGCGGCAAGCCTCCCACCGCACCCGCGGCGAGCCTTGTCCGAGTGTGTGTTCTTGGGTGTTTGGCTTTGGGCGAGGCTTGATTCCTTTGATTCTTTTCCTATTCTTTTAGATTCAATTATGTAGATATTGAATCTAACTTAGGGTCTCGTTATGGGTCGTTCTATAGGGATTTATTATCCAGGATCTGTCCCAGTTTCAGACTCAGGAACCCGACGTTTCTAAGCTTTGTTCGAGCTCGACTAATCTAAGGTAAGTGGCGGTTCACTTTTGCTCATCATTCCATATTTCAATTAATTATCAATTGTTTAGTTATTAATTAATTTGGGATGATTTACTGATTTATTGTTCGTTGGGAACAACTTTGTTAATAATTGATTAAAAGATGATATTATAATAGGTTGTATATCTGCTAGAACAACGCTATTATAGATATAATTGATTAAAAGATGATATTATACTAGGTTGTATATCTGCTAGAACAACACTAGTATAAATATATGTTTATGATGTTGGCCATGTTGGCTTGGATGTGGACTATTACTGTGTTGAACTGTTAGTTAGCACGAGTATTCGTAGGAACGCTTGAACTTTGCGAGGTTCATTCGTTTCTTTATAACTTGGCAAATAACAGGGCGATCAAGACCCTATGCCAAACTTTCTGGTCATGACCAACCGAGATGTGGATATAGAGGCTTGGACTCTGCGATGTGGATATAAAAGCTTATAACGTGATGTGAGTTTTGGAATTAAATAAGATAAGTGCTCTTGACGCACATAATTAATATACCTTCGGCGAGTAGTGCAGCTAGGCGATAGTGCAGCTAGGAAAACTCGTCTTAACTTTTAAATCGCTCGTATGCGATACTGTGATTCTATGATTATTTAAGTTTCCCAACATTTGTCATATTTTCGATAAGACTCATTTCCTTGGGAGTCTTCTCTTCAGTGCATATCTTATTTGATACTCATTCAGGGAAAGTACCGGGTTATGTATCGTTCCGTCGGTTATTATTCGAGGGACAATGATAGTAAACGGTTACGATCTCTCGAACCACTCTGCTTTGTACCCCTTGCTTGGTCTTTCATTAGACTAACCAACCGTAATTGTTCTCTGCATGGTTGGCTGGTGTCATCCGTTCGATTCGGCACATCAGATAAATTGCGGATCCGAGAAGGCTAGAACGACTATAAAGGCGAACGATGTTTTTGTTGTTATTTTAAGACTTCCGTTGTGTTAATTATGTTTTGTATTTTAAGACTTCCGCTGTAATAATTCTGATAATGTATTTTGATGTATTTGGAATTATGATGTAATTCCGAGACTTGGTTTTAATGGAAGTTATGATATGTTGCATCATAACTGTGGTTTAATGATTTATATCAACTGGAAAAGCCTTGGGTGACATCGGACAGTACGTCTGCGGTCACTGGTGGTAATACTTTCAAGAGGTTATTTGGGGGTGTTACACTCACATGGAAGAGATGTTGCATACTTATCCTTAGTTTCATTTTTAAAACATTCTATAAGTGGCAATCTATGAGACTCAAAGTATTTTCTTTACTATGTTTAGTATTTCTTAGCTAGACTTTAATCTTTACTTTATTTAATAATATTTTTGACTTTGGGTTGTTTTATGAGAGGGTTAGGGCCAGCCTTGCAATGGGAATGCCATAATCTCTATCTTACTCTTTGTGCATTACCTATGTAAACTCTATTCTTGTTTAATGAAAAATTAGATTGAGACTGAGGAACAACTTGGCCAAGTTATTCTTCGGTCATTCAGTCCAAAAACACTATTATCTTCCTTCCAATCAAACAATCAAAACCCCAAGCAATTCATGTTCAACAACAACATCAATCAGATCCAAATCTCTCATGTAGATTTCCCGTTTTCAACACTTTGCCCTGAATTAGGGAACCGAGCCATTTGGAGATCTACACGTGCGTTTTGCGTGAATTTTGGAGGAGTAAAACTAGACTTCTTGACCTTTCTTCTTGAATTTGTCACTCTAAGCTTTGGGAGTCTTGCTTGGCTTTGTTACGTTTCTATAGGTCAATTGAACAAGCTCTGAGGACACTACCTTTGATATTTGCACCGGATCAGCATACCACATATTGGGATGACTCTTTTCAACTCCGGTTGGCTTCATCATTTTGAAGCTTCACCACACGAGACGCACCCTGCCAACCTGCACACCACCGCTGCCCCGGACCGCTCACCGCCGCTCGCTTGCTAGCTTTTCGGCGCTTTGGCAACCATCACTTTCGGCACTTCCGCCACTAATTCAAACACTTTGGCATGGAGATTGGGCAAATTTATAGGCCCTTGGAGCTGACCACTACACCACCTGGGAGGCTCTTGTCATGCCTCACCTCCATTGCGCACCACCGAACCGGGCTAGCCTTTCTTGGCACAAACTTGGAGCACCCCAGTTTCTTGTTCGGATAGAACATTTTCAAGCTGGACCTCACTTGGGACCACATGGATTCGGGCTTTTGATTACCACCTTCTGGGGTTCTATTCTATGGTTGTTGCTTTGTGGCCAATCGCTTCATCTTCTTCCATCGATATTGCATGCAAATGACTTTCGAATCGAAGAAGATTCAAGGCCAAGTGGGGGAGAATTATGACTCATGGGCTACTTGTGTTTTAAGGGACTTTGAGTTTGTGATTCGAGGGTCTATAGAGGTCAAGAGGACCATGACATTCTTGAACGAGCCACCTTAGTTGTGTTTTAACTCACTCACATGGAAGGGATGGTGCATGCTGATAAAGATGACGGCACAACCCTTGCAAGGCCGGCCGTAACCCTTTCATAAACAAATCAAAAGACTAAAAAATATTAAATAAAGTAAAGATTAAAGTCTAGTTAAGAAATACTAAAAATAGTAAACAAATACTTTGAGTCTCACAGACTACCACTAATAGAAAGTTCTAAAAATGAAACTAAAGATAAGCATGCACCATCCCTTCCATGTGAGTGAGTCAAAACGCAGCTAAGCTGGCTCGTTCAAGAATGTCATGGTCCTCTTGACCTTCATAGACCCTCAAATCACCAACTCCATGTCCTTTAAAACACAAGTAGCCCATTTGTCACTATTCTCCCCCATTTAGCCTCGAAATCGACAAGGGCTTGCCTTGATAGGGGTGTGCCATCATCTCTCTCTTGCTCTTTGTGTTTTACCTATTTAAACTCTATTCTTGTTTAATGAAAAATTACATTGAGATTGAGGAGCTACTTAGATAAGTTATTCATCGGTCATTCTGTCCAAAAAGACTCTTATCTTCCTGGCAATCAAACCTTTAAACCAGAAGCAATTCGTGTTCAACAACAACATCAATCGTATCCAAATCTCTCATGCAGATTTCCCGTTTTCAACATTGCATCCTGATTTAGGGCACCGAGCCATCTGGAGTTCTACTCGTGTGTTTTGCATGAATTTTAGAGGAGCCAAACTATACTTCTTGATCTTGATTCTAGCGATGGAATCACTCGATATGGATTTCTTCAAAAAAAGATATTATTCGCCAAAGACGGGACCAAGTGATTTGACATCAATCTCTTTTTCTCCCATTTGAACCCTAGGTGAGGTTTAATTCTACTATCCAACTTTTGAACTTGTTTTCATGGATCTTGTTGATAATTTATGGTTTGGGTTCGGATTTGTTGATTTGAAGGTTGTGCGAAGTGTTTTTAGCAAGATCCATAGGATCAAGATATACTTTAGAGCATATTTGTGTAAATCATAAAATTTTAGGCACTATCGATATATTATGGGAACTTATGGATGTGGTTTTAAGGTGATAAATTCTTCTACAATTATGGGATGTTTTACGGATATTGATTTGGATTTATACGTGACAAGTTATATGTGTTTGTGCTATTTTATTAAGGTTTAAAATGTTTGGTCCAAATCTGTGATATATGGATATAAGGGAGGTGTTTGAAATTCATGGAAATCTGCTGAGCAATCTCTAATTATGGAAAAAGTTCAAGGTTAGAGTTTGGTTGTTGTTCGAGATAAATTGGTGGAGTTGTGTTTTACATTAAACCTCACTAATGCAAGTTTTTGTGGGCGTTTTATGTATAACAATTCGAGTATGAATATTATCGGCATTGTATGAATGATTGGTATCCTTATGTATTTGGAATCACAAGTTTATATACATATATATAAGAGGATGTTCAGGTGCAGACAAGCATGCTCGTGCAAACAAGGTGCACGTCCAACTCTAGTGCACACTTTTTGTAATATGATGCACATTTTGTTTAAATTACGTGCACATTTATTTGGGACAAATGCACATTCATATGTCAATGCACCCTTATTTGTAACTCTAGTGCATATTTATTCGTAACCTTGTTCAAATTTTAGTATGAGACTGGTGCACATCCAACTCTGTGTACATTTGTTTGTAACATGCTACACAATTATTTTTCTATAACTCTATGCACATTTATTTGTCACATGGTGTACATTCTTACGCAGGTAACACATATTTGTCACTCTTTGTATATATTTATTTGTAAGATGGTTTACATTCTTACGCGGGTGGCACTTATTTGTCACTCTTTTTATATTTATTTGTAACATGGTGCACATTCAAAAGTGGTTCACAATTATATTTAACTCTGGTGTACTAACCAATCAATGACGGTCAATAGCCGATCAATGTCGATTAATAGTCAGTCAAAGTCGGTCAATGATTGGTCAATGTCGGTTAATTGCCAGTCAACGCCGGTCAACATTCGTCCAATGTCGGTCAATCCTTGAGACCAGTGGGTCAATATCATATACCAATATAGTGTTGCAAACTTGTGCACCACATTACCTTTGTGCACCACATCACACAAGATTGTGCACAGTTCGCAGAGGAACCACTTGTCCGCATTTGATAACGTTCATATATATAGAGAGAGGAAGAGAGGGAGGGAGAGAGGGAGGGGGAGAGGGAGAGAGAGAGAGTATTAGGTGCGCACAAATTCTCTTATGCAGACGTGCGGAGATGTTCGGGCCGTTGCACTACAATAAATCAATGCTCTATTCAGTCTTTCATTAAAAGGCAAAAAAATAGCACGGACATACTTCCCGGATAATTATCGTTTTTGAATAAAACTCGTTGTCTCACTATAAAAATAAAGGCACTAGAGATATACTAAAATGTGCATCAATATTAAAAGAATGTGCACCGGAGTTATAAAAGAATATTCACCGGAGTTTTTTGAGTTCTTATTTGGGATAATAGATGATTTTTTTAACACTTACATTGCAAGGAAGATGAGTGTAAATCAAACTGAGAATTATAGGTCGATGGTACATTTCATCAAGTATATTTGTGCATCAAAGAATAATCTATTTATGCATTATAGTTCTATGCATATACGTGCATCACATTTTCCAGTTTTTGTGCATCAATTTTTCATGTGTTTGTGTATCATTTTCAACGTGCTTTTTCTTGTAACATAATGTGTGCATGACATGGCTATGTACGTTTTTGTGGATAATGATTGTATTGTTATGTCCACCGCATTTCATGTATGTGTGCATCAAGAACTTATCTATTTGTACGCCATAGCATTATACATATATGTGCATCACAATTGATGTATTTGTACATCATATTTCCATGTTTTTGTGCATCATTTTCCACGTGCGTTTGTTGTAATAAAGTGTGCATGACATTGTGATGTACGTGTTTGCGCATAACAATTATGTTATAATGTGCACCACATTTCATGTATGTATGCATCGAAAATGCATCTATTTGTACGTTGTAGCTTTATACGTATATGTCCATCCCAATTGAGGTGTTTTGTGCATCATATTTTCATTTGTTTGTGCATCATATTCCATTTGTTTGTGAATCATATTCCATGTGTTTGTGCACCACATTTCTTGTTTTTGTGCATAACAGTTATTATTGATGCAGTTTCAAAAAACACTAATGCATATTTTTGTATAACTCCTATGCACATACTATAGCACCATGGTGCAAATACTTTCGAAAAGTAGAAATGCACAATTCATTATAACTTTGATGCACAAGTTGATGCGATTTGGAGTCCTCGAATGAGTCCTAGATCGTCGTTGGGGTCGAATTGTGATCAAGTAGTCACCTCTTCTTCGAATCTTCTTGGATTTGCCGGGTTGATGATTGCCAACGTGATGGCAACCAAGGATGCTCATGGCCTCTTACGTTAAAGAGGTTGTTGGGAGCGCGGGCAAGAATAATGATAGATCTCGCCAAGGAATGATCCAACGTAATGGATCAACAATGGACGCAATGTGATTCTCCGAATCTCGAGAAACGAAGAGCAATATGGGTGACGGCTAGGGTTAACAAGGAGGAAACCTCTCAACTTTAATTAAGCCAAAACGTAGCAAAAACAAGACAAGGGTTAGCTTATATAGCCAAGTAACTCGGCAATGGGCCTAAACAAGACTATTGGGTCGGTGGACATAACACAAGACACACACGCCCAAAAATAGAAACTACTAAAAACGAAAATATAAAGTACTAAAAATAGTAAGTGTGCAAATGAGACGCGCCATGGGTGACGCTAGGGATACAGTCGCCATGGACGCGTTGCCGGCACTGGAGGTTGGTCGGGTTCCATCACAATTAAACAAAATTTGGTGCACATTTTTGTATAACTCTTATGCACATACTCATACACCTCGATGCCATGTTCATTAATTTGAACACCTCGATGACAAGCCATACGTTTTCACGTAAATGCATAATCTTACATACCGATGCACATACTTAATATTAAATAGCATTGCAAAATTCAATATAATTTCATTGCACATTTCAACAAATTTTGGAGTACATTTAGGTACAACATGGTGCACCAAATTTTATGCACGTCCATCGAATTTTAGATGCAAATTAGACAAATTCTATCGGTCATGCAATTTTTTTTCTTTTTAATGAATGAGTAATCCAGTCCATTTCTTTTCGGATATGGACGGTTAAGATGAGTTCGCACATCCTCACAAGAGCACTCACCCTTTCAACCCCTTATACATATTTGCTAAGTGATATGTTAATATAAATGTAAAGGTGATGTTTCTAGTCTTGTGTGTACTGTAATAGTTAAACGTCATTATCTACGTTAAATTATTTGTTGTGTTGATGTGGTTACTGATATGTTTTGTTATCGCGTGATTCTCGCATTCTAATTTGACTTATAACTATTTTGAACTTGAATCGAGTTTGGATCTATGATTTGGAATTGAGGTGTAGTTTTGGTTTTCTTAAAATAAAATGTGGTAAATGTGCGTAAGGAGGGTTTCCATCCAACTTGGTTATAAACGTGATTTTCTGTATATACATCACTCGATTAAGGTTCTATCTTGAATTCCATGTGGAGTGGGTCAAGGGCTGTCCTTTTTCAATATTGGGCAGGTCGGGTGACCTGATCAATTTTCTCTTGCCCGACCTGTTCGTAAAATTTTAGTAACGCACGATAAGGATTAGATGGTACCTTCATGTCCAAGACAATCCGAGGTATGTTTTCGAAGGGCTGTCCTTTTTCAATATTGGGCAGGTCGGGTCACCTGATCAATTTTCTTATGCCCGACCCGTTCGTAAAATTTTAGTAACGCACGATAAGGATTAGATGGTACCTTCATGTCCAAGACAATCCGAGATATGTTTTCGAAGGGCTGTCCTTTTTCAATATTGGGTAGGTCGGGTCACCTGATCAATTTTCTCTTGCCCGACCCGTTCATAAAATTTTAGTAACGCACGATAAGGATTAGATGGTAATTTCATGTCCAAGACAATCCGAGGTATGTTTTCGAAGGACTGTCCTTTTTCAATATTGGGCAGGTCGGGTCACCTGATCAATTTTCTCTTGCCCGACCCGTTTATAAAATTTTAGTAACGCACGATAAGGATTAGATGGTACCTTCATGTCCAAGACAATCCGAGGTATGTTTTCGAAACGTTTCCAGACCTGAATTTTTCATAATAAATGAGTATTTCAAAAGAAAATATATGCTCGAGCATAGTTTTAAAATAATTTATTTCGAGATTCAAATGAGTATCCTATATGAGTTTTGAAATGAATCTCGACCAAATAGTTTGGTAAATTCGGCAATGCCATCATTTGATTTGATTGAATCCACGTGGGATGTTTTTGTGACCTATTGATTGAGCACTAATGACTATGTGTCAAAACGAGATTGCTGAAATTCTATGTGTGTGAGTCCAAGTTTTGTATTTGATAATTTTTTATCTGTGGTTTTAGAATCAATTACTTATTTAAGTGTGATATTGTATTTCAATATAATACTATTTGTTGAGTATAAGTCTAGACTTGATCAAATATGGGTCCGGGGCGGGATATACCTATTTTTTCGTCCCGTTTATACAGCGCAGGTTGGCCCGCTATGCGGGCTGCTAATCATATCCGTACTCGCTCGGCTATCCGGTCCGGCGTACGGGCTGCTTGTTTTATGTATTTGTTTCCTTTTAAAAGAACTTTTTTAATATTTATGTAAAAATTGGAATATATTAGAGGAAAAAACATCAAAAAGTAGATATGAAAACAAAACACTTTGATTTTATAAAATAATCATATAAAATAAAATGGAATTTTATATGTATGTATAATATATATAGAAAATAAATCTTAGCCGGGCGGACCGATCGACATGTTAGGCCTTGTTCATTTGCCCTTACCCCCGGTTCGCTTACCCGTCGGGGTCGGGCCAAACGGCTCATTTGGACTATTACTCTTGTCTAAGCCCGTATATTTTGTCGGGAGGGCGATACAGGCAGGGCGGGCCAACCCGCGTTTGCCTAGGTCTATTGATAACTGATGAAGTATATGCCAATAATATAGAATTGTTTCTCATTTCTATGTATGGAATTAGATTTCCACTGCTTGTGGATTATATACTTCTATGAGAATTTGGGGAGTAAATTAAGTGTCACTATATTTGAATTTGTGATGAGGTTTGAACCTCAAATGAATGTCCAGACATCAAAGAAATTTCCAACTCTGCTTTGTCATGAAAGATATTCAAGCAATCGACCCTTATTTTGTGTTTTTGAGATATTTTTGAATCAAACGAAGAAAAAGTATAATAGAAATCAAACTAGAGACAAACTGGATATCATTATGGTTATGAGGGATGAAAAATCAAAATATTAAGGATAAAAACACACCAAGGTAATTTGAAAGAAGATTCTAGTCTCTTAGGATGTAGCACACCTAAACATAATTGAAGGTTTCATTCGAATACAACTCATAGAACATGTTCAGATATAACTCACCACACATGTTCGGGCATAACTCATCAAGCAAGGGATCTCTCCCAAAATACTCTCAAGGGTTTCCTCAAATGTAGTCTATCTAAAATGAAACACATAGAAGGGTCTTTGATGAGCCTTTTGCAATCCTCTTTTCAAAATGGGATGATAAATCCCGTCCCAACTAGAGTGGGGAAAAATGGTTCTTTAGCTTCATCTTCAAGCCGCTAATGAAAATATGTTGAACACAAAAGTTTTAGTTGTTTCAAAGAGCAGTCCAACAAGACGTGATTCACCAAAAATGAACAACAACCATCTCTGAATGAGCCAAAATACCGAACCTTGATGTTTCTTCAATTTGGCTTAGAATCACTCTTGAATGGGTTGTATTGATGAAGAGGGTCAGATTGTGATCTTGGATTCGAAGAGGTACTTGAGATTCTACTCTCATCCCCATGATCACATCATCTCCTCATTTGAAAGGATTTGTCCTTCAATCTGAGTGGCCTACAAGCGTGAGGAACTTGCATCGGTTTCTAGCTCTGATACAAAATGAGTTCCCAGCCATGATCTAATTCTCAGGTATGAGGAAAGTTCCAATCAAAAGCACCAAATTCTGATCTTGATGGGTCTCAATAATCCAAGGTTCTTTTTAGAAGTGTTGGGTGTTTTTCGATGGAATTTGATGGAGGAAATCAAAATGAAGATGATATGAAATTTGAAATAGATTGATGGATAAGTGAACAAGATGGGTGGATATGTCGCACCACGAATCTTGAACAAATGATCGAATACAATAGATGTGATTCATTCAAGTATAAGATTGAAACCTCACGATATGATTCCCGGAAGGAAATCTAAACTAAGGTTTCTCTCCAAGAAAAAGATCTCAACAGAATCCGATTTTTATCAAATTAAATGTAACTAAACATGTGTCTAAGTTCATGATAAATAAGAAAATAAGAAAGGAAGACACTTGAGAATTAAGCGGTGCATTAAAGACGAAGGAGCAGAAGTGTTCTGGATTAAAGTTGGTACACATATGACCGTTTAGAGATCCAACTAAATAATATATTATATGATAAAGTCAGTTTTATTTCATTGAAACCAAAGCAAGATTCTATCGTCGAAAAACTCCAATGTTGACTTTCTTCTAGCGAAGTCATCTTCAGCTCGACCTATTGTATTGAGTACTTGGGCACATTTGGGATTGATCTTGGATTTTGGACACCATGGGTTGATGGAAAAGCAATGGTCAATGGGATGTTCAAGGAATGTTGTTGTGTGCTTAGAGGAATCGGAGTTGCGAGCCCGCATGCGCAAAAATGGTGGATTGGGCTGCTTCATCACGAATTTTAGTTTGATGTGGCGCAAAATTTGGTGGACTTGATCCCCATGGCATGTAGACTTCATATAGTACATGAATGCCAAAGAAAGTTGATATAATCCCAGCCCCGAAATGGAACTTAGTATCAAGGTGAAGTTGCCCTCTAAGTTGGTGGATGATCGGCGTTGATGTTGATCTTCAATTGGCAGATTTGTGTTATGTTTTTGGGGGATCTTATATCCTGTTTTAGGGGTATTTTTCTGGAAGGATAGGTGGACAAGAAGGTATGGATAAAATCACCACACTCCATGAACAACTTGCAGGCCAAGTGTTTGGATAAACACACCAATGACTCAACTTAACAATCTTCGATAAACTCACGAAGACAAGGATGTTTTGCTTGGAATGTCTCCAAATGAGGTCGATTATAAAATTCAATTTTTTTATGCTAACAAGATGAGAAACTAAGGCTTGCAGGAAAGCTTATAAAGGCATGAAAATGACAAGATATGCAAATCTTGATCTAGCCTAGTAAAGACAACAACAACTCTTCATTTGTCCGACTTGAAGGCCACAATTCTGAATTTGGTTCAGGATGAAATATGTAGGAGAGTTAAAGGATGATGTGACATGTGTCTCTGCAAAGTTTGAGAGCAAACGCACAACTTGATTTGAAACTCACCCATGGAGAGTGCAGCGGTGTCATTCTGGTGCGATGTCGGCGGTGCTAGACACTTGCTGGTCTTTCTGACGTGTTCTGGAAGGATTAAGTCGACCCAATTCACATGAGAGTTGTAGATCTTTCTTTTAGCTTTCCAATTACTACTCACGAGCCTCCATTGAACCTTTATAGCTCTCGAATGGGCCTAAATATTGAGAAGGTGTCTGAAGGCTAGATTATACGATTTTGACATCTCCAAACACTTGAACACTTTCTTGGAAACAAGTTGTTGGTCCTCTTGAGCAATTATGATGGCCATGATCACATCATCCTCTCCTCCTTTGAAAGGATTCGTCCTCGAATCTAATTGATAAGGACTAAGTTGCACATTAAGAGATAAAGCATCTTCCCTTTCTTTCATGGTGGTTTGCTTGACAAACTTAGGCACAATGACCTCCTTGTCTTGGGGTGGAAATGTCAAGCATGATATAATCATAGGTGTAGCATACAGCCATGAAGTAGCCAAGGAACATAGAGAGCTAGGCTTGATGGTGGGATGATACTCGCGTCTTATGGAACATGTAACCTCGTGTGTTTCTATCAACTCTAGTGCGTCATCTTCACAAGCAGTGAGCATCGAATTCTCTTCCTTTGGGTATTTGTCATATATGGGCGGTTCTTCCCACCATGGTGGATCATCATAATGGTCATGGGCTTTTGAACCATTTAGTCTTTGTTCAATCATCTAATCAATTTTTTGCAAAAGTTTTTCTCTCAGTTGTGCGAGCACATATTGCATGATAGAAAAGAGGAAAAACAACTCACCAAAGACAAGAAATAAGGAAGATAAACAAGAGAGAAAAGAAGGAACAACTCACCAAAGACAAGAAACTTGTGAGGTTAGTAGTAACCCAAAAGTATGGACAAAGTTCAAAGTTTAAAAGTACCACCTTAGGCGCAAACAAGGACTCACAAAATGTAGAGAAAGAAGGGTAGGTACGTAGCTTCTTCAACCAAGAACTTCACACCAATTCAAGGTTAGGTACACACAAGTATCGGCACTCAAACTAGTAAGGTCAAAAAGACAAGACAAGTGTTACTTCAAATTTTCAGAAATTGAAGTGCTCTACTTGGACTAAGTTTGGGACAAAAAATAGACAAATCACACCTTTTCCACACAAGTATGCAAGTCTAATTTCAAGATATAATCAAACCAAGGTTCACAAAAGGCGTGAAAGGCAAGACAAATTTTCGTCTAGAAAAGAACACAACAAGGCCTTAGCTTGACTTCTTTTTCTCGTTGGATCCAAATTTTTCTGAGCTCGACCTCTCTTTCTTTTTCATTGAGTCCAAGTACTTCTTTTTCTCGTTGGATCTAAATTTTTTCTTGACGAGTCCTACTTTTACTTTCAGTTTTATGGCCAAAGAAAATGATACACATGATTCCAATTACAAGACGCAAGAAAGTGACAATTGTTGCGCAAGAATTTTGCAAACAACTATCAAAAATTGAGCCAGCCTAAGTTCACCATAATTCAGTTATATACTGACCTTAGATTAGAATACAATGATATTAACCAAGGTGGAACGAAATATAAAAAGGAAAGGGTTTGTTTCAAGGCTGGAAACACAAAGAGTTGTAAGCATAAATTTAACTCGGTAGAATTGAATATTCTTGGATTAAACCCTTTGGTTTTTCTTGGATTTTTCTTTTAGGAGTTAACTTAGTAGTTTAGGCATGCAAAAGGTTGTCTCCTACATCAAGAAAAATGATCAAGAACTCAGAAAACACGAAGAGAACTCAAAAATACAAATTTCAACAAGTACAATAATCAGCAAGGATTTTGAGCACAACAATTCTAGATCCTTTGAATCAACAACAAGTCGAGTTTTTTTATAAATAACCTTGAAGAGGCTCTGATACCACTTGGTATAATCCCAGCCACGAAATGGAACTCAGTATCAAGGTGAAGTCGATCTCCAAGTTGGTGGATGATCGATGTTGATGTTGATCTTCAATCGGCAGATTTGTGTTATCAAATGATTCTTCATGATGTTTGGAACTGGAAGGATTCAATTTAGATGATGTTTCCTTGTTGGCCTTGAGAAACCCTAACTTGAAGCACGTTGGTGGCTGTGTAGTAACTCTCCTAGGCTTGGCTCGTCCCTTGGCTTAGTCTTACAACTGTATGGGAACCCGGATCACATCATCTTGAATTGCAAGAAAGAATATAAGGATAGCAAAATTGGATATATTGGATATTACTAACCAATAGATTCAAAATAAAGTATCGATGATCCACCACGGATATGACTCACCTAGGTTTCACACCAGTTTTGGATATGACTCACCAAAACCAACAAAACCAAGTAAGTTGACTTGGATATGACTCACCAAGACAAAACACTCAAAGACCAAGAAGCTCAGAGTTAAATAAAAAAACTCACTGTTCTGTATTCAAATTAATCAAAGGTTGAGAAAAAAATAAAAACGATAACACAATTAATATCCAAAATGTCTCCACAAAACCCTAATTTTGAGTAAATTTGAGACGTGTTGTTCTCCCTCCACAGATCTTCGTTGGGCCTGAAATTTAGACAAAAGCTAGATAAGCCCAAGAGCTCAAACATATCAAAATTTCAGCCCAAAAATCCAATCCAATTGAGATAACGGTCATGCCATTGATTCACGCTTAAAGATAGAATTTCCTTAAAAGATAGATTTTGTGAATGCGATATCTTTCTGCTCCGATGTCTATTGGATCTGAAATTTGGACAGCTTTCCATTAAGCCCGTGAACACGAATATGTCCAAAAATCAGCCCAATCCACCAACCCAATTGATAACACCGCTCAGCCCTAGTTCGGATCCCGGCGTCAGGCCGCATGGATGCTCCTCTAGCCACCTCACCAAGCTCTTCACCTCCAATTGGCTTCATACTTGGTAGGACTTTCTCAAATGAGTGTTTATGATGTTTGGAACTGGAAGGATTCAATTTAGACGGAGATGGCTTGGTGGTCTTGAGAAACCCTAACTTGAAGCACGTTGGTGGCCGCATAGTCACTCTCCTAGGTTTGGCTCATCCCTTTGCCTAGTCTTGCAGCTTGATGGGAACACAGATCACATCAGTGGTTCCAAATGAAAGCCTTAACCTATGCGAATTATCACGTAGAACTAATGATCTTGTGGATGCAAGCTGCACAAAAGCAATTCGTGCAAAAAAGGACAATAAAATTGGTGGAGGTGGTATCGTACCGTGGTAGAGTAGTGATTTGGGGCACTCAACAAGTTGCATGAAGGATGCTCAAGGAACTTCTCCATCAAGGAAAATAGACAGACTCAATCCAAGCACAAAAAAAATGAGATTTACAAGGACAACTTCTATGTCATTCACTCAAACGATCCGAAAAGAAAACACCTCAACTAAGTTTTCAATCCTTTCTTTTATGTTTAGAATACTTTGTGAAAGATAGTCGCATTGATTTATTCTATTAACATTAAAGTATGAAATTTCCACAAATGAGAGTTCTCCCCTTAAGACACGTTGACATCATTAATTAAGTGGATTCATGATAGAACCATCATATTTATGTGAATCAATTGAATGACGTAGACAGTTAGGTCGAGAATGAAACATTAGATTTTTTTTAAAAATCAGTCTTGGTTATATTGGAATTAACAAAATTCTGAGCTTAGTCGTGAGCTAAGTTTTCATTACTTTAGTAGACTAAATGTGACTTTCTTTCAGATTTGCATCGTCGAAAGCAGTTAGTAAGACATGATTTGTATAGTAATTGGATAGTTCTTGTTACAATGCTTAACATATGAGGTCATAAGAAGTCATGATAATCATTTACGATTCATTTCTGAACGATTTGATTTGCTCAATTTCATGGAATGTGGTAAAGTGGATAATACTTGGTCGAATCACTTTCAATCATGAATGCCATTAATAAGGGTAACACTGAATGTACACGCAAGGGCAAGGCCTCATCAAGAACAACATCCTTGTGTGGCAGTTGTATTATGTTCTCTCGTAGGATTTGGAAGGGCATGTTGATTGCAAGCACGCAAGATTTGCAAGTGTCAAGTGCAGTGGCAACTTATCAGTTTTGCAAGGGAGTCTCATTAGACAAGATAGATGTAAAGCCTAATCGCAACTACGATGCTCCAATGCTCACAATACAAAAATGCACCTAGCCATAAAGGTCAGGTAGTTTGGAAGGAAAGAAAGTCGAGGGCGTACCTCTCGCATTCGAAAATAACAAGACGACCCTAGAGATTTTTTTTAATGGGAATACCATCTTCCAAGAAGCTAAGTAAGAAGGTTACGAGGATGCATGTAAGTGATTATAAACCATACAAGTATATTGTAAATGGTATTCATAGTGCAAGAGAACCTAGTGCTACAAGGCAATTTCTTTCAGCTTAGCAAACGTTGGGACAACATGTGATACCCCGTATTTCTGTAAGGATATTTTGGAAAATTTGGGATTTTTCCCGAACGCCCGTTTTGTACGTCGGGTCAATTTCAGATAGTTTGAGACATTCTGTAATGTGCTCTATCTCTGTAATATTTTTCTCAGTGAAATAAAATACAGACGACATACTTTGGGACTTAATACTCGTTCATGTACGATTATTTTTATCCCGGGTTAAGCCAAGATTATCCATAAGCCACCGGATAAGGCTGACCTAGCGGAGCCCGCCGTGGGTATGGCGGCGACCGCCGCCAGCAGCTTCCTGGCGCCTTCCTTCGCCAGCTACAGGGACAAGTGTCCCTAGGATGCGGCGACCGCCGCCAGAAGCGGCGACTGTCGCCATCAGCCCACCGCCATGGGGCCTAGGCAGCGGTGACCTGGAGAGGATCGCGGCGACCGCCGTAGACTAGCAGGGGGCTAGGCATGTACTCGCCGGCGAGCTCTGACAGCGCCATTGATGGCCCTCCACGTCGCTTGGCTGCCATCATTGCTTCCCCTGGAGCTTGGGCTATAAATTGAGAGCAAATGGGAGCGGATTAGGCACAGAATCTAGCTCAATTCCTCTCAAAGTGTTCTCACCGAAAGTTGGAGTGCTCGCCGGAGTTGTGCAAGTGATCGTCGGAGCTCAATTGGTGTCATTTCCAGTTGCTAGAAGAAGCCTTGGAGGCCCTTAGACGCCTAGAATCCAAAGCAAGGCAAGAGGAGACCAATCGCTCGCCGTCAGTGAGTTTCTGTTCTCGGATTTTATTTTTCGATGTTCATAGCGGCGCCCGCCGCGATGAAGGCGGCGACCGCCGCCATGAACACGGCGCCCGCCGTAAGGCCGTCGGCGACCGCCGCCAGAAGGCTGATGGCCTGTTAGGCCTCGGCTTTGGTGGTCGTCGTTCGGACGTCATTCCTTTCGATTTCTTTCGTTATTCTGTCCGTTTATGTCGAATCTAACTAAGGGTTTCTGTATGGGTCGATCCGAAGGAATCTGTGTTACCAGAGCTATCCCTATATCGAACCCGGAATCCCGTCGTTAGGCTTCATCAAACTCTGCGGATTAAGGCAAGTGGCAGTTCGCTTTTGCTCATCGTTCCATATTTACATTAATTATCAGTTGTTTATCTGAGTAATTAATTTGGAATGATTATTGTGTTTCTCTGGAAATGGTTTTATAAACTGTTTTGGAAACTGTAACAATGATATTATAATAGGTTGTATATTTGTTACAACAACGCTGTTATTTATATCGCCTTGAGGTAATTTATGTGAATTTATCCTGAACTATTGTTGTGCTCGAACTGTTTAGTTAGCACTAGTAGTTAGGAACATTACTTGGACTCAGTCCAGTCGTTTCTTTATAATCAGGTAGATGGGTGGCTCGTCCCCACCTAATACCATTCTAAGGTCATGACCGGTCTCTATTACAAGAGTGTAGAGACAGGACACTTAGTTGGTGTCACAATTCTCGGGATCTCATCCCTTTCGGTGTGCGTCAATCTCAAGAAACGCATATCAAGATGTATCGTACCTTGGTGGTGTATACATTTAAAAGCTTATAACGAGATGCTCGTTTTTGGAATTTAAATAAGATAAGGTGCCCGAGTGCACTTAATTAATATACCTTTGGCGAGTAGTACAGCTAAGTAAATAGTGTAGCTAGGAAAGCTCGTCTCGACTTTTGATTAGAGTACGTTCTCTTTTCAATCTGGATTCGCTGTATGCGGTGAGGTTGGTTGTGAATCGAAACATCTAAGTCAGCTTTTAAATCACTGATGTCTGACTCTTTAAACGTTCCAGATTTGTCATATTTCCATAAGACTCACTTCCGTTGAAGTCTTCTTTCGGGTCGATTTCTGTGAAGGTTCAGTCTTCCAGAATCTTCCCTTGTGCATACCTCTTGTTGATTATTCAGTAGAAGTATGAAGGTTGATTATCGTTATCGGTTATTATTCGAGAAACGATGAGTCTAACCTAATACAACTACTTCGAACCTTCTGCTTTGTTCCCTTGCTAGTCTATTCAGTAGACTAACCCACGGAAATTGTTCTCTGCATGTGGGCTGGTGTCATCCGTTCGATTCGACACATCAGATAAGGTGTGGTTTTGAAGAGATTAGAACGACTGTGAAGACAACGGTGGTTTTTAGATGTTTTCGAATGTTGTTGATGTTTTTAATAATTACTTTTAATCAGGTTGAGATCTTTGGGCCCTGACCATGATGGTCAAGACTTTGGTTTGTAATATTTGTGTTAAGACTTCCGCTGTATTGTATTTAAACTCTGTGTTTATCCTACTCGGGATTGGGATGTAATCCCGTGACTCATGTTTTTAATTGAATAAAGTTATGCTTTTGTATCAATTGTATTTCATGATTGTATTCAAACGGTAAAGCCTAGGGTGACTTTGGTGAGGAATATCAGAGTCACTGGCGGTAACACTTTTCCAAATGGGTTAAGATTTGGGGGTGTTACAGATGTGGTATCAGAGCCTAAGGTTTTAAAACGGGTTTGGGGATTTTATAAATCATTTTCTCGTTTTTGAAAATGCTTTAAAAGGGCTCTGAATTTTAAAGCGAAAAGAATTTGAAAACACCGTTCATAGTTAGGTCTTCCATACAGTCTGATGTAGTAAGCTTGCTTCTATGTCTAGAAAGACTAACTCGATTCCTCATTATCCTGTAGGATGGGTGCGTGTCTCTCGCTTAGCAGGGGGTCGGAATTTGCCAAGACGGATCCGCCGTCTCCAGGAAGGCTAGACTTCCCTATTCCCCAGAGATGCTTCGAGGTGGGAGGCCCGAGCAGCCCGCCTGAGGAAATCAAGCATGTTCTTCCCGAATCGGTAGTTCTCACGCCCAGGGATGCCGTAGTGACCGTGGCGGAACCAGTTGAGCCACCGAGGGAGGAAGCAGTGCAGGAAGTAGGTGAATCGTCTAGGTACGCATTAGGGTATTACGAGGACGATTACCAGATAGAGATGGTCCCAGAAGGGGATGAGGACGAAGAGGACGAGGAAGAGGAAGAGATGCTTGAGATTGATCCTGATGAGGAGGAGGAGTTGATCCCGATTGATCCTGATGAGGAGGAGGAGTTGATCCCGACTGATCCTGATGAGGATGTGGAACCCATGGAGGATGATCCCGAGAAGGACCCCAAGATGGACCTCGACGAGCAGGATCAGGAGCTCGGATCAGAATTTTCTCCTGTGCCTGGGTTGGCACCATTTCCTGCTTATCCACTCATGACAGATGATGATTGGGAGGCCCTGTATACCGAGTACGGTATTGGTAGGAGTGGTCCGACCGTGATTTATAAGGACTATCCACCTACCCCTCCTCGAAGGAGGAAGAGGTCGGAAGCTGAGCTGATGGAGATCCTTCGTCAGAGCAAGATGATCTCTGCTGAGCGGCAGCGTCAGATAGACGAGATGAGCACCAGTGCTCAGAGGATGGCTGGGATAGGAGGTCCGATCATGGATGACCCCTACTTCACCATGACTAAGATTGGGCCAGGGTCACCAGAGCCTTGTGATTCAGGGCCCAGCAGGGTGCGTAGCCCATCGCCAGAACCCGATGGTGAGCCTCGCCCAAAGAGACCCTGCACTGGAAGCCTGTCTTACAAGAGACGTTTTGGAGCACCTTGATGAGGATCGGCGTTGCCTATCGTAGTAGTTTCCTTTCTTAGTATTCCAGCATGTACTTTGTGTAATATTTCAGTATTACGGCAAGTACTCTGTGAAATACTTTTATCTTTGAGCAATTTTGTCCTAGCGCTCAGAAGATCGACTTATGTGTAGCTTGTAAAATAGTTCCAGTTCATCTATAAAATACCCAGTTGATCTATTATGAGTAAATTTGCTACATTAAGTTTATGGAATAAATATTAATGTATGAAATACTTGGAATTTGATCGGTAAACAGATGGTGAACACAAGGAACACAATGCGAGCTGGTATTGGGACTAGTCAGAATCTCAGACCAATCATAAGAGATGTTGCACAAGATGAGCATGTATCTGAATCCCATAATCAATCTGGGGGCAATGGTCAGAATCAGAGTAATGCACCAGTGGTGTTTGATGCTACAACAGTTGAGGCAATTCGAGGAATTGTCATGCAAGCTATCATTGATGCTATGCGACCAAATGCGCCGCAGGCACAAGGCGTGCCAATTCCCCCACCGGTTCCTAGATTTGAGGAGCCAGAAAACCGTGATGTCCAGGAGAATGCAGTCAGGACTAGGGACAACTATGGTCGTGCTCTGAAGACCATCAGTTCTATGAGGCCTGACAGCTACAACGGAAAAGGGGAACCCGTCAGGGTGACCCAGTGGTTTTCTCATATAGAGAGGTTGTTCCGCAATGTGATGTGTACCGAGGCTGAGAAGGTCCACATAGCTTCCTTGTAGTTGAAGGATGAGGCCAGTGAGTGGTGGGAAAGTACAGACTTAGCTGATAGCCCTGTGTTGACCTGGTCAATGTTTAAGACCAAGATGACCGACCGTTTCTTCTCTCGAGCTATGAGAGAGGAGAAACACAAGGAGTTTTTGTACCCCAAGACTGATGGATTGAAGGTGACCGAGCTTGCCACCAAATTCAATAATCTTCTGCAGTATGTTGAGCCTGAGGTCTCCAGTGAGGCACAGAAAATCTGGTACTTCCACGAGTGGATGAACCCAAATATCAAGCCGATGATGATGCACCACACATGCTCTACTCTGGAGCAGTATGTGGATGCGGCCTACAAGCTGGAGGTGACTTTGGAGGAGTCAGTTAAAAGACGCAACCGTCAGAGGTCTATGTAGAATCATGGGAATGGATTCAAGCGACCTGCGCCACCATCTAACTTTGCCAAGTCTGGTCGAGCAAAGACGGACATGACCCATGGAGGGTCAACGCAGCAGTCAGGTCAGAGCAAGAGTTCATTCCAGTGTTACAACTGTGGTGCTGCTGGGCACAAGAGCACTGAATGTCCGAAGGAGAAGAAGTCATGCTTTGGGTGTGGACGTGAGGGGCATATGCAAAGGTTCTATAAGCAGGGGAAGCAGAAGGGAGTAGAGTCATAGCAGGGGTTAGTTAATCAGAGTAACCGGCCCAGGTTCAATCCAGCTGAGACTCCTAGCCCGTCTATGCAGACCGCTGCTCAGAACAAGGGGAAGGCCCCAACTGCTTCTGGAGGTCAGGGGCAACGCCTGTACGAGATGCGTGAGGTGGATGGACCCAACGCTCCGATTGCTCAAGGTACTTTATACCTTCACTCTACTTCAGTGTGCATTCTGTTTGATTCCGGTGCTACGCATTCCTTTATTTCGGATAGCTGTGTTAGCAAGTTAGGCTTAGTGTACAATGAATCGTGCGATCCTTTCGTTGTTAGCCTTCCTAATGGTGAACGTTTGGTGGGAACCAAGCACCTGTCCGAATTTCCAATTACCATTCAGGGTAAGAAGTTTGAGGCAGATCTGATCTGTATAGCCATGGCTCTATACGACATCATCCTCGGTATGGATTGGTTGACACGTCACAAGGCGGTGATCGACTTCAGTTCAAGAATGGTGACGGTGTCATCTGGAGGCCAGTTCGTGTGCAAGTTCAAAGGTCAAAATGACGTTGATAACGGCAAGCTGATCAATGCGATGACTGCATTTAAGCTATTACGACAAGGATGTGTCGGGTACCTTTGCTACTTGGATTCGCCCACGAAAGATGGACCTGCGATTCTTGACATTCCGGTGGTTAGAGAATTTCCGGATATCTTTCCAGAAGAGATTCCTGGATTACCACCGAATCGTGACGTAGAGTTTTCGATTGATCTCGAGCCTGGTACTGCGCCAATTTCTAAGGCACCATATCGGATGGCTTCTGCAGAGATGCAAGAGTTGAAGAAGCAACTTGAAAATCTTCTTGACAAAGGTTATGTCAGGCCGAGTGCATCACCTTGGGGTGCTCCGGTTTTGTTTGTCAAAAAGAAGGATGGATCGTTTAGACTTTGTATCGACTACCGAGAGTTGAACAAAGTAACGATCAAGAACAAGTATCCGTTGCCAAGGATTGATGACCTGTTGGATCAATTGCAAGGAGCGAGAGTTTTCTCCAAGATCGACCTGAGATCTGGATATCATCAACTCAGAATTCGTGAGCAGGACATTCCTAGAACTGCGTTCAGGACCAGATATGGTCATTACGAGTTCATAGTGATGCCTTTTGGGCTTACGAATGCTCCAGCAGTCTTTATGGATCTAATGAATCGATGTTTTCACCAATACTTGGACAAGTTCATGGTGGTCTTCATCGACGACATTCTGATCTATTCTCCGAATGAAGAGGTTCACGAGGAACATCTGCGGATTGCTTTGTCAGTCCTTAAACAACATCAGCTTTTTGCTAAATTGTCTAAATGTGAATTCTGGATGAAGGAAGTGGCTTTCTTAGGCCACGTGATCAATGAAAATGGGGTTATGGTTGATCCCCAGAAGATTGAAGTTGTGACTAATTGGAAACAACCTCAGAATGTGAAGGAGGTGCGCAGTTTTCTTGGACTTGCCAGGTATTATAGACGGTTTGTGGAAGGTTTTCAAAGACCGCTCTACCTATGACCAATCTGCTCCGTAAGGTTCATAAGAAATTTGTCTGGAATGACAAGTGCGAGGCCAGTTTTCAAGAATTAAAACGTCGTCTAACCTCTGCACCAGTGTTAGCACTTCCAGAAGGGAATGATGATTATGTGGTCTATAGTGATGCTTCAAAGTGTGGTTTGGGTTGTGTACTGATGCAGAGAGGCAGAGTTATTGCTTACGCATCTAGACAACTCAAGACTTACGAAAAAAACTATCCGACACATGATCTTGAGTTAGCAGCGGTAGTTTTTGCGCTGAAGATTTGGAGGCATTACCTCTACGGTATAAGATGCCAAGTCTTCACCGATCACAAGAGTCTCAAGTATATATTTACTCAGAAGGAGCTGAATATGAGACAACGCCGCTGGCTAGAGCTGCTCAAGGACTACGACATCGAGTTGCTATATCATCCGAGCAAGGCTAATGTGGTAGCTGATGCACTGAGCCGGAAGACAACGCACGAGACTATAGTTGCTCTACTTACTGCTCAGACCAAGCTGAACCGAGAGTCATGCGACATTGAAGTTCTGTATGATCAGCGTAAAGGTTTCCTGAGTATGCTAGAAATTCAGGCTACGCTACTGGATCAAATCAAAGAAAAGCAAGTCGATGACATTGTCTTGGTAAAGTTAAGCAGTGAAGTGATGGACGGGAAAGCTCCCAGTTTTGTGATTCAGGATGATGGATCACTTTGGTTTCAAGACCGGATCTGTGTGCCCGACACAGAGGGTCTTCGTCAGTTGGCGATGAGAGAAGCTCATTCTTCAGCTTATTATGTACATCCTGGCTCCAACAAGATGTACAAGGATCTTCGGAAGAAGTTTTGGTGGCCAAACATGAAGTGGGATGTAGCAGACTTTGTGGCAAGGTGCTTAACTTGCCAAAATGTTAAGATCGAACACCGCAGACCAGGTGGTGAGTTGCTACCTCTCCCAGTACCAGAATGGAAATGGGAGGACATTGCCATGGACTTCGTCACTGGGCTACCAAAGGCTCGAAGTCAGAAAGATGCTATCTGGGTAATTATGGACATGCTTACGAAGAGTGCTCATTTCATAGCCATTAAAACCATATGGGAAACCCATAAGTTAGCAGAAGTTTACCACCAGGAGATTGTCCGTTTACATGGTATCCCCAAGATCATTGTATCAGATCGAGATGGCCGATTTATGTCAAGATTTTGGCAAGAACTTCACAAGGCCATGGGAACCGAGTTAAGGTTCAGTATAGCATTTCATCCTCAGACGGACGGACAGTCTGAAAGGACCATCCAGACCCTAGAGGATATGCTAAGAGCTTCCGACTAGCTGGGAAGACAGCCTGAGTCTGGTTGAGTTCACGTACAATAATAGCTGGCATGCTACTATCAAGATGGCTCCGTTTGAAGCTTTGTATGGTCGCAAATGCAGATCTCCGATTTGTTGGGATGATAATGCCGACAAGATTCTGCTAGGACCAGATTTGGCCGAAAGGACAACTTCAGACATTGCTTTGATTAGACAAAGAATATTGACCGCCCAGAGTCGACAGAAGTCTTACGCGGATCGAAAGCGTAGAACTGTCGAGTTCGAGGTGGGTGATAAAGTATTTGTCAAAGTATCGCCATCAAAGGGAGTTTTCAGGTTCGGTAAGCGTGGGAAGCTTAACCCTCGCTACGTAGGACCATTCAAGATTCTGGATAGAGTGGGAACTCTAGCGTACCACTTGGCATTGCCGCAATCGGCACACCCAGTGCATAATGTGTTCCACGTATCCTTGCTCAGGAAGTATGTGCCAGATGAGTCTCATGTGTTGAGCTACGAGGACATCGAGATTCAAGCAAATGGTACCTATGAGGAAATGCCAGTGCGTATTCTGGAGCGCCGTGAGAAGCATCTACGCAACAAGATCGTACCGCTAGTACGAATTCTGTGGTCCAAGTCTGGATCAGAAGAAGTTACTTGGGAAACATGGGAAACCGAAACAGATATGGTTAGACGTTTTCCCGAGTTATTTGCGACCTAAGTTTCGGGTCGAAACTTCTTTTAAGGGGGAGGTGATGTGATACCCCGTATTTCTGTAAGGATATTTTGGAAAATTTGGGATTTTTCCCGAACGCCCGTTTTGTACGTCGGGTCAATTTCAGATAGTTTGAGACATTCTGTAATGTGATATATCTCTGTAATATTTTTCTCAGTGAAATAAAATACAGACGACGTACTTTGGGACTTAATACTCGTTCGTGTACGATTATTTTTATCCCGGGTTAAGCCAAGATTATCCATAAGCCACCGGATAAGGCTGACCTGGCGGCGCCCGCCGTGGGTATGGCGGCGACCGCCGCCAGCAGCTTCCTGGCACCTTCCTTCGCCAGCTACAGGGACAAGTGTCCCTAGGATGCGGCGACCGCCGCCATCAGCCTGCCGCCATGGGGCCTAGGCAGCGGCGACCTGGAGAGGATCGCGGCGACCGCCGTAGACTAGAAGGGGGCTAGGCATGTACTCGCCGGCGAGCTCTGACAGCGCCATTGATGGCCCTCCACGTCGCTTGGCTGCCATCATTGCTTCCCCTGGAGCTTGGGCTATAAATTGAGAGCAAATGGGAGCGGATTAGGCACATAATCTAGCTCAATTCCTCTCAAAGTGTTCTCGCCGGAAGTTGGAGTGCTCACCGGAGTTGTGCAAGTGATCGCCGGAGCTCAATTGGTGTCGTTTCCAGTTGCTAGAAGAAGCCTTGGAGGCCCTAAGACGCCTAGAATCCAAAGCAAGGCAAGAGGAGACCAATCGCTCGCCGTCGGTGAGTTTCTGTTCTCGGATTTTATTTTTCGATGTTCATAGCGGCGCCCGCCGCGATGAAGGCGGCGACCGCCGCCATGAACACGGCGCCCGCCGTAAGGCCGCCGGCGACCGCCGACAGAAGGCTGATGGCCTAGTTAGGCCTCGGCTTTGGTGGTCGTCGTTCGGACGTCGTTCCTTTCGATTTCTTTCGCTATTATGTCCGTTTATGTCGAATCTAACTAAGGGTTTCTGTATGGGTCGATCCGAAGGAATCTGTGTTACCAGAGCTATCCCTATATCGAGCCCGGAATCCCGTCGTTAGGCTTCGTCAAACTCTGCGGATTAAGGCAAGTGACGGTTCGCTCTTGCTTATCGTTCCATATTTATATTAATTATCAGTTGTTTATCTGAGTAATTAATTTGGAATGATTATTGTGTTTCTCTGGAAATGGTTTTATAAACTATTTTGGAAACTGTAATAATGATATTATAATAGGTTGTATATCTGTTAGAACAACGCTGTTATTTATATCGCCTTGAGGGAATTTATGTGAATTTATCCTGAACTATTGTTGTGCTCGAACTGTTTAGTTAGCACTAGTAGTTAGGAACGTTACTTGGACTCAGTCCAGTCGTTTCTTTATAATCAGGTAGATGGATGGCTCTTCCCCACCTAATACCATTCTAAGGTCATGACCGGTCTCTATTACAAGAGTGTAGAGACAGGACACTTAGCTGGTATCACAATTCTCGGGATCTCATCCCTTTCGGTGTGCGTCAATCTCAAGAAACGCATATCAAGATGTATCGTACCTTGGTGGTGTATACTTTTAAAAGCTTATAACGAGATGCTCGTTTTTGGAATTTAAATAAGATAAGGTGCCCGAGTGCACTTAATTAATATACATTTGGCGAGTAGTGCAGCTAAGTAAATAGTGCAGCTAGGAAAGCTCGTCTCGACTTTTGATCAGAGTACGTTCTCTTTCCAATCTGGATTCGCTGTATGCGGTGAGGTTGGTTGTGAACCGAAACATCTAAGTCAGCTTTTAAATCACTGATGTTTGACTCTTTAAACGTTCCAGATTTGTCATATTTCCTTAAGACTCACTTCCGTTGAAGTCTTCTTTCGGGTCGATTTATGTGAAGGTTCAGTCTTCCAGAATCTTCCCTTGTGCATACCTCTTGTTGATTATTCAGTAGAAGTATGAAGGTTGATTATCGTTATCGGTTATTATTCGAGAAACGATGAGTCTAACCAAATACAACTACTTCGAACCTTCTGCTTTGTTCCCTTGCTAGTCTATTCAGTAGACTAACCCACGGAAATTGTTCTCTGCATGTGGGCTGGTGTCATCCGTTCGATTCGACACATCAGATAAGGTGCGGTTTTGAAAAGATTAGAACGACTGTGAAGACAACGGTGGTTTTTAGATGTTTTTGAATATTGTTGATGTTTTTAATAATTTATTTTAATCAGGTTGAGATCTTTGGGCCCTGACCATGATGGTCAAGACTTTGGTTTGTAATATTTGTGTTAAGACTTCCGCTGTATTGTATTTAAACTCTGTGTTTATCCTACTCGGAATTGGGATGTAATCCCGTGACTCATGTTTTTAATTGAATAAAGTTATGCTTTTGTATCAATTGTATTTCATGATTGTATTCAAACGGTAAAGCCTGGGGTGACTTTGGTGAGGAATATCAGAGTCACTGGCGGTAATACCTTTCCAAATGGGTTAAGATTTGGGGGTGTTACACAACAACCCAAAGAATGACAAAGAGATCCAAATAAAAAAGAAAAGAGTCCCCAAACATGGCACAAAAGCTTGGGAAACTGGACTCATACGAATGAGCTTGACATCATCAACTAGAACGAATACAATGAAAGCGTAATAGGTAAGTACTTAACCCCCTTTTCTCAGTTATATGATCAGACATACTACCCAGGTACACAAATATCACACAATTCGACTTCAATTTGCATAGTCATGGGGTAACTACATATATTGATTTAATAAAATTGTTTTTTTTTGCACATTAGCTACCAGAATTTGCATTGTCTTGCTGGTATTTCACTTTGTTTCAATTGTGTGCCAGGATATCTAAGGGAAGATTATTGTCATCATTTTGTTCTTCCCTATATAGTCGAAGACATGTCCCTCGCACGAAAAATAGTTGTATTGCCACTCTGGTTTGCAATCGATGTTCAGTTTACAGTTCTGAGAATGTTTAAAGAAAATGGCATAGGTTGTCGTGATACAAAAAGGCACAGGTTGTCGCGATACTAACTAAAAGACACGGGCGGGCGCGATAAGAAAAGGCATAAGTTGTCGTGATACAAAATGACATAGGCTTCCATGAAACAAAAAGGCACACGTTATCGTGATAAAAAATACAACATAGGTTGTTGCATTTTATATTAAGACTTCAGGCCACAAGGGCACAAGCTGCCATTAAGCCCTCGGGCCACATGGGCACAAGCTGACATTAAGCCTTCAAGCCACAGGGGCACGAGATGTCAATAATTGTATGCCATTAGCCTTTCGACCATAGGGGAACAAGCTGCCATTAACCGTTTAGACCATAGGGGAATAAACTGTCATTAAGCCTTTGGGTTACAGGGACACAAACTGTCATTAAGCCTTCGGGGCACAGGGGCACAAGCTGCCATTAAGCCTTCGGGCCACAGGGGCACAATGTGCCATTAAGCCTTCTGGCGACAAGGGTACAAGCTTTCATTAAGCCCTCGGGCCACAAGGGCACAAGCTAACATTAAGCTTTCGGGCCACAGGGGTACAAGTTTTCATTAAGTCTTTAGGCCACAAGGGCACAAGCTTCCATATATTAAGTCATCGGGGCACAAGCTGCCATTAAGCCTTGGGGGCACAAGGATACAAGCTATCATTAAGCCTTTGGGCCACACGGGCACAAAATGTCATTAGCCTTTGGGCCACTAGGTACAAGCTGCCAATAAGCTATATGCCATTAGCCTTTAGGCCACAGGGGCACGAGCTGCACAAATGTCATATGCCAATAGCCTTCGGTCCATAGGGGCATGAGTTGCCAATAAACTATATGCCATTAGCCTTCGAGCTACAAGGGCACGAGCTGCCATATAAGCCATGATGCCAAAATCACCACATAACTCGTAGGCAAATCGCTCATATGCCGACAAATCAAAAAGTACACGATACTAGGTTTCAAAGTAACCCGAGACTCAAGTGACGAGCTGTCAAGTCTAAAAGATGGCCAAAACAAAAAATAAAGGCATCAGTCCTCTAGACAAGTCAAAAACTAGCGTCTATACTTATGATTAAATAGGAGATACCATCCTTAGAGATGGCTCGCGGTTCGGTGGAACCGGAGAATCGGAGATTTACCCAGTTCGGAACTTCCAAACAGGGTAAACCTCTGGTTCTCAAGTTATATATATATATATATATATATTCTATTTTTATTTTTATTTTTTGTCAATTTATTTTATAAGTCAAATTAAGTTAAATTTTAAGTTTAAATTTTAAAGTATAAATCTTTTAAGTTCAAAGAAACGTTCACTTTATCATTATTTAAAAAAAGTAATGTTTTTTATGTATTTTTTACAAAAAAAATTGTTTATTCTTTTTTATATATAAAAAAAGTATGTTTGTTTCGGAACCGAATAAAACCGAAACCTTTGGTTCCAGATTAATTCGGTTATGGTTTCGGTTTTCATTTTTCTGGTTTGGAGGTTCCGGAACCGTATCATGTCTCATGCTATAATTTTGTCCTACTAATAAAGCTTTATCAAAGTGAGTGCCATGCACACGAGGAATTATGTATCTCTAATGTGAGATAAATATTGTCATAGAACCAACGTAACATTTTAGTTTTTATATATATTTCCCTATATTTTTCGAGGTTGTTTCTTTCCACTTAATTTCGGTGTATTCTCTCTCCAAGTGTGTGTTGCAAAATCAATAAAAAGTGGTCACACCTTGTGACTCGCTCCTCTCTTAGCATTCTCGATCATCTTCTCTATAAATTCTGCATACCCCCGGCCTGGTTTCTTTCCCTTAACTTATCAATCCAATTTCACATACATCTCCAACATTCTCCATCACCATCACCATCATCATCCTTCCAGCCATCCACATCCACACATTGAAACATATATATATAATATTTATACATACATACATATATGTACTAAAGTTGGTAGGTATATACGATGATGATGATGATGATGAACCATGCATGGGAAGCTATGCAAGCGATAAAGGTGGGAATGATGATGGTGTTAGTTCAGGTGGTATACGCCGGAGTTAACATCTTTTATAAGCTTGCCTCTCTCGACGGAATGGACCTTAGGATTCTCATCGCATACCGATTTCTGTTTGCTGTCGCCTTCATCCTCCCCTTCGCCTTATTTGTAGAAAGGTTTGATCATTTGCTTCAGTTTCATATTTTTAATTTACTTTGTTAATTTTAGATTTTACTGTATTTTTATATATTTGTTGTGTCATATTTGTAGTGTCTTTTGTCCGAAATGAACATTTGAGAAATTAATATATATAGAGAGGTGTGTTCAGGTAAAACCATTATTGTGGTAAAACGGAAGGATAAATATGGAGCGTTGGATGAGAGATGATGGAGGGTTGGATTAAGAAATTTTTGGAGATATGGTGTGGGTGTTCACATAAAAATAGGATTGCAAATTAGGTAGTTATAGAATATCTTAATTAGGAAAATCTAAAAAATGATAAAATTGGAGGAGAGAGAAAACGAAATCTTCTCCTCAATTATTTCCCTTCGTGGAGTTTATCTTCTTGCATATCCACTTGAATGGAAGCAAAAAAAAACTCCATAATCGCACCTTTCTCCAGAAACAGTGCAATTTCATTTTCATCGTTCAACGATTTTTACAACATTGATGAATATCGATTATGAGTTTATGAATATCAATCAATGATTTTTGCAGCGTTCATGAATATCAATCATTCTTTTATGAATATCGATCAAGTGCGTCATGGTGCTCTACAAATTCGTAGATCTATATTTGTTTCTTGAATATCATTCATGTTTGTATGAATATTTTTGTTTAATATGTGAATATTTAATTTTTTAAAGACATGAATATTACCACTTAAAACTTGAATATCAACATTTGATAATATGAATATCACACACAATTATATGAATATCAGTTACATGAATATTACACTCAGTTACATGAATACCGCACTCGATTACATGAATATCACCACCGAAATCATGAATATTGGTCACCACATAATTAATAAATAATATCTCCTAATTACACGAATATCACTACTTAATTCATGAATATCGATCACTGCCTAATTACATCAATATCACCACCTAATTACACAAATATCACCACTCAATATATTGAATATCACTGTTAATCAGCGTGAATATCAATCAACTCTAACAAAAAACCAAGTCCTAAAATCAAAATCAAAGTCCTGGCGAATTTGGAGAGTTTGAAGACGATAATCATAAACCCTAAATTAAATATCTAGCGAAATTTAAAATATTGAACAAATAAAAAACTAATTTTGTGAAAGGGAACATGAATCAAATATACATAGAGGGATGAACAAAAGCATGTATGTTTTTCTGTTATTTCACAAAACATGCAGATTTATCTAAATCTTAAAATTGAATGGGATAACATAATTAAAGAGGAAGACGAAGTAATAAATGGAGATTGAAGACGAAAGAATCCCCAAGGTCAAGACGCCAAGCTTATAGACGAAAGAATCACCATCGACGAAGACGAATTCTTCTGGGAAACGATGCCCCGCTTAACCAAGCAATCAAATTTATGTTGAGAATGTGTTGCCTTAATTAGAAACCTATAAATAATACTCCACGGAAAGAAACACGCCTCTTTTTTAGTAATTAAAATCAAGGTTGCTGTAAACAATTCTCATCAATTCAATAACACCACCTGCTAAATGATACCCATAAAAATCTTCCAAAACCCAAGAAACACACGAACCTCAACAAATCTAGTATCCTTCCATGGAGGAGCAGCAAAACCCAACTTCAAGAACTATTCAGACAACCCAAAATCAAATTTTCGTGATCGATGAATTGGTAATCAAAGGCAACTAACACGGTGAAATTGGGTGAAATTGCTGAGGTATCCAAAAGAATTGAAAGGGAAGACGAGAGGGAGTGAATAAAATCTGAGAGGGGGGAAATCCCGTAAAAAAAGGAAGAGAATCAATTACGTGTTCCAGTGGGATTCTTTTTAAAATGTACCCAAAAATCTAACAATCAAGACCATCAATTTTATTTGATCTAACGGGTGTTATTAGTACTTCCGTTTTACCGTAATACATCGTTTTACCCGAACTTAATTCTATATAGATATATGGAAATACTTATGTGAGGAGTTCACTTACGTGAAACGTGATGAATATTTTTAAACCAATTATTTTAGTATTACTAGTTACTATACACTCAATTCCGGTCAACAGTCAGCGTTGATCCGTTAATCGGTTACTAGCCTTTTTTTTGTCCGGGTAAAAAAATTGGCTTTTTTGTTCTTGATTTTCTACACGTTTTAATCATAAATTTTTTTAAAAAAATGAATACTTGCCTCTTTGATAATGAAAAAGAAATGAAATAAATCGTATTATATCTTTTGCTAAAACTGGAAAAAATAATTTGTATTCATAGCCCGGAAAATTTACAATTGTTAATATTAATATTTTTTGGTGCAAAATTAATAGAAACAATAAATGGAAAAATGGAAAAAAAAATAACACATTAACAACATGGTCCTAAAACACTCTGATGACTTAATAAGTGATAGGTTTAATATATATATAGACAGATTTTATTGAATTATATACTTAATACAAAAAAATTAACTAAAATAAATGATATAATATGTTATCATTACGAAAAAGCTAAATACACGTGGTTTTTTAGCTAAATGGACGCGGTTCTGTGCGCTTAAGGTACGCGCATAATCTGATGCGCCTAACATACGCGCACAGGGCTATAACCGGCATTTTAGGAAAATGAGGAAGAAACCCATGCGCGTAGTGTAGGCGCATGGTAAATGGGCCGGCCCACTTACGCGTGCGCGCAACATAAGCGCATGGACAATATTAAATGCCCAGCGTCGTCTTCTTCCCCCCTGGTCGACGAAATCGAAAAAAGCCCTAACAATTTATTCGCTTGATTCTTCTTCGTTCGTTGGTTGATTCACAAAATTGGAAATGGATTCTTCTTCCTTGGGTGATTCCGAGCTCGGGGGTGGCGAAAACGGCGGAAATGGTGGAGGGCAAGAGCGGCCGGTGGGCGGCAGTGGCGCTGGCGTCGTCTCCACAACGGCTTCGATGGAAGAGGAAGGCGGCGTGGCTGCTGGGGTGGCTGTGGCGCCGGTGGTGGAGGAGGTGGTGGCTGCTGAGGTGGCAGGAGGGACGCCGGTGGTGGTTGGGGTGGAGGAGGGTGATTTGGGTGATTTGGGGGTTTTGGGTGGAGGGAGACCGCGTACGAGATTTCAGGCAAACGTACCGGTGGAGCCGGAAGAGGCAGAGGTCCCAAACGCTCAGATTTCTACTGGTCTCCATCAGGTATTTTTTCGATATTCTAAATTGATATTTTATTTCCAACTAAAATGTGTATGTAAATTGAATTGTATAACTTATAAAATGGATTAGTTGTAAATTTCATTTGAAAGTAATTGTGAATTTTAATTAACATGGTTTTGTGTATTTAGAATATAAATTATGTTTCCGACGTAGTTGTTTATGTGTTAGTTGTGAATTTGATTTGAAATTAATTGTAAAATTTGATTATGAATTTTTTGTGAAGTTAGACTAGAAACTATCCATAATATTGTGCATAGGTTAGGATTAGAAATTCTTAGCTGTGTTTTTTTTTTTTTAATAGTTGTGAATTTAGATTTGAAATTAGTTGTGAATTTTGATTTAAAATGTTATATGAACTTAGACTAGAAATTATTTATAATATTGTGCATAAGTTATGATTAGAAATTCTTAGCTGTGTTTTTATTGTTAAAAATAGTTGTGAATTTAGATTTAAAATTAGTTGTGAAACTAGACCCAAAGTAATAGAGTAGAAATACCCATTTGATTTACTTAAGTTATCTTTAATTTAGACGTTACGGGGGGTCTTAACCCCTTCGGGTCGGACAGAGCCGACGCCAGTGGCTGATCGTCGCAGACCACGTATAGGGTTGTCAGATTCTATACATCGTCGTGCTGCTATCGTCCATGTGGATATATTATCTGTTTCTGCCCCTCCTCCGACCGTCATTGCTGATGATGTTTATATGGAGTCTGCTGATGAGCATATAGAGGTAGATTTGCAGCCGATAACGACAGACATGGCTGATGATATGCACTCGCAGATGGATGATGATTTAGATTATGTTGAGGACTGAGGATTTGAGTCGTGATGAGTCTCCCCCTACCCGGTCCCCCTTATGCTCCTCTCCTTGGCCGTCTTTTGTCCCCTCTCCTGAGTTTGGTGTTGGTCAGTTTGTTGCGTCACCCGTACGCCCCTCCACTTCTGCACATCCACCTCCCGTTACCCCTTCGGGTCATGTTGGTGATTTTGATCCAGGACTTCCCTCTATTTATGCGACGTGGATGCCTGGAGGTCCACGTTGCCCGATCCTTCTCCCTAGTTATGCCACGCACATTGCGAAGGCCATTTATGAGCGTCCCCAGCCCGATCTTGTTGACCATCTGTTTGTTGATCCTGCACTCCCTCCCGTTAGGCAGAGGAGACGGAGGAGGAGAGGAGAGGCAGATCCACAGGATGCTGATGTTGATGCAGATCCAGCTTCTCCAGAGCCAGATGATGATATTATCGCAGAGCCTGCTGCTCCAGAGGTAGCTCCTCTTAGAGGCGTCGCCCGCCGACGGGCGATACAGGATTTGGTATGTGAAACTGTTAATATAAATAATTAAAATTTTAGAATTATGTGATGAACTTTATTGACTAATGCTATATTTTCTATTTGCAGAGTCGCAAGATTGTTAGGATCCATTTCCGAGCTGCCAAGCTATATCGCCACGAGGCCTTCATTACCGATGATCCCCAGTCGTGGTTTAGGATTGCAGAGCGCAGCGGCCTTATACATTTATGCACAGTTGGCATCGCCGCCAGTATAGATGCTGCTATGATATCTGCATTTTTGGAGAGATGGCATCCGGAGACTAGTTCATTTCATTTGCCATTCGGAGAGATGACGATTACATTGTTAGATGTTTTCCAGATTCTGCGGGTTCCCATTCATGGGAGGAGCTGCACTTCAGCGTTGACTGAGGATGAGATCTACAGTCGTATCACCACAGATTTGGGGGTTGACGTGGTTCAGGTGAGGCGGTGGTATACCGTTGGCGGCATCCCATTAGAGTATCTAGAGACTACATTGATGGAGAGGATGGCGGCACCCGAGAGAGTAGAGAGCGTTATTGCCACGTATTATTTATTGTTGCTTCTTGGGTCGACTGTCCTGGTGGACAAGTGGACTAAGTCCGTGAAGCACAAGTGGTCTGTCCTTCTGTTTGACCACGAGAGTACTGGAGGTTATGCATGGGGAGCCGGCATCCTTGCGTTTTTGTATCGCAATTTGGGAGAGGCTTCTAGGCGTGGAGCGCAGGGGATTGCATCATGCGGGATTCTTATTAGGGTAATTATTTTTTACTGTCTAATTATTTTTTACTGTCTAATTATTAGTAAAGTTATAATTTACTGTCTAATTATTTTTTTGCTAATAGTGTTATTTCATTATGTGCAGTCATGGATTTGGGCGTACTTTCGCCATTTTATCGGACATTATATCACGAACCCGCTATTTACGGGAGCAACTTCTAGGGATGGAGTGGAGTTGGCGTCCAGTAAAGATACTGGACGTTTGGTGGAGATACGTCGGATGCTGGACAACATGAGATATGAGGAGGTATATAATATATAGCTTATTCTCGATACGTTTATAAACTTTAATTACTTTAAATAGATAATTAATTTAGAAATTTGACGTTATAGATTACTTGGACTCCATGGGTGGGGGTGGACTACAACGCTCCAGAGATTTCCCCATCTCGGTTCCGGGGTGTACTGCGTATTATGAACATTGCAGAGCCGTATATGTCGGACCGAATACTCAGACAGTTTGGCATTATACAGACCATCCCAGATCCTCCCATTCTTCCCATCGCAGTGACACGAAATGAGGAGATCAAAGGTTACACAGTTGAGTTTGGGGATGAGCTGCTAGGAGCATGGGATGCAGATCCGAGACCTCTGATCGACTTGGAGGGCCGTCGACCCGCGACTCATTTTTGGGATGTTTCCGTCGACTATTTGGACTGGTTCGATGAGATGTCTCATCCATTGATCGATCCCATTTCAGTGAGACGAGATCGTCCTACTGGCCCACTCCATGTCCCCGCTGTAGTGGATGCAGTTGCGGTACGTTTTTTTCTTCGTTAATTTATGGTCATTGGTAGTTTTACGTCTTAACTAACATTTCTATTATTTAATACAACGTCTCTAGTTGGTCGCTGGTGAGCTCCGATCTTATTTGCAGACCCCTGAGGAGGGGAGACCGACCTTAGATGATGGACTTGTTAGAGCATGGTTGGAGATGCTGATTGGAGAGACACCACCCCTAGCCCCCCCTCCACCACGTTATTCACATATGTTTCAGGATTCAGTCCACGAGGCTGGTCAAGGAATTGGCAGTCATCCAGGGGAGGAGGAGGAGGAGTAGTACTAGTTTAGTTGATTTTTTCTAGATATTTTGTAAATATTTTTTACTTATGTATGTGGTTTGTAAATATATTGTAAATATTTTTGTAGTTATGTATGTGATTTTGAATGAAATGGGCCGAATCGGGTTATGTATGTGGGTTGCTCATCGGGTTCATTTTTTTAGGTTTTGGACCGAATCGAACAAACCGATTCGGATTTCGGTTCGGTTCGGGTTCGAGAGATTCGGTTTTTAACAAATCACAATTCGATTTTGTTCGACTTTTTTTGCCTTTTCGGATTTCGGTTTAGAATTGGTCACATGAAATATCAATGAAAACTATAGTATATAATCAAATGTCACATGAAATATAAATAAAACTATAGTATATAATCATGTCACATGAAATATGAATGAAAACTATAGTATATAATCATATGTCACATGAAATATCAAGAAACTATAGTATATAATCATATGTCACATGAAATATAAAGAAAACTATAGTATATAATCATATGTCACATGAAATATCAAGGAAACTATAGTATATAATCATATGTCACATGAAATATCAAGGAAACTATAGTATATAATCATATATCACATGAAATATAAAGCAAACTATAGTATATAATCATATGTCACATGAAATATCAATGAAACTATAGTATATAATCATATGTCACATGAAATATCAAGGAAACTATAGTATCTAATCATATGTCACATGAAATATCAATGAAAACTATAGTATATAATCATATGTCACATGAAAATTCAAGAAACTATAGTATATAATCATATGTCACAAGAAATATCAAGAAAACTATAGTATATAATCATATGTCACATGAAATATCAAGGAAACTATAGTATATAATCATATGTCACATGAAATATCAAGGAAACTATAGTATATAATCATATGTCACATGAAATATAAAGAAAACTATAGTATATAATCATATGTCACATGAAATATCAATGAAACTATAGTATATAATCATATGTCACATGAAATATCAAGGAAACTATAGTATATAATCATATGTCACATGAAATATCAAGGAAACTATAGTATATAATCATATGTCACATGAAAATTCAAGAAACTATATTATATAATCATATGTCACATGAAATATCAAGAAACTATAGTATATAATCATATGTCACATGAAATATCAAGGAAACTATAGTATATAATCATATGTCACATGAAATATCAAGGAAACTATAGTATATAATCATATGTCACATGAAATATCAAGGAAACTATAGTATATAATCATATGTCACATGAAATATCAAGGAAACTATAGTATATAATCATATGTCACATGAAATATAAAGCAAACTATAGTATATAATCATATGTCACATGAAATATCAATGAAACTATAGTATATAATCATATGTCACATGAAATATCAAGGAAACTATAGTATATAATCATATGTCACATGAAATATCAAGGAAACTATAGTATATAATCATATGTCACATGAAAATTCAAGAAACTATATTATATAATCATATGTCACATGAAATATCAAGAAACTATAGTATATAATCATATGTCACATGAAATATCAAGGAAACTATAGTATATAATCATATGTCACATGAAATATCAAGAAACTATAGTATATAATCAAATGTCACATGAAATATAAAGAAAACTATAGTATATAATCATGTCACATGAAATATCAATGAAAACTATAGTATATAATCATATGTCACATGAAATATAAAGAAAACTATATTATATAATCATGTCACATGAAATATCAATGAAAACTATAGTATATAATCATGTCACATGAAATATCAAGAAACTATAGTATATAATCATATGTCACATGAAATATAAAGAAAACTATAGTATATAATCATATGTCACATGAAATATCAAGAAACTATAGTATATAATCATATGTCACATGAAATATCAAGAAACTATAGTATATAATCATATGTCACATGAAATATAAAGAAAACTATAGTATATAATCATATGTCACATGAAATATAAAGAAAACTATAGTATATAATCATATGTCACATGAAATATAAAGAAAACTATAGTATATAATCATATGTCACATGAAATATCAAGAAACTATAGTATATAATCATATGTCACATGAAATATCAAGGAAACTATAGTATATAATCATATGTCACATGAAATATAAAGAAAACTATAGTATATAATCATATGTCACATGAAATATCAAGGAAACTATAGTATATAATCATATGTCACATGAAATATCAAGGAAACTATAGTATATAATCATATGTCACATGAAATATAAAGCAAACTATAGTATATAATCATATGTCACATGAAATATCAATGAAACTATAGTATATAATCATATGTCACATGAAATATCAAGGAAACTATAGTATATAATCATATGTCACATGAAATATCAAGGAAACTATAGTATATAATCATATGTCACATGAAATATCAAGGAAACTATAGTATATAATCATATGTCACATGAAATATCAAGAAACTATAGTATATAATCATATGTCACATGAAATATCAAGGAAACTATAGTATATAATCATATGTCACATGAAATATCAAGAAACTATAGTATATAATCATATGTCACATTAAATATCAAGGAAACTATAGTATATAATCATATGTCACATGAAATATAAAGAAAACTATAGTATATAATCATATGTCACATGAAATATCAAGGAAACTATAGTATATAATCATATGTCACATGAAATATCAAGGAAACTATAGTATATAATCATATGTCACATGAAATATAAAGCAAACTATAGTATATAATCATATGTCACATGAAATATCAATGAAACTATAGTATATAATCATATGTCACATGAAATATCAAGAAACTATAGTATATAATCATATGTCACATGAAATATAAAGCAAACTATAGTATATAATCATATGTCACATGAAATATCAATGAAACTATAGTATATAATCATATGTCACATGAAATATCAAGGAAACTATAGTATATAATCATATGTCACATGAAATATCAAGAAACTATAGTATATAATCATATGTCACATTAAATATCAAGGAAACTATAGTATATAATCATATGTCACATGAAATATAAAGAAAACTATAGTATATAATCATATGTCACATGAAATATCAAGGAAACTATAGTATATAATCATATGTCACATGAAATATCAAGGAAACTATAGTATATAATCATATGTTACATATTTTCATTTTTTCACCCGTTTCTTCTATAATCCTTCCTATTGGGCCTATTTGGGCCCAAATTTACATATTTTCAATTTTTAACCGGTTTCTTCTATAATCCTTCGTATTGGGCCTATTTGGACCCAAATTTACATATTTTCATTTTTTTACCGGTTTCTTCTATAATCCTTCCTATTGGGCCTATTTGGGCCCAAATTTATATATTTTCAATTTTTAACCGGTTTCTTCTATAATCCTTTCTATTGGGCCTATTTGGGCCCAAATTTACATATTTTCATTTTTTAACCGGTTTCTTCTATAATCCTTCCTATTGGGCCTATTTGGGCCCAAATTTACATATTTTCCCGTTTCTTCTATAATCTTTTCTATTGATGTAATATTTTTCAATTCCTACCAGAATAAAGGAAAATACTTAATTGGACACACATAATGGTAACATCAGTCAATTACAAGAACAGATCCGTCTCCAGAATACATGAAAGGATTCGATAACATCAGTCAATTAGAATAACAGATCCGTCTCCAGAATACATGAAAGGATCAGGTGCCCGACCATATGCAATCCGGTACTCTCGATACAACTTCAAATTCCCCTCATATTGTGTTGCCCACCACAAAATGTTTGGATCCGCGTATGTACGCCATGAACCAGGAGTGTGCGGTATTGGTGACCCATCCTTGAAAACCACCTATATAAACACAAAACATTTTGATTAGCATAAACAATATAGCCTAATTACATACAACAAAATAATTCAGAAATAAACTTTACCGGTATGAAGTGATCATGATTGCCTACGTGTGCCATGCCGAAAATCCTTTGTGGAGGACCAATATTGGATGTCCTGGCCCTTAACGGTAAGCACAACGTCGAAACTTCCCAAGTTAATAAGACGAGACCAACCTGATATAGTGTGGCAAACACTAGACCCATCATTGGCATATGAAGCCAGTATACCGAGGAACAAGGACTTCTACAATGATTGACTTGGAGAATAAGATCATCCCAAGACCCTTCCCGAAGATGCCTACGTATCGGCTCGTATAGATCTCGGTTGTCAAGCAACTCCCCTACCAGCTCCCGTCGGATGTTGACATATTCTCTCTCTTCCCTTCCCAACAGTACAACCATAGACCGATATCCACAATGACCATCGGGACGTACATCTCTAACAACCTTGATATACGGAATCCAGAAGTCATCCACATTATCAACCCCAAAGTTAACACCCATATGAACAATGGGAATACTGGGCTCTTCAGGCCACTGCGAATCTTCTGGTTGTGATTTTTCTGGTACAGGTTGAGATTGTAATTCCTCAAAGCCGATCACCACTGGACTAGGACCACTTGCTTCCTTTCTAGGACGACCTGGGCCTCTACCAGAGCTCTCACTTGCCTTCCCCTTTTCCTTTGCATTCTTCTCCTTCTGCTTCAATTCTTCTTGTCTGTGCTCAAACAAGCACTTCTCCCTCTTCTCCACCTTGTTCAACTTGTTCCTAGAACCACTTGGCCTTCCTTTAGAACGGATCCCAGTCGGCTCCAACAATGTACTTTCCTCTGGATACTCCAAGTTGTGATACAACTCACCTAGTTGGAATGTCGTGCCTTTCTTCAAAGTCCCAGTATCAATCTTGGCCCATATTTCTCTAAGTCGCATCTCTGTAATGTTCATTCGAACATTCTGATCATCAGACACACTTGTTGTAGGAGCATCTTCCCATTCCAAGTCCCTCCAAAACGGGTGAAAGTCCTCCGGAATGAGGGGTGTTCTCATAATGATGGCATTTGCAAGGACATGTACGCACGGCATCCCTAAACAGTTTCTCACCCAATGATCGGTGCATTCTTCTTCATACTGCTCATTCAATAACCGCTCATACGACGCCAACAACAAATCAAAGCACCTGTCCGACACTTTATAGAAGAGCCTAGAAAATATAGCGCGTACAACTGGCAACATCGTTGGATCATCGAAATCTGTTGGTCGTTTAGCCAGTGACATGTTCATGCTTGCCCTAATCTGATCAATTTGAAGGATGATGGCATGGTGGATCCTCACAATTACTCTATTGAAACCCCCTCTGCTAGAGCCAATAATATCTTTCAAAACCTTGTGCATCCCCTCAACCCTTTCATAACACATTAGGATAGTAAGACATTAATAATTAATGACAATAAAATAAAAATATCATTACAGTCGTGATACCTGTTTGAAGTCCTCGTGAAGAAGTGCAGATGATGATCAGTCCACGCCCTTACTATGCTTTTCTTGTAAGGAGTAAGCCATGTGGCCTCCACGTATCCGACAAGGCCTCTCTTCCATGATGTCCTCAATGCAGCAAGCCTCTCTTCATAGCTTTCTTCACTGGTTGAGCAAAAAAGTCCCCAGCATTGGTTTGCAAATAAATCTACACTTTCCTTCGTCTTCAGAATGGATGATGCATGTGCCTCAATGTTGTGTCTGATATGCACCCAACACAAGAGGTGTTGAACTTCGTTGCCAAAAACAGTGCCAATTGCAGTAATGAGGGCCTTCTCACAGTCTGTCATTATTGCCGTTGGCATCACTCCCAAATCTAAACACAATGCCCGGATTTTTCTCATTATCCATGTGTAATGATAAATCCTTTCCGCCTGAGTGAATGCATATGCAATGTTGAACGTCTGGTGAGTGTTGGTGAAACCAACAATCTCCACAAGTGGCATATCGTATCTGTGACAAACATTTCAATAAGACAACATCAATGATAATTTAATAACAATGAAACAACATCAATAAAATTTAAGGACTTACTTGTTTGTCTTGTATGTCGCGTCGATGATTACAACATATGGGAACTTTTTCATCAGCCACAAAGACTCTGGGTTAGCAAAAAATAAGATTGCTACCTCGTCCGTCTTCGTATCCCTCAGAGGATGAACTACATAATTGTGTTCAACCAGAAATGTAAGCGACCACTGAGTCACAGTTAGTTCCCCACGATCCTCATACTGGAGCTTCTGCAAGAAGTTGGCTACTTGTTTTCGGGATGTAACATTGCCCGGAAAGTTTGCTCTCAATTCAGAAACAATTTGTTTCGGTGTCTTTCGACCATCCCCCCACCTCCTAGCACTTAGCTGCTCCGCCTCGGTCATTCGACCCATGAATGCATTTCCTTTAAAGCTAGTCCGTAGCTTATGGTTGTGCCGACCTTCCATCACAGACAATATCCATTTTTCACCATCCATCCATGACTCTTTCTTCACACGAACACCCATAACCTCAAAATTACACCCACACTTCTTGGATTTCGATTTTCTTAATATAGGAACCGGTAATTCTGGATTCTCCTTGTTCACCTTCGGCCTCCCCGTTCTCTAATCCCCAAACCTATCACACACTATACTAATTTGATACGGACTTGAATTGCGCTTCACCAAAGCTATAACAAACTCCTTTCCTCTTTCTTTCGCCCATTCATATAATTCTTCCTTACTATCAAACATTAAGTCCGTAGTAAAGTACTCTGTATAGTCTCTCCCCTATAAATGACAACATTTTTTACAATCAAACATTATAGTCTATAAATGCAACTATAAACTATAATTTCAGTACTAATTATGATCTAACAATAATATGAAATATAAACATGAATTAGTTTAACACTAACCACGAATTCCCCGCTAGGGTCCCAATCACCGGTCACCATCCTTGAGTCGTCCTCATCTTCTTCTTCTTCACTTTGAACCAAATCATTTTCCTCGTCACTATCCTCACCACTATGATACATCTTGCAATTTGTGTAGTTACCTGTTATTTCAAGTCACGAAGCCTTTGAAATTACTCAAAATCGAATTATGAATGATCTTCATATTCAATCAAATAGCTACATTTATAAGACACTACAAACATTAAGCTTCGATGGAATTAAACACAATTTTTCACAAGTGAAATTAAACAAATAAAAGCATATATTCACTATCATTTTATTATACTCGAAATCCTTAACAACCTTTAACAATCTAGAAACAATAAATAAATAAATGCATCTACTGTCTACACACAAAATTAATTAGAATTTAAAAGCATTAATTTGAAGTCATCCACTCATCTAGAACATGAAAACAAAACACCAGACTCCCCAATTTGATATAAGCTGTCTAAATTGATATGTTGAAACTATAAATTATCCTATCTCCAATTTCAAAATGGATACAATCAAGTGACAATGATATCCACTGTCTAAGACAAATCCTACAATGCTACTATCACGTGACAAATTGACAATGAGTATCAATTTCATTGATTTTGCAATTTTCCCCCCTAAGCTGGAATGTATAGCTCATACAAGCACAATATGATTTTATTACAAGTTCAAGTGCTAAATGCTTCAATTTTTAGTACACATTATCCTTGTCAAGATTTTAGATCTGAAATTTACAAATGAATGTAAAATTACCAACAACTCAGCAAGAACAAGATCTGGGCAGGTGTGGATCTGATTCGTGGTCGACTTGATTGGTCGTGGACTCGTGGCGTTCCCGCGGGTGGGCTGGTGTGGTGAGTCAACTTCTCCCGTGGAGACTAGAGGATGGAAGGGATAATAGAAGGGGGTCGGATATGAAGACTAGGGAATAGAGCCAGCCATAGAGGGGAGAATGGAGCTGCCGGCTGGAGACGACAATGGAGAAAGGAGCCGCTGAAGATGAATGGCGAAAAAGAAGGCTGGAGGTTAAAGACGCGGTATTAATGATTTAGCCGTGCGCGTAGCATAAGCGCACGCGTTAGTGGGCCGGAGTTAGCCGTGCGCGTAGCATAGGCGCATGAGTTAGTGGGCCGGCCCATTATCCATGCGCGTAGCATAGGCGCACGCGTTGGGCATCAAATTCTTTCTAGTTTTTCTAAAATGCCCATTCTATCCCTGTGCGCGTAGCTTAGGCGCACCAAACTGTGCGCCTAAGCTACGCGCACAGAATCGCGTCCGTTTAGTCAGGAAACCGCGTGTATTTAGCCTCTGCCTATCATTATTATTTTTATTTTAAAAATATTTATAAAATCATTAATTCCCTAAATCTATACTATGTTGTTCGGAATATTATAAAATGAAACAAATTATTAACCCAATTTTTTTTACAAAAAGAAAAAATGAAGAAAACTGTAACACCCCCAGGCCAGTGGTGCTACAGTGCCATAATCCGGAAGGATTATAAGGCGGGTGAAAAGAAAAATGCAAAACATAACCCATATATATAATATCAAAAGCAGCACAGCGGAAAACCTGTCCAGAGTTTGAAACCACCAACAACTTAACATACTGAAATACAACCATTTATAAACCAACAACCAAAAACCAAAACCAATACAATAGATACAACCCATTCAAAGTCCGAAACCAAAACAACACGTGCAACAAGTCAAGTCCAAACCAAAAGAGTAGAGTTCTCGACTCCAAAACCGACGGTGATCAGAATCCTCCTTGCTGGCGATAAATCTGCAAACCCTGATTGACTAGGGGACCCGATACCCCAACCAACCGCGGCACGTAAACCGAAGCTGGTCAGTCTTTTGAAAGACTGGCAAGACTCTTCAAGCCAAAACAGTTCAAAACACATACATATATCACCAATCAACTCATAACAACGACAACACGCCACACAATATATATACATATATATATATAATATCATAACTATACTTAATCATATCAACCAACAAATGCCAACCACACGTCAAAACATATACACACTATCACATACCATTCATTACACATCCTTATCCAACTCTTCACTATACTAACCTCAATCAATCCATCCTCAAACTCATCACAAGCATAAACGGATAAAACGATCCAATCCAACTTCACTGACACGTCCAATCCATCTTTCTCTCTATTACTAATACCTCAATCAACAACTCTATGCACATACACATCTCTTCCTACTGACTTACAACCAATGCTAACCAATTATACTGAACTCCCTACTGCACTAACACATCCAATTAACCTTCATATCAACAAACACATAAGCATCAACGAGACAATCATCACATAATACAAACATAACAAAATAACGATCCAGGCCAATCACCCTTCCTGTGTCGCCTGTTCGTTAACATAGACCGCAACCCATACATCTCAAATTCAACCCTTGTTGGCCCACACCCTCAAGATGGGAAACCAACCTCCACACTTAATCAACATAACCATCTTCCTGCAACTAGTTACCACCAACAATCATACCAACAGAGATTCATATCACAACTAACTACAATAACCAACATTTGACAACAAGTCAAACTAGCCAACAATAAATATCTAACATAAAACCAATAACTAAACACACAGTCAATATTTACCAACACAACCACTAAATCAAACGACAACAATCATCATCACGAAACCACTTTAATCAGGTACGCAACCAACATCCAACACAAAACCATTTAATCAGGTATGCAACCAACATTCAATACATAATCAACACACAACCGCCAACCCTCCAATCCAACCTCCGTCTCCACCACCACATCACCGGGTGAGACAATTCACAATACCTCCGTCTACACCACCACATCACCGGGTGAGACGATTCACAATACCTCCGTCTACACCACCACATCACCGGGTGAGACAATTCACAATACCTCCGTCTACACCACCACATCACCGGGTGAGACAATTCACAATACCTCCGTCTACACCACCACATCACCGGGTGAGACAATTCATCATCCGAAACCAACTATCCATCACCACACCGACACCAAATCAAACACAAACGACAATCAAAATCACATAATCACACATCATCACACATCATCACACGTCATCACACATCATCACACATCTTCACACATTATCACACATCATCACACATCTTCTCACATTATCACACATCATCACACATCTTCTCACATTATCACACATCATCACACATCTTCACACATTATCACACATCATCACACATTTCAACCAAGCAATTATATAGTCAAGTGATCCAATCAATCCACAACAATCAAACCACAACAATCAAACCACACAATTACTAACACACCCACACATTCACACACACACACACACGCAATCTCAACACACAACTACTAGCACGCACACAATCCAACACACAACCGCCAACACACACAGGTGTCAACAAACACACACATTTTCAACCAAGCAATTTCACAACTAAATATCCAATTTAATTTACTTAGACAAGGTTAAATCAATTACTGAATCAATATAGGGACAAAAGAAATTTTATAAAATATACGGAGGGTTAGCAAGATTTATCTTGCCTCAAACTCGACACAACGATCTCAGGGACCTCCAATCAGCCCGAACAAACATGCGAAATCAATTCGAACAAATCCCTGACATTAATTACTCATCCAATCCAATACTAACAAACCCCCAATTTCAAACCCTAATATCAAACCCTTAATTAATTAGGCAATTCATACCCAAATCAACCCAATCTCAAATATTCCAGATTCATGCCTTTGCTGTACAAACCATATATAACCAAATTCATCCCAATTACTTCGAAATAATCAACTCAGCAAAACCCCCAAATTCAAACCCTAAAATAACCATACCTCCAAAACCAATTCAGCAAACACCCGAATCACCCTAATTCCAACAGCTCCGGGGTCTTGTTGTTTGCTGAAGATCGGCCCCAGTTCGGGCTTCTTCGGCGCCGGAACATCACCCCCAGCAGCAGCACACAGCACAACATTTGTGCATCGGTTCGGACAACAGCTCGGTTCACGGTAGCAGCTCGGACAGAGGAGGAGGAGGCGACTTCGGGTTGGCTCACCGGAGATGGCTCCTCTCGTCGTCGGAGCACAGCAGCGACAACCAGCAGTAGCGACCACCAGACGAGCAACGGCGGACATCAACAACACGCAGCAGGATGAGCAGCACCGGGTCGCGAATTCGCTGGAGAAGAAGGAGGAGCAGTCGTCGGTGGTCGAGCTCGCCGGAGGAGAAAGCTGGGCACAGGAGAAGGATCGAATCCGCCGGAGGAAGGAGTTGGCTGCTCAGATGAAGAAATCACACGGGAGAGAGAGAGACCACCGAGAGAGAGAGAAATCAACCACAAGGGATTTATCCCCAAATTTCTCATTTTTTCCTTTATTAACAAATCTCATAATTAATTTACCCTTATTCCATTATCCTTATCTTATTTGGGGTATTTCAAAAACTTATTACTTGTTAGCAATTTTGTAAGAAATTATGTGACAATATACCCAAAAAAAACAAAGCGTTATGGATATGTACAAATCAATCCATATAATATATAAAGTTACATAAAACTTATATTAACTGATTAACAAATTTAAATTATTTTGTATATTAATTTCATCTTTTATTCTACCAAAAAGTAGCTTTAAAGTGAATCATTTATATTGTTATAAATATATTTAAGTAATAAAATTTTAGTAAATCGATAACCAAGATGACCAGAAAATTAAAGTAGACTTTTGAGTTAAGTAAATTCATTTTCATAAATTTATATTGGATATGTTGAGTGAAAAGGTATGGGTTCCTTTGATGACTTTGTGAGTTTTCAGTTTTATGTTTAAAATTTTATTTTTGACAAAAATAATTTGTATTCATGTAAATAAGTAACAATTGTAAAGATTTGTATTTGTTGATTCAAAATTTAAAACGGTCTATCTAATATATGTATTAGACTAAAATCTTCAAACATATAATATCTTACACAATATTTTTCAAAATAAGATTTTTAACTTATGTTCTAAATCATTTTAGAGTTTTTTTACATAAACGAAGAGTTAAATATATACAAAAGAAATAAAAGTCACATGCATATAAACATTACAATTAGATTATATCTTATTATATGATCTTATATTTAGAATATTTTTTGGGTCTAAAATAGCTTAAGTTATTCTATTAAAAGGAACACAAATCACTTTCCAATTACCACAATTAAGTATGAATATGCAAAAACAATCAATTGTAAAATAGAAAAAGTGGTTAAAATTATATCGTCGATACATGGTCATATATATTAAAAGTTTAATCGAATTGAACAACTTTCACTATTTATTGAATTATTTATTTTTAAGTTATATAAATTTTATAAACTCATTTTCAAAAAGTAATTTACTCATATATATTGTAATTAGTGCCTAAAAATATTAAAGCGTTAAATAGTTAATAATGAAAGAGTGAAAAAATAAATTCTATTATATCTTTTGCTCAAACAGAAAAATAATTTGTATTCATGTTGTGAAGAATTTAAATTTTGTTGACTATTTAATATAATAATAAATTCAAAAAATGGAAAAAACTAAAAATAACACATCAACAACATGGCCTAAAAACACTCTAATGGCTTAAAAAGTGACAGATTTAGTATATATAAACTAGTGTAATACCGGTGTCATGCACGGGTGTTTAAAACATACATTATATAATAAATAAAAATTATCAATTTTTTAACTTGTTAACAATTCAATAAGAAAAATATAAATATTGAAAATAAATAAACTTAATGAATACTAAATTTATTGAAGACTACTTATACAACATATTTTATTTTGTTTATGTTTATGATGTCTTTATTCTATTTTGTATCTAGATATGGAGTCTTATGGAGGACCTCTTTATATACAACATTTGTTATGGCATTTGATGTAAAATTGTTTTTGTCATAAATCAAAATCGTCAATTAATCTCTGGTGGTAATACAGCTTCAGATCTGAAGATCAATTTAGTACATGTGTCAAGTACAAGATTAGATTTAATAATTTTTTATACAATTTATATTAAACATCATAAAAATACCATAAAATTTAAAATATTTAAGTGTTATTTAAATGTATATGTTATACTTTTATATCTTATTATTGTTATAATTTATTGTATATTAAATGTCTTACATATATGTATCTTAATATAAAAATTAATATACATTATCAATTAATTAAAATTTAATTGTAACATATTATAAAGAATACATTACATGTAATGTGCTCATAATACAAATATCACAATGCGTAAACATATATGTATATATAGAATCGAGGATATAAGCTGAACTCTTAGTATGATTCCTCTAACAGGCTTTTCATTGAAACATTATAAGAAGTTTTTTACACATTTTATATTGCTTAAACAACTATATATATATACAATTGTTAAGAGAATGACATTTTGATTAACTCATATAAAATATTGGACATTCATGGATTATATAATGTTTTGTTAGTCCTAAATTATATGTTAAAAAGTAGTTTTAATTTTATGTTAAATCAAAGGGAACAATTCTATGACAACTATATCCACTGTTTGGTTCAACTTTTTTTCTAATCATGACAATATGTGACAAAGTACACAAATTAATTTGTTATACTAATATAATCAAATTAGTTTACAGAGGGAAGGAATGAAATAAATTGCTCAATAATTGATTAAACAAAATGCTAAGAATTTAGACCTTAAAAATAAAAAATTTAAACTCAAGGATTGGATTCTTGAGAATGATCTCTTTGGTGCGAAAAGTGAATGATACACACTATATAAAATTTATATATAAATAATTTTAGAAAAAATAAATTATGCATTTCAAAATTTTAATGTGCATAAATTTCTTGTCTAAATATGCATGTATATTACATAATACATTGTATGTACATGACTTATGAATTGCATAATTTTTTACCTAAAAATATAAATGATTTTTTTAAATGCCTTATAGTATATGTACATTATTTATATTTTTTAGCACGAGTGCAACACTTTTCATATAATCCTATCCTTTTTTTATAATTGTAAATAGATCAAAAAGATTTTAAAAATCAACAATAACTAAACACCGGTTGTTAATTTTTTAAAACCTACCTAAGTAATAGATGAATTCTTCATATACGAGATCAAAGTTTGAATACTTTTAGGATTAAAAAGCCTCGCATCTCACAACTTGGTTGAATATATTAAGTTTGAATGGACCTCAATGCTAGAAAGAAGAGAATGATTGGTACGATGAAACAATCAAATTTGTTTATATATTAAGAAATGGAGGTTATATATAGTTAAAATGTAAAAACTATTACATTTTTCATATTAAATCATTTGATAAAGAAATATTACGTAAATAGTAGAATCTATATTCTAGTTCTAGATTAATTTACGTAAAATTAGCTAGATTTATATTAGTGTATCAAAGTTTTTAAATAAATATAAAGGGGGGAAACAATAAAAATAATATATAGGAGAGAAAGTCGCGAAAATCCACAAAATGGCTAACCGTTCTTTCCGCAAAGCATTATGAAATTAATATTTTAAAATCCACATAATCAAAACATGTATTATATAATCCGTATGTAAGTTGAGTAGAAAGTATCAATGAATGAATTGATGGATTGATGGAATAACAATAGTAATTAATATCCAATCAAAGTTAGGAAATTTAGTTGAAAGATTTCGTTAATAACTACTTTAAATAAGTTGGAAATAACCTCAAAAATAGAGTAAAAGATTTAATTAAAATATATACTAAAGGAAAAAAAAATGAAATTGATCTTAATTGGTGGTGTAAAACCAAATAGGTTGATTGAATTTACAAAAAAATAATAGATATTTATTATTCTAATACATATTTATTGTAGGTTGTTAAGAATCTAAATAATTCAAAAGGAACAATTATATAAAAAGTTAAATTTATGTTCCTTTTACCAAACAATAGAATAACCTAAGCTATATAAGAGGCTTGAAAATGAAAAGCTTTAAGATGTATTTGTCAATTTATATTTTAATAAAAAATAATATCTCAACAACTTTGATCTAAAATCACTCTCATAGCTAAAAAACAGTCAGCTTTAATATATATATATAGATAAATAGATAGATTTTACTAAATTATATACTTAATGCAAACAATTTAAATAAAATAAACTATTTAATAATATTTTAATAGTAAACGAAATATTTAAAATATGACACTCTTGATCTGTTGGTCAACCCGAACCGCCCGCTAACTTGTAATGACCCGACCCGAGTTAACCTGTTACCAAATTGACCCAATTCCTACTCAATCTGAACCTAAAATGACCTAATCCGAACCCAACCTGACCTGACCGACCCGATTGACAAATCTAATACGAATGGACACAAATTAAAATAACCGATGTTTAATTGTTCTGTATTTGTAAATTTTAGGAGAACCATTACAACTTCATTTTAATTTAAAGATTTTGTTGGTGTGAAGTTCGAATTAGTGGAATGGAATATTATTTATTTAATTTAAAGATAATTTTTTTGTAAGAGAGAAAAAACTCTCCCATATATGAGGGGTGAAAACTGTATGAGCAACTAATATCATTTTTGTGTGCAAATGTGGTGAAGAACTATAGATACTCTAATACAACTAATAAAATAATAATAAAAAATGTAATAGAATATGAATTGTCTGTCTATATTCTAAAACTCCATCGGATCTCATTCCGACCATGTTAGTTATACTGAAAATTTAGATAGAAAAATGTGTTAGGGTGCATTTGTTCATCAGATTTGCTTTATTATTTTTGTTTAACTTCAATCTCAGTAGTGGTCAATTGTAAAGTGAGCTAAATGCCTGGTTTTGAGTAATTTCCAATTTTCATATATACAATTGTGGTGGAATACTTTGCAGTGTTAATCAATTACTTCATCTTCACATTAATCAATTATATATCTACTAAATCACAACCATTTTCTAAATCACATGGTACCCCGTATTAATTCACCCCTTTCTTATGCCGCATGACATCTTGCCATTGTTTCTGTCACATGACATTTATACTACCAACCTTAATTATAATTATAATATATCTTCATATATTCCTCAACTTTATAATTTATGGAAAGTATAATTTTAAACCATATGGATCTCAAGTAATTCCAATGTACCTAAAATTATTTCCTATGTCAATGTATAGATAATATGTAAAATAATTTTAATTTATGATTTTATAAAATATTTTTTAACTAAGTTTATGTTTTCTAAATTAAGATGTAATTTTCTTTCATATTGTTATTATATTTTTTACCCAATTCGTGATGCCTGCAAACAATTTTATCACCCTTTGACAATTTAATAAGTAAAAAACATAAATGCATGATATGACCACAAAATAATGAGAACATGTGTAGGTAGAGAGTTAGGTTCAGGTGAAATAATTTATTAGAATAAAATACAAGTATTAATGTAAATCATCATATTAAAAATATTAACGTATAAGATTAAATGAAAATTGAAATGTAAACATAATAAGTAACAATACACTCATTGTGATACCCCGTAATTTTGTAAGGTTATTTTGGGAATTATGGAATTTTCCCGAGTACCCGTTGTGTACGTCGGATTTAATTCAGGTAGCTTGAGACATTCTGTAATGTGCTCTGTATCTGTAATATTTTTCTCAGTGAAATAATATACAGACAAGGTGCCTTAGATTTTAATTGTCGTTCGCGTACGATAATTTTTATCCCGGTTTAACGCCTGGTTCGTTCAAAGCTGAACGGGCGGGAAAAGGGAGAAACGGCGACCGCCGTTCAGAAACGCCGTGGTTGGGCCCGAGGAGTCAGCGTGTCAGCTTCTAGCTGGCCGCGACAGACCTGGCAACGGCGACTGCCGCATTTACGGCGACCGCCGCGTGCCCGCCGCAGGCAAAAACGGCGACCGCCGTGATTGTCCAGTGGGCATTGCCCATTGGTCGCCGGCGGAAATCGAGGGCGCCGATCTTGCTTTCGGCCGCGTCTCAGGGTTTGGTTGAACGCTTCACACACTTTGGCTATAAAAGGAGGTGTTGGGGGTAAGGTTTTGAGCCATCCCAGCACCAAACCTCTGCCAAATTCGCCTCTCGCCGGAGTTGTGTTTTTGCCGGAGTTTGAAGGTCTCGCCGGTGTTGCTTTAGTGTGGTTCCTGAGTGCCTTTGTGAAGCTTTTGGTTAGCCTTGGAGGTTAGAAGCCAAAGCAAGTCGAAGGAGGCCTAACCACTCGTGTTTTGGGGTGAGTTTTCTCTCGTTCTGTGTCATCTGAATTCGTCACGGCGACTGCCGTGTTCTTCGCGGCGACCGCTGTGATGAATACGGCGACCGCCGTGTTCTTCACGGCGACCGCCGCCAAGAACGGCGACTGCCGCCAGAGCCCAGAACGCCTTCGTGGCTTTGGCTTGGTTGGTTGTCGTCGTGACGTCTTTCCTTTCGTATTCTTTCGCCGTGTTTAGATTCGTACTGTTTATGTCGGATCTAACTTAGGGTTCCTTTTATGGGTCGACTCGAAGGTTGTTGTGCTGTCGGAACTATACCGTGTCGAGCCCGGAATCCAGTTGACGTCGTTAGACTATTCTGCGGATTAAGGCAAGTGGCGGTTCGCTCTTGCTCATTCGTTCTATATTTACATTAATTATCAGTAGTTTATCTGAGTAATTAATTTGGAATGAATATTCTGTTTGTCTGGAAACGGTTTTGTTAAACTGTTTTGAAAATCATATAATAGGTTGTATATCTGTTAGAACAACGCTATTATCTGTGATCGCCTTTCGGGCCTTTATGTGGATTTATCCAGTAACTGTTGTTGTGCTATATTGTTTAGTTAGCACTAGTGGCTAGGAACGCTATGTACCTTGAGGGGGTTTAGCTGTTTCTTTATAACTGGTACTTGGTGGTTCATCCCCAGTACTTTCTCTTTGGTCATGACCATACCCTTTCACAGGGTAGGCGCACTTCGCTAGTGCCAAATCTTTCAGGGTTCATCCCTTCTATAACTCTTGTGAGGAGATCTGATATCTCTTGTGAGGAGATCCGATATCTCTTGTGTGAAGATGTAAAAGCTTATAACGTAATGCTCGTTTTGGAATTTAATAAGATAAGTGTGTGAGTGCACATGATTAATATACCTTGGGCGAGTAGTGCAGCTAAGTTCAGTGCAGCTAGGAAAACTCGTCTTGACTTGAATGTAGTACGTTCTCTTTCCAATCTGGATTCGTTGTAGGCGATGAGGTTGGTCGTGAACCGAAGCATCTCAGTCAGTTTTAAATCATTGTTGTATGATCCTGTAATCATTCCAGATTTGTCATATTTCCTTAAAGACTCAATCTCTTGGAGTCTCTTTTCGAATCGATTTCTGTGAAGATGAAGTCTTCCAGAATCTTCTCTCATGCATACCTCTTGTTGTTATTCCGTGAAAGTGCCGAGTTATGTATCCTCCCTTCGGTTATTATTCGAGGGACAATGATAGTAAACGGTTACGATCACTCGAACCATTCTGCTTTTTACCCTTGCTAGTCTATTCAAGTAGACTAACCCACGAACATTGTTCTCCGCATGTGGGCTGGTGTCATCCGTTCGATTCGGCACATCAGATAGAGTGAAGATTTGAGGAGACTAGATTGACTATGAAGACGACGGTTGTTTTTGGATGTTTTAATAATTGCTTTTAATCAGGTTGAGATCCTTGGGCAGGTGATCATCACGATCACAACCCCATTTGTAAAATTTTTTGTTTGTCTTCCGCTATACTTTGTTTGAACTCTGTGTTTGGCCTATTCGGGATTGGGTTGTAATCCCGTAACTCTTGTTTCCTCGACAATGTTATGTTTTGGAATTTATTGCTTGATCTTTGTGTATCAATTGCATTTCATAAATTGTATTTATTTGGTAAAGCCTTGGGTGATCTCGGTAAGGAACACTGGGGTCACTGGCGGTAATACCTTTTCAAAAGGGTTAAGTTTTGGGGGTGTTACAGTTGTGGTATCAGAGCCAAAGGTTTTAAAACGGGTTTGGGATTTTATAAATCATTTATCCGTTTTTGAAAATGCTTTAAAAAGGGCTCTGAATTTTCAAAGTGAAAAGAATTTTCAAAACACCGTTCATAGTCATGTCTTCTGTACAGTCTGATATAGTAAGCTTGCTTCTATGTCTAGAAAGACTAATTCCTTTCCCGTTGCCCCGTTTGATATGGGTGCATTCTGTTCTCTTCAGAGGAACCCGGGAGAAGCCGAGGTGGTTTCACCATCTCTATCTAGGCTTGATTCCCAGTTCGCTCGTTGTGAGTTGAGGTTGTAGAACCTAGTAACTCGGTTCGAGTCCATCAATAGAAATTACCAAGTTGATCTATTCTAAGTTGATTTTATTACAATAATTATATCAGAATGATATTAATGTGATAAAATCTTTGGAATTTGATCGGTAAACAAATGGTAAACACGAGGAACGTTATCTGTGCTGGTGTTGGGCCAAGCAATGACCCCAGACTAAATCCGAGGAATGTTGCAGACCCATCATAAGAGCGTGAGTCTGTCTTCCATAATAATCCTGGAGGCAACGACCCAGCTAGGGACAACGCTCCAAGGATATTTGATAAAGCAACTGTTGCAGAAATTCGGGGAATCGGCATGCAAGCGATTGCCGACGCGTTACGCCCGAATGTGCATCGGGCACAAGGAGTGCCAGTATCTCGAGAAGTTCCGAGGTTTGAGGAACAAGAGAATCAGGTACTACAAGGAGGCGTGATCAGGAATAGAGGGGAGTATGGCCGAGCTCTGAAGGCCATTAACTCTATGAGACCTGACAGTTATGATGGAAAAGGAGAGCCAGTCAGAGTGGCTCATTGGTTCTCACATATGGAACGGTTGTTTCGTAATGTTGAGTGCACTGAAGCGAAGAGAGTGCACATAGCTTCTCTACAGTTGAAGGAGGAAGCCAGTGAATGGTGGGAGAGTACCGGCTTAGCTGATAGTCCGGTGTTGACCTGGTCAATGTTTAAGACCAAGATGACGGATCGTTTCTTCTCTCGAGCTATGAGAGAGGAGAAACACAAGGAGTTCTTGTATCCTAAGACGGATGGATTGAAGGTGACAGAGCTCGCCACCAAGTTCAATCATTTGCTGCAGTATGCTGAACTGCAGATATCTAGTGAGGCACAAAAGATCTGGTATTTCCACGAATGGATGAGTCCAGACATCAAGCCGATGATGGTGCACCACACATGCTCTACTCTGGAGCAGTATGTGGATACAGCCTACAAGCTGGAGGTGACTCTGGAGGAGTCGACCAAGAAGCGTAACAGCCAGAGGCAAGTGCAGTACCAGCCTCAGGCAAGTGGGTTCAAACGCCCCGCGCCACCATCAGATTTTGCCAAATCTGGCCAAGCAAGAACGAATAAGACTCATGATGAGTCTACGCAACGTTCTGGCCAAGGCAATAATCCGATTCAGTGCTACAACTGCGGTACGCACGGGCACAAGAGCAATGAATGTCTGAAGGACAAAAAGACATGCTTTGACTACGGAAATGAGGGTCATATGTAGGCGTTCTGTCAGCGGAGGAATGTGAAAGGAGCTGAGTCACGGCAAGGGTCTGTTAATCAGAACAACCGACCCAAGTTCAGTCCGGTGGAAGCTCCTAGCCCTTCAATGCAGACGACTGCGCAGAACAAAGGGAAAGCCCCGATGGCTTCAGGAAGTCAAGGTCAACGCCTATACGTAATACGTGAGGCGGATGGACCCTATGCTCCTAATGCTTAGAGTACTTTGTATCTGCATTACACTTTTGTTAATGTGTTGTTGATGTGGGTGCTACCCAGACTTTCATTTTGGATGGTTGTAAGTTAAGTGGTATGTGCAACGAGGTTGTGAACCTTTTGTTGTAACTCTTCTTATATATGAACATTTGGTTTATACCAAGTTATGTTTCGTTGCTTGTTGATGGGGTAAGGTCTCGTGTTCGAGACTCACCAACAACCTCTGAGGAGATGGCTGCCTATTAATTAGGTGGAGCTACCAAGGATGGGTTGAGATGTATGGACAGCGGCTCATAACAACAGAGGACGCTGGTAATGGCTGGGCCTGGACTCGGAGCCACTAGTGAGTCGTCTGTGAACCATGTAGTGGGCTGGTCCAAGATGGAGACCATTTAGTGGGAACCAATCGTCTGTCGGATTGTCAATTACCATCAAGGGTAAGAAATTCAAAGCGATTTGACCTAAATAACCATGGTCCATACGATAATTATTCTCGGTATGGATTGACGGAAGCGTCACAAGGCAGTGATCGACTTCTATTTTTGATATTTCTGTGGTTAGAGGATTTACGGGTGTCTTTCCAGAAGATATTCCTGGATACCCCAAATCGTGTCGTGGAGTTTGCAATTGATCTCGAGCCGTGTACCACGCCGATCTCTGAGGCACCGTACCGGATGGCTCCTATTGAGACGCAAGAATTGAAGAAGCAACTCAAGGATCTTCTTGACAAAAGTTATATAAAGCTGAGTGCATCACCTTGATTAGGAGTGCCCTAGTTTTATGTGTCAAAAAGAAAGATGGACCGTTTCGACTTTATTTTGACTTTCGAGAGTTGAATAAAGTCACGATCAAGAGCAAGTATTTGTTGCCAAGGAGTGATGATCTGTTGGATCAACTACAGGGAGCAAAAGTTTTCTCCAAGATCGACCTGAGATCTGGTTTTCATCAGCTCAGGATTCGTGAGGATGATATTCCGAGGATTGCGTTTCGGACAAGAGATGGTTACTATGAGTTTGTAGTCATGCCATCTGGGCTTACGAATGCTCTAGGAGTTTTCATGAACCTAGTGCATCGATGTTTTAGACCAGTACTTGAATAAGTTCATAGTGGTCTTCATCAATGGCATTTTGATTTTTCCCGAGCAAGGAAGCTCACAGGGAACGTCTGCGGATTGCTTTATCGGTCCTTAGACCAAGTCGGTTGTACGCAAAGTGGGCTAAGTGTGATTGTTGGATCTAGAAGTGGCTTTCTTAGGCCATGTGATCAATAAGAATGAGGTTATGGTTATTCCCCAGAAGAGTGAATCAGTAGTTGTTTAGAAGCGGCCTCAGGGTGTGAGCGAGGTGCGCAGTTTCCCAGAGCTTGCATGACATTATAGGCGGTTCATGAAAGGATTTTTCTAAGATCTCTCCACCTATGACCAGTCTGTCCACAAGGTCAACCAGAAGTTGTCTGGGATGACAAGTGCAAGACCAGTTTTCAAGAAGTTGAAACAGTGTCTGACTTTTGCACCAGTTTTGGCGTTGTCAGAAAGAATGATGGCTATATGGTCTATAGTTAATGCTTCGAGAAATGAGTTGGGATGTGTCTTTGATGCAGAAAGGCAAGGATATTGCATACGCATCTAGACAATTGAAAACCTATGAAGCAAACTAACCAACACATGACCTAGAACTAGCAGCAATAGTGTTTGCATTGGAAACTGAGGTTACTTGGGTAACCCAGAGGTCAGCAGAAGTTTCCACCAGGAGATTGTCCGTTATATGGCATTCCTAAGACCATTGTATCGGATCGAGATGGCCGATTTATGTCAAGTTTATAGCAAAAACTTCACAAGGCCATGGGAACTGAATTGAGATTCAGCAGCGTTTCATCCTCAGACAGATGGTCAGTCTGAAAGACCATCTAGACCCTGGAGGATATGCTAAGAAGTATACGTACTCGATCATCCGACTAGCTGGGCAGACAGCCTAAGTCAGATTGAGCTCACGTACGATAATAGTTGGCATGCTACAATCAAGATGGCTCCGTTTGAAGCTTTGTATGGTCACAGAGGTAGATCTCAGATTTGTTGGGTTGAGTACGCCGACAAGATTCTACTTGGACCAGAGTTGGTCGAAAGGACAACTTCGAACATTGCTCTGAGTAGACAGAGGTTGTTGACCGCTCAGAGTCGACAAAAGTTTTACGCAGATCAGAAGTGTTAAAGTGTTGAGTTCGAGGTTGGTGTCAAGGTACTTGTCACAGTATCGCCACCCAAGGATGTTTTCAGGTTTGGTAAGCGTGGGAAGCTTAACCCTCGCTACATGGGACCATTCAAAATTCTGGATAGAGTAAGATCTCTAACGTACCATTTGGCATTGTCGCCATCGGCATACCCAGTGTATAATGTGTTCCACGTATCATTGCTAAAGATATTCGTGCCAAGATGAGTCTCGTAGGCTGAGCTATAAGGACGTCGAGATTCAGGCAAATGGTACTTGAGAGGAGATGACAGTGTGCATTCTCGAACGTCGTGTGAAGAGACTGTGCAACGAGATCGTACTGTTGGTACGAGTTATGTGGTCCAGGTCTGGGACTGAGGAAGTTACTTGGGAAACCGAGGTAGAGATGCTCAGATACTATCCCGAGTTGTTTTTCGGCCAAGTTTCGGGGTCGAAACTTCTTTTAAGGGGGAGGTGATGTGATACCCCGTAATTTTGTAAGGTTATTTTGGGAATTATGGAATTTTCCCGAGTACCCGTTGTGTACGTCAGATTTAATTCAGGTAGCTTGAGACATTCTGTAATGTGCTCTGTATCTGTAATATTTTTCTCAGTGAAATAATATACAGACAAGGTGCCTTAGATTTTAATTGTCGTTCGCGTACGATAATTTTTATCCCGGTTTAACGTCTGGTTCGTTCAAAGCTGAACGGGCGGGAAAAGGGAGAAACGGCGACCGCCGTTCAGAAACGACGACCGCCGTGGTTGGGCCCGAGGAGTCAGCGTGTCAGCTTCTAGCTGGCCGCGACAGACCTGGCAACGGCGACCGCCGCAGGCAAAAACGGCGACCGCCGTGATTGTCCAGTGGGCATTGCCCATTGGTCGCCGGCGGAAATCGAGGGCGCCGATCTTGCTTTTGGCCGCGTCTCAGGGTTTGGTTGAACGCTTCAGACACTTTGGCTATAAAAGGAGGTGTTGGGGGTGAGGTTTTGAGCCATCCCAGCACCAAACCTCTGCCAAATTCGCCTCTCGCCGGAGTTGTGTTTTCGCCGGAGTTTAAAGGTCTCGCCGGTGTTGCTTTAGTGTGGTTCCTGAGTGCCTTTGTGAAGCTTTTGGTTAGCCTTGGAGGTTAGAAGCCAAAGCAAGTCGAAGGAGGCCTAACCACTCGTGTTTTGGGGTGAGTTTTCTCTCGTTCTGTGTCGTCTGAATTCGTCACGGCGACCGCCGTGTTCTTCGCGGCGACCGCCGTGATGAATACGACGACCGCCGTGTTCTTCACGGCGACCGCCGCCAAGAACGGTGACCGCCGCCAAGAACGGCGACCGCCGCCAGAGCCCAGAACGCCTTCGTGGCTTTGGCTTGGTTGGTTGTCGTCGTGGCGTCTTTCCTTTCGTATTCTTTCGCCGTGTTTAGATTCGTACTGTTTATGTCGGATCTAACTTAGGGTTCCTTTTATGGGTCGACTCAAAGGTTGTTGTGCTGTCGGAACTATACCGTGTCGAGCCCGGAATCCAGTTGACGTCGTTAGACTATTCTGCAGATTAAGGCAAGTGGCGGTTCGCTCTTGCTCATTCGTTCCATATTTACATTAATTATCAGTAGTTTATTTGAGTAATTAATTTGGAATGAATATTCTGTTTGTCTGGAAACGGTTTTGTTAAACTGTTTTGAAAATCATATAATAGGTTGTATATCTGTTAGAACAACGCTATTATCTGTGATCGCCTTTCGGGCCTTTATGTGGATTTATCCAGTAACTGTTGTTGTGCTATACTGTTTAGTTAGCACTAGTGGCTAGGAACGCTATGTACCTTGAGGGGGTTTAGCTGTTTCTTTATAACTGGTACTTGGTGGTTCATCCCCAGTACTTTCTCTTTGGTCATGACCATACCCTTTCACAGGGTAGGCGCACTTCGCTAGTGCCAAATCTTTCAGGGTTCATCCCTTCTATAACTCTTGTGAGGAGATCTGATATCTCTTGTGAGGAGATCCGATATCTTATGTGTGGAGATGTAAAAGCTTATAACGTAATGCTCGTTTTGGAATTTAATAAGATAAGTGCCCGAGTGCACATGATTAATATACCTTGGGCGAGTAGTGCAGCTAAGTTCAGTGCAGCTAGGAAAACTCGTCTTGACTTGAATGTAGTACGTTCTCTTTCCAATCTGGATTCGCTGTAGGCGATGAGGTTGGTCGTGAACCGAAGCATCTCAGTCAGTTTTAAATCATTGTTGTATGATCCTGTAATCATTCCAGATTTGTCATATTTCCTTAAAGACTCAATCTCTTGGAGTCTCTTTTCGAATCGATTTCTGTGAAGATGAAGTCTTCCAGAATCTTCTCTCATGCATACCTCTTGTTGTTATTCCGTGAAAGTGCCGAGTTATGTATCGTCCCTTCGGTTATTATTCGAGGGACAATGATAGTAAACGGTTATGATCACTCGAACCATTCTGCTTTTTACCCTTGCTAGTCTATTCAAGTAGACTAACCCACGAACATTGTTCTCCGCATGTGGGCTGGTGTCATCCGTTCGATTCGGCACATCAGATAGAGTGAAGATTTGAGGAGACTAGATTGACTATGAAGACGACGGTTGTTTTTGGATGTTTTAATAATTGCTTTTAATCAGGTTGAGATCTTTGGGCAGGTGATCATCACGATCACAACCCCGTTTGTAAAATCTTTTGTTTGTCTTCCGCTGTACTTTGTTTGAACTTTGTGTTTGGCCTATTCGGGATTGGGTTGTAATCCCGTAACTCTTGTTTCCTCGACAATGTTATGTTTTGGAATTTATTGCTTGATCTTTGTGTATCAATTGCATTTCATAAATTGTATTTATTTGGTAAAGCCTTGGGTGATCTCGATAAGGAACACTGGGGTCACTGGCGGTAATACCTTTCCAAAATGGTTAAGTTTTGGGGGTGTTACATTCACTTTATGGGAAAATTTTCCCAAAGCAATCTTTTGCTGGTAAATAAGTTTTCTTTCTCCTATTTCACACAATTAAGGAAATTTAAATACAAGTATTAATGAAAACTTTATTTCTCCCATTTCACACAATCTATACACAAATACTAATGCCCTTCTTCTATTTCTTAGTGTGAGCCTATAGGCTATGCTACGTAAACATATTAAATTTCATTTTACTATTTTGCCTTTCTTATTTTTTACCATTATCTTCTGCCTATATCAATTTCCTTATTTATCAAATATAACTTACCATGCATATAGTAAATTATTATACTAAATATATTACCAAATATAATATTCGTGAATATATTACCAAATACAGTTCATTTTAACAAGTTAATGTCGGTGTGTATATTACTTGCTACTTTTGGATTTATTAAGCCACCAATTAAACTACCACTTAGTATTTTTGGCTTAATATATGTATGCATAAAAACTATAAAATAATATATGTTATATTGTTTCATGACTATATTACTTAAAGTTTTGTTACCTTATATGGAATAAACCATTGTCATGCATATCTGCAAAAGAAATTTAATTTGTTTAGTCGCCTAATCCTTACTTACGAATTTATTTAAGCAACTTAATCCTTCCCCAATTTTTTAGCATCCTAAAACAACTTAATTCTTATAATATTATATTTTCGTTAGTCAATAACATTTTATGTTAAAAATTATTTATCGCTAAATATATAATTTATATTTATCCAAACCCGTGCACGGGGACATATACTAGTCGTTAACTAAAGTAGAAGTGATTGATGTCACTTGACCTTGACCCAAGTCATCTTTCATTACAATCTTCTCCGAAATCCCTCACTCAGTCACTTGTCATTATAATTTTATATAGATTTTATTCTAATTATGTGATTATATTTTTCCAAATCTTGCTTGCTTTTTTGTATATATATGACATTATTTCGTACAAGATTTTTATATCAATTTTTTTAGTGTGATAATGCTCTTAATAAGCTGTTTTTATTTATTGAAATAAGGTTATATATAATTTGGTTTATTTATCTACCTACATAAATGTATCTATATCATAATTTATATTATTGTAATCTAAATCCAAATTTTATAATACTAAAATATCTATGACACATGTCATTTTCATAATTTGCCACATCATTTATTATACTTTTGTAATATAATAATTATATTATGTTTATCTCCAACTCTTGTATGACAATATTTTATATTTCAATTTTCAAAATATACTTCTGTAATTCATTTACATATTATGTTGTAAGAACAATTATGTTAACTACATATATTATTATGTCATACAATTTTATTATGTCATACAATTTTATAAATTATTATCTTCCTTCGTTTTATTCAACAATGTACGAATATAGACTTACGTGTCATTCTAACTTTTGAATTTTGTTAATCAATAATCGTTATTTGAATATTTTAAGTGACATTTTTAATGAGTTGTAAAGATTGCTCTTGAAAATTGGGCAATCTAACCATTTCTTTTCTCATGTCTTCAACTATTAGGTAAAATAAATATTTACAATTAACAAGTGTTAATAAAAATTAAAAATTAACTAAACAAAGAATTATTTTATTTCTAGCAATGACACTCTTAAACATCTAAAATGACATTGATTATCAAACAAAAGAGTAATACATATAACAATCTATTATATTAAAATATCTATCTTAATAGTCTTTATTGTTATTAGGTACTTCATTATATTATCATACTTTATGTTAAATAACTTAAGGTGTCATCAATTTGATAAAGAATTACATTATTTAACTATAAAAAATTTCTAATTGCGAAATCAATATTTTTTTATAAATATAAAAACAATAAATTTATTATTTCATAAATCGTGCGAGGCACGGGGACTATACTAGTTTTATATTACCTTGATAAAAGTTGCTTAGTTAATTTTGTGAAACTTTTATTATAGTTTCTGGGTTTAACAAGTTTAACTTTCATAATTATATTATAATTACTACAAATAGTTTTAAATTTTATTTAATCTATTATAAAAAATAAAAGTTTTTTTTCTAATTAAAAAATCTATATTTAACAATAATATTTTTAGCCAATAATTTAACATCTTCTTAAGGATTTATTCATCCACTTTAAAAAATAATTTCCAAATTTATACATTTAGTATTTGTCCATAAACGGACACTAAAAAAATCGAAAATAAAATAGGAATTAACAATCTCGTAGTCGTTGATTTAGATATGTAATCACTTTGACTCTATATATGGCAGGAAAAGTAGGCCAAAGCTAACATGGGAGGTTCTCGGCCAATCCTTCCGATGTGGACTATTTGGGTAAATTTTCCGTTTTTTCTTGCACCTTATTATAAGTTGTGATACATTTCTCGATTGTTTGGTATTGATATCGAGTATTAGCATTTTTCTAAGTATAAATAAATAAAATAATTTATTTTAAATAAAATAAATTAAAATATTTCATCAATATTTAACATTTCATCAATCTAATTAACTAATTAAAAACTTAACTTTAAACAAAATATTTCAAACTCATATTTAATATGATTAGTACTCAAGACTTTCAATTTTTCTGGTAAAAGACCTACTATTTGAAATAGGACCAATCTATACCATACATATTTCTTGTATCACCTAAAAAATATTCAAATGATATAAGATTTTCAATTTCAGATATAAACAATAGAAAAATATAGAAAGAAGAATAAAAGATGAGTTGATAGGAATTGAACTCACCTATTGTTAGCTTTTTACACAAGTTTCAATACAAAAATCACTAATCCAAGATGTTTTTCTTGTTATTATTCTTTATTTTTATCTTATACTATAAAGTTTAAAAAAATTAAAGGGAAAAATCCAACACGGTATAAGGGGTTCGCCAGAGGGGAGCAAATGATTCTTCTCACCTAGACCGTCTAGGCGAGAAGAAGCTTCCGATGTTATGGAAGCAGCAACATCTTAGGAGATGACAGATGCATGAAACATAATTTTGGGTTATGCTTTGTAAAATAAGGCACATAACAAACTATCAAACACCATCACAATATAGTAATAAGAATGATCGTATACCATATATAAATCCAACTGAAATGGGGAATACCTAAAATTACATAACACGTTTATATCATCCATTTCTATCTGTAATAGGGCTGAAGTGTAAAGTTTTCTTAGGGTGTAATACGAGAAAGCTTGATTTAAAAAATGAGGGATATCATGAAAGTTACCCTACATATACTTTGATCATTGATCACACTTCATTTAGTTTTAATTTTTTTCATTTTTTTAATTTAAACAGCTTATTAAGAGCATTTTTTTAATTTTCATTGTTGGTCCAAGCTCACAAACTTTATACTATATACGGAGTATATTTTTTGTATAAAAAATATTTATATTTATTACATGTGCACCTTTACTATTACTTTACTATTGGATCATTCAAGTGTTAGTAATTAGAGTGGGAACAATTCATTTAGAGTCAACAATTCCTATGCAGCAGAAGAATAACAAAAACAGTGAATTCAAGACAAAAGATAAATATAATACTTAGAACGAAAACCCAAATTAACAACTACATTTGAGAGAAAGGATTTGCGAAAGTGTAATTAACTATTGCTTACAAGTTACAAGTCAATAGCAATCAAATCCACCTAGACCAACTCCAGACATGCGAAAGTTGGATGCTAGCAATTAAGTCTCATCAAATTCCAAACTAAAACGATGACAGTTTCTTCTGTAGAACAATTTTGCAAAATTGCTAACTCTAAAGCAATCACCTTGAAGCTCTTCCCACGAACTTATAAGTTATACCTACCTTCTCCAACTAGCCCTTAGAAATTATGATGTGAAATCACTTGATTGTCACGATCTTAAAGAGCAAAGACTCGCCTTGGCGTGCAAGAGATCTCGATTTTGAATTCTGTCTTTAACGAAGCATAACTTTTGCTACGAAATTCCAAATTGAGTGATTCTAAAGCCTAAATCAAGATCAATAAGTCTTCATAAACTCCTCCAAATTCACGCAAAACGCACGAGTGGAACTCCAAAAGGACTGGTGCCCTAAATCAGGAGGTAGTGCTAAAAATGGGAAATCTGCGTGATGGATTGGATTCGAATTGATGGATTTGATGAACACAATTATCTTGATGATTTGAATGTTCGATTGCTAGAAAAATAAGAGTGTTTTGGACTGAACAATTTGAAAGTAACTTAGCCAAGTTACTCTCAAATTCAATGTAATTTTTATTAAGATAAGATAGAGTTTAGAAAAATTAGTATTAAATATACCACTTTTGCCACCCAAATTACACAAGTGCACTTCTTTTTTTAGATATTGTAGGAATACCCATTTTACTACCCAAATAAGGGTAAAATGGGCCATTCACGTAATTTTGAGCCTAAAAAGAAAACATAAAATCGGTATTGAATTTACCTTTTCTTCCTTTAATTGTAATGTTTATTATAATGTATTCTGAAAAAGAAAAAGAAAAAAGAAATTGGTGATTTTACATGATGTGACACTTGCATGTTTTCAACCAAATTGGTGATTTTGACCATTGGAAATTGTTTTCAACTTGTATCAAGCTGAACCCATCAATTGCCAAATTAACCAAATTAATTGTCAAATTAATTGCCAAATCTGAAATGCTTAACCAAATTAATTGCTAACAGGTTCGAAATTTTCAACCCATTTTCAACCCATTAATTTGAACCCATTTTATATTGCTAACAGGTTCGAACCTCTTTACTGTTTCTCTTCCCCCCCCCCCCCCCCCCCCCCCAAATTCCCGGCGAAATGGAATTCTCGGCGAGCTCTGTAACCGCCCTCAACCTCTGCTAACCTCCCTGAACTGTTCCCAACTTACCTCAACCTCTTATATCCTCCTCTGCTTTCGCTGGAACCATTGAAGCCCAAACAAAGAAAGAAAAGAGAATGACTGTTACCAGAGGTTCTAATGATGCGACACCGCAGAAGAAAAGAAAAAGAGAGGTGGATGAAGAAGAACAAGGTGGTAAGAGGAAGGGAAAAGCTGCTGTGAAGAAAACCCCTCCATCTGCAAAACCCAAAGCTACAAAGAAGAATAAGAAATCAGAGAGCGGTTATTCTCTGAAGAAAAAGGAAGTTGTCGCTCTTCTGAAAAGGTGGAAAAGCATGAAGCCTTTAGCTTTCAAGGAAGATGTAAGTAAAAAAAACTCTCAGAAATGTTGAACATTTCAATTTGTGCATCTAGGGTTTATTGATATCCCGACACTGTTGTGTCCGTAACTTATGAAACTTCTGTTATTCTATTGTAGATTAAGTACTCGTTCTACAAAGGCGACCCTTTATATGGAAGAATCAATATCAACTGTAGGATTTCATACGTGCGTGATATTGAAAACAAATTGACTGGTACAGATTGGAGAAGGATAATTGCAAGCCCTTTTGGAAATGTAATGAAAATGCTGCGTCAGGTTACATTCTCTTCCCAAACTGTACATACTGTTCTTTTTAAGCAAATAAAATCAAAAAAGAAGTGGGAGACCTGGTACGAGATAGGTGGTAAAGAGTTAAGGTTTTCAATGAAGGAGTTTGCATTGATAACTGGTTTAAATTGTGGCCAATTGCCAACAGAATCAGTTGGGAAGAAGAAAAGGAAAGATGTACAAGTGATGGAGAAGTTCTTTGGTGGTCCTGCTGGTCCTAAGACCTCAGTGCAAGACTTGTACGAGAGGTTTAGGGATTATAGACTGCTAGATAATTACAAGTTGAAGATGGTATTGCTTTTGATAGTTGAAGGTATTTTTCTTGGAGCAGATAAGAAGAAACTAGTTAAAGCTGAACATGTGAAGCTGTTGGATAACATGGAAAAGTTTTGGGATTATCCTTGGGGAAGAGTTGCTTATAAAGAGTTGCACAAGTCTTTGACAAAATCTCTAGCCAGAAGAATGCTTACTGTTGAAAAAGCTTTGCTACTCTCTGAAGATGCAAGGATTCCCTATACCATTCAAGGAATGCCAGTTGTGTTTCAGGTATATTAAATTAGTAATTGCATTTGCCTATATATCCCTGACTAATTTGATAGTGTTGGGTGGTGGGATTTAAGTGTTTAAACATGAAGTGATACCTATAAAGTAAATATTTGAAGTTTGAGAAACTGTTGGATCAATTTTAAATCAAAGGATTGATTTGTTATATGGAATTTGTCCTGAAATCATGCAAACATTTGTATGAATTGTTAAAGTTCATACAAGTTTTAATATGCTTGACTAGTTACCTAGTAAAGGGTGTCTGGATTTGAAATGTTAAAGTTCATACAAGTTTGAATAATGAAAAAGTTGTGTCTATGTAGGTGTGGATATGAGAATGTGTCTAAAGCTTTGGATTCCAATATGCTTCCAAGATAAATGAGACAGATATACCCTGAGGTCTTCATTTGTAACACCCCGGGCCAGAGGTGCTACAGTGCCATAGTCCCGAAGGACTATAAGGCGGGTGAAATAAAAAATTTGCAAAACATAACCCATATATATATAACATATATCAAAAGCAGCAGCGGAAAACCTGTAAAACCTGTCCAGAGTTTGAAACCACAATCAAACTTAACCTACAGAAAATACAACACTTTACAAACCAAAAACCAATACAACAAGTTCGACCCATACAAGGTCCAAAGCCAAAACGACACGCACAACCAAGTCAAAGTCCAAACCAAAAGAGTAAAGCTTTCGACTCCAAACCGACGGTGATCAGGATCCTCCTTGCTGACGCTAAATCTGCAAAGCCTGATTGACTAGGGGACCCGATACCCCAGCCAACCACGACACGTAAACCGGGGTTGGTCAGTCTCACGAAAGACTATGGCAAGACTAGCCGAGCCAAAACAGTTCAAAACACATACATATATCACCAATCAACTCACAACACCAACAACACGCCACACAATATATAATATCATAACTATACTTAATCATATCAACCAACCAATGCCAACCACACGTCAAAACATATACACACACTATCACATACCATTCATTACACATCCTTATCCAACTCTTCACTATACTAACCTCAATCAATCCATCCTCAAACTCATCACAAGCATAAACGAATAAAACGATCCAATCCAACTTCACTGACACGTCCAATCCATCCTTCTCTCTATTACTAATACCTCAATCAACAACTCTATGCACATATACATCTCTTACTACTGACTTACAACCAAAGCTAACCAATAAGACTGAACTCACTACTGCACTACACAACAAATTCAATTAACCTGCACATCCATAAACACATAAGCATCAACGAGATAATCATCACATATAAACATAAAGAAAATAACGATCCAGGCCAGCCACCCTTCTGGTGCCGCCTGTTCGTTAACATAGACTGTAACTCATACACTCAAATTCAACCCTTGTTGGCCCACACCCTCAAGATGGGAAACCAACCTCCACACTTAATCAACATAACCATCTTCCTGCAACTAGTTACCACCAATAATCATACCAACAGAGATTCATATCACAACTAACTACAATAACCAACATTTGACAACAAGTCAAACTAGCCAACAATCAATATCTAACATAAAACCAATAACTAAACACACAGTCAATATTTACCAACACAACCACTAAATCAAACGACAACAATCATCATCACGAAACCACTTTAATCAGGTACGCAACCAACATCCAACACAAAACCACTTAATCAGGTATGCAACCAACATTCAATACATAATCAACACACAACCGCCAACCCTCCAATCCAACCTCCGTCTCCACCACCACATCACCGGGTGAGACAATCCACAATACCTCCGTCTACACCACCACATCACCGGGTGAGACAATTCACAATACCTCCGTCTACACCACCACATCACCGGGTGAGACAATCAACACACACTACCACCAACACCTCCAATCCAACCTCCGTCTCCACCACCACATCACTGGGTGAGACAATCAACACACACTTTCCGGATGAGACTTTCACCATCCAACCCTTGGCCCTTAACGACGTAGGCGTGCACCCTATGCGGTTTGGTGAGACTATCATCACCTGACCCTTTGACCTTCGGGGGTTCATACCCACCGAGGCCCTCACATATAAGGACTTTCACCATTCGCCTCCTGACCATCGGGGTTCACACCCACCGAGGCCCTCACATATAAGGAATTTCACCATTGAACAACATTCCACCACCACACCGATACCAATCAAATAAAATCATATACGACAATCAATCAAATATCACATACGGCAAAGGCTAACACATATTCACATACACACACAATCCAACACACACACTCACACATTCAATCCAACACGCACATACGATCCACACACACACACACACACCTTCAAGCCAACACACACACACGATCCAACACACACACACACATTCAATCCAACACACACATACGGTCCACACACACACACACCTTCAATCCAATACACATACACGTGTCAACAGACACTCACACTCAAGCCAACACACACACACGTGTCAACAGACACTATCAACAACAATCACAAACACATAATCACACCTTAACACACCTCATCACACATCATCCAAGCCATTATATAGTCAAACAAACCAATTAAAATAATAGCTCAAGCAACGGTAAAATTAAACATAATCAGTTTATAAAAATATATAAGTTAGCAAGGATCCTCTTGCCTCAAGTCGAACCGCAACGACGACTCCAGAGATCTCCAAACCACGCGAATGAACCTTCCAAAAATCAGCACTACACATTCACCAAAATCAACCCCAAGCTCACGAAATTGGCTCTTCAACTGCCCACAAAGAATATTTCAACATCAATTCGGACTACACACAACATCAATTCGAACCACAACATCAAATCGAACCACAACATCAATTCGAACATAAACCCTAAAAATTCAGCAAAGCCTCAACCAAATTGAAATTAATCCAACCCATAAGCTCACCTTGTCGACAACTAAGCGGTAGTCACCGGGAAGAGGCTCCTCGTCGCTGGAACCACAATAACAACAATGAACAGCACCTGCACAACCCCAAAACACCACAATTTGCTGCACAAATTCAGCAAAGAAATGGAGTCCGAAAATCTAACAGACCAACACCCCCTTTCTTACCTCGTCGGCGACCACAATCTCAGCCCCGGGAACACCACCTCTCGCCACCGGAAAGCTGCAGTACGACCGGACAGCAGAAGCTCGAACCAGCAGCGACGAGCTCCACAGTAGCAGCTACGAACAACACGCAGCAGGGAGGAGGAGGAACAACGGCGGCGCGGTCCAAGTTGGCACGTCGGAGACGAGCTGGCTGAGCACAGGAGAAGGTCGGATCGCCGGGGAAATGGCTGGGCACAGGAGGGAGAGACCACGTACAGGGGATGAGTTCGGGAAGGAGACAACCGATTATATTGAGGGATTTAGGGATTTAATTCCCAAAATTCTATTTCTCCCACTTAAGTAATATTCCATAATTAATTTACCTTTATGCCATTCTCCTTATCTTATTTGGGGTATTTCATCATTGGTATTCAAATCAATGTCCTGAACATGGACTGCTTCAGTTGTGTTTTGCTGATCCAAAGCTGGAGGTCCTGCCTATTCTCATACCTGATGAATCTGAGAGGAGTTTGTTAAGTGCATGCAGATTCCATGATGAAGTCAAGGACACTTTCTTTGACAAAATAGTATCTGAGGCTATGTCTATGGCTATGGGCAAGGCAAATGCCAAACTGAAAGAGCCTAACAAGGGGAAAGAGGCTTTCAAAGGAGAAGTTAGTGGTGATGCAAGGCAGATGATGGATATCATTAATCAGTTGTGTAACAAGATTGATAAGATGGAACACGGTCTATGTGAGAGGATTGACAGGTTGGAGAGGAACAATGTCCAAGTTTTTGAAAAGGTCCCTAAGAGGAAGAAAAGAATGGTTAAGAAGTCTGAGGCTCAAGCAAGTGATAGTGAAGAGTTTGATGGAGTTGATGAGTATATAGATGATTCAGAAGGTTTTGAGACTCAAGCAAGTGATAGTGAAGGTAGTGACAAGGCTGTTAGTGAGGATGAAGAGGGTCAAGAAAAGAAAAAGCAGGATGAGGATGATGAAAAAAGTGAGTCAGGAAGTGAGGATGAATGTGGAGATGATGGAGGAAATGATGATGGTGGAGATGATGGAGGTGAAAAAAATCATAATTTGATGGATGTTGATACTAAGGTATGACATTCCAGTTATTTTAAGATTTCTACTTTCATAGATATTTTAAAGAAGTATGGTAGGATATGGAGTTGAAGAAACTTAAATTAGATAGATAACACTAAAAATTCTCTATCATTGCAGGGAAATGAAACAGAAGATGGGAACAGTGAGCCCATTATTGAGAATAATCAAGAATTTGTTAGTGTTGGTGAGGCATTTGAACAAATTTCAAAGGATAATGATGTGAACCTAGATGACAACCCTAGAGACAATGATGAAGCCGAAGCTGTGGCCATACAAGAAAATAAGGGTTTGGTCAGCCAAAACGAGGAAGTTTTAAGCCCTAAAGACTCAAGTGAGACTGAGGTATGCCATAAGTACATGTCGAGTGTATTAATGAAGCATGATAGGTTATAAATTTTGAGAAATGTATTGTAGGTTTTAAAAATTGGAATATGCACAACATTTTGAAGTAATATATATTTTTGTGGTAAATGTAACTTCAGGGATTGGAGGAAAATTATGTATTAGTTGGTGTTGGTAGAAGAACTGGAGATATAGTAATGGATGTTGTAGCTGACATTAGTGAGAAGCCAACTGATAAGGATGTAGTGCCTGATGATGATGCTGATGCCCCTAGGGAGCAAGATGAGTTGATACCGAATGTTGATAGTGATAGAACTATCACAGATGATGTACAAGAAGCCCCAAGGGAAGAGCTTACCCAGCAGGTAAGCCAGCAAGCAGAAGTCCAGGTTTCTAGTTCAGTAGCCGTTCATTTATTGAGAAGGAAGTTAGAGAGAAGGAGGTTGGGAAAGAAGGAAAAGGTTGGGAAAGAAGAGGTTGGGAAGGAGGGGGATGAGAAGGAAGAGGCTGGTAAGGAAGAGGTTGGGAAGGAAGGGGATGAGAAGGAAGAGGCTGGTAAGGAAGAGGTTGGGAAGGAAGGAGATGAGAAGGAAGAGGTTGGTAAGGTTGACATTGACAAGGATGAGCTTCAGAAAGATGAGCTTGATAATGAAAAAATTGAGAAGGAGGGTATTGAGGAGGTTGTGAATGTGAAACAAGAGTTTGCCAAAGGCCAAGTTGTTTTTAGCAATAGGAAGAAGGCTGTGGGTCTATCTCCAAAGAAGTCCCCAAAGAAGTCAAGGTACCTTCCCAAGCGTAGTGTGAAGCCATCTGCTTCAGTCCTCTCCCCTTATAGATCTAAGAAACAAAACAACCATAAGGCCAAGGACAATGAGAAGGACAAGGACAAGAAGAAGGAAGTGAAGGGTAAGAGTTTTTGGAAAAGGATCACAAAAAATCCAGCTGTGAAGGAAATGACTCCTGTAATAGAGTGGTACAAGGATGAAAGGTATGTATATCCAACTTATATCTCTCTCATCTAATGAAATTGATGTACTTATATTGTCCTTTATATTGCAGACCTATAGAATTCCGTGGAGTTAGCAACAATTACATTGACAATGATTTCATGGAGAGCTTAATTGAACCAACTAAGTGGTGGGGTAATTTGGTAAGGATGACCGGTTTTGAAAAATATTTGTAAATTTTGTCCACATACTCTATCAATATATTGATTTTGTAATTTTTTGTTGGCAGCACTTAGATGAGGTCCTAATTTTACTTCGCGATGCGCTCCTGAAGAACCCAAGTGAGAATCATAAGGCGACTATTATGGATACTACATGGTGTGAAGACTACAAAGACCAACACAAGTGTGAAATAGGTGGTGTTCCAGTACCAGAATTTCCAGATCGCGTCGCTCGATACTTTAGAGGTGAACTTCCAATTTTTCATGGGAAGAATTGGGAAGAGATGGACTTCATCTATGCACCGCTTTTTGTGGGCACAAACCACTGGGTTGCCATTCAAATTGACCTGGTTAATTGGAGCCTAAGTGTGTTTGATTGCAATGCGAATCTGAAGCGTGATTATGTCGTAGAAGAAGCAGTCGCCCCCATTATCAAGTATCTTCCTAAGTTTGTGAGCAAGCACGAACCTTTGTCCAAGAAATATGCACACCGGGGTGTCTCGGTTCTTACTTACAATGGAAGAGTTGGCAATCTGGAATAGAACATAAGAGCATAAGATATCCTGCTACCAGTTTGTTTTTTACCCGCCACCTAAAATATTAACATAGAATTGACTTTTGTTATTTTTGGTTGCAGTGGTGACTGTGGAGTATACACCGTGAAGTACATTGCGTGGTTGAGTTTTGGAAGTGATGATCTCTCCCTCATTTCAGATGAGACGATCGACTATCACAGATTCGACATTGCTAATAGTGTGTTCGACCAGCAGTGGAAGACAATGTTGAACTATGGACAATAGTGTGTCATCATAACACTAGATTGTGTGAACAATGGTTTGGCTGCGTTGTGTTTGGATTGCAACTTTGATGCATGAACAATGTTTTGCTTGCGTTGTGTTTCGATTGCAAATTTGATGTACGAACAATGTGTTGTGTTTCAACTCTACTAATTCTTTTGTTGTATAAGTCATCCATGGATCTTGTTTCATAAGCATATAAGTGAAAGTTTATACCTTAAGTGACAGGTTTTACATTCAATGGTGGAGAGCAATATTACCTTAACCAAGAACTCTAGACAATTTCCAAAACCCGGTTTTGATTAAAATAAATCGGTTAGTTAAAAACAATTTCCAAAACCCGGTTTAGATTCATTTTAAACTCACCCAAATTCTTACCCTCATCCTACAGATAGTCAGATACCGTATTTTCCTCATCCTTCTCCCATGGCTCATTGAGGCATTTCAAATACTCTAGACAACTCCGAGAATCGATTGAAGGGTGTATTTCGCAGGGAGTGGAGATTGAGAGAGCTCGAGGGCGTAACCCATGGCATACTCGGAAGGATCCAGCAGTGGTGGGAATGTAATGGTAAGTTTGGTATGATTTAGGGTTTCAATTTGGGGAAGTATTTGCTACTGTTTTGTTTCAATGTATGTTCTAAAATACGAATTGAATTGTGGATTTGCTACAGAATTCCGTATTTGCTACTGTTTTGTTTCTGCTTGAAATTTTGTGAATTCTTATATGTGGTTTGTCAAAGTAGCTTGAAACTCTTCTTTCAAAGATGTTTTGATTACTACTGATGAAGACAAGACATAGCCTAAACTCATGTTTATTCATGAGGAGATGGAATACAGCAGCAATGGAGTCCAAATTGATAAGATGTGCATGTGGTGTTGCCTGTCGATATTTCACTTCTATGACAAACGAGAATCCGGGAAGGAGATTTATAAGATGTGTAAATCGGGTGTGTATCTAGCTTGTTTGCTGATATTCATAATATATAGAATTAAAAGTGTTTTTAATTGAATGCAGGTTGGAGGTTGTGGATTTTGGGAATGGTATGACCCTCCACTTTGCCCTATTGTAACAAAACTTATTCCTATGCTAAGAGATGAGATAATCCAGGTGAAAGATGCATTGGATGTGAAAGAGAGTATAATTTCAGCATACGAGGCAAAGCTTGGAATGCTACAGCAGGAAGTGATAAGGCTTAAAGGTGGTGCAAAGAGTGTTATCGGTCATGAAGAAGAGTGTCGAGTTAAGACGTCAAACTATGTTGAACGTGTGCTGAAGGTTACTTGTTTTTTTGTGGTAATGGCTTGTGTAATTAAAGTCTATTTCACTTAGCCTGTTGTAAGCTCTCGGTTGTAAGAGTACTTGTAAGCTATCTATGTCTAGAACTATTTAAGCTGTAGGATTTTATGGGAAAGTGTAAGCTTGAAGGAATTATATATGTTTCATGCTTTAAGCTTTAAGGAATGTTTCATGTTGAACTAGTTATGCTAACTAGTTGTCCTCCTTCTAAAGTTGTACTGCTTATCCCACTCATGGAGTCGAGCAATTTGGCGACAATGGCATATGATACCAGGGTTTGTTGGCCCTGGAGGTGAAATCAGAATGCCATGCTTCTTAGCCCGCATCTTCAATACCTGCTTTTAATGTTATTTTTCTTACCCAAGATGGATGATTTGTGTGAACTCTTTTGACCATATATCATGTTCATAAATCTTAACTTAACTAAGAAGCATAATAAACCACACATTCATAACATTTTGCAAAGGTAGATAAGTGACAGGTTTTACATTCAAAGGTGGCGAGAAAATATTACATTAACTTAGAAGCATAAAGCATCCCATGGTTCATCACTGGATAAGTAACAGACACAAAAGTAAAGTAATATGACTTATAAGAGATCATTTAAGAGTTTGAGATCTCTTATTGGTCATATTAAGCTTACCAAAACCATACCAAAAAATAGCATTGTTCATAACTGGAATATAAAAGATAGCACACTATGGTCTTACCCTTGATCCTCCTCTTGCAGCCCGATAGCACCTCTGGTGAGTATAACCAGTCAGCCCACATCTTGCACATCTCTTGGACACACGTTTGTAGGGTCTCTCCCACCTAGCCTTGTATCTATTCAGCTTTGGTCTACCAGGGCCCCTTTTCCATGGTGGTGGCAAACATGCGATTTACGAGACGGACAATGGAACATCCCATTGCTTGTGTGGGGGGACCAGATGGATGGTTTCCTTGTAAACTTCTTTCAAACTGTTGTTGCTATAAAAGTGAGTAACCAGAGTAGTAACATCAACACCCCTATCCTTTGCTATTGCCATAGCATGTGTGCATGGAATTCGATCTTTCTGAAAAACATTGCATTGGCAAGTTAGTCGGCGAATATTCACTTCGTACTTATTCCTTCCATCTGTCACCTCTGCTTCAATATCACTTAGCCTATGGACACTCATTGTCACAGAAGCCGCATACCTTTGATCCATGGTTTTGGTCACAGACCTGGTACTTACCTCAGCCCACGTAGCAGCCGACTCCCTCCTTTCACAGAACCAGGTGGCAAAGGTATGCAAGATAACATCAAACAATGGTACAATAGGCCACATACGCTCCTCTTTAAACACATTGTTCAGACATTCTGCATTGTTTGTAATGGTAAGTTTGGTATGATTTAGGGTTTCAATTTGGGGAAGTATTTGCTACTGTTTTGTTTCAATGTATGTTCTAAAATACGAATTGAATTGTGGATTTGCTACAGAATTCCGTATTTGCTACTGTTTTGTTTCTGCTTGAAATTTTGTGAATTCTTATATGTGGTTTGTCAAAGTAGCTTGAAACTCTTCTTTCAAAGATGTTTTGATTACTACTGATGAAGACAAGACGTAGCCTAAACTCATGTTTATTCATGAGGAGATGGAATACAGCAGCAATGGAGTCCAAATTGATAAGATGTGCATGTGGTGTTGCCTGTCGATATTTCACTTCTATGACAAACGAGAATCCGGGAAGGAGATTTATAAGATGTGTAAATCGGGTGCGTATCTAGCTTGTTTGCTGATATTCATAATATATAGAATTAAAAGTGTTTTTAATTGAATGCAGGTTGGAGGTTGTGGATTTTGGGAATGGTATGACCCTCCACTTTGCCCTATTGTAACAAAACTTATTCCTATGCTAAGAGATGAGATAATCCAGGTGAAAGATGCATTGGATGTGAAAGAGAGTATAATTTCAGCATACGAGGCAAAGCTTGGAATGCTACAGCAGGAAGTGATAAGGCTTAAAGGTGGTGCAAAGAGTGTTATCGGTCATGAAGAAGAGTGTCGAGTTAAGACGTCAAACTATGTTGAACGTGTGCTGAAGGTTACTTGTTTTTTTGTGGTAATGGCTTGTGTAATTAAAGTCTATTTCACTTAGCCTGTTGTAAGCTCTCGGTTGTAAGAGTACTTGTAAGCTATCTATGTCTAGAACTATTTAAGCTGTAGGATTTTATGGGAAAGTGTAAGCTTGAAGGAATTATATATGTTTCATGCTTTAAGCTTTAAGGAATGTTTCATGTTGAACTAGTTATGCTAACTAGTTGTCCTCCTTCTAAAGTTGTACTGCTTATCCCACTCATGGAGTCGAGCAATTTGGCGACAATGGCATATGATACCAGGGTTTGTTGGCCCTGGAGGTGAAATCAGAATGCCATGCTTCTTAGCCCGCATCTTCAATACCTGCTTTTAATGTTATTTTTCTTACCCAAGATGGATGATTTGTGTGAACTCTTTTGACCATATATCATGTTCATAAATCTTAACTTAACTAAGAAGCATAATAAACCACACATTCATAACATTTTGCAAAGGTAGATAAGTGACAGGTTTTACATTCAAAGGTGGCGAGAAAATATTACATTAACTTAGAAGCATAAAGCATCCCATGGTTCATCACTGGATAAGTAACAGACACAAAAGTAAAGTAATATGACTTATAAGAGATCATTTAAGAGTTTGAGATCTCTTATTGGTCATATTAAGCTTACCAAAACCATACCAAAAAATAGCATTGTTCATAACTGGAATATAAAAGATAGCACACTATGGTCTTACCCTTGATCCTCCTCTTGCAGCCCGATAGCACCTCTGGTGAGTATGACCAGTCAGCCCACATCTTGCACATCTCTTGGACACACGTTTGTAGGGTCTCTCCCACCTAGCCTTGTATCTATTCAGCTTTGGTCTACCAGGGCCCCTTTTCCATGGTGGTGGCAAACATGCGATTTACGAGACGGACAATGGAACATCCCATTGCTTGTGTGGGGGGACCAGATGGATGGTTTCCTTGTAAACTTCTTTCAAACTGTTGTTGCTATAAAAGTGAGTAACCAGAGTAGTAACATCAACACCCCTATCCTTTGCTATTGCCATAGCATGTGTGCATGGAATTCGATCTTTCTGAAAAACATTGCATTGGCAAGTTAGTCGGCGAATATTCACTTCGTACTTATTCCTTCCATCTGTCACCTCTGCTTCAATATCACTTAGCCTATGGACACTCATTGTCACAGAAGCCGCATACCTTTGATCCATGGTTTTGGTCACAGACCTGGTACTTACCTCAGCCCACGTAGCAGCCGACTCCCTCCTTTCACAGAACCAGGTGGCAAAGGTATGCAAGATAACATCAAACAATGGTACAATAGGCCACATACGCTCCTCTTTAAACACATTGTTCAGACATTCTGCATTGTTTGTAATGGTAAGTTTGGTATGATTTAGGGTTTCAATTTGGGGAAGTATTTGCTACTGTTTTGTTTCAATGTATGTTCTAAAATACGAATTGAATTGTGGATTTGCTACAGAATTCCGTATTTGCTACTGTTTTGTTTCTGCTTGAAATTTTGTGAATTCTTATATGTGGTTTGTCAAAGTAGCTTGAAACTCTTCTTTCAAAGATGTTTTGATTACTACTGATGAAGACAAGACGTAGCCTAAACTCATGTTTATTCATGAGGAGATGGAATACAGCAGCAATGGAGTCCAAATTGATAAGATGTGCATGTGGTGTTGCCTGTCGATATTTCACTTCTATGACAAACGAGAATCCGGGAAGGAGATTTATAAGATGTGTAAATCGGGTGCGTATCTAGCTTGTTTGCTGATATTCATAATATATAGAATTAAAAGTGTTTTTAATTGAATGCAGGTTGGAGGTTGTGGATTTTGGGAATGGTATGACCCTCCACTTTGCCCTATTGTAACAAAACTTATTCCTATGCTAAGAGATGAGATAATCCAGGTGAAAGATGCATTGGATGTGAAAGAGAGTATAATTTCAGCATACGAGGCAAAGCTTGGAATGCTACAGCAGGAAGTGATAAGGCTTAAAGGTGGTGCAAAGAGTGTTATCGGTCATGAAGAAGAGTGTCGAGTTAAGACGTCAAACTATGTTGAACGTGTGCTGAAGGTTACTTGTTTTTTTGTGGTAATGGCTTGTGTAATTAAAGTCTATTTCACTTAGCCTGTTGTAAGCTCTCGGTTGTAAGAGTACTTGTAAGCTATCTATGTCTAGAACTATTTAAGCTGTAGGATTTTATGGGAAAGTGTAAGCTTGAAGGAATTATATATGTTTCATGCTTTAAGCTTTAAGGAATGTTTCATGTTGAACTAGTTATGCTAACTAGTTGTCCTCCTTCTAAAGTTGTACTGCTTATCCCACTCATGGAGTCGAGCAATTTGGCGACAATGGCATATGATACCAGGGTTTGTTGGCCCTGGAGGTGAAATCAGAATGCCATGCTTCTTAGCCCGCATCTTCAATACCTGCTTTTAATGTTATTTTTCTTACCCAAGATGGATGATTTGTGTGAACTCTTTTGACCATATATCATGTTCATAAATCTTAACTTAACTAAGAAGCATAATAAACCACACATTCATAACATTTTGCAAAGGTAGATAAGTGACAGGTTTTACATTCAAAGGTGGCGAGAAAATATTACATTAACTTAGAAGCATAAAGCATCCCATGGTTCATCACTGGATAAGTAACAGACACAAAAGTAAAGTAATATGACTTATAAGAGATCATTTAAGAGTTTGAGATCTCTTATTGGTCATATTAAGCTTACCAAAACCATACCAAAAAATAGCATTGTTCATAACTGGAATATAAAAGATAGCACACTATGGTCTTACCCTTGATCCTCCTCTTGCAGCCCGATAGCACCTCTGGTGAGTATGACCAGTCAGCCCACATCTTGCACATCTCTTGGACACACGTTTGTAGGGTCTCTCCCACCTAGCCTTGTATCTATTCAGCTTTGGTCTACCAGGGCCCCTTTTCCATGGTGGTGGCAAACATGCGATTTACGAGACGGACAATGGAACATCCCATTGCTTGTGTGGGGGGACCAGATGGATGGTTTCCTTGTAAACTTCTTTCAAACTGTTGTTGCTATAAAAGTGAGTAACCAGAGTAGTAACATCAACACCCCTATCCTTTGCTATTGCCATAGCATGTGTGCATGGAATTCGATCTTTCTGAAAAACATTGCATTGGCAAGTTAGTCGGCGAATATTCACTTCGTACTTATTCCTTCCATCTGTCACCTCTGCTTCAATATCACTTAGCCTATGGACACTCATTGTCACAGAAGCCGCATACCTTTGATCCATGGTTTTGGTCACAGACCTGGTACTTACCTCAGCCCACGTAGCAGCCGACTCCCTCCTTTCACAGAACCAGGTGGCAAAGGTATGCAAGATAACATCAAACAATGGTACAATAGGCCACATACGCTCCTCTTTAAACACATTGTTCAGACATTCTGCATTGTTTGTAGTCATGATGTTGAACCTGTCAGTTGAGAAATATGCCCTTGACCACTGATTAAGGGGCACTTTCAGAGCATCTTTTACCACAGCCGGAGTCCTGTTTCTTAGGATCTCAAGCTCGGTCCTATATTCTTCTACCGTGTACGCCTTTGCAACCTTGAACCACTGGTCTTGCAAGCCTCCCCAACTGCACTTCAGCTTGAAGTTTTGTAGCATATGATAAATGCAATATCCATGGCTAGCAAGAGTGTATTGTGTTTTCAGAGCTGCTTTTATACTCAAATGACGATCAGAGACAAAAACCACATCCACGCTATCGGGTACAACAACTTTCTTCAACTCCTTAAAGAAGAAGGACCAAGAATCCTTATTCTCACTGTCTACTACAACAAAGGCCAGGGGGTAGATTTGTCTGTTTCCATCTTGGGCAGTAGCTAGAAGAAGTTGTCCGTTGAATCTCCCTCCTAAGTGTGCTCCATCAACACAAATCACCTGATTTTCATATAAAACCGGTCACCCTATTGCATTTTACCCTCCAGGTCATATTATATAATCAAGACAAACAATAAAGTTGGAGAAACATAAAGTTACCTTTCTCAAACGGGGAACAACCCTGATGCAAGCACCCAAGGCCCATAAGTAGTACTTAAAACGGTTTTCAGAATCTGTTATTATAGCTGTATGTGTGCCAGGATTGACCTCTTTCAACATATGTAGCCATGAGTGAAGTTGACTGTAACCTTCCTCGGCAGTCCCTCGAATAATGTCCTCTGCTAGCACTCTTGCTCTATTGGCTTTGTGATAACTGGCATCGACTCCCAGGCCTTTCATGACAACTTGTATCTCTCTTGCCATTGGTGCATCCTTGCGACTTCTAAACCTGTTACACCAACACCAATAGATAGTCTTTAGACACTTTGCATAAAACTGTCTAAATTGAAATTAAAATCTTCAACAAAAACAATATATACCTATCAAGAATACTCTGTGAAATTACGGAGGCAGTGGCATGCATGTTGTGATCGTGCCTTAACAGCATCCCACATGTATGGTTTGTAGCAAACCTCCGGACAATAAACGCACTAGTACCTATCTTCACTGAAGCACGAAAACCAAATGAACATCCTCTGTTTTTGCACTCCATCACATAACAAGTCTTATCAGACCTCTTCACAAGCATTTCTACACAATTGTCCATAGCATATGCGGCTAACGAATGTTGAAGCTCCTTCTTGGTTTGAAACATATCTCCACACTTGATTGTCTTGGACTTCGACTTGTCCTCCACTTCTTCTACATCCACCAAATTTTGAAAGTCAGCAGGGACTTCAGAACGGTAATATCTCTCTTCGGCTTCATCAATAGCATCCAGATATTCAGGCTTCCCAATATCAACCTCCTCAACGTTGTCATCATACTCAAAATTTTCAATGTATTCCTCTTCTTCCTCGGAAAGGTTGACAAGGTCACAACCTTTATGCTTGGTTGCAGAAATAACAACATCCTCCTCTTCATCGTCACTGCTTAGTGACACAACCTCAACTGTCTTGGCTTTCTTACAAAACCACTTTGTAACAGTGTTAATATTCTGTTTCTCTACACCCTTCACAGACATCCGGACATCCATCCCCTCCACTCCTATTTCATCTTCTAAAAGATCAGCATCTAATATGTCGCTCAACATCTGGTCCGACATTCTTTTTTGGCTTAGTATAGGAGTAAAAGATGCACCATCATTTCCAGGCTGGGATACAGGTTGAGGTGCACTTAATGGAACATCGATCATCTCTTCTTCTTCTTTTGGAATTAATTTAGGTTTTTCTTTTGAAACTCCAGATTTTGGTTGCATAATGGAATGCAAAGCAATTGGCCAAACTCTGTCTTTACAATTTGTCATGTTCAAAAAGATGTATGCTTCTACATCATCCTTATCGCAAATATCAAAGGGAGGAAAGTGCGGATTTTGTAAAGACATGTAACTCATCTTCAAGTCGAACCTGGTAAGATCAATTTCCAGTTTTTCTGCAATCTTAATCTTCAGTGATTCATAATCGATTTTCTCACTAACCATCATCCCCTTCGCCTTTTTTGTTCCTTCATAAATCCAAATCTCATTCTCGCACCTCCACTTTCCTCCACTGATTAGAGAAACCATATACGTTGGAGTTGATCTTCCTGAAGAAGCAAAAAATAAGAAAAGTTAATCAATTTCTTAGTAAAGAAACAAAAAATAAACACAAATAAAACAGAGCACGTGTGAATCTAAGGCCCAGAGGACAGAAATATGACAACTTACCCATAGAAAATGAGAATATTAACAGTGAGAATAACTCGGATGGCAGGTAATGAAGCAGAGGACAAAAATAAAGGAAGAAGAACGATTAACTAAGATGAAGAAGCCTAATGTAATTTTTGGAGGGAAAACAATGATTAACTAAGCTAGCTTAGTTTTGGCGGGAAATATGCAGTGATATGACTGCTACACGTCAGCGTTTTTTATGGCTGAAATTCACTTGGTTTAACATTAAGCTTAATCTCCTTCCGGCTTAGAGCGAGCTTCTCTCCATATATATTTTTAAATTCTGACACACAGTACAATCAAGTTGTATACCCTAAAGCAACAAGTACAAGTTTTATCAGACCCAACTTTTCAAATTCTTTTCTTTTCCCTTTAAATTTCGATTTATAAACTCTGATAATGTATTTTATACCCAATATATAAAGGCAAAATAAAATAAAATAAAATTACTTTATGTTATTGCAGTTATATCCAAAAAAATAAGTACAACTTTGCACATTTCAATACCAAAGTGGTATACCCTTGCAAAATGGCCTAGAGTTTAAATAGGTAAAACGTAAGAGTAAGAGGAAGAAATGGCACGCCCCATGACATGGCCAGCCCTAATCTCTCCTAATGTAATCCTACATCTAAAAATAATTAAATAATGTAAAGATTAAATTCTAGATAGGAAATACCAAAAATAGCAAAAGCATAAACTTTCAGTCTCACAGACTGCCACTAATAGTAAGCTCTAAAATTGAAACTAATGATAAGCATGCAACATCCCTTGCATGTGGGAGAGTCAAAACGCAGCTAAAGTGGCTCCTTTGTCTCTTGAATCAACTCCTCTAAGTCCCTCCAAGTCAAGGCTAGCCATGAGTCATCATTCTCCCCCACTTGGTTTTGAATCATCCTCAATTCGACAAGTAATAAAGGAAAGAATGAAGAAAGTGCAGCCATGGGTGTAGAAACCATAATTTCGTTGGGCACATGGAGATGACAATCATAGTCCCTAATCCCCACTCTATGCCATGAAGTTGATGCACCAGGATCAAGCTCGCAGCCACGCCAATGTCTTTCTCGTCCCACGGCCTCCTCACCTAACCCTTGGCAACATGGGTCGTGTGTGGTAACGTCTTAGCCTTCAAGAGATGAGGAACAAAGTTAGGCAACTCCTTATCCTCCAAAGTCTCTTTCCATGACTAAAGGATTGCAAGGAATTGTGCAATCTCTGTTGATTCTACTCAAGCAGAGAGGAGTCTTATTAATAGTGTTGGAAGATTACAAGAAAGGAAAGTGTACAAAGATTATGATAAGGGAGAATAATGACAATATCAATTAAGGATGTGAAGGGAGAGATTCTAGGATGATTGATTTGATTCCTTGACTAATACCCCCCGGCAAGCTCATGGCGGGAGGCTGACATGAAGCTTGGATCGCAACTGATCAAACCGACGAGTGCTGAGTGCTTTGGTAAAGACGTCGGCTATTTGATCTTCTGCCCGGATATGATGAACAAGCAATTCAAGAGCATCAACCTTCCCCCGAACGAAGTGGAAATCAATGTGTATGTGCTTGGACCTGGAGTTGAGCACTGGGTTTCTGGACATAAATGTAGCACTTAAGCTATCACAGAGGATGATCGGAGGTACTGCAAGCGGTTGACGTAGGTCAAGAAGGAGCTGTTGCAGCCAACTTATCTCAACAGCTGTGGCAACAATGGCACGGTATTCGGCCTCAATACTCGATCGAGCGACTACTCTCTGTTTGCGTGATGTCCAGCAGACAAGAGAGTCGCCAAAATAGATAGCAAAACCAAATTGGGAGCGACAGTCGTCGATGTCCGAAGCCCACCCTGCATCAGTGAAGGCCTGGATAGTGTACCTGGAGCAAGGGCGAATTGTGAGGTTGTGATGTATAGTGCATTTTACGTATCGTAGGATACGTTTAACGGCGGCCCAATGCAGGTCGGTGGGGCGATGCATATACTAGCAGACCCTGTTCACGGCATAGGAAAGTTCCGGTCTTGTGATTGTGATGTATTGAAGAGTGCCAACGATGCTGCGATATAATTTCGGATCAGACAAGGGGTCTCCAGCAGCAGTAAGGTGGGAGTGTGGCTCAGCCGGACTTGAAATGGGCTTGGCTTCTTCCATCTTGGCCCGAGCTAATAGATCACGGACATACTTCTGTTGGTAGAGAAGGAGGTTGCCATTGCTCCGGGTGACCTCAATACCCAAGAAGAAATGGAGATGCCCCAGGTCTTTGAGAGCAAAAGCCTTGTGAAGGCGGGCTGTGAACCTTGCAATAGCTGTGGAGGAGCTGCCAGTGACTATTAGATCATCAACATATATTAATACATATATCATACAATCAGGAGCAACAAGAACAAAGAGAGAGCAATCGGATTGATAAGCCCGGAAACCAAGATGGAGAAGAAATGATTTGAGTTTGTTGAACCATGCTCTCGGTGCCTGCTTGAGTCCGTATAACGCCTTTTTCAAGTGACACACATGATCAGGATGGCGTGGATCAATGAACCCTTGTGCCTGCTCCATAAACACTTGCTCACTAAGATCTCCGTTCAAGAACGCGTTGTTGATATCTAGTTGTCGTATATGCCATTGTCGAGTCAAAGCAATGGAGAGAACTAAGCGAATGTTCGTGGGGCGAACAACCGGACTGAATGTGTCAAAGTAATCCACTCCTTCCTCTTGATGATAGCCCTTTGCAACCAAGCGTGCTTTGTATCGCTCGATCGAACCGTCGGCCTTACGCTTCACCCTGTAAACCCATTTGCAACCAACAATATTAGTATCCAAAGGATGAGGAACTAAGGACCACGTACCTGTGCTTAGCAAGGCATCGAACTCGGATTTCATGGCGGAGAGCCAATGTGAATGTTTGGCAGCTTGGCGGAATGTTTTGGGTTCGTTATCGGGTCTGGGATCTGGTTGAAGTGGGTGTTTTGTGGTGGTATAGGCCTTGGGTTTGAGGGTTCCCGTTTGAGCTCGAGTGGTCATGGTATGGTTAGAGTTATCCGCTGGGCGGAGGTGCAGATGTAGAGAGGGAAGTGGTGGTGGTGGTTGAATGACTGGGGGTGAAGCGTGTAGTGGCGGTGGCGAGGCTGGCTGGTCGTGAGCAGAGTTGTGGGTAGGGGGCTGCTCAGTTTGATGTGGGTGTGCCGCCAAGGGAGCAGGAGCCGAGAGATCGCCGGTCACGACAACAAGGGCCTCCGGTGGTGCTTCAGTAGATGGTGACATGGAGGATGGAAGTTGGTTGGCAACTTGAAGGAGGGACGTGGAATTGGATGGCATAAGAGTAGATGGCAGATGAGAAGTGGTAGGTGATGATATGGATGGGAAGGATGACTCATGGAAGACGACATGACGACTAATGTAGTTCTTTTTCGAGGAGGTGTCGTAACATATATACCCTTTGTGATGGGAGCTGTATCCAAGGAAGATGCAAGGGGTCGTTTTGAAATCCAATTTGTTGGTGCGATATGGACCCAAGTGCGGAAAACATAGGCATCCAAACGACCGTAGGAAGGAGTAGTCGGGAGAGCGTTTATATAGGCGAAGGAAGGGTGAGTCGTTGTTAAGTGTGGGTGTAGGGGTTCAGTTGTGGAGGTAGATGGCGGTGTGGAATGCGGGTTCCAAAAATTCAGGTGGGAGTTTGGAGTGGGCGAGAAGGGTGAGGCCTTTTTCTTGAATGGTTCAATTTCGGCGTTCGACCATGCCGTTTTGTGTGGGAGTATAGGGGCAGGATATGCGATGATGGATACCCTGTGAGGATAAGAGAGTGCTTACATTCCGGTATTCCCCTCCCCAATCCATTTGGAGTTCCTTGATAGAGGCATTGAATTGTGTTTTGATCATGGTTTGGAATTGTTGGAATAGACCGAACACCTGTGATTTGTGAGACATGAAATATATCCAGGTGAAACGAGTACAATCATCCACAAATAACACAAAATAACGAGAACCATGTATAGATAAAGTCGGAGCCGGACCCCAAACATCTGAATAAACAAGTTCAAAAGGAACATCCTTGGACACATGGGAGGATAAAATAGGTAAACGACAACTTTTCCCCAAAGAACATGATTGACACTGCGTGAGTGTATTATTAGACGACATAGGAAGATGAAAACGACTTAGTAAATGACGAAGGATAGGTGGGCTTGGTTGCCCCAAACGATGGTGCCAGTTGGAAACGGATGTGCGTTCACCAACTAACGCAATCGGCTGAGAGGTCAAGTGTTATAGGAGGTTGTAGAGACCCTTGTTAACGATGCCTTTGAGTAGAACTCGACCCTGTAAATCCTTAAGCAAACAATAAGTGGGGTGAAACTCAAGGTATATATTGTTGTCTTTTGTGAGTTTGGTAATACTGATTAAATTTTTCTTCATATTTGGAACACACAGTATATTGGATAGGTGAATAGGACGATTATAGGAAGAGAAAGAAGTGTGGCCAGTGTGAGTAATGGGCAGAGTTATACCATTGCCAAGTGCTAATTGCCCGTTGCCAGTGTAGTCTGAGTCCAAAGATACCTTATTAAGGTCACCGGTAATGTGATCCGTAGCCCCCGAATCCAGATACCAGGCGGAGTCGACGACAGCGGAGTGGGAGACATTGTACGCCACCGGTGAAGAAGGCTGCTGGGTAGAGGGAGATGACTGGAACCGCTCCGCCGGGTGGCGAGAAGGAAAGGCTTGAAAATTGGTTATGTTGAAGCAGTCTTTGGCAGCATGCCCCGGCTTCTCACAGAGTTGGCAGAAAAGGCGAGGGCGAGACGATCCCGTGGAGTCACCGCGGCCGGAGGATGGTTGTTGTTGTCGATTGGAAGATGAGCGAGAGGAGCGCTCAGAACGATGCTGATTTGAGCCACGACTCTGAGAGTAATTGGCGGCCGGTTCAGATGGTTGATACAAGCTCTCTTCCCTACGACGTTCTTCTTCACTGAGAAGGTAGCCAAGAAGATCTTCCGAATGGATGGGTTCGGACTTCATGTGGAGGGCTGCCTTGAAGGGACCATAGGATGGGTCAAGCCCATGGAGAACACATGCTACAAAATCGTCATCCGAGACTGGTTGAAGGCAGTCTGCAAGAGCATCTGCAAAGCTTCTCTTTTGTTCAAAATATTCTACCATAGGTAGACCGCCTTTTTTGAGAGTGGAAAGTTGCTGCTTGAGGTGCATAGAGCGAGCGCGGGAGTGTGCCTGAAACATACGCTCGACGATGAGCCAAGCTTGGCGAGAAGAGGCGGACCACGCAACATATCCGAGCAGAGGAGCAGATATGGTAGTGCGCAGCCAGGGGAGAATAAATTTGTCCCGGCGAGTCAACATGAGGAAGTCGGGGTTTGCTGATGTAGTAGCAGGGGCATCATCGGTGGCCACTGTGGTGACAGTCTCGGGCTGGGATACACCGTAGAGGACAAAATCCTTGAGACCAAAGGCGGCCAGAGCATCCAAAATATTGGAGCGCCAGATGGAGTAGTTGGTTCGATCCAACTTGAAGGAGAAAGACGGGAATTGAAGTCCCGTGTTGCCGGAATCGCCGAGAGCGGCTTGAAGAAGACTGGTGTTGGTGCGGTTGAGCATCCCCGGATTGGTAGAACCGGATCCAGAATCAGTGGAAGAAGGCATTGAAAAAAAAGGGATTTTGCGGAAGAATGTGTGAAAGAGGATCAGAACTTGTGCTGTGATACCATAAAGGATTGCAAGGAATTGTGCAATCTCTGTTGATTCTACTCAAGCAGAGAAGAGTCTTATTAATAGTGTTGGAAGATTACAAGAAAGGAAAGTGTACAAAGATTACGATAAGGGAGAATAATGACAATATCAATTAAGGATGTGAAGGGAGAGATTCTAGGATGATGGATTTGATTCCTTGACTAATAATGACAATTGCAGCGGAAACAAGCTCTCATTCTTCAAGTAATGATACGCTGTGTCTCTTGCAAGCAAGGGAGCACGAGGACAACGATTGGTTGTGCAAGAAATGGACCTACAAGACAAAAAGAGCAAACAAGGCGAGATATCTTCCCACAACTTTGGGTAAGTGGTTAAGGGAAAATTGTTATAAATATGTAACAAATAAGCCTTATGAAAGAGTAAAAAAAAGAATTTGCTCCCTTTGATTGTGTGAGTTACATGGCGAGAATGGCTAAGAGGAGCGCATGTCTCACAATTTCCCTCGAATAGGACTAAGACGGTCTGGTGTTGGGATCCTTTAAGATCCAAATGAGGTTCCTTAGGCCCCTTTGTATCATCCTTTGTCAAAATGTGGAGCTTGTCCGAGGTGGCCTCCTTATTGAGCTCGACTAGCGGCGCCGAAGTGTATGTGCAGAGCGCACGGCTGCAACCTCGTGTGGACCCTCTATGGGCTGGATATGGTCGTCCTCATGATCCATAATCTCCTCTTGGAGGCTGCAAAGGGAAGCCTTGGGCCCCCTATGTTCGTTGTCCTCTGGATCGGTCCCATCATCGCTCGCCGGGGTGGTCATTGATTGCGCCCATCGCGCAACCACTTTCTTGGCCTCTTAGGCCGCCTTCTCAGCCAAGGCCCTCTCACGGTACTCATTTTGCCTGAACTTCTTGTGGCCTGAGTGGGATGAGCGATCGCCTCTTCCCATTGTGCTTGAAGATGTACCGGTTCTTGAAACAATCATGGCTGACCTGGTGATCGAATTGCCAAGGGCGACCAAGGAGCATATGTGTATACTCCATGGAGACGACATCACAGAGTACTTTGTCATGGTAGTCACCTAAGCTGAATTTGATCAAAGATTGCGTTGTGACCATGTTATCGTCGTTGGTATCCGAGAGCCCTTGCAATGAGTAAGGCCTCGGATGTGGTGCTGTGGGCAACTTGAGATGATCAACCACCCTCGTGCTAACTAAGTTAGCGCAACAACCACCGTCTATGACGAAGCCAATGGTTACATCCTCCACGGTACACCTAGAATGGAACAAATGTTCTTGTTGAGCCATGGCTAATGTTGCTTGTGTGGTGAGGGTGTGGCGAGACACAAGAAGAGACTTATGTATTACCATGTGAGCTGCACGAAATCAGCCAAGAAACATACCAATAGATTGCCTCAAGTGTCAAGACAAGGGCTTGTTAGCTATTCAAAACCTCAAAGATTTCAGCAAGGGTAAGGTAGGATAACAAGGTAAGTAATGGAACTTGAGAGAAGCTAAGATAGTAAGGAATTGATGCAAAGAATTCAAGTTTAAGAAACAAGAAGAGCTATGCAAGAAATCCTTAATAAAGATCAACTATGCAAACAAGTCAAGATTAACTTAAGCAAGAATAATCAAGCAAAAAAACCTAGATGCAAGGCTAATCAAGAGAGAAAACATGATTTATGCAGCAAGTAACCACGTACGGAATCAATGTGCAATAAGGAATCAATTTTTGAGCAAGAAACCTTATATGCACGGCTAGAACAAGAAAGGTCAATGTGTGCAAGCTCAAGTATTTTCCTTGCTTGCAATTCACACAATCAAAGGACAATATATTTGCAAGAAAAATACTCATTCACCCTAGATAATTCCGAGTTTTCTAAGTCTTTCTTGATGTTTCTTGGCCCTTGGCCGATTTCTTGATGAATCTCTCTATTTTTGTTGTTGATTGTTAAGCAAGAAAGGAATCAAGTAAGCGATCTGATTTTTTTTTCACTTGACCTCGAATTAGATGAATCAAAGAGAAAATAATCAAGAAAATAACAAGAAGGGAACAATTGAAAACAGAAGAGAACTAGGGTTCAAGATGCAAGTTGTAGAAGCATGAACATTCAAGAACAAGAAATTCAAAACTAGCATGCAAGAATCGAACTAGATGCAAGGAAATCATGCAAGACAACAACTTGATGCAAGAACATGAAAATTAAGCAATCAAAATCCAAACTAACTCCTAAAGGGAAGGACTTGGGGCACAAGACAACCTAAGGCCAAATTAAGGTTTTGGCGACAAGCTTTGGACTTGGCACGACAAAGGGTTGGGCTTGGGCCTATGGTGCGTCATTGGGTTGGCGGAAGGGTATGGTGGTGGTGGTAACACGGTGGTCCAGTGTGTGGTCGAGTGGTGGTGGTGGTGCGGTAGTGGGGGGTTTGGTGCAAGAAAATGTAAGGAAAATCAAGATCAAGTTGTGATTAGGTGATGGATCGAACAAGAAAGGATGTAAAAAGCTGAAAATTTTGAAGAATTGAATGAGCATGAACAATAAATATTTGCCTCAACCTAGGAATCTGATATCACTTGATCTGAAATCTCTTTTTTTCCATGATCTTGAAGAGTAAAGACTCGCCTTGGCGCGCAAGTGATCTCAGTTTTGGGTCCTGTCTTTGGCGAAGTATAACCTTTGCTACAAAAATCCAAATTGAGTGAGTCCAAAACCTGAATCAAGATTAGGAAGTCTACTTGAACTCCTCCAAAATTTACGCAAAACGCATGTGTGGAACTCCAGAAGGACTGTTGCCCTAATTTAGGATGAAGTGTTGAAAACGAAAAATCTGCGTGATAGATTGGATTCGAATTGATGGATTTGATGAACACAATTATCTTGATGATTTGAATGTTTGATTGCTGGAAAAAGAAGTGTGTTTTGGACTGAACAATTTGAAAGTAACTTAGGCAAGTTACTCTCAAATTCAGTCTAATTTTTATTATAATAAAATGAAGTTTAAATAGGTAAACATAAGAGTAAGATGAAGAAATGGCACACCCTATGGCATGGCCGGCCGTAATATCTCCTAAACTAATCCTACGTCTAAAATAATTAAATAATGTAAAGATTAAAGTCTAGCTAAGAAATACCAAAGATAGCAAAAGCAGAAACTTTCAGTCTCACAGACCACCACTAATAGTAAGTTCTAAAATTGAAACTAATGATAAGCATGCAATATCCCTTGCATGTGGGAGAGTCAAAACGCTGCTAAGGTGGCTCCTTTGGGTCTTGAATCGCCTATCTAAGTCCCTCTAAGTCAAGGCTAGCCATGAGTCATCAAATTAAGTCTTGTCAAACTTGAATTGTTTCGTCTTAAAAAGCAATTACCGTATATGTGTAGTATAGGTTTGATAAAGTAAAAAATTATCATTACTTCCATAAGACCTATGAGGATTAATAATTATCTTGATTAAATGCGAATAAGGCCTTATAAATAAAAAATAGTAAACGAAATAATGGTGGTTTTGGAGATGAAAAACAAATAATCAAACAAGTTCAAGGGTAAGTATACATATCAGTATCATGTTGATATATAATTTCTTTTACGTGAATATATAGTGAATATGCAATAATAACATGCGCATTTAATCTAATCTATGACAAACCTCTTGGTATAGATATAAATCATGCTTGATTGTAAACACAAACTCATGCTTTCGTAATAACATTATTATTTCTAATAGCATAAATTTGTATCACAATAAATATTGATGACGACGACGAAAACCCGCAACTCCGGCGATCTCCGGTACCCTCCGATCATCTTTCCCGTAGCCTGCAAACATAGAAAAAGGTCAAAGGCGATGCTTGTCCCCCGTTTCACCTCCGACGCTCAAATCAGTGTTGTGAATGAGGGGAGACTAGGATTTCAGAGTCTTAGAATTGAATGAGAATGAGGAGCGTTCAATTGAAGTTGAGAGAATATCTATACCAAGAGGTTTTTTCATCTAGCCATGTGTGAAGAGGCGCGGTCTCGTGCGTTTGCCCCGGTAACCTTGTCGTCTATGATACATGACCGATGCGGTGGTTTTGATAGCTCGTGTCCATAGTGTATAACTGATGCAATGGTTTGACAACTTGTGTCCAGGGTGCATAACCGATGCAATGGCTTGGACAACTTGTGTCTAGGGTGCATAGCCGATGCAATGGTTTTGACAGCTTGTGTCCAGGGTGCATAACCGATACAATGGTTTTGATAGCTTGTGTCGAGGGTGTATAACCGATGCAATGGTTTTGACAGCTTGTGTCCAAGGTGCATAGCCGATGCAATGGTTTTGACAACTTGTGTCCAGAGTGCATAACCGATGCAATGGTTTTGACATATTGTGTCTAGAGTGCATAACCGATGCAACAGTTTTGACAGCTTGTGTCCAGTTTGGCCCGGAGGCGAATCAGATGAAGATGACAGCTCGTGCCCATGTGGTTCGTAGGCTAATACAAATAATATGGCAGCTCGTGCCTCTGCGGCCCGTAGGCTAATAGAATAAGATGACAGCTCGTTCCCCTACGCCCCAAAGGCTAATAGAATAAGGTGGCAGCTCGTGCCCCTGCGACCTGTACGGTAATAGAAATAAGATGGCAACTCGTACCCCTATGCCCCAAAGGCTAATAGAATAAGGTGTCAGCTCGTGCTCCTGCGACCCGTAGGCTAATAGAAATAAGATTGCAACTCGTGCCCCTGCGACCTGTAGGCTAATAGAAATAAGATGGCATCTCGTGTCCCGACGCCCCAAAGGCTAATAGAATAAGGTGACAACTTGTGCTCCTGCGACCCGTAGGCTAATAGAAATAAGATGGCAGCTCGTGCCCCTATGGCCTGTAGAATAAGATGATAGCTCATGCCCTTACGGCCCGTAGGCTAATAGAATAAGATGACAGCTCGTTCCCTGTAGCCCATAGGCTAGTAGAATAAGATGGCAACTCGTGCCCTTGCGGCCCGTAGGCAAATAGAATTGAATGAGAATAAGGAACTTTCAGAGTCTTAGAATTGAATGAGAATAAGGAACTTTCAATTGAAATTGAAAGACTATGAGATTAGGGTTTTTAGGATAATTAATACCTATTTTCTTTAATAAATCAATTTAATTATCTCATTACCTCCATAATAATCCTCAAGTCCATTAAATATATTGGGTGCATATTTAAATAGGGATAGTAAAATGTAAACAATTTAAATATTTAAAATGATATTTTTACTTCCACATTATCAATAATATAAAAATTAAGCGCAACCTCATCCAAATCAAGCAATTTTAATATACCCTCCTCTCGGATGTCATGAATTAAACTTAACATAATATAATAAGGTGACAAACAATTCCATCAATAAATTATAAGAGATAAATCAACTTAATTTAGTTTTCCAACGTATTCAATCAATTCTCATTGCATTAAACCCATCTTGTAATTATTAGAATCAACAACTCTCGATGTATGATCTAATAACTTGTATTACTCTATTAACAAGCATTACAACCATAGTCGTAATGTATAAACTATACAAAGTAATTAAACATGTAAGCTTAACAGTTTGACGCTACTAAACTAACATGATTTCATACGATATTGACGCAAATCCAATTATATAACCATCTACATCTTATATTTCATCCATAATTTTAAACATAGAGATTTAGCTGGACATGATGAATGAAACAATAATCGGAAAAACAACCTTGATAATGATTAGGCAGAAAAAAACAACCTTGATAATGTAATCCTAACTTTTATTATAAGGAATAGGCATATAGAAGAATGCATTTTTGTGTATTATAAGGAATAGGCGAATAGAAGAATGCATTTTTGTGTATTATAAGGAATAGGCATAAAAACAACATTGATAATGAAATCCTAACTTTTATTGCAGCATAATCGGAAAACGTAAAGGTAATTCTCTTAAACTAAGAACATGGACTAAAAGCAATAACACTGAATGTCTATAAAACTGTACGTAAAGCTTGGAATTACCTAGACATGGCTCGCGGTTGGGTGGAACTGGAAAAAACTGAAACCGACTCGAACCGAATAGGATAGACCTCTTATATTCGATTTCGGTTTGGCAAAACCCAGAGCCGGAATACCGGGTAAACCTCCGGTTCTCAAGTTAAATATATACTTTTAATTTTAATTTTTTGTCAATTTATTTTATAAGTCAAATTAAGTTAAGGTAATTCTCAAGTTAAATATATACTTTTTATTTTAATTTTTACTATATATGTGACTATATACTTTAGGTTTGAAAGTATAAACTTTTTAAGTTTAAAAAATGTGCACTTTATAATATTTAAAAATGTTTTTTTAAAAAGATGCAGATTTAGTGAGAAATGTCGTTTAGGTGAGAACATGAGAATACGCACATACATGCAAAAATCCATTGACATCACAAGATGTGCATGCAATTTTGTCTGTATGTGTATGAGTTTTCACTTACACATAGTCACATATATAGTAAAAAGTATATGAAGATACAGGCAATATCCATGCACATCTTGAGGTGTGTATAAATTTTTGCCTGTATGTGCAAGAGTTTGTTTCCAGTAGCTGAATTTTTGCGTGTATATAGTAAAAATTATATGCACATACGAGCCGTGAGTTTTTCTGCACGGTCTATGCACTTGGATGGTTTGTTTCCAGTACCTGGTGCACTAGCCGTGCATGTTTTTGCACGGTCCGTGCACTTTCTGAGGCGAATTCCTACGCTTACGGAATCTATTGCACGGTCTGTGCGCTTCTCTGCACAGTCTGTGTGTGCGTTGTTTAGTCTTTTTGCTTGCGTTAAGTTTGTTTGTGGTGTTATGACTTGCGCTAACTTGCCTCTTTGGCCAGTTTGTCGATACGTTTAGTGCTTTTTGACCTCATAACTGAGGAGAGACGGTAGCATCCCATGCTATTTGACCTCATGACTGAGGAGAGACGATAACATCCCGTGCTATTTGACCTCATGGTTGAGGAGAGATGATAACATCCCGTGCTATTTGACCTAATGATTGAGGAAAGACGATAGCAACCCATGCTATTTGACCTCATGATTGAGGAGATACGATAGCATTCCGTGCTATTTGACCTCATGATTGAGGAGAGACGATAACAACCCGTGCTATATTAATTTTTGAGCAACTTGTGCTATATTTTTCCTTGGCAGCCCGTGCCACTTTGATTTCTTGGCAGCTCATGCCACTTTGCCTTTGAGTTGCTCGTGCTCACTTGTTTCGGGGTTGGTCTTGCGCAACCTGACAGCTTGTTCCCTTGTGGCCGAAGGTTTACTGACAACTTGTGCCCTTATGCCTCGAAGGCTAATATAATGAAGACTGGTGGTAGCGCGTGCCATTGCGGCCTGAATGCTAATATAATATAACCTAATGGCAGCTCGTACTCTTGCAGCCCGAAGGATAATATAATAAAACTTGATGGCAGCTCGTGCCCCTGCGGCCCGAAGGCTAATATAACAAAACTTGATGGAAGCTCGTGCCCATACGGCCCGAAGGCTAATAGAATAAAGACTGATGGCAGCTCGTGCCTCTGCAGCCAAAGGCTAATAGAATAGAGATTGATGGAAACTCATGTCCATGTGACACGAAGGCTAATAGAATAAAGACCGATGACAGCTCGTGGCCCTATGCTTGAAGGCTAATAGAATAAAGACTGATGACAGCTCGTGCCTCTATGGCCTGAAGGCTAATATAATAGAGATTGATGGCAACTCATGCCCCTGCGGCCCAAAGGCTAATACAATAAAGACTAACGACAGCTCATGCCCTTGTGACCCGTAGGCTTGTTGTTTAAAACAATATGTGCTCTGCTTGTAAAATAACCATATGGAAATCAAATCAATAGGCTAATGGCATTACTCATGCTCAATTGCAATTTAATACTTTAATGCTAATAGCATTTATCGATATAATTACGAATTCAAAAGACTAAATACTTAGCTGGCGTGTTCTCTTTATTGAGCATTGTTTCTTATCATATTCAAGAAGAGATTTAGTAAAGTCGAAAGAGGATACCTTAGAGTTATCCGATTCTGTCGAATCCTCCTTAGCCATTAAACACCTTCCTCTAGAGATTTCACTCAGATCCAGTTCCCCATTTGAGTCATCTCCCCAAGTAGCGAATAAAGCCTTCTTCTTTATAGGCTTGTCATCTTCATTTGAACCCTTTGGACAGTTCTTATCAAGATGTCCACTTTCTTTGCATTGATAGCAAGCATAATCTGAGAGATCTCTCTTTTGGAAGAACTTCTTGAACTTTCCTTTGATGAAGTGCTTTTTGATATGCTTAGTGACAAGAGCGGTCATCTCTTCTTCTTCTTCAAGATCAGAGTTGTCTTCCTCCATTTCCAATCTAGAGAAAGCTTTTGAGATCTTTAGAGCAATTACTTTCTCAATTTTCTTAGCAGAACTCATCTTAAGAGCCTTCCTTTCTTCAACATCAAGTTTCCCTATAATCTGGGTTAAGGGAAGACTTTGAATTCCAAGGGTAGTCTTCAAGATTCCTTGGATGAGAGTGAATTTTGAGTTGATACCGTTGATGATGACCAAATATTTGGACCATTCATCTAGTTTAACAGCAGTATTAGTGAGCTTGGTAACAAGTCTAGTAAAGCGAGAGTGATACTGAGAGATGTTTTCTGTTTCAAGCATTTCGAACATGTGGTACTCTCCTTCTAGAGCAAACTTTCTGCTCTTTTTGAGTTCCTCACTTCCTTCATGCATTTCTTTGAGAGCAGTCCAGATGCCTTTGGCTGTTTCGATTCCTATCACTTTGTCCATGTCTTCTATTGTCAACCCATTGAGGATGGGTTGACGAGCCTTAGTATTCTTTTCCTTGATAGTGTAGTGTTCAGGCTTCCAGTCTGCTTCAGTCATGTCCTTAGGAACGACGCCATCACCATTTTCAATCACGCGCCAACACTGATAGTCAATGGTCTGGATATGGTTCGTCATGCATTTCTTCCACCATTCTTCTTCTCCCTTCTTTCGAATATGAGGCTTGTTGATTGAAATTCCCAAATCAAATTCACTTGCACTAGTCATCTTGAAATCTGTAAACTAACACAAATCTAGAGCGCCTGCTCTGATACCAATTGTAGGATCGTAGATGTTAGTAATCAAATGGAACTGAGCCTTCATAGAAGTTCAGTTCCTTAGCAGCGGAAATAAGTAACTTAACATATTCAAGACAAGTTCCTTAGATTGGGAACCTTTGATAACCAACTAGTTATCCAGGATAAAACTCACTACCTCTCTTTCGAAAGGATTTCAAAGTCTACTTCTTATATTCAAGCTTCGATTACAATCAACTAGAGTAGAACACACAAATTAAAGACTTAAGACATACTTAAGACTCTCTACCTAGTTCGACCTAATCAAGCACAAAAAGCAAGAGACTTATACAATTCTTCTCACAAGAACAATCACCAATTTCTCTTCACCTTCAACTCTTCGTGAATGCGTGAGAAATGAGAGAGTTTGATTACTTTATTTATACATTTCATCCTTGTAGAATAAGATCTACAGCTGGCTGATTTGCACAAATAAAATAACCAAAAGAAATCAGAAAAGATAATATTTGTTACCAAATAATATCTTTCCCGATTTTACATCTTTTTGTTTCCATATAATATATTCAATTATTCTTCTAAAGATATGGAAACAAGGATATCTAAAAGCTTCTCTTCTAAGCTAAAGGATCTACCCTAAACAGCCGTCGCGCTTGATATCTCTTCTAGTTAGCGCGGTATTGAAGTATCGTTGCTCCTGAGTTCCCATGCTAGTTCCCAATCCTGACGTCTTGGTCCTTGTTCTTCATTTCATGAACCTGAGTTCCTTGTTCAACTACACATGTGGAAATATTAATAGCAAAGTGTTTGTCATCGTCAAAACTAGGAAAACTGAAGGAGAGAACTTTCAAGGAAACCAGAGTTCCTGAAAGTTCACATCCTAACACAACCCCTTCTTGCATATTGGAACAACGCTCCAAAGAAGATCCACGACACATAATCCCCCAGAGTAATACATTTCCTTTGTTCTGATTCTTCAGAAGCTTCACATTCTTTTCAAAGCGTGCTCGAGCAAAGTATTTGACTGTTTTTCCCTTGGAACTATTTTTCTCTAACTTAATAGTGAGTAACTGGACATCAACAGGAGCAACATAATCTAATTCTTGTGTTCCAAAAAACTAAACTAAATACTTTTTTGGATCAGAAGTTTGTTCCCTATCTTAAGATTTTCTTATCTAGGCAGGCCAATCCCTTAACCTTACCGGGAACTAGGTCGCCCAAGATCAACTTGGTGCCAGAATTCCCCTTGTTGACCGCTAAGATTCTGCTGTGATAACTCCTTCGGGTTAACTCGATCAGATCCAAATCCAATTGGAACTACTTCGACGCGGACTCGCAGATCCTCCAAGCAAGCTTTGTATAAGAATAGGAATCTCTCATACCTTTCGGATTTCTATCCACCGATACCGTCAAGCCGCGAATTGATCCGTTTCTTGAATTGGTCGATCTTGTCCAAACCCTGGATGATGTGTACAGAAGATCGAAGACCATCGTCAATTCGAGAAATTCGGGGATTACCTCGAGCAACGAGCGATCTTTAAGGCTTTATTCAATCCTCAATATATTGTTCAGGAGAAGCCTCCGATTGGTGAAACAACATGCCATTGATGTCCATACGAAGATCGTGCTCTCCGCCTCTTACAATATGAGAGGAGAAAGGACAATTTGCACGGCTCAACACCGCTAGGTCGATGTGGCATGGTTGAATGACAAATATATTGACTGTATGCTGATTTAGGTCACGTGGTTTCTTTTGATCCGATTGAATACAGTTGTTAGAGCTCCTTACCCTTGCATAGGGGCAAGGCCTCCTTTGTGGCTCGTCAACTTTGGACTTCAGTCATTCCCTTCGTACCCTACGAATGACGCCAATTGTGGTAACATAAATTTGTACCGCAATAAACGACGAGAATTCGCAACTCGAGCAAAGATCTCATTAAATGTCAATGGTGACTAGGGTTTTAGAGTATGAGAATTGAATGAATGAGATCCCCAATTAAGGTTGAAAAAAGCATTAAATACTATTTTTTTCATAGGAAGCCTCTTAATGGACCTTTAGCTTTAATATGCTTTTCCCTCTTGTTTTGAATAAGACTGATATATTAATAATAATAAATTAAAATGGGAATGTGTCATGTGAGAATACATAATAGGATGAGAAATGAGAATAGATCTTAGCCATTGGATGAGAAATAAACCAAATGCTAGGTTTAAACTTTCATTAAAAGGTCATGTGGATGGCACATGACCTGATTTTTTAGAGTTTGACCGGTCAACATGACTGGTCAAACCAGTCACCAACGGTCAACGGCGGAGCTCTGGCGTTGACCGGTCAAAGTTTGTTTTTTTTTGCCAGTCTTTTTAGGCACAATTTTTGACTTGCGACTGCATTGCATTGATTTTTGCTTGTATGTGCATCGATATTGACTTGTATGCTGTATTGAATTTTTTACTATATGTGTGACTTTGTGTATGTGAAAACTCATGCACTTCTCAGCATGTGCATTAGTGCATATGTTTTAGCTTGTGTGTGCATTGATTTTGACATATATTTGCATCTAAATTCTACTTGTGTGCATTATTTTCTTGGGTTGAAATGTGCATGAGTTTTAGCTTGTATGTGCATACATTTTGAAGTGCATGTCTTTTTTTGCTGTATGTGCATCTAAATTTCATAAATTCTGCATAGGGTTTTGACTATAAGTGCAGAATGTGCATATGTTTTGGCATGTGTGTGCATAAATTTTGACCTGTATGTACATCTAAATTCTACTTGTGTGCGTTGTTTTCTTGGGTTGAAATGTGCATGAGTTTTGGCTTGTATGTGCATACCCTTTGAAATGCATGTCTTGTTGCTTGCATGTGCATGTAAATTGAACTAGGCGTGCATAGAGTTTGACTATATGTGTGACTTTTTATAAGTGGAAACTTATGCACACACATGTAAAATCTTATACACTTTATAGAATGTGTATAGGTTTTGTCTTGTAAGTGTATGAATTTTGAATTGTCTGTGCATCTAAATTTAATTGTATGTATCATTTTCTTGGCTTGATATGTGCATGAGTTTTTGGCTTGTATGTGCATACCATTTGAAACACATATCTTTTTGCTTGAATGTGCACATGTCAAAACTTATGCACATATAATGTACAACTCATGCACATTTTCTCTAGAAAACAGTGCATATTTTTTACAATCGTTAGATGCACATACATGTCAATATTGATGCATATACAAGCCAAAATATATGCATATGTCATCTCAAGCAAAAAAATAGTTTTGGAAAAAAGTTGGGCTACGAAAAATTGAATGGAAAAAAATGGTAGGACAAAACCTTATAAAATTTTAATGCACATACAAGTCAATATTGATGCACACAAAAGTAAAAAATGGCGCACATGCCAGCGCAAGTAAAAAGTAGACCCGAAAAAAAATGGGTCGGGAAAAAAACTTAAGCCGGACAACGCCTTATAAAATTTTGATGCACATATAGGACAATATAGATGCACACACAAGCCGAAATGTATGCATATGCCATCTTAAGTAAAAAAGTGGTCCAAAAAAAAAACATTGACCGGTCAACGCCGGAGACCGAAGTTCCGACGTTGACCGGCTGATGACCGATTAATTATCCACTTAAGTGATCATGTGCATGACACATGACCACTTAAATGATAGTCTAATCCTAGCCTTTGGATTTAAAAAATCCAAAAAACTATAAGGTATTCTCAATTCTCACCATAATGTTCATTCTCACTGGATTCACACTCAATTAAAATTAACCTTATAATTTTTACCTTCACAATATACAATAAGCAACGTCTGTTTTCTACTAGGATTTTACAGAATTCCCATATACGATCAATCTAAAAAGGAAAATATATTCCTATGAGTAAAATATAACCTTATTTAAAAAAACATAAATAAATGGGTCATTGGTGTGAGTGTAAGTGTATCTGAGTTCGTGTGTACTCCATATCCTAACTTTTTGTTTCTCTAAATCTAGTGTTCCGTATTGCTCGATATTTTACACCTTAAGAAGTCTCTCTATTTGATGTTCTGTCAATTGATATATTGTGTTTTATTACCCTATATCGTTAAACTCATATGTTATTGATAATAGTGGGTCATTGGTGCAAAATCTCTACTTGGAAAGTCTTTCCTTAACGTCGGCGACGTTTGCGTCATCAATGACCAATCTTGTTCCGGCAATTACCTTTGTTCTGGCTGTTCTCTTCAGGCATGTTTGCTTTTGCACTAGACATTCATTCTTATTCTTTCTAATATTGAAGGAATTAATGCAAATTCACATTCTTACGTATGTTCCCTACTTATATATACACACGGTTTACTTGATCTTTAGTCAGGCTCGAAAAGTTGTCTCTAAAGAGGCAATCCGGGATGGCAAAGGTTGCAGGGACATTGCTAGGAATAGGGGGTGGTGATCAACACTTGGTCCACAAACATTCATCTTTACACTAATCATCAGACCAACGACACACCACCACAAGATGGTAACCGTATCTTAGGTGCATTAACATCTCTAGGCAGCTCTTTATCTTATGCTTCGTGGTTAATTCTTCAGGTATGCTGATCACTAATTTACATTGATTAAGCTCTACATATATACAAAGGTACCCTTTACTAGATAATTGTGTTTATCTATTGGTGACTCGCAGGCCAAGATGTGTAAAAATTACCCTAGCCACTACTCGAGCACAGCTTTGATGATACAGTCAATCATTTTTGCATTAATTGTAAATCACAGCCGGGAAGACTGGAAGCTAGGGTGGAACATTAGGCTCCTAACCGTTGCATATACCGTAAGTTACATGTTTATAAGCTTTACTTTATTCTTTTTAATTTGCAAATGGAGTATCAATATATATAATTAATTGATACCTAGTGTATTTTACATTGTTCTAGGGCGTCATCGGATCCGGGATGATAATTGTGTTTTTGGCATGGTGTGTGCAACTCAAAGGGCCACTATATGTATCTGTGTTCAATCCTTTGATGTTGATACTTGTTGCAATAGCAGGCTCATTGATATTGGACGAAAAGCTATACTTTGTAATTCATGGAATACGTACTTAATTTGTATAGTACATGCATGTGATCTTATGGGTATAGTTTGGTTCATTCTTCAATGTAGTGTGCTAGGTGCAATACTTATCATATGTGGATTATACTTTGTGTTATGGGGTAAAGCCAAGGAGATGAAGAGGATGAAGAAATCTTTTTTGTCTAGGAGCGATGATGATAACAACAGTCAAGGAGTGGTCACGTTGACATCCTTGAAAAACGACATCGATAATGATGAACGAAACGTTGAAGATGAGAATGTCATAAGTGAAACAGTGACTATCCCTTCTTGTGGCGGCAATATAACAACTGATATTGAATCTTTGTGTGTGGAGCCAGGGCACTGATCGAGATGACAAGGAAGTAAAACAAATTTAACAAAGCTCATCATGTGCAAACTGGTAGTAGGAAGGATCAATATTGATTAGCTAGCTAGCTACAATAACCCTAGTATGTGTCAATTAAGATACTGTTTCGTGCAATATTTTTTATTGTTCTATGTAATAGAACTATATATGGGTTTTCAAGTAGCTACCAACGCTTAAATTTTTGTAGTTCCTTGGTTGAATGTAATACATAAATTATATTGGGGATGTATAGCGTATATCGAGTAAACTCTAAAATGTGATTTCACAATCCAAATCAATGATTGGTTCAATCACACACAACTAAACATGCATATTTGATCAAATGAAAACTCACAACTTCAGAATAGTATATATGTTATAGTGCTTTAACCTGCAACTTTCAAATTAATTTCGGTCAACAACTGGTCAATGACGGTCAACATTCGGAGTAAGTTGTTGAAGATGTCATCGTCTTGTATTAACATATAATATGGACCAAATAAAATTTGTTTAGTAGTCACATGCTTAATTTAGGTTTTTATCTTAGGTCATTAACCTAATCCACTCTTTTAATTTTCTACAAATTAGGTTATTTGATATAATGTAATTGTACAATAAAAGTTGGTTCCTTGGCCCATCTAGTACAACGGTATATTTGGTCAGATATTAGCTAGACTAAAAATGGTGTTTTAGGGCCGATTCAGTGCAAATATATTATTCATTATAGATGGTGTTTCATATACATTTGGCTATTAACCTAAAAAGTATGAAGTATTATCAACCATTGGATTAAGGGGAAGGGAGGGGTAAGATTAAGTAACACAGTGACAATTTCATAAATGTCACGAAAGTTTTTTCGGAGCGAAGTTCTTTTTTTCATGATCGCTATGCGCTGTTATCCTTAGGTTCACATATATATATTAGATGTTCATATATATGTACTAGATGTTCAGAAAGCTTATACTAGAAGTTTACAAACTAAATAAACTAGATATATACAAACACACTTTATATTAGAGATTCATTGAGTATATCAAGTATGAACCTCTATTGTATTCAATGTGAACCTGATGAGGAATCATCCCCGCCATTAGTGCCAACCTTTGATGGACCGATTACTAGGTCAAGATTGAAGGAACTACGTCAAGAGCTGGAGACGTTTATGGCACATGATGTATCACATGACGAAGAGGACAAGTCCAAAGTCAAGGCGTTGACTTTATTGGTCAACGTTACCTATGTTTAATAATCTTATTAATTTCTGCATTGGTTATTTTGGGATTATTATTTAATTGTTTTAAGCCTTCTATTTCCGGATAATAGAAAATTAGCTTTAGACGTTTTTGGGAAGCTAGGGCCGGCCCTCTATGGGTATTTAAGGCTCCCTTGTCTTCTTCATTAGGCAGATTTCTCACATTGTTAAAACACAAAAACAGAGCTTGGTTTTTACTTTGAAAACTCGGCTCCCCGTGAGAGTCTCAATCGATTGTTCTTTCCTGCTTAGTTGTTTTCGTCTTTGTCAAGTCCCTCTGGAGTTGGTGATTTCGTACTTCATAAGCAATCCTCTCCGTGCTCCAAGTTCGTCAGCGATTCTTGGTTGTGTGGCGTTGTAGAGATCGGGTTGGTAGATCGTTCGACAAGGTTCCTTGCTATCAAGCAAGCGGGTTTTCTCGTCGTTTCTATTGGTTCTATCTATTATCCTATCCATTAGTTTCCCTTCCGCTATTGTTCTAATCTTGTGTTTTCTTTTGTTTTGAGATCCGTTGCCTAGATCCATCTTCTACACGGCTAACCCCCGTATCAATTGGTATCAAGAGCTTTGCGGCTTCGGATCACCTTTGACGGTTCCAGATTCATCATCAAAAATTGGATCTTCCTGTTTTCAATCGTCAATTGAATTTCTTTGTTTGAGTCACATTAGTGAATTGTTAGTCTGACTGATTGTTTGCTCTTGTTTGTCTTGGAAAGGAGTTCGTTGCGGTTGATTGTGACTACGAGGATCCACAAAAACATACCAAAACCGTCCAAAAATCACCAAAAAATTTCGCCCCCCCCCCCCTTCCTCCATTGTTGTTCGAACCCTAGCTTGGCGAGCAAGACACGACGGCGTCCAGGTTCGTGCGCACCAGAGATCCGGTTGTTCAATTTTGGTAATCTTCAAGATACTTGCTTGATTTTCTAGAGATTTTATTTTATCTTTATGGTATAATATCCCAGAAAAACAAGTTGCCTAAAAGAAAATTATATCAAAAAAAAAAGGGCATTATCGAAATTCAAAAAAAAAAAAAAAGGAGGAAAAGGCATCTGGGATTTTTGAGAATTTTTCAGATTTTTTTTTTTTTTTTTCGAAATACAAAAACAAAAAAAAAATTAGGGTTCCGTTTCAGATTTTTTTTTTCGGACCTCTTTGCCGCCGCAATAGTACCCGGCCACAACCCGACCGGGTCCCCACCGGGTTGCGCTCAGTCAGCCCCACCCGACCCCAACCCGACCGGGTCCCACCCCGGGTTGTTCTCAGCCCCCCCCCCGACCCGGCCCCAACCCGACCGGGTCCAGACCGGGTGAGCCTCAGTTAACCCAGCCCTCACGTACCTGCCACCGACCCGGCCCCAACCCGACCGGGTCCCACCCGAGTTCTCCTCAGTCGCCACCACCCGGCCTTCACCCGACCGGGTCCTGCCCGGGTTCCGCTCAGTCGAGCCCCACCCGGCCTGACCCCACCCGCAACCCGGTCGGACCTTGCCCGAGTTGTCCTCAGTCGAGCCGTCCCGTTCCCCTCTTTTCCGAACCCTTCCGCTCCCTCGGGTCACTCTCGGCTCCAATTGGCTTCATTCCGCGTCGACAACGGTACGTCTTTCTGACTTGCAATTCGCATTTCTTGAGTTCGAAACACATATATAGCCCCATCTTTAGTTACATTTCATTCTTGTGACTATAGTTGTGTCGCTTTCCTTGTTGAGTCGTTCTCTAGTCTCGCTTTTGTTTGAGTCATTTTTTTTCGTCGTACATCTACTTGTCTTGTCTACTACATCTCTGCTTGACCTTGATTTGCTGCGTATCTTGAGCACATAGAGAACTTGTCATTTACGAGCCTACCTTCGCAGGTTGTACAATCACCGAGTGCAAACACTTGAGAGTTTTTTTTTTTTTTCCTAACCTTAACGTCTTTCTGTGTTCGTCTAAGTGGTGATCATGACAGGTTCCGGTGATGAACAGGTTACTGCAAATGGTTCCCATGTCGATATGCAGGCGATGCTACAACAGTTGGCTTCTACAGTCGCGCAGTTGTCTGCGAAGTTTGACTCGTTGGAGACCCGCTCCAACCCACTCCCGGCTGCGCAGGAACACATTGGTCCATCGCATAGCGCACCGCTTCCCGCCACCGAGCCCTTGGTCGACCAAGCCACGGCCTACCAAGCGGCGATGGACGAGCATCGCCAACCGAGAGCCACTGGCACCGACCGCATACGCCCGATTCGGCATCCCGCACCTCGTGATAGGTCTGAGTCCCCTCCTATGTCGATACGTTCTAGTTTATGGGGTGATGATGATATGCATGACTATGAGCGCGAGGAGCGTAATGAGTGGCGTCCTTACCGCCCCCGGAATGACCGCGGACAGCCCCGCCGCCGTGAAGCCGAACAAGACGGCATTGGACGGATCAAAGTGAAGATCCCGGCTTTTGATGGAAAGTGTGATCCAGACGTCTACCTTGAATGGGAGACGAAGATTGAGCAGATTTGGGGTTGCCACAATTTCCCTGAACATAAAAAGGTACAACTCGCTGCTCTTGAATTTACTGGTTATGCTTTGGTTTGGTGGGATTCTGTTGTGAAGGCTCGAAGACAAGCCATGGACCCTCCGGTCAACACATGGAACCAGATGAGAGCTATGATGAGGGCCCGCTTCGTTCCCCACCACCACAATAGAGTTCTCCGCAACCGTTTGGAGACTATGAGGCAAGGCTCTTTAGGTGTTGAAGAGGTCTACAACAATATGCAGATAGCCATGGCACGCGGCAACGTCGTCGAAGATGAAGAGGCCACTATGTCCAGGTATCTACGTATCTTGCATCCTCATTTAGCTGACACTATAGAATTATATCCCTATTCTACCATGACAGATTTGCTACACCAAGCAATTAAAGTGGAGAGACAATTCAAGTCCAGCTATACCCAACAACACCGCACGGTGCCACAACGCCAAAGCTGGCGTCCCGACCAGCAGCAGGGCCGCACCGGACACCAGAGATCCCGCCCGGCAACCGGTCCGCCTCGCGGCAAGGAGCAGAATTCCCGTGGTGCGCACCCCTCTACCTCCACCGCACCACAGCAGCCCATACGGCCCGCCCCTGCAGTTACACGAGGTAACCCTGCTGACCCTCCTCCTAGAGCTAGAGATATCACTTGCTTTAAATGTCAAGGAAAGGGTCATTACATGAAGGATTGTCCTAATACTCGTGTTTTGATGATTAATCATTTGGGTGAGTTAGAGTCTGAGTCTGACACTGAGCATGAAAATTTAGTTGCTAGCCATGATATGAATGAGCATGCCAATGATAATGATTTGGATTTTATTGAATACGAGCATGGTGATTCATTGATTGTTAGGAGGACTTTGTATGTTAATCAGGCTCCTTGTGATGATAATCAGCGTGAGAATTTGTTTCATACAAGATGTCTTGTTAAAGGGAAAGTTTGCAACATGATTATTGATGGTGGTAGTTGTTATAACATTGCTAGTGTTGAATTAGTTAATAAACTGCAACTCCCTACTTTTTTTGCATCCTAGACCTTATAGACTTCATTGGATGAATGATTGTGGTGAACTCAAGGTGAATAAGCAAGCTAAGATTACACTTAAGCTAGGAACTTATGAGGATGAAATTTTATGTGATATTGTTCCTATGCAAGCTTGTCATATTTTGTTAGGTCGTCCTTGGCAATTTGATAGACATGTTATTCATGATGGACGTACTAACCAACATGCCTTTGAGTTTCGTGGTAGGAAAGTGGTGTTGAAACCGATGACGCCGCTTCAAGTGGCTGAGGCTTATGATAAGAAAAGAGAGGCCGAGCGTAAGGATAAGTCCCCAGCCGAACCATCCACTGCCTCCACACGGACCGACCTCACCCTCGCCTCTACCCCTAGCCGAGTGCTCTTAGCATCCAGCAGAGACCACCTGGTAGATTACCTTCCCCCGGACGTCGCCCTCATGTCCCTTTGTCAGGCCTATACCCTGTTAGGTGACGACGACCGAGCTACACTCCCAGCTTCTATCCGGACCCTTTTAGATGAGTTCCTTGATGTCTTCCCGGATGAGATACCCCCTGGCCTACCCCCTATTAGAGGCATTGAGCACCAAATAGACCTGATTCCCGGTGCTACCCTACCCAACCGGCCTGCCTATAGGATGAACCCTACTGAGACCCAGGAAATCCAGAACCAAGTCCAGGACCTTTTAGATAAAGGGTATGTTAGAGAGAGCCGATCCCAGTGTGCTGTGCCTGTCTTACTCGTCCCCAAAAAGGACAATACTTGGCGTATGTGTGTTGATTGCAGAGCTATTAATAACATCACGATCAAGTACAGGCACCCGATCCCCAGGCTCGATGACATGTTGGATGAGCTCCATGGCACCTCCACCTTCTCCAAGATCGATCTTCGCAGTGGATACCATCAAATCCGGATGAAGGAAGGAGACGAATGGAAGACAGCATTCAAGAAGAAGTTTGGTTTGTATGAGTGGCTTGTTATGCCTTTCGGTTTGACTAATGCCCCCTCTACTTTTATGCGTCTTATGAATCATGTCTTGAGATCTTTTATTGGTAGATTTGTTGTAGTTTACTTTGATGATATTCTGATCTACAGTAAATCTTTGGAAGCACATGCAGAGCACCTCAGTGAAGTTTTATCCACTCTCAGAGCTGTACAGTTGTATGGAAATCTGAAGAAGTGTGATTTTTGCACTGACAGAGTTGTGTTTCTTGGTTTTGTAGTGAGTGCTCATGGACTGCAAGTGGATCAAGAGAAGGTGCAAGCCATCTGTGACTGGCCGACCCCGAGGAACCTAGGTGACGTGCGCAGTTTCCACGGCCTGGCTGGCTTCTACAGGAGGTTCGTTCGAGATTTTAGCACCATTGCAGCCCCGCTGACAGAGATCACAAAGAAGAATACTCCATTCCGTTGGGGTGAAGCTCAAGAAAGGGCGTTCCAGTCTCTCAAGGATCGTTTGACACACGCGCCATTGCTGGTTCTGCCTGACTTCACTCGCCCCTTTGAAGTAGAGTGTGACGCCTCTGGCATTGGTATTGGAGGAGTCCTCATGCAGGAAGGTAAGCCTATTGCCTTCTTTTCTGAGAAGTTGAAAGGTGCATGCTTGAATTATTCTACTTATGATAGGGAATTATATGCCTTGTTTAGAGTGCTGAAAACTTGGCAACACTACCTTTGGCCTAGAGAATTTGTGCTTAAAACTGATCATGAGTCCTTAAAGCATTTTAGGAGTCAAGATAAGTTGGATATGAGGCATGGTAGGTGGATGGAATTCATAGAAACATTTCCCTATGTGATTAAGTATAAGAAAGGAAAAGATAATGTTGTAGCTGATGCCCTTTTTAGGAGACATACACTCTTGACTACTTTGGATGCTCGGGTCCTTGGATTCGTTTATATTAAGGAGTTGTATGATATGGATGCTGATTTTGGAGTGATTTATAAGCATTGTGTGGAAAAGGGTTCATTTGATAAGTTTTTCTTGTTTGATGGATTCTTGTTTCGAGTTGATAAGGTGTACATTCCTGTTTGTTCTCTACGGTTGTTACTTGTTGATGAGTCCCATAGAGGTGGATTGATGGGTCATTTTGGTAGAGATAAGACTTATAACATGTTGCATACTCATTTCTATTGGCCACACATGCTTAGGGATGTAGAGAATTTTATCAAACGCTGTGTTGAGTGCTTACAGGCTAAATCTAAGGCAAAACCACATGGTCTTTATACTCCCTTGCCTATTCCTTGCTTTCCTTGGGTTGATATTAGTATGGATTTTATTGTTGGATTGCCTAGGACTAAGAAGGGGAGAGATTCTATATTTGTGGTTGTTGATAGGTTCTCTAAGATGGCTCACTTTATTGCATGCCATAAAACTGATGATGCTAGGAATGTTGTTGATTTGTTCTTTAGAGAGATTGTTCGGTTGCATGGTGTACCTCGTACTATTGTGAGTGATAGGGATGTCAAATTTCTGAGTTACTTTTGGAAGACTTTGTGGGGTAAACTTGGTACTAAGTTGTTGTTCTCTACTGCTAGTCACCCCCAGACAGATGGACAAACTGAGGTCACTAACCGTACATTGGGTACTATTCTTAGGGCTGTTATTAAATCTAATCTGAAAAGTTGAGAAGAAGCCTTACCACATGTTGAGTTTGCTTATAATAGGACTATTCATTCTTCTACTAATATGTCCCATTTTGAATGTGTGTATGGTTTGAATCCCCTAACCCCTTTGGATCTTAAGCCGTTGCCTTTACCGGAACGAGCAGACTTTGATGCTGATAGACAGGTTGAGTTCATGAAGGAGCTGCACGAGCGGACTAAGGCTCGTTTGGAAGCTACTGCAGCGAAGAACGCAGCCCAAGCTAATCACGGCCGGCGTCAAGTGTTGTTCGAGCCCGGCGACTTGGTGTGGCTACACCTGCGCAAGGAGCGGTTCCCGGAGCAGAGGAAGTCGAAGCTGTCTCCCAGAGGTGATGGACCGTTCAAGGTGCTGAAGAGAGTAGGCGACAATGCCTATGTGTTGGAGTTGCCCGATGACTATGGCATGAGCCCGATATTCAATGTCGGTGATCTTACCCCTTATGCAGCCGCTGATGTTGATGACTCGAGGACGAGTCCTTTTCAAGAAGGGGAGAATGATGAGGAATCATCCCCGCCATTAGTGCCAACCTTTGATGGACCGATTACTAGGTCAAGATTGAAGGAACTACGTCAAGAGCTGGAGACGTTTTGGCACATGATGTATCACATGACGAAGAGGACAAGTCCAAAGTCAAGGCGTTGACTTTATTGGTCAACGTTACCTATGTTTAATAATCTTATTAATTTCTGCATTGGTTATTTTGGGATTATTATTTAATTGTTTTAAGCCTTCTATTTCCGGATAATAGAAAATTAGCTTTAGACGTTTTTGGGAAGCTAGGGCCGGCCCTCTATGGGTATTTAAGGCTCCCTTGTCTTCTTCATTAGGCAGATTTCTCACATTGTTAAAACACAAAAACAGAGCTTGGTTTTTGCTTTGAAAACTCGGCTCCCCGTGAGAGTCTCAATCGATTGTTCTTTCCTGCTTAGTTGTTTTTGTCTTTGTCAAGTCCCTCTGGAGTTGGTGATTTCGTACTTCATAAGCAATCCTCTCCGTGCTCCAAGTTCGTCAGCGATTCTTGGTTGTGTGGCGTTGTAGAGATCGGGTTGGTAGATCGTTCGACAAGGTTCCTTGCTATCAAGCAAGCGGGTTTTCTCGTCGTTTCTATTGGTTCTATCTACTATCCTATCCATTAGTTTCCCTTCCGCTATTGTTCTAATCTTGTGTTTTCTTTTGTTTTGAGATCCGTTGCCTAGATCCATCTTCTATACGGCTAACCCCTGTATCAGAACCTTAAGTATAGTTTATAGTTATTAACCAATCACTCTTTGTATATATTTACTATATTAAAATGCATGTTTATTAAATGTGAACCTTTAATATAGAGAAATAGCACCAAATACCCCTCTTTACTAATGCCTTTGCATTTTTAACCTACCCCTTTTGTTTTTTACAAGACTATCCCATTGACTTTTTTTTCTTTGTTTTTTGAAAAAATACCCCCCAAATAAAAAGGTAAATTGAATTTTCTTTTTGTTTTGAAAAATAAAATATGACATGGCATTGATTTCATGAAGAAAAAAAAAGTAAAATGACTTTTCAGTTTCAATTTCAAAATGAAATGTGAAAGTTGCTACAGAAACTAAACAACGTCGCCGGCCAAGGTCTCTCTCCCAGCTCGAGGTGACTCCATCTTCTCCGGCGGAATCCAGCTTTGTTTTGTCCGACGAATTTCACCATTTCCGGCGAGAAGGTTTCTCTTTCAGGTATGATATCGATTCAAACTCCATAATCTCCAGCTTTGTTTTTTGCTAAAAACCCTTCTTCGCCGTTCGAGGTAGCTTAAACCCTTCTTCGGCGCGAAATTGCAGGTTTTCCACAGACGGAGCCCTTCATCGGCGCTTGAGCTCCTCTCATTAAGGCCCAAAATTGCAGGTCTTCCACCGAAGACGCGGACAAAGTCCAGTTCTTCGACCGACGTTCCAATTCGGTCGCGACTCTGAATCATCTTCCTCTTCTGTGTATCTCCTTCGAGCCTTGTAGTTATGTCAAATTTTTTAGGGTTCCAGCCATTCAACGCTGTTTTAGGGTTGCTCTATTGCTGTTCATTTGGTTTTTAGGGTTGATTCACTGTTTTTCGTTTGAGCTGAAATGAAGTGAAGTTGAATGCAACTAATTATATCAAATCAACCTGTGAAATCCGTGTCACAATTGCAGGAATTACCATTGTTTGAACATTTCATGTCAGCGTTGATGAAATATTTGTCACATCGTATAGTTTTATTGTTGAAATGATCAATTAGAATGTCAGTTTTGTGAAACATTGTTGTGTTTTGAAAGTTAAATGTTTTTATTTGCCTGACATTATAGCTCTCTTACTCTCGCAACTTCCTTGTCTTCTCGTGTGATCTCTACATCTGAGTATATTCAGTTAGGTGCTTACAAAAAACTAAAATGTTGATATTTTTTGTTGTTTGTCTATCTCCACCAGTGCAGCTGAAGTGGTGTAGTTTTCCATATTGAAACGGAGGAAATTGAAATGGGTAAAAAGGTAAATTTTGGTTAGCTCATTGTGTGTAGTTTTCCATAGTTCAGATCTTGTCATGTAGTTTTTAAGTATATGTTCATTTTGTTTTTATTGACCTTGTATAATTTGTATTTTTTAGGGTCATTTATTCAGATTTGAAGGGAAAAAATTCATCGACAGAGTCAACCAAAACTGTCGGCGAGAATTGCTGAAAATTATTGAGAAATGCCTCTCCCCTGTGGACTGGCAGAGGATAATAGATGGTCCATTTGGACCTACTGTGAAGATGGTTCGTCGACAAACCTTTTCATGCCAGCTTGTACATTACATTTTATTCTGTCAAGTAGAAACGAGGAAGTTGTGGGAGACGTGGTATGACCTACAAGGACAAATGCTGCGTTTTTCAATGAAGGAATTTGCACTTATGACGGGGTTATATTGTCGCAGAATGAATGATTATGAGATGAGCCCGGATAAAAATGCCGTGAAAGAGTTATTTGATGTACATAATTTGACGTTGGGTGAGCTAGAGTCATTATTTATGCGTACACAGCATGATAGCCCTTTGAAATATAATATGGCATTATTGATTATATTAGAGGGCGTCATTCTTTGGGTTGAGAAAAAGGTTCGCATAAGCACGGGTCATGTCAAATTATTGATTGATATCGATCGATTCACGAAATTCCCATGGGGGCAGGGTTAGCTATATTAAAACTCACCAGGGATTGAGTTCAACGGTGAAGAATAGATTGGAAACGGTTGAAACAAGCAGAGACTCAAGTGCAAGGTTGGGTTACAAACTCAAGGGGTTGCCAATGGCCTTTCAGGTAATATGACAGGATGTAATGTATATTGTTTTGAAGTTGGTATTGTAGTTACAATATATTGATGGTTTAAGTATCATACTGACAAGAAAAACCGCGGTTCAGGTTTGGCTATTTGAAGCTGTTAAACCAATTGCTTCAACGTTTGCACATTTGGTGGATAAGGAGGCCTACCCATGCGGTCTACGATGGTCATCAGATTCACAACCTGATGCGACGGCTGTGGAGTCTTTCTTGGGGAAGGCCACATCCCATTTTATTCCAAATGTGGTGTTAATAGAGGAAGAAGCTGAGGTGGAGGTCTTAAAAGAATGCAAATTTGACGGGGAAGTGAAGGACACTTACTTTGACAAGGCAGTTGAGAAATTTGAGCTAAGTAATAAGAGGTCTATCAATGGTAGAAGAAAAGGAAAGAGTGATTCGGACTCTGCCCCTGCTACAAAGTCCTCAGGCCTGGATACAAGACAGGTGATGTGCGCTATGAAAGAGCTTCATGAGCGTATGATTAATTTGGAAAACCAAGTGGACGCAAGATTTAGTGCTATGAATAAAACCTTGGGCATAATGGAACAGATGATCAAGAAGAGGGTATTCAACAACTCAGGTTCAACAAATGATGAAGAAGACGACATTGAACAAGAGGAAGGGGAGGTAAGATAACTGTCAACAATCGTTAATAAGTTTTGTTTGGGAACTTAGATTTTTATTTCGTGGAAGCTCAAGTATTCTTTCTTGTCGGAATGTAGAATAGTAATGTCATTTTAAAAAGTTAAAATGTCATTGTTTTAAACTTGAGATTGACAGTTACTTATATTTATTGTAAGTTAAAGCCTTTTTTTTGACAAACCGTAAAACAGGAATGTCATAGTTAGTTAATAGAAAATCAATATTTATAAGTTGGATGGATGCATAAAGCTCTGTTTTTGACAAACATTATAGAATGATACACTTACTTATTATTCTTGTGAGTTAAATCTTATTTGTAATTTATTGAAGCAGAATGTTGTACATGGTCGTGATGAGGATGTCGAAATGGATAGAATGGGGGGGTCTGATTCAAATCCCCTACAGAATGACGATGATGAAGGTGCCATTAAAGTCGACAATGGCAATTTAGGATATATGGTTGTTTATCGAGAGCAAAAGGATGATGAAGATGGTGCAGTTCAGAGAGATGATGTTGAGAGTGCAGTAGAAGATGGGGGGGGGGAATGGAGAAACGATGACAAAAGAAGAAGACGATAAGAAAGAAGGAAAGCAAGTTGTAAGGAAGACTCGTTCAAAAAAGAAGAAGGATGATAAAGATGGTGCAGTTCAGAGAGATGATGTTGAGGGTGCAGTACAGGATGAGGGGAAATATGGAGAAACGATGACAAAAGAAAAAAAAGATAAGAAGGAAGGAAAAGTATTTGCAAGGAAGACTCGCTCAGAAAAGAAGATGGGTGATGAAGATGGTACAGTTCAGAATAAGAGGGAAAATAAAAAAAGGGAGGACAAAAGGAGTTGAGGTATGCATCAATAAATCTTCCTGACAAGATGGTCCCTCAGATCACCAACATCTTATTTATGAAAAAACTTATTTGCAGACGCTAGCGGTAGCAACAAAAGAAGCTGAGGTGGAAGGAGAGTCTACCAAAGAATCAATTGGAGTCTCAACAAGAAAAACCAGCTCAGAAAAAATAATTAATACAACTGGTGAATTGAGGGACCATCCTGTCAGGAAGAGAGGACTGTCCAGAGAAGCCGATAATCCCAAACGATTCAAGGTTTCAACGTCCAAAGGAATTTCAAACACGAATAGATTGTGCCGTTGGTTAGACTCGAAGGAAATGTTAGGAAGTTGTCCCTCCTGTCTTGATGATATGAACGCGTGTTTGAGATGTTAATTAAACCATCTTATGATGCAGTGAGGAAATTATTTCTCCAACTGGAGAACATCTATAGAAGAAGTTTTTTGAGAAATTGTTGCAACCAATGGGATGGCTGAGTTCTCAGGTAAGACCCTTTCATTATTTATATAAATTATCGTGGCATGCAGAAAGTCTTAAATTTCTAGTATGACATATATTTTTGGTTTGTAGCACTTGGACGAATGTATGTATTATCTTGGCTGTCGTGTGCATGACAAACCAGTGGCAATATTGGACACCTGGTTTCAGCATAAGTTGGATAAGGAAATGAATAGATGGTTTTCAGATAAGCAAAGTTATGTTGGTGATCGATCTAAGATGAGATACCTACGTGGGGAACTGCCTGCACTTTATGGGAAGGATTGGAAGGACGTGGATCGTATATACCTCCCCTTCAATTTCAAGGAGAAACATTGGGTAGCTCTGGAGATACAACTAAGTAAATGGTGTGTCACTGTATACAATCCCGACGTCAATTTGTTCAAATTGTCGGAAGTCCATAGGTTCCTTGTAGGGTTGAAATATATTCTTCCTGTCATGATAGCACAATATGAGCCCTTGGCAAAAATTTATGAAGATAGGGGGGAAATCCCCTAAATGTGACTCGTGTTCCTACATTGGAGAGAAACAAGAGAGGGTAAGTTGTTTACATAAATTGTTTATTTTTTGGTGTGAAATTGGTTATAATATCAGCAAACCAACTACATTTTTTACTTGTGTGCAGGGGCGATTGTGGCATCTTCACGATCAAGTACATAGAAATGCTAAGTTTCGGACGTCAAAACATCGTGAACGTGGGTGACAAATTTGTGGATGAGTACAGAAAAAGGATAATCGTTAGTATTTTTTATATGAACTAGTTTGACTAGTGGAGGATATCTTATTCACTTTCATGTAAGCTTCACTGTAGTTGGGATAGTGATAGTGTTGTATGATTCCTTGTTGGGTGGTTTTCGCTAGAATTGACTTGTCTTGTTGACAATAACTTGTCTTGAAATTATTTTGGAAAACAATTAATTTTGGTTGGTGCATTTCTTGTTTGCTACTTCGTTGTAGATGCATACTTCATGTCAATGTTGTTCATAATTCTTGCCAGTGAAGTTTCTTTATAATTTGCGTACATATGTTTTTTGTCACATTGTATAATCCTATTGTCAGAAATATCCTTTTGTTTTTGTTGTTTTAGGGTACAAAATTATTTTTTAATATTATTTATTTGTATTTACCATTCTGTTGACCTTTTTAATAATATTTAATTTGGAATAAAAAGGGTAAGACATAACCCTGTTTACCTTTCTTCGAAGTTCGAATGCTCGCAAAAGGCCCTCCGTGTTTATCTTCTAAAATTCCCTCCAAAAGAGGATAATTTCTTCTTCCCCAGAAGGCGACTCTGCAAACATCCATCATTGGGTTCAGACATTTTCTTCTTCCCCAGAAGGCGACTCTTCAACTCCTCCATCTTTCTCTATTAACGCTAGACTCGATTTTTGCTTACTCTTGAAGTCCATTTTTTCTTACCAAGTCCATCTCCACATTTTCTTACTTACTCCCTCCATCTTTCTCCATTAACGCGACTCTGCAACTCCATTTTTACTTACTCACCCCTCCCCGAACTTTTCCTTAACCTCTGAAGCGCGTTACAAAAGAACCCTAGAAAATGGCAGTGCTTAGAGACCGTAAAGAATCGAGCCCAAAGAAGAGTGGAGAGAAAAGGAAGAGAAAAGAAGACGACAGGCAGGTTTGAAAGAAGAAGAAGCAGAGAGACGAAGTGCAGGTGAAAGGGGAAAAAACTTCTGACAGTACCATAGGAAAAAAAGTCGGGAAGGGCAGCTCGAGGCCAAAAGCGAAACCAGTAAAGGGGAAAAAACCCTTAATCTTTAAAGGGGATGTAAGTTGTCTACATTTTTTGTTTAGGGCTTAGGATATTTTTTCAATTGTCCTGTCACCCGTCTGAAATGGTTTACTTTGTATCGGGAGTGTTTTTTTAGGGTTTTTTTTTTCATCTGTCGTTTGAGGCTTCTCAAATGGTTCGATTTCGTTTGTTTAAGGTCATTTTCATTTGGCTTGCAGATTAGGCACATTTATTTCAGAGGTGAACCTTTCTACGGAAGAATTAACATCAACTGTAGGGTGCACTTTGTTCGTGAGATTGAAAACAAGTTGACACATGCGGATTGGCAACGGGTTTTGGATGGCCCGTTTGGAAAATTTTGAAAATGTTGCAGCAGGTATCATTTTCTTCACAGACATTGCATACAGTTCTATTTAAGCAACTTGAAACAAAAAAAAAGTGGGAGTCTTGGTATGAGGTGGCAGGGAAAGAGTTGAGGTTTTCGATTAAGGAGTTCTCTCTCATAACTGGACTAAATTGTGGTGAACTTCCATTTGTGGATACTAAAGCTGATGGGCTAGTAATGGAGCAATTTTTTGGTAGTCCTGGTGGTTCTAAGACGACAATACAAGATGTTTACAACAGATTTAAAGAACATCGTGAGTTGGACAACTACAAACTCAAGTTGGCACTGTTGTTGATAGTTGAGGGTCTGTTGCTGGGAGGGGATAAGAAGAGGCTAGTGAAGTCGCTGCATGTTAGGCTGCTGGAGAATATGGATAACTTTTGGGATTATCCATGGGGAAGGGTTGCTTATGAAGAGCTTCACAAGTCATTGACCACAGCATTGGCCAAAAGGATGCAAACAGTAGAGAAGGCAAAGCTACTCTCCAACGCACCAAGAATTCCATATTCCATTCAAGGCATGCTAGTTGTGTTTCAGGTAGTTTTATTGCTTCAAATATTAATTACTTTATGCTATACTATGACAAGATATTTGAGTAGAGGGTGACATGATCATGGTGAATATGGAGGAAGTTGTTTGTTGTTTGATTGACACAACATACTAGTTTTCCAACATACTTTTATTTGCATTCCAGATAGTTTTAGGCTGACCTGATCTAAATTTTTAATGTTTGAAATATGAATTACTGAGTGTGTTTTATTTACAGCATAGTAGTATACTTTATGCTACACTATGACAGGATATTTGAGTACAGGGTGGAAGGATCATGGTGATAATGGAGGAAGTTGTTTGTTGTTTGATTGACACAACATACTAGTTTTCCAACATACTTTTATTTGCATTCCAGATAGTTTTAGGCTGACCTGGTCTAAATTTTTAATGGTTGAAATATGAATTACTGAGTGTGTTTTATTTGCAGCATAGTAGTATACTTTATGCTACACTATGACAGGATATTTGAGTACAGGGTGGCAGGATCATGGTGATAATGGAGGAAGTTGTTTGTTGTTTGATTGACACAACATACTAGTTTTCCAACATACTTTTATTTGCATTCCAGATAGTTTTAGGCTGACCTGGTCTAAATTTTTAATGGTTGAAATATGAATTACTGAGTGTATTTTATTTGCAGCATAGTAGTATACTTTATGCTACACTATGACAAGATATTTGAGTACAAGGTGGCAGGATCATGGTGAATATGGAGGAAGTTGTTTGTTGTTTGATTGACACAACATACTAGTTTTCCAACATAATTTTATTTGCATTCCATATAGTTTTAGGCTGACCTGATCTAAATTTTTAATTGGGTGATAGGATAAAATGATTTAATGTATCTTAATTTGCTAATTCTCGAACCGCTTGTTATTGTAGATATGGGTATGGAAAGCTGTGCCAATATTTGGTCTCCAATTTGCATCAAAGTTGAGTGAATCTGCAATGCCTCGATGTCTTCGTTGGTTTTCAGATGAAGCCCATGAACATGGAGTGTTGGAGTTGTCTTTGGTTGATCCTACACATGTGGTTAAGCCCATTCTTATTCCTGATGAGGATGAGGTGGATAAGTTGTCCGACTGCTACTATGTTGTTGAAAATGATGACCCGTATTTTGACAAGATTGTGAAGGAAGCAATGAAGGGTTTGAAAAAAAAAAGGGGAAGGGGAAGCAAGGAAAATATGGAGCGAGCCCGAGTAATGCATCCGTGCATTCATCAGAGGTGATAAGTCAGATGTTCAGAATGATGAAGAGGATGGAAAAAGGAGTGCTTGACGGGATGGGAAGGCTGGAAAAGAGGGTATCAAAGGAGGAGGAGGTGCCTAAGCTCAAGAGTAAGGGGAAATCAAAGAGTTATTCGGATGAGGATGATTTTGAATCCTATGGTGAGTCTGATGAGGAAGAGGAGGAAGTTTATAAGGATGACCAGGAAACAGAGGATGAGGAGGTGGAGGATAAGGAGGTTGAGGGTGAGGAGTTTGAGAGTGATGAGGCTGAGAGTGAAGATAATGATGATGATGATGATGATGATGATGATGATGATGATGATGATGATGATGATGATGATGATGATGATGATGATGATGATGATGATGATGATGATGATGATGATGATGATGATGATGATGATGATGATGATGATGATGATGATGATGATGATGATGATGATGATGATGATGATGATGATGATGATGATGATGATGATGATGATGATGATGATGATGATGATGATGATGATGATGATGATGATGATGGTGATGATGATGAATTTGGTGATGGTGATGAGGGTAATGACAATGAAGAACTTCACCAGGGTAGTGACAAACCGAAGGAGGAGGACAAGGTAGAAGCTGAGGTTGCAAGTCATGATGATGAGGAAGTTTCTGATGAGGATAATGAAGTTGGTGATAATGAGAGTGATGGTGAGGAAGTTTTTGATGAGGATAATGAAGTTGGTGATAATGAGAGTGATGGTGAGGGTGGTGACAAAGAGGTTGAGGTTCAGGAGGTTGAGGTTCAGGAGGCTGAGGTGGAGAAGGTAGAGGTTGAGGTTCAGGAGGCTGAAGTTCAAGAGGCTGAGGTGGAGAAGGTAGAGGTTGAGGTTCAGGAGGTTGAGGTGGAGAAGGTAGAGGCTGAAGACAAAGATGTATGAATATGCTCATATGAAAATTATCATATTATCATCACTACTATGACATTATTATTTATACGAGGTGACAAAATTTCTAGTGTGTGATGGGAGTTTTTATGTTTTACAAGAAAAGTCTGGCATGGTGACAGGAGTTTTACTCATGTATGACATGGTTATTATGATTGCAGGATTTTGATAATTCCATTGAGGGTAACAATGATGTTGAGGGTGCGTATGGTGTTATGGCCATTGTCAAAGACCTAAATGAAAATGCTGGCGTTGGTGAAAAGGACCAGGAGCAGGATTTTACTAACGACAATGAAGGAGCACTGGAGGCTACCCAGCAGGAGTTAACCCCATCAGAGGTTGAGGAAAGAGAGGAACCTCTTTCCGTGCTAGCCATTGTGGTTTCTTCATCCAGCAAGGCGAAACCCAAAAATAAACGAAAGCAGCATGTCCAACCGAAGAGGGTTCTTCCTAGTCGTATGGTGAAGCCATCCGCCAAAAAACTAACACCTTACACAGATGAGAAAAAGGGGGAAATTGTGAAGAAGATAACCAAGAATTCACAGGTGAAAGAGATGACTGCTTTGCTAGAATGGATGAATGATGAAAGGTTAGTATCTCACGGATCCTAGAAATGTTCAACTATCTTTCATGGATTTAATTACGCCTTCTTTATTTTTTAGCTCTGAGCCAAGAGTTGGACTGTGTGGTCAAGAGATGGACAAGGACTGGTTTGGCCTAATACTGGAACCAAAATCTTGGCTGGAAGATGGTGTAAGCTATTTACTTATGATGTCAAATTAGTTTACTGTTGGGATTTGTTGCAATGCCTGACAATATTAATTATATTTTTTTGAAGCAAATCGATGAAGTTTGTTGTTATATCCGTAAGGCGCTTTTGGAGTCTGAAGTTAAAAGCAAGGCCACAATATTGGACGTTTTCTGGCCTGCTGATTATACGGAGGCATATAGATACTATGTACAAAATAATAGTACTGTTCCACCTGCATATGAACGTGCACTTGAATACTTTAGGGGAGATCGGCCTAAACCTTATGGGTCCAGTTGGGATGATTTGGACTTCATTTATGTCCCCCTCAACATCGATAACATGCATTGGGTGGCTGTAGAGGTCGATCTGCAACAATGGCAGACAAATGTATATGATTGTAATGTGGATTTGAACAATAACTTGGGCGTAGAGGCCTGGCTGCATGGGGTTTGTCGGTTTCTTCCTCACTTCATGACACAGTACCCGCCGCTTGCCAAGAAATTTGAACATCGGGGTACTCAAGAGATTAAATTTGAGAGAATTCAAGGACTGAAGCAGAACAAGCGTGGGTAAGTCAAAATATCATTCCCCTTACCAATTTTATTATATACTTCATCTAAGTAACTTTATTGCATTTTGTGTTCGTAGTCATGACTGTGGGATATACACTCTGAAACACATGGAGTTGCTCAGTGCTGGTTGGAAAAATCTTGACGTTGTGGCAGACAAATTTATTGACGGCTTCAGGAGCGACATGGCTCACAACGTGTTTGACGGGGTGTGGAGGTCGAGCCTAAGGAACTCCATCGTTTAAATTGGATATTTGGATGTTCTTTTTGGGGTTTGGATGTCATTTGCTTAGATTACGTACAATTGGATGTTTTCGAAGACATTTGTTTAGATTACATACAATGTTACGACAACTTGTTTAGATTACATACAATGGCAGTTAAATGGCAGTTATATGCGTGTAGGTTAAATGGCAGTTACATGGCACTTAAATGGCATTCGAATGACAGTTGTGTCAAATAATATAGGGACATTGACTGACTTTATAATATACATATTAAGAAGTAGCATGACAAGATGAATCTAAGAGGGATGTGGGATACAATAAAAAACTCCAAACAGGGTATCGGCTCTACTAACTCCTTTTTTGAGAAGAGACAATAAAAAACTCCAAACCGTCATGAAATTAGCAGTAACTGCCCACCAACTCCAATTTACGCTGATTAGACAGGATATCAGTGACAGGACAGGATATTAACACAAGTAATTAAATTAAGAAAATATTAGAGCACCGTCATAAATGTATCCGTAACTGCCACCAACCCAAAAACCTCTTTATATATCCCCTCATACGAAGTCATATTTCCTCATCCACAATCCAGGCAAACATCTTCCACCTTACCCTAAACACCAAATTCCCTACGCTTCTTTCGTTTCCATGGCTGATCAGCCTAACGATCACAGGGTGTTTGCAACTGTCCATACCGGAGGGAGAATCATCCCTTCAAGGGGAGCAATGACCAGGACTTCGACCCATTACTACCAAGGCGGGAGGACCCAAAACTGGAGTCCGTTGGCTGAAATGGTGCAGGATATTTGGTGGATGATCAACCAACTGTATCATTTTAACAATTATGAACGGGACGCTTCATACTTCTTCGAAGTTGTGCCCCCCGATGGCGGCTCTCGTACCTTGAGGGCCTTACAGAACCGTGGAGACGCGGCCGTCCTTGCCGCCCAAGGTAGAACCGTGGCCTTCATAAACATATATGTCATCACCGGAGATGTTATTGAAGAACTTTCACAGCGCGACGGCCCAGATTCATCTGTCTCCTCCGCATCAGTGTTTATGTAATATTTAGTATTTGATTAAGTAATGTAGTGTAGGGACTATGTAATTTAGTATAGTATTTAGTAGGTTATGAAGTCTGTTATTTTATGAATATATAATGTCAAGTAGGAACCTGATAATGTAATATAGTGACTATATATTGTCAGGTAAATGTCATATTGCCAAATGAAGCATGTTATGTATTTCTGTTTTATATAATATAGTATGTTATGATAATGTCGCATGAAATAATACTTTATGACATGAAAGACGACAGACCAAAACAGTTAGTATTTGATTAAGTAATGTAGTGTAGGGACTATGTAATTTAGTGTAGTATTTAGTAGGTTATGAAGTCTGTTATTGTATGAATATTTAATGTCAAGTAGGAAACTGATAATGTCATATAGTGACTATATATTGTCAGGTAAATGTCAGATTGCCAAATGAAGTATGTTATGTATTTCTGCTTTATATAATATAGTATGTTATGATAATGTCGCATGAAATAGTACTTTATGACATGAAAGACGACATGCCAAAACAGTTAGTATTTGATTAAGTAATGTAGTGTAGGGACTATGTAATTTAGTGTAGTATTTAGTAGGTTATGAAGTCTGTTATTATATGAATATTTAATGTCAAGTAGAAAACTGATAATGTCATATAGTGACTATATATTATCAGGTAAATGTCAGATTATCAAATGAAGCATGTTATGTATTTCTGTTTTATATAATATAGTATGTTATGATAATGTCGCATGAAATAGTACTTTATGACATGAAGGACGACAGGCCAAAACAGTTAGTATGACAGGCCCAAAAAAATGCCATTTTCGGCCCAATTTCTGAGCGGTTCCTTGGAGCACACAATGCCATATTAGGGCCAATTTCAACCGGTTTAACAATTATATTAAGAACTTGTTATGAACCCGGTTTAACAGACTATTATATATACAATTTCTGAGTGGTTCCTTGACTTCATTTCATCTATCTCAATTTGGGTAAGTTTTCTAGGGTTTGTCGGGATTGAACAACCGAACTCAAATTGACCCCATTTGGAGAGAGTTCAACCACAATCAACACCAGTTCACTCACGAAAAAGGAAGTCCGGGTATTATTATACATTTAGCATGGTTATTTTTAAATTGTTTCGAAAAGTTTACCTTGGATTCGAACAGATGGAGTTGCTAAAGTGATATTCTGAGTTCAATGAAAGTCTCTCTTTGGAACTGGGTATGATAATTGCTTTACCATATTGCATCAAAGTCCTCTTCTGTGTGGTGTTGTTAACAGGATGCCGAACAATGTGATTGATATCAGCTCTGAATCCCACTGTGAAAAAGACACCAGTTACAGTAGTTGGAGTACTAGAGAGTACAACAGTGGCGACCACCCAATTATTCTTGAAGATGATGGAGATGTTGATGATGATGTTGGAGCTATTGCAGCTGAGCCACCATCAGCATTACAAAGAGCCCAAGCTTTTCCATGTGACAAGATTAATAGTTTCGTTGTTTTAATGAATCAAACCAATGTCCAAGGTGACTATCGTCTAGTAGGATTACTGAACCTTATAATGTAAATGTGTGATAAGGATTACTTTATAATATCAACTTGCAATGCACTTACTGCTATGCAAGGTGTCCCGAGCAAACATGCTATCAAATTCTTGAGTGCTGCAAGAATCACTCAAGTCATCCTGAATTATGGTATGGCTGTGTGGCCCGTGTCTGTCGCAAAAAGTGGGAATCGCTACAGATTTGAAACAGGTTGGAGGCAATTTGTAATTGACAATGGATTGGAGATGAACGATGCATGTGTATTTGAAATAGTGAGGCACCGCAATGTTATATACAACGTTACCATATTCAGAGATTTATTTTGAAATTGAAGAATGTAACTCTATGGTGATGCTTTTGTTGGTTTAAAGTAGTTGTGTTAAACATCGTATTAGTGACTATGTAATGTAGTGACTATGTAATGTCGTGAAGACATGTGAGTGTCGTGAAGACATAATGTCATGTAGTGACTATGTAATGTCAGGTAAATGTAGTGATTTTAAGAAGCATGTTATGTATGGCCGATGACGGTTTATGTTTTTCCTGTGTGTGTATTAGATGCCACTCATGTCGGTCCGTTGGTTATTTGAAAGCATATTGAATCTGTCATGATAAATATGAAAGAATAACAAATGGGGTCAAGGGGTAGGTACGGAATGGAGTGAAACTTCTGTCATATGAATTTAACAAAAAGTAGTCAATATTGACAATGTCAGGACATAAATGTAGTCATGACAGGATAGTGTTATATTAACTAACCGCATATTAACAAAATACTTATCATTTATACGAAAAGTAATATGAGTGGTAAGAGATCCTTCAAGAGTTTGGATATCTTAATACACATATTAACAAAATACATAATTCAAGAGGTAACACAAGGAAACACATATTAACAAAAAAAGATAATTGAAGAGGTAGCACAATTAACGGCATCATGGGCCGGCTGAGGGGTTAGGACAGTTTCGTGAGTTATGGCCGACAGTGCCACAACTTCCACACCTTCTCCTCGGGCCCCTGTATTCTTCTCGTGACGGGATTCTTTTCTTCCTTGGTCTTCCTGATTTCCTCCTAACATCCGGGGGCAAACATGCTCTATTCAAGACTGTGTCAGGAACTTCCCAACGCTCAAATGCAGGAACCGGATATATAGTTTCCTTGTACACTTCCTTCCACATTTCAGCAATAAAGAGGGGATGAACAAGAGTGACAGGATCCACACCACAATCCTTCATAGCCGCTATTGCATGCGCACAAGGAATTTGGTCAACTTGGAAGACGTTGTAGTAGCAGGTTCGAGCATGCAGATTTACCAAGAATGTAGTTCCATTGGCATGCACTTGAAACTCATATTGATTTAGCCTACTCACAACCATTGTCAACGATTTCAAATAATTACCTTCTAGCTCACGACTTACTGTCGGGGTCAGAACATGAGAATGTCGCTCTCCCTTCAATCTTCTGTCACAAAACCACTGACTCATGACATTCAGTATACCATCAAGAAACCCAATCAACGGCATTCGACGCGGCCCCACTAAGCGACTATTAACAGATTCCGCATTGTTGGACGTCATAATGTTGAATCTGCTTGTGGGCATATGCGACCTTGTCCACGCTTCAAATCCAACACCCCTGAGGTAGGTACCGACTTCCGGAGACTGGTTGCAAAGTCTTGCAAATTCACGATTGAAGTCCTGTTTGGTGTACGCTTGATTTGCCTTTTGGTACAGAATCCACAAGTCATTTCTTTTAAACCTCGTCTTCACGTTTTGAAATAGGTGAAGTGTGCAACAACCATGCTTTGCGAAGATATAGCGCTCTCTTAAACCTTTGTAAATGCTTCCATGACGGTCAGACACAAATACGAGGTCATGATCGTCGGAAACAACGGAGTGTAGGTGTCGGAATAAATATGACCATGAACTGTCATTCTCGCTGTCAACAACAGCAAAAGCCACTGGATATATTTGTCTGTTTCCGTCTTGTGCCACTGCAACTAGAAGTGTGCCTCTATACTTTGATCCTAGATGGGTACCATCCACAGTTATGACCTGTAATAGTTTTCACTCAGCTTTACAAAGTGACATATGCTACAATGTACTGTATCAATTTGACAATAGCATCGTGGACCGTGACAAAACTTAAATATACCTTTCTTAAAAACTACATTCCATTGCGCCAAGCACCTAAGCTGATGAAACAATACTTGAATCGACGATTAGAATCTACTTCAACATGTGTGACTGTCCATGTATTCATCATTTTGAGCATGTACATGTATCCATGAATCCTATTGTAGCTTTCTTCAATTGTGCCTCTTATCCTGTCAATGGCGGTTAAACGTGCTCTGTTTGCCTTGTTGTAACTAACTGCCACTCTTATCTTCTTCATGATGTCTTGAATTTCGGCAGCACGAGGTCCAGGACATGTACCGGTTGTGTTAAAGCTGTAACAGGATTGTATATGTAACGTGTTAAGGTTAGTTCATATACATGCTCATAAATATATATGATCGTACTGACATGATTGTTTACTTACCTTGACATAATATGGTCAGCAATTACGCTTGAACTTGCATGTTTGTGGTGGTTATGCTTTAGCTTCATGCCACATGTATGTTGTCCACAATACTTCCTTACTTCAAACAATCATGTGCTGCCAAGAGCGCTCCCACGACAATAAAATGTGCAACTAGGATCAATGCACCTTACCACATATAACTTCTTATCAGACTTCTGGACTTGCATCTAGAAGCGCCCCTGTAATGCCATCAAGGATAAACGATCCTTAAGGTCCTTCTTGCAATTGAAATGCTCTCCAACTTTTATTTCCAAATTATTGCCGCTCACCCCATTATCCTCCATTGGCTCTTCCAAATCATCCAATTGCCTTTTACTAAACTGTTTGCTACGATAGTACTCAGCTTCAATCTCTTGTTGAACTTCCTCATCAATGTCTATGAATAAGTTGTCGACTTCATTAGTGTCATCCAACAATGTCCCTTCTTCAACATCTTTCTCAAAGTCATCCTCAAAGTCATCTCAATCAAAATCTCGCCCAACGTCTTCCCCATAATCACTCTCAATGTCACTACATTCATGTATTATTTTCATTCCTGTGGAAGACCTTGTTTCTCTCCCATTAGTTTCCGAGTCTGCCTGAGATTGGCTTACCAAGTCAACTATTTGTACTTCCCCATTGTTTACACGACAAATTTTTGGTTTCAGTTCATACATGTCACAATCAACTATATTCATTACAGCTTCAGTGGGACAAGTGTCGCTTACCATATTGCTCTTGTCGGATTTGGTACCATTTCTGCTTGGATGACAACCTACCACAACCTCGGCCTCTGCCTCTTGAGTTTGTGTTAACGGTGGCGGAGTCAGACACATTGTGATGTCCTCGTCATCACTTCTACTTGGATGACCAGCCATCACAACCTCGGCCTCTGCCTCTTTGTTTCCTTTCTTTTTCATACTCGCATATAACTCGATAGGCCAAATAACATCTTGTGATTGCAAGTTCAAAAATTTGAAAGCATCAAGGTCCTCGTCATCTTTCACATCGATTGGTTGTGGCATTGGTTTCCACGGTGACAGATATTTTATCTCCATTTCATCTATCTCGTCAATGCATTTAATCTTCTCAACCAAATTTTTCCTCAGATTTGAGTAATTCATATCTGCATACAAAAGAAGTCCGGTTGTCATTGTGATCCCATCAAAAACCCACTTGTTTCCCTTAGATATCCATTCACCACCTGTTTTCAGAGTCAAGTAGTATGATCTTGAACCTGTTATACGAACAAAAAACAAACACAAGTTAAATACTTTATGGTAAACGTTGACAGTATGACCAATACCCTAACACCGACATTAAAGGGTTTTCAAGCCATAATAAAGGGTTTTCTAGCCAAACGGGACAATACCCTAACACCGACATTAAAGGGTTTTTAGGCTGCCGATTTTGATAATTCTATTGGGTGGTTGTAAAAATTTGTAGGGAAAACAAATATTCTAGAATCAAGGATAAACGGGAGTTAAAGTTGGTGTAATGCTCAACAAGAAGCTGAAAGGTTGTTCTCTCGTTTAGTGAACCACAAAAGAATGTCTTGTAATGCATCTGAATATGAACATGAAAGTCAGAACTCACCCATTATTAAATTTCTTCTATTCCAAAGACATTGAAGACGCTGCACAATCTTTTTTGAAGATTTGTGGATTTAAGGTCTTGTGGTGTTACGGTGGCTTTGGAGGGAAACTTGTTACGGTGGCTTTGGGTTCTGCTTAGATGACAACCTAACACGTGTTCAAGGGTAGAAATTGGAGGGAAACTTGTTAAGTTTTAGAGGGAAAACAGAGGTTAAAAGATGTGTACTACATAAATGAAGTCATATCAGGTAAATAGTTATGACCGACCATGTTCCTTCTCACTTTCAACAATCCCTAAACCCTCTATGTTCGTTTCGCGAAGCAAAGATCCTTCACTACTGCACCGAACTTGAAGGTAACCCTCTTTGTTTATTGTGTGGTTTTCATACTGGATCAATAAGCAAACATGTATCACTGTGTTTTTGGCTGGAAATCTTTCTTTGTTTCTGCAGTACTCAAGCACAATGTCATCCAGCGATACCTCAAGTTATCAAAGCGGGGACCCCTAAAAATATGAACATCCACCTACATCTCTTACACCTTCTCAAATAGAGGAGAAGTTGCAAGAAGAGTTAGACATGTTGCTAACGAATAGCCCACGTTCCAACATGTTGGGTGAAATAATCACACGCCTACGTACTGAGATACATGAACTTGGACAAAGAATTATGGAACTCAATACAAGTGAGATGCAATTCGATCATGCAATTTGGCAACTAAATGCAAGGGTGGCAGAACTTGAAGCTGAAAACAAGACACTACACTCCCAGAAAAACTTCAGGAACCATGTAATACTTCCAATTTCTGCGTTTGGTGCTGGTGTGATTCTAGGGATTAGTGCTTTCAGCATTTGTAATCGAGCATGTAGGCATGGTTGATGATGAATTGACTATGAAGTATGTACCTCATGACTTTGATTTTTTATGTAAAAGGATAAATTTTATTTCGAATAGTATTCGTAAGTATGGTTGATTCTACGTGTCAGATTGCCAAAATATTAATGTCGATCTTCATGTAAGTTTTGCAAATTCAAGCACAATGCCAACACTACACACACAGACAATTACCTTACTAGAATAGTTGCCAACTGTATGCTATCATTACATTCCTAGAATGTTGGAACGTGGGCTACCATTACATTTCTAAAAAAAAGGATAGTTGTCAACTGGATGCTATCATTACATTACTAGAATCACAACTGCCTGCTGTCAACCTTCAAAGTCCTCGCAGAATGCACAGCCTTCATAGGCGCTTTTTAAAACACAATCCTTTAACATTTCTTGCCAGTGCAAATCCTGTCAATGACCAACAACACGGTTAGTTAATCAACCTTTTTAATCCTGTCAATGAACAATACCAATGACCAACAATATAAGGGTTTACAACAATAATAAGCAACAACAATGACCAACAACACGGTTAGTTAATCAACCCTTTTAATCCTGTCAATGACCAACAATGTAAGTTTTTTTTACCGAGAATTACCTTTTTAATAATATAAGGGTTTCCAACAATAATAAGCAATGATCGGGCATGAGTCAGGGCAAACTTGAACCTCTTCGGGTTGCTCATATATCCCATGCTGAAAGTCCTATCATATTTGTCGTGCTTAACGGTCGATCTGACAGTTGACAGGATGATCACTTCCTTTTCTTTACCCAGAAACTGCTCAACCCCGCCAATCTCAATATTCCTCAAATGTAGAGACTTGAGAGCCTTCCTTATCTTTAGTACTTGTTGTGGGAAAGGGGTAATAATCTAGATGTCTTCCTCAAACACATTCCTGCTTATCAGCTTCTGTACGAGCTCAACCACCTTGCTAGCTTCAATCCTATTAAACCATGATGGGCTGCCCTTTTCCCTCTCATCAAAGCCTTGGATGCCACAGAACATGAAAGGGAAGTTCCCATTGGGAAGCATATCAGCCCAAGGTAAGAAAGATGTGTGGCCCGTGTCTTCTCGATATGGAATCAATGCTCCACTATAAAATAGTCTTGAAGGAACACAACGAATTGCAGGGTGGCTCCGGTAATTGTTCAACAACATTGTGACATAATTGCGATCCCCTGATCTGTAAACTTCAAAGTCTAACAACCTCTCCAGAAAAGATCTTCCCAAACCATAAGCCTCAGCTTGCTTTGAATGAATATCAGGCCCAAGTTGTTTGGGATCACCACAAAGAACAATAAATGTGTTCTTTTCTAAGAGGGTTGATATGGGGATCATTATCTCTGGCTCTGAAACTTGGCTTGCATCATCTAAGATGATGTGGAAGAAGTGGCCACGGTTAACCCCTTCAGCATGATAGAGCATAGATGCACTCGTGTATGTCGTTATTATTATCTTGTACCTGCAGAGTGCATCTCGAGAAGGGCAAGTGAAGAAACCTGCACTATAGGTGTCGAACCTCAACAATGCAGCGCTCATTTTTTGTAAGGGACGACGTGTGGCATTCAACCTATAAATATCTTCCTCCCTAAGTTTCATCCCCTCATAAAGGATTTTCTCTAATATGTGATCTGCCGCGCAATTTGAAGAATCACATACCAGTATATGAGAATTACGTCTAGTTGTATAGAGTTGTAGGATCACCTCCACCAGTGTTTTTGTCTTTCCTGTTCCCGGGGGTCCATAAATCACATAAGGAGCTCCTCCTCTGCAACCTAAAATTAAGCGAACGGTATTTTTTTGCTCCTCATCAAGAAGAAGTGAGATAGGCACAAAATTGTTTGTTGTAATCCTCCGCTTTGCATGATACTCATGGGGAAAGAGGAGGTTTTCGTGTAATGCCTCTGCAGATAGAATGGCTTCATGGAGCTTACTGAAATTTTCCCCGTTGAACACAAAACAGATTTCATACACATTGCTATCTATGTGCCTTTGGTAAAATTCGTCATCAAATTGCAATAATAATTCATCAGCCTCAACACGGTGGATCAATCCCTGTTCAAAGAACATTGGCAAGTTCAACATGAGAACACAACATTGGCAACATTGGCAACGATAAGTCGTGCAATTTCATAATTCATTCCGACAATAATATATAACACTTTGACAAATATAATAAGCTACCTAACATTATCCACATACCTGATGGAGAGGGCCTTCTCCATAAACATTCACCACATCTCCACGGACCACTGAGAGCCTTCTTTCACCTAGTCCTGGCACTTTAAGTGCTACAAGCCGATTATACTTTTGTCTCAAAGTAACAGACTTCATATTATAAGCTTTCACGTACTCATGTAAACAAATATATAAAAAATCATTCAACAACTTGGTATTACGAGAGAACGATGCCATCTAGCTATCCCCTCAGTCCCCCAACCCCCATACAGAGAAAATATAACACTTATCATAATCAGAAGTTCCTCCATCCCTAACAACTCATTGAAATACGATGCATAATTTTCCTCTATTAAGCCTTGTAAGACTACTTCAGGGATTTCCTCAAACTCTATCACTTTCCTGATCTGTGGTGGTGTGTTATATGGTCTATGAGGTGCCAAAGCTTTGGATACCTCATCTTCAGCCAAGAGGAAGACAAGTCGTTCAATAGTCACAACGTCAGTTTGGATATGCACTATAGATGTGAAAACGCCAATCTCCTTGGGCACACAAGACATCCATATAGTCAGGCTACCATGTGGCATCAAATTTCGTTCCTCCATATGAAAATAACGGACAAAATCTTCCTCGGGTAAGTCATCTGGCTGGCCAGATGGAGGTTTCATCAGTGACAACATAAATGAATCTTCAGGAATTGAAGCATAAATCTTCACACCCCAAAGTAAAATAACTTCATCAGTGGTGTTTTCTATTGTGAATGACGTCGCGGCAACCTCGTTCATAGGAACCGATTGAGGCTTTCCTCCAGCAAATAGAAACGGCACATACACCATGACAGGACCCTCCTCAGTAGGAGTGGAAGTTGTGACTGAGGGAACATCGATGAAGCCAACCTCTCCCTTGCCTCCAATGGTGGAGTATTCACCAGCCATACCTATTTGCCACTCAATTAAAATCCAACAGAAGTTTGTGAGTCCACAAGCAAAGAACACAACCACACGAGTTGCTTTAAGGAGATCAAAGAGATGAAGAGTAGAAAGAGATGGGTGAGATGAAGTGAACAAAGAGAGAGTATGACTGGAAGCATGTACAGTTGGGATAGTCAAACAACACACACTCCAATGAGATGGGTGAGATGAAGTGCCATTAAGATCTATGTAAACTAAGATCTCTGTGAAGTAAAATAGTCTGAATACGGTCATATTTGTTAGTCAAATACTATTACTTTGTGAAAATAGTATAAATAGTATGTCACAATACCAATTTAAAATGTCACGGTTTTGAAATCACTAGCAGTACGAGTGGCACCATGTACCTAAAACTACTCAAACCTAGAGCATTTTCTAATTAAGATATATGTAAAGTAGATTGATGAAGTGCAATTAATATCTATGTAAAGTAAAATTGTCAAAGAAGCAGAGCATCGGGAAAGGGAGATCCAATTAAGACATCTTGTATTTAGATTGGTGAGATGAACTATTCAGCTTCTGAGTATAACTAGTCAGCCAGATGTCACACGTCCTACCCAAATTAGGCAATAGGCAAGCATGTAATATGGTTTAATGACTAAAAACTTTTAGTTGTAGTTATGACATTATTATGTGAATATTTGGTATGACATATATCCAATTTAAACGATGTAGTTATGACATTATTCTTATTAAGTATGACATATGTTTTACTAAGGCCGACAAGAACTTTCTATTATAGCAGGAAAAAAAACCTTCTGAATATTTGTCTACTTCAGAAAACTACCAGTTCATCTGGTTAACAAAAGTCTTGTGAATCATTTGTCTACTTCAGAAAACTACCAGTTCATCTAGTCGCTTGGGTAGCTTGGTTTTACATTTGGTCCCTTCTGAATATTTGGTTTTACATAATTTAGCCATAATCCAAACCTGGAAAACCGCTTGTGAATCAATCTGTTGAGTTCAACAATTCTTCGGGTTCATCTGCTAAGGTTCTACACTTCTGTTACACCGATAATCGCCCATCGTAATTCCTGTTTAACAGTTACACAGTTCACCATGGAGATACATAGTTCAACACTTCTTCATGTATCGTCCATCGTCATTCCTGTTTAACAGGGTATTCGTGTTCAACAATCAAGAGGACGTTTGCAGAATGGGAGGGAGAGAGAGGGGAGGGGAGGGAGGGGTTTGGATCTTTCAGTTCCAACTGTTCATTGACCGGCCGACGGGATGGAGGAAGGCGGAATGGCTGGGAAATGGGAGGGAAGTAGGCGGGAGAAATGAAGAAAGGGGCGGGATAGCTACAGGAAAAGGGGGGGGGGGAATTTGGGGTTTTGGAGGGAAATATTAATAAATGATATTTTTCTATTTTGGGGTTTTTTGTTTCCTTTTTCTTTTGTACAATTTCATTGATTTAATTTAATTTCTGAATTAAAAGAAAAAATTAATATTTTGCAAAAATACCCCAAATGGTGTATATATGCAAAACAAAAAGTCAAAATGATATTTTTGCAAGTCACTAATGCATTTGGGGTATATATCTAAATCGGTGTTTAATATAATTATTATGAACCTTTATTGTACTAAATATGGACCTTAGTGTATGATGTCCATATGTACAATTTTGAGCACATTCATGTTTGAAATTCTTTTTACTTGGTCTATGAGGTTAATATGTAATATGCACATGTTCATATAATTGTTCTATAACGTTCATAAATCAAGGTGCATATGTTGTGTGCTTATATTCATATATTGTCATATGATTTTCATATATGATAACGTCAAGGTTCATACATCTAGAGATTCATATGTTATGTGTTGATGTTCATATATTGTCATATAATGTTCGTATATGATAACATCAAGGTTAATAGTAAGAATGTGTTAGAACCAATCCATTATTACTTTTGGCGAAAATAGAAAATCAAATATATGTGCTAATTATTTTGGGCAAAAAAATCAAAAGTATATGCTCAAAATTGTAATTATTGGATAATTGAAATTTTGGGCTCAATATTATAATTATTATGGGCAATATTTGAAATTTTCAGAATTTTGGGGTAAAAATGTATTTATTTTGGGTAAAAAAATTAATTTAAAAAGTATGGGGCCAAAATTGAAAATTATTGAACAAATACATGTCTTTTGTGTTTACTAAAAGATCTAGAGTAGATTTTTTTAAAACAAAAAGATAAGAGTGGTGGTGGTGGTGGTGGTGGTGGTGGTGGTGGTGGTGGTGGTGGTGGTGGTGGTGGGGGGGTGGATATGGAGATATTGGAATTTATTTTGGACATAGGATCAAAATGATCTAATGACTCAAAATGTTTCACGCTTTTTCGGAGCCAAGAGCCAAATATATTTCGGGGGTGGGTGGATATGGAGATATTGGAATTTATTTTGGACATAGGATCAAATTTTATTTTGGACATAGGATCAAAATGATCTAATGACTCAAAATGTTTCACGCTTTTTCGGAGCCAAGAGCCAAATATATTTAAATCTAAACCATTTATTATAACGTGATTTTTGAAAATGATATTTTTAAATTAGTAATGACTTATCTGATTAAATTAGAATACTTTCCAAGTTGAAAGAGTAAAAGATATCAGTTGATTGACATGTATCATGTATGCATAGAGAAGAACATTAAATGGTATAAAAAACACCTATTGGAAAACTCTCTCTCTCCTCTCTCTCTGAAAAACCTTTCCCTTTCCCTCACTCAAAAATCTCGCCGTTGCTACCAATCGAAACCCTGGCGTTTCTCACCAAAACATCCCCTCTTCTTGCCTCTATAATAGCATGCATCCTTCGATTAATCCCTCTTGATACATCTCGCTACTCTTGGATTTGGTTCCTTTCGCTTTGTGTGATTGGACTTTTCTAGAGCTTTCTGAAATGGAGGAAAACATTTTTGCTTCTCTATACTGGCCTCGTCCTCCCACGGAGTCAGATACTCACTTTATCTCTGTAAAATAAAACACCTTTCCATGCTTGGTACATACAACATACTTTGCCCCACTTTGCCCCCCTTCGTGAATCTAGATCTGAAGGAAAAAACCCTTTTGGGAGTATGCTACTCTCCCCTACACCTCTGATCAAGCGGTCTCCCCTCTCTTCGATGAGTCTTTATGAGCGACTTTTCTGGTTCTACTTGGTGTCCAAAGCTGATGTTGCCATTCATAGATGGCTATGCTCTACGTCTTCTTCAGAGTTGTCCACTCACCCCATGGTATCACTCCAACTCTTAAAAGTCTATTTACCTTCTATTATTGAATGCTAAGCTCAATCTATGAATACAGGCTTATCTGCTTGTTTACTAGCATGCTTTAGTTATGACCTACTTGCTTAAATCTATTGAAATCTAAGTGCTTGCTCTTCCTGCTTGAATCTGTTTGTGCTAAGTTACCACCTCAATTTGTGATTAATATCTGCGTCTTTCATGTGTGGCCCTTTACTGCTACCATGGACAAAATGTAAGAAACTTTTCTCTGTTATTCACTGCTCTGAACCCCCACATGTGCAAGCTTCACAAGCTAACACCTCTACCAACTCCTCTATTGTTATCAACAGAAACAATCGCTCATCCTCTGTGATGGAGGATTTACCCAACAACAACAATAAGGGATCTAACCTCATGACTAATGATTCCTTATCTGCTCAGGATAAAGGAAAAGGCAAAATCAAAATAGATAATGATCAATACCTTTCCAGACAAGAAAAAATTAGGGAAAATGCTATAAAACAAAAAGAATCTGCCTTAATGGGTTATGTCATTGGAAATCCCATTGAATTCCCTATAGTTTTCACAAAGCTTAAATCTGAATGGAGATTCCTAAAAGGAGAGGTTGGGTTCTATGACAAACAATTTGGTTGGTTTAAGATTAATATCTCTAATCGTCTTGACCTCAAAAAAGATTGCGAGGGTCGCCCTTACCACATATTTGGCCAAATACTCCTCATTAAACCATGGTACAATGGATTAAACTAAATCCATCTCTCATATCTAGATCTATGGATTAGAATCCCTCTTGATACGTAAACGATGCCTCGTCCCTCTTAGACACAAGAGGCACGCACGCCCAAGAATAGAAATAACTCAAAATAGTATGTGCTAAAAATGACAAAAAGTGGCAACATGCCAAAAACAGAAAGTACTAAAAAATAGAAATGCTAAAATAGGAAATATAAGAACGCGCCAAGGGGCACGCCAAGGGTCACGCCAAGGTCGCGGCCTCCATGGAAGCGTTGTCGCCTACTTGTTGACCTCTGTCATGCTAAAGCTATTAGTACTATTCTTAAGGAAAACCATATTGGCTCACTTTTCAAACTAGATCTCATAGCAACAAAAAGAAAACGAGCCAAATTTGTGAGGATCTGTGCCCATATTGATTTCTCTAAAACCATTGAAAGCTATGTCCTTATTTTTAATGCCAATGATATCATGCAAAAATTCAATATATGGTTTGAAGATTTCACAAAAGGATGTGGAAATTGAGGTGATCCTCACTATATTTTCACCTCATCTCCTTTGAGGAAATACACTTCTCCCAAACTCCAAATCTCTTTCAAGAGAGCTCCAAGCAATCACTATGGTTGAAAATATGAGGTTTATGAGAAGGGTAATTACTTGGTCAAGGTCACCTCCTAAAAAGAAAAAACCAATGACTATACACCCTTATCTCTCAATCAATGGAGGTCATGGTCATAAACCTTATCTCTCAATCAATGGAGGGGTCTCCATTATCTATGAAATTGAAGGAGAAATAGTGGATGTTGTAGTGCCCCCTTCTATGCATATCCCCATTCCTACTGCCCTCAATTCTACTGAAACCCCACCCTTTGTGGGTGTGAATACCCTTCCAACACCCCTGACTGCCCTTCCCACTCAATCAACTGCTGTTGTTGAACCTAATACCTATGATGAAGCTAAAAATCCTACCATCCCAAATGTTGCAACCATTACTATGTCCACATCAAGCTCCAGTAAAAGGAAACTCCAAGAGAGGGTTGATGACACGGCCACCTCAACTATGATGGGGGGCAAAAAACAAAAGCTCTAGGTGTTTGTATGTTTCTTATGATTAAGACAATAATTCTTTTCTTTTTGGCCACCGGTAGATGTTATATGCCCTACTATTGGCGTGAAGGGTGTTTCGCTCAAGTCTGAACTTCGAATGCTAAGTACCATATACTTGCATCAACGTCTTAAATCTCCACCACTAGGGACTATGTATATGACATAAATCAGGAGGATTTAATTAGATTGTAATGGGTCTAAGGTCAAAAAAAATACTGATTTGTATAGGTACCCCATTTCATAAACTTGATTGCATAAATACCTAATTGTTTTTTTACTTGCAAAAAAGCCTTATGTAGGGTATTTTTTCAAAACAATAAACTTTTCATATTAAATCATTAATTAGGAAAAAGATAGAAAAAGTCACAAAGAAAAAAATGACATATATATCTAAAAGCAAATAGAGATTATACTATAGTTGGTTTTCCGACCCAAAAGTACAATTATTTTCCCTCTTATTTTCCAAATTGGTACACATATACAATTGTTTTCCCTCCCAATTCACAAGCATTGTTTCAAAACCCTTTACAAATTAGTGTTTCCAAGTCACCGCAAATTAGAAGAATGTCTTTGAGCTAGAAAACTGGATCTTTTAAATTTAAGGGTAAGTTGAAATCTTACTTTTATTCTTTTATTTTTTTCTCAACCCATTTAATATTTTTTGCATTTATTCCTATTTCAGAAAGAATATAGCACCATTTCTAAAAAAAAATGTATTTTCTAACACATATATTTTTGCTTCAAAAACAAGAAATAATAGTCTTATTCGATTAAATTTCGTTGGGCCTAAAAATCAAATTTTCTTTTAAGTGGTAAGAATTTGTTCTTACAATTATCAAGAAATAATGATAGTTTTACTAAAAATATTGTATGGCTTACGCAAAATAATGTCATAATTACAAATAAAATTGTCATCCCGATAAAATTAACAAGAGTTGCTAGATCAATTTTGAAACATTTGAAACATTTTCCTCCATTAATGGTGATTTCAAGGGTGCTAGTTATGTTGACCTAACCTTCTCGTGTAGGTCTAGATAAAAGCGTTCAATGTATGGCAATAATTTTGTTGTCAAATTTCAGATATTTTGTCGTGGTGTAAGAAAATGGGAGTAGAATGAATATCTTCAGTGATTTTCTTTTTCGTATAGGACGACATGAAAATTATGAATCAATTTCCAATTAGTAAGTCGTGTGATATTAAATTTCAAAGTATATAAAGATCGACATTATTCTTTGGTACTCTGGCATTCACATTCAACATACTATATTACATGATAATACTTATCAATTACAAGAAATAGTTTTCATAGAATACTTCTATATTTTTTTCTCAGTTCTCTAAAATTAGTTCTCTAAAATTTGCTTGAAAGTGATACATTTTTATTTGATACTATGACATTGATATTCTAGATTTTTACGAAAAGAGCTTATTACTTACACTACATAATGATGATAACATTATCGAACTAGCCTATCAAAACTATGTTACTTGAACAATGTGGCATTTGTTTGGGTTATACGACATTCTTATTCTTCTAAGTGACTTGAAAATAGTTTTAACTTATAATTTTTTTTAACAAAGAATACTTATCACATACAAGATATGGTAGTATGACTTTATTTTAAGTCAACCTTACATAAAGAGCGACATTATTGTTTGGTACTCTGACATTTGCCTTTGACCATATTACTGATTATACTTACCACTTACAAGGATACTTTCTCATGGCTAATGGTTATCAACCTAATTAGTCCTTATTAAATATAACTATCATACAAAACACATTTATTCTAATTTTTGCCTCTTCTTTTTCTTTTTTTTTCTCTATGTTTTTTTCATTTTTTAACTGAACAAACGAATAACAACCAACACATAAGGACTCCCAAAGCTTGACTCAAATCTACTAAAGCAAATCTACTCAATAATCCCAATTTCCGAATGGGTAGAAGGATTAATCAGGCCAGGGATGCTCTTGTGGAGTTTTCAAAGGAAAGGCTATTAAAGCACAAAGGGGCTTCCAACTGAGGAGAACATATACAGGTAGTCAAGGATTATTGACTAATATAAAACAGTGCCTCAATCATGTTAATGTCACATACAAGAGTCATAACGCAACCTTGAAAAAGGCTTTGATGCAAGTTCTAGAGTTAACAAACAAAGAGATATTGACACACAAAACAAGAAGACTTGTCCAATTTTAGTCCTACAAAAGCCCAAAAGCTCACCGGCTTTTTTCTCTAGAGTTTTGGTTCTAACTAATCTCCATTATTGATCACATGCTTAAGCCAATTGCCAAAAAATTAAATTCTCATAAGCATGCTCACAGATCAATTGCAATATCAACAACCAAGGCATATTAAGAAGATTCATTGCATGCATCACATAAAAAACAAGCAAGGGAAATCAAAGAAGGGAGTCAAATCCAACATCTTAAATGCAAGTATACAATGCATGAAAAAAAAAAGTACATAAAAAAACTATAAATGCAACTAGATCTAAAATGGCCTACTATGAATATATAAGTCCACATGTGAATTGTATCCTTCAATGCTAAACCCTATCGGGTCCCAATGTATAAAAGATAACAAGAGGAAGAAGAAACTCACCGAGGAAATCTACTTAGGTTACCTCCCATCAGCGCATGTTTTGGGTCATTAGCTTGACCTTTCACCAATTTCAAGTACTCGGATCAGGAGGGTCGGTGATACCCTACTTAATCGGATCAGACATGACAACAAGCTTTAAACGATGACTTTACACTTTGAACTTTACAAAGTTCTTATTGCATAACTCAATTGTCTCACATCTTAGAACTCGAGTCACCAGATATGATCCTGACCATCTTGTTCCCTTTGTCCCTGGAAACATGTTAGATTTCTCGTGGAATAAAATCACCATATTTTTACTCTTGAACTCATCTTTCGCTCTATTCTTCTTCCTTTTCTTGGGAGCTCACCTTTTTATCGCCTTAATGATATCATCATCATTCACGTCTGGATTTCCCAAACATATATCAAGAAAATGAGCAATGTCATATTTGATCTCATCTTGCCCGAGATCAACCTCAATCCTACAACAGGTGCCCTTAGTAGCAGACGGGGGAGAGTCTTTGTATATGTCAAGGAAGTAGTCCTTGAAATATTTATACTCTATCTTCTCTTCCCCTATTGTGAATGAGAGGTTCCTATTCTTGGCATAAATAGTAGCCTCAACAGTGGCTAAAAATGGTCTCCTAAGGATGATGAGAGTCTTATCACTAACCTCCATGTCAAGGATCACAAAATCTCCCGGGATGAAAAACTTCCTACTTTCACATGAATATTTTCGATTTTTCCCACATGATGAGTAACAGATCAATCAACCATGATGAGACACATCTTGGAGGGCACCAGATCACCCAATTTCAGTTCTTTGCAGATCGACAAAGGCCTAATATTGACACTACAGTCAAGATCACAAAGGCAATTGTAGGTGAGATTGCCAAAATAAGGATGGATAAAGATTTTACTAGGAACTTGTAATTTCTTTGGCATCTTTTCAGCGTAATCCATTGTTAGAGCCACCGTCTCATAGTCCTCTAGTCTTCTCTTCTTAGTCAGAATCTCTTTCATAAACATGGCATGCGTAGGCATTTGAGTAAGGACTTTCGAGAAAGTTTTGTCAATATACAACTTCTTCATCATCTCCTTAAACTTCACAAATTGTTTCTCTTGTTGTATTTGAACCTTCATTCGAGGGAGAGGCATCGATGGCTTGTACGGTTGGGGGGAAACATACTTGGGTTCCTCTTCTTGTGGCTTCATTGTAGGCTCCTTTTGTCACTTATGTTCCTCTTGGACGGTGATCCTCCAAATGTTTTTCGTCTCTCAGAGTGACAACCCGAGAATACTTCTTGGGGTTGACTTTGTTTTCCCCTGGAAGTTGATCAGCCGGTCTAGGAACATTCATAACATGTTATGCCAACTAATTCTCAAAATGGTTCACCTTCTTAGTCAAGATTTCTAAATGAGTTACAACTTCCTTCACAAAGGTCTCAAATTTAGGATCCTTAGATGATTGTGGGAGCTTGGTTTCGTGGCTGATAATGTCTTGGTTGGAACCCAAAAGGTGGTCTTGCTGAACCTAATTGTTCCCATAAGAGAAGTTTGGGACTCGTTCTAGAAAGAAAATAGGTGGTAGGATGATATAGTATGATTACCTTCTCCTCAAAACTGACAAGCTACCCCAGAAACAACATGTGTCGGTTGTCCTGCACCTTGAGCCTAAGACTTTTGCACCAACAAATTCAATCTCTTGATTTCCTAAGGCATAACATCTTTATGAGCGTGGTGGTGTATCTCAAAACTAACCTCATACATGCTTACATGCCTCTTGGAGCTTGAAGCATTAATGATTAGCCTAGTTAATTGTCAATATCGTTGTAGAAGACATGTAGAAGACTCCATTTAGGATGCCCATGATGAGAGCCCAAAATCATTTTCCTTTTGAATCTTTACCATCCATCATAAAGAGACGTTTCATTCTTCTTCTGGAAGGCAGTAATCTGATTCCTCATCCCAGCCGTCTTATTGGGTGGGAAGTAATTATGGAGGAAGACATTGGCTAACTTATCCCAAGTTGTAATCGACCGTTAAGGCAAGGCCTTGAACCAAGCCTTAGTCCCGTCTCATAGAGAGAATGAGAGCACGCAGCAAAAGCGCATCTTGGGACACCTCATGAATCTTTACAGTGTCCATCAGCTCCAAGAAAGAATTCAGATGATGGTGTGCATTCTTAGAAGTTAGACCTCCAAACTGATTTTGTTGAACCATGTTGATCAGAGAAGGTTTTAGCTCAAAATTTCAAGGTTGCACTAGAGGTCGAACCACACCAGAAAGAGGACCAATTTGATTTGGTATCACATAATCACCAAGCGTCATGAGCAATGTTCTAAAAGTCGCTAGGCGGGAGTTGGGCGGTGAGGGGGGGCCTAGTGCCTAGGCGGCTAGGCGGGGGCCTAGACGGACTAAAAATTAATGCATGATCCATGTGATTATTTGATCATGTTCTCCCAAATCTACTAATCTTTATAAAACTATATTGGGATGAGATTTGATATTATATTATGGGCCTTATTGTACAAAGTCTAACCCAAAATTATGTTAATGCATCCGTCATCTTCTAAGATGTTGCAGCTTCCACAACATTTGAGGATTTTTCTCACCTAGGCGGATCTAGGCAGGTCCTAGGCGGGGATTTTTAGAACATTGGTCATGAGTGCAACCTGTAGTAGTAGGATAGGATTGTTTAATTTGTACCTTTTTCGTCATCCATTGCTTGTTTTCTAGCTTAGCATTGTTGCCTTCTTCTTAACCAAAATGTACGCTCACGTTTGGGATCATAGTCGTTGATATTATCAGCGCTCATGGCTTTCGCGTCAAAAGGACACAAACCTAAAACCAAAGACAAAGAATACAAATATAAAAAATAAAAGAAAGACTTAGTCAAACCAATTGTAGGAAAAACAATCGATACTAGCTATAGTCCCCAACAACGGCGCCAAATTTGATATGACCAAACACTATACACAATTGTATGGGGTCAGTTGTAGTTTTCAAGTATCGTTCTCACAAGAACTAAGTAGTATCAATTGTAACTTTGGATGGTAAGCTAAGCCGTAAATAGAGGATTTTTCGTTTAACTAATAACAAAGAAAGAAACAAAGATTTCAAACGATTGCTATAAACAAATGTAGCAAAGCTTCTAGGACTAGGGATCTCCACAATAATGTCTTGGTAAACTTACTAGATAGCTATCTAAAAATTGCATGAATTCTTTTAAAGGTAAGCTATCTAAGGTAATCTACTAACTCATCTTACATGATAGTAAACGTGCCTAAATTCCAACTAACAATTTTTGTTGCGTAAAGCTAATCAAATTTAGACCCTTTGGCTCTTAGAATCTAGGGATAAATTGAAGCAACTTTCGTTATCGCATTCCGCTAAGTCCAGATAAACCTAGGATTTTTATGATAGCTTAGTATTCCACAAGAGTTATTAAGTTGTTGTCACATGAATAACACTCAATTACTAGTAGTCTAATAAGAATAATCTCTTGTCGGTTTCATAACTTAACTGAGTTATCAATTAAGATTACTTCATGTCGGTCTCAAACTAATAGAAACCTAATTAACTTTCATCAACTGAATTACGAACTCCACAAACCAAACAAAGTTTTAGGTTCCAATTCAGACAATTATCGTATACAAGTCTACCTACATATTGTTGGATCACCCGAACACGAGAAATATAGAATAACCAAACATGCTTAGAGAAACAATCAAAGAAATAATGTAAACAAAGAAAATCATTCAACTAGATTAGAGAAAGAAAATACTTGATCAAATCTAGGGAATAAATTTCCAAATTGTCAGAAATCTTCAAAAGGACTAAAAAAACACTGTAGGGCTAGAACGACGAAAACTAAGGTAATCTCAAATTTCGCCAAAGAAAAGTCTAAAAATAGTCTAAAAATAGCCATGGGCGGAAGCCAATTAATCCGAATAAACAAGTGATGCACGGACCAAGACATGGTTTGTGCACATGACACTGCACGAACTGCTACATGTTACAGAAAGGGGTGCACGAAGCACTTGATAGATTGTGCAATTGACAGTACACGGAGTGCTTATTTTACAGAACGTTGTGCACGTACAAAGACACCCTTCGTGCGTTCCTAGAAGCTATGCAAGGGTATTTATGTGAGGTTTTGTGTAGTCGTATATAGCTAGAGCTGTCAAAATTTGACCCGACACGCAAACCTACACCGACCCAACCCGCGTTTTCTAGGTTGAGACTCGACCCGAAAAATATTGGGTCAAAAGTGACCCGACCCGTTCGACCCGAAAATTTCTGGGTTGGGTCATTGACCCGTTGGGTCAATACAAATGTATTTATATTTTATATATTAAATATTATAGTATATTTTATTATTAAAATATTATATAATAATAATTTTTTGATTTATTCTTTTTTGTTTTAATTAAAATATTATTTTAATATTCATTTAATAAAATTTTGACAAGGCGCTCTCGACCCGCTGGGTCGACTCGAACCCGTACCTGACCCGCAACGACCCGACCCACAATCGACCCGTAAATTTTGACCCGTAATCGACCCAACCCGTAAATGATCCGACCCGATACGCTTAAACCCGAACCCGACCCATTTGACTCGTTTGACATCTCTGTATATAGCTATTACCCTTGTTTCTCAAATAATACTCGATAAATGGTATATAACTACTATACTTTTACTGAAACATAGAAAATGTATGATTCAAGAGAAGACTCCAATGAAACTGAGTCTTATGAGAATTATATGTATTTGTTTGGGAACATAAAACAATATTTTAAAATGACGCCCTTGACTATTTGGGTCATCAACCAACTTCACCGCATAATGTGAAATCATATTGGAAAGGGGACTTACTTTAGACAGGAGCCCGAGCGGTTTCCACGTTGTACTTCTCGCCCGAAGTATATTAATTATGTGCATAAAAGAACTTATCTTATGTAATTCCAAAACGTGCATTTACGTTAAAGTTTTTAATCCACCCCATCTCGATACGAGAATATCATGGGATTAATCCCGAATAATGGCACTAGCTAAGTGCACCACCACTTATATTCGAATAAGGGTAGGTCATGATCAAAAGTATTCAGGCAATAATCCTCCTAATACCAAGTTATAAATAGCTAAACCTCACAAGATATATAGCGTTCCTACAAATACTCGTGCTAACTAAGCATACAAGTCCACACCGAAGTCCAACTAGAACACTAGAATAATAATAACAAGTATATATTAGGGTTGTGAGTTGTCGGTAGCAATATATACAACCTAATATATAATTCTAATTTTTCCACACCATTATAATACACAAGTTCTCAAACACAAAATCGAAATATTTATCCCAACTTAGTTAAAACAATTAATTAATTATCAATTAAGGAAAATATGGAATGAATGTAAGAGTGAACCGCCACTTGCCTTAATTAGATTCGGCAATGAATCTAGACAAGACGATAACAATTGATTTTCTTTTTGGGAGCCTGATCTCTGCTCCACGATAACTCTAGCAAGGTTTCGGGTCCACACGATCCGACGAATAACGATACGAACCGAAAAAATAACTAATATCAATTAATTTATTTTGACGAAATTAATTAATTAATTAAATTCACTAATTTTTTTATGAATTTAGTTATAAAAGTATTAATTGAGTTTTTCTAAGGACAAGTAGAGTAGAAGTGGATCGAAAATATACCGCTTAAAATCGAATTGGGGTTGAACATGGACCGGATGATAATTGGGCTTTTAAGCCCAACACCATTTTTGTTTCCGTCCTTGGGTTAAATGACCCCTTAAGAGGGCTGGAATAGCAAATTTGGGATGCTAATTATACATAATAGATGCTTGACCCCCTAGGTCATTAAGCTCTCCTCCACACGCTCTCTCTCCTCCCACTTCACATACTCTGGTTTCCAGATCTTGATCCCGCTCCCCCTCTTCTATGGTGACCGGCGACACATCTGTCCTCTCCCACCGCTACCGGCGACGTCTCCTTTGTCACCCGCCACCGAGACCTCGTACCCCCCTACTCCGCAACCGACGGCAACGCGTGTCAGGCACAGGGCGTCACAAACGCCGTCCAGATCAGCGGCCACCAGTACGTGACCCGCAACGACGAGGACGCGCTTCTCCAGGCCGTGACGAAGCAGCCCGTTGCGGTGGCGATAGATGCGCACAACTTCAAGGCATACCAATTCGGCGTCTTCAACGGGCCCTGCGGTAACGACCTCGACCACTTCGTAACGGTGGTGGGGTACGGCACCACCAAGGACGGCGCCGACTACTGGCTAGTAAAGAACTCGTGGGGGACCACTTGGGGAGAGGAGGGTTACATGAAGATTCAAAGGAATTCCGGGGTTGAAGGTGGGATGTGTGGCCTTGCGATGGAGCCTTCTTATCCCTTGCTGGCTAATTAATATTCATCACTCTAATTAAACTTTTGAGCGATTCGCTATTTCATTTCACATGGTGGTGGAGGAGAGATACAATTTTCAACTGTCCCTAGAGACACAATGTAGTTAAACAACTGTCCCCACTTTCAAGAGACATTTGGGGACAACTGTCCTAATAAAGGCACTTCAAAGAAGCCTCTCGGACAGTTTCCAACTGTTCCGAAAGAGAAAGTATTATTGAACAACTGTCCCTGAAAAAGACACTTCCAAAATGACTTTGGGGACAACTGTCCCTAAAGAGGCACTTCAGAAACGCATCTGGGACCAATTGTCCCTAAAGAGACAATTTCTAATTGTCCCTAGAGAGAAATATTGTTAAACAACTGTCCCTAAAAAAAACACTTCCAAAATGCCTTTGGGGACAAATGTCCCTAAAGAGACACTTCAAGAAGCATATGGGGACAGTTGGAAACTATCCTTAAAGAGACAATTTCCAACTGTCCCTAAAGAGAAAGTATTGTTAAACAACTGTCCCTAAAAAGACACTTCCAAAATGCCTTTGGGGACAATTGTCCCTAAAGAGGTACTTCAAGAAGCATATGGGGATAGTTTCCAACTATCCCTAATTAGACAATTTCCAACTCTCCCTAGAGAGAAAATATTGTTAAACAACTGTCCTTAAAAAAGACACTTTCAAAATGCATTTGAGAACAATTGTCCCTAAAGAGGCACTTCAAGAAGCATATGGGGACAGTTCTCAACTGTCTCTAAATAGACAATTTCCAAATGTCCCTAAAGAGAAAATATTGTTAAACAACTGTCTCTAAAAAAAACACTTCCAAAATGCCTTTGAGAACAACTGTCCCGAGTGTTAGAACAATAGGGGGTCACGCTTGCAATTTCGAACTAAAAGAGCTTGTGCGTGCTATTTATGTGAAAATTATGCCCTTCGGACCCAATTTTTTTTTTTTTTTTTAAGTGGCCCCACGTTTCTTCCTCCTTGAAATGGAGTAAATTCCAATATACAGAAGCGGCAACGAGCTTGAACTGCTCAGCGATGGCGGCAACCGGCGGAGACGAGACCGGTGACGACGATGACTGAAAACTCCGGCTAAGGCAGCGACGACTCCAGGAGGCGGCGACCACCAGGATCGGCGGTGACAAGAGCAGCGGTGCAGCCTCGAACAACAGTGCACAGTCCAAAACAGAGGCCAATATTTCGAAGGCTGGTTCGGACTCGATAGGGATATAAATTCGACGGGTTCGGTGGTTATGGACTCTTGGAAATGTAGGCTATCATCGGGGATGTCTAGTGGTGGCGGAGGTAAACCACCGGCGTCGGAAAACGGCTCCGAAGTGGCATGGTTACCCAGTTTTTCTTTGCTTTTAAATATTTACAAAAATAGCACATTTCAATAGATAATGTCATTTGTGTACCCTATATCTGTGGTTAATTATGATTATAGCCCAAACTTTATAGAAAGGCATTTGCGTCCTTAATAAATTACAATTTAAATGTAAGTTGCAAAATGTAATTAATTTGTCCAATTTAATTTGTCAAATTATATGTTGGACAAATGTACTAAAAAATAAAATTTGTTTATACCCCTTTTATATATACTTCTAATATTTCTTTTTAAGAAAATTCTTAAGAAATAATTTGACCTTAAATTATTTTGTTTAACTTTTATATCTTTAAAAAATAAAATAACTTATAAATTTCATTTTTTATAAAAGGAAAAATATTTAGTTATTTTTTTTTAATTTTAGGATTATTACAATAAGTTAGAAAATCGTATTTAATTACACAATTTCAATGTTCGTGTGCGCACGCGCGCACGCGCACGCCGTCTACTAGTATATATAGATGTGCATGTTTAACATGTTTATTAAAATGCATGTTTAAGTGCACATTTTAGCTAAAGTTCTTAAGGTGCTAAAGTGAATAAAGCAAAAATTACTTTAAAATAAAATATATGGGAAAATATTGAAACACAATTTGGAATTTTATATTCGAAAAAAGAAATTATAAAAAGAAATTTGAAAAAACTTGATCTTTCTTGAAATAAATATAATAAAGTTTGTCATGTTTACAATTTTATTATTTTACATATTTTAATCATATCTCTCCATTTTCTAGATCTAATAGTCACCATTGTTACACACTATTCACTATATCTCATTTCTTATATGATCCAAACTATATATATAGGAAAGGTTCTTTAGAACCATCCTCCGGAGAGAACGGTGTGAACCTTTCTCGACCATTGATTTTAAGTGCTCACATGGACAAAATAGGTGGAAAGCCCACGTTGCCACAATTGTAATTTTGTAATTTTTTGCAACTTGAAATAAAAGACCCATTACATAAAATGTCATGCTTCAAATACAAAGAGTACCATCTGTGAATTAACTTCAACAAATGAAATAAAATGGTAAAAAATAGCATGGTCGAATTTTATCCGTATAATTCGCACATAAAATTGATTGGGCAAAAAAACAACTCTTGTGCACCATGTTGTATTATTTTATACACCAAAGTCTGTTGAAATGTACACCACAATATATTGAATTGTACACCACAATATATTGAATTATGCATCACAATATATTGAATTGTGCACCAGAATTATATTGAATTGTGCATTTTTATTTTATTTTAAATACAATTGCGGTGCACAAACACATGAAATATGATGAACAAAAACATAAAATGCAGCGCACTAAAACATGAAATGAGGTGCACAATATAACATAATTGGTATGCACAAGCATAGGGAAATGAGATGCACAGACACAAAATGTGGCACAAACATGTGAAATGCGGTACACATAATAACGTAATGTGGTACACAAACAAATGAACGATGAGATGCACAAATGAATAAATGTGTGATGCACAAACACATCAAATGTGGTGCACATAATAACATAATTGTGATGCATATTTATTTATGACATGGTGCATATCCATCTCAGTGCACAGTTATTTGCAATATGGTGCACATCCATTTTCAGTGCATATTTTGTTGCAACATGGTGCACATCCTTCTTAGTGCATAATTTATTATAGCATAGTGCACATTTATGTGTAATATGGTGCACATCCAAAGTGGTACACAATTATGTGTAACTTTAGTGCACTGATTGGTCAACGATAGCCAACAATCGGTCAACTCCGGGCAACGCCGGAGCTCCGGTGGATTAATGTGGGAGACCAATTGTGCACCAATGTAATGCACAATTGTGTAGCAAAATGTTTGTGCACCGGATTGGAATGAAATGTGCACCATGTGACTCTTGTGCACCACATCACAAATACTTGTGCACCTTTGTGCGCATTTTAACATTGTTCACATTTAAAGTTTCGTTCGCACGTGACTCGCTTCCTATATTAAACTATTTTAAAGTTAATGGATGTAATATTTTGCTAAAATCTTTCAAAAAACCTTACACTGGATAATAGTATCTAATTTATTATCAAAATATATTTCCATATTGTTATTATAAATTATTTGATCATATAATAATCATTTATATAAATTGAAGTATTAATAAAAGATAAAAAAATGTTATGTGTTGAAAAATTATTCTAGTATAAAAGATGAAATAGTTTTATCAATATATAAGGCTTGTAACCACCTATTTTTACAAAGTAATTACAATAATTTTCTTAAGAAAATACAAAAAGAAGAGTGGAGATAGTGGGACATGTTTCAAATACAAAGAGTACCATGTTTCAAATACTAGTCAACATGGGTGTTCTCCAGCGTTGATCGCTTGATCTTCTATTGTTGACCGTTCAATTTTTTTTCCTTGCACCAACCAACTTTTGTTTGTCTTAAAATTTTGAAACTCAAAGTACAATCCAAATGCACATACTATATAATAAAAAGCACATGTATTTCAATCGGCGTTGATCAATAGAGATTTCATTTTGCTTCTTTCCGGCCAACCTGTGTCTGTTGTAAAAATTCCAAATGCACATACGGTACATTTCAAATGCACACAGTGTACAATATAAATCTTATATAGTTCAATTGAGACATTTACCCAACCAACTTATGTTTGTCTTAGAAATTCAAAATACACATACGGTACACTCTAAAAGGTACTTCAAATATACATAGTGTACAATAAAAAGCACATATATTCAGCCTAAACTTTTAGGGTCTGTTTGGATTCCCTCAAGGAATGCATTATCTTACATTAAATTACATTAAGTCATCAATTTAATGCAAAATAATGCATTATTTGGGGAATCCAAACGGACCCTTATCCCGACCAACTTGTGTTTGTCTTAAAATTTTAAAATTCACAAATGATACACTACAAATGCACATAGCGTACAATAGAAAAACATATATAGTTCAACCGACACTTTTACCCCCAACCAACTTGTGTTTGTCTTAGACATTAAAAATGTGCATAGAATACATTCCAAATGCACATAGTGTACACTCCAAATGTACATGTGTACAATACAAAAGCACATTTGGGTACAACAAATGTGTTATACTAGATGTGCATTTTTAACTATATGTGCATTTGGATTTATTGTGTATGTGCTTTTGGTTATAACACGATGTATAATTGGATATAACATGATGTACATTTGAATTTTGTAGGATATGCAATTGGATATAACTGTATGCGCATATGTATATAACTAAATGTGTGTTTGGATTTCATACGTGCATTTACGTTATATTAGATGTAAAATTTTAACAATATGTGGATTTGGAACTTAATCTATATGTGCATTTGGATATATTTTGTTTGCACTTGAATGTTGTGAAATGTTTAATTAAATTAAATGAATGTCCAATTTGAACTATATATGCATTAGAATTGAATTGGATGTGCATTTAGAAATGACTGGATATGTATTTTTGCATTTTGGATGTGCATTCATCAATGAATTGTTATGTATAGGGTTGTTCAAAAGTGGCCCGGACCAGAAAACCGGACCGGAGAAATTACGGTCCGTATATTTTTCTTAATCCGGTTCCGGTCCGATCCGGTCCAAACCTGGAAAAAATCGGTCCGGGCCGATTGGATCATTTTTTTTTAATAAAAAATAATAAGTTAGGAGTTTTAATGGTATTTTTTTAGATATTTTCCTTAAATTAATAAGTGAGGAGTTTAAATGTTTTTTAGATATTTTTTTAAGATATTAAATAGGAGTTTAAATATATTTTTTTTAAAAAAATATCTGGTCTCTGATCCACACTTTTGAAAAAATCTGGTATGATCCAGACCGGATGAACACCCCTAGTTATGTATGTGTATTTGGAATTATATTGTATGTGCATTTCAAAATTCTAAGGTAAACAAAAGTTGGCTTATAAAAAACTCGTTGGTCAAGACTGGAGATCGGATGGTCAATGTCGGAGACCATCATTGATCAATTATATTGACCGGTCAACTCATCTAAATGAACATGTGCGAGCTTGAGCCTTTGATAAACTTTGGAACAAATGATATTTTTATAAAAATTGCCTTTAGTTAGAAAAATACCACTGCCCCACATGATTCTCGTAATCTACCCTAATACAATATATAGGAGAGCTGAAGTCTTTGTTAAAATTTGCACAATATGGTACTCTTTCTATTTGAAACATGTTCCACTATCTCCACTCTTCTTTTTGTATTTTCTTAAGAAAATTATTGTAATTACTTTGTAAAAATAGGTGGTTACAAGCCTTATATATTGATAAAACTATTTAATCTTTTATACTAGAATAATTTTTCAACACATAACATTTTTTATCTTTTATTAATACTTCAATTTATATAAATGATTATTATATGATCAAATAATTTATAATAACAAAATGGAAATATATTTTGATAATAAATTAGATACTATTATCCAGTGTAAGGTTTTTTGAAAGATTTTAGCAATTGGATGTGCACCATATTACACATAAATGTGCACTATGCTATAATAAATTGTGCACAATTGGATGTGCACCATGTTGCAACAAAATATGCACTGAAAATGGATGTGCACCATATTGCAAATAACTGTGCACTGAGATGGATGTGTACCATGTCATAAATAAATATGCATCACAATTATGTTATTATGTGCACCACATTTGATGTGTTTGTGCATCACACTTTTATTCATGTGTGCATCTCATCGTTCATTTGTTTGTGCACCACATTACGTTATTATGTGCACCGCATTTCATATGTTTGTGTCACATTTTGTGTGTCTGTGCATCTCATTTCCCTATGCTTGTGCATACCAATTATGTTATATTGTGCACCTCATTTCATGTTTTAGTGCGTTGCATTTTATGTTTTTGTGCACCATATTTCATGTGTTTGTGCACCGCAATTATATTTAAAATAAAATAAAAATGCACAATTCAATATAATTCTAGTACACAATTCAATATATTGTGATGCACAATTCAATATATTGTGGTGCACAATTCAATATATTGTGGTGCATATTTCAACAGACTTTGGTGTACAAAATGATACAACATGGTGCACAAGAGTTGTTTTTTTGCCCAATCAATTTTATGTGCGAATTATACGGATAAAATCCGACCATGCTCTTTTTTACCATTTTATTTCATTTGTTGAAGTTAATTCACACGTTCACACTCTTAATCCCATTAGTCCCCTATCTATATATGATATTAAAAAGATTTTTTCTAGAGTGGTCTCATCTATATATATCTATCTATATATATCTATCTATATTTAAAAGTTAGCATTCTAGGTCATTGAATGCTAATTTTGAAAGAAAAAAACAAAAGTCCATATCTTAATCTAAATACATTGAATAAGTTTAAAACCCATTCAATTGCTATGTAATATAAGCCATAGTTTCCATTTTCATTTACCCTCATAGCAGGACCACATAAGGTCCTTCCACCTCCCCGTGAACACTTTTAACATATGTACATATTAAAAAGCATTGAAAGAATTACTTTTATCATATGTATAATGTTATCATATGTACATATTAAAAAACATTGAAAGAATTTTCCACCCATAAATTTCCAATTTCCCTCATTAGCTACAAACAACACAATTTTTCCTTTCAACCAAAAAAAATCACAATTTTTCCTAACTCCCATCTTTCCACCTACAGCGCTTCTTTCATCTCACTGGCATCCCTGCAACAATCAATTCTAGAGTAAATTAAAAAAGGTCACCAAGTTCAAATCACTTACATAGTTATACCGAGTATATGTATATGATATAAAATAATCATATATAGCATATATAATGCATTAAACTTTCCTCCACTATACTCATTCCACGTCCCTTAAAACACTTAACAAGCATTGAATGAATTTAAAACCCACAAATTTATAAATGATGTTTCTATTAACGCACAAATTTCCAATTACTTTTTTCATATACTATCATTTTCCAGCAGTCACTATGCTCTTTCCACCTCGCTTTAAAAGTTTACACCTCATTAAATACAACAACTCCTTTCATCTCCCTTAGAAAGATAACCCACCGATTGTAACAGTTCCTTTCACCTCCCTACATACAAAATAATTCGTTCATGATCTCTTGCTAATTTCATCCCTCCTTTCACCTCCCTGCACCATTCTATAAAACCATTAACCATTATGGATTCCTATACTGTATGTCTCAACACAGCAAGCCATTATGGATTCCTCCAACAACAACCACAAAAAAATATTAATATCCACACAATCCAAATCTCATGAACAAGAAGACTCATATGTAGACCTCTCCAAACTATGTGTAGGGGTTGAGTCAAGAATCAAAGTCAAGGTCTGTAGAAAATGGGATGCAATGCAGTCATGTGGAAAGTATATCACTAATGACTTCATTGTTTCAGATGCTAAGGTATGTTTTCAAAGTTATATGATGCCTTAATACTATTTCTCATACTATATTCCTCTAATAAATCTACTTTATGATATTGGTCTTACATGGAAATGCTATTTGTGTACTACATTATTTGGTCTCTAAGCTAGAGGAAATAAAGATTTACAACATAAAACACTTGATCCAACTAGAGGGCAACACTTTTGTTAAAAGGGTTGAATTGGAAACTTCAACCTCAAGTGATTCCTGTAAGTCTGTAACACCACCTCAACCCCATGTTAATCCTTTATATTTTGAATTTCGTAATACAAATGCTTCCTATAGACATTTGCTATGTAATTTTGACTACTAAGGATTGAGTTATGGTTTAAGGGTTTTGATGTTATACGTTTGGGTTCCTTAGCTAAACAACTATAATATAGATTTTGAAGTGCAGCCACAAATCAGAAAGCATGCAGTTATATTGATCCACATATACCACATTAGACCATGTTGAAATACACAAAAAAAGGAATAAAGTACCAGGTTAAATGCGGAGAAGAAATTAGCAGATACACCCACACCTACGCCACTCGACGCGGAGACGAAATTAGCATAAATACCCCCACTTACAATAGTCGATCTTTTCCAGTACGCCTACGCACCCGCCGGCGAAGCCTGATTCTCCGACTCAACTCCTCCCTCCATTTTCTTTCTCACTATGGACGACGAAATGAAATTCTGAGTTCAGATGGCCGACACCACTGTTCTTCTTTCCAATTGGGAGAACATCAAAGATTTTCAACGATTCTAGATTGCAAAGGCCGAATTTAATTTGTGGATTGATTTTTGGGGATGGAATGGATGATTTCCTACTTATTTAGCCAATATAATAAATTCTATATATTAAAAATATATCATTAGTTTTTAAATGATAATTTTACTTTTTATGCAATATATTGCACATAAATAATTAACCTGACTTATTTTTTTCTAATAAAGTGTCTTTTGTTTCAAAATGCTATAAACGATCTAGATATTTTCAAATAGAAATGCAAGAGCTGAGATATATGGTAGATTTTATCCCAAAGCCTTGAATTATTATTGGCTAAGCAAAAGCGAAAGACCCCCTAACGTAATTCGAATGGAGGCTGACTGTTGATCCTTTAATCAAAGAACATGCACTAGCTACGATTTACAAAACATGCGTATAATAATATTTTATTCGATTAGATGTACTTGCGTGCGTATAATAATATTTTATTCGATTAGATGTACTTGCTACTTATAAATCATTGCTTAATTAAGCAATTTGGCTATCTTCCGGACAATCTAGATGTAATTTTTGTAATAATATATTTTACTTATATTTTTGTATCTTTTTATTATATATGTAATCAATATCAAATATATTGGATTCAAATGTTACATATGTTCTTTTGCTGCTTTAAGATATAATTGAATGCAAATTAGTAATAATTAAGCATATCAACTAAGCAACTCTTGACATTGTCCAACATAGAGTACTAACAACCATTTCTCATGTAGCAAATCTGGGAAACAAGCTAGCTAAAAAAAAAAAAATTACACTGTAATGAATTTTATAGCCTAGAATGGAGATCATATAAAAGAGTTATGATCTAAGATGTAATCATGGTTATATATGATAGTTATGTTATTTACATTATTCATTTATTATATATATATAACTGAAAATTGTGGTATTTACTTTTAATGGTGTATTGTCTACAAAAGAAACTCAATTATATAATCATTTGCTTTTTAAATAAAATGTCAAACACCTCTAAAATACTTTTAAGTTGGTATTAACTAAAATAATAAAAATATTATTTATAATTTGATTACTTGAATATATAAAACTACAAACAAATTATGATGTAGAATATTAGATCATTCATAGGAATTTACAAAATCAAACAATATCTATTTTAAACACAATATATATCATACATTTATCCACAACCTTACAATTTTATATTAAGTAAACTACAATAATATTTACTACCGAACCGTGCGAAGCACGAGTTTCGCCTGCTAGTCTATATATAATTAAAAGTTGGCTTTCTTGCCAATTTAATGTTCTCCTTCAAACACTTAAAGCTTAATCAGGCAAAAAACATATATTGGGCCAGTCGGCTTTGTACACACTTAAAACTTAAGCAAGCATAAAAACATATATTGGCCTAGCCGGATTTATAGATTGTTTGTTACATGGGCCAGAGGCAACAAGGGTCAAAATAATTAGCATTTTGGGCCCAGTTGGATTACAACAGTTATGACGGTTACACTTCTGATAGGAGTTGAATAGGCTTGCACAAATCTGCAGTAATAAGCATTAAAGGCTGCCCTTCCAGCTCCAAGTGAGACATTGAAGAGGATGTGAAAGGCTTTCACACATCTGCAACAACCTTAAATATGCCCTTCAAATACTGTTGGTGTCACCTACAATAATCGTGACTTTCATTACCTCTCATCTCCTTCAGCATGTCTACTTCCAAGGACTCCCAGAGCAAGGCTTCGTCCGTCGTCCATTCTGATGCATCCATGAAAGGGAAAGGTGTCAGCAGCATTATCGCACCCATAACTCCGCCCAACAAGAAGGGGGCTGCTATGGTGGTGTCACCATCAGAAAATTCCTACGTTGCTCTCGACCAACTGAGTTTTGGAGCGGCCTGTACAGTAAGAGTTATGGTCTGTCGTAAGTGGGAGTCAACAGACTTGAAAGGGAAGCCTATCAGCACCGACTACATCGTCTCCGATGAACATGTATTCTACTCTACCTTTTCAATTACGTTTTTGGTACTGCATATATACAAATTAAGAGGTTGAGCTGATATCACATATTCTTTTTGGGTCCAAATTGATAGAGCTGATAGACAGGATAATATGAAAAAATAAATAAATAGAAATTAGAAGGTAGGTCGTTCATATGAGCCAGTAATATTTTAGGGGTTTTCAACTTTAGATTTTTGGTCTGACATCTTCTAAGCTATATAAAAACTAATATATGTGAGAGCCAAACACGAAATACTAAGAATCCATCTTCAAGAAATACATTAGTAAGGCTTCAGTTGGGAAAAAAAATCAATTCTTCAACTAGTAATATCTTTGGGGTTGTTCAACTTTACATTTTTGGTCTGACATCTTCATAGCTACACAAAAACTGATACATCTAAGAGCCAAAGTAAAGTAAAAGAACCAAAAAATGGAAATGAGAAGCTAAGAATCATTAGATTTCAGTTGATCTGGTAAGTGGCTAAATGATTTACCTATTCGACATAAATGATCTGGTAAACTAATTTCATTAGAACACAGGGCTATAATATGCAGAATTCCTCCTACAAATAAATATGAAATCTTAGCAAAGTTCATTTCCTACCTCTGCCAAGAGTTTTTGTCTACTGCTTTCTAACCTTTCACCCATTACTACCATATCATGTAACTGCCCTTCCAACTTCTCCTTTTCTTCTTGAGACATTTCAAGAATAACATGAACTGGCAGAATATAAGCTAACCAAAAAAAATAAACAGTGACAAGGGTACAATTTTTAAGGTAATTCATTGCTAATGAATAAAAGGCCACAGTATAAAAAAATTACAATATATTTCTGCCACAAAAAAGAAAAGAAAAGAAAAGAAAAGACAGCTAAGAAAAGATTGAAAAAAGAAAGTATACCTCTATTGTAGCAGTATAGACCTACATAACTGCTATTCCATCCCCAAATCACATTAAAAAATAAGACAAAAGATGCAAGGTGAAGCTTGTGAAAAAACTGCCCGCAAATAATCACCATTTTACTTTTACCGCATGTTAGTACACTGGACATCACATGAGAAACTTTATTGTTCAAACCCACAAATACTAGATATAGTAGTATTATAACAGATATGTTTACCACTTCGACGCCACAGTCTACACACGCACTAAAACAGGCTATTACATTTATACATGTATGGTTGGTACCTGTTGCTGCTTTACTTAGGCTATCAAGCTTTTCCTCTAAATCCTTCTATTCGGATTAGAGAGCGGAAACTCGACCTTGCTCTTTTACCAACTTTTGTGCCTCTTGCAACCTCAATTGTGACTGTAGCTATTAATGAACAAAGAATTATAGGATAATTTATTTTATCAATATAAACATGTATCACAATATTCTTTCAGTCAACAATTGTCACTAAGACACCTTTACTGAAGCTGAGTACCTGTAGCTAATTTCGATAAATCTGTATTTTTCAATTATAAATAGTTCAATTTAAACAGCTAGATAAGAGTATGAGACTCCAGTTTCCAATTCCCATTTTAAAATCCACAACCAACCTAAACTGAAAGTCAAATCTAGCATGAAAGAGCTATTTTCAAGTTTAGAACGAAAGTGAAATCCCAATCATGCTAACAAGCACAAATACAGATTATGCCATTAAGGCGTCAGATTGAATAAGCTCATGAGTAATTCAAGCGTATATCAGATTAAACCGTAGTAAAATCAACAGGTGCAGCAATGCAAAGCATAAACGACATTTCAGATCCAAAAAAAAGCATTAAGAAGGAAAGAAGCACAACGCAGATGGATACAATGAACCAAAAAAGGAAACAAACCTGTTGAATTCCCACCCAATCTATTCTGATCCTGCTCACTTGCCCTTGCAAACCCATCCATGCCCTATACAAAAACTAGCAACTAATAGATCAAAACAAATAAGGCCTCAACCTAAACCAGGGACGAAACAAATAGCTACGAATCCAAAACCTTCATCAAGCAAAACGGAAATTCTCAAGTCCTAATATTGTAGCACGAATACAACGGAGCTAAACAGGAGGACGCGGAAAGAATCCAAACCCCCGCAATATGGTGAAAACTGTTAGGATTTAAGAAATTGTATATTGAGGAGCAGAAATCTTGATTAAAGGAGGAAATTTGAGGGCTCTCGCCTGATGCAATATGTTTTTTTTCTGCGATGGGAGGAGAATTTGGAGTTGGAAGGAAGAGATAGAGAGTAGAGTAAGAACCCTAGCGCGAAGAAGCAGATTTGGACGATGGAACCGAAAGAGACTTGAAATAATTAAAATTTGTTTGGTGAATTGTGAGGTTTGCAGCATCCTTTTTAGTTTTAATCGTTATGTCATGCATGTGGTTTATGGTTATGAAGATTAAGAAGAATAATTTTGATTAGTGTCCGAAAATATAAATATTTGTACTTTCAGTTATCTTTCATATAGAGTAGTAGTCGGACCCAATGCGAATGATAAATATAATTATACTTTGCTTGATATAAATTGTAAGGTTATGGATAAATATATGATATTGTGTTTAAAATTAATATTGTTTGATTTTGTAACTTTCTATAAATAATACAATATTATACATCATAATTTTGTTGTAGTTTTACTTATTTAAGTAATCATATTATAAATAATGTTTTTTTATTATTTTGGTTAAAATTAACTTAAAATCATTTTAAAGGTGTTTCACATTTTATTTAGATAGTAAATAAATTATATAATTGATGACATGTAGTAGGCATAGCCTTGCTAGGCGAAACTTGAATATTTAATATCATTTTTTGTAATCTTAGTTTGATTTTGAAAATTCTATTTTTTTAGTAAATTGTTAAATGATAATTTTAAGAGACGTTTTTTTATATTTTTTATTGCGTTTTTGTTACTCTTAGACGAAGATCAATTTATAAATATCGAATACTTGCATATATTATAATGTTTAAAACAAAGGTTTACATAATATAAAAGGTAATATGTGATGATTGAGATCGTATTTAAATCGACACATAAATTAGTATATAGATCTTAGTAGATCTTAATCCTTATGTTATGGTTAAAGGCTAATATATCAAGGAGGTTAGAAAAAATTGAGACAATATATTAACATACTACTCGATATAGAGGTACAATTCATGTAATGTAGAAAAACACCACGTGACATTTGATTGTAGAATGAACTAAAATCTTGAATTGAAAAGTTGTATATACGTGTAATAATACATCCTTTAATTTAAGTTATTACTTCAAATTGTGACTAATTGCCAAACAAACGAATGTCCATATGATGCTTATTGATGACAACATACACATTAATATAATATTGTAAATTATTTAAGCATTGGAATTGCCGAGGAGAAAAATGAAAATTTTATTCAAACATATATTAATATATGATTTATTATTAGATTAATTTTCAATTGACGGTTATAGTACTAAGTAGTAGAGATTGATCGATACTTTAATTAGATTAATTTTCAATTGATAGTTAGAATACGAAAAGATTATAAAATTAGAGTATTTGCCAAGCAATTAGATTGGATTTAGCGTTATTAATATCGTCAACTTTTATTAGCTAGATTTATTACAATTGTATTTCTTTGGTATTTTAATTTGTTATGCCTATTCATATTCATATAAAGATTAATGTTATTAGCTAGAAAACTATAGTAGTAATGTACGGATCCGAAAATAAAAAACTTCATTTGGAAAATTAGTAATAACTAGAAATCAAAGTCCATGCTTCATATGAGTTTTTTTGTGTATATGTAGTGCGCGATTTAAATATGAGTTTGTAATATGTGGATTGTTGTTGTATGTTTTATCTTATATGATATATTGTTTGATATGTATTTAAATGTAATATCTAAGTATTTTAGATATAAAATGCTATGATTGTACGAAGTACAATTTTATTTATTTATTTTGGTCAAAAGTTCAATTTAAAATTTAAATTAAGGTGGTAGTTATTTTTTATAAGGATGTGTTTTTTTTCTTTGAAAAATATTGGGAAATATTTTAGAAATGTCTATCTAACTTACTACAACAACTCTCATTTCTTACATGCTGGACCCTCTACATTTCTAATTTTTTGTCTTTATCTTACAAATTTATTGCTTTTTACGAATGTTTTTTTTGTTATGCTTTAGTTATTAATATTCATTAATATATAGTTTTTTTCCTGAAATATATATCGTTTTATTAGTCACATTGACTTTACATATTCATAGATATTAATATCATTTTAATTAAAATATATTAGTTATTACTTCTTATTCTGATTAAATACGAAGTAATAGAAATAATTGTTGACTCTGCATATTCTTAAACTTGTTACGTTTTATATAAAAGTACATTAGTTATTTTATCGGTACATGCTTACTCTTCTTAGCGAAATTATAATTCATAACTTCTTCATTGTACATTTCATATGTGAGAGTGGGTACATGTCTATTATTTCACTTCCATCATTGATTAATTCCTCTAAACCAAGACAAATGAGGCCAAATTTAGTATATATACATGAATATTAATAACTAAAGCATAACAAAAAACATTATTAAAAGGCAATATATTTGTAAGATGAAGGAAAAAGTTAGAAATGTGGAGGGTAATAATAGAGCATGAAATAAGAGTTGTTGTAGCAAGTTTCTTACAAATACTCCAGTTCAAGCACAACATATACAACATATAATTAGATAGGAATTTTTAAAATATTTCCCAAATATTTTCAAAGGGAAAAAAAAATACATCCCTACAAAAAACAACTACCGCTTTAATTCAAATTTAAATTGAACTTCCGACCAAAAAAATAAATAAAATTATACTTCGTACAATCATAGCATTTTATACCTAAAATACTCAGATATTACATTAACGGTTTTTCTAACCTATGCCCTTAGGGCATAGGTTAAAAATTCCTATTAAGGAATATAAATCCTAAATAGGAAAGGGTGAAACCATTTAAAAAAATTAAAAACTCTAAAAAAATTAACACATAATTATAACTTTCTATATAAGAGATCTTAACCTATGTCCTAAGGGCATAAGTTAGAAAAATCGTTACATTAAATACATATCAAACAATATATCATTTAAGATAAACACATGCAACAACAATCCATATATTACAAATTCATATTTAAACCGCGACAACATATACACAAAAGGCCCGTGCTTCGCACGGGCTTCGATTTCTAGTAACACTAAAAGTTAGCTTTTTTGTCTCAATAAATGCTTTCAATTTATTGGGGCAAAAAATCTATTTTACATATGAAGTAACATTTTGCATGTTTTTTTAATCCTTTTTCACCCAAAATAACGCATTTAATGTCTTATTATTATTATTATTATTATTATTATTATTATTATTATCACAATAATAATTTGTATGTCTATCATAAAAATAAAGTTATTTTTTTCTTCATATAATTATAAATGATTATGTAATATCATCTATAATTTATTTAAGTATTCATCATAAATTGAACTATTGTAAAATTTATAAAATTTTGTTTTCTAATTTGATAGTATAAAATATCAACTCTTAATGTGTTTTATTGTACAAAAAAAAATGCTTCTTATTTGAAGTACATAACATAAATACTTTAGCAAAATTATTAAAAAACCATCGGTAAAAAGATAAACCAAATTTTAGAAAAAAATCTAAATACTTTATTTAATATTACTTACAATCTATCTATATATAATAAAGAAGATGTCTAAATTCTATATGTCATCATCACATTCAATTCGCTTAAGTGTCATCACCAATTCAACCATCATTCGTCACATCATTTGTCCTTTTAATAAAATATAACAATGAGTCAAGTTTAACTATATATAAAGTCTATTTAATTAAAGTAATTTAATTTAAAAAAATTATTTATTAGCCAATCTTATTCTGTTACTAAAAAAATTATCAACTAAATTATTCAATCATAAATTGTAAATCGTTAAAAGTATAAACCCTAAACCATAGGAAAAAAAATAGACGATCTAAACAAAAAACAAATATATATTAATACAAACTTATTATTTTATATATTATAAAAAAATAAAATAATATTATATTTTTTCCGGTGCGAAACACGGGTTCAACGATTAGTTTTAAAAATTTGTAACATAACTTGTCTAGAGTGATCTCATTTTAAGTATGTTCTCGGCGACTTCTCGCCGTGCGGCTTGGGTGTTCACCCGAGCGCCTACATGGGTATTTTGATTTTGAATAGGGCTAGTTTGGGTATTTAATAGTTGCTGAGGTTTCTGTAGTCGTAGCCCAGCCCCAACTCATACGATCTCCAAATTCTAGCCCAGATCTTTCGTTCTCCACCGATCCCGATCTGCCCTCTCTTTCTACTCTGTGTCGAATTGCAGCTCTCCATCGATCCCGATCTGCTCGAAGCTTGTCCTCATACTTCGTTCGTCTCTCTCCTTCTGTCCATTTAAGTGTCCATTTTATGATTCAGTTGGATGTCAAGTGTTAATTTCCAGTAATTCAGCAATCTTATTTTCTTAAAGCAATTTTTCTTCATCTACTTCTCGTATCCCAGGGTTTCGGTTTCCGTTTGGAATTGTAACTAATCCGTACGAACATTGATGGAGCGATCCTTTCAGGCTCATTAGATTTGATGTGAAGAAATTCTCGGTGCAATCGAATCACTTGAGGTGAGCGATTGATATTTACCTGTTTTTGGATCTTCTTTGCTGAAAATGATCGATTGAAGCTTGTAGTTTATCTGTCTATCGTGTGTCCAGGCGTCCAAATGGATTTGGAAAGTAGTTTGCTTTTAATATTTTTCATATTTCATGTGGACTATCCTGAACAGTTAATCGAAGACATTATCTTCAAGGTCTTATCCAAATTTCTTTACACTAAAGCTATGCATTGGTGATATTAAGCTGAACTTGATGTCTATAGTGCATCATCAAAGATAATCTAGGACATGAAACTCCTGTAGAATTGATTACTGATTAATATTGAGGTTTAACCAACTTGGTTGAATCTTTGCTGGAGAGAAGTGTGATTTTGCTTCATCTTGGGACATTTGGCTTTGGTTATGTGGGATATATCGTATATAATGGAGTTCGCTTTTGGGCTTACTTTCTTGAACAGACTTGGTTCTTTTGTAACTGTTGCCTTTTGCTCTTAGAGTAGCCAATTAAGTCATTAGTATGGGAAAGTCAATGGCAGTCACCAACATCCTATCCTTGGTAGTGCTTTGTGTTAGAGTTTTGTGCTTTTGAATATTTTGTAAAGAGACAGGTGGGAGGTGGTAAATAGAGTCGTGTTTATGTATGAATATGGCAATATGCAAATTTCTTTATTTGGGTACAGTTATTACTTAAATGAGATTGGAGAGAGGATAAGCTGCCCTAAAAATGTAGATTATAGACCAAGTCAAATCAATTAAAACACAAAAATACTAAGCAATTAATAGTTTAAGATTTATTCCATAGGGAAATGCCTACTTAAGGTGACAGAAACATGAACTTTATAATGATGCTCTCATATTCTCAATTAGAAAAGTTTTGTCATACCTTCTTGATTAGACAGAGAGAAAATGACCATCACAGCAAATTTCCCCAAAACTATACTTATAACTTCTAGTAAGTTTCCTGCAATGTGTCTGAAGAAAGAACGCGGAAACCAAGTGCATGTAATCTTATTCCTCACAGAGTACCTGCCAGTACTGGGGGGGTCAAATGTTAAAACACTGACACTTTTGATCAAATCAAATGAAAGGAAAGCTGCTGTAAATGTTCAATGAAATTTATTCTTTTCAGCATATACAGAGGCCTTACATTTTGAAGGAACTTTTACATTTATCAATAATGATACGAAAAGGAGAGCTTGAGAAGGGAAAGAGGCAGAAGCATTGTAGGATTTAATACAAAAATGCTCAGAAACAAAAGAACCTTGTTAACCTCTGAACATATTCATGTTATTCCTATGGAAACTGGAAAGTTCTCTTACATATTCAATCTCGAAAGTAAGTTATTCCTTGAAGTTATTCTGCTTGATCCTTTTCCTCTAGGTTGCTTCTCAACTGTCCTCTTGTACTCGTTAGGCTGCTTATGGTTCGTGCATATGAATTTTTGAGTTGTTTCTGGACCTTTGATTTTTTAAATTACTCTTGGCTGAACTTCTATCTTGTTGTTTTTCAAACACGAAGAATTAGGTGTGAATATGGGTCATGTGGAAATGCAACCTGGCATATGTTCAATTGGAGATGTATGCAAGGAAGGAACTGATATGTCGTCCAAATTGGCTGCTTTAGCTTGTACCATTAATACAGAAATTGGTATTGTTTTGGCAGTCATGAGAAGAAATGTGATATGGGGAGGTCGTTATATGGCAGGGGATAATCAGTTAGAGCATTCGTTGATCCAATCTTTGAAGGCTTTGCGCAAGCAAATTTTCAGTTCACAGAATCAGTGGCAGAACATTAGTCCTATGCTGTACTTGCAGCCATTTCTTGATGTAATTCTATCTGATGAAACTGGAGCACCAATCACAGGTGTTGCTTTGTCATCTGTATACAAGATCTTAACCCTTGGTGTATTTGATCTAAATACTGTTAGTATCAAGGATGCAATTCATTCTATAGTCGATGCTGTTACGAGCTGTCGTTTTGAGGTGACTGATCCAGCATCAGAAGAAGTGGTACTCATGAAGATCCTTCAGGTTCTTTTAGCTTGCATGAAAAATAAAGCATCTAGTGTCCTCAGCAATCTGCATGTCTGCACTATAGTGGACACTTGCTTTCGGGTTGTTCATCAAGCAGGAACAAAAAGTGAGTTGTTACAGCGTATAGCTCGCCAAACAATGCACGAGCTTATTAGGTGTGTTTTTTCACGCCTTCCAGAAGTGGAAATATCAGACAGCGAATTGAATAATGTAGAAAATCCAATTACACAGGAGGTACTCCACTTTTCTCTTTGCTTTCTACCTTTCTTGTCCCTATCACCTATTTCTGCTAATAGAGATTTATATTAGCTTAAGATTTTAACTCTTCACTGCATGGACTTATACTGCTATTGAATTAATTTTACTTGTGGGGTAACAAACCCTCCTGCTAGAGTGCTAGAGTTATGTCTCTCTTTCTTATATTTGAATCTTGTTTCATTTGTCTTGAATTTGCGTTACTGAACTTTGATTTTCAGTAACATATGTAAGCTGTTATATTAGGATGTCAAAGGGTCCCTTCAGCCCTTCTTATGGGGTTTATATACGTTGTTGTTCCATTAGTGGATCTATCAAAATTCATTTTCTTTCTCCCCTTCCATGATTTGCGGAAAATGAGGATTGAAGGATGTCATGGAATGAAGTGTCCGGGTCCTTGGCCCTTTTTTGTATTTAAAACGGTTATCCTTCTCTTTATTTTCGATCTACTGTTCTGGCTCTTTGGTTCAGATATTTCTCTGTATAATAAGCATAACGAATTACAAATGTTACTTTTGTGCAGATTGGCAGGCTCAATAATAAGAACAGTTATACAGGTGGACAGTTTGATGGTGTTGGGTTCACTAGTGAAAAATATTCTGCAAGCCTTGCTTCCGGTAGTTCTGCTGACGTGGGTGCTAGGTCAGAAGATGAAATTCTGGATGTGACTGAAAAAGAAAGGCAGGCTGAAGGAGATGATTTACATCTCATGAAGCTTCCCTACGGAGTTCCTTGTATGGTTGAGATACTTCACTTTTTGTGCTCTTTACTGAATGTGGCAGAGCATGTCGGAATGGTTTCTAAGTCAAATACACTAGCTTTTGATGAAGATGTACCCCTATTTGCCTTGGGTCTTATCAATTCTGCCATTGAACTGGGAGGATCTGCATTTTGCAGGCACCCTAAACTACTGAGTCTGATACAAGATGATGTTTTTCGCCATTTAATGCAGTTTGGTTTATCTATGAGTCCACTCATTCTCTCTATGGTTTGCAGCATTGTTCTCAACCTCTATCATCATTTGCGTACTAAGCTCAAATTACAGATAGAGGTTTTCTTTTCCTCCGTCATATTGAGGGTTGCTCAAAGCCGATACGGGGCTTCCTACCAGCAGCAGGAGGTTGCAATGGAGGCCCTTGTTGATTTCTGCAGGCAGAATTCGTTCATGATGGAGATGTTTGCTAACTTTGACTGTGACGTAAGTAGTAGTAATGTGTTTGAAGACCTTGTTAATTTGTTGTCAAAAAGTGCATTTCCAGTAAACAGCCCACTCTCTGCAATGCATATCCTTGCTTTGGATGGCTTGGTTGCACTGGTTGAGGGAATGGCTCAGAGGACTGGGGACGGACCTCTAGGCATAGACGATGCTCCCACTCTTGAAGAGTTTGCACCATTCTGGATGATTAAATGTGATGATTACAGTGATCCTAGGTGTTGGGTTCCTTTTGTTTGCCGGATGAAATATATCAAGAGACGGTTGATGATTGGTGCTGATCACTTCAATCATGGTCCAAAGAAGGGATTTGAGTTTCTTCAAGTGGCAAATTTATTACCAAAGGAGCTTGATGCTAAAAGTGTGGCATGCTTTTTCAGGTATACTACCGGCTTAGATAAAAATATCATTGGGGATTTTCTGGGAAATCATGATCACTTTTGTGTTCAAGTTCTCCATGAATTTGCTCGGACCTTCAATTTTCAGGACATGAGTCTAGATACTGCACTGCGTTTATTCTTGGAAACCTTCAGATTGCCTGGAGAGTCACAGAAGATCCAAAGAGTTTTAGAAGCATTTTCAGAGAGATACTATGAGCAATCACCTCAGATTCTAGCAAGCAGTAAAGCGGAACATAGGTGAACAGTAATACAAAGTTTTTACGCGTGAATAGTAATGTACAGTGACTTTTGAACAGTAACTTATAAATAGTAAAAATTAAGAACAATGAACAGTAAACGTAATAGTGACTATTCTGGAAAACTTAATAATAAAAGCAGGGAGAGAAATATGAACTGGAAACATAGGACTTTTATAAGATCATAATAAACTTACAAGGACTATTGTCGTAACTTGAAATGATTTCCTAAAGCTTGAAGGAGCTCCAGAGGAAGGCTTCTAAGCTTCAGAAGTTTTTTGTGAGTTTCTCAACCCATGAGAGTCTGAATTGTGATGCCTCAAAACAAATGAGGGCTTTGCCTTTTATAGAGAAAGGGGAGAGTCTGATTTTCTTTGTCCGTACCAATTTTTGGTACTATTTCTTCACGGGTGGAGTCTCCTGTTGTGAGTGGAGCACTGAGTTGGTTTCTTCTGTCTTCTTGCCTTGGGTGGAGTGCTGAGCTGGTCTTTTGTCTCGTTGTCTTGAGTGGAGTGCTGAGCTGGTCTTTTGTCTTCTTGCATAAAAGTGGGCATGTTCTTCTGATGGGCCTATCCTTCTGATGGACCTATTCCGTTGTGTCTTGATGGTGGGTCTATTGTCTTGTGAGATCTACTTCTTGAGTCTTTTATCAAATTAGCAAGATGTTCAAAGGAGGTAATTTAAAAACAGGCTAGATTACCCCCTGAAATGAAAACATAAAGTGAAAACATAAGAACTTTCTTTTTCTTTTTCTTTTTCTTTTTCTTTTTCTCTTCTTTTTTCTTTTCTTCTTTTTCTTTTTCTTTTTCTTTTTCTCTTCTTTTTTCTTTTCTTCTTTTTCTTTTTCTCTTCTTTTTTCTTTTCTTTCTTGCTGAACAGATAGAACTATTTTTTGTTTACCTAAGCGTAGGGATCTTGTGCGAACTGTTCTGGATCATCCGCCGGAGAAGGGGACGGAGTGGCGTCAGGATCATCGCAGCTATTGGTAATACTTTGCTTTTCTTGAGCCATGTATTTTTGAAAGGCTTGAAAGGCTTCCCATTGTTTCAGTTGCTCGAGCTGGTTTTTTGAAAGGGTAGGAGAAGGGTTCTTTTGTGGAGAAGGGTTCTTTTGTGGAGGAGGAGTAGGAGCTGAAGTAGTGGCTTTGACTGTTGTATCATTAATTGACAGTCTCTGGCCTTTCTGCTGGAAAAACAGTTCTACTTTTGCAACTGTTATAGTGGAAATAATGAACTTTTCCCACCAACGGACTTTGAAACGGCGACAAAGTGTGAGGGGATAGCTTTGTGGTTGAATTTGCAGGGTCTCATAAGTCCAGCAAAAGATCCATGCTATACCAAAATCGCTGTGGAAGCGAAGAGATTTTGTGAAGGTCCTGTCTTTGGCATGAAAAAGGTAGGTTGAATAGGCTCTTTGTATTTTTTCTGGGTAAATTTTCTCTGAGGCTCCATAAGTAATCCACCACTCATAGAACCAAATTGGGAAACCTTGGGGGCAGTGTTTGTCAAAAAAGAAGAACCATGAATGATTAAAAGGCCTAAGTAGGAAGGTTCTTTCCCACGCATCTTTGTAGTCTTGGTAAGAATACCCTGGGAGATTAGGAATGGCATTTGGAAGGGAGAAGGACTTTAGGGTCCAGGGGTCAGTCCAGTCAGAGGAGACCAAGACATTGAGTATCTTGCATTTTGAGAAGGAGATGCGTGAGGGGTCTATTGTACACATGGTGTGAGATATTTCTGCCGAGCCAGAGTCAACTAGGATGAATTCATAGAATTTTTGGGTCTTTGAGGGGGTATCTGAGAACCAATGAAGGGTAGGAGGAAAGAGTCTTTTTGTGTAAAATTCCAGCTGGTCTTTTGAGATGGGAGAATGTTCTGGTGTGAGGTAGACTGAAGTAATAGGATGTGGTTTAAGGAAATATTGGAAGAAAGAACTGTCCCTTTTGGGATCTATTTTGACAGGAGTCTTTGGTGCCCCAAGGGCTTGGTTGTAGGGGAGAGCTGGGAAGTTTGAGAGAGCTTGGAATCTATTATGCATCGGGACCAAAGAGGAAGAGGAAGATGGACTGATGTAGTCCTGGGGAGTCTGTTTTCTGTCTTTAGGATCCATTCCTGAGGCGGTCTTTTAAAGGAAGGTAAGCCTTTCTTTGACTTTCTTTTCGAGTTTTTGCAGAAACTGGCGAAGTGAAGGATCTTCGTAAAGCTCCAGTGTTTCTCTTATAGGTGGTATCCAGAGGCTTTGTTCAAGACGTGCTTTGCATCTTTTGTAATGATCTCTCATGGACAGAAATCTTATATCTCTGTGGTTTTCCCCTGTAAGAATTCTCTTGTGAGAAAGTCTGGTAAAGAGTTGTTTTTTCCTTTTATAAATTCTATTTTGAAGTCAAAAACTGAAACAATAGCTTGCTATCTAGCAAAAATCTGTTTTGAAACAAGATTTTGAACATCTTTTTGCAAGATTTCTTTTGCTGATTGGCAGTCAACACGGAGGAGGAAATCTTTGTTATATAAATCATCTTGGAATTTAGAGATACAAGAGACAATAGATAGGACTTCTTTTTTTACAGTACTATAGTTCTTTTGTGGTCCAGACCAAACACCAGAGTAGTATCTAATAAGGGTTTCTTTAGTTTGGTTAGGTAATCTTTGTTTGAGAATTCCGCCGAAGCCTAATTATGAGGCGTCCGTTTCAACTATCATAAAAGCAGAGGGGTGAGGAATACTAGCACAAGGTAAAGTTTTAACTTTTTCTTTGAGAAGTTGGATAACCTTGGTATGCTCAGTAGTCCAAGGAGGTGGATTTTTCCTGAGTCTTTGAAACAGAGGGGCACAGATTTGTCTGAGGTTAGGGAAGAAATCAGAGATATAATTTAAACATCCAAGGAACCTTTGTAGTTGGTTTTTGTCTTTTATTTCATCAGGGAATTTGTTAGTAAACTCTATGCTTCTGTTTATAGGTTTGAATGTTTGGTTGAAGATGTTATGACCCAAGAACCTTATCTGTGTTTGGAATAATTTTATTTTTGAGGCCGAGACAGCCAGCCCATTTTTTTCTATTATATATAAAAAAGTATTAAGGTGTTTGAAATGTTCTTCTATGCTATTAGAAAAGACTAGAACATCGTCAATATAGACTATAGTGAAACTAGAGTAAGGGTTGAAGATATCATTCATGATTTTTTGGAATTCTGAAGGAGCATTTTTTAAGCCAAAAGGCATAACGTTCCATTCATAATGTCCAAAAGGAACTGTGAAGGCTGTTTTATACCTGTCTCTATTTTCTATTTGGATTTGCCAGAAACCGCTTTTCATATCAAATTTAGAGTAGATCTTAGAATCAGAAAGTCTATTGAGGAGATCTCTTTTATTAGGAATGGGGTATCTAATCCATTGTAAAGCTTTATTCAAAGGTTTGTAGTTAATCACAAGTCTGGGGACTCCTCTTTCTTTTTCGGCTTGCTTATTAACATAGAAAGCTGCACAACTCCAGGGGGACTTGGAGGGTCTTATGAGTTGTTTCTTTAGAAGGGAGTCTATTTCTTGTTTGCAGAATTGTAGGAGTTCTTGGTTCATTTGGATGGGTCTAGCTTTGGTGGGAATGTCTATTTCTTTGAAATCTTTTTCATAGGGGAGAGACACCTGATGCTTCTTTCTGTCCCAGAAGGCTGTGGGAGATTCAGAGCATACACGTTTTTTGAATGATTCTTCCAGGATGAGAATCTGTTTTTGTAAACTAGGGTTTTTAAGTTTTTCTTCTATTTTAAGGTATGCTATTTCCATAACAAGGGAATGGATGAAGGATCTTTTCTTAGTTATAAGATTCATGCTTTTGTTTACGGAAGAGGACTGTATAGTAGATATGTTTTTATGTATGACCGGAGAAATGAACTCAAAATTTAATTTTTTACCTATAACAACAGTATGTATGCCATAAACATCTACTGTAAAAGGGTAAATTTGTGTTAGGAAGGGTGTTCCAAGGATTATGTCCTGGTTTAAGTCTTTTATTAATATGAAGGAATTGTTAAAACAATACTTATCATTACAAACAGAAGCTCTAGGGATCTTGTAGCTAAGGTTCATTCTACTACCGCTAGCATCAAGGATCTTTTCATGACTTTTATGGTAATATTTTGAAGGAATTAGACCTTCACTAATACAGTTTAGATCTGCTCCGCTGTCTATTAGGGCGACAGTAGAAAGGACGAAGTCTTTTATTTTTATGGTAATATTAACATACCATTTCTGAACGTTGATCTTGTTTATAGAAGAGATAAGGGTCTGTTTAGTAAAGAGAGTTTTATTATCTTCTTGTTGTAACTTGGAATTATTGTTAAGGGTTTCAATGTCTTTTTTGAGTCTATTAACTTCAGTTTGCAGATCTTTTATAGTGATGGAGGAGAATGTTTTAGCAGGGGAATTTTTATTGATAAGTTCAGCGAGGGTCTCTTTATCATTACTTTTGGTGATGATATTACAGAATTGGGTTGTACCTGAATCATCTGAGTTTGAAGAATTGAGGGCATGAATATCTTCCTTAGAGTCTTTCAAAAGGACTTTTGTAGGTCTATTTTTTAGAGTACTGTTATTACGACAAATTCTTTTGATTCTTTTGATCCAATTATCCATTTTCCTAGATTGATATCTTCTTATAGGCGGGTAATTAGATTTATCATACCTTTTTTTTGGATTAGGATTTTGTTTATTTTTATAAAAAGGAGGTTCAAACTCGTCTAAGTAAAAGGTCTTAGAGGAGTTATCTAATTTTTTCTTATCAGGAGGGTCATATTTCTTCTTAGCATTTTCAGGACAATTACTAGGATCAGTATTGGTTTTATTATTACGTCCTTCAACATAGTTTAAGGACATGGTTCTTCTTTTACAATTAATTAATTTTAAGACACTGAGAGAAGGGTTTAAAGAGGTGTATTTAAGAATTTTATTTTCTATTTTCTGAATTTGAAAATGAGGTCTAGATTTGTCCTGATTAATTTTGAAAGTTTCAGTAATGACTTGATCTTGTATATTCTTAACATCTTTAAAAGTTGCAAGACTGTTGTTAGAAATAATGACCCTAGGATTCTTAAGGGTCTTAGTAGGAATATCTTCATTTTTAGTAATAATTTCTAGTAAACGCGGATGAACACTTTGTGTAGATCCTGAAGGTAAAAGGTTCCAAATCTTAGTTAACTCATTTTGGATTTCTATGGACTTTTGTTCTAAAGGGTTTTCTATTCCCTGAATCTTAAGGTAATTAGGAAACCATATGAAGAACAAGATGTTGATCCTATATTTTTCCATATCAGAGTACCATAATTCTCTTATTTTATCTCTGACTATTTTGTCTATTTTCATGAACCAATCTTTCTTGATACTGTTTTCAATGGAATCAAAGTCTCTTCTTAGATAATCTTTATCTATTGTGAAAACTGTTTTTGTGAAAAAGTTTATAGGAGATAAAGAATGAAGAGTCAGTTGTTCTTTGTCTAAACTGAGTGTTTCTTCATGACTTTTAACACTAAAGGCTGTTTTAAAGTCTGTCCATCCTATTCTGTAAATAGATTGTATAGACTGTTGTGGTATGTTCCAATCATTATTATTTTCTTCATACAGATTTTCATTACTATGGACGACTGGGGTGCTAGATGATGTTATACATATGCCGCAGAGCAGAATGTGATCAGTGTATTCAAAATAAACCAGAATAAAGGCATTAGGAAGAAGAATGAGTACATCTGTAGCTAATGATTATTGTTCAATCAAAACTTTTACCTTTCCACTAGCATATTGTTCAATTTGTATACTACGGATATACACCATATTCAAGAGAAAGGATAAAAAGTACGACAGAGAAATATACCAATCCAGAAACACCACCAAGAAGCAACGGTCTTCTCCCAAGCCTATCAACAGCCAGAATGGCAAATCCCGTCATAATTAGCTGCAAAGAGTGGCCAATCAGATAGATAGCAGTGAGATGCACCTCGAGTACTTTGAGCAAAAAGAACAAAAAATCTTTCAAGATGAGAACAGAACTTGTTCGGCAATAGAAAGGTCATATGTCAACGAATACAATATATACCTTGAATACCTAGTAGAATTGAGACTCTTGTTGAGTTGGATGCATCAGAAAATCCCACACTCTGTAAAACAGTTAATTAGTTCAAGGATATATATAAATGAACTCTTCAAGACTAAACTCCTTGAGTATGTAGGAGCCGATCAATAACACCGCCGAGAGAATCCCTCCAGGCTAGCAAGCATACCTCAAGTATAGAAGCAGCATAATGGAAGAAAAGAGGGAGAAGGAAAAAGAAAGGATTAAAAAACTGAACACTAGAAATGAAGTTATCATACAAGCATGAAAACACAATTTTTATCTTGCCTGAAATATAGCAGAATGTTCAGAATCAGCAGTGAGAATTTTGACTTTATGCTTGTGAGCAAGTGGAAGAACAAAAGGACCACTAGCAATCAAGGTTTCCTTATTAACCAATGCTATGTCAATTCCTGCTTCAATCGTAGCCACCGTTGGCTATGCAAAACAAAAAAAATCAGTAGAATGCCAAAGATACCCATATAAGCATTAAGCAGTATAATGTGCTTGAGAGAAAATAGAAATAGGCTAGGGCAGTTACCTTGAGCCCAGCACAGCCAACTATCCCTGTGACAACATTAACAGCTTCCGAGTGGCGAGCAACCTAAAAAATAAAAAATAGAAGATTATATATAGAGGAAATCAGTGAAATTACAAGGGAAATACAAAAGCATATGAACTGGTTCTTCTGAAGTTCCTTCACCAGTTTGTGTTAAAGGGACGTCAACAATTCCATCAACTGGTTCTTCTGAAGCAGTGAAACTTGAAAAGCAACAACTCTTCAAGTCGTCGTTTCGACTCAACTGGAAAACAACCACCATTTATTTTGTAAGAATATTAGATGAAGAATGAACCCAGACTATGTTCTCTTACCAAGCTGATTTGAAAGGCAATGTATTCGTGCACATAAATGAACCTAGCAGGGCATACAACAACTACAACAGCTGCATTCTATTTACAGTGCTCCAACCGATAATATAGAAATCTAACACAAATAGAAGGCACAACTCCTCAAATCATCTGTAACCAAGGTTATCTACGTAGTCTTCTACAATCACTAGAACATTGCAATGCTGTTAATTGTTTTACCTAAGGGAAAAGGGCACAAATTTGAAACAAATTTTTTTCTCCTGTCATAAGATATTCATTTCAAACATAAGGTACATGTTCAAATCTCCTTTTCCATTATCTTTATTCATTTCCTCTAATAAACAGGCCTGGAAAATGGAATGAACCTCTAGCTAGTGGATATACGCAATATATGCTAATACAACTCAGTACATATAAGAATTCAAAAATAGAGGAACCAGACAGCACACCTTATTCCGGACCAAATTGCCAACCTTGAAGATATCACATTGCATTTCATCATTCAGTATTTTTTATTGCCTGTAGGCTGCAGTATCAAAAATATTACAAACAAGATTGATTAAGTCAACATTGTTGGGCTTACAACAAATAACTGTATAATCTGCTTAGTCTATAGAGCAAATGTGCAATGTCAAAACCACTAATATCATAGCTAAAGTAGAGTGTCACTAAAAAGAAAAAATATGCAAGACTTCAATTTCTCTAGAAAAAAAAAACTATGTTTTCACTCCTCCAGCACCGGGACAAAATAGAAAAGCAAGTCTTCATATAGCATACAAATGCAGCAGCAGTGTACACATTAGGAGATAAAGTCTATTAGTGTTGTTATGGTCAGTGAACAAATAATTGTTCACTTTGCATCTTACGTAGGAGTTATGAGCTAAATATTAGACCATTACCTTGTGTAACAAAATGTCAAATGGACCTTGCTCCGATCAACTGAAACAAAACATATACCCTGGAGCCTGCAAAAGAAAAAGGCTTAATTGCAATATTAACATCATTGGAGAAATATGATGCGAACAAACCCCCGAAGTGTTGTCTGTAACGCAGGATCTTTGATTCCTCAATCTTGAAGTCGAATCCTTCTCTTCCGTAGCCAAAGAGATGGCTTTCCTAGGGCTAAAGAGATAACCCTCAAACGCGTTCAAAGTGATGAACGAAAGGATCAAAGAGATGATCACAAACACCGAAGAGATGATGAACAATTGCTCGAAGCAATGAGCTACGGGATAGATGATCCGTGGGATCGAAGAGTTGACGTTGGAACTCAAGGGAAGGAGCGTACTCAACTTTACTACTCAAATTCAACGTAAAGATTACAAACTAGGGTTTCGGGTCTTAAATAGCGTCAAAAGAAATAATAAATTGTTCAGCAAAACGACGAATTGAGATCGCTGACGCGGGCAACAACTCGGTCCAGAACTCGGTCGAGTTCTGGGCCGAGTTCTTAGCTGGAGCAACAACTCGGTCCAGAACTCGGTCGAGTTTTGGGCCGAGTTCTTGGCTGCTTCGTTCTGCTTCCGCGAACTCGTCGTCTTCGTCTTCTCGTCGTCTTCGTCCTTCGCCGTCATCGAGGGGTTCATGGAGCTATCAAAATAGTTGCAAACCATGGCTTAATTGCAATATTAACATCATTGAATTGAGACTTGACTCAACAAAACTTATCGGGGAGGGAGAAGCACCGGCAAGGGACCGCATCGGGGAGGGAGAAACATCGGCGGAGAACGACCGACACCAGCAAAAAATGCCCGCAAAATTTGCAAGTGAAGGAATGGGGAGGGGCAGCCGGTGGCGACGACGAATCGGGGTGGAGCGGCGAGGGTTTCGGTGGAGGGAATGGCAAGGGGTCTCGACGGCCGGTACGCGGTGGAGCAACTTCGCAAGTGAGGCGGCGGGTACGCGGTGGAGCAACTTCGCAAGTGAATCGAAGAAGCAAGTAAGCTAGCGGCGCCCGAATTGAACAAACCCTAAAAGAGAAACGAAGACCGAGTTGCAGACAACGTGGTTTTTTATTTTTAAAATCTTTACCACGGTCAAACAGCAACCGTGGTCCGAGTATTTTATCGCGGTTTCTTTATCAAAACCGCGGTGCGAGTTTAGGTAATTTAATAAAAAAACTTTTATACCGCATTTTTATATATAACCGTGGTCCGTATATATTCTTTATAACGGTTTTAAAATCCGCCCCAATAATAGTACGGTTAATCCCCTTTTTTGTACTACTGTTCCTTGCTTGGGTATGTGATTGGTGAACCTGTTGATTTCTCTAAACGTAGAGCTAAACTTAAGAATGACTGGAAATTTGTCAAAGGGTCCTTTGACATCCTTGAAAAACCCAATATTCGGTTTGAACTTTGCTTTGCAACCCCATTGATATAAAAAAAAGTCTAGGATGGGACACATTTCCATTTGTTTGGGAAGCTTATGTTGATGAAACCTTGGTGCTCCAAATTTGACCATTTCACTAAGCATATTTCAACTATTGATATGTGGATTCATATACTCCAACGTCATGTTGAGTACATCAATTTTGATGTCATTAGCACTATCATTGAGATGAACAACTTGGATACCCTCATTAAATTGACCCTTTTACTGAAAAAACAAAAACAAAGGGTTAGTTATGCCTGAGTGTGTATTAATGTTGATGTGGCTAGTTTTAACCACAAAACCATTGTGATTCCTAATGAAGAGGGAAAACCTCAAGAGTATAAAGTTTGGCTTAAAGAATTTCCTCAAGGGTGTGGAAATTATGGTGCTCCAGAGCACACTTTTGACACTTATCCCCTGAGAAATGTCAAACCCTAATCCATCCAGATTATCTTTCAGAAACTCGGAGTTAGTTCCACCCATGATGAACCTGATTTTGAAAGCCTTAGCAATAAAAACCAACGGCAAGATGTTTTCCACCATAAGAAGAACAAACTGTCTGACCCCATTGCCTCCTTTTCTCAATCTAAAGAGCTGAAACCTAGGAGTAATGATTTCTCCATCTCTTACAAAACTGTCTATGCTACCATTGCTACGTATAATACCATGTAAATTGAACCATCCTTGCCTAACACTGCTTCTATTGTTGTTGCTAACCCTGCTTCAGTTCATGTGGACTCCCATGTTGTCAGACTTTCTAGTCTTACCCATTCTTTCTCCCTTACCCTAATGATGACAAACCAAAGGTGTGCCTGTGGGCACTTCACAACCATGCTATTGTACTTGACAATGATGAATAGATTGGGTGGGAATTCAACAGGTTTGTTTCCTTTTTTGGTTCATTGTATCCATCTGCGTTGTGCTTCTTTCCTTCTTAATGCTTTTTTTTGGATCTGAAATGTCGTTTATGCTTTGCATTGCTGCACCTGTTGATTTTACTACGGTTTAATCTGATATACGCTTGAATTACTCATGAGCTTATTCAATCTGACGCCTTAATGGCATAATCTGTATTTGTGCTTGTTAGCATGATTGGGATTTCACTTTCGTTCTAAACTTGAAAATAGCTCTTTCATGCTAGATTTGACTTTCAGTTTAGGTTGGTTGTGGATTTTAAAATGGGAATTGGAAACTGGAGTCTCATACTCTTATCTAGCTGTTTAAATTGAACTATTTATAATTGAAAAATACAGATTTATCGAAATTAGCTACAGGTACTCAGCTTCAGTAAAGGTGTCTTAGTGACAATTGTTGACTGAAAGAATATTGTGATACATGTTTATATTGATAAAATAAATTATCCTATAATTCTTTGTTCATTAATAGCTACAGTCACAATTGAGGTTGCAAGAGGCACAAAAGTTGGTAAAAGAGCAAGGTCGAGTTTCCGCTCTCTAATCCGAATAGAAGGATTTAGAGGAAAATCTTGATAGCCTAAGTAAAGCAGCAACAGGTACCAACCATACATGTATAAATGTAATAGCCTGTTTTAGTGCGTGTGTAGACTGTGGCGTCGAAGTGGTAAACATATCTGTTATAATACTACTATATCTAGTATTTGTGGGTTTGAACAATAAAGTTTCTCATGTGATGTCCAGTGTACTAACATGCGGTAAAAGTAAAATGGTGATTATTTGCGGGCAGTTTTTTCACAAGCTTCACCTTGCATCTTTTGTCTTATTTTTTAATGTGATTTGGGGATGGAATAGCAGTTATGTAGGTCTATACTGCTACAATAGAGGTATACTTTCTTTTTTCAATCTTTTCTTAGCTGTCTTTTCTTTTCTTTTCTTTTTTGTGGCAGAAATATATTGTAATTTTTTTATACTGTGGCCTTTTATTCATTAGCAATGAATTACCTTAAAAATTGTACCCTTGTCACTGTTTATTTTTTTTGGTTAGCTTATATTCTGCCAGTTCATGTTATTCTTGAAATGTCTCAAGAAGAAAAGGAGAAGTTGGAAGGGCAGTTACATGATATGGTAGTAATGGGTGAAAGGTTAGAAAGCAGTAGACAAAAACTCTTGGCAGAGGTAGGAAATGAACTTTGCTAAGATTTCATATTTATTTGTAGGAGGAATTCTGCATATTATAGCCCTGTGTTCTAATGAAATTAGTTTACCAGATCATTTATGTCGAATAGGTAAATCATTTAGCCACTTACCAGATCAACTGAAATCTAATGATTCTTAGCTTCTCATTTCCATTTTTTGGTTCTTTTACTTTACTTTGGCTCTTAGATGTATCAGTTTTTGTGTAGCTATGAAGATGTCAGACCAAAAATGTAAAGTTGAACAACCCCAAAGATATTACTAGTTGAAGAATTGATTTTTTTTCCCAACTGAAGCCTTACTAATGTATTTCTTGAAGATGGATTCTTAGTATTTCGTGTTTGGCTCTCACATATATTAGTTTTTATATAGCTTAGAAGATGTCAGACCAAAAATCTAAAGTTGAAAACCCCTAAAATATTACTGGCTCATATGAACGACCTACCTTCTAATTTCTATTTATTTATTTTTTCATATTATCCTGTCTATCAGCTCTATCAATTTGGACCCAAAAAGAATATGTGATATCAGCTCAACCTCTTAATTTGTATATATGCAGTACCAAAAACGTAATTGAAAAGGTAGAGTAGAATACATGTTCATCGGAGACGATGTAGTCGGTGCTGATAGGCTTCCCTTTCAAGTCTGTTGACTCCCACTTACGACATACCATAACTCTTACTGTACAGGCCGCTCCAAAACTCAGTTGGTCGAGAGCAACGTAGGAATTTTCTGATGGTGACACCACCATAGCAGCCCCCTTCTTGTTGGGCGGAGTTATGGGTGCGATAATGCTGCTGACACCTTTCCCTTTCATGGATGCATCAGAATGGACGACGGACGAAGCCTTGCTCTGGGAGTCCTTGGAAGTAGACATGCTGAAGGAGATGAGAGGTAATGAAAGTCACGATTATTGTAGGTGACACCAACAGTATTTGAAGGGCATATTTAAGGTTGTTGCAGATGTGTGAAAGCCTTTCACATCCTCTTCAATGTCTCACTTGGAGCTGGAAGGGCAGCCTTTAATGCTTATTACTGCAGATTTGTGCAAGCCTATTCAACTCCTATCAGAAGTGTAACCGTCATAACTGTTGTAATCCAACTGGGCCCAAAATGCTAATTATTTTGACCCTTGTTGCCTCTGGCCCATGTAACAAACAATCTATAAATCCGGCTAGGCCAATATATGTTTTTATGCTTGCTTAAGTTTTAAGTGTGTACAAAGCCGACTGGCCCAATATATGTTTTTTGCCTGATTAAGCTTTAAGTGTTTGAAGGAGAACATTAAATTGGCAAGAAAGCCAACTTTTAATTATATATAGACTAGCAGGCGAAACTCGTGCTTCGCACGGTTCGGTAGTAAATATTATTGTAGTTTACTTAATATAAAATTGTAAGGTTGTGGATAAATGTATGATATATATTGTGTTTAAAATAGATATTCTTTGATTTTGTAAATTCCTATGAATGATCTAATATTCTACATCATAATTTGTTTGTAGTTTTATATATTCAAGTAATCAAATTATAAATAATATTTTTATTATTTTAGTTAATACCAACTTAAAAGTATTTTAGAGGTGTTTGACATTTTATTTAAAAAGCAAATGATTATATAATTGAGTTTCTTTTGTAGACAATACACCATTAAAAGTAAATACCACAATTTTCAGTTATATATATATAATAAATGAATAATGTAAATAACATAACTATCATATATAACCATGATTACATCTTAGATCATAACTCTTTTATATGATCTCCATTCTAGGCTATAAAATTCATTACAGTGTAATTTTTTTTTTTTTAGCTAGCTTGTTTCCCAGATTTGCTACATGAGAAATGGTTGTTAGTACTCTATGTTGGACAATGTCAAGAGTTGCTTAGTTGATATGCTTAATTATTACTAATTTGCATTCAATTATATCTTAAAGCAGCAAAAGAACATATGTAACATTTGAATCCAATATATTTGATATTGATTACATATATAATAAAAAGATACAAAAATATAAGTAAAATATATTATTACAAAAATTACATCTAGATTGTCCGGAAGATAGCCAAATTGCTTAATTAAGCAATGATTTATAAGTAGCAAGTACATCTAATCGAATAAAATATTATTATACGCACGCAAGTACATCTAATCGAATAAAATATTATTATACGCATGTTTTGTAAATCGTAGCTAGTGCATGTTCTTTGATTAAAGGATCAACAGTCAGCCTCCATTCGAATTACGTTAGGGGGTCTTTCGCTTTTGCTTAGCCAATAATAATTCAAGGCTTTGGGATAAAATCTACCATATATCTCAGCTCTTGCATTTCTATTTGAAAATATCTAGATCGTTTATAGCATTTTGAAACAAAAGACACTTTATTAGAAAAAAATAAGTCAGGTTAATTATTTATGTGCAATATATTGCATAAAAAGTAAAATTATCATTTAAAAACTAATGATATATTTTTAATATATAGAATTTATTATATTGGCTAAATAAGTAGGAAATCATCCATTCCATCCCCAAAAATCAATCCACAAATTAAATTCGGCCTTTGCAATCTAGAATCGTTGAAAATCTTTGATGTTCTCCCAATTGGAAAGAAGAACAGTGGTGTCGGCCATCTGAACTCAGAATTTCATTTCGTCGTCCATAGTGAGAAAGAAAATGGAGGGAGGAGTTGAGTCGGAGAATCAGGCTTCGCCGGCGGGTGCGTAGGCGTACTGGAAAAGATCGACTATTGTAAGTGGGGGTATTTATGCTAATTTCGTCTCCGCGTCGAGTGGCGTAGGTGTGGGTGTATCTGCTAATTTCTTCTCCGCATTTAACCTGGTACTTTATTCCTTTTTTTGTGTATTTCAACATGGTCTAATGTGGTATATGTGGATCAATATAACTGCATGCTTTCTGATTTGTGGCTGCACTTCAAAATCTATATTATAGTTGTTTAGCTAAGGAACCCAAACGTATAACATCAAAACCCTTAAACCATAACTCAATCCTTAGTAGTCAAAATTACATAGCAAATGTCTATAGGAAGCATTTGTATTACGAAATTCAAAATATAAAGGATTAACATGGGGTTGAGGTGGTGTTACAGACTTACAGGAATCACTTGAGGTTGAAGTTTCCAATTCAACCCTTTTAACAAAAGTGTTGCCCTCTAGTTGGATCAAGTGTTTTATGTTGTAAATCTTTATTTCCTCTAGCTTAGAGACCAAATAATGTAGTACACAAATAGCATTTCCATGTAAGACCAATATCATAAAGTAGATTTATTAGAGGAATATAGTATGAGAAATAGTATTAAGGCATCATATAACTTTGAAAACATACCTTAGCATCTGAAACAATGAAGTCATTAGTGATATACTTTCCACATGACTGCATTGCATCCCATTTTCTACAGACCTTGACTTTGATTCTTGACTCAACCCCTACACATAGTTTGGAGAGGTCTACATATGAGTCTTCTTGTTCATGAGATTTGGATTGTGTGGATATTAATATTTTTTTGTGGTTGTTGTTGGAGGAATCCATAATGGCTTGCTGTGTTGAGACATACAGTATAGGAATCCATAATGGTTAATGGTTTTATAGAATGGTGCAGGGAGGTGAAAGGAGGGATGAAATTAGCAAGAGATCATGAACGAATTATTTTGTATGTAGGGAGGTGAAAGGAACTGTTACAATCGGTGGGTTATCTTTCTAAGGGAGATGAAAGGAGTTGTTGTATTTAATGAGGTGTAAACTTTTAAAGCGAGGTGGAAAGAGCATAGTGACTGCTGGAAAATGATAGTATATGAAAAAAGTAATTGGAAATTTGTGCGTTAATAGAAACATCATTTATAAATTTGTGGGTTTTAAATTCATTCAATGCTTGTTAAGTGTTTTAAGGGACGTGGAATGAGTATAGTGGAGGAAAGTTTAATGCATTATATATGCTATATATGATTATTTTATATCATATACATATACTCGGTATAACTATGTAAGTGATTTGAACTTGGTGACCTTTTTTAATTTACTCTAGAATTGATTGTTGCAGGGATGCCAGTGAGATGAAAGAAGCGCTGTAGGTGGAAAGATGGGAGTTAGGAAAAATTGTGATTTTTTTTGGTTGAAAGGAAAAATTGTGTTGTTTGTAGCTAATGAGGGAAATTGGAAATTTATGGGTGGAAAATTCTTTCAATGTTTTTTAATATGTACATATGATAACATTATACATATGATAAAAGTAATTCTTTCAATGCTTTTTAATATGTACATATGTTAAAAGTGTTCACGGGGAGGTGGAAGGACCTTATGTGGTCCTGCTATGAGGGTAAATGAAAATGGAAACTATGGCTTATATTACATAGCAATTGAATGGGTTTTAAACTTATTCAATGTATTTAGATTAAGATATGGACTTTTGTTTTTTTCTTTCAAAATTAGCATTCAATGACCTAGAATGCTAACTTTTAAATATAGATAGATATATATAATAGATATATATAGATGAGACCACTCTAGAAAAAATCTTTTTAATATCATATATAGATAGGGGACTAATGGGATTAAGAGTGTGAACGTGTGAATTAACTTCAACAAATGAAATAAAATGGTAAAAAAGAGCATGGTCGGATTTTATCCGTATAATTCGCACATAAAATTGATTGGGCAAAAAAACAACTCTTGTGCACCATGTTGTATCATTTTGTACACCAAAGTCTGTTGAAATATGCACCACAATATATTGAATTGTGCACCACAATATATTGAATTGTGCATCACAATATATTGAATTGTGTACTAGAATTATATTGAATTGTGCATTTTTATTTTATTTTAAATATAATTGCGGTGCACAAACACATGAAATATGGTGCACAAAAACATAAAATGCAACGCACTAAAACATGAAATGAGGTGCACAATATAACATAATTGGTATGCACAAGCATAGGGAAATGAGATGCACAGACACACAAAATGTGACACAAACATATGAAATGCGGTGCACATAATAACGTAATGTGGTGCACAAACAAATGAACGATGAGATGCACACATGAATAAAAGTGTGATGCACAAACACATCAAATGTGGTGCACATAATAACATAATTGTGATGCATATTTATTTATGACATGGTGCACATCCATCTCAGTGCACAGTTATTTGCAATATGGTGCACATCCATTTTCAGTGCATATTTTGTTGCAACATGGTGCACATCCAATTGTGCACAATTTATTATAGCATAGTGCACATTTATGTGTAATATGGTGCACATCCAATTGCTAAAATCTTTCAAAAAACCTTACACTGGATAATAGTATCTAATTTATTATCAAAATATATTTCCATTTTGTTATTATAAATTATTTGATCATATAATAATCATTTATATAAATTGAAGTATTAATAAAAGATAAAAAATGTTATGTGTTGAAAAATTATTCTAGTATAAAAGATTAAATAGTTTTATCAATATATAAGGCTTGTAACCACCTATTTTTACAAAGTAATTACAATAATTTTCTTAAGAAAATACAAAAAGAAGAGTGGAGATAGTGGAACATGTTTCAAATAGAAAGAGTACCATATTGTGCAAATTTTAACAAAGACTTCAGCTCTCCTATATATTGTATTAGGGTAGATTACGAGAATCATGTGGGGCAGTGGTATTTTTCTAACTAAAGGCAATTTTTATAAAAATATCATTTGTTCCAAAGTTTATCAAAGGCTCAAGCTCGCACATGTTCATTTAGATGAGTTGACCGGTCAATATAATTGATCAATGATGGTCTCCGACATTGACCATCCGATCTCCAGTCTTGACCAACGAGTTTTTTATAAGCCAACTTTTGTTTACCTTAGAATTTTGAAATGCACATACAATATAATTCCAAATACACATACATAACTAGGGGTGTTCATCCGGTCTGGATCATACCAGATTTTTTCAAAAGTGTGGATCAGAGACCGGATATTTTTTAAAAAAAAATATATTTAAACTCCTATTTAATATCTTAAAAAAATATCTAAAAAACATTTAAACTCCTCACTTATTAATTTAAGGAAAATATCTAAAAAAATACCATTAAAACTCCTAACTTATTATTTTTTATTAAAAAAAAATGATCCAATCGGCCCGGACCGATTTTTTCCAGGTTTGGACCGGATCGGACCGGAACCGGATTAAGAAAAATATACGGACCGTAATTTCTCCGGTCCGGTTTTCTGGTCCGGGCCACTTTTGAACAACCCTATACATAACAATTCATTGATGAATGCACATCCAAAATGCAAAAATACATATCCAGTCATTTCTAAATGCACATCCAATTCAATTCTAATGCATATATAGTTCAAATTGGACATTCATTTAATTTAATTAAACATTTCACAACATTCAAGTGCAAACAAAATATATCCAAATGCACATATAGATTAAGTTCCAAATCCACATATTGTTAAAATTTTACATCTAATATAACGTAAATGCACGTATGAAATCCAAACACACATTTAGTTATATACATATGCGCATACAGTTATATCCAATTGCATATCCTACAAAATTCAAATGTACATCATGTTATATCCAATTATACATCGTGTTATAACCAAAAGCACATACACAATAAATCCAAATGCACATATAGTTAAAAATGCACATCTAGTATAACACATTTGTTGTACCCAAATGTGCTTTTGTATTGTACACATGTACATTTGGAGTGTACACTATGTGCATTTGGAATGTATTCTATGCACATTTTTAATGTCTAAGACAAACACAAGTTGGTTGGGGGTAAAAGTGTCGGTTGAACTATATATGTTTTTCTATTGTACGCTATGTGCATTTGTAGTGTATCATTTGTGAATTTTAAAATTTTAAGACAAACACAAGTTGGTCGGGATAAGGGTCCGTTTGGATTCCCCAAATAATGCATTATTTTGCATTAAATTGATGACTTAATGTAATTTAATGTAAGATAATGCATTCCTTGAGGGAATCCAAACAGACCCTAAAAGTTTAGGCTGAATATATGTGCTTTTTATTGTACACTATGTATATTTGAAGTACCTTTTAGAGTGTACCGTATGTGTATTTTGAATTTCTAAGACAAACATAAGTTGGTTGGGTAAATGTCTCAATTGAACTATATAAGATTTATATTGTACACTGTGTGCATTTGAAATGTACCGTATGTGCATTTGGAATTTTTACAACAGACACAGGTTGGCCGGAAAGAAGCAAAATGAAATCTCTATTGATCAACGCCGATTGAAATACATGTGCTTTTTATTATATAGTATGTGCATTTGGATTGTACTTTGAGTTTCAAAATTTTAAGACAAACAAAAGTTGGTTGGTGCAAGGAAAAAAAATTGAACGGTCAACAATAGAAGATCAAGCGATCAACGCTGGAGAACACCCATGTTGACTAGTATTTGAAACATGGTACTCTTTGTATTTGAAACATGTCCCACTATCTCCACTCTTCTTTTTGTATTTTCTTAAGAAAATTATTGTAATTACTTTGTAAAAATAGGTGGTTACAAGCCTTATATATTGATAAAACTATTTCATCTTTTATACTAGAATAATTTTTCAACACATAACATTTTTTTATCTTTTATTAATACTTCAATTTATATAAATGATTATTATATGATCAAATAATTTATAATAACAATATGGAAATATATTTTGATAATAAATTAGATACTATTATCCAGTGTAAGGTTTTTTGAAAGATTTTAGCAAAATATTACATCCATTAACTTTAAAATAGTTTAATATAGGAAGCGAGTCACGTGCGAACGAAACTTTAAATGTGAACAATGACTTTACATATTCATAGATATTAATATCATTTTAATTAAAATATATTAGTTATTACTTCTTATTCTGATTAAATACGAAGTAATAGAAATAATTGTTGACTCTGCATATTCTTAAACTTGTTACGTTTTATATAAAAGTACATTAGTTATTTTATCGGTACATGCTTACTCTTCTTAGCGAAATTATAATTCATAACTTCTTCATTGTACATTTCATATGTGAGAGTGGGTACATGTCTATTATTTCACTTCCATCATTGATTAATTCCTCTAAACCAAGACAAATGAGGCCAAATTTAGTATATATACATGAATATTAATAACTAAAGCATAACAAAAAACATTATTAAAAGGCAATATATTTGTAAGATGAAGGAAAAAGTTAGAAATGTGGAGGGTAATAATAGAGCATGAAATAAGAGTTGTTGTAGCAAGTTTCTTACAAATACTCCAGTTCAAGCACAACATATACAACATATAATTAGATAGGAATTTTTAAAATATTTCCCAAATATTTTCAAAGGGAAAAAAAAATACATCCCTACAAAAAACAACTACCGCTTTAATTCAAATTTAAATTGAACTTCCGACCAAAAAAATAAATAAAATTATACTTCGTACAATCATAGCATTTTATACCTAAAATACTCAGATATTACATTAACGGTTTTTCTAACCTATGCCCTTAGGGCATAGGTTAAAAATTCCTATTAAGGAATATAAATCCTAAATAGGAAAGGGTGAAACCATTTAAAAAATTAAAAACTCTAAAAAAATTAACACATAATTATAACTTTCTATATAAGAGATCTTAACCTATGTCCTAAGGGCATAAGTTAGAAAAATCGTTACATTAAATACATATCAAACAATATATCATTTAAGATAAACACATGCAACAACAATCCATATATTACAAATTCATATTTAAACCGCGACAACATATACACAAAAGGCCCGTGCTTCGCACGGGCTTCGATTTCTAGTAACACTAAAAGTTAGCTTTTTTGTCTCAATAAATGCTTTCAATTTATTGGGGCAAAAAATCTATTTTACATATGAAGTAACATTTTGCATGTTTTTTTAATCCTTTTTCACCCAAAATAACGCATTTAATGTCTTATTATTATTATTATTATTATTATTATTATTATTATTATCACAATAATAATTTGTATGTCTATCATAAAAATAAAGTTATTTTTTTCTTCATATAATTATAAATGATTATGTAATATCATCTATAATTTATTTAAGTATTCATCATAAATTGAACTATTGTAAAATTTATAAAATTTTGTTTTCTAATTTGATAGTATAAAATATCAACTCTTAATGTGTTTTATTGTACAAAAAAAAATGCTTCTTATTTGAAGTACATAACATAAATACTTTAGCAAAATTATTAAAAAACCATCGGTAAAAAGATAAACCAAATTTTAGAAAAAAATCTAAATACTTTATTTAATATTACTTACAATCTATCTATATATATAATAAAGAAGATGTCTAAATTCTATATGTCATCATCACATTCAATTCGCTTAAGTGTCATCACCAATTCAACCATCATTCGTCACATCATTTGTCCTTTTAATAAAATATAACAATGAGTCAAGTTTAACTATATATAAAGTCTATTTAATTAAAGTAATTTAATTTAAAAAAATTATTTATTAGCCAATCTTATTCTGTTACTAAAAAAATTATCAACTAAATTATTCAATCATAAATTGTAAATCGTTAAAAGTATAAACCCTAAACCATAGGAAAAAAAATAGACGATCTAAACAAAAAACAAATATATATTAATACAAACTTATTATTTTATATATTATAAAAAAATAAAATAATATTATATTTTTTCCGGTGCGAAACACGGGTTCAACGATTAGTTTTAAAAATTTGTAACATAACTTGTCTAGAGTGATCTCATTTTAAGTATGTTCTCGGCGACTTCTCGCCGTGCGGCTTGGGTGTTCACCCGAGCGCCTACATGGGTATTTTGATTTTGAATAGGGCTAGTTTGGGTATTTAATAGTTGCTGAGGTTTCTGTAGTCGTAGCCCAGCCCCAACTCATACGATCTCCAAATTCTAGCCCAGATCTTTCGTTCTCCACCGATCCCGATCTGCCCTCTCTTTCTACTCTGTGTCGAATTGCAGCTCTCCATCGATCCCGATCTGCTCGAAGCTTGTCCTCATACTTCGTTCGTCTCTCTCCTTCTGTCCATTTAAGTGTCCATTTTATGATTCAGTTGGATGTCAAGTGTTAATTTCCAGTAATTCAGCAATCTTATTTTCTTAAAGCAATTTTTCTTCATCTACTTCTCGTATCCCAGGGTTTCGGTTTCCGTTTGGAATTGTAACTAATCCGTACGAACATTGATGGAGCGATCCTTTCAGGCTCATTAGATTTGATGTGAAGAAATTCTCGGTGCAATCGAATCACTTGAGGTGAGCGATTGATATTTACCTGTTTTTGGATCTTCTTTGCTGAAAATGATCGATTGAAGCTTGTAGTTTATCTGTCTATCGTGTGTCCAGGCGTCCAAATGGATTTGGAAAGTAGTTTGCTTTTAATATTTTTCATATTTCATGTGGACTATCCTGAACAGTTAATCGAAGACATTATCTTCAAGGTCTTATCCAAATTTCTTTACACTAAAGCTATGCATTGGTGATATTAAGCTGAACTTGATGTCTATAGTGCATCATCAAAGATAATCTAGGACATGAAACTCCTGTAGAATTGATTACTGATTAATATTGAGGTTTAACCAACTTGGTTGAATCTTTGCTGGAGAGAAGTGTGATTTTGCTTCATCTTGGGACATTTGGCTTTGGTTATGTGGGATATATCGTATATAATGGAGTTCGCTTTTGGGCTTACTTTCTTGAACAGACTTGGTTCTTTTGTAACTGTTGCCTTTTGCTCTTAGAGTAGCCAATTAAGTCATTAGTATGGGAAAGTCAATGGCAGTCACCAACATCCTATCCTTGGTAGTGCTTTGTGTTAGAGTTTTGTGCTTTTGAATATTTTGTAAAGAGACAGGTGGGAGGTGGTAAATAGAGTCGTGTTTATGTATGAATATGGCAATATGCAAATTTCTTTATTTGGGTACAGTTATTACTTAAATGAGATTGGAGAGAGGATAAGCTGCCCTAAAAATGTAGATTATAGACCAAGTCAAATCAATTAAAACACAAAAATACTAAGCAATTAATAGTTTAAGATTTATTCCATAGGGAAATGCCTACTTAAGGTGACAGAAACATGAACTTTATAATGATGCTCTCATATTCTCAATTAGAAAAGTTTTGTCATACCTTCTTGATTAGACAGAGAGAAAATGACCATCACAGCAAATTTCCCCAAAACTATACTTATAACTTCTAGTAAGTTTCCTGCAATGTGTCTGAAGAAAGAACGCGGAAACCAAGTGCATGTAATCTTATTCCTCACAGAGTACCTGCCAGTACTGGGGGGGTCAAATGTTAAAACACTGACACTTTTGATCAAATCAAATGAAAGGAAAGCTGCTGTAAATGTTCAATGAAATTTATTCTTTTCAGCATATACAGAGGCCTTACATTTTGAAGGAACTTTTACATTTATCAATAATGATACGAAAAGGAGAGCTTGAGAAGGGAAAGAGGCAGAAGCATTGTAGGATTTAATACAAAAATGCTCAGAAACAAAAGAACCTTGTTAACCTCTGAACATATTCATGTTATTCCTATGGAAACTGGAAAGTTCTCTTACATATTCAATCTCGAAAGTAAGTTATTCCTTGAAGTTATTCTGCTTGATCCTTTTCCTCTAGGTTGCTTCTCAACTGTCCTCTTGTACTCGTTAGGCTGCTTATGGTTCGTGCATATGAATTTTTGAGTTGTTTCTGGACCTTTGATTTTTTAAATTACTCTTGGCTGAACTTCTATCTTGTTGTTTTTCAAACACGAAGAATTAGGTGTGAATATGGGTCATGTGGAAATGCAACCTGGCATATGTTCAATTGGAGATGTATGCAAGGAAGGAACTGATATGTCGTCCAAATTGGCTGCTTTAGCTTGTACCATTAATACAGAAATTGGTACTGTTTTGGCAGTCATGAGAAGAAATGTGATATGGGGAGGTCGTTATATGGCAGGGGATAATCAGTTAGAGCATTCGTTGATCCAATCTTTGAAGGCTTTGCGCAAGCAAATTTTCAGTTCACAGAATCAGTGGCAGAACATTAGTCCTATGCTGTACTTGCAGCCATTTCTTGATGTAATTCTATCTGATGAAACTGGAGCACCAATCACAGGTGTTGCTTTGTCATCTGTATACAAGATCTTAACCCTTGGTGTATTTGATCTAAATACTGTTAGTATCAAGGATGCAATTCATTCTATAGTCGATGCTGTTACGAGCTGTCGTTTTGAGGTGACTGATCCAGCATCAGAAGAAGTGGTACTCATGAAGATCCTTCAGGTTCTTTTAGCTTGCATGAAAAATAAAGCATCTAGTGTCCTCAGCAATCTGCATGTCTGCACTATAGTGGACACTTGCTTTCGGGTTGTTCATCAAGCAGGAACAAAAAGTGAGTTGTTACAGCGTATAGCTCGCCAAACAATGCACGAGCTTATTAGGTGTGTTTTTTCACGCCTTCCAGAAGTGGAAATATCAGACAGCGAATTGAATAATGTAGAAAATCCAATTACACAGGAGGTACTCCACTTTTCTCTTTGCTTTCTACCTTTCTTGTCCCTATCACCTATTTCTGCTAATAGAGATTTATATTAGCTTAAGATTTTAACTCTTCACTGCATGGACTTATACTGCTATTGAATTAATTTTACTTGTGGGGTAACAAACCCTCCTGCTAGAGTGCTAGAGTTATGTCTCTCTTTCTTATATTTGAATCTTGTTTCATTTGTCTTGAATTTGCGTTACTGAACTTTGATTTTCAGTAACATATGTAAGCTGTTATATTAGGATGTCAAAGGGTCCCTTCAGCCCTTCTTATGGGGTTTATATACGTTGTTGTTCCATTAGTGGATCTATCAAAATTCATTTTCTTTCTCCCCTTCCATGATTTGCGGAAAATGAGGATTGAAGGATGTCATGGAATGAAGTGTCCGGGTCCTTGGCCCTTTTTTGTATTTAAAACGGTTATCCTTCTCTTTATTTTCGATCTACTGTTCTGGCTCTTTGGTTCAGATATTTCTCTGTATAATAAGCATAACGAATTACAAATGTTACTTTTGTGCAGATTGGCAGGCTCAATAATAAGAACAGTTATACAGGTGGACAGTTTGATGGTGTTGGGTTCACTAGTGAAAAATATTCTGCAAGCCTTGCTTCCGGTAGTTCTGCTGACGTGGGTGCTAGGTCAGAAGATGAAATTCTGGATGTGACTGAAAAAGAAAGGCAGGCTGAAGGAGATGATTTACATCTCATGAAGCTTCCCTACGGAGTTCCTTGTATGGTTGAGATACTTCACTTTTTGTGCTCTTTACTGAATGTGGCAGAGCATGTCGGAATGGTTTCTAAGTCAAATACACTAGCTTTTGATGAAGATGTACCCCTATTTGCCTTGGGTCTTATCAATTCTGCCATTGAACTGGGAGGATCTGCATTTTGCAGGCACCCTAAACTACTGAGTCTGATACAAGATGATGTTTTTCGCCATTTAATGCAGTTTGGTTTATCTATGAGTCCACTCATTCTCTCTATGGTTTGCAGCATTGTTCTCAACCTCTATCATCATTTGCGTACTAAGCTCAAATTACAGATAGAGGTTTTCTTTTCCTCCGTCATATTGAGGGTTGCTCAAAGCCGATACGGGGCTTCCTACCAGCAGCAGGAGGTTGCAATGGAGGCCCTTGTTGATTTCTGCAGGCAGAATTCGTTCATGATGGAGATGTTTGCTAACTTTGACTGTGACGTAAGTAGTAGTAATGTGTTTGAAGACCTTGTTAATTTGTTGTCAAAAAGTGCATTTCCAGTAAACAGCCCACTCTCTGCAATGCATATCCTTGCTTTGGATGGCTTGGTTGCACTGGTTGAGGGAATGGCTCAGAGGACTGGGGACGGACCTCTAGGCATAGACGATGCTCCCACTCTTGAAGAGTTTGCACCATTCTGGATGATTAAATGTGATGATTACAGTGATCCTAGGTGTTGGGTTCCTTTTGTTTGCCGGATGAAATATATCAAGAGACGGTTGATGATTGGTGCTGATCACTTCAATCATGGTCCAAAGAAGGGATTTGAGTTTCTTCAAGTGGCAAATTTATTACCAAAGGAGCTTGATGCTAAAAGTGTGGCATGCTTTTTCAGGTATACTACCGGCTTAGATAAAAATATCATTGGGGATTTTCTGGGAAATCATGATCACTTTTGTGTTCAAGTTCTCCATGAATTTGCTCGGACCTTCAATTTTCAGGACATGAGTCTAGATACTGCACTGCGTTTATTCTTGGAAACCTTCAGATTGCCTGGAGAGTCACAGAAGATCCAAAGAGTTTTAGAAGCATTTTCAGAGAGATACTATGAGCAATCACCTCAGATTCTAGCAAACAAGGATGCTTCCCTCTTGTTATCGTATTCACTTATAATGCTAAATACGGACCAACACAATGCTCAAGTGAAAAAGAAGATGAGTGAGGAGGATTTCATCAGGAACAATCGGTGTATAAATGGAGGAAAGGACCTGCCTCGAGAATTTCTAACAGAGTTGTATCATTCCATCTGCAAGAATGAGATTCGGTTGGTTGCAGAAGAAGGCACTGGTTTTCCTGATATGACATCAAGCCGTTGGATTTACGTAATGCACAAATGTGAGAATGCTGCTCCGTATATTGTGCCGGATAATAGACCTTATCTTGATAAAGATATGTTTGCCATAGTTGCAGGTCCAGCAATTGCTGCCATTTCAGTTGTCTTTGATCACGCAGAAGATGATGATGTTTACCAGACATGTATAGATGGCTTCTTAGCTGTTGCCAAGATTGCAGCTTTCTACCATGTTGATTCTGTGCTTGATGATTTGGTTATATCTCTTACTAAGTTTACCGCCCTCTTGAATCCTACATATCTTGAAGAGTTTCTTCTGTTGTTTGCTGAGGACTCAAAAGCAAGGATGGCGATGATAGCAGTCTTCACAATTGCAAATAAATATGGTGATTGCATTCGTAACAGTTGGAAAAACATCCTGGACTGCATTTTACGCTTGCATGAGTATGGCCTTCTTTTTGCACGTGTTGCCAATGATACTACTGATGACGCTGTCCTTTCTGCTGAGCCTGGTAATAGTAAGCCTGTTAAAAATTCATCAGCTACTGGTTTACCCAAAAAGTCTTCGGGATTGATAGGCCGCTTTAGCCAGTTGCTGTCATTTGACTCAGAAGAGGTTATTTCGCCACCTTCAGAGGAAGAACTTGCTGCTCGGCAGTGCACTTCTGAGATTGTCCAGAAGTGTCAAATAAACAATATTTTTCTCGACAGCAAATTCTTGCAAGCTGATTCGTTAATCCAGCTTGCTCGAGCAATCATGGCAGCAGGGCAGGCACTGAAAGAAACTGATTCCTCTGAGGATGATGCAGGTGCTGTTTTCTGTCTTGATTTACTAATTGGAATCACATTGAACAACCGCGATAGAATTTCACTTCTCTGGCAGGGTGTCTATGAGCACATATCTAATATTGTTGAGTCAACAGTGATGCCTTGTTCCCTTGTGGAAAAGGCAATTTTTGGATTGCTTAGTATTTGCCAACGGTTACTGCCATACAAAGAGAACTTGGTGGATGAACTTCTAAAGTCTCTGCAGCTGGTCCTTAAACTTGATGCTCGTGTGGCTGATGCGTACTGTGAACAGATTACGCAGGAGGTTGGCCGTCTTATAAAGGCAAATGCCACTCGCATACGATCACAGATGGGATGGCGGATAGTTCTGTCTCTACTTGCTATTACAGCAAGGCATCCAGAGGCTTCTGAAGCAGGGTTTGATGCTCTGTCATTTATAATGGGTGAAGGGGCCTTTTTGCTGCCTTCAAATTTTTCTCTTTGTGTGGATGCTGCTAGACAATTCGCTGAATCCCGAGTTGGTCAGGTGGAGCGGTCTGTGCATGCGTTAGATCTGATGGGTGGTTCTGTGAGTTGCTTAGTGCGTTGGGCTCATGAGACGAAAGGAGCTATGGCGGAAGAAGAGGCAGCCAAAATGTCTCAGAACATTAGAGAGATGTGGCTAAGACTTGTGCAAGCATTGAGGAAAACTTGTTTGGATCACAGAGAAGAGGTTAGAAATCGTGCTATGCTGTCAATGCAGAAGTGCTTGATGGGAGTGCATGAGATCCATCTTCCATGCACCCTGTGGTTAGAGTGTTTTGATACGGTTATTTTCACTCTACTGGATGAATTGCTTGAAATTGCCATCGCACAATCCCATAAGAACTGCCGGAACATAGATGCTACACTCATGCTTGCTATGAAGCTCTTAACAAAGGTGTTTCTACTGTCAATTGGCGAAGTCACTAAGTTAACAGCGTTTAGCAAACTCTGGCTGGATGTTCTGATCCGGATGGAAAATTACATGAAGGTAAAAATTAAGGGGAGAAGGAGTGAGAAGCTTCAGGAGCTAGTGCCTGAGCTCCTCAAAAATACATTGCTTGTAATGAAGTCTGGTGGACTTCTCAGACAAGAAAGTGCTTCCGGTGGAGATAGCTTCTGGGAATTGACATGGTCACATGTGAATAATATCGCACCATCTTTGCAATCTGAAGTATTTCCCGATGCAGGTGAGGATCAGTGTCCCCACAAGAAAGATGAAGAAGGGGCAACCAAACCAGCTCCTTTGGCACCTTCAACTCCTATTCAAACCGTGGCTTCAGAAGGTTAAACAAAGCAAATAAAGTAAGGTCCTCAGATGTTGTCAATTGGCTGCTACTCGGCCTTAGATGTCAGTAGAGTTGGCTTTTTCAAGTGCTTTTGGCAGTTGACCTATACTCAAATGCGTGGTAGGAGGAATGATGATGCACTCGGGTCAAAGTATCCTGCAAACTTCAAGAAAACGGGTCGCGGTTTCCGTGCGTTGTTGTGAGCCAACTAAACTAGTCGGAGCTATCTTCCCTATGATGGTTACTTGTTCTTTTCCCTTGCTAGTTATCAGTTGGTTTTACCATCCGGAGTTGATCAAGGGCTTGCCAACCGTACTCTTTGATAAGTTTTTTACTTTGCCCTTTTGTGCTATACTGCTATTAGTTTTTTCCTCCTTGGAAATATCATTTGACAGGCCTTTTTCACATCTACGGTGACATGGACTCGTCATCCTTGACTTCCTTTGCTCTGCGTTTTATTTGATTTCTTTTTATAGTACTGTATTTGACTTAATGTACAGATACTGCTACACAGACTCATTCTTTTTTAGATGATTATGATCGAATAGTTTCTTGGCATCTCAAGGGATTGGAATATCTTGAATGATGAAAGTTGTATCCTTGCAAACTGAAGTATGTCTCACTGCATACAGCTCCTTGGAATTTAGACTTGCTTATTGACATTTATTTACGCCCCTCCTAAATACACTCCCCTTTTTTTGGGGGCTTATACTTTCAAGCTATGCATACGGCTCGCGTAATAGAACCAAGAGGAACCAAGAGTGTACGCGTATGCTTCATGTACCAATACCTCAAAAAACATCCGAAGAGTATTCGAACATACTGGGTAGGTAAGCTTTCATGACGTATACCACATTTTAAAAAAAATCTAAGAAATAAATTTAATTTGGCCGTTGCTATTTCACGCACGGGTGAAGTTGCTATTTCACGCACGGGTGAAGTTGCTATTTCACGCACGGGTGAAGTTGCTATTTCACGCACTGTTTCGTCCGTCACGGACGAAACAAGGCCACCCGTGACGAGCGGAGGCCTTTCGTCCGTGACGGACGGATGCCTTTCGTCCGTCACAGACGAAGTTGCTGCATATAAAAGCAACAACTTCGTCTCCCCCCGACCCATACCTCCCATTTCACCCCTCTCTCGCGATTTCGCTCTGCATTTCGATCTGCCACGTTTCGACCAAATTCGTCCGTCACGATCCGTGAGGTTAGTTAAATATTTACTTGTTCTTCACTTAGTTTAATGATGTTGAAAATATTGAATTTGTTAACAAATTTTAGATGAGTTAGGTTTAGGGATTTTAGTGTTGGATTTAAACATGTTTGAATGTTGTTTGAATTGAATTAATATCGATTTTGAACATGAATCTGCACTTACGGATCGTTTTAGGATTTTGGATTTGCACAAACAACAGATCCAGATCTGTTCTTTGACAGATCTGGATTTGAACATTTGGAATCGTCCGTGACAGACGAATCCGCATCATCCGTGACGGACAGACCCTTCTCATCCGTCACAGACGGGTCCCTTTCATCCGTCACTGACGGATTCTTCTCATTCGTCACGGACGGGTCCCTGCAGATCTGGATATTGTTGTTGTTGGTGTTGTTGTTGGTGTTGTTGTTATTGTTGTTGTTGTTGTTGTTGTTGTTGTTGTTGATGTTGTTGTTGATGTTGTTGGTGTTGATGTTGTTGGTGTTGTTGGTGTTGTTGGTGTTGTTGATAATGATGTTGTTGTTGCTCCCTCTAAAGTCTTGTTTTTTCCTATTACAGATGGAAAATCAAACAAGATCTGCCCGTCACAGAAGGTGGAACGCTGTCCGTGAGGGACAAGAACAAGAAGATGATCGTATAGTATATCCAAGGAGGCAGTAGAAGAAATAAAAAAAGGCGACGAAGCAGGACCGAGTACAGTCCATGACCCGACTGTACCGATATATGCAGACCCACCACTCAACACCATGCCGTTTAACGATCCACCCATATACCAGACACCGTACACGGATGTGGTAAGTAAATATATATATATATATGTTTACTTAATTAAACTATTACATCATTTAATATTGTTTCTAATAATTTGTTTTATAGGATCCGACATGGTATGTACCTCCTGTAGCTGAACAACCTAGTGGTTGGCCCGTTCCTATGTTGTCGGGAGATATGAGTGGGCAAGGTGTTTGGCCCTCTCAACAACCTAGCTACGAGGAACCAGCTGCTTCTAGACAGCCTAGACATGCTAGATAGCGTAGAGGTCGTGGAGAGGATGCTATTGATCCGAAGCTGGTAGGACTTGTACCGGGAGGTCCAGAGAGCCCAGACCTGCTGTTTAGCTTTACAGCCCACACAACATATTTCATTTATCAGGACATCGTAAGTTATCAAAACTTGATGATGTTATTAAATCATTTCCGTATTTATTTTTGTATCTAACATTTATTTTTAAGGAGCGAGAAACTCTCACGTTTCAGCATAGGCACGAGCAACTTCGAAAATGGTGCCTCGACGACGAATCTGCATGGTGCGAAATTGCCCGAAACAACGACATCACACATCTGCAGCAGCTGATCTACACTTTTGTAGACCGGCCTTTGATTTCTGCTTTTGTGGAGAGATGGCAGCCGAAGACCAATTCATTTCATATGTCATTTGGAGAGATGACTATAACTCTCCTGGATGTCTACATGATCTTGGGTCTCAATATTCATTGGGCTGGAATAGGACTTCCTCTCCAAGATCGTATCAAGGGCAAAAATGAATTGTTCAATGAACAATTCCAGAGGGCAATGAAGTTTTTTGACTTGACGCCCCAAATGGCAGAGCGAGGACTCACTGCAGATAACCTGAGGTATCATTGCTTGAACACAAACATGGACGATGAGACTATCACGTCAGGTTATATGTTGTACCTGATGGGCTTGACCCTCTTTCCCGACAAGTCCCAACACTTGTTGCCCATGCCATATCTGACATACGTGAGTGACGTTCATGCCACTCGTGATCTTTCTTGGGGTTCGGACACGTTGGCATTCATGTATCGTTCATTGGGCGAGTGTTCACGCCATGAATGTCATCAGATGTCGACTTGCTACACATTGTTGATGGTAAGAATTGTGTTGCATATTGTTTTTATATTATTTAAATAAATTTATGTTTCAGGCTGATATGTTTGTTTATGTACATGCGTGGATCTATTTGTACTTCCCCAGCTTCCGTCCTCCACATAATCCATTTTTCACCAACAATGTGCCATATGCAAGGCGATGGGACCCTGTGCAGACTCATAGTAGACAAAGAAGAAACTACAGGGAGGAGCTAGATTTGATGCATCCTTGGCAAGTAAGTATCATATGATGGGTTTATGTCTCATATTAAAGTATTACAATTGTGTGAGGTACTTGTGGCTATGTTGATTGCATCGAATTTTGTATAGGTTGACCGACAGCCCTATGGATTCGTGGGTTACAATATGACGGAGTTGGCTCCAACCTTTTTTCATGAGGTTATCTCATTTTTTAGAATCACAGAGCCATACATGCCTGATCGTGTAGCGAGGCAGTTTGGTCGTGAACAATAGATTCCCCGGCCTGTCATACATCCCATCAAAGCACACAGACATCCTAGCATCAGGATTTATGTAGTCCAATATGACCCTGCTTTAAACTGGTTTTGGGATGCAAGAAGTGAGCACTCCATCAGGATCACACAAATGGGCCCTCCTGTATGCCAGGGATTTGAGTGCAGTGCCGACTACATGGAATGATACATACCTCGTACACACCCATGTGTCATGCCTCAGGATGCAGGCATCAGAGACCCTGTCCAGGTGAAAATATGTGTTGAATGTTTGGTTTTAATTTACATATACAATTAAATCTTTACCTTAGTTAATTTTTACGTATTTCTGTAGGTCATTGGACAAGCATTGCATCGTCTAAATCCTTTCCATGATACGGAGGAAGAGCAGTTCTACAACATGCGCGACGCTGTGCGACACTGCATTCAAGACTTCAGACCCTTCGCACACGGTAATGAGGAGGAGGAGGACGAAGATTAAGATGCATAGGTTTTCATTTGGTACTTTGGTTGTATTTTAGGGAGAGTTTGGACGTCTTTGTTGGTAGTTTGTTGAGTTTGGACGTCTTTGTTGGTACTTTGGTTTTCATTTGGTACTTTGGTTGTATTTTATGATGATAATCAAACTAATTTGGATGTCTTTGCTTCTTTAATATCGCACATTTGCTACTTTGTTAGTAATTGTTGGTCGATGCACTACAATCATGGATCACAATAGTATTAGCATTACAATCATGACTCACAATAACATTACAATGTGCGAGTACAATAGCATTTAAGTCGGCTTGCGACCTCGTCTCTTTCTTGTGGAAGAAGATTCGTATGCCATCAGCTGAGTAGTGAATGGATCATATAGACAAACAACATAGGCATCTTTGCATGCTCCCACATTGTAAATACGGTCGGCAATGGTGACTCATTTGATAGGTCCATCTACAAAAGAATGGAGAACGTATTCACTTTCCTAGTTAATGGGTTTAAATAATCAATAAAAAATGATTAAATGATTAGTACCATACCAAAATAAAATGACTCTCCTTCTCAACATGGCAGATGCATATCGTCTTAAGCTTAGCACCCCTGAGATGATGTGGAACCGCTTGCAAAGGCAAGAAAGTAGCGTTTATATCACCCACCACGACAACTGCACAATTGAATGCAAAAGCGACCAGACAACCCATATCTGGAAGCACCATCCAAGTCTTCTCTAGGGCCATCCCAGAGTCAAACCATGTAAGTTATTCTACTCCTTTTTCCAGCGTTGTCTTAAAGATGCAAACCTCAGAATACATTGGCCAAATTTCCTTCACCTTGTCAATCATGGCTTGCCGGACGATCCTCCATTGTTCCTGCCCGATGCCTATTTGATCTACAACGGCTCTGTATCCACAGTTTCCATCACCAACAATATCAAAGTAACCGTTCAAGTGTTCATGCATACACCACATAACTATACCCTTATACGGCTCAAAGTCTTTAATGAAGGACTGTGGAACATGATAAGGTGGTGGAAACATTTGACCCACTGGATTTTCTTGGGAGCTCTAATCTGAGATGGCCTCAAAGGAGTGGTAGGAGCTATAGGGCTTGGTGAAGGTGTACTAGTGGGCTTTGGTAGCCTACCTCGTTGCTTCTTGGGAGGTGTCCCTTACATATCTTTGTCTGTGTACTCTCATGAAGAAGGATGCCTTTTAGTGCTATCTTTGTTTGGAGCTCCCATTGGCCGTCCCTTATGCCTCACAATAGCCGGCTCTTGCAGACTGGTCCCCTCGGGGCGAGCGATGTCGTAAAGTCGCGAGACACACTTTTCTTGATCATCTGCTGACAGATTGGGGAACTAATCCGTATAAAATTGATCCATCAAAGATCTCACGACTCTACGCTTCACCTCAGCCTCACCTTCGTCTTGCACTTTTGACAAACTCAATCGTCTTCAAAAAGGATGCAACGCTAAAAGCTTAATAGGGATTGAACTCGTCACATATTTAGCAATGTCATGCACACACGGCAATCCATCTCTCACCCTCATCTGGCATGTGCATGTACTGTCATAAAATGGATTTCCCATTTTCTGTATCCCTCAGTCAAGCGGTCAAGTGCAACCTTAGATACTTTGTACTTTAACAACTTGAAAACATCAGCTCCTGTCACAAGCGTCATCATGTTTAGTGCACTCTCGTTGAAGGTTCCCTTGATTTCCTTCACTTGGTTACCTATCTTTGAATGATATTGACCGATTATCGTGTCTAGACTGCCATGTGGAGTAGTCAAGAAGTCTTTCAAACTAGAGTGTGCTCCTTCAACCCTATATTTAGTATAAAAGAGTTTAAAGTTTGATCATACGAGATCTTTCTGTTATCTGCATAAACTGTCTGTCACGTATGGATGCACTTCATACGTGACGGAGGAAACTCTTTCGTCCGTGACGTGTGGATGGAATCCACACGTGACGGATCAAAAACCTGCGTCCGTCACATATGAAGTGCATCCATACGTGACAGACCCCTTATACAGAATGCAATACATATTAGACAATGCACTAAGCTGTTTGTCGTTGACGTTCCAAGCGTGAAAATATTATCTATCCAAGTTGACACGAGTCTTTCCCTCTAACGCATTCATCAAGGCCTTTTCACGATCTATCACTAGGTATGTCGGTGTTACTTGACACTTTTTACACATTTCAAGAAGTTGTCGTGCGGCCCACACATAGTTGTCTTGTTTCTCATGTTGTAGAAACGCCCCCGCCACATTGTAGTTCTTTCATGTAGACGTGACTCCTATTATTTCGAGGAAAGGCAAGTCATATCTGCACAAGTAGATGTGTCATGCATAATGAATAAACATATCAACAAGTAGATGTAGCATGTAGATGTGTTATACTAACCTGTTAGTACTGTATGTGGAGTCTAGCAAAAGGACATACAGAAATGCCTTTAGGAGTTTCATGGAATCTGGACTGGCAAAGAAAATGTCGGCGATCTTATTCGTCGTTGGATCCGACCTATACTCCATAAAGTAATTGTTCTCCTTGCACTTATGGAAGAACTCTTGGACCACAGTTCTTCCTTCCATCCCACTATGTCGGACATCGTACACTTCATTGTACACTTGCTTCATTTTAGTGCAGTTGTTCGGGTCCTGGTTAAGTGTTGTTCCAATCTTTGATGGTTTACTAGAAATCGAAGCCCGTGCTTCGCACGGGCCTTTTGTGTATATGTAGTATCACGGTTTAAATTTGAGTCTAATATATGGATTGTTGTTTCATGTTTTATCTTAGACGATATATTGTTTGATATGGATTTAAATGTAATATGTAAGTCTTGACAAAAGAAATGTAATATCTAAGTATTTTAGGTATAAAATGTTATGATTGTACGAAGTACACTTTTTTTTTTGGTCAGAAGTTTAATCTAAATAATTGGTGATTAAAATGCTATGATATATATCATTTTAATTAATAAATATTAGTCATTATTTCCTATTCTTATTAAATACGGAGTAATATAAATAATTGGTGACTCTGCATATTCTTAAACCTTATTACATTTTATATAAAAGTACATTAGTTATTTTATCGGTACATGCTTACTCTTCTTAGCGAAATTATAATTCATAACTTCTTCCTTGTACATTTCATATGTGAGAGTAAGTACATGTCTATTATTTCGGCTTCCATCCTTGATTAATTCCTCTAGACCAACACAAATGAGGCCATCTTTAGTATATATACATGATGAGTGTAAAATGAATATGTATAAAATAGAACAATAAAAATCATCTTTAACCAAAATAACAATACACCTACCTAAAACGATTTAGTACAAAAAATGAACTAAAAATACAAACCTAATTGAATTTATGCTACCAATAGTTGAAGGGTTTACATCGTCCATAAAATAGTTTGCTTTATTCGTTACTAACTGTTGGGCCTGGATTCTCCAGAGAAGACAGATCGAGAGGACCGAGCCCAAGCCCACTGCAAATCGGGAGAATGGCAGACGAGTTTAGAGGAGTCGACAAGGCTTCTCTGGTCGAGCGACACCCGACAAAACCTCTCCAGTCAAGAGTCGTCCGACAAGATCGCGGAGATCTCGCCACGCATTTAATGCTCAGATCATGCAACATCTGCAACGTTCAAACACCTTAATTGCCAGTAATTCAACGGCGAAATCCTTGCCATTACACTCGGTTTTGAAGATAAAAACATAAAAACGGTGCAACGGCCACAAGAGTAAAGGGACTTACCATATTTGGAACGACGAAGAAGATAAGATCAGGGAACTCACAACTACGCAGAGGACACACATTCTCACTTAGCAAACTCACCAGAATAGCACTCTTGCTCTCCATCTAGCTCTCCAAACGGCTGCCTATGCCTGACCCGTGCCGGTCGCCACTCACAAGTCATCGGTCGAGTCCCACTCGATCTATGATTTTATTACGATAAGTTGTATTGCGATCTAATCCGATTCACACGATATCTAATAAAATCATCTTGCTATTATATATTTATTTCTTGTTTACCTATTATTTGCTTGGTTTGGATTATTTCCCATCGTCCGATCGACTAGTTACCCCGTCTAAGGCGATTTAGGTCGTCCGATCTTTTCGCCCCAAAACAATTTGGCGCCCACCGTGGGGCAACTTGCCGATCACCTTTTCGGAATCTTCCAACCATGGCTATTGATCCCCCTATTGATAACCAAGAACCACATCTCGAAGACGAAACCCAAACCAAAGAAAACCCAACCGAAAATCCTACTCCAACCCAGTTCCAAGAACTCTCTCAAAAAATGGCCGCCCTTCAAGAGGAACTAGCCCAACAACGTCAAAAAATTGAAGCCCTAGCCGTTTTGTCAACCCAATCCGAAGCCGAGATCACGCAACTAACTCATGAAAATGAGTCTCTTAAGTCGCAGGTACAATCAGGGGCTTCAGGATCTAGGAATGCGCCCGTCCACGGCGGCGTCCGAACACGCCTCGACATGGACAACATCGAGCCAACGCCTCTGAGCGTACGACGTCCTGGACACACTGAGGGTACGTCTCGAACTCCTTTCGCTAGTCCATTTTCGACTAACCATGTCACCTTTTCCACACCGATCGGGTCTGTTGGGCCCCGAATCGACGAACCACAGGTTGCCAATCCGCCAGATATCATGGCTCTTTTCCAGCAGACGCTCGACCGACATATGAAGACGATCGACGATCGCTTCAACAGGCTCCCAAGAGTCCCGCAACCGATCGAGAGAGAAGCGTCTGGCGGATTCGAAGAATCCCCGTTCGTCGAAGAAATCGCAAGGGTCGAGATCCCCAAGAAGTTCCATCTCCCCAACATGGCGACGTTCGACGGCACCACCGATCCAGATGACCATATCTCTCTCTATAAACAAAAACTAATGGCTGCATCTGTTTCAAGGGAGAGTCGCGAGGCTGTCATGTGCAAAAGCTTTGGCACGACCCTCGCGGGCCCCGCACTAACTTGGTTTATGCGTTTGCCTCAGGGAACGATCACATCATTTGCGGACCTGGTCAACTCTTTTAAGAGCCAGTTCGCCAGCAGTCGGAAGCATGAGAAACAATCGAGTGACCTCTACCGAGTCACACAAAGGTACAATGAACCTCTCCGAAATTATCTTAACAGGTACAACAAAGAGAAAGTGGGAATCCCCCACTGTGACGTCACAACATCTATCGAAGCATTCCGACAAGGCCTGGTCAAAGATAGCAATCTCTACGACGAGATTACCAAGTATCCCTACAAAAGTTTCGAAGATGTTCAGGCCAAAACTATGGCCGAGGTAAGGCTGAAAGAGGACCGTGAGTCGCGTAAAGCCTCGCACGGACCCGATCCATCCGATCGCAAACATTCCTCCGACAATCGTCGGGACAGACGTCCATATCCCTATTCTCGTAATCGAAACGAAGCAAATCAGGTAAATTCTTTCCAAGACAGGTCACAAGAATGGAGAGACGGTTCTGTGTTGCCTCCTAGGGTCCAGTCTTATAACTTCAACGTTTCCGTGTCGGAGCTCGTCAAGAGTTTCGACAAGTATGGAAAAGACGTAAGATGGCCCCGAAAGAGCGACCGACCGGACGTCAAGAAGGACATGAGTCGATGGTGTGAATTCCACGACGACCATGGTCATTCGACCGACGAGTGCATCGCCCTACGAAAGGAGGTCGCTAGGCTGCTATCACAGGGGCTGTTACGCGACGTCATCTCGGAACGGGCAAAAGCCACCATGGAACGCCGAGATCAGGTAAAACAGAACAAACCCCCATCTCCTATCCATACGAAAGTTGTCAATACCATTTCAGGTGGATCCGACATATGCGGGAACACGTACTCCGCGGCTAAGCGACACGCCAAGAAAAGCAAAGGCGACAAGCCCGAAGCATCGGAATTCAAACCAAGGAGGGCATCTAACCTTCCGACGGTCACATTCGACGAATCCGACTCCGACGGGTCGGATAGTCACCATGATGGTCTGGTAATCTCTTTGTCCATTGGTAATTGCTTAATCCGGAGAGTACTAATCGATACAGGAAGTTCGACAAACCTCTTGACCCTCGACGCTCTCAAAGAAATGGGTCTGACTGAGAACGACCTAATCAAGAAATCGACCCCACTGATCGGGTTCAACGGTGAGGTTAAGCACACGACTGGCGAAATCATTCTGACCACATACGCTGGAGGAATCAACCGACATGTTAAATTCTTAGTCCTAGACTGTCCGTCTCCTTACAATTGTATTCTTGGCAGTCCGTGAATACACGCTATGAAGGCAGTACCTTCAACATATCATCAAGTCATCAAATTCCCCACCGAGTGGGGAGTCCAAGAAATCAAAGGAGATCAAAAGACCGCAAAGGAATGCTAAGTCGCTTCCATGAAGAACACGGTCGAACACAAGATCGCATAGCAACCACAGATTGGCGAAGGACCTAGTCGATACGTTGAACCAGAAATGGAGAAACTCGACGAGATCGCACTAGACCCTTCAAAGCCAAACCAAACGGTAAGGGTCGGGTCGGACCTGGACGACTCGACCAGACAACAGCTTCTCGACTTTCTCAGGACCAATGCCGACTGTTTCGCATGGTCACATGAGGATATGGTCAGGATATCTCCCAACGTTATTACTAATAAATTAAATGTGGATCCATCTCATCCCCCTGTCAAGCAAAAACGCAGGAAATTCGCCCCCGAGAGGAACAAAATAATCGACAACGAAGTCAAAAGCTTATTGGAAACCGGAAAAATCAGGGAAGTCCACTACCCTGAATGGCTAGCCAACGTGGTCGTGGTCCAGAAGAAGAACGGCAAATGGAGAGTCTGCATCGACTTCACAGACCTCAACAAGGCTTGTCCCAAGGATTCGTTTCCTCTGCCTCACATCGACGCCATGGTCGACGCCACAGCAGGGCACGAAATGCTCACCTTCATGGACGCCTTCAGTGGCTACAATCAAATCCTTATGGATCCCGACGATCAAGAAAAAACAGCGTTCATCACCAGTCAAGGTATCTATTGCTACAAAGTAATGCCCTTTGGTCTGAAAAATGCAGGGGCTACATACCAACGATTGGTCAACCAAATGTTCAAAGACCAAATCGGAGACACAATGGAAGTCTATATCGACGACATGTTGGTCAAGTCCAAGAAGAAAGAAGATCACATCGACCACCTATGCGACAGCTTCGAGGTACTCAAAAGGTACAATATGAAACTAAACCCTACTAAGTGCTCCTTCGGAGTGTCGTCAGGGAAGTTCTTAGGATATATGGTGACACAAAGAGGAATAGAGGCCAGCCCGGAACAGATCAAGGCTCTCATCAACCTCCGATCCCCCCGATGCATCAAAGACGTACATAAGCTCACAGGTCGGATAACAGCTCTGAACATGTTCATCTCCAAATCATCCGACAAGTGCAAACCATTCCACGACGCGCTCAAGAAAAATAAGTCCTTTCAATGGATGGAGGAACATGAAGCAGCATTTCAGAACCTCAAGGACTATCTAGCCAGTCCTATGTTACTAACCAAACCTAAAGGCGATGAGCCCTTATTTCTTTATCTTGCAGTGTCGGAATCGGCCGTAAGCGCTGTACTGGTCAGAGAAGAAGATGACAAACAGTCGCCAATATACTATGTTAGTCGGACGCTATCATTAGCCGAAACGAGGTATTCGTCACTTGAAAAACTCGTATTATCATTAGTAATGGCTTCGAACAAGCTCAAACCATACTTTGAATCCCATACTATCACTGTGCGCACTAATCATCCCATGAGGGCTATCATGAGGAAACCCGAGTTCACAGAAAGAATGACAAAATAGGCCATACACCTCAGTGGTTACGACATCGAGTACGAGCCGAGGACAGCGATCAAGTCGCAAGCATTAGCCGACTTTGTGGCCGATTTCAATCCGACCCTAGAGCAAGAAGCCGCAAAAGAAGCAAATCAACTACTCACGACAGACGAGACAGGTACATGGGAGCTCCACACAGATGGGGCATCGAACGCCAGAGGATCGGGGCTTGGGGTCGTACTGAAATTGCCACATGGGGACAACATAGCCCAGGCTGTCAGATGTGAGTGGGATGCGACTAACAATGAGGCTGAGTACGAAACACTCATATTCGGACTCATCTTGGCTCGCGATCTGGGAGTCCAAGAGATCGAAGTCGTTTGCGACTCCTTACTGGTCGTAAACCAAATACAGGGATCATACAATGCCAAAGACACCAGAATGATAGCCTACCTGGAGGTAGCCAAGAAACTGATCGGACAATTCCAAACATTCAACATCCGACAGGTGCCCAAGGATCTTAACTCCCAAGCCGACGCGCTCGCCAATCTGGGATCCGTCCTAGACCCAAAAGAATTTCCACACATACCATTGGCCCACATTATGACGCCGGCCATCCCAAAAACATCCGTCGAGTTGACAACACCACTTGAAGAACTCGTCGCCATGGAGATAGGCGATCGACCAGAAGAAGACATCGTCGACACCAATGACGACTGGATGCTACCTTACATCAAGTGGCTAAAAGATGGTATTTTACCAGATGACAAGACGGAAGCAAAAAAGCTTAAGGTACAAGCACTCTCTTACGATAAAATTGACAACATCTTGTACAAAAGATCTGTTACAGGGCTACTCCTACGATGCCTTAAGACTCCAGAAGTCGAACGTATCTTACAATCATTACACGAAGGAGAGTGTGGCAACCACACTGACGGACAAAGCCTCTCGGGAAAGGCCCTACGAAACGGGTACTATTGGCCAATGATGAACAAAGACGCCATGGAATACACCAAAAGGTGCGACGCTTGTCAGCGGCACGCACCCGTACGTCATCAACCATCGGAGCTCCTCCATCCGACCCTAGCTCCATGGCCCTTTATGAGATGGGGAATGGACATCGTCGGAAAGCTCCCTCCCGCGTCGGGTCAAAGAGTCTTCTTCCTCGCTATGACAGACTACTTCTCTAAATGGATCGAAGCCGAAGCCTACAGAGAGGTAAAAGATCAACACATCATTTCATTCATAAAACGCAACATCTTGTGCAGATTTGGCGTCCCATCCGAAATCGTGTGCGACAACGGCTCCCAATTCATCAGTCATAAGACTCGAACCTTTTGCGACCAATGGAACATCAAATTGGTTACATCTACACCTCGGTATCCGCAATCCAACGGACAGGCCGAATCCAACAATAAGATCATTATCAACAACCTCAAGAAACGCCTCACAGGGGCTAAAGGCAAATGGGCAGACGAGCTCCCACTCATTCTCTGGTCCGACAGGACCACTCCAAAGAATGCGACTGGGCAATCGCCTTTCTCTCTCGTCTACGGGAGCGAAGAAGTCATCCCGGTTGAGCTACTGGTTCCGACCGCTCGCTGCAACCTCCAAACAAACGAACACAACGACATCGAACTAGCACATAATCTCGACACTATGGACGAAATCAGGGAGAAAGCTCGAATCAGAATGGTCAAGTTCCAACAACAAGTCGTGAGGAGCTACAACAAGAACGTCCGGATCAAGGCATTCAAGGTCGGAGACTGGGTCCTAAGGAAGACATTCCAGAACACCAAGAACCCATCCGACGGAAAGCTAGCACCACAATGGGAAGGACCTTACTTGATCACCAAAGTGGTCGGACAAGGAGCATATCAACTAGAAGACAAAGACGGACAACCAATCCCGAGGAGTTGGAACGCAGCACATCTTAAGCTCTACCATTTCTGAACCAATAAGGTAAAAACATCACACAAAACTCTATGCATCGCATACATATCGCATGTTATCGCATGTACATTGCCACCTGTCGCATACATATCGCATGTTATCGCATGTACATTGCCACCTGTCGCATACATATCGCATGTTATCGCATGTACATTGCCACCTGTCGCATACATATCGCATGTTATCGCATGTACATTGCCGCCTGTCGCATACATATCGCATGCTATCGCATATACATCGCCACTTTCTTTTATATATCATCGCCTTGACACCAAGCGAGGACTTCCTCCTTACAAAAATACAAATGCAGAACAACATTTACATTGGACCCAGTCGTCCGCAAATGGATCCTGTCATCCACATATAGCGCTTACATTACACGATCGATCGGATTACGGGGAGATGACAACACAGGCACGTCGGCACACCGTCTGCCTTATACAAAACATAAGGTACAACACCTTATTACATTCACGCAATTAAACATAAGGAACAAACACCTTATTATATATTGCTTACCTCCCCGGCATAACGTCATGACTAACACATACACAAACACATCGCAGGCCTGCTCTACATACATACATACGGTGAAACCCCACTCGATGGAGCACACGGGCGAAACCGACATACACGACATACTAAACGTCGTCGACAACTTGCTATCTATCGCAAACATGTACGAAATACGCTAGTATATAATTCTACGTGTAAAAACACATTTTTGCATCGAAATAAGAAGCATTTTGTATAAATACGCGACCCGCGATGGTGGACGGGTCGCCAAACCATAATTGTCTGCCTACACATCTGTAGGACTTCATCAAACAGAAACATCTTGCGACCCGCGATGGTGGACGGGTCGCCAAAACATACATTATCCAAAGGCACCAAATGTCTAAACCCACACACAAGTGGGACAAACAAAGTCAAGCATCGGGAACAACAACGTTACCTTCGGCAGGGGCTGGCTCTAATGGGGCTATCTCGTCGGTCGGCTTAGCATCGCCAGAATGAGCTTCGTCCTCATTGGCACCTTCATCCACAGCCTCTTCTCCGACGCCGGCTAAGCAGAACAACTCCTGACCAGGATCGCCGTTTGGAAACATGGAGTCTAAAGTCTCCTTCTCCGCCTTCAGGTCCCAGAGCTCATGCTTGCCCTCATTGAACTCTTCAATCATCTCGATGCGCGATTTCACCGCATAGAAGGCCCCAACGTCGCCAGCAATCTGACCGTCGGCAATCCGAGCCCGCTTCACTTCCTCCTCAATGCCTGCCCTGCACTCTTCAAACTCCCTCTGACATGCGACCAGCTCCCCTTGACAGCTCTTCAGCTCCCTGGTGAGACGACGCTCAGTCTCACGACAGCGACTCTCCGCTCCCTCCAGCTTGGTCCTTAAAGAGACAAGGTCAGACTCTGACCTAGCAGCCCTGTCCTCAGCCTTGACAAGCATCGCCTGGACACCGGAGTAAGCTCCCAAGAAGTATTGAAAAGCCTGACAAAAAGTCGTACGACAACACAAATACACGAATCAGAAAACACAGTCGAACAAAAGAAATACAAAAACGCACAAAACAAAAGGCACCACACCCTCCATGCGGAACTGCCCGCTTCACCAATGCAGTCCAAAGGGGAGACGTCCTTAACTTCCGACTTCAAAGTCGGGTCTTGAGCGCGAAAAAGATCAACGATCGACGGCCCTACGGCACCGATCTTGCCGACCCCTTCGGCGGCCGTGCCTTTCTTCTTAGGGATGTCCTCCGCCTTGACATCATCAGGACGAGCGCTCGCTTTCCTCTTAGAGCCAGCTTTAACCGTAGTCGTCAGGTCAATCAGAGCCGGTTTGCTCGACGCCGCCTTGGCTGCTGCTTTCCTTTGCTCAATCAAGCTTTTTCCCGATGCCACCCTCAAGCGAGCACTCGACCGACCACCAGGGGAACCTGACACGACAGGACAACAAAAAAGGAGAAATCCTAAAGTACACGACAAAGTGAAAAACAATAAAAAGACTCCTAAAGCCGAAAGTCTACCTTTCGCACGAGATGAAGAAACATTCGACATATCTTCTTGTGAGGCAGGAGTCGTCGCCAACAAGTTGACGTTCACAAATTTCCTTTCAGACGCGGGAATCTCAAGCACAATCTTTGACAAGCCCTCTGATCGGCTACTCACTTCTAGATCCTCTGGTTCGGGGACTACAAAAAAAAAAAGTTAAAGCAAGAGTTAAGACACACAAATACACGAAAGAAAAGACAAGTACATACTATCGACTCGCCACTCCGACAATAGAAAAGGACATTCTCCCTCCTTCTCCAGAGAAGATCGTTTGACAAAAAAGTATTTCGACCCCCATCCACGGTCGTTCACATCGGGAGTTTGCACCAAAGGCTTCCGACCTCGTCGGACACGCAGTTGCACACGGGAAGAACTCTTCGACCCAATGAAGTAATTATACCACAAGGCGTCGAAATCAAAACCAGCACCAATTTGCTCATTCACTAAGTCTAAAACCCTAAGGACTCTCCAAGCTTGAGGCATCACTTGACACGGCGCTAACGCCAAGGTAGCTAGAAAATCTCTAAGAAGAGGAGAGAATGGGAACTTATGCCCTATCCTAAACGGGTACACATAGAAGCAAATCCACCCTTCGTAGCGCGCGTCGGCCCTCTCGTCCGGCTCAGGCAGCGTAGCAATCGTCTCCGGAGGAAAGCCCCCGACTTCGAGGACTTGAACCAGCTCTGCCTCCGACAAATTGCTAACCAGCGCGTCCGACTCCGTTAGGAGGAAATGAGGAGAAGTATCGCCCTCTCCGGCATCGGAAAGAGTCTTCGACGACTCAGAAGCCTCGAGAGAGACCATGTCGAGAATAGAGAGGGGAGGAAATCAGAGAGCTATGGCTAAGAAAATCAGAATGCAAATGGCAAGAGAGACCGAAAGGCTTACCAGAAACTTGCAAAGGAAGAAGATGAAGACTAATCGCTCCCCCTGCTCAGAATTTATGGAAGGAAATCATGATCTGCAGAAGACGTCGCATCGTGCCCTAATCGCGCGCCACGTCGACCTGTGCAACCGCGCCAAAAAGGACGGTGAAGATCGTGTCCAAGGAAGTTGCCATGGATCCCGGTCTACTTGCCTAAACCGTAAGCCCATAGCAACTTGGGGCTATTGTTGGGCCTGGATTCTCCAGAGAAGACAGATCTAGAGGACCGAGCCCAAGCCCACTGCAAATCGGGAGAATGGCAGACGAGTTCAGAGGAGTCGACAAGGCTTCTCTGGTCGAGCAACACCCGACAAAACATCTCCAGTCAAGAGTCGTCCGACAAGATCGCGGAGATCTCGCCACGCATTTAATGCTCAAATCATGCAACATCTGCAACGTTCAAACACCTTAATTGCCAGTAATTCAACGGCGAAATCCTTGCCATTACACTCGGTATTGAAGATAAAAACATAAAAACGGTGCAACGGCCACAAGAGTAAAGGGACTTACCATATTTGAAACGACGAAGAAGATAAGATCAGGGAACTCACAACTACGCAGAGGACACACATTCTCACTTAGCAAACTCACCAGAATAGCACTCTCGCTCTCCATCTAGCTCTCCAAATGGCTGCCTACGCCTGACCCCTGCGTCGCCACTCACAAGTCACCGGTCGAGTCCCACTCGATCTATGATTTTATTACGATAAGTTGTATTGCGATCTAATCCGATTCACACGATATCTAATAAAATCATCTTGCTATTATATATTTATTTCTTGTTTACCTATTATTTGCTTGGTTTGGATTATTTCCCATCGTCCGATCGACTAGTTACCCCGTCTAAGGCGATTTAGGTCGTCCGATCTTTTTGCCCCAAAACACTAACAATCAGTCATCCTAAATCGATTGTCTTTGTCCTCCTTCTAGTGAAAGCTATCGGTGCATGATGTAAACAATCGATGCCTCAATAGTGATATTAGATTATCCAATTCTCTGACATCTTCACATAAAATTAACCTATCTCGATCAAAAGACAATTATATTAATAAATTTAAACCGATATATATAAGTATTGTAGACTAAAAAAGAGATCCAAATACATATAATCAAGGATAGTTTACCGTGAGGTGGATATATACTTGCATCATCGACAATCGGGAATCCTCATTCACATCTTTAACTTAATAATTATGCTTACTTCAGTGACCATGTCTTTTTAAGGTGTTGCCCACTATCTCCCAAGCTTCACTATATGGCTTTCTAAAGGTAATTTCCATGTAGAAGAATGATATGATGGATGCCCAGAGCAAATGAACGGAATACCACCGTTTTCGCCCTTTTATAGATGAAAAATGTTACTTGGAAAGTGAAGCCATTTTGACATATAACCGTTTAGACATCTTGACTATAATTTGTTTTCAACCATTCACTATGTACTAAATACAAGAGTTACATGTAGTAATTGGATAATATTAAAATAGGAGTAAATGAGAGCAAAATATAACGTATACAGTATGTAGTAACTATCACTAATTGAGATTTAGGTTAAAAAATGAGTCATAACCTAAAGAGTAGTCCGTACGTAGAGGCAAGATTTAACTAAAAAAAGAGTGTGTGGGGAGGGAATAATTACTTATAAATAGTGCTCATTTTTATATATACACATAATTATGCTATGGTATATTAAAATAAACAAAGAAAAATTAATTACTTAGATTATAAAGTAGCCTATAATTATACTTATGTATTTTATATTGTTTTATAAACCCTATAGTAAAAACCGATCGGAAAATCTAACATATTATATACATATTATATACTAAGGGTGATAAACTAACCCTACATGCAAACTATACCTTTAGGCCTATTTAAGCCTTTGATTTTGTCTTTAAAAGTTAGCATTCAATGACCTAGAATGCTAACTTTTAAATATATATAGATTAGGGGTGTTCAAAATCGGCCCGGACCGAAAAACCGGACCGGACCGGTGAAATTCCGGTCCGGTCTCCAGTCCAAGGTTTTCCCTTAATCCAGTTCCGGTCCGGTCCAAACCCGGAAAAAATCAGTCCGGACCGGTGGACCATTTTTTTTTTTAATTTATATGTTTTATATGTTTTTTTGGAGATTTATATGTATTTTTTTATAGATACTTTTCTTAATTTAATAAGTTAGGAGTATATATGTTTTATAGATATTTTTTATAGATATTTTTTTATAGATTTTAAATAAGAATTTTAATTTTTTTTTAAAAAAATAAAGTCCGATCCAATCCGGTCTTAGACCGGACCGGACCGGACCCATTCGGTCTGGTCCGGTCTCCGGTCCACCCTTTTCAAAAAATCTGGTCCATCGGACTGGACCGTATGAACACCCCTAATATAGATGGTTGTTTTTCATGCTTAATAGAAATATAAATTGAACTATGTTGAAAATTTAACGTGAAGATATAAGAGTTATACAACGATATGAAAATGATGACTTTTTAATTGATTAATATGTAGTAATTGTATATAATTGTGAATCAAAAACTTTGTATATTATATAGACGATTATAGATTAGATATAATTGTTAATATATGAAACTGTCACTTTAGTGCTTTTTGGATTTGAGAAATTGTTTAAATTTTGTGCTAAATAAATAAGGCATGAAATGAAAATAAAAACTAATTCATCTTTAAAAGTTAGCATTCAATGACCTAGAATGCTAATTTTTAAATATATATAGATTTTGATTTTCTGTCATGACCTTACACAACTTCTTCTGCTTAGGTGTCATCCTGCCAGCTGTTTTGGGGCGAAAAGATCAATCAACCTAAATCGCCTTAGACGGGATAACGAGTCGATCAGATAGTATAAAATAAATCCAAACCAAATAAACAATCAACCACGTATGAAATAGATGGGAAATTATAGTATGATATATTGATTGAATGATGACAGGAATGAATCGATGTACAACTTATCCTTGAGGAATAAGGGCTCAGATCTTGTCCGACCGGCTGTTCTGATGGCTCGATCGGCTATAATCAGACAATGCTCTAGGGGAATTGAACGGGGATCAATACGCTAGCAAGCTTTTTCGAGAGCTGAGTAGGTGTGTGTTGCTCGCCGACGTGTCGTTGGTCGATCATCCTTTCATGGTCTATTTATGGTATCTTCTCCTTCGTCTGTTACTGTCTTCGTGATATCTTCCATTTATTTCCATACGTGATCTTCGGGATCCTTCCTTAATGGAATCATAATCATGTGCTTGATTTTATTACCGTTTGCCTTTGATCGAGCAATTAATGTTCTGGGCGAAATTCTCGGGGGTGGTCGGATCCCATGCGTTCGACGAGCGTCCGACACCTCTCTTCAGTCTTCTCGACCTACTTCTCCGCTTGGATCTTGGCCCAATCTGCTTGCATTGACTCCATTGGAGCATGTTGGTCCCAACAATAGCCCCAAGTTGTTTTGGGCTCAAGGCATCTACGAAACGGGAGTCCAAACAACTTCCCCTCCACACGATCTCCACCCTCCGATCTGGGCGCGATAGGCGAGGGCTACGTGGCGACAATCTCGCGGCGTGATGGGACGTCTCTGTGACTTGATGATTCCCTCCATAAATCCGAAGCAGGTTCCGATCGTCTTACTTCATCTTCTACCTTTTGCTCTCCGATTTGGTAGTTTCTCTAGGCTTTTCAAAAAATTGCTTTTCGATTTCCCCATCTTTGTGTTCTAGAAATGGTTTCCAGCGATTCCTTCGAGTCGTCTGCTACTCACTCGAACTCGAGCAAGAACGAGGCTCCCCCCCTTTTCCTTTTGAAGGAGGCTGATGCTCTCACGGGGACGCTGACGGAAGCAGAGTTGGAACAAATCCTCCAAGTCGGAGGCTTCCCTCCTGAGACGGTCACGAGGTTGCCGCATCCGGAGGAGAGAGCCGACGCTCGTTATGAGGGATGGATTTGTTTCTATGCCTACCCATTTCGGATAGGTCATACGTTTCCATTTTCTTCTCTTGTCAGGGATTTTCTAGCGACTCTGGCGCTTGCGCCGTGTCAGGTCATGCCACAAGCGTGGCAAATCCTTAGGGTTTTAGATCTGTTGAATTCTCAGTCTGGATCCGGTTTTAATTTTGATGCCCTGTGGTACAACTACTCTCTGGGGTCGAAGAGTTCCTCTCGGGTCCAGTTGCGCATCCGTCTGGGTCGAAAGACTTTGGTGGCTAAGCTTGATGTAAACGACCGTGGATAGGGGTCAAAGTTCTTCTTCGTCGAGCGTTCGTCTCTGGAAAAGGGGGGTGACTGTTCGTTTTTGCTGTCGGAGTGGCGAGTCGAGAGTACGTATTCGACTTCTCTTTGCCCAGTTTTAAGTGTTTTAACCTTTTGCTTAACTCTTCTTTTTTTTGTAGTCCCTGAAGCTGAAGACTTGAAAGTGGACGCTCAGTCGGAAGGTCTGACCAATATAATTCTTGGTATCCCTGCGTCGGAGCGGAAATTTGTGAACGTCAACCTGTTGTCTGTCGCCCCCACCACTCAGGACGTCATGTCGACTCTTTCGTCATCCCGGGTTAAGTGTAAGTTTTTTGTTTGAGTCGTGTATCTTTTCGTCGTGTGTTTATATCTTATGTCTAGTCTGGTATGTCAGCGTCTCCAGTTGGTCGGTCAAGTGCTTGTTTGAAGGGAGTGTCTGGGAAGGGCTTGATAGAGTAGAGGTTAGCGGCGGCTAGGGCCTCGTCGAGTAAATCGACGCCGGCTTAGTCGTCGCTTCCAGCCAAAGTCGGTTAAAAAAGAAAGACAGTTGTTTCTCCTGACGCCGGGAAGGTGGTGGCGGACACTTTAAAGAAGAGGTCGATGGTCGCTCGTGGAGTCAAAAAGATCGATTCGGTCGATCGATTGCCAATTTGTTCCATGCTCAAGATCTGACTCTGAAGTCTGAAGTCGATGGTGTTTCTCCTTTGGACTGCATCGGCGAGGCGGGGTATTCTACATGGAAGGTACGTCGTCTTGTCGAATCTCAAGTTCATATGTTTTCTTTCTCGTAAAACTGGTTGGTTTTGAGTTTTTGATTTTGTCTTTCTTTTTCCAGACTTTTTAGTTTCTCTTGGGTGGGTATTCTGGAGTCAAGGAGTTGGTTTCTAAGGCTAAGGATAGGACTGCTAGGTCAGAGTCCGACTTGGCATCTCTGAAGACCAAGGTGGAGGGAGCTGAAAGCCGCTTCAGGGACGCTGAGCGCCGCTTCGCTAGGGAGCTAAAGAGTTGCCAAGACGAGTTGGATGTTTGTCGGAGGGAGCTTAGCGAGATTCAGACAAGTGTTGAAGAGAGGGTTAAGCAGGCTAAGATCGATGCTGGTCGGGTCGCAGGCGATGTATGCACTTTTTACGCGTTGAAGTCGCGTGTCGAGATGATTGAAGAGGGAAAACAGGAGACCTGGGACCTGAAGGCAGAAAAAGGAGACCATGGATACCCTGTTTCCGAAGGGGAATCCTGGTTCGGAGCTGTTCCAGCTGGCCGGCGTTGGAGAAGAGTCTCCAGACGAAAGCGTTGATGAAGACGAGGTCCATTCTGGCGACACTGTGCCGATCGAGCCCCAGCCTTCTTCCGACCCGACTCCTGCCGAGGGTAACACTGCGACCCCTGACTCTTAACTTTTTTCGTAAATGATTTGTGGTCCCACCTGCGTGTGGGTAGAATATTTTCTTGTTTTGGCGACCCGTCCACCATCGCGGGTCGCAGAATATGTTTTTTAAGAATGCTTGAAGTCCTACATGTGTATAGGCAGACAATATGTTTTGGCGACCCGTCCACCATCGCGGGTCGCGTGGATGTAAAAAAGTTAGACTTTTATTGACGTAATCTGTTTTACAAAGGGTCGATCGTGTTTCGTGTCCGTGTGTTTTGTCGGATTCTTCTAGAGAAGATAGTCGTGACGCCTTTGATCTATGTCGGATTTGCCCGTGTGCTCCGTCGAGTAGGGCTTTTCCGTGTCGTGTAAAGAAGGGAGGCCTGTAAATGTATACGTTTATGTTTAGTCATGACTTAGTGTTATGCCGAGGAGGAAAGCAATATGTCTTTATTGCGTAGATGTAATAAGGTGTTTTGACCTTATGTATTGTATAAGGCATGCGGTGTGCCGGCGTGCCTCTGGTATTCATCTCCTCGTGTTCCGATCGACCGTGTAAATGTAGTGTAAACGCTTTTGTGTGACTGGATCCAGCTTGTATGTCGATGTCGTCCTGTGCTTATGGTCGCTTCAAAGTATCCTTGATAGATGTAAGTATTTAGGTTTATAAAATAGAATTGAGTTTGTAGCAACGAATAGCATACGAGAAGTGAGAGGATCTTAGCGTCTTACTTTGTGGGTCTAGAAGTGATACAACTTCAGATGTGTCGCGTTCCAACTTCTTGGGATTGGTCGTCTGTCTTTATCCTCCAGCTGGTATGCTCCATGTCCGACTACTTCTTTGACGAGGTAGGGACCTTCCCACTGAGGTGCGAGCTTTCCGTCGGTCGGATTCTTGGTGTTCTGGAATGTCTTTCTAAGGACCCAATCGCCAATTTTGAAGACTTTGGCTCAAACAATTTTGTTGTAACTTCTTGCGACCTGCTGCTGGAATCTGACCATTCTAATTCTGGCTTTTTCCTGGTCTCATCCACCGTGTCCAAGTTGTGCGCTAGCTCGACGTCATTTTGTTCATTCGTCTGGAGGCTGTAACAGACTGTAGGAACTAGTAGTTCGACAGGGATGACCGCTTCACTTCCATAGACGAGTGAGAATGGTGATTGTCCGGTCGCGTTCTTTGGGGTGGTCCTATCGGACCAGAGGATGAGAGGAAGTTCGTCTGCCCATTTTCCTTTAGCCCATGTGAGGCGTTTCTTGAGGTTGTTGATGATGATCTTGTTGCTAGACTCGGCTTGTCCGTTGGATTGTGGATACCGAGGAGTGGACGTGACCAGTTTGATGTTCCACTAGTCGCAGAAGGCTCGAGTCTTATGACTGATGAATTGAGAGCCATTGTCGCATACGATTTCTGATGGGATGCCAAATCTGCACAAGATATTGCGTTTTATAAACGAAATGACGTGTTGATCTTTTACCTCTCGGTAGGCTTCAACTTCGACCCATTTGGAAAAATAGTCTGTCATGGCGAGAAAGAAGACTCGTTGGCCCGACGCAGGCAGGAGTTTTCCGACGATGTCCATCCCCCATCTCATGAAGGGCCATGGTGCTAAAGTCGGATGGAGGAGTTCCGAGGGTTGATGTGGAACGGGTGCGTGTCGTTGGTAGGCATCGCACTTCCTGGTGTACTCCATCGCGTCTCTATTCATTGTGGGCCAGTAGTATCATGTTCGCAAGGCTTTCCCCGAGAGGCTTCGTCCTCCGGTGTGATTGCCACATTCTCCTTCGTGTAACGATTGTAAGATGCGTCTGACTTCTGGAGTCTTGAGGCATCGTAGAAGTATCCCTGTGATAGATCTTTTGAACAAGACATCACTTATAATGTCGAAGGAGAGAGCTCTTACCTTTAGCCTTTTTGCTTCCGTTTTGTCGTTGGGTAGGATACCGTCTTTTAGCCATCTGACGTAAGGTAGCGTCCAGTCGTCATGATCGTTGACAATGTCTTCTTCTGGTCGATCGCCTATCTCTAACGTGACGAGTTCTTCCAGCGGTGTGCTTAAATCCTTGGGTGTTTTCGGAACAGCTAGTGTTGTGATGTGTGCCAGTGGGATGTTTGGGAATTCCTTTGGGTCCAAGACGGACCCCAAGTTGGCTAGTGCGTCAGCCTGAGCGTTGAGATCTCTGGGAACTTGTCTGATGTCGAACTTTTGGAATTGGTCGATTAGTTTCTTGGCCACGTCCAGATAAGCTATCATTCTGTCGTCCTTGGCGTTGTACGATCCTTGTATTTGATTCACGACTAAGAGGGAATCGCAGATGACTTCGATTTCTCAGACTCCTAGATCGCATGCCAGAATGAGCCCAAATATGAGTGCTTCGTATTCAACTTTGTTGTTGGTCGCGTCCCATTTGCATCTTACGACTTGGGCTATCTTGTCCCCTTGTGGCGATTTCATCACGACTCCCAGCCCCGATCCTCTAGCATTCGACGCGCCGTCTGTGTGGAGCTCCCATTTAACTATTTCATCCGTTACGAGTAATTGCATTGCTTCTTCGACGGCTTCTTGTTCTAGGGTCGGGCTGAAATCTGCCACAAAATCAGCCAATGCTTGGGATTTGATCGTCGTCTTGGGCTCGTATTCGATGTCGTAGCCGCTGAGGTATATGACCCATTTGGCCATTTGTCCTGTGAACTCGGGTTTCCTCATGATTGCTCTCATGGGATGGTTAGTGCAGACAATTATTGTATGAGATTCGGAATATGGTTTGAGTTTATTTGACGCCATTACCAGTGATAAGACGAGTTTCTCTAATGACGAATACCTTGTCTCTGCCGGGAGAAGCGTCCGACTAACATAGTAGATCGGCGATTGCTTACCGTCACTTCTCTGACTAGCACTGCACTTACAGCGGATGCCGACACTGCTAGGTACAGCAATAGTGGCTCGTCGTCTTTGGGTTTTGCCAACAACATGGGACTAGCCAGGTATTTCTTTAGATCCTGAAATGCGACTTCATGTTCTTCTGTCCATTGAAAGGACTTGTTCTTTTTGAGTGCGTCGTGGAAGGGTTTGCACTTGTCGGATGACTTCGAGATGAACCTATTTAGAGCTGCTATCCGACCTGTCAGCTTTTGTACGTCCTTGACCCATCGAGGGGACCGGAGGTTGATGAGGGCTTTGACCTATTCTGGGCTGGATTCTATTCCTCTTTATGTCACCATGTACCCCAAGAATTTTCGTGATGAAACTCCGAAAGAGCATTTTATAGGATTTAATTTCATGTTATATCTTTTTAGTACCTCGAAGCTGTCGCGGAGGTGATCGATGTGGTCCTTCTTCTTTTTTGATTTGACTAGCATGTCATCTATGTAGACTTCCATTGTGTCCTCAATCTGATCTTTGAACATCTTGTTGACTAGTCGTTGATAAGTAGCCCCTGCATTTCTTAGTCCGAAGGGCATTACTTTATAACAGTAAATACCTTGACTTGTGACGAATGCCGTTTTTTCTTGGTCATCTGGTTCCATGAGGATCTGATTATAGCCACTGAACGCGTCCATGAAGGATAGCATTTCGTGACCTGTTGTCGCGTCGACCATGGCGTCGATATAAGGAAGTGGGAAGGAGTCCTTGGGACATGCCTTGTTAAGGTCGGTGAAATCGATGCAGACTCTCCACTTGCCATTTTTCTTTTGGACCACAACTACGTTGGCTAGCCACTCGGGGTAGTCGACTTCTCTTATTTTTCCTGTTTCCAGTAGGCTTCTGACTTCGTCGTCGACGATTTTATTCCGCTCGGGGGCGAATTTCTTGCGCTTCTGCTTTATAGGGGGGATGAGATGGATCTATATTTAATTTATGAGTAATAATGTTTGGAGATATCCCGACCATGTCTTCATGTGACCACGCGAAGCAATCAACATAGATCGGAGGAAATCCAATATTTGTTGTCTGGTCGAGTCATCGAGGTCCAACCCGACCCTTACTGTTTGGTTTGACTTTGAAGGATCTAGTGCGATCTCGTCGAGCTTTTCCATCTCTGTTTCGACGTATCGATTGGATCCTTCGCCGAGCTGTGATTGCTATGCGATCTTGGGCTCGACCGCACTCTTCATGGAGGTGACATAGCATTCCTTGGCCATTCTCTAATCTCCCTTGATCTCTTGAACTCCCCACTTGGTAGGGAACTTAATGATTTGATGGTACGTCGAGGGTACCGCCTTCATTGCGTGTATCCACGGCCTGCCAAGAATGCAGTTATAGAGAGATGGGCAGTCTAGGACTAAAAATTTCACCTGTTGGTTTACTCCTCCGGCGTATGTAGTAAGAATGATTTTGCCAATAGTGTGCTTAACTTTGCCGCTGAATCCGACTAGTGGAGTCGACTTTTTGATAAGATCATCTTTACCCAAACCCATCCCTTTGAGGGCGTCAAAGGTCAAGAGATTGGTCGAGCTTCCTGTATCGATTAGTACTCTACGTATGAAACAATTCCCAATAGACAAAGAGATTACCAGACCACCGTGATGGTTTTCCGACCCATCAGCGTCGGACTCGTCGAACGTGACTGTAGGGAGGTCGGAGACCTTGGTTTGTCTGAACTCTGGCACTTCGGGCTTACTGCCTTTGCTTTCTCTCGCGTGTCTTTTGGCTGCTGAATACGTGTTCCCACATACGTCTGAGACCCCTGAAATAGTATTGATAATTTTCGTATGGACAGGAGATGGAGGTTTATCCTGTTTTACCTGATCTCGTCGCTCCATGGTGGCTTTGGCTTGTTCTGAGATTACATCGCGCAAAAGACCTTGCGCGAGTAACCTGGCGACCTCTTTGCGTAATGTGATGCATTCGTCCGTTGAGTGACCGTGGTCACCATGGAATTCGCACCACCTGCTCATGTCCTTCTTGATGTCTGGTCGGTCGCTCTTTCAGGGCCATCTTACTTCTTTCCCATATTTGTCGAAACTCTTAACGAGCTCCGACACAGAAACACTGAAGTTGTAAGATTGAACCCTGGGAGGCAGCGTCGGACCGTCTCTCCAGTCTTGAGACCTATCTTGGAAGGAGTTTACCTGACTTTGCTCGTTTCGATTACGAGGGTATGGGTGATGGCGTCTGTCTCGGCGGTTGTCGGAAGAGGAATTACGATCGGATTGATCGGGTCCGTGAGACGCCTTTCGCGATTCGCGATCTTCTTCCAAACGTACCTCGGCCATGGTTTTGGCTTGGACATCTTTGAAGCTCCTGCACGGGTACTTGGTGATCTCGTTGTAGAGGTTGTTGTCCTTGATCAGACCTTGTCTGAAGGCTTCGATGGAGGTGGTGACGTCGCAATGGGGGATCACGACTTTTTCCTTATTGTACCTGTTAAGATAGCTTCGAAGAGGTTTGTTATACCTTTGGGTGATTCGATAGACATCACTCGACTGCCTCTCGAGCCTCCGACTGCTAACGAACTGGATCTTAAAGGAATTGACCAGGTTCGCGAACGAGGCGATCGTACCCTGAGGAAAACGCATGAACCAGGTTAGCACGGGGCCCGGGAGAGTCGTGCCAAAGCTTTTGCACATGACAGCCTCGCGGCTCTCCCTCGGAACAGATGCAGTCATTAATTTTTGTTTACAGAGAGAAATATGATCGTCTGGATCGTTGGTGCCGTCGAAAGTCGTCATGTTAGGAAGGTTGAACTTCTTAGGGATTTCGACTCTGGCGAATTCTCCGACGAACGGAGATTCCTCGTATCCGTATGATGCTTCTTTCTCGATCGGCTGCGGAACTCCGGGAATTCTAGCGATGCGATCGTCGAGCGCCTTCATGTGCTGATTGAGCGTCTGTTGGACGAGAGCCAGGATATCGGGGGGATTGGTAACCTGTGGTTTGTCGATTCGGATTCCTGCTAACCCGATCGGTGTGGAGAAAGTAACATTGTTAGTCGAAAATGGATTGGCTAAAGGAGTTCGAGATGTACCCTCAGTATATCCGGAGCGTCGGACGCTCGGGGGAGTCAGCTCGACGCTATCCATGTTAAAACGCGTCTGGACGTTGCTATGGATGGGAATTTGCCTGGATCCAGAGGCCATTGATTGTACCTGCGATCTAAGAGACTCATTTTCACGGGTTAGTTGTGCGATCTCGGCCTCAGATTGGGTGGATAAGGTAGCCAAGGCTTTGGTCTTTTGGCGTTGCTGGGCGAGGTCATCTTGAAGGGTAGTTATTTTTTGGGCAAGCTCTTGGAGTTGGTTCAGAGTAGGGTTTTCGGTTGTGTTTCCTTAAGTCTGGGAGTCGTCTTCGAGGCGTGGTTCCTCGGTACCGGTAGGCGGGTTAACAGTCATGGTTGGATGATTTTTGAGATGGTGATCGGCAAGTTGCCCCACGGTGGGCGCCAAATTGTTTTGGGGCGAAAAGATCAATCAACCTAAATCGCCTTACACAGGGTAACGAGTCGATCGGATAGTATAAAATAAATCCAAACCAAATAAACAATCAACCACGTATGAAATAGATGGGAAATTATAGTATGATATATTGATTGAATGATGACAGGAATGAATCGATGTACAACTTATCCTTGAGGAATAAGGGAACAGATCTTGTCCGACCGGCTATTTTGATGGCTCGACCGGCTATAATCAGACAATGCTCTATGGGAATTGAACAAGGATCAATACGCTAGCAAGCTTTTTCGAGAGCTGAGTAGGTGTGTGTTGCTCGCCGACGTGTCGTTGGTCGATCATCCTTTCATGGTCTATTTATGGTATCTTCTCCTTCGTCCGTTACTATCTTCGTGATATATTCCATTTATTTCCATACGTGATCTCCGGGATCCTTCCTTAATGGCATCATAATCCTGTGCTTGATTTTATTACCGTTTGCCTTTGATCGAGCAATTAATGTTCTGGGCGAAATTCTCGGGGGTGGTCGGATCCCATGCGTTCGACGAGCGTCCGACACCTCTCTTCAGTCTTCTCGGCCTACTTCTCCGCTTGGATCTTGGCCCAATCTGCTTGCATTGACTCCATTGGAGCATGTTGGGCCCAACACCAGCTGATGCATGCCCGTACAAGTCATCACCAATGACATGGTTGTGGGTTCCAACAACTACCTTGATTGTATATGAGTCCCTCAGTTTTTCTTGACACAACAATCTGAATGGACAATCACATTTTGTGCTCCTTGCTTATTGCCTTACTCTGTTTTCATCTTTAGGAATGTAAATTCCCGCTTTTTCACACAACAACCATGTCTTCCGAAGGCTTCCTCCACCAAGGTTTCTATCCCGACCAATAGTGATGCATAAGTGATTATCAAAGACAATCTGTCTAGCCCTAGTAATTGCATCATCTCTGGAGCTGAATACTTCACCCGTGGTAAACTTATCTGAATAATCTTCCGAAACAATCACTTCTTCAGGTGTAGGATAATAAAACTGCGGATGTGTGTGTAATGCCGAAAACCCAAACTGAGGTGGAGCCTGCCACCTTACGGACGGAATTCCACTACGAGCAAAACTATCTAATCCCATCATATGAGGTTATTGAGGCGCCATAGGTTCGCCGAACAACCCAAGTGAGAAGGGCGGTGGTGCCATGTCCCACGCATCATTTAGGGACAAATTGTTAATACCGCTGTTCACGATATTGTTCTCCTATTGAAGTTAAAAAACAAGTTAGCATAGAAGCATGTAAGAATCCAGTTTCTGTCAAACAAATCCATCCGTGATGAATAGACACATTCCATCCGTCACGGATGGTAGCACCCCATCTGTCACGTATGAACCCTTTCCATACGTGACGGATGGAACAAGTCCATCCGTCACGGACAATTTCCTTTCAAAAAGTAGTCGCCGAACAAAGTTCTTGCACTTGCAATGATCTATTCGAAATTCAATATAACAAGGCCAAACAATCAAACATGCAGTTTTACACAAAAAATCTCCAACTTTTTAGTACAACTTAATCAAAGATGAAGTTTTTATGAACATATAGTAACAACTATTGAAATTACCTTAAGAAAGTGTTTGTTTTCCCAAAGAACAACTCAAACATATACATTCACAAGAAAGAACCATAAAATTCTTAACTTCTACTAACATGTAAAGTAAAAGCTTAAAAAACATACCTCATTGTAATGATAACCCCTTGAAACATCTTCTCCACCATTGAAGTTGGAAAAATCATCTTCATTTGCCATGGAAAAGAACCAAAGTAATGGAAGAGAATGAAGGAAGTGTTGTGGGAGGGAAAGGGAAGAGTGATTAAGAGGTGTAGGGTTTAATTTTGGACGTAATATTGATGAGATATGACGGAGTAGTTAATGTTGTTAGGTGTGGACAAGTAACATTCAATTTTCTGGTTGTTTACTTCGTCCGTGATGAACCATTTGCATCCGTCCGTGACGGACCAAAGTGATCCATCCATCACGTACGAATCACTTTGGTCCGTCACGGACGGATACAAATGGTTTGTCACGGACGAAATGGTGCGTGAAATAACAATTTCACCCGTGCGTGAAATAACAATTTCACCCGTGCGTGAAATAGAAATCATGTTTAACTTTTGTAAAGTGGTACACGTTCTAAACGAGTAACAACCTTATAATTTTTTTATATTTAATATTTTTCAACATTTAAAAAAAAATTATATAAATATTTAAATTAGATGTTTTTTAAATAAAAGAGGTATTCTAACTTGTTTGTTTAAAAAAAAACGATCTAAGTGTAAAAAACGGCTTTCCGAATTTGAATAATATATATTATCGTATTAATTGAATATTGGCTATTAAATATAATGTAATCCTAACTTGATTATCATATTATTCGAATATCGGTTATACTAAGTATAATGTAGTCCTAGCTTCATTATCGTATTATGTAAATTATGCGAATACCGGCTATACTAAGTGTGATGTAATCCTAACTTCATTATCGAATTATTCGAATATCGCCTATACTAAGTATAATGTAATCTTAACTTCATTATCGTACTATTCGAATATTGGCTATATAAGTATAATGTAGGGTTTTAAAGTTCCATGGTATGGAAACACCAAGATTTTCATACCTTATAATGTATGTAAACCCCCAGGTGTCCCTAAATCTCATATAGTAGAAACCCCAGTGTAAGCAGAGTTTGGGATTTAAGGTAATCAAAATCCTATGATTCTCATATCCTATAATTCTCGTAACCCATAGGGTGTTCGCACCTTGTTTTGTCTTGTTTCGGAGTCCCAAGGATCCTGAATCCCATATCCTAGAAACTCAGGGTAAGCAGGGTTTGAGATTTAGGGTTATTGAAACCCTATGATTTTCATAACCTATAATGCTTGTAACGCGTAGGGCATCTCTAATTTGTTTTGTCTTGTTTCGAAGTCCCAAATGACCTTAAATCTCATACCTTGGAAACCTAGCTAGGGTAAGCGGGGTTTGAGATTTAGGGTTATCAAAACCCTATGATTTCCATACCCTATAATGCTTGTAACCCATAGGGTGTCCATACCCTGTCTTGTCTTGTTTCGGAGTCCTAAGGGACCCTAAATTTCATATCCTAGAAACCCCATGGTAAGTAGGATTTGGAATTTAGGGTATTGTACTTGTACCCTATGATTTTCATACCCTATTAATGCTTGTAACTTCATTATTGTATTATTCGGATATCGATTATAATACAATTCTAACTTCAATATCGTATTTTTCGAACATCGGATATATTAAGTATAATGTAATCCTAAGCTCAATATCGTATTATTCGGATATCGGTTATACTAAGTATGTAATCCTAACTTCATTATCATATGATTATCGTATTATTCGAGCATCGGTTATACTAAGTATAATGTAATCCTAATTTGATTATCGATAATCTTTTATACTAAGTATAATGTACTTATAAGTTCGTTATTGTATTATTCGAACATCGGTTATACTAATATAATCCTATTCATTATAGAACATAGGTTATAATGTATTTGGTTGAACCGATGTTTGAATATCACGATGATGAAGTTAGGATTACACTATACTTAGTACATAATCGTATTCGAATAATACAATAATCAAGTTAGATTTACATTTTACTTGATAGCCGATATTCGAATAAGACGATAATATATAGTATTCAAATTTTGAAAGCCGCCTTTTATACTTAGACTGTTTTTTTTTTATAAAAAAGAGACAAGTTAGAATACCTAATTTTTTTACAAAAAATATTTAATTTAAATATTTTTATCTTTTTGTTTTATTTATATAGTTATTTTAATATATTTTTTTTAAAAGGTTGCTACGCATTCTAAATGCGTACCATCTTAAAAAGTTATAATTTTTTTATATTTTTAAAGGCGGTACGAGTCATGAACGCGTATGATAGGCCCACAAGTACACGTTACTATTGAGTAGTATAAAAGATATCGAATCCAAGGGAGCACTTGTTGATCACCAATTTTACACAAACTAATAATCTAGATCAAACAAGAGATGTGAAGTTTTTGGTTTTGATTTTATAGAATTAACAAGAAATGCTAAGTCTAGAGCTAACTAAAATGATAAATGGTAGATTTGGGTTACTTGAATGATGAAAAGCTAGGATTAGGGTTCACCACAAATGGGATCATGTAATGACAAGCAAATAAATCTCTAAGGTTGCAAGTAATGGTCCCCAATGGTCAAATGTCCTAACCAGTACATTCAGATACTTTTCGGGTATTTTTTGAAGTATTGGTACGCGATGCGTACGCATACCTCTTGGTTCCAGTACGCGACTGTACGCATACCCCTTGGAGTAGAAATCGCAAAAAAGAGGAGTGTAGTTAGCATCATCCTTTATTTATTGACGTTTAACTAGGTAAAACAACACCCAGTTTATGTTTAACACAAAAAACCATGATAACCCTAGAAAAAGGCCTCGTCGCCGCTCTCGCTGCCGCCCCCAATCATGCCATCGAAAATACTACAAACCCTATATCTCCAAGCCAATGCCACAAAATTTGGGCTCGATTTGCTCTTTCCACCCAATCTCACAGAGATATGCTCTCAAAATCTGGAGATCAAATTATACAAGAACCAGACCTTGATAGAGAACCCCAACAAACATAGTTTTCAAGTTGGTTTTCAGGCTTCATCTTCTGATAGGACAAAAACCTACCCACAAGCGTATGGAATCAGTTGTAGCTTTTCAAGTGTCGTTCCCACGAGGAATATATAGTATCGAATGTAACTTTGAATGGTAAGCTAAGCCAAAAGATGAGAATTTTCGTTGAACTAATAACTAAAATTAAGAAACAAATGCAAGTGATGATTGTAATCAATGGAGGTAAAGTTTCCAAGGCAAGGGATCCCCGCAACTAAGCTTTAGTAGACTCAACTAGATAAATGTCTAAATTTAGTGTGTCTTTGTTGAAGGTAACTATCTTAGGTAATTACTATTTCCTCTCGAATGATAGCAAATGTGCCTAGATTCAATTAACATCCACTCTCGCGACTTGCTAATCAAGATCTAGACCCTTTGGGTGCTTATAATCTAAGGTCAAACTGAACTAACATCCACTCTCGTGACTTGCTAAATTCAACTTATCTTAGGGTTTCTATGATAGTTATTAATCCACTTGAGAAATTAAGATGCTCTCGTAATAATAAAATCTCAGGTTCAATTCATAGGATTCCAATAGAAGTTATTACCTCTTGGTCTCAATTCCTATCTGACTACCTATTAACGTTTTTACCTCTTGGTTGCAATCCCTAATAGGATCCAATTCGCATAAGCTAATATGGGCATAAAACACACTAGGAATGAATCAACAAAGTTTCATATTTCCATTCAGGCAAATGTCAAACAAGTCTACCTACGCATAGTTGAGATCACCCCAACCTTAGAAATATGGAAATTAGCTAGACATAATTGCGGAAACAATCAAAGAATTCATATTAACGATGAAAATCATAAACAAGATTAAAGAGAAAGGGAAACTTAGTCCTGAATCTAGTAGAACAATCTCCAAAGTTGAAATCTTCAATTGAGGAAAACAACTAGGTCTAGAGAATTAGAAAAAGTGGCAAAAGATCCATCTAAAACCTAAAATGAAGTAGTTATACATAGGATAAAAAGTATCTAAAAATAAAGTCATCCGAGTAGAATGCACGGCCCGTGCCTTGATTGTGCGGAAAACGCACGGTCAAGCGCACGACCAAAATGCTACAAGTGTGAAACCACATGGCCGTGCGAAAAACGCACAGGCAAAATTCTCCGTAGGCGAAAACGCACAAGCAAATTGCGAGAAATCACCACCTGCACGGCCGTGCGGTGGAATGCACGGCCTCTTGAAGGAAGTTCGATCCAAATGCACGACCTCCCACGTATCTTGCACAACTCTTGTTTTAGCTCGAATCCGGTCCAAATTACTCACGGTTCATCTCGTTAGCCTCCAGATGACATACAAGGTCCCAACAACTTCCATAGAAGGCTCCAAAAATCCACCCAAGTACCTAAAAACATACATTTTCTCGTGTAGACCTCCATAACAAACAAAACAATGCAACTAGCTATAAATGCAACACAAAATGCATAAAACAACGTAGACTAAACACAAATGCATGTCCTAAACGTGTAACAAATTGAATGTCATCAAATTCCCCCAAGCTTAACCCTTGCTTGTCCTCAAGTAAGTACATAATCAATGACTCCACAGAGTATGTCAAGGTTGTTTCTATCCAAGAGACAAGTGAGCAATGATCATGAGAATTTAAACATACGACAAGTGCCATCATAACATGCTTTGCAACAAATGAAAAAAAACGTAGATAGTTCCTCAACTCTAAACCTCACCAGGATAAAGAAATAAGTCACTCCACTAATGTGTCTAGGTTTATGTTTTGCTCAATTCTCCACTTTAAATGCTAAACTACCATAGGCTTGCAATAGTGTTCTTAATCCCCACTACTAGGGATCATATACACAACAAAAATCATGAGGTCTTTACAGGGTTGTAATGGGGCCAAGGTATAGGATCAATGTAATGATATATTTGGCCATGTGGTGCTAAATTCGGGGAAAAGAATTACCAAGATGACACCAAGCTTAGAACAATCCTTCACATCCAATTCCGTTCTTCAAACCCATACAACAAAACCCTTTTATGCTAAATTGTCTCCTTTCTTATCTTTGTTTGCTTCTTCCTCTTCTACTTTTCTTTTCTTTCTTTCTTTTTTGTTTTCCTTTGTTTTCTTTTTTTTTTTTGGCAGAAGAAGGAAAAGAAGGGAGACATAATACAAACATCACATCCAACCACTAACACATGCAACCTCCCCCAAGCTTGTCTCAAATCCACTCTAGCAAAACAAATCAACTATCCTAATCCCCGGATGGGTAGGATGAATAAATAGGCTCGGTATGCTTTTGTGGAGCTTCCAAAGAAAAAGCAATTAAGGCACAAATGGGCTTCAAGCAGAGGCAAACATATATAGAGTGGTAAAGGATAAATAGCTAATATAAAACAATGCCTTAATCATATTAATGTCATGTGCATAAATCATAAGCGTAGCCTTAGAAAAGATTTTAATGCAAGTTCTAGAGTTAGCAAACAAGTAGAGATTCACACACAAGAGAAATAAGAGGACTCATGAAATTATAGTCCATAAAAGGCTCAAAAGCTCACTAGGATGCTTGCCTAGAGTCTTGGTCCTAGCACATCTCAATCAAAGGTCACATGCTTCAGCCAAATGTCAAACATTTAAGCACTCATGATCATGCACATAATGCAATTGCAATATTAACGGCCAAAACACGTTGATGAGACTCATAAAGCATGCAACACAAGGAAAACAATCAGAGGGAAATAAGCAAAGGGAGTCAAATCCAACATCCAACAATGCAATGCATGCAAACATAACAAAAGACATGGAAAACTAACACTAAATGCAAATGCAAATGGAAACATGTCAATCTACTAATGAGTATCTTGCGCAACTTTCGTTTTGGCTCGAATCCGATCCAAATTCCTTACGGTTTGTCCCGTTAGCCTCCAGACGACATCCGATGTCCCAACAACATCCATAGAAAGTTCCAAAAATCCACCTAAGTACCTGAAAACAGAAATTTTCTCGTGTAGACCTCCATAACAAAGAAAACAATGCAACTAGCTATAAATGCAACACAAAATGCATAAAACAACCTAGACTAAACACAAATGCATGTCCTAAACGTGTAACAAATTGGATGTCATCAAATTCCCCCAAGCTTAACCCTTGCTTGTCCTCAAGTAAGTACATAATCAATGAATCCACAAAATATGTTAAGGTTGTTTCTATCCAAGAGAAAAGTGAGCAATGATCATGAGACTTTAAACATAAGACAAGTTCCATCATAACATGCTTTGAAGTCCACATTAGCAGTGAAATTTCAAGAGACCTCTCCAGTGTTGCGGTCCACATTAGCAGTAAGGGAACTAAAAAATTCCACGATGAGAACCTTGTATGCAGACCAGCTAGCATCGAGAAAAGTGCGAGCAAAATTTTTAGAAGCTAGACGGATCAGTTCGTGATTAAGACCAAAGTCCTCAAGGCGGCGAAGACTGAGCCACCTAGTACTTTGCCATGTCCGCTTATCAAGCTCCTTGTAAACAGCCTTGTGCTCATCTAGTAAGCGGATACGATCAACACCCTGCTGCAACTGGGCACGACGCGATGGACGCGAAGCCATAATGACTAGGTGAACAAATTGGGACCTAGAAAAAGTGTCAAACACAAGAACAACAAAACCCCCAAGACAAATTCCAGCATCAAATTGTTAGGATCTAAGTAATAGTCTATCCCGCCAAGGGCCTAGGACATGACCTTTCTATCCCGCAAAGGGCCAAAATCAGCTAATAAACAATAAGCATGGATGACGTCAGAAATTCAGGAAATTGACAAAATAGTAAACAAGTAAGTCCAATCAATTTTTCCCTCGCAAAATCAAATCATCCAAACTCAAATAAATTAGTGAATGCCAAATAATAACCACACAAAGACTCAAAATCAACTAATCATGAGCACAAATTCAATAAGCAACAACCCAAAATCAAACACACAAGAACAAGCGCACAAAGGATGTTACCTTGAATCCTGAAATTGAGAAAACTAGGAGGAGGGAGTGGTACAGAGGTGCTCGTGGGAGGTGCTCGTGGTGTGTGGGTGAGAGAGAGGTGAAAGTTTAGGGGGTGACGAGAGGTGGGATGAGGGAGTTAGGGTTGGGGTGCAATGAGAGAGACAAAGGAGAGGCTGAGAGATTAGGTAAGGGAAAAGAAAAGAAAAGAGAGGGATTTTTTTTTTACAGATACAAAAACGCACGGCTGTGCACTTGAGTGCACATGCCGTGCGTTACTCTCGATCAGCGAAAAACCGCACGGCCGTGCACTTGGGTGCACATGCCGTGCGTTGCTCTCGAAGTTGGCATTTGTTTTTTTTTTTCCAGCGAAAAACCGCACAGGCCGTGCGCTGCTCTCGAACAACGTTTTTGCCGGGTTTTTTTCTTTTTAAAAGTGAATGAACGAAATCGAGAAACACATACCTTGGGTTGCCTCCCAAGATGCGCTTGTTTAAGGTCGTTACCTAGACCGTCCATCAATATCACGTACTCAGATCAAGAAGATCTATGGAAATGATCTCCTCAATCGGATTCCCAGCTTTGTATTTCTTCAAGCACTGACCATTCACTTTAAATTCCCCTTTTTCTTCATTCCATACATCAACTTTGCCATGGGGATATACCTTACGCACTTGGAAAGGTCCACTCCACTTTGATCTCAATTTGCCAAGAAAGAGCTTGAGCCTAGAATTGAATAGCAAGACAAGACCACCTTTATGAAACTCCCTTGGAATTATACGATTGTCATGCCATCTTTTAGTCATATTTTTATAAATCCTAGCATTCTCATAAGCATCCAATCTCAGCTCTTCCAACTCTTGCAATTGTAATATTCTCTTCTCACATGCTTCTTTCATATCATAATTGAACAACTTAATTGCCCAATATGCCTTATGCTCCAACTCCATAGGGATATGACAAGACTTCCCATAGACGAGCATGTATGATGTTGCCAATAGGAGTCTTAAAGGCAGTCCTGTAAGCCTAAAGAGCATCATAAAGCTTCAAAGACCAATCCTTTCGGGATCGGGACACTATCTTCTCCAAAATGATCTTGATCTCCCTGTTAGAAACCTCAACTTGGCCACTTGTTTGAGGATGGTATAGGGTGACAATTTTGTGTGTTACCCCATACTTCGTCAACAAAGTCTCAAACTTTTTCTCAATGAAATGTGATCCTCCATCACTAATCACGACTCTAGGTGTCCCAAATCTATGAAAAAATTACCTTGTTGAAGAACTTGGACACCACCCTAGAGTCATTGGTTGGAGAGGCAATGTATTCAACCTACTTGGACATGTAATCAACTGTTACAAGAATGTACTTGTTACTGCAGGACGGTGGAAAAAGTCCCATAAAATCAACTCCCTACACATCAAAGATCTCAACCTCCTGGATATTATTAAGAGGCATCTCATTCCTCATGGAGATATTTCCTGTTCGTTGGCAAGAATCACAAGAGGCAATGAAACGGTGCACATCCTTGAACATAGAAGGCCAATAGAGAGCGGACTGGAGAATCTTGGAGGTGCTCTTGGAGGAACTAGCATGGCCTCCACAGGGTAAAGAATGACAATGAGTGATAACACTCTCCACCTCCTCCTCAAGGATGCAACGCCTGATAATCCCATCAGCACGCCACTTGAAAAGCAAAGGCTCATCCCAGTAATAGTGTCTAACATCAGACATGAACTTCTTCTTCTGGTGGAAAGATAATGTAGGAGGTAGCTCATTGCAAACCAAATAATTGACAAAATTAGCATACCAGGGCACCCTGGAATTTGCAAGAGTCAAGATCTGCTCAGTAATCTTGAAAATATAGTCATCAGGAAAGAATCATAAATAGGGGGATCATCCTAAGACACTCCAATTGCTCTGGAGTCAACCTGGAAAGGTGGTCAGCAACCAAACTTTTTGTACCCTTCTTGTCTCTAATCTCCAAATCAAACTCTTAAAGAAGAAGGATCCAACGAATCAGTCTGGGTTTGGCCTCCTTATTGCTCAAGAAATATCTTATAGCAACATGATCAGTGTAGACAATCACCTTGGCACCCACGAAATAGGACCTGAACTTCTCAAAAGCAAACACAACAACTAGCAACTCTTTCTCAGTAGTAGTGTAATTCATTTGGGCCACATCAAGAGTCTTGCTAGCATAGTAAATGGCATGAAGCTTCTTGTCTTTCCTTTTCCCCAAAACAACTCCAACAGTATAGTTACTAGCATCACACATGATCTCAAATGGGAGATCCTAATCAGGGGGCTGTATAATTGGAGTTGAAATCAATGCATGCTTCAACCTACAAAAAGAATCAAGACACTCCTTTGAAAAATCAAAGGAAACATCCTTCAAGAGCATATTAGTAAGAGGCTTGGCAGTTGTAGAGAAATCCTTAATGAACCTCCTATAAAAACCTACATGTCCAAGGAAACTCCTTATGTCCTTAACCGAAGTAGGATGTGGCATCTTCTCAATGATCTCAATCTTTGCCCTGTCAACCTCAATATCACGATTAGAAACCAAATGACCCAAGACAATACCTTCCCTTACCATAAAATGGCATTTCTCTCAATTCAATACAAGGTTAACCTTTTTACACCGCTGTAAAACTCATGACAAGTTAGACAAACAAGCATCAAAAGTAGCACCATATACAGAAAAGTCATCTATGAATACATCCATAATATCCTCAATAAAATCAGTAAAAATAGCCATCATACATCTCTGAAAGGTAGCGGAAGCATTACACAAACCAAAGGGCATCCTCCTATATGCAAATGTGCCATAAGGGCAAGTAAATGTGGTATTCTCCTGGTCATCAGGGTGAATAGGGATCTGGAAAATTCCACTATAACCATCTAAATAACAAAAGTTTGAATGCTTAGCTAACCTCTCTAACATTTGGTTAATGAAGGGAAGGGGAAAATGGTCTTTCCGGGTTGCCTTGTTCAATCTCCTATAACCAATCCACAATCTCCAACCCGTGACTGTCCTAGTAGGAATCAATTCATTCTTCTCATTCTTCACAACAATCATACCCCCTTTCTTAGGCATAACATGAACTGGACTAACCCACTCACTATCAAAAATAGGATAAATAATGCATGCATCTAACAATTTCAACACTTCTTTTTTTACAACTTCTTTCATGTTTGGGTTAAGTATTCTTTGATGCTCAATAGAGGGCTTATGATCATCTTCCAACAAAATCCTATGCATGCACATTGAGGGACTAATTCCTTTCAAGTCATCAATACAATATCCTAATGCTTTTCTATGCAATCTAAGATCATGCAACAATTTCTCAACTTCAATTTCACTTAGACTAACATTGATAATCACAAGATATGTAGAATTTGGTCCAAGGAACTCATACCTCAAGGTGGGTGGTAGTGGCTTCAATTCCACCTTAGGTGCATCTTTAGACTCTTGTATAGAGTTTGGGTCATCTCTTTTCAGGACCTTAACAACGGCCTCAAGGAACTCTTTAGTGGACTTCAAATCAAGAACCACATTAGCAAGTAGCTCAAGATTATCAATCTGGGTCACACTCTCAGTCAAGCAAAACTCTAGAGGATCCTTGGAAATAACAAACATCATCGATCATTGAGCTTCTTGGTCAACTACATCTACCCTGCAACCATCATCCTCAAAAGCAGGTTGTTTAATAGCTTTGGAAAAAATTAAATTAAATTTTCTCATCCCCAATAGTAAAGAAAAGAACACCCTACTTAACATCAATGAGTGTACATGGAGTAACTAGAAAGGGTCTTCCCGATATAATAGGAATAGGAAAATCAACCTTAATATCAAGGACAATAAAATCCACAGGAATGTAGAACTTACCTATCTGGATGGGAATGTCCTCCAAAATACCTATCGGGCGCACAGTGGATCTATTCGCCATGAAAATAGTCATCCTCACTAGTCTTAACTCTCCCAAATCAAGCTTCTTGCATATGGATAGCGGAATCAAACTCACATTGCCCCCCAAATCACACAAGGCATTGTAAGTGCTATTGTCAATCACCATAGGGACACAAAAGCTACCAAGGTCTTCAAGCTTAGGAGGCAATTTATTCTGAATTAGAGCGCTACACTCTTGACTCAGGAATACTGATTGGTAGTCATCTAGCTTCCTCTTTGTAGAATCGAGTGTGTTAGTACAAGGAACGGTAGAACTATTCCTTGGACATCGAAATATCATAACAGAATAACAGAATAACATACAAAGTTCCTTAGAGAGGAAAACTCAATCAACCAACTAGTTGACTGAGAAAAACCTCTACCTCTAGGTTTACCTAGTAGGATTTCAAAAGTCTACTTGTGTTATTAATCCTGGAATTACAATCAAGCAAGTCGTATCTCAATCTAGTTTAATCCTATATATCTAGACTTCTTATTGGAACGTTCCTAACAACACCTAAGACAATCAAAACCCTAACAAGTACTCAACTCACCAAAGTCTCGTCCTTGTAAGTTCTTCTTCTTCACCGAATGCTCAAAGCTCTGTGGAAATGTCGTAATTGCTTGTTGAAATAAAATAGACGACTTCCTTTCTTATAGTCTAGGAATTCTATTAATTTACCCTAGTTTTACTTAAGGAAAATAAGACAAAAAATTCTATACAATCTTTTCTTATCTTTCCTAACAATAAGATCTTCAACAACTTTATCTCTTGCGGCCCAAGTTGTTTCTTCAAGATCTCTTTCCATAAATATGAGATTCAGCAATTTCAAGGGCGACATCGCACTCGTCTCTGCGTTCCTTGGCGTTGTTCCCTCCCTTTCCTATTCACAACCCCGTGTCTTCATTTCTCGTTTGTTCCAGCGCGTTGTTCCATTGTTGACTTCTCTGTTCCTTTCAATCTCTGTTTTGATTCATCACATGGTTTTCATCGTTCCTTTCATTCATCTGATTCTTGAAACTCATAGTCACACTAAAAACCATCAAATACCATTGAGTTTATCATTATAAAAACTAGAGGAAACATCATCATTCCAACAATTTCCCCCTTTTTGGTGATGACAAACTCCTTCAAAATGTGCACGTTCAAAACAGTCAATCACATGTAGTCAAACATATACAACGATCAAGATATTGTCAAAGTTCCCCCTCAGAAAGTTCATATCAAGATTTACCTTCAAGTAGCGTCGTCATTATCCTTAATACTAGCTTCTGTTATCAATCCTTCCTTGGGTTTCACATTTTCCATACTTCCCCCTTTTGGCATCATCAAAAGATCACAGAAATAACACAAAGTCTTGACTCGCATGCAGATCATGATCAAAATATTTCATTCATTAAGTAGAAAGAAGTACAAAGCTAAGGAACCTAGACAACTATCATCAAAAGACAAGGAACAATCACACAAAAGACATAAAAACATAAAAAGACAATAACAGAGGGTCAGACGGGCTAGATAGTGACAGGGAACACTCAAGTCTCAGGGTCTTCAGCAACATCTTCATCTTTGCTCAAAAAGTGATCCAAGAGCAGGTTCATGGTGATGTTTAGCTGTTTAAGCTCAGCCAGAATCTGATGCTGAATCGAGCCACCCTTAGACGTTCCTTCGCCAGCTACTTTCTTTGCAGTCACAGTGCCCGTTCCCTTCGAGTCACCCTTAAACTTCATCTTCTCCAAAGTAGCAGAATCCAATTCACTTCCCAGAGAGACTTCATTTTCTTCGAGATAAGATTCATCTCGGAGCAGCAACATCTTCACCAAACCTGGATAAGCCAAAGAGTGGGACTTTGCTTTGCAACGTTCCATGTGACACAAAATCACTTGAGGGAGGTCAATCTTCTCCCTTCTAAAAAAACGGTCAAGCAAAAACAAGTCACAGAGGGTGATGGTGTTGCGCTTCTCTTGGCGAGGTGCCACGGCCTTAGAGATGATGTGGAAAGCCACTCGCTGAGCCAACGTCAGCCTTTCAGTGTGCAACTCCCTAGTCGATGAACCAAACAACCGTTCTATACACGCCAGCTTTTCGTCATTGACCTCACTCGCTAGAACCTCAAAGAAGCCACCCAAAGGAACAGAGAGGAGCGAGGAGATTACCTTGGGCGTGAAGGACATGTCTTCACCACTGATTTTGGTAGACCCACACATAGCATCAGCCTTGGAGAGATGATAATAATGGTAGAACTCACTCATCTGCACTTCATTCACAATGGCTCTATTGGAACAGAGTCGTTCCCATCCTTGGAAATGCAGAAGATCCAGAATCTCGCCCATGTTGTGTTCAACAAAGAAACTTTCTCGAATCAAAAGCGGCGGAATAATCTTTTTACCTTCTGAAAAATCTGGAACAGTAGTAGTGGAGATAGAGAGCTCCAATTTTGCATTGCCAACGGTCTTGGCCTTCTTCTTTTCAGTTTGCACAGCGGAACGGAGTCGTGCCTTCAGTGGTCTGGGAGCAGTTTCATCACCACTAGACTTCGACGGCGTCGACTGTGTCGTTGGAGCCATTCGATGCTCCAAAAACTCAACTTCCTCCTCTTCCTCCTCATCGTGAGCGGTGACAGCGAGATCGGTAAGTTTTCGCTTGTGTGGTGGAGGCGGCGCCAAAGGAGCAGTCTTCATGCCAAGTTCCTCCTCCAGAGACTTCAGGGACTGTTCCTCCTCCTCAATTCTATCCTTTGAGGGGGAAGAGACCTCTTCTTCTTCTTCGATGGGTTAAGGATTTGGATGTTCCTCCATAGAGACCACCGCAAGCATAGGATTGAGATCCTGAGCCTTCAACGGGGATGGAGCAGAGGGAGACAGAGTTGGTGTTGGTGTCGATGTAGAGGCGGAGGGATCGACGGCTTATTGAACGGCGGCATGTGCAACCTCTAGAAAAGATGCCGACACGCCGGTGGTTGTCGGTGTAGCGCGGGCGGCCTTGGCCTGCTGGAGTTGGAGGATGAAAGGCATCTATCTCGGCGTCAGACATTTTGTCGGTGGGGAATATCTTGCTTGGAGAATCCATGAAAGAGAGTAAGCTTGGACAAATTTGAGAGATTGGAGAGAACAGAGAGCAAGAGATGATGGCGGTGAGGAGCTTGTGATGGAAAAGCAAGTAATTATAGGAAAGATAAAATCTTATAGAAGATAAAATCTTTCCAAATAATCTCAACCGACTTGCCAAAAATCCATCATGAGATCGTTTCTCTTTCCTCTGATAACGGCCACTTTTCACTTCGTTTACCGCATCACTATTCCTGCCACAGAGCAGTCAAATCTCATAGAGAGCCGTTCCAACGTTCACCTGCACCCCAATAAATGCCAGCCACTGATTCAAATTCCACGTTCCATTCACATCTGTTCCCCCTTAATCTGAGCAACAATCTTCGTTCCCCCTGAGACCAAGAGTGTTTGCGAGACTTGTTTGGATATTTTATAATCGGGTTCACACAAAATATAGTATATCCAAACATATGGTAGGGAGAAATACAACTCAGATAATTATTCCCAGTAAAAATGTTTATCAAAGAAGGATCATAGGGAACGTTTATCTGAATCAAGACAATGGTAGGTTGTACAACCGATTATCATGTGGGCTTGTATTGAGGGTTCAGTCATCAAATCGGTTGTTTTGGGTTTCAAAGAAGATGTTAGCATGCAATCAAGTAATTCAACACAAATCAAAAGACGGAGAAGCTAGATCCTAAGACTAAGCAATTCAAGCATACAAAAATCATGAAATAGCAAGATCAAGAAAGACAAAGTAAGCAAGATACTTCATGATATCTGTGAATCAAATTAGCCAAGCATTGAGGGAATAATGGGTGTGAAGGTCCTCAATTCAGAGAGATCATGCCAAGGAGCAACCAAAGATACTCAAATGGACCTTTGTCTAGTGCCTTGGTGAAGATGTCGGCTACCTGATTTTCAGTCCTGCAATGTTCCATTCTAATGAAGCCCATGTCAACATTATCACGTAGAAAATGATGACGAATGTCAATGTGCTTGGTACATGAATGATGAACTGGATTTTTTGAAATGTTAATGGCACTAGTATTATCACACATAATAGGAACGATGCCAAGAGACATACCAAAGTCTTCCAGTTGTTGTTTGAGCCACAATACCTAAGCACAACAACTTGTTGCGGCAACGTACTCGACTTCTGCAGTGGAAAGGGCCACAGAGTTTTGCTTCTTGGAACCCTATGAGACAAGACAGGGACCAAGGAACTGTGCCATTCCAGAGGTGCTTTTGCGATCCACAACGTGCCCAGAAAATTCTTGGAAGATTGCTTGCAATGAGGAGAGTTCTAGCCATGTCTTCTAGAGTCATGTTCTTCCGTTCCACAACCCCATTCTGATGTGGTGTCCTAGGCACGGAGAAATCATGTGACACTCTATTTTCTTCACAGAAGTCGAAGAACATAGAGTTTTCAAACTCCGTTCCATGGTCGGACCTTATAGCTTTCAGCTTTTTTCCCAAACTGGTTTCCACCTTCTTGATGAACGTCTTGAATGCGGAGAAGACTTCATCCTTTGAAGACAGAAAAATTGTCCAAGTGAATCTAGAATAATCATCGACAATTACGAAAACATACCTATTCCCACCATGACTTCTTACCTCATGGGACCACAAAGATCCATGTGAATCAGTTCCAGAGGCTGAGAAGTTGTTACATCAGGTTTTAACTTGAAGGAGAAACGGGTTTGTTTCCCTTTCACACAAGCATCACAGACGCCATGAAACTCTGATCGAACATTTGGGAGACCACGAACATGTTCCTTTACATACAGATTGTGAATGAGTCGAAGATTAGCATGTCTAAGCCTTCTATGCCACAGTTCTGTCTCATCAGCTATAGACGCAAAGCATAGAACTTCTTTTGGCTTGAAATTCTTGTCCACAATATACACATCCTTGAATCTGACTCCTCTAAGAATGATATTCTTGGTTTCACAATCTTTGACATAACATTCTTGTGAAGTAAAGACCGTCTTGTTGTTCCCTTGGTCGCAAAGTTGTGCAACACTCAACAAACTAAAACCAAGTTCATGAACTAAACTTACCTCTCTTACTGTGATGCTGGAGTTTAGTTTTGTTTTACCTGTTCCAATGATTTCTCTACATCTCTTGTCTCCAAGAGCAACACTCCCTCTTGAGTGTTTGTGAAGTGAGGTGAGTTGATCTTCTTTTCCGGTCATGTAGCACGAACAAGCACTATCAATGTACCACTTATCGTTCCCCCTCACTTCAAGCTGCACAGAAAAAGTTAAGGTTTGGCGACCCAGGCAAGCTTAGCCTTACCTGGTCGAGACACATAATGCAATTGGTCCTTAGGAATAGCACAATCAATGACAATAGTTTTTTTTCCTAGTTCTAGCATGATTATGATTATGGATAAGTGAATCATCATAGAAGTCATTCAAGTTCACATTATTGCTCCTACTGTTCCTTCTCTTTGTGTGCTCTTCAGAGAACTTCTTTTTCTTTTCACAGTCTCTCTGCAAATGTCTGTTGTCCCCACAATACCAACACAACTTGAATTGATCCATTTGAACATACTTTTTTGTTGGGAACAACACTCTTGCGTTGCTTAGCACGTTCTGGACAAGGAACGTTGGATTGCTTTCCTTGAAACTGCTTGAGGAAGATCTTGTGGGTGGGTTGTCCAGTGTACCACGACTGGTTCTCATTCAGTCCACTCTCAAGAACCTTCACACGTTCCTCAAGGCTGTGATTCTTTTCTCTAGCATCCTGTAGTTCCCTATCTCTTGCATCATGAAGTTCAAGAATGGATGGATCATCTTCCTTCTGCTTAGAACCTGTGTAACCAATACCATACCTTGCTTCGATAAACTGAATGTTGTCAGTTTCAGCTTTCTGTTCCACTAGCATGGAGTGAATTTTGTGAACATAGCATTTCATCTCTGACATCTGTTCCTCAAGCTTAGTTGATCCAGCTACACCACTTGCATCAGTATTGTTAGAGACTTCATTCATAAGCAAAGAGACCTTTTCGTTTCTTAACCTCTGAAGTTCCTCATGATTATCATCACATGAAGAACAAGGAACAATTGAGCTACTAGCAATGTTCGATAAGTTTTCTTTTAAACTACTACACTCATCTTCAGAATTAGCAAGTTCCTCTTGTGTTTTCAAATTTTCAGAATACATTTTCCTTATGAGAGCAATCAGTGATTTCTTATCATAGTTCACAAGAGATTTCAAAAATGTTTCAGGATTTACCTCGAGATCCTCAAGCGAAGTAATAGAGTCATTGAGAGCCATTGCACACATCTTACCATCCCACGCTTTAGGGTCTTCACCATCTGAGTCATCCTCATTGCCCGACACAACAACGAAAGCTTTCTTCTCATCGTTCCCAGAAGGTTTGCTTGGTTTCTTGGGCTTTGGGCATGAGCTAGAATCATGACCCTTCTCACTACAGTTGTAGCATGTGATGTCTTTGATGTCACGAGTTTCACCATGGTTCCCACCTCTGTTGTTCCTACTTTTGTTGTAAAGGGAACGCATGACTTTAGTTAGTAACACTACCTCAGAAAATGCGGGTCAGGTCGGGTCAAATTTTGACAGCTCTAGGTATATCATTGGTGATCCCATTGAGTTTTTTAGACTCAGTAACAAACTTCTAGGGGTGTTCAACATGGTACCGGACCGAAAAAGACCGGACCGGACCGGAAAAGACCGGACCGGTGAAATTACGGTTCGGTCTCCGGTCCAGGTTTTTCCCTTAATCCGGGTCCGGTCCGGTCCGGTCCAAACTCGGAAAAAAACCGGTCCGGACCGGTGGACCGTTTTTTTTTATAAAATAAAATAAAAAATAACAAGTTAGGAGTTTAAATGTTTTTTTATAGATATTTTTCTTAATTTAATAAGTTAGGAGTATAAATATTTTTTAGGTATTTTTTTAGATATTAAATAAGAATTAAAAAAAAAATAAAAAAATAAGTTACGGTCGGTCTGGTCCGGACTTTTGAAAAAATCCGGTCTTTCGGTCTGGTCCGGACCGGATGAACACCCCTACAAACTTCATAATGACTGGAAATTTGTAAAAGGTGGCATTGAACTCTTTGAAAAACCTAATATTTGGAATGAACTTCGATTTGCAAACCCTATTGACTATAAAAGGGTTTGGGAAGGGGGACCTTACCACATTTTTGGTAAACTTCTTCTACTGAAACCTTGGGTTTTTGGTTTTGACCCCATTTTTGAAGCCATAACTAGACTTGATATGTGGATTCGAGTCCCTCAACTACCAATTGAATACATCAGTTTTGATGTATTGAAAACCATTGTTGAAATAAACCATCTTGGTGAATTGATCAAACTCGATCCCTTCACTGAAAAAAACAGGGATTAAATATCCTAGATTATGTATCAATGTTGATCTAAGCACCCTTGATCAGAAAACTGTTGTTGTACCTAATGAAAATGGAAAGGCCAAGGAATTTCGAATTTGGTTTGAGGAATTCCCTTAGGGTTATGGGATTGTGGGGCACTTGACCATGTTTTTGACTTTTGTCCCTTGAGAAACTTGAAGCCACAATCCATTCATGTAACTTTCCAAAAGCTTTGTGTAGGCAAAAAAACACTCTTACCTCTAAACAAAAAGATCATAATTCTTAAAATTGGGAATTTGTTTCTCACAACAAGAAAGGGAAAAAAACTGAGCCATCTTCATCCTTACACATCTCTCTTGCTCTCAAACCTATAAACAATGGAATTTCAGTTTTGAATAAAACTAAAGTGTCCTCCTGTAATCTGACTGATATAATTGAGAACCCACTTTCTAAGCTTAAACACATAGACACATTGCCTGAGCCTATCCTATCCTAATGTACCAAATGACCTTACCCCTCCCTTTGTGCTTCCTCACCCTAATGATGAGGCTCTGGAGAAGAGCCTGGTGGCGCCTATACTCCATATCCATGCAAAAGACAAAGAGGAATGTGGTTATTGGGGATAACAAACATGATATGTTTGAGAATTATTGTACTCGTATACTAACTTTTAAATTTTAACAAGTTTGGCTAGTTGATGATATTTGCGCTATTCCACCCATGATTGCCGCATGGACCTTTCACCATGATAGAAGCGTTGACGGATGAGATATCCCATTCCGTTCTTAGTTTTGACCTTTTTTTTATCCAACTACTATAAATGTTCGATCAAGAAGGAGTTTAATTCAAACAATGTAAATCCTCTCTTTTTTCACATTGTAATTTTAATTTTTTTCTATGTAATAAAATAGGTAGATCGTTTTATTCTAACTTATTCGATTACTGTAAATTAGTACTAGCCTTGCTAGGTGATGAATTACGCTTGCACACCAACTCTACAAACCAAGCCCAAAACCTAAAAAGATTCAAGTATATTTTTAAATCCTAAATCCAAAACCTTCAATTTAGGGTTAAAAACCCTACAACTCCCATAACCTTTACATACTAAATAGTAGCGTGTAAAGGGTTTAATTTGTGGAACCCATTAAATGCTAGCTAGTAGCATGCAAAAGGTTCCATGAAACCCTCAACATCTATAAGCTAAACCCTAGTAGCGTAGCAATCTTAGTTGCCCCAATGGTCTTACATGCCATCAAAGCTCAACTCATGATAACACCTAATTTATAAATATTTTAAGAGTTTAATTGGATATTAGATTAGATCATTTTCATGTATATTTTATATTTTTATAAATAATTTTATTATATTTTGTATTCGGAGTTTATATTTCTATCTTTATTATTTCATGTATTTTAGGTCCAATTTAAAGATGGTACGAGACTATTCTAAAAAACAACAAACAATTAGAAGATCTTGGCCCATTTACAAGAGCTAAACTATGGGCCCAACGTTATTCAAGCCACACATGGAAATTTACGAATGGGGAAGGAATTGAAAATTGGGGTCCTGTTTCATCGAACAAGGGAAAGATGTTTGGACATTTTTTTTAAGGAGGGGATCATTATAAGAGGGGGATGACGACAGTTAGCAAAAGGGGGGATTAATTAGTTGGCGTAATAGCAAAAATACCAGAATTTTAAAGTCAATTTGCAAAAAATCCATATTTTGAAAAGTATTGTAAGGATATCAGATTTTTGTACGGATTGTAATATTTTTGCTATTGTTAAGGGTAAAATTTAACTTTTCTTTTAAATAGAAAAATCAGATAAATTATTAAAACTTTTAAAAAGAAAAGGTAAAAAAAATCTTAATCTTATTAATCAATCCCAAATATTAAACATAATCAATCCCAAATCCTAAACCCTTCCTCGTCTTCTCCCACCCATTCTTTCTCCTCCTCTTCCTAGTCGGACTTCGAGTTCACCATCGCCGTCTCCCCCCGGAAATCCTCCGCCGCCCTCTGCCCCGCCGACGAGCTCTTCTACAAAGGCCAGCTCCTCCCTCTCCACCTCTCCCCTCGGATCTCCATGGTCCGTACACTCCCCCTCTCATCCTCTTCCACATCCTCCTCTGCCACCGCCACCGCCTCCTGCGACTCCACCGGCTCCACCTCCTCCACCTCCTCCACCGACTCCTCCACCTCCTCCTTCGCCTCCGACCTGGCTCTCCTCGCCGCCGGTATCGACGCCACCTGCGACTCCTCAGGTCACAGCTCCATCGCCGAGGATGACTCCGGCGCCGGAGACATCCTCACCAGGAAGCTCAATCCGAACAATAAGTCGTTGACGACGAAATCGGCCTCCAAAAACTACTTCTCACTCTCCAGATTCTTGAACGTGTTCAAGAAGGATCCGAAATCGGCGGTCCGGGATCCCGAACAATCCGGATCTGGTCCGCTGAAGAGGACGAGCTCGTCGTCGTCTTCATCGGCGAAGGAGATGTTCCGGAAGTACTTGAAGAAGGTGAAGCCGTTCTACGAGAAGCTCTCGCAGAAGCAGCAGCAGCAGCAGAGAAGCACGGTGAATGAACATGAAGAGGGAGTGCGTGAACATGAAGCAGGAACTTCAGAAGTTTGTTAAGAGCAAGAGGAGCTGGAAGTGCTAGCTAGTTCGGATGTGACTTGCTTAAGAGCAAGAAACCTCGATAACAACTCTCTTTATCCATCTTTTAAGTAGCTCTTTGGCTGGTCGAACGACAACCCGATGTGGCAAGGGCGGTGTTGTTGGGTTTGTGAGGCTGTAAGGTTTCTCCGAAGATAGGTCGCAGAGTCTAGTATCTTCCACCAACATTGAAAAATAGCTTCAAAGTGCCATAGTTACCGGTTTTCTATGCACAACGTGGGCCGATACGGAGGTGATTTGATGTCGTTCGGAGATGATTTCAAATGATTCAAAAGTCGGGTTTAAGTAACTTGAGCATGACGAAGACGATGGTGTGGTCAGATTTTGAATTTAATGAATCGAAAGATGTTTTTTTTGGGTCGAACAAAGCTTGGTGGTGATGTCCACATGGGTTGCTTTGATCTTGAATGAACACTGAAGCTGAACGCGGATCACTATGCCTCATTCGTGTCATACCTTGGTGGTGCAAAGCTGGTACTCTATAATGGTCCATAACTAATAACAGAGTAATGACCTGACTACGTACAAATGTGGCTTGACAAAGGGAATATTGCTCTGAAATTTAAAATTGGCTAACATTTGAAATTTTGTGATATAACAGAGCATTGACCTGACTTCGTATAAATGTGGTCTGACTTCGTACAAATGTGGCCTGATAAAGTACATAATGCTCTGTTATGTAACACAAATACCTTTTGTTCTTGCTTGTTATCCACCAGCTTTTCCATTAGCCCTCTTTTTCATAGTTTCCAATAAGCTGATCAATACTCTTAACTGTTTATGGAGACAAAAACTTGAGTTTGAATTCTCTTGAAGGGTCCTTATCAGTTGGACTTGGTCAACTTCCTCTTATATGAATGTGAGTACAATATTTCTCTTGTTGTAACCTTTTCAATTTTGTTTCTTTTCTTACGTTAAGTTGTCTGCATTTTTTGCAGTGTTTATTATTTGCAATCTTTGTATCTGAGTTTCTATATGCGATCCTGTCCTGTGATTTGAAACATCTTAATTGTTTTTATGGATTGCACGGTTTCTCTCAGATGAGTTTTACTTGCATTTTGCTGATGAGTTGAGTACTTGAGTTTATTAGAACTGTGAATTCAGATTACTGAAACTGCAAAGATGGGAATCTTGGTGATTGCTAATGAAGTCTACGGGCACCTCGCATTTGTGTATTTCATTTCAAGCCACATTTATACGAACATATATACATCACCACCAGGCCTTGTTCGACCCCAAGTAAATCACGTTTCGATTCATTAAATTCAAAATCTGACCACACCATTGTCTTCGCCATGCTCAAGTTACTTAAACCCACCTCTTGAATCATTTGAAATCATCTCCAAACGACATCGAATCACCTCCGTATAGTCCAGTGTATGTAATTGTGAAATTATATTGTTGTGCTCAAGCACATGCCAGGATCCAAATCAGTACAAGGTGAAGGGCAACGAGACTTTGTTTTACAAGGTCCCGACAAAATGCTCAGAGTTGATATGTTTTGTGTTTCTTTTTGGAAAGAGAAAGATATAACTCTTCTAGACGGTTCTAGACGAGTTTGGGATATAACTCTTCAAGTATGATCTTGAAGAGTTTGGGATAGGCAACTCACAATCCTCGGATACAACTCACCAAGAAATATGAGAAGATATTGATTGACCATGGATGTAACGCACCAAGATCAAACAACCTTCTTTGGATATGACGCACCAAAGGGCGTCTTAGATATGACACACCAAAACAAGAACTTAAGCATTCTAGGATATGACACACCAAGAAGCCATCATTCACGTGAAGCTTGGAATTCAAACAAATCTGTTTTCTCTCAATTCAAGCTTACCTTACAAATGATGGGAAACATGCCTTAAATAGGCTACAAAAGTGAATTAAAGAAAATGCTAGAAAATGCTAATATTCTAGCACTAACTCTACCCACTAACTAATCCACTAACTTAGCTAATTTAATTAATAAAGAAAATGCTATTAATCTAGCACTACTTTACCCACTAACTTAGCTAATTTAATTGATTTCTAAATTAAATAAATAACTAGAAACACTTAAAGCAACTTCAACTTCAGCCTTCTCGTCTTATGCACGAACCGAGCCATTTATGGGATCCATATTCACATCATATATGGTTTCAAATATAAAATTATTTCTTTCAATTTAAAAATATACACATGACTATTGTAAGAGGCATGGAAAATTAGTTTAAAATTTAAAGTTAATATAACAAAAAAATGACCTGACTACGTACAAATGTGGCTTGATAAAGTGAATATTGCTCTGACATTTAAAATCGGATAACATTTGAAATTTGTGATATAACAGAGCATTAATCTGACTACGTATACATGTGGCCTGATAAACTGAATATTGCTCTGATATTTAAAATCGGCTAACATTTGAATTTTTTTAAGTTGCATTTTTTAAGCTCATCAAACTGTAACCTTTACTATACTATAGTATTTGCTTTCCAAATTAAGAAGCAAAACTCATACAGTTTACTTTATCGGTGACATTTATACTTTATCAGGATACATTCATACGAATTCAGGTCAATCTCTGTTATATCACAAAATTTCAAATGTTAGTCAAATTCAAATTTTCAGAGCGATATCCACTTTTTCAGGCTACATTTGTACGTTGTCAGGTCATTACTCTGTTATATCAACTTTAAATTTGAAACAAACATTAGTTGGTTTCGTAATGAGAAACACTTAAGTTTGCATTTATTAGTTGTGATCCTCGTTGAATTGATAATCACTAAAAATATTAGGACAAAAGGGAAGAGAGAGATATAAGCAACACAAAATACATGTTCCAGTTCTAATGCATAATTTCAATTCACTTAAAAAATCATTCCTATCTTGGTGACTTCTTTGACATTTTCAAACTTGTACCTTCTCCATAATGGTCCATTATGGAGAAGGTACAATTACATACTTTACTTTTCAACTTCATTTTTCATTCAAAAGCAAAGTACAAGCTAGGGTAATTAAGGTCCAAGAATTACTGCATTGCAAGAGACAAGTTGCAGCAACTAAGGCATCAAATTGACCATCAATTTCCAACCATCACTCATACAAATAAACTAAATGTGAAATCTTTACAAAGTTCAAACAATGATACACCAAGAAGAGGGAAATAAAAGATAAAGATACATGTGATTTCTTGGACAAGGTAGGTGATCTTGTGTCTCATTACGGAACCAACGTTTATTTCAAATTTAAGTGTTTCTCAATACGGAACCAACCAACATTTGTTTTAAATTAAAAGTTAATATAACAGAGTAATGACCTAACAACATACAACTGTGGCCTGATAAATTGAATATTACTCTAAAATTCGAAATCGGCTAACATTTGAATTTCTTGTACACTCTTCAGTGCCTCAGTATAAATGTGGTCTGATAAAATTGAATATTGGTCTGATAAAATGTATATTGCTCTGACATTTAAAACCGACTAACATTTAAAACTTCATTTTTGTAAATTTTGTTACATAACAGAGCATTATGTACTTTGTCAGGCCACATTTAAACGAAGTCAGGTCACATTTATACGAAGTCAGGTCAATGCTCTGTTATATCACAGAATTTCAAATGTTAGCCAATTTTAAATTTCAGAGCAATATTTCCTTTGTCAGGTCACATTTGTATGTAGTCAGGTCATTACTCTGTTATTAGTTATGGACCATTATAGAGTACCAGCTTTGCACCACCAAGGTATGACACGAATGAGGCATAGTGATCCGCGTTCAGCTTCAGTGTTCATTCAAGATCAAAGCAACCCATGTGGACATCACCACCAAGCCTTGTTCGACCCAAAAAAAACATCTTTCGGTTCATTAAATTCAAAATCTGACCACACCATCGTCTTCGTCATGCTTAAGTTACTTAAACCCGACTTTTGAATCATTTGAAATCATCTCCGAACGACATCGAATCACCTCCGTATCGGCCCACGTTGTGCATAGAAAACCGGTAACTATGGCACTTTGAAGCTATTTTTCAACGCCGGTGGAAGATACTAGACTCCGCGACCTATCTTTGGAGAAACCTTGCAGCCTCACAAACCCAACAACACCGCCCTTGCCACATCGGGTTGTCGTTCGACCAGCCAAAGAGCTACTTAAAAGATGGCTAAAGAGAGTTGTTATCGAGGTTTCTTGCTCTTAAGCAAGTCACATCCGAACTAGCTAGCACTTCCAGCTCCTCTTGCTCTTAACAAACTTCTGAATTTCCTGCTTCATGTTCACGCACTCCCTCTTCATGTTCATTCACCGTGCTTCTCTGCTGCTGATGCTGTTTCTGAGAGAGCTTCTCGTAGAACGGCTTCACCTTCTTCAAGTACTTCCGGAACATCTCCTTCGCCGATGAAGATGACGACGAGCTCGTCCTCTTCAGCGGACCAGATCCGGATTGTTCGGGATCCCAGACCGCCGATTTCGGATCCTTCTTGAACACGTTCAGGAATCTGGAGAGTGAGAAGTAGTTTTTGGAGGCCGATTTCGTCGTCAACGACTTATTGTTCGGATTGAGCTTCCTGGTGAGGAGGTCTCCGGCGCCGGAGTCATCCTCGGCGACGGAGCTGTGACCTGAGGAGTCGCAGGTGGCGTCGATACCGGCGGCGAGGAGAGCCAGGTCGGAGGCGAAGGAGGAGGTGGAGGAGTCGGTGGAGGAGGTGGAGCCGGTGCAGTCGCAGGAGGCGGTGGAGGTGGCAGAGGAGGATGTGGAAGAGGATGAGAGGAGGAGTGTACGGACCATGGAGATCCGAGGGGAGAGGTGGAGAGGGAGGAGCTGGCCTTTGTAGAAGAGCTCGTCGGCGGGGCAGAGGGCGGCAGAGGATTTCCGGGGGGAGACGGCGATGGTGAACTCGAAGTCCGACGAGGAAGAGGAGGAGAAAGAATGGGTGGGAGAAGACGAGGAAGGGTTTAGGATTTGGGATTGATTAGGTTTAATATTTGGGATTGATTAATAAGATTAAGATTTTTTATACCTTTTCTTTTTAAAAGTTTTAATAATTTATCTGATTTTTCTATTTAAAAGAAAAGTTAAATTTCACCCTTAACAATAGCAAAAATATTACAATCCGTACAAAAATCTGATATCCTTACAATACTTTTCAAAATATGGGTTTTTTGCAAGTTGGCTTTGAAATTCTGGTATTTTTGCTATTACGCCAACTAATTAATCCCCCCTTTTGCTAACTGTCGTCATCCCCCTCTTATAAGGATCCCCTCCTTGAAAAAAATGTCCAAACATCTTTCCCTTGTTCGATGAAACAGGACCCCAATTTTCAATTCCTGTTATATTAACTTTAAATTTGAAACAAACATTCAGTATTGACAAAGTGCTTTGATCCTGGTGTAATATTTTGGCTTACTGAATGCATATTTTGCATCTTGTTGGTGCTTTCTGGTACTTGCTAGTGATAGAGCGAACTGATACTTGCTGGCGGCAAGCATGTTCTAGGAATAATTCAACCTGCACTACACACTCCTTGTATTGTAGTAGCAATCTGCAGGAAATGAGTGGCTACACTAAATGACACAACATCAGTGGCTCTGCTCTTGATACTCAATTTACGATAGATGGTGATAATCCACCATTTAATTTTGGCATCTTCTCACAGGTTGTTTCTTGGTTTATGGTGAAGGCTAGTGGTCCATTCTATCCATTGCATACTGGAAGGCGAGACAACAATGCTTCATTTGCTATCCTGGTGGTGATGTATATATATTCGTATAAATGTGACTTGAAATGAAGTTAGCCTTCTATGTCAAATTCAACAAGTTAAACCCGAACCAAATGTCTTGGAAAGGACAACCATGATTACAACCCACACATAAAAGGTACACAATACCAACAAAAATAAACATAACCAATCTTACCAATCTCCAATAACTTTTCCATCAGAATTTGTGCCAAAGATTATAACATTTCCAGCAATCCAAAGTTAATTACTCTCACCAAATTCACATTCACAATTTTGAGTATTTCTTTCCCTCTTCCTTTCAATTGGGCTCTGTTCTGCAGATCTGCTGCTCTGGGTTTCTGCTACTCCTTCGAGTTCTCCTCCTTGGCTCTCCAATGGCGACGGTTGATTGTTGTTGTCTTCTGTTTGTTCAAAGATGGAGTCTTTTCCGATGACTGTTTGTTGAATTTCATATGGGTCTTCTTCTTCTTCTTGATTTTCAATTGACGGCGTTGACTCTGGTGGGGCAGGAGATTGAGTGATTGATCATCATCTGCTGCTTCTTCAAACAACAAGGCAAAGTTCACAAATTCATCTCCAGAATCAGAAACAGAGACATAAATTCTCTCCTCATCCACCGCCACTGGCTGACCGGCGCGGTCCAGGCTGGCCGGACGGCAGGCGATCAACGTGTCGAGCAGGAAGCACCCGTGATCTCCTGATCTACCCCTGGGGTCATTGTAGATCTGTTGATCGACGAGGATTTGGATCAAAACGGCGCCGTATTGGAGGATGAAGTCCCGGACGACGTCGTTACCGCGCTTCTCTGCTGCTTCTGCGAGAGCTTCTCGTAGAACGGCTTCGCCTTCTTCAAGTACTTCCGGAACATCTCCTTCGCCGACGAAGATGACGGCGAGCTCGCCCTCTTCACTAGACCAGATCCGGATTGTTCGGGATCCCGGACCGCCGATTTTGGATCCTTCTTGAACACGTTCGAGAATCTGGAGAGTGAGAAGTAGTTTTTGGAGGTCGATTTCGTCATCGACGACTTATTGTTTGGATTGAGCTTTTTGGTGAGGAGGTCTCCGGCGCCGGAGTCATCCTCGGCGACGGAGCTGGGACGAGAGGAGTCGTAGGTGGCGTCGATACCGGCGGCGAGGAGAGCCAGGTCGGAGGCGAAGGAGGAGGTGGAGGAGTCGGTGGAGGAGGTGGAGCCGCGGGAGGCGGTGGCGGTGGCGGAGGAGAAGGTGAAAGGTTGGAGAAGGGTAGGTCGGAGAGCCAGCAGACGAGGCCGCCAGAGGACGCCGTCGGGGAGACGCAGAGGGGATGAGCGGGAGAAGCCTAAACCTGTTATCAATCAATTAAGTATAATTAATGGTTGTTAAAATTATAATTTTCACTAAAAGAAAAGGTAAATGAAAATATGAATTTATCTTTTTTCTGAAAACCAACTTTTGTAGCTTTATGGCATTCATCTTTTTTCAAAACCTGATATTTTTGCAAACGGCCTATTAAAATCTGGTAGTTTTTGCAATTCTCCTAATTAGTTTAGCTTTAGGATATTAGGTTTAGTTTTATTTGGGAGGCTTTATTGCCGCAGACGGAAGGAATTTCAAGAATGGATTTTTGACTTTAGCTTGTATTGAAGATTTGACATTATTATTCTAGCCTTTGTCAATTTGAATTATTTTGACATTGAGACTAAGTTTTTTATCTCCCGCTTTTATTGAATAATTCATTTATATTGATGGCTAGTTTAAATCTCTTGAATATTTCTTCAATCATATTTGGCTAAATTCCTAGTTCTATGGTTGGGGTGATCCCGACGATGCTTATGTAAGTATGATTATTTCTTTGCATTTCTTTGCCTGAATTGAAATAGTATTTGATTTAATCCTAGATGCTTTATGCCTATATTAGCTTATGTGAATTGGATCATGTTAGGGTTTGAGACATAGAGATGATAACGTTAATAAGTAATCAGATAGGGTTTGAGATCGAGAGGTGATAACTTCTATTAGAATCCTAGGAATTGAACCTGAGATTTTATTATTGCAAGAGCATTTTAATTTCTCTTGTGGATTAATAACTATCATAGAAATCCTAAGTTTAGATTAAATTTATTAAGTCACTAGAGTGGATGTTAGTTCAGTTTGACCTTAGATTCTAAGTGCCCAAAGTAGGGCTAAGAACGGTTCGAGTAAACCAAAATTTTGGACTGAACCAAGGTTTTTCGGTTTGGTTTTCAGTTTACATATTTTGATTTTCGGTTTGGATCGGTTTCGGTTCGGTTTAAACCGATTATTTTATACTAATACACTAAACCCTTATTTTCTACTCCATTTCTCTTTTGATTTGTGCACCGCACCTAGCTAGCCTCCCACTTCGCTTCATCTCTCTCGATCTCGTCCTGGGCAGCACTTCATCTCTCTATTTTCCAATTAATACTTCTCATAATTTGCTTAAATCTCTTAACATTTAATTGATGGTTGAAATAGATCTAATTTATAAGTAATTTTTTTTTTGTAAGCTTTATATAGTTTGGATTGCAAAATATATATACACGTGGAAATGTTTTCTTGCGAGTGACACTGGTACGCAATACACCATTTAAGATTAAAAATCGGTTCAATTCGGTTCAAAACCAAACCGATCCGAAACTAAGTATATTCGGTTCGGTTTTTGGTTCACCCAAATCCGAAATTCGGTTTTCGGTTTGGTTCAGTTTTGAACCAATGCTCAGCCCTAGCCCAAAGGGTCTAGATTTGATTAGCAAGTCGCGAGAATAGATGTTAATTAGATCTAGGCACATTTACTATAACCTGAGAGGAATTATTAATTACCTTAGATAGTTACCTTCAAATAATTTGGACTAGATTAAGGTGAAGTGTAATTTTATTTACCGAGGCATTTTTGCGGTGATCCTTAACCTTAGATACATTTATCCCATAGGTTTCTATCTGTTTTCTATTATTATTAGTTAATTAAGTTCTAGTTCTCCCAGATTTCATATATTTTCGTCCTAGTTCATTGTTAGTGTTTCAATTGATATTACATTGGTCTATTTGGGATCGACACATGACTACTACAACTGATCTCGTACACTTGCGGGTAGGTTTTAGCCACATCAAGTTTTTGGCGTCGTTGCTGGGGAATATTGCTAGTATAAGTTGTTTTCCTACAACTGGTTCGACTAAGTCCTTGTTTTATTTTTGATCTTGTTTTTTGTTGCTTTGCTTTCAAGCTTGTTTTCTTTAGATGCGAAGAGTCCTTAGCGCTGGTAATCTCAATGACTACGATCCTGAACCTGAGCGTACTTTTCGTTTAAGAAAAAGGCAACAACGCGAAGCCAGAGAACAAGCAATAGCTGACGGTGCAGATGGAAACGATCCTAATCAGCAAATCCAGACTGCACGCATGACCCTTGGTTATTATGTGATGTCAAATCATCTTCGTCCTATTTCTGGTGTGGTCCGACCTCTATTGCAAGCCCGAAATTTTGAGCTGAAACCTTCCCTAATCAACATGGTTCAGCAAAATCAGTTTGGAGGTCTACCATCTGAGAATCCACACCAACATCTGAATACTTTTCAAGAGCTGATGAACACAATTAAGATTCATGAGGTGTCCCAGGATGCGCTTCTGTTGCACGCTTTCTCATTCTCTCTACGAGACAGGGCCAAAGCTTGGTTCAAGGCCATGCCTCAAGGTTCCATAACGACGTGGGATGAGTTGGCCAAGGCCTTCCCGAACAAGTATTTCCCACCCAAGAAGACCGTAGAGATGAGAAATCAGATTACTATCTTCCAGATGAAGGATGAAGAGTCTCTGTATGAAAGGTGGGAGAGATTCAAAGAGTTACTGATGTTGTGCCCCCATCATGGGCACCCTTAATGGAGTCTACTGCATGTCTTCTACAATGTCGTTGATAGTTCTACCAGAATAATCATTGATGCTTCAGTTGGAATTAGAATTATGATCACGGAGGTTAATGATGCTTGGAACTTGATTGAGAGTAATGCTCAACACTCTCATTATTATGATGATTCTCGCTCTGTTTCAAGCTCCAAGAAGTCTGTAGGGATGTATGGGGTCGATACTGAGACCCACCACCAAGCTCAGATAGATGCTATGGCTCAAGAAATCAAGAGGTTGAGTTTGTTGGTGCAGACATCTCAGGGAAAACATGCAGGACAATCCATACAGGTTGTTTTTGGTGTAGCCTGTCAGTTTTGTGGAGAGGGTGATCACACTATATCTTCCCTCCATCTTTTTGCTTCCCAGAATGAGTCTCAGGAAGAAGTGAACTACACGAATAACTTCAACAAGGGTCCCAGGAATGATCCATTCTCTAACACTTATAATCCTGGTTGGAGGAATCATCCAAACTTCTCCTACAAGAATGATGAGGATCAACAAAGACCACCTCCTGGGTTTCAATTAAGAGTCTCTCAACCGCAAAATCAAGCTCATGTTCATCCATCTGAGAATTCTGCACTAGAGTCCATGTTGAGGGAAATAGCTAAAATTCAGGGGAACATGGATACTTATATGGAAACCTTGTCTAAAAAGGTTGACAATTTTGAGAGCTTGTCTAAGAGGATGGACAATTTTGAGAGTTAGCTGGCTCAAGTTGATATGAATGTTCTTAGGCCGGTTGGTCAATACCCCAATCCCAGGGAGCATTGTCGGGTTGTCACTCTGAGAGATGAAAAACAGTTGGAGGAGCACCTTCCAAGAGAAAAAGAAGCGACTAAGGAGCTTGTGGAGAAGCCATAAGAAGAGAAACCTAAGTATGTCGCTCCCCCACCATACAAGCCACCTCTGCCTTTTTCTCAAAGAAGGAAGCAGATTCAACAAGAGCAACAATTTGTGAAGTTAAAGGAGATGACGAAGAAGCTGTATATTGACATACCTTTCATAGAAGTCCTCACTCAAATGCCCACATATGCTAAGTTTCTGAAAGAGATTCTGATCAAGAAGAGAAGGTTGGAGGACTACGAGACTGTGGCACTGACAATGGATTATGCTGAGAAGATGCCAAGGAAATTACAAGATCTTGGTGAATTTTTTATCCCTGCATATTTTAGCAATCTCACTTATAATTCTCTTTGTAATCCTGGGTCTAATGTTAATGTTATGCCTTTGTCAATTTGCAAAAAACTGAAATTAGGTAAGCTTGTTCCATCCAAGATGCGTCTCCTTATGGTTGATAGGTCTGTTACTCATCTTGTGGGCAAAATATAAAATGTTCATGTGAAAGTGGGAAAGTTTTTCATACTAGGAGATTTTGTGATACTTGACACAGAGGTTAGTGATAAAACTCCCATCATCCTTGGGAGACCATTTTTAGCCACCGTTGAGGCTAATATTGATGTCAAGATTGGGAAACTCTCATTCATAATAGGGGAAGAGAAGATAGAGCATAAATATTTCAAGGACTATTTCCTTGCGATATACAAAGACACTCCCACGTCTCCTACTAAGGGCACATGTTGTAGGATTGAGGTTGATCCCGGGAAAGATGAGATCATATCTGACATTGCTCGTCTTCTTGATATATCTTTGGGAGATCTGGACTTGGATGATGGTGAAACTGCTAAAGCAATGAAGAGGCAAGCCCCCAAGAAAAGGAAGAAGAGTATAGCAAAAGTTGAGTTTAAGAGCGGAAATAGGGTGTTGTTACTTCATGAGAAATCTGACATGTTTCCAGGAACTAAAGGAACAAGATGATCAGGATCATATCGGGTGACTCGAGTTCTAAGAGGTGGGACGGTTGAGTTATGGCATAAAAACTCAAGAAAGTTCAAAGTGCAGTCATCGTCTAAAGCATGTTGTCACGCCTGATCTGATCAAGTAGGGTACCACCGACCCTCCCGATCCGAGTACTTGAAAGTGGTGGAAGGTCAAGCTAATGACCCAAAACAAGTGCTGCTTGGGAGGCAATCCAAGACTCTTGATGTGAGTTTATTCCTCTTTTGTTATTTTTCTACATTGGGTCAATGTAGGGTTTAACTTGGGGGAATGCAACTCACATGTAGACTAGCATGATCATATTAGTTCATCCTAGATTTAGTTGCATTTTCTCTTGTTGTTTTTGCACTTTGCATCCTTATGAACTTGTTTCCATGCATTGCATACTTGCATCTTGGATGTTGGATTTGACCTCCCTTGTTTGATTCCCTTAGTTTGTTTTCCTTGTGATGCATGATTTATGAGTCCTCTCTAATATGCTTTGGTTGTTAATGTTGCAGTTTCATTATGTGCATGTTTATGAGCACTTAAACACTTGACATTTGTCTTGAGCATGTGACCTTTGATTGAGATATATTAGGACTGAAACTCTAGACAAAATGTCGGTGAGCTTTTGGCCCTTATAGGACTTTTACTGTACAAGTCATCCTTTTTCTCTATGTGTGTGAATCTCTCTTTGCTTGCTAACTCTAGAACTTGCATTAGAACCTTTTTCAAAGTTGTGCTTATGGCTTATATACATGACATTAATATGATTGAGGCATTGTTTTATATTAGCCCATTATCCCTGATCATCCTATATATGTTTTCATCTACTTGAAGCCCCTATGTGCCTTAATTTTCTTTCCTTTGGAAGCTACACAAAAGCATACCGAGCCTATTTATTCACCCTACCCATCTGGGAATTAGGATAGTTGATTTGTTTGGCTAGAGTGGATTTGAGCCAAGCTTGGGGGAGGTTACATATATTTGTGGTTGAATGTGAATTTTTGTGCCTTTTGTCCCTTCTTCTTTTGTTCAATCTATAAATAAAAAAGAAAAAGAAAAAGGAAATACAAGCAAGGAAGAAGAAGGACAAGCAAGGGTTATGTTGTATGGATGTGTAAGACGTAGAATTGGAATGTATATTCCTTTTAAGCTTGGTGTCGTCTTGGCGAATTCCTCTTCCCCAGATTTAGCACCACATGGCCTAAATATATCCCTACCTTACTTTTATACCTTGGCCCCATTACAACCTCATAAAGACCTCATCATTTTTGTTCTGTACATGGTCTCTAGTAGTGGAGATTTAGGATGTTGTTGCAAGCCTATGGTAGTTTAGCATTCAAAGTAGAGAATTGAGTAAAACACAAACCTAAACACATGAGTAGAGTGACTTTATTTCTATTTCATGGTGAGGTTTATAGTAGAGGAACTAACTACATTTCTGTCATTGGTTGCGGAGCATGCTATGATTGCACTTGTCTTATGTCTGGACTCTTATGATCATTGCTCATTTGTCTCTTGGATAGAAACAACCTTAGCATATTTTGCGGATTTATAGGTTGTGCAGTTGCTTGAGGACAAGAAAGGGTTAAGCTTGGGAGAATTAATAACATCCATTTCATATAGGTTTAGGACATGCATTCACGCTTTGACTTAGGCTTTTTCACATTATTAAATTGCATTTTTAGTTAGTTGTATCGTTTTCTTTGGTTTGGATGTCTACACGAGTTTTTGCATGTTTTTAGATTTTTTGGTGGGCAAATGAGGTGTGTTGTATGGTCCAGACATCACTGGGGAAGCTATTGTGCCGAGGAAAGACAAGAATATGGGCTACGTACGTCAACAAGGAAAGACAAGAATATGGGGCACAACCATTTACACAAGATGCACAATTAGTGCAAACCCATGCAGAGTGCTCAGGAGAAGTGCACGGTCAGTGATAGACCGTGCACAATCAGTGACAACCCGTGTTGTTGCTCTCAATTGAAGTGCACGGTTGGTGACAAAACTGCACGGTTAACGACAACCCCCCTCAGTTGAAGCGCACGTTTAGTGACAAAGCGTACACGGTTTGTCACCGACCGTACAATATCGTGCGCGACCCGAATTTGTTATATTTTGCCCCTTGTTATTTTTGGATGGTATAAATACTTTCTCTAAGGTTTTTTTGCAGCTCTCTTCTTCCACTTTTTGCGACTCTCTCTAGCCCTAGGTGTTTTTGGAGTTCTTTTGAAGATTTCTGAAGATTGGAGATTGTTTCCCTGGATTTGATCAAGAATTTCTCTTCTTCTAATCTAGTTGAATGATTTATTTTGTTCATATGATGTTTTTGATTGTTTCACCAAGCATGTCTGGCTAATTCCATAATTCTAGGGTTGGGGTGATCCCAACAATGAATTGGTAGACTTGTGTATGATATTTGTCTGAATTGAAATCTGAAACATTGTTTGTTTCAATCCTAATGTTCTTAATGCAATTGATGAAAGTTGATTAGATTTCTGTTAGGTTTGAGTTTGAAAGGAGATAATCTTAATAGATAACTCATATAGGGTATGAGTCTGAAAGGAGATTATTTTGTCAGATCACTAGGAATTGAACCTGAGTACTATTTGTACGACAACAACCTAATCACTCTTGTGGAATCCTAAGCTATCATAGAAACCCTAGGCTTGCCTGGACTTAGCGGAGCGCGACAACGAATGTTAGCCCAATTTGATCCTAGACTCTAAGTGCCCAAAGGGTCTAGATTTGATTAGCTCTGCGCGATATCGATTGTTAGTTGGAATTTAGGCACATCTATTATCGTCTGAAATGAGTTAGTAAAGACTTTAGATAGCTTACCTTCAGACATGTTCAAACTATTTTCAAAGAGATATCCGTAAGTTTACCAAGACATTGTTGTGGGGATCCCTAGTCCTAGAATCTTGTCCCCAATTGTTTACGACAATGTTTTGCAATTCTTGTTTCTTATTTTCTTAGTTGTTAATCAAACGAATCTCTCTTCTTACAGCTTAGCATGCTAGTTGACAAGGCTAAAGTCATATGCCTATCAAAGAAATCCTAAAGTACCTACTACAGAGTATAGCAAGCAAGTCAGGGTCGATCCCACAGAGAGTCAGGTTATCTATTCTTGTAATTCACGTCACTGACTAGGAACTAGGGGGGTTTGTTTGTGTTTTTCGTAACCAAAGTAAACAAAGCAAGTATACAAGTTCGCAAATAACGGTTGAGAATAATAAGGGAAAAAGGCGCCACACTTAACAAAGATCCACACAACAATAGAAAGGTCGATCACGGAATTCTATCAATCTCAAGTTCTTAATATTCCTATAGTTGTTCTTATCCCGATCATAGATAACTAGTAGTTCTACCAGCCCTAATAGTACTTATCACCAAATCAAATCCGAAAACCTTCAAGACTCAATAAAGCAATAGCAATCAAACAAGGATTCAACAAGATACATGCAATAGAAACAACCCGTTACTATAAGCATGCAATTAACTCTCTTCCACGATGAAGCGCTCGGATCCCCTATACGCAACAATCGTGCTTGCTACTAGATATGCAACCCGAACCCGGAATCACAAATCCTAGCAATTAGGAAGATATCAATAAACCTAGGTGATCAATCTAGATAAATCAACATAAACCAATAATCAATCAAGCACAAGAGAATCAATCCAACTAGATAGAAAAACGAACAAGAGTAGAAAACTCACAACCAATCAATTGCTGGCTTCAAACTGTCAAGTGCAACAATGGAAGTTTAGTTCTCCATAGGGTTTGTGAGCAAAATACGTAAAACGGTGGCAACTAGGGTTCCCACAAAGTCTTAACAATTAGACTTAAATACTAAGGAAAATATTCAGGAATAAAATAAAGGAAAATAACAAATTTGGAAACAAAGTCTCGGACTTAAAATAAAGCGGAATAAAAACACGGAACGAAAGTCTTCAGCGCGTCGTCACCGCGGGTGCGGTGGCTCTCCAGTGGCTTCTGTCCACTTCTCTGACGACCTCGCCGCAGGTGCGGCAGTGCCCACCACTGGGTGTGGTGGGACTCCAGAATCTTGTCTGGTTTCTGCTTCTTCCACCGCAGGGGCGGTGGTCTTCGGCGCGGGTGCGGCAAGGCTCCAGTAACATCTCCTCTTCAAAGCTCTTCCTTGTAATCTCTCGCACCGCTCCTCAACTCGTCTCTTCACTCCTTTGGCGTCTTTCCTTGGTGGCTTCCTTCCTCAGTGTCTCCTAGATATCCACAATAGCTCAAACACCTCCAAAAACACCAAACTTCGCCTCCAAACGCCATACACATGAATGTGTCTAAATCTACCCGAATGACACCAATAAATCCTCTAATGACTCTTACTTAAGCCCTACAAAGTAGTGCTTATCACTAGTTTAAGTTACAACAGATACTACATAGTCCTCGTGGGAACGACACTTGGCGTCGTTGCCAAGGACCAATTTGTTAATATTAGTTGTCACCTCTATTAGTGAGTCTAGGTTATTATTTTTGCTTTGATTTTTTTTGTTTCTGTTTTGATTTCAAGTAAAAAAAAAAGCTTCCATCTCCCTTCGTTGTTATCCGTCGCCGCTTTTTAGCGCTTTTACTTTCCCCTCAGGTGTACATTGTGAAGATGCCTAAATGCCTATTTTTTTGGTGAGTTTGCTTTTGTCTTCCTTTTTTCTCTACATTGGGACAATGTAGATATTATGCTTGGGGGAGGGATAACTCCATGTGTAGCTCCGTTTGCTTGTCAGCGATCTTTCGTGTTTTTTTTCTTTTGTTTTTCTGTGTTTTTTTCATGACATTTCATGCATCATGCATTGCATTTTAGGTTTTTGATTTGATTCCCATGTTTTGCCTTGTTTATTGTCTTGCAATATTCCCCTTGACATACTTAGGTTGCTAATATTCTAATTGATTTTAAACATGTTGATGAGAATTTTCATATTTGATAATGTTTGAGTTTCAGTATGTATATAGTCATTTATTGAGACTATTAGGGCTAAAAGTCTAGACACATAACCCATGGCTTTTGAGCCTTAGGACTGTACATAATCGAGTCCTCTTATTTCTTTTCATGTGTGTGATTCTCGCTTTGATTGCTTTATCTCTAGAACTTGAGTTTATACCTTATTTTGAGGCCACGTTTATGACCCTTGTGCATGATATAAAAATAATTGAGGCAATATTTCTATTAGCCTATATATTCCTTACCCACCTTGCATATTATTCCTCTATTAAGCCCATTTGAGCCTTATTAGCCTTTCCTTTGGAAGCACCACAAAAACATCTCGAGCTTAATTATGAGCCTTTTACCCATCCGAAAATTAGGATAAATTTTTTTTTTTATGGTTGCAAGCAAAGCTTGGGGGAGTTTACATGTGTTGTGTGTTGTTCACATTGTTTAGGCTATGAAAAAAAAAGAAAAAAAAAGAAAAAAGATAGAATAAAAGTTTTTTTAAAAAAAAGGGAAAGAATAAGGGCATTTAGTTGAAAAGAATGGTATGAGAAATCTTTAAGTTTGGTGTTGTTTTGGTTAGTTCCTCTTTCCCGGTTTTAGCACCACATGGTCAAATTGTATCCCTACCTTTCTTTTTACCTAGCCTTATTACAACCCAAAGGTCCTTAGTGGTGGAGATTTAGGACGTTGATGCATGCTTATGGTAGATGGGTATTCAAAGTAGAGATTTGAGAGTAAACACTTATCCTAAACACATGAGCGAGAGTGATTCTAATTTTTTTCCTAAGTGAGGTCTAGGGTTGATGTTCTACTTAGTCTCTTTCATGATTGTTTGCATGCATTAATAATTACATTGTTATATATTTAAGTTTTCATGGACTTGCTTGAGTATTGATTGGATAGAGACAACCTTTGTATTTCTTATGGAATATTGAACCTGAGATTTTATTATTGCGAGAGCATTTTAAATTCTCTTGTGGATTAATAACTATCATAGAAATCTTAAGTTTAGATTAGATTTAGCAAGTCACGAGAGTGGATGTTAGTTCAGTTTGACATTGGATTCTAAGTGCCCAAAGGGTCTAGATTTGATTAGCAAATCACGAGAGTAGAAGTTGATTAGATCTAGGCACATTTACTATCATGTGAGAGAAACTATTAATTACCTTAGATAGTTACCTTCAAATAATTAGGACTAGATTCAGGTTAAGTGTAATTTTATTTACAGAGGCATTGTTGTAGTGATCCTTAACCTTAGACACATTTATCCCATAGGTTTCTATATGTTTTCTATTATTATTAGTTAGCTTAGTTCCAGTTCTCCCAGATTTCATATCTTTCCATCCTAGTTCACTGGTAGTGTTTCAATTGATATTACATTGGTTTCTGTGAGATCAACATTTAACTACTACAGCTGATCTCGTACACTTGCGGGTAGGCTTTAGCCACATCAGCTCATAACGCAATCTCCTAGACAACCAAGCCAGACAGCGTGCAAAGGTCGCTTGAATGACCTGTCCAAAACAACGTACCACAGATCGGACATGTATGACTCCACTATGCACATAAACATGATTGTCCATCGGTTCATAGAGGCCTTTATATGTCTAGACGTCTAGTGAATTATAGACTCGTGCCATCTGGCATCCAACGTACATGCAATATAAATATGGCTGATACTATATGCGCTACACTTTTTTGCTTTGCGCGCTACAATCTGTACGCCCTATGAGGGCGTACGCCCTGGAATGGCATACAGCTTATTTTATTATATTTTTGTTGGTGTTTTGAATTTTAATGAATTGTTGTATTATTTTCCTGTACGCTGTATTCTAGCGTACGCTAAGATACAGCGTACAGGAAAATAGCCGTTAGAATTTGGCCTGTACGCCATGGTACGGCGTACGCCCTATGGAGGCGTACAGAACTACCCGTTATTCCAACGGCCATATTTGTGCCTATAAAATAGCTTTTGAAGTTGACAAATGGTAAGATCGAAACAACAAATTTTACAAAAAATGTCATATTGGAGTAGTAGTGGAGAAGATGATGAAGATTTCGACGATGAAGATGCTGAAGATTATGTCGATCAAGATTTCGACGATGAAGATGCTGAAGATTATATCGATCAAGATTTCGACGATGGCAATTTCGAGGTTAGTGTGTATGGAATGATTAAGATTGAAATTAGTTATAATTAATATAGCTTAAGTACGTAGAGGCCTATATTTATTATGTTCAAAGATAGATTAGTATTTAGTTGTAGTGGACAAGATGATTATGGTGTTGCGGTAGATGCCTAAATTTTATTATGTTAAAAGATAGATTAGTATGTAGTTGTAGTGGACAAGATGATGACGATTTAGCGGTAGAGGCCTATATTTGTTTTGATATATGTTAAAAGATTAGTGATTAATAGTAGTGGAGAAGTTGATTATTGTTGTGAATTTGATATATGTTAAAAGTCTTATGTTTAGTGAGATAAGCTATCAATTTGTTTTCGTCTTTAGTTTAGTTTTGTATTACAATTATAGTTGTATTTTATAGTTAATATTGGTTAGATACAAACATCTAAATTTAACAAATTCCAATCCATATATTGTAACATTATTGTTTAGTTATGTATTACAATTACAGTTTAGTTATATATTACAATTGCAATCCATATATTGTAACATTATTAATGATGTAAACATGTATAGGGGAAAGATTATGGAGATGAATTTTGTACCAATCTGAGCTGGGATAGCCGAGAGGAATTGGTTAAGTGGGTTAGGAATATGGGCAAAGATTTGATGATGGTTTTAGTCATTCAGAAGTCAAATTTCAGAAGTGTTAGTTTGACGTGCGAGAATTTTGGTGAGTTTAGATCGGGGAGAAAGAAAGGTAGTGACTCAGAAGAGGAAGTTGAGGTAATTCGTAAATCCCATTCGAAGAAGTCCAGATGCACATTTGAGTTGTGTGGTGTTAGATTGAAGAAGAAGTCAGGGGAAGTGACTCAGAAATGGATCCTAAATGTGATAGATGGATGCCACAACCATAAGCTTCCGACTAGCTTTCTTGGGCATCCATACATGGGCAGAATGACCCCGGATGAGGAGCGCATTGCCAAAGCTTTGGGCGAAACGTTCGTGACGCCTAGGACTATTGTTGGGAAGTTGAAGAAGTTCTTCCCCGGAAATGTTACATCCATGAAACAAGTTTCCAACTTTCTGCAGAAGGTGCGTTATGAAGATCAAGGGGAATTGACGGTTATGCAATGGACTCTGAACTTTTTGAAAGAAAATAGTTACCGGGTATTTCCTCTTACAAAGGTGTCTACGAAAGAGACTGATATCCTATTTTTTGCTCACCCGGACTCGCTCCACCTATTGAAGATGTTCCCGTACGTGGTAATTATTGATGCCACATACAAGACAAATAGGTACGTGTTGGATTTGTGTTACATTTTCAACACAATATAATAGTAGTGATTTATAGCATTGATATGAATTATATGTTATATTCTATGACTTCTTACATTCATTTGTTTTCCTACATTCATCCATAGGTATCAAATGCCATTGGTGGAGATTGTCGGTTTCACTTCCACGCACAAGACCTTCAACATTGCGTATGCATTTACACGACAAGAAGAAGTTGGGCATTACAAGTTCATAATGGAGAAACTTTTGTGCTTGTTTAAAGATTTGGGTGTTATGCCGGCCGCCATCATGACTGATCGAGAGAAGGCCCTCATTAATGCAATTCGGATAGTTTTCAAAGATGAAGTAAAACACCTTTTGTGTTGGGTGCATATTAAGCACAACATAGAAGCATATGCTCTCCCAATATTGAAGGATAAAAAACAAGTGAAAAGGTTTTGCGGCCAATGTTGGGCACTATGGTGTTCAAACATGGAGGAAATCTACGAAGAAAGGCTTGTGCAATTGAGGACATCGTGGAAGAGTGGCCTCGTTCGATACATTGAGAAGACGTGGATGAATCCTCACAAGGAAAGCATAGTGAGAGCGTGGACTGATCATCATCTTCACTTCTTCACGAGGACTTCAAACAGGTAACCCTTGTACGATGTTCAGTAGTTTGCTTGTTCATGGCTCAATGTGGGAGTAACGCAATGCTTTTCATATTTTTTGATAGGGTTGAGGGTATGCATCACGTGTTGAAGCAAATTCTGAATTCTAGCGTTGGTGGTTTTAATAGAATGGTAGTAAGGATACACCATGCGATCGAGGGTCAAATTGGGCAGGTGCGTGCGACCATGGAGATGTCACGGACCAAAACACCAACGATGTTTGATGGTATGCCGCCAGAAATAAGAGTGTTATTTTCAAGGCTATTTTTCAAAGTGTCGGATAGGTGCTTGGAAATGTTGTTTGATCTGTATAAGCAGATATTGGCGGATGATTTCCCTGATGAGTGTGATGATCACTGGATGAGAGACTGCTTTGGCCTGCCATGTGTCCACAGAATCGCAAATGCCATAATTGATAAGACGCCGATCATGCCGAGTGAGATACACCGCTTCTGGAAGCAATTGCAATGGGATAGGGTTTACACAGAAGAAGAGCCAGTTGATGACACAAAATAGATGTCTGTTCAAGAGTTGATATGGAAGGAAATGGATCAAATGTGGCACACTAAAACATTGAGCAAGGACCAAGTAGAGCAAATCACCGACGTGTTCTGGAACACGCAGCACCCGCATGAAACTTTGATGCAGGAGCCCACGGGAATCATTTCAAAAGGAAGGCCAAAGGGTTCGACAAAGTACGACACCAAGAGGGAGCCGAGCTTGTTTGAGCATCGAAGGGCTGAGTTAGATGAGATTGAGAAGAACAAGGCCAGTGGAAGCCAAGGTAGAGGTCGGGGTCGTGGCAAGAAGGGACCAAGAGGAGCTTCGCCGGGCACTAGGACCCAAGGGAGCCAATCTGAAGGGACAGGATCGCAGCAGCTCCCTGAACAACCCGTGATTTATATGAGGGTGAACTTTGGGGTTAAGAATGTGGATTACTTTTGGTTTCCATACATTAACGGGGCCAGAGATGTATCTCCAGACGGGCATTGTGGATATCGGACACTGGCTGTATTGATGGGATTAGAAGAGACTGCATATCCTATGGTTCGAATGCAGATGGCGGGCGAGTTGTTTGACAACAGAGATCTGTACATGCCCATCTTGCTCGTACTATACCCGGGGATCACTTACGAGGACCTTATATTTCGGGTCAACTATGTCATCAGTCCTTGCAGCGAGGAGTACTGGCTCGACATGCCGATGATTGGTTTAGTGTTTGCCACGCTATACCAAGTTGCTCTTGTCCTATTATCCTAGGATGGCCCGTGCTTGTGCTTACCAATGAGGGCCTCTTACGAAAGCCTCGGCCCTCCAACACGGATATTGACGATGGCTCTCGTAGGAAACCGAAACCACTTTGTACCGGTATAGTTATTGTTTTTAAATAGCTAGTAATATTTGTGCTTACCCTAAAACACAAAGCTCGATCATATTTTGTGTTTTCTATGTAGGTGTCGTTGAAGGATGGTTGTCCACTACCTCCCCCTCCGTACGCTTGGCGTCGATTCAAACACCCAAGTGTCGATGGTTGGGACTATCAATTTCAGTCGAGGATTCAACAATTTCGGAATTATCGCATTAGATATAGCCGTCCTCCAGATCCTCCGGTGTAGTTTAAGATGTAGATTAGTTGAAGAAGTAGATTTACTTGTGTAATCTAAATTTGAAGAGCAGATGAACTTCACATTTGTGTCTGATTTACTTGTGTAATCTCAATTTGAAAATGCTGATAATATATCTATTTTATTAATTTACATAAAATCCAACACAAATTACAACAGCGATACAAACATTACATGAACTCATTTACGGCCTTGTATCTCTCTTAATTTCTGTTCATACAACGCTTTGCCCCTCACATTAAAAGGATCTTTTTCCATACGGCGCAGCACCCTTGTGTGAAGGGGGATCAACTGAACAAGTTCTGCATTTTCCTTAACAAGTTCTTCATTTTTGTTACAAAGCTCTTCCTCTCGGTTAGCAAGTTGTTGTTTTTCGCTCCACAGTTGTGCTATAACCCTTTGTGTCCTCTCATCGTAGGGTGGATCAAGCCACTTCTTGAAGTCACACCCCCCTTCCATAGTCGGACATCCCCAATACCTCCTTCTATAGTTGAACGGCATATGCCACTCACGGATAATTGCAGATCTCTTACAATAGCATAGTCGGTCAGTGTTTGTTGACGATGAAGATGAAGAGGCCATTATGCGATGTAGTGCTTGATTTTCCTATGAATATGATAAATCCATTACTGAATGTTTCATAAACATAAAACTCAAACAAGATCTAAGTTGAGAGGAGAACCTTACCGAATAATGGTGATGATCCACCCAGAGCTTCAGTTGCAATGGTGATAACGCAGTAACTCTAGGGATAACACTATTTATACAAGAGAAGAGTTGTGCATAACAGCTAGCACACAGCTGTAAAACACTCAGATTGTGCATAACAGCTATGAAAGAGCTGTATCACACTGATGATACAGTTGTAAAACACTCAGATTGTGCATAAGATTGTAGAAGAAATGGGTGAAAAATTAAAAAAATGAGAAATTGGGCCCAAATAGGCCCAATATGGAGGATTGTAGAAGAAAAGTGTGAAAAATTGAGAAAATGAGAAATTGGGCCCAAATAGGCCCAATATGGAGAATTGTAGAAGAAATGGGTGAGAAATGAAAAAATGAAAAATTGGGCCCAAATATGCCAAATATGGAAGATTGTAGAAGAAAAGTGTGAAAAAATGAAAAAATGAGAAATTGGGCCCAAATAGGCCCAATATGGAGGATTGAAGAAGAAATGGGTGAAAAACTAAAAAATGAGAAATTGGGCCCAAATAGGCCCAGTATGGAGGATTATGTAATTATACTTGTATAATATAGTATTTCGATTATATTTCATGTATACACTATAGTATTTGGTTATATTTTATGTAATTATACTTATATACTATAGTATTTGGTTATATTTCATGTATATACTATAGTATTTGGTTATATTTCATGTAATTATACTTATACACTATAGTATTTGGTTATATTTCATGTATATACTATAGTATTTGGTTATATTTCATGTAATTATACTTATATACTATAGTATTTGGTTATATTTTATGTAATTATACTTATATACTATAGTATTTGGTTATATTTCATGTATATACTATAGTATTTGGTTATATTTCATGTAATTATACTTATACACTATAGTATTTGGTTATATTTCATGTAATTATACTTATACACTATAGTATTTGGTTATATTTCATGTAATTATACTTATACACTATAGTATTTGGTTATATTTCATGTATATACTATAGTATTTGGTTATATTTCATGTAATTATACTTATACACTATAGTATTTGGTTATATTTTATGTAATTATACTTATATACTATAGTATTTGGTTATATTTCATATATATACTATAGTATTTGGTTATATTTTATGTAATTATACTTATACACTATAGTATTTGGTTATATTTCATGTATATACTATAGTATTTGGTTATATTTTATGTAATTATACTTATACACTATAGTATTTGGTTATATTTCATGTAATTATACTTATATACTATAGTATTTGGTTATATTTCATGTATACACTATAGTATTTCGTTATATTTCATTTCGTTACACTTATACACTATAGTATTTCGTTATATTTCATTCCGTTACACTTATATAGTATAGTATTCGGTTATATTTTATGTAATTACACTTATATAGTATAGTATTTCGTTATATTTCATTTCGTTACACTTATATAGTATAGTATTTCGTTATATAATAACATGCAATTTAACCAAAACAACCAAAACATATATACACATGATCCAAAACACAAGTGTCTAATCCACATAAATATATGATCCTACAATCTAGTCATCATCGGTGACTCTACCGCTACCCTCTCCTCTCTCGTGCTGTGAATCAGTAAATCTCTAAGAAGCACGCGGTAAGGGATCAGTCGCAGGCGCCTCGTGACCTATCAAATCATGAATCCACGAAATAATCGTAGCAGTAACATCTGGTGGAAGCTCGTCCCTCTCCTCTAAAAAACGCCGCATCCGACCGGCGATAATCTGGGTCCGCTGAATACACGACAATGATTTCCATTACAATTAAACTGATTTTAAGCACGTAAAAAATGATAAGCGATAAATAAAATGTATCATACCATGAGAGTAGACACCGGTGGAGCTGGAGGGACGACAGGAGCCAGACCTGGACGATCCTGTCTAGGAGACCGTGCGTCCACATAAGGATGTGACATCTGCTCCAGCCAATCGATGTACGCATCGTCAGTGTCCCAGGCGAAGGTGGTATGGAGCCTGTCCTGAAGCTCGATCGTCGGTCTAGGGCCGGCATCCCATGTGCACAGCTCGTCGGCGTACTGAAGATCATACGCCCTCAAGTCGACCCGCCTCTTCACCTCGCGTGGCGCTAGTGGATCCTCTGGAACCCCCTGCCTGTAACCGAACTGTCGGAGGACTCGGTCCGGCATGTACGGCTCCTGTATATCGAGGCACTGAATAATGCCTCGATACAAAGAAGGAGCGTACTGACGGGTCGTAAAGTCTAACGGATCCCACGGTGTCCAGGCAACCTAAAATTTATATTTCATGTTTTTAATTTTTTTTCGAGGCCACTATATACCTAAATTCAAAACGTATATTTATAATTTTAATTACCTAAATTCAAAGCGTAAATTCATAATATAAATTTCCTAAACGAAAAGCAATAAAACAGTAAAGTATTACCTCGTCAAATCTCACGGCGTCTAAAATGCGGCGAATAGCCATCAGCCGCTCCGAATTCCGTCCTTGAGGAACCTCCCTCCCGTCTCTCCGAGCGGCCCTCGTATCCACCATGGCCTCCAGGTCAAGGACAGCGTGACCTCGGAAAGTAGGAAAGTACGCCCAAATCCAGGCCTACATATATATAAAAACCCGTAAGCATATGATATCATATATTTTAAAAATAATTTAAAATAAATTAATAGTTACCCTCAGAAGAAGTGTACACCCTGCAATGCCCTTCGCCCTGGCCCGTGACGCCTCACCCAAATTCCGATACAGGACAGCCAGTACGCCGACTCCCCAGGCATAACAACCACTGCGGTCGTGGTCATAGACTAGCGCCATGTACTTGTACTTGACGGCGTTCGTCGACTTGTCCGGGAAAACGGTACAGCCGAGGAGCGTCATCAAGTACATGGACGCTATGCGTCGGTCATCCCTCTCTGGACTGGATAGCTGCTCAATCGACCTCAGCGAGAGGGACTCTATCGGAATACCGCCACCACCGAACCACAGGGACAACAACTCCTGGTTCGCCCCAGTAACAGCGCAGACGTGCTCTCTGACGACGGAGTCCGCCATATCTGTGGTGACGCTCAAGCCGTCGATGGGAATCGCCAGGATGCGCGCGACATCGTGGAGCGTGATAGTGATCTCGCCCCATGGGAAATGGAACGAGCTCGTCTCCGGATGCCATCGCTCGACGAACGCAGAAATAAGCACGTCGTCGACACTCCTGAAGTCCACCTCCCTCAGAGAGGTGATACGGCTCCGCTGCGCAAAATCCCACCAGGTGTTAGGAGCCGCTGTAATGTGCTGGTCCATCTCCCAATGCCACGGCTTCCTGGTGTACGTCTTCAGAACCTTCCTCATCTGAAAAATAAATAACAAAATTAGTATTATACTTATACATTTATATATAGCATTTTCATATTTTTATTAACAAATCTTAGACTACATCAAAGAGGTACCGTATCATCCATGCGCGCAACGGGTGGTGGGGGCTCTGGTAGTGCCAACGCCAATGTCATGTCCCATACGACCCTGGCGACGTGGGTCATATACGTACCCAGGAGGTGAGGAACGAGGGGCCCTCCTGGCATCCAAGGCTCCACGGGACCCGCCTGCTCGGGAACCGGATCCGCCTGCTCCTGAGCCGGCGGATCCGCCTGCTGCGGAGGCGGATCCACGTGCTGCGAAGACGGATCCCCCTGCTGAGAAGCTGGATCCGCCTGCTGAGAAGCTGGATCCGCCTGCTGGGGAGACTCGTCCATCCCCAAGTCCTCTGCGGGTCCATCATAATAGTTGCGCTGGAAGGCCGCATCGGCAACGGCAACTGCCTCCTCCTCCAGATCCATGGACGAGGTCGATGAGGAAGACGGAGACAGCGACGGGTCAGACCTGGTCACGCCCACCTGCACTCCCGTCGCGTCGCGACGTCCTGTGTCGCGACCTGTACTCCCCAAGTCCTCTAGGACGACATGCACTCCCGTCGCGACGTCCTGTGTCGCGTCTAGGACGGGAAGCAGATCCACTGAAGCGGCCACCGAAGCAGCCCGACGAGCCGATGCTGTGACCGGATTCCTCCGCACCAGTTGACGGGAGCCACGTCGGGGCCGTCTCACAGACAACATCGAGGCTTGCAAAACTTTTTAATAACATATTAACTCGTCAAATTTTTAAATTCTTAAACAACTACATTATCTGCCAAAATATAGATCTAATTTGTCATCTTAATTTGATAATATATTTCTTTAAATTCAATCACAATTTAATAACAACATAAATTCCTTAATTTTTATTTTAATTTCATATCATAAATTTTAGTTTCATATACACATTTGTTTTTCTAAATTCAAGTTAAATTATTATAACTGAAATCCAAAATTCAATACCTAAATTCAAATTCAATTTTTATAACATAAATATAAATTTCTAAAATTAATTACATATCAACAATTTCAAATCTAAATATTAATTTTAAACAAATCTATAATTAATTTCAAATCACTAATTTCTAATTGTAATACATATTTTATTCTAAATTTTAATCAATTCAAAATAAATTTCTAAAATTCATAAATAATATTTTCTAAAATATAAATAATAATTAATTACATATCACTAATTTATAATTGAAACAAATCTAGAATTAATTACAGATCAACAATAAATTTCTAAATTTCATAAATAATTAATTACAGATCACTAATTTCTAATTGTAATACATATTTTATTCTAAATTTTAATCAATTCAAAATAAATTTCTAACATTCATAAATAATATTTTCTAAAATTCATAAATAATAATTAATTACAAATCACTAATTTCTAATTGAAACAAATCTAGAATTAATTACAGATCAACAATATTTGGTTGCAATATCTATTTCTAAATTCAATACTTATTTTATTCTAAATTTTCATCAATTTAAAATAAATTTCTAAAATTCATAACTATAAATTATTCAAATATAACTATAAATTTTTTAAAATAAATCTATAATTAAATACAGATAAACTATTTCTAAATGCAATACCTATTTCTAAATTTAATATTTATTACATTCTAAATTTTCATTAATTCAAATAAATTTCAATTCCGTTCATACCTCTCGACTACCCCAGGTAGAAATCTGACCGGGTGTCGCAGGATCGTCTCCGCGTCCGCGTCCCCCTCCTCGTCTGCCCCGCGCTCGGATAAATCGAGTCCGACAAGAACCTCGTCCTGCATCGCCATCCGGACCACCGTTGGCCACCTCTCCGCCGCCGGCCACCTCTCCGCCGCCGTCGGCCACCTCTCCGCCGCCGGCCACCTCTCCGCTGCCGTCGGCCACCTCTCCGCCACCGGCCACCTCTGCAGCAACAGGAACACCGCCCCCAGCCGCCAATCTCTCCACGCCGCCTGGAGAGCCATCCCCGCCATTCGCGCCTCCACGAGGCTCGCCGGAGGGGTCACCACCGGCACCACTGCTCGCCATCGTTGGAGATGAGGAGGAGGAGAAGAAGAAGAAGAAGGAAAGAAAGGGAGGAGGAGGAGAAGAAGAGAAGCCGCAGGGGAGGAAGAAGACGCCGGAAAGCGTACGTCACGACACGCCGCAGGGAGGAAGAAGAAGAGAAGAAAAGAGAAGAAGAAGAAGAAGAAGAAGAGTGGCCTCTTAACTTACCCTGTACGCCATATCATGGCGTACGCCATGGTATGGCGTACAGGCTAGGGCCGAGTTGGGCCGGCCCAAGTTGCCCAGCCCAACTAATTTATTTTAAAAAAAAAATTACAAATACGTATTTTTCTGTACGCCGTATGAGGACGTACAAAAAAATACGTATTTATATTTGTTTTTTTTTTATTTGCCACTTTTGGCTTGTTTTTTGCTATATTTTAATACGTACGCCAGGTGAAGGCGTACGCCCTCATAGGGCGTACAGTTTGCCGCGCGAAAAGCAGAAATTCGTCGCGTATATAGTGACCCCGATAAATATACAACCCACAAATACCCTAAATCAACAGTATAATTGTATATAAATATTAAAACTTTAGTGCACGTACAACCTCGGTGGGGTACTCATCAAGATATGTTGGTAACACTGGAACTTGGATAAATCTCATAGCTCTACCCAAACGAAGGCATCCCCTTGCTCATCCTCCTCTTTGATGGGGAAGGGATATGGGTTCCCCAAAAATCTTGAGAAGTACAATCATATCCATGTCAACACAAACAAGTTTCACTTTATATTAATCATCTAAGTATTAATTAATTTCACAAAATATGAACCAATAAGATGTTTTTTAACCTGGAGTAGATATTTGCAATTCGTTCTTCCTCCATCCTTGGCTCGAGAAGCCTTACCTAATGATCGATATAGGTAGGTGAGAACAACAATTCCCTAGGCGAACTTCCTAGTCTTGGAGTGATCTATCAATTGGTTCATCAACCAATGCTTGATCTTGTTCCTGGATTTGTCCACGAATATACTGGATATGAGAGCGTGGAATAAATAACCCAATGCAGAAATGAGGGGGTCCCATCACCTTCCCTATGATCCAATCGATAAAAGAACTCCCTGACCACGAACCTTGCATCCTTAGTGTAATCGAATATAACCGCAAAATACTACTCCCTCTGTTTCATATTTAAGTCTTACTTTGACCGGGTTCAAATGCCGATGCGAGTTTTGTATCGTTAATATCTCTAATTACATAATCTTAAAAATTATAATTTTTTGATATTATCAAAGTACTCGTTGAGACGAATCAAACAAGACTCCACATGACTATGTTTTTTCTTATATATTGGAAGAAATCTTGAAGATTTCATTCAACTGTGAACAGTGTAAAAAATGCAAATGGGGCTTATAAACTAGGACGGAAGGAGTATATGTTCTCTTCATCCAACAACGTAATATGGACCATGTCCCTATTGATAGGCATGCTCATAATCCTCTCCACATCGTGAAGCGTAATAGTAATCACTCCATGAAAAATGAAAGATGTTCGTCTTTGACTTTGATTTTCTCAATGAATGTTGAAATCAGAATGTGGTCAACCAATCCAAGCTGAATCTCATAAAAACAGACCAACCTACTCGAGAGCTAATGTATCTCACCTCAATGATGCTTAGTATCAAGGTAAGCTTGGCCTTTGATTCATTCTTGAAAGAGTTGTTCTGGTTGTGCTCAAATTAAGGATTTTGGTGGATTCGCAAGACTTGTTTCTAGGAGGATCTTGGATCCGATTATTGGAATGGTTTTCTAGATATGTAAAGGGGATAAGTGGACAAATTTCTTATGGATATAACTCACCACTCGAGCCTTGAAAAAGATCAAGCAAATAAGAGATGTGATGCACTCAAAATGCTTAATCAAACACTCGATATAACTCATGAGAAAATATGAGAACTTCTGGAAATTCTTGATATCAAAACAAAGTGATAAGTTTGGCTGTTAATAATGTTTTACATGCCTCACAAAGTGGAAAAGAAGAAACAAAAATAGAGAAGAATAACCGAAGAGAAGAAACCCTTCACATGGTGCCATTGAAGACGGTGAAACTCTTGGTGTGGCTTTGAGTTAAGGCTGGAATTTTCATCAAATAAACACCTTATAATATGTATAACACATATAAGGGTCCATGTCTTAAACCACTCAACCATGTTGACTTCCCAGGCAAATAGACCTTGTTGGATGTCAGCTTGGAGACGTCGGGCTCATGCTCGAGTAATGGCTCACGCTTGTGCACGAATGATGAATGGCGTGGACGAAATTACAGCTTTGGGCTCGACCATGGGTGGTGGCAGGGCTAAGGGCTCTGGCATGACTAATGGAGCCATTGTGGGAAAGCTCAACAACATAGAGGCTGGAGGCGTAGGTTGAATCTATGGCATAGGCACGACAAGCGGTGTTGGTCAATCCAAGGGCTGTGATACCCCGTAATTTTGTAAGGTTATATTGGGAATTATGGAATTTTCTCGGGTACCCGTTGTGTACGTCGGATTTAATTCAGGTAGTTTGAGACATTCTGTAATGTGCTCTGCATCTGTAATATTTTTCTCAGTGAAATAATATACAGACATCATGCCTTGGAGTTTAATTGTCGTTCGCGTACGATAATTTTTATCCCGGTTTATTGTCTTATCCGTTCAAAGCTGAACGAGCGGGAAAAAGGGTCACGGCGACCGCCGTAAAGTCGCGGCGACCGCCGTCGTGAGACCTAAGCACGGCGACCGCCGTAAAGATACGGCGCCCGCCGTTCCAACGCCCGAGGAGGCAGCTGATGTGTCATCCCGCGGCGACCGCCGTAAGTGCCGTCATCGTTGCCCAGCAGTCGTTGCTCGTTGGTCGCCGGCGTTGTTTCTGACGAACGCCGAAGTAGCTCTAGGCCCTCGTTTTCGAACTCCAGATGTGTTGGCTATAAAAGGAGGTGCTGGGGGAGAGGTTTTGAGCCATCCAAGCACCAAACCTCTGCCAAATTCGCCTCTCGCCGGAGTTGTGCCTTCGCCGGAGTTTTCGAAGCTTTCGTCGGTGTTGTAGTGGTGTTTCCAGAGTGCCTTTGTGAAGCTTTTGGTTAGCCTTGGAGGTTAGAAGCCAAAGCAAGTCGAAGGAGGCCAAACCACTCGTGTTTTGGGGTGAGTTTTCTCTTGTTCTGTGTCGTCTGAGTTCGTCACGGCGACCGCCGTGTTCTTCAAGGCGACCGCCGTGATGAATACGGCGACCGCCGCCAAGAACGGCGACCGCCGCCAGTGCCCAGAACGCCTTTGTGGCTTTGGCTTGGTCGGTTGTCGTCGTGGCGTCTTTCCTTTCGTGTTCTTTCGCCATGTTGAGATTCGTACTGTTTATGTCGGATCTAACTTAGGGTTCCTTTTATGGGTCGACTCGAAGGTTGTTGTGCTGTCGGAACTATACCGTGTCGAGCCCGAAATCCAATGACGTCTTTAGACTATTCTGCGGAGTAAGGCAAGTGGCGGTTCGCTCTTGCTCTTTCGTTCCATATTTACATTAATTATCAGTAGTTTATCTGAGTAATTAGTTTGGAATGAATATTCTGTTTGTCTGGAAACGGTTTTGATAAACTGTTTTGAAAATCATATAATAGGTTGTATATCTGTTAGAACAACGCTATTATCTGTGATCGCCTTTCGGGCCTTTATGTGGATTTATCCTGTAAATGTTATGGTGCTGTAACTGTTTAGTTAGCACTGTTAGATAGGAACGTTACTCGGACTCTGTCCAGTCATTTCTTTATAATCTGGTATCGGGGTGGCTCGTCCCCATCTGGTACTATTCTATGATCATGATCGGTCTCTTACACATGTGTGTAGAGACAGGACACTTAGCTGGTGTCACAAACCTTTCGGTATACGTCACTCTCGACGAAACGTATACTAAGATGTGTCGTCCCACTGGTGGGGTACACATGTAAAAGTCTATAACGTGATGTGTGTTTTCGAAACATAAATCAGATAAGTGCTACCTTGACGCACATAATTAATACACCTTGGGCGAGTAGTGCAGCTAAGTTCAGTGCAGCTAGGAAAACTCGTCTTGACTTGAATGTAGTACGTTCTCTTTCCAATCTGGATTCGCTATAGGCGATGAGGTTGGTCGTGAACCGAAGCATCTCAGTCAGTTTTAAATCATTGTTGTATGATTCTGTAATATTCCAGATTTGTCATTACTTCCTTAAAGACTCAATCTCTTGGAGTCTCTTTTCGAGTTGATTTCTGTGAAGATTCAGTCTTCTAGAATCTTCTCCTGTGCATACCTCTTGTTTATTCCAGTAGGAATATGATGGTTGACTACCGTTATCGGTTATTATCCGAGAAGCGATGAGTCTAACCTAATATGGCTGCTTTGAACCAGTCTGCTTTTTACCCTTGCTAGTCTATTCATTTAGACTAACCAACCAATATTTTCCCTTGCATGGTTGGCTGGTGTCATCCGTTTGATTCGGCACATCAGTTAAGAAGTAGCTCAGAAGATTAGAAGGACTATGGAGTCGGCGGTGGTTTTTGAATGTTTTAATTATTTCTTTAATCAGGTTATGATCCTTTGGACAATAACTCCGATTGTAATTTACTTTCTTAGTCTTCCGCTGTGTTTGGTTTAAACTATGTTTTGACCTATTCGGGATTGGGTTGTAATCCCGTAACTCTTGTTTCCTCAACAATGTTATGTTTTGGAATTTAATGCTTGATCTTTGTGTATCAATTGCATTTCATATATTGTATTTATTTGGTAAAGCCTTGGGTGATCTCGGTAAGGAACATTGGGGTCACTGGCGGTAATACCTTTCCAAAAGGGTTAAGTTTTGGTGGTGTTACAGTTGTGGTATCAGAGCCAAAGGTTTTAAAACGGGTTTGGGATTTTATAAATCATTTATCCGTTTTTGAAAATGTTTTAAAAGGGCTCTGAATTTTCATTCTGAAAAGAATTTCAAAACACCGTTCATAGTCATGTCTTCTTTATAGTCTGATATAGTAAGCTTGCTTCTATGTCTAGAAAGACTAATTCCTTCCTTATTGTTCGTTAGGATGGGTGTTTGCTTTTCTATCGATAGGGGGTCGGAAGACGCCAAGTCGGATCAGCCGAGGCTAGATTTTCCGTTACCTCAGCGATGTTTCGAGGTTGGAGGCCCGAGTAGCCCACCCGAAGACGTCAAGCACGTTCTCCCCGAGTCAGTTGTCCTTGTAGCCAGGAATGCTATGGTCCCTAGACCTGCACCTGTGCCGCCACTAAGGGTGGAGGGAGTACAGGAATGGGAGCAGGAAGACGAGTTGTCAAGGTATGAACAAGGGGTTTACCAAGACGACTTTCTGCTGGGACCAATTCCCGAGGAGATCGAGTACGAGGAGGAGGAAGAGGAGATGCTTGAGCAAGATCCTGTCGAGGACGAGGATATGATCGAGGATGATTCCGAGGATGAGGATCCCATCGAGGATGATCCCGAGGATGAGGATCCCATCGAGGATGATCCCGAGGATGAGGATCCCATAGAGGATGATCCAGAAGAGGATCCAGAGTTGGACCTTGGAGGGCAGAATTAGGAGCCCGGTACAGGATTGTCACCAGTGCCAGAGTACGCACCCATGTCAGAAGCTGATTGAGAGGCACTGTATACCGAGTACGGTATTGGGAGAAGTGACAGGGAATCTCAGCCTATCCCTACTCCAAGGAGATGGAGGTCGGAATCCGAGCTGCAGGAGATTCTCCGCCAGAGCGAGGTAATCTCCGCAGAACAGCAGCGTCAGAGGGATGAGCTGATCGCCAGTACTCAGAGGAGGGCTGGAATAGGAGGACCAGTCATGGACGACCCATACTTTTCTATGGCTGAGCTAGGACTATGTGCTTCAGGGTCAAGCAGGGTGCGAAACCCATCGCCAGAGCTCGATGGTGAGCCTAGCCCGAAGAGACCATGCACGAGTAGCCAGTCGTATGAGAGACATTTTGGAACGCCTTGAGGAGGAGTGGCGTTGCCTATCGTAGTAGTTTCGTTTCTTAGTATTCCAAGTTGTACTTTGTGTAATATTTCAGTATTGCGGCAAGTACTCTGAGAAACACTTATATCTTCGAGCAATATTGTCCAAACGCTCGAATGATAAACTTATGTGTAACTTGTGTAAGAATTCGAAGGTTCATCTATAAAATACCAAGTTGATCTATTCTGAGTAATTTATTTACGTTGGTATATTGCATAAGTATATTGCATAATATTAATGTATTGAATGCTTGGAATTTGATCGGTAAATAGATGGTGAACCCAAGAAGTACGAGGAATTCGACTCGAGCCGGTGCTGGGACTAGCCAAAACCCCAGACCAGCAGGAAGAGGTGTTCAGGATGAACACGAGTCTGAGTCTCGCGTCCAGCAGAGGCGTGAAGGTCAGGATCAGACCCAGGCGCCGACACTATTTGACGCTGCAGCTGTTGAGGCGATCCGTGGGATCGTGATGCAGGCTATTGCAGATGTCTTGAGACCAAGTGTGCCTCAAGCACAAGAAGTGCCTATTCACGCAGCGGTTCCTGATGTTGTGGAACCCAGAAACCCCATAATACAGGAAACTGCCGTTAGGGCGAGGGACAGCTATGGTCGCGCTCTTAAGACCATTACTTCCATGAGACCCGACTGCTATAACGGGAAATGGGAGCCAGTGGCAGTGACTCATTGGTTCTCCCATATGGAGAGGCTGTTCAGGAACGTGGAGTGTACGGAGGCCGAAAAGGTCCATATCGCGTCTCTTCAGCTGAAGGAGGAGGCTAGCGAGTGGTGGGAGAGCACTGGTTTGGCTGAGAGCCCAGTGTTGACTTGGTCGATGTTCAAGACCAAGATGGTTGATCGCTTTTTCTCTCGTGCTATGAGAGAGGAGAAGCATAAAGAGTTCTTGTACCCTCAGACTGATGGTCTGAGAGTGACCGAGTTGGCATCTAAGTTCAACCATCTTCTACAATACGCCACTGCCGAGATCACCAGCGAGGCTCAAAAGATCTGGTACTTCCACGAGTGGATGAACCCGGATATCAAGCCATTAATGGTGTACCACACATGCTCTACCTTGGAGCAGTATGTGGATTGTGCCTATAAGCTGGAGGTAACTCTCGAGGAGTCGACCAAGAGGCGCAACCGACAGAAGTCGATGCAGAATCAGAACCAGGGAGGTGGTTTTAAGTGCCCTGCGCCACCGTTTAACTTCGCCAAATCCGGCAGAGCTAAGACGGAGATGACGCAAGGAGGATCGACTCAGCAGTCAGGGCAGACCAGGAGTACAGTTCAGTGTTATAACTGCGGTACTGCTGGGCACAAGAGCACTGAGTGTCGGAGGGAGAAGAGGCCATGCTTTGGGTGTGGACGTGACGGTCATCTGCAAAAGTTCTGCAAGCAGTGGAAGCAGAAGGGAGTAGAGTCGCAATAAGGGTCAGTTCATCAGAGCAACCGACCTAGGTTTAAGCCTGCCGAGACTCCTAGCCCTTCAGTGCAGATGACTGCTCAGAACAGGGGAAAGGCCCCAGCTGTTTCTGGAAGTCAGGGCCAACGCTTGTACGAGATGCGTGAGGTAGATGGACCCAACGCTCCGATTGCTCAAGGTACTCTATACCTTCACTCTACTTCAGTGTGCATTCTGTTTGATTCTGGTGCTACGCATTCCTTTATTTCGGATAGCTGTGTTAGCAAGTTAGATTTAGTGTGCAACGATTCGTGCGACCCTTTCGTCGTTAATCTTCCTAATGGAGAACGTTTGGTGGGAACCAAGCATTTGTCCGACTTTCCGATTACCATTCAGGGTAAGGAATTTGAGGCAGATTTAATCTGTATAGCCATGGCTCCATACGACATTATCCTCGGTATGGATTGGCTGACGCGTCACAAGGCGGTGATCGACTTCAGTTCAAGAACGGTGACGGTGTCATCCGGGGGCCAATTCGTGTGCAAGTTCAAAGGTCGAAATGACGCTGATAACGGCAAGCTGATCAATGCGATGGCTGTGTTTAAGCTACTACGACAAGGATGTGTCGGGTACCTTTGCTACTTGGATTCGCCCGAGAAGGATGGACCTGAGGTTCTTGATATTCATGTAGTTAGGGAATTTTTGGATGTCTTTCCGGAAGAAATTCCAGGATTACCCCCGAACTATGACGTTGAGTTTTCTATTGATCTCGAGCCTGGTACGGCACCGATTTCCAAATCACCGTATCGGATGGCTCCGGCTGAGATGCAAGAATTGAAGAATCAACTTGAAGATCTTCTTGATAAAGGTTATGTCAGGCCGAGTGCATCGTCGTGGGGTGCTCCGGTATTATTCGTCAAAAAGAAGGACGGATCGTTCCGACTTTGTATCGACTATCGAGAGTTGAACAAGGTGACGATCAAGAACAAGTATCCTTTGCCTAGGATTGATGACTTGTTGGACCAATTGCAGGGAGCAAATATTTTCTCCAAGATCGACTTAAGATCTGGATATCATCAACTCAGGATTCGGGAGCAGGACATTCCTAGAACTGCGTTTAGGATCAGATATGGTCATTACGAGTTCGTAGTGATGCCTTTTGGGCTTACAAATGCTCCAGCTGTCTTTATGGATTTGATGAACCGATGTTTTCACCAGTACTTGGATAAGTTCGTGGTGGTTTTCATCGACGACATCTTGATCTATTCTCCGAATGAAGAAGTCCACGAGGAACATCTACGAATTTCCTTGTCGATCCTTAGACAACATCAGCTTTTTGCTAAACTGTCTATATGTGAATTCTGGATAAAGGAAGTGGCTTTCTTAGGCCACGTGATCAATAAAAATGGGGTTATGGTTGATCCCCAAAAGATTGAAGCGGTGGCCAAATGGACACAGCCCTAGAGCGTGAAGGAGGTACGCAGTTTTCTTGGACTTGCCGGGTATTATAAAAGGTTCGTAGAAGGATTTTCAAAGATCGCTCTACCTATGACCAATCTACTCCGCAAAGTCCACAAGAAGTTTGTCTGGAATGACAAGTGCTAGGTCAGTTTCCAGGAGTTGAAGCGACGGTTGACCTCGGCACCCGTGTTAGCACTCCCAGAGGGGAATGACGATTATGTGGTCTATAGTGATGCTTCCAAGTGTGGTCTCGGTTGTGTTTTGATGCAAAGGGGCAGAGTCATTGCTTACGCATCTAGACAACTCAAGACTTACGAAGAAAACTATCCGACCCATGATCTTGAGTTAGCAGCGGTTGTCTTTGCGCTGAAGATTTGGAGGCATTACCTCTATGGTATAAGATGCCAAGTCTTCACCGACCACAAAAGTCTCAAATATATATTTACTCAGAAGGAGTTAAATATGAGACAACGCCGCTGGCTAGAGTTGCTCAAGGACTACGACATGGAGTTGTTGTATCATCCGGGCAAGGCTAATGTAGTAGCTGATGCACTAAGCCGGAAGACAACGCATGAGACTGTAGTTGCTCTACTTACTGCTCAGACCAAGCTAAACCAAGAGTCATGCGACATTGAAGTCTTATATGACCAACGTAGAGGGTACCTGAGTATGATGGAGATTCAGGCTACACTGCTGGATCAAATCAAAGAAAAGCAAGTCGATGACATCATCTTGGTAAAGTTAAGCAGTGAAGTGATGGATGGGAAAGCTCCCAGTTTTGTGGTTCAGGATGATGGATCACTTTGGTTTCAGGATCGGATCTGTGTGCCTGACACAGAAGGTCTTCGTCAGTTGGTGATGAGAGAAGCTCATTCATCTGCTTATTTTGTGCATCCTGGCTCTAGCAAGATGTACAAGGATCTCAGGAAGAAGTTTTGGTGGCCAAACATGAAGTGGGACGTAGCAGACTTTGTGGCAAAGTGCTTAACTTGCCAAAAAGTCAAGATCGAACACCGCAGACCAGGTGGTGAGATGCTACCTCTCCCCGTGCCAGAATGGAAATGGGAGGACATTTCCATGGACTTCGTCACTGGGCTACCCAAGACTCGAAGTCAGAGAGATGCTATCTGGGTAATTGTGGATAGGCTTACGAAGAGTGCTCATTTCATAGCCATCAAGACCACATGGGAAACCCAGAAGCTAGCCGAAGTTTACCAGAAGGAGATTGTCCGCTTACATGGCATTCCTAAGACCATTGTATCGGACCGAGATGGCCGTTTCATGTCAAGATTCTGGAAGGAACTTCATAAGGCTATGGGGACCGAGTTGAGGTTCAATACAGTATTTCATCCTCAGACAGATGGCCAGTCTGAAAGGACCATCCAGACTCTGGAGGATATGCTTAGAGCTTGTGTGCTCGATCGTCCGACTAGCTGGGAGGACAGCTTGAGTCTGATTGAGTTCACATACAACAATAGCTGGCATGCTACAATCAAGATGGCTCCGTTTGAAGCTTTGTATGGTCGCAGATGCAGATCTCCAATTTGTTGGGACGATAATGCCGACAAAATTCTTCTTGGACCAGAGTTGGTCGAAAGGACGGCGTCAGACATTGCTTTGATCAGACAAAGGATGTTGACCGCTCAGAGTCGACAAAAGTCCTACGCAGATCGGAAGCGCAGGACTGTCGAGTTCGAGGTCGGTGACAAGGTTTTTGTCAAGGTGTCGCCTTCCAAAGGAGTTTTCAGATTTGGTAAGCGTGGGAAGCTTAACCCTCGCTACGTGGGACCATTCAAAATTCTGGATAGAGTGGGATCTCTAGCATACCGCTTGGCGTTGCCACCATCGGCTCACCCGGTGCATAACGTGTTCCACGTGTCTTTACTCAGAAAGTATGTACCAGATGAGTCTCATGTACTTAGTTACGAGGACATCGAGATTCAAGCTAATGGTACTTATGAAGAGTTGCCCGTGCGCATTTTGGAGCGTCGGGAGAAGCATTTGCGCAACAAGATCGTACCATTGGTACGAGTGTTGTGGTCCAAGTCAGGGACCGAAGAAGTTACTTGGGAGACGTGGGAAACCGAGTCAGATATGCTCAGGCGTTTTCTCGAGTTATTCTCGACCTAAGTTTCGGGGTCGAAACTTCTTGTAAGGGGGAGGAGATGTGATACCCCGTAATTTTGTAAGGTTATATTGGGAATTATGGAATTTTCCTGGGTACCCGTTGTGTACGTCGGATTTAATTCAGGTAGTTTGAGACATTCTGTAATGTGCTTTGTATCTGTAATATTTTTCTCAGTGAAATAATATACAGACATCATGCCTTGGAGTTTAATTGTCGTTCGCGTACGATAATTTTTATCCCGGTTTATTGTCTTATCCGTTCAAAGCTGAACGGGCGGGAAAAAGGGTCACGGCGACCGCCGTAAAGTCGCGGCGACCGCCGTCGTGAGACCCAAGCACGGCGACCGCTGTAAAGATACGGCGCCCGCCATTCCAACGCCCGAGGAGGCAGCTGATGTGTCATCCTGCGGCGACCGCCGTAAATTACGGCGACCGCCGTAAGTGCCGTCATCGTTGCCCAACAGTCGTTGCCCGTTGGTCGCCGGCGTTGTTTCTGACGAACGCCGAAGTAGCTCTAGGCCCTCGTTTTCGAACTCCAGATGTGTTGACTATAAAAGGAGGTGCTGGGGGAGAGGTTTTGAGCCATCCAAGCACCAAACCTCTGCCAAATTCGCCTCTCGCCGGAGTTATGCCTTCGCCGGAGTTTTCAAAGCTTTCATCGGTGTTGTAGTGGTGTTTCCAGAGTGCCTTTCTGAAGCTTTTGGTTAGCCTTGGAGGTTAGAAGCCAAAGCAAGTCGAAGGAGGCCAAACCACTCATGTTTTGGGGTGAGTTTTCTCTTGTTCTGTGTCGTCTGAGTTCGTCACGGCGACCGCCGTGTTCTTCGCGGCGACCGCCGTGATGAATACGGCGACCGCCGCCAGTGCCCAGAACGCCTTCGTGGCTTTGGCTTGGTCGGTTGTCGTCGTGGCGTCTTTTCTTTCGTGTTCTTTTGCCGTGTTGAGATTCGTACTGTTTATGTCGGATCTAACTTAGGGTTCCTTTTATGGGTCGACTCGAAGGTTGTTGTGCTGTCGGAACTATACCGTGTCGAGCCCGGAATCCAGTGACGTATTTAGACTATTCTGCGGAGTAAGGCAAGTGGCGGTTCGCTCTTGCTCTTTCGTTTCATATTTACATTAATTATCAGTAGTTTATCTGAGTAATTAATTTGGAATGAATATTCTGTTTGTCTGGAAACGGTTTTGATAAACAGTTTTGAAAATCATATAATAGGTTGTATATCTGTTAGAACAACGCTATTATTTGTGATCGCCTTTCGGGTCTTTATGTGGATTTATCCTGTAAATGTTGTGGTGCTGTAACTGTTTAGTTAGCACTGTTAGATAGGAACGTTACTCGGACTCTGTCCAGTCGTTTCTTTATAATCTGGTATTGGGGTGGCTCGTCCCCATCTGGTACTATTCTATGATCATGATCGGTCTCTTACACATGTGTGTAGAGACAGGACACTTAGCTGGTGTCACAAACCTTTCGGTATACGTCACTCTCGACGAAACGTATACTAAGATGTGTCGTCCCACTGGTGGGGTACACATGTAAAAGTCTATAACGTGATGTGAGTTTTCGAAACATAAATCAGATAAGTGCTACCTTGACGCACATAATTAATACACCTTGGGCGAGTAGTGCAACTAAGTTCAGTGCAGCTAGGAAAACTCGTCTTGACTTGAATGTAGTACGTTCTCTTTCCAATCTGGATTCGTTGTAGGCAATGAGGTTGGTCGTGAACCGAAGCATCTCAGTCAGTTTTAAATCATTGTTGTATGATTCTGTAATATTCCAGATTTGTCATTACTTCCTTAAAGACTCAATCTCTTGGAGTCTCTTTTCGAGTTGATTTCTGTGAAGATTCAGTCTTCCAGAATCTTCTCCTGTGCATACCTCTTGTTTATTCCAGTAGGAATATGATGGTTGACTACTGTTATCGGTTATTATCCGAGAAGCGATGAGTCTAACCTAATATGACTGCTTTGAACCAGTCTGCTTTTTACCCTTGCTAGTCTATTCATTTAGACTAACCAACCAATATTTTCCCTTGCATGGTTGGCTGGTGTCATCCGTTTGATTCGGCACATCAGTTAAGAAGTAGCTCAGAAGATTAGAAGGACTATGGAGTCGGCGGTGGTTTTTGAATGTTTTAATTATTTCTTTAATCAGGTTATGATCCTTTGGACAATAACTCCGATTGTAATTTACTTTCTTAGTCTTCCGCTGTGTTTGGTTTAAACTATGTTTTGACCTATTCGGGATTGGGTTGTAATCCCGTAACTCTTGTTTCCTCAACAATGTTATGTTTTGGAATTTAATGCTTGATCTTTGTGTATCAATTGCATTTCATATATTGTATTTATTTGGTAAAGCCTTGGGTGATCTCGGTAAGGAACACTGGGGTCACTGGCGGTAATACATTTCCAAAAGGGTTAAGTTTTGGGGGTGTTACAAGGGCGTGCTCAGGGAAGCCGTAGGTGTGCTTGGTGATGCCGTGGATTGTGTCACCATGATTGACCATGGGCATGGTCACATCATCTTCCCTTTAGTTAAAGAGATTCAACCTCAAATCCAAGTGCCTTACATGTAAAATACAATTATGCAGCATTTGTACTCTTTAACAATAAAATGTGACAATGTAATTTTTTTTCCAAGTTCTATATGATATGCAATGCAATGATGCAAGAACAAGTAAGACACTCTTCTTCTTATGCCTATGTATAAACATAATTATGAAATAACAAGCATACTCGAACATGAAGATAACAATATGAGCTAGATGCATCCTACATGACACATATTCTGAAAGAGAACTATGGTGCATGCAAGAATGCATAGTCCTAGATGCAAATTTTAAATGCAAAAGGTAAGAACCTTTAATACCAGATGCATGAGCAATAGAAGAATGTACAGAGAAAAATATGAATGAGTGGAAAATTCTTCCATGAAATTCTAACTCACATGGCTCCTTTTGTGTAGAAAGTGGTGTAGTGCTAGAATCTCCATTCGTGTGCAATTCGTTTCGGGAGCGATACTAGATTTGATCCCAATGAGAGATGGAATGGTGACTTCCTTTTCCAAAAATATCAATGGAAGACATGTGGGAGGTGTAGGATTTGCATCCAACCTTGGAGTGACAATGGGGTCTAGAAAGCTAGGAGAAACGATTCGAGTTTCAAGAGGCTTAAGCATTGACCATTGGTGACATAACATCGAGGAGTTAAAGGTGTGGAGGAAAATGATGATGGTTCCAAAATTTCATCATCCTTAGGTATAATCAAAGTGGATACCTCAAAATCATTCTTTTTTTCAACTTCAAGAATGGAAGAAGTCTTGGCTTGAGCTCTCTTCAACTTTTTCCATATTCCCACGAAAGCTTGTTAAGAAATTTCAATTCTTCTTTTCTTGTTGATTTGAGCGTTAGCTACTAACACCTCTTCTTTACTCCTTAGGCTAAAGATGAATTTCTTGCTTGCATAATTCAATGTGTATCTCGTAGTTTCAGGGTGATACATTGCTTTTGCCGCTTGAGCCCCAGGTTTTCCCAAATCAATTGAATGTCTCGGATGGGCACAACATCACAAATGATGATGACTTTGTATGCAAGAAGTGAGAATGTTAATATAGATTTCTTCGTCACTTCAACATTATTTCTTCAATCTATGAGACTCAATTTGTATGGAGTAGTATGTTGTAATGTGTTCAACCCCAATGAGTAAAGAAGTGGAAGCTAAAGCTCAAATCAACAAGAAAAGAAGAATTGAAATTTCCTAACAAGCTTTCGACGGAATATGGGAAAAGTTAAAGATATATCAATATTGAAAGACCGTGTCACATGTTGATGTGATCCGACGGGCTCGAACCACGTTTGACGCAGATCTAGGAAGGAAGCGGTCTCGAATCCTTCTCCTTAGTAACCGGGATAGGTAGCAACCAAGCGTGGGCTCGGTTACCGGCTCTCTTGCTCTCGGCGGGACCGAGTTGGGGCGAGAGGATCTCGCAGGCAGAAGCTAGCGATGAAGGGATAGATTGTGTTTGTGAACCGTGACGTGGTTCAATCGGGTCTAACCAGTTTTGTGACGCCGAGGCTTAAGGGAGGAGATGATCTCAACTGAGGCTTAAGCTTTAATTTCAACGTAGGGAATAATGAATACAATGAAGGCTATTTAAAGCCATAAGGCTCGACCAAGAACCCTAATGGGCTTGGGCCGAAAACATACTAATGGGCTAGCCTTCTCTAGCAAGAGAAAGGCACACACCCGAAATAGAAAGTACGGAAATGGAAATACTAAAAAGGAAAACATGCTAAAATGGGAAATAACATATAATAGGCTAAACTAGACTAAGTCTTGAACCAAGGGGGACGCCACAGTCTTGGTCGCCTTAGGCTCGTCGCTACCCGGCTTGAGTCGAGCCCGGAACGCATCATTCTCCATCCCTTAGAATCGAAGCGTCCTCGCTTCGAACTGGGTGGGGCCAGGGAGAGTAGACGCTCAGCGGTCAGTGGTAAAGTGGCGTCGGGCTCGGGACCGACTCTTGGAACCTCAAAGATGAGAACGTATGGCTCGGGTCCTGGAGAGGTCATAACGTCGGGTGCCTTGGAGAGTATCGCGCGGAAGCCCGGGTCTGGAGTAGGCGTAATGGATACGTCGGGCTTGTACGCGGGCAAGGGAACACTGGGCACGTCCGTGGGCGGTAGAAGGGGCGCGGTGGATGCGGACTCGACAACGACAGGGTGGGCCGCGGGTGCGGTTTTGCTGGCCCCGGGCGCGGATTTACTGGCCGCGGGCGCGGATTTGCTAGCCACGGGCACGGTTTCTGCTATAGCGGTCGCGGGTGGAGGGGCCGCGGTTGCGGTTTTGGCCGCGTTCGCGATTAGCTTTTCCGCGGTCACGGATATGGCAGCCAAGGTCGCGGCTACGGACACAGTTGCTGCTCGGTCAGAGGCAGCGTCCTTCTGCAATTTTTCGATCTTCGAAAGTATGGCCTCCAACGTCTTGGCTTGAGCATCGTCAGCGGCGTCGTGGGTGACTGTTGGAACCGGTGAAACGGGAGGGCGCTCGGGACGGCGCACGAGCAGGTGCTCAGGGTACCGCACTAGGGCGTACTCGCGGTGCGGTGGTGAGTTTTGTTGCCGCCTGGGTGCGTAGGATGGACGCTGGGGCAGAGAGTACGGGTGGCGTCGCGGTGGCGTCGGAATCCTTGGCGGGATCCAATCCGGGTCCGCTTCGTAAGGTCTCACGCCACCGAACCAAGGGTCGGGGTACCGATCGTGGGTGCAGCGTGGCGGAGGTGGCCCATAGACGCGGGGCGGCGGGTACGGGCGGCGTCGCGGTGGCGTCGGAATCCTTGGCGGGATCCAATCTGGGTCCGCTTCGTATGAAATCACGCCACCGAACCATGGATACCAACGGGCCATGGAGTGGGTGTGGCTAAGGACGGGTTGGTTAAGGAAATGTCAAACTAGGGTTGTGAGGGGAGGCGGAGGCTAGGGTTTTGGATAAGTAAAAGGGATTCGGAAACGGTAGTGTAGAAAACCACGGTCGCGGCGGCTAGGGTTTCTGATAACAGGTTTTTGTCGTTCTAAAAACTGCTATGCAAAATATCCAAACAAATCCTAAAACGTAGTCCTAGGTAAGTACAGGTCGAATCCACGAGGAGGCAAATTCTATCTTAATATGCAATTTGTATGTCAAACTAAAGTAACCAAATGGGGTTTTTTGTTTGTTTAATTAATCTAAGCATGCAAAGGCAAGAATAAACTAAAGATGAATGAATTCAGTAATGGGGAACAACACTTAGTCAAACAACATTCACTATTCGTATGACAAGTTGATCATAGATACTCATTCAAAATCTCATGCAATGGTAATTCCAATTCCTTTTCAAATATAACTAATAGCACAACCAGATACTATTAGCACTAACTAATTAAACAACCCTGAAACTATCAAGATTCAGTTTAACAGCAGCCGTACGGATAGGAATATAGTTGGATACAATTCTAGCATAACACAACCAGATATTATCCTAGAATGTAAATCAATTCTCTTCTGCATAAGACTAGCACAACCAGTTACTAATACGATGCAGTTGCTACTCTGAAATAGATATGCTCAACCAGTAATAATCTAAATCTAGCAATAGATCAATAACAATAAACCCTAGTTGCGTCCAAATAGAGATTATCAATATCAATCATAAACAACTTAAGCAAGAGAAAGATAAAAACCATGCAATAGATTAAGAATAAGAATCTCACAACTTAATCCAAACGAAAGCTTCAGCGTCTGACTAAGCCAGGGAGGCTTAGTTCTTCATAACAAGGTACGTAGAAATAAATTAGGGTTTCAAGAGATGATCCAAGATTGATGATAAGATGATAAGAGGCAAACAAGCCTTTTTCAACCCTAAAATACTAAAGGAAATAAAATTTGAAATTAACCTAAAAAGAAATAATAAAATAACAATAAAAATAATCCAAATAAAACAAATATGGAAAACACGTTCGGCGGGCTTCTGACAGCGGCGGCGGTCGCCGTAATGTTCACGGCGGGCGCCGTCGCTGTTCTTCGGTTCAGCTCCTGCGACACTTCCGTAGAAAAGCCATAACTTTTTATTCCCAACTCGGATTGCGCTCATATTTTTAGGACTTGCAGTAGACTTCAAGATCTAACTCCTCGAATTGGAATCACTCCATTTGGACATCGGAGTAGAGAGAACGAACCAATTGAATTCAGCCTATGGTTCTTCTACTCTTCATTGCACTCCTCTTCATCGTCTTCTCGTGTGGTTTCTTCCTCAGTGTCTCATATGATATCCAAAACCGCTCAAACACCTCCAAATACACCAACTTCGCCCCCAAACGCCATACACATGAATGTGTCTAAATCTACCCGAATGGCACCAATAAAACCTCTAATGACTCTTACTTAAGCCCTACAAAGTAGTGCTTATCAAACCACCCCATGCTTAGACCTTTGCTCGTCCTCGAGTAAACTAATAAAGAGCCTACTCCTCCAATGCAGCATCCAAGGTCTCAGGAAGCATATCCTCCAACTAAGAGTCACCTAACCCATGCCAAGCTCCTGGCACCAATCTCATTCACAACACATCCACAACTCAACAAGCTTAAGGGCAAGCAGAGTACTTCCCCCAAGCTAACCCGGACATCCAAAAGTGTGAGTAACCTCTAATCCTAACCTCCATCTATTACTCCTTATGTCTCCCAGAGTGACCTACCCGACAATCCTTCTTTGACTCCTCTTCTTATGACGCCTCGCCAAGAATAGTGAGAAATCCTAAAATCACTCTTCTTCTTTTTCGCTCATTTTGCCAAGACGCCCTTTCGGGTTTTCACCAAGCCACTCATTTCATTTTCCAATAGATGTGCTCACATAAGCTCACGTCACTCTTGACCCCATATTATCCCAGCCTAATGCTGGTCCAAGCCACCTGCTTATTGCCTAGGCCGCCCTTTCGGGTTTTCGACCTATCCCAGGATTTTTATGATAGCCTTTTTTCAAATTTTTGGCTCTTTTCATTTTTTCATTTTTCTCCCCGGCAACGGCGCCAATTTGATAACAGGTTTTTGTCGTTCTAAAAACTGCTATGCAAAATATCCAAACAAACACTAAAACATAGTCCTAGGTAAGTACAGGTCGAATCCACAGGGAGGCGAATTCTATCTTAATATGCAATTTGTATGTCAAACTAAAGTAACCAAAGGGGTTTTTTTGTTTGTTTAATTAATCTAAGCATGCAAAGGCAAGAATAAACTAAAGATGAATGAATTCAGTAATGGGGAACAACACTTAGTCAAACAACATCCACTATTCGTATGACAAGTTGATCATAGATACTCATTCAAAATCTCATGCAATGGTAATTCCAATTCCTTTTCAGATATAACTAATAGCACAACCAGATACTATTAGCACTAACTAATTAAACAACCCTGAAACTATCAAGATTCAGTTTAACAGCAGCCTTACGGATAGGAATATAGTTGGATACAATTCTAGCATAACACAACCAGATATTATCCTAGAATGTAAATCAATTCTCTTCTGCATAAGACTAGCACAACCAGTTACTAATACGATGCAGTTGCTACTCTGAAATAGATATGCTCAACCAGTAACAATCTAAATCTAGCAATAGATCAATAACAATAAACCCTAGTTGCGTCCAAATAGAGATTATCAATATCAATCATAAACAACTTAAGCAAGAGAAAGATAAAAACCATGCAATAGATTAAGAATAAGAATCTCACAACTTAATCCAAACGAAAGCTTCAGCGTCTGACTAAGCCAGGGAGGCTTAGTTCTTCATAACAAGGTACGTAGAAATAAATTAGGGTTTCAAGAGATGATCCAAGATTGATGATAAGATGATAAGAGGCAAATAAGCCTTTTTCAACCCTAAAATACTAAAGGAAATAAAATCTAAAATTAACCTAAAACGAAATAATAAAATAACAATAAAAATAATCCAAATAAAACAAATATGGAAAACACGTTCGGCGGGCTTCTGACAGCGGCGGCGGTCGCCGTAATGTTCACGGCGGGCGCCGTCGCTGTTCTTCGGTTCAGCTCCTGCGACACTTCCGTAGAAATGCCATAACTTTTGATTACCAACTCGGATTGCGCTCATATTTTGAGGACTTGCAGTAGACTTCAAGATCTAACTCCTCGAATTGGAATCACTCCATTTGGACATCGGAGTAGAGAGAACGAACAAATTGAATTCAGCCTATGGTTCTTCTACTCTTCATTGCACTCCTCTTCCTCGTCTTCTCGTGTGGTTTCTTCCTCAGTGTCTCATATGATATCCAAAACCGCTCAAACACCTCCAAATACACCAACTTCGCCCCCAAACGCCATATACATGAATGTGTCTAAATCTACCCGAATGGCACCAATAAAACTCTAATGACTCTTACTTAAGCCCTACAAAGTAGTGCTTATCAGTTTCAGCGGCGGACGGTTCGTATTTTGGCCTTTTGAGGGGTCAAACGATGTCCGTTTTGGAAGAATGTTATATGCCCGGACTCGTATCGAGATGCTCTACAGGATAATGGAAGAAAATTGCGGAAAGGACGAATTTTTTTTTGGACGAAATCTGGGCAGAAGGCTCGTCGGTTTTGGGAGTTTTTGTGGTGGTGGTGGTGGCGTCGGAGAAGAAGGCGCGCTGCGTGCCCTTGGCTGCTCTGATACTAATTGATACGAATCGAGGGGTCGACTCGTCTCGCGCACGGATCTAGATCGAGCAATTAACCTGGATCGCCAATGGGTTGTGTTTGGGATAGATTTGGGACAAGTAACAAGGGTGACGTTGAAGGCTTAAGGGAGGAGATGATCTCAACTGAGGCTTAAGCTTTAATTTCAACGTAGGGAATAATGAATACAATAAAGGCTATTTAAAGCCATAAGGCTCGACCAAGAACCCTAATGGGCTTGGGCCGAAAACATACTAACGGGCTAGCCTTCTCTAGCAAGAGAAAGGCACACACCCGAAATAGAAAGTACGGAAATGGAAATACTAAAAAGGAAAACATGCTAAAACGGGAAATAACATATAATAGGCTAAACTAGACTAAGTCTTGAACCAAGAGGGACGCCACGGTCTTGGTCGTCTTGGGCTCATCGCTATCCAACTTGAGTCGAGCCCGGAACGCATCACATGTTGTTGCTCCAAGCAAGAGACCCTGATGATGGCATCCAACTCATCTCCATACTTCTAGTCTCGTCTTTTACCTACATCCCTAGTGGCGGCAAATCTTTCCTCTCGAGCTTATTCTCTCATTTGTCTATAAACTTGTTGTAGCTCCGTCATATTGACTGGCATATCACCTTCTTCTTGGATTGACATGACCGCCTTGCCTCATTCTTCCTACATCAAGAACAAAGAAAAAGGAAAAACAAGACAAAAACCAAGAAAAGTAGAAAAACACTAAAACAGGTGAAGGTTAGTATAATAGAAAATTTTCTCTCACAAGTGATAGTAGCGGAGCAAATCTGCAAAGCACAAGAACCTCACACCAAAAGAGATTAGAACCACGATAGTATCTTCACTAGCAATAAGGTATGCGCAAAGGCTAGTATTTGACAACTTTCAAATCAGAATTTCAATGCTAAAAAAAAAAAAGTACAAGGTAGGCTCAAGTGTTTAGGTGATCAAAGAGTGTGCAACAAAGTTAACGCTTAGATAATGCAAGATTAAGTCTAAGATACAATCTATTCACAAACAAATTTAGTTCACCTCTTCACACAATTTAGAAATTACAGCACTTGAGAGACTACATACACAATTGCTAATCACTTCGAGCAACACTTAGAAGAACACAACAAAAGGCCTTTAAGGATTTTTTTAATATGTTCAAATTCTTTTTCCTTTTGGTCGAGTCCAATTATTTCTAAATTGGCCACACAAGATTACAAGGATTCAAGAACTACAAGACACAAGATAAATCCAAAATTGTGTGCAAGTAAGCAAGTCACTTTGTGTCTGAAAAGCTAGACGAAACAAACTGACTGTAACAAGACTATATATTAAACTTAAGATGCAGAAAATTAATGGAACTAAAATTTCACTTGTATTAGATGCAAAACAAGGGTCGGAGAGGCTCAAGAAATTCCAAGAGTTGCAAGCAACAAGTAATGGCATAATTTAGTTCATGAATTCGATAATTCAATGGATGTGAGTTTGATCAATCTTCAAGTTCACTTAAAGAAGAAAAAAGCTTTTCTTTAATCTCATGACAATCGTCCAAAACAAGTAAGAATGCAATAAGCATAATTTTTCGGAGTTGAGGCAACAAGAACAAGGGCATCCAATCAAGGCAAAACCGGAAGAAAAGAGGACAAATTGTACCACAATGGATTGAGAAACTTACCTTGAAGCTAGATCTGATACCACTTTAGGCATCTCTCCCCAATAATTCTCATTGTCAGGGTAAATCCGGCCTTTGATTCCTTCTCCAAAGAGTTGGTTGTGCTCAAATTAAGGTTTTCGGTGGATTCACGAGACTTATTTTTGGGAGGATCTTGGATCCAATTTTTGGGATGGTTTCCTGGAAATTGTATAGGGGATAAATGGACTAGATTCTGTGGATATAACTCACCCCTTGTGCCTTGAACAAGATCAAGAAAATAAGAGATGTAACACACTCAAAATGCTTAATCTAACATTCGACGAGCAAAGATGAGAATTTTTGAAAATTCTTCAGATCAAAACAAAGTGATAATTCTGTTTTTTGATAATGTTTAACTTGCTTCACAAAGTGGAAAAGAATAAATGTAAATAGAGAAGAAAAACTGAAGAAAAGAAACCCTTCGCATGACGTCATTGAAGAAGGTGAAACTCATGGCACGAATTAAAGTTAAGGCCAACATTTCTATCAAATAAACAACTTATAATATGTAATCATACATAAGGGTCCATGTCTTAAATCACTCAATTCGGTGAAGGAGCACCGAGGCAAAAATCATGTGTGCGCGTCGAGCACGGCCTTGCGACGGCGTGAAGGCGAATATTCGAGCCAAGTTGACTTTCCATGGGCTCACTTGAGACAAATAGACCTTGTTGGAGGTCATATTGGAGATGATGGGCTTGGGCGCGAGTAATAGAGCCGAGAAGAGGGGCATCACCGGGAGAGTGAGGCAAAACCCTAGTGTGGGCGCGCGCTTGTGAATGAGTGAGGCGTGGCGTGGGCGGATTTGCAGTTTTGGATTAACCATGGGTGGTGGCGTGTATTAGGCTCTAGCATGACTATTGGAGCCGGTGTGGGTGGGCCCAAGGGCCTAGGGGTCGGTGGCGCTTGTGGAATTGATAGCATAAGCATGACGAGCAGTGTTGGTGAAGCCAAGAGCGTGCTTAGGGAAGCCGTGGGCGTGCTTGGGGAAGCCATGGGTGTGTCACCATGATTGACATTGGGCATGGTCACATCATGAGTAGACTCCGAAGGGGCAGAATCCTCCATATGAGTGACGCATACCCAAGGAGAAGCTCCATGGAAAGTGAAAGATGTTCATCTTAGACTGCCATCTTTCAATGAACGTTGAGATCAGAACGTGGTAAACCAATCCAAGCTGAATCTCATGCAAACAGATCAACCCGCTCAGTGATGCATAATGGAACCTAGTGTTAGGAATGCTTGGATGTGGTTGTGGGAACAATGTTGGCCATCTGCTGAAATGTGTCGACCTAGTCAAAGCTTTCAGAAGTTGAGCGAGTGATATCGAGGTAGTATCATGCCATATGACACAACATACATGTGTAATGAACCTTAACAATAAATCCCCACTATCTAATCCGTACGGGGCGGCCTCCACCGTCGACACAAGAGCAACCTCTGAAGCAGCTTCAGGAACAACCTATGGAACAAAATTCGGATCATCCTCAAGATCTGTTGGATCTCGCCTCAATGATACTCAATATCAAGGTAAATTCGACCTTTGGTTTGTTCTCCAAAGAGTTGGTCCGATTGTTCTCAACTTAGGGGTTTCGGTCGATACACAAGACTTGTTTTTTGGGAGGATATTTTATCCGATTTTTGGTATGGTTTTCTAGAAATAGTAATGGGGTAAGTGGACAAGATTCTTGTGGATATAACTAATTACTCGAGCCTTCAACAAGATCACACAAATCGATATACCTCACGAGCCAAGATGAGAATTTCTCAAAATTCTTGAGATCAAAACAAAGTGATAACTCTAATTTTTTATAACGTTTGACGTGCCTCACAAATTGGCAAAGAAGAAACATAAATAGAGAACAAAACCAAAAAGAAGAAACCCTTCGCATGACGCATTGAAGACGACGAAACTCTTGGTGTGGCTTGGAGTCAACGAATTTTCATCAAATAAACACATTATAATATGAATAATATACATAAGGTCCATGTCATAAATCATTCTCCATCTGGTGACAGAGCACCGAGGAAAAAAATCTCGTGTGTGCGTTGGGCACAACCCTGTGATGGCGTGAAGGAAAATCACCAAGCAATGTTGACTTCCCATAGACACACCTCTTGTGTTGTGGCAGACAGAATTGCAGCTTTGGCCTGGACCATGGGTGGTGGTGTAGCTAGCGCTATGGCATGACTTTTTGAGCATGTGTGGGCAAGCTCAAGGGCTTAGGGGCCGGTGCGCCGGTTGAGTGCAGGGCATAGGCACGAAGGGCTGTGATTGTGAAGCCAAGGGCGCGCTTGTGGAAGTCGTGGGTGTGCTTGGTGAGGCCATGGGTGTGTCACCATGATTGACCATGGACATGGTCACATTAGGAGCAGGCTCCGAAGGGGCAAGATCCTCCATATAAGTGTCACCCAATCATAGGAGAAGATCGCCGAAGGGGTGAGATCCATGCTCATATACGCGCCGAGCCTCATGATCTCTACGGTAGACGCATCTCGAGCCATTCTCCTCTGACGAAAACGGTCACACGACAATTAGCCATATCATATGTACCGACTAATTTTCACAAATGTACGAATATATCATCTTTGATTGGTATTATGATTCATTTTAATAATTTTATTAAGTTTGTAGTTCTAATTTATTTTCACAATTTTGTGAAAATAAAAATTCTAATAGTTCTAATTATATTTCTTATTTGTTATAATTCTAATTATTTTCATTATATTTATTATTTGTTATAATTCCAATTTATTTTAAAAGTTTTTTCAACTTTGTAAATTATAATTTATTTTAATAATTTATATTTTTTGTTTACAATTAAAATTCTAATATATTTTCTTAATTTATGTAATTTTATAGATCTATTTTTATTTCTAATTTATTAATAATTTGCATTTCTAACTTATTCAAAGTGAAATTACTTTATATTTCTAATTTCAAGTAATTACTTCATCTAATTATAAATGTCACTCGAATTTGTTATCATTTATAATTTATTTAAACTCATAAAATTTTGCATAAACCTAATCATAAATTTAATTCATAATTCATCATCATTATAATTCATTTTATTAATTTATATAAAATTCTAATTATAATTTATTAAAAAATAATGCAAATTAGTAGAAAATGTTCATTTAAAAAATACGAGAATAATCTATATACTACTACTAAAGCCGCAATTGTCTCTCTTACGTGTTGTTCACCTAAGTATGCCACGTCATCAAATAATTATGTACATTTACCTATTCACCCTTATTCTATTTACAATTTATTTTATCTTTTATTTATACAAATTTCTAAATTACCTCTCCAAAATATTTCCCATTGTACATGATAATTATGCTCTTACCAAAAATATTATTATCATACTTAATTAGTGTCCATAATATAATATGTACGTTAATGGTCCGTAAACTCCATTATAAAGATATGTATATTGATGGATGGTCCATAAATAGTTAACGTTATACGGTTCATCCGCCAACATACATATAATTATGCACTCACCAAAAACATTATTATCATACTTAATTAGTGTTCATGATTTAATAAGGGTGAATAGATTTTCCGTAAACTCCATTATAAAGAATACAATATACAGTTTTATTTTAGTGCACTTTTATTTTTAATAATTATATAAAATTCCTAATTTATTCTTTCTTCTATTGATATAAATTCACACATCTACCTTCAATTTTCATCATACAATACACCTTATACATTATTCCAATTAAGAAATTATCTTTCTGATACATCATGTTAATTTTCCTATATAATTCTCGTTTTGTAAAAGGTTTTTTTACCATTTTTCCCTTTATACGCTATCTGGTGGTGTGTAAGGATGATTGGCGTTTTTTTAGATCTAAATTGACTTTGTTATTATACCCGAAACTAGTTTTGAATTGGTTAAACCATATTTCTTTTATACACTAAAAACATGAGGGAAGCTTCAAGAGTATTATGTAACAAATAATTTCAAGTATTTATGGTATTTTCACTAGAGTTGGCTTGGACATGTATGTGTTGAGGAGGCGGGCTCACACCCTAGTGTGAAGGTGTAAAGGGTTGTTTCGACGATTTTCGTCATGGTAGATGTAGACCAAAAAAGAATTTGAAAGAGATGACTAAGCGGGATTTGTCACTTTTGACTTTCGAAGGGATAAGATTAGAATAGAAGAGTAGATCCACCTTTCTAGTTTGGCTTTGGTGCATGTCTTGTTGTTTGCCTTTTAGTTTGAGGCGTGTGGGTTTGCATGATGTATGTGTCTAAGATGTCTTCTATACCGTGCTCAATTTGCTTTGATTTCATGTCCTCCAGGTTTTTTAGAAACATCTTCTCAACTTTGAAGGCACGAGTGCGTTCATCTCGTGCCTCATACCATACTATTGGGTTGGTTGTTGTTGTTGATAGCGTATAAGTTTGAGTAACTTTCGGATATTTTTACACGATACATAGTAACGCCTAGGAAGGTTAGAAAAATTAAGGCCATACAACTATCCATTTTCGTGGTTCGAATATAAGTTCCGAAGTAATAATGGAAACTGAACGCTAATGCACTTAACCCTGAAAATCTTACCTCTGCACGTGGCCAACTCCACCACCAAGCTTGTAACCGTGAAACCGATCTTTGGAGGTGTTACATTCATTTTGAAGCAAACAAGCAACTTGTCACCCCCAACAAAATTCCAGTCTGGGGTCATTTTCAATATCCACATGGCCCTGTCTTCCAAAGTAATCCCATATGATTAGATAGAACAAGTATACAAGTCATGAACCACACCATTTTGTATGTATGTTGATCCATTTCGTAACACATACACATCCTTCTTTCCACCTCGTTTAATTGAGGGACAAAAATACCCCTCCCTGAAGGTAGTTGATGAGCAGTCCTTATCTAGCAAATGGCCCTAGACAGAGGGAAGTAGGACATCCCTTGTCCCCTCCTAATTACAACCCAACCCAACCCAACCCAACCCAACCAGATGAGCATCTCAGTGCACTAACGCACACCACACACTTAATTCATCTAAAATCCCATCGCCCAGCTATATAAAAACCACAATTGCAAGTCTAACCCACATCATTCAGAGCTAAAGAAGCATACCCAGCAGAAGAGCTCTGTTTGATACGTTCTGACCTCGGAAAGAAAATGGGAGCAGTTCCATCATCCATGAGAAGCTTGAAGATGAGGTCATGGCAGAGGTGCTCGAAGCATATAAGGGAACAGAGGGCGCGGCTTTATCTTATATGGAGGTGTACTGTCATCCTTCTCTGCTGGCAGGACTAGCTAGCTAGGAAGATATATGGCTTAGATAGGGAAGAGATAGATGATTGCCACATTTGGTTAAGCTTTCAAGGCAATCCATCTGGCAAAAGATGTAAAAAATTATGGGGAAAAAAACTCATGTCAAGGTGCTTATGTGATATTCAATGTATAGCTAATGGAAGCACCTTCGTTTTCACCGATCCACAGAATTAGAAGAACGCGAAAACACTAAGAAACTTGGTCGTTACATATTTAATTCCTAAAATCACGCCTGGACTGATCTCCTTTCAATCAATCTATTGATTCTTCCATTTCTTGCTCCTGTTGCGGCTAATGCTATTCCCCTGATAGCATATAATTCGTCCAATTTCCAACCGTTAGAGGATCTGCACTTCCCCAGAATTTTGTTTTTATTAGGAACTCTTCTATCGTCATTTTCTTCTTCCGGTTTTGAATGATTTGTCCTTAAATTTGAACACTTGGCTAGTGTTCTCGAGTTACTGGGCTTTTTGAGCTTGTCAATCCTTGCAATGTTTGAAACATGTTGGATCAATTCAGGGGCCCAACGTTACCCCCAAAAATGTTAATCGAAAATAGGCCAATGGAAGCGGAGCGGTTCTCATCTCCTTTTGGATATGGAGTCGTCATGGAAATTGTCGCCGACTGCCATATTTAAATAAGTAATCATGAAAGGATTGACAATCCCTAAAACATTTTCCCTTCAACTTCAATAAGAATTCATCATACCAGTCTTCTCTCCTTAAATGCATCTTTTGCTTGAAGGTGTTATTGAAGTTGAAGGGAAAACGTTCCCAGTTATTTTGCATCCTTTTATCGTCGTCTTCTTGTTCTTTAGGTAAGAACTTATTCCTTTCGAGATTTTCTTGTCGCATTTTGCTTAGTATTAATCCTTTAATGGGTTATTCTGATATGTTTAATGACTATGTTTCCTCTTCCTCTTCGAGCGAAGAAATGGTCCAACCCGAATTCGTGAAAATAGACGTCTTGGAATCCAAATATCAAAAAGTCGGAATTTTTACCAACAATTATGCTTAGAGGTTTGTAAAATCTGTGTTTCCCCGAAGGTACTATAGTCAATCCGGAGACTTCCCAAGAGGTCACTGTTGGGCCGTGAATTATTCGGATTAGGCCGGCCCATGAACGGTCAAGTAAGGAGGTCCATGGAGGAATGGAGATCTGATCTGACTTGCTCGAAGACTCCGTCCAACGTCCAACGTCCAACAGGCTTGTTGTAACGCCTTCCGGAAATCAAGGAAAAGATCGGATCTTCTAACGGTCATCTCTCACCAGGATCTCAGCCATAAAGAGAATCATGGAGCATTAAACGAAATGAATGATGGAGCATTAAACCAATGGAGGAAATCAAGGGAGCATTAACTACCTAGAGAAGATCAAGAGATTTGTCTTCAACAACTTGGGCATCAAGAAAGGGATTATTCCTAAGATACTTTCTAACTCTATATAAGTCTTGCCTTCTACTTGTAAGGGGGACCACTGACTAGTGCATTTCACTAAGCATTTGGAGCTCTCATTGTAATCCGAAACACGTTTTTTCTAAGCAGAGTTGCGTTCGACCGTTCTGAGCATCCATTCGACATTAGTCATTCGACTCATTCTCATTCGACCCACTGCAAGCCTTTGTAGCTAAGCTTTATTATTACTATTTCGTCTCATCATTTTGATTCTTTGATTTATTTTGAAGTTATAATTTGATTCGTTCGACTAATAGCACCACATCGAAGGCAATTTAGGTTTGATATCTTTTTGCCCAAAACAATTTGGCGCCCACCGTGAGGCCGTTAGCCGATTCGCATTCAGAAACCTCATCAAAAATCATCCAAAATGGTGAACGACATTCCTCCCAGCACGGTCGTCAATGCAACGAAGGTTTCCATCCAAGAACAGATCCGTCAAATGGGGCAAACCCTGTCATCTCTCCAGGAAGAACTAGCCAGCCAGCGTCGGACTAACGAATCGATATGTGCTACTTCTGTTGCTGTAATTAATTGTTTGACTAACGAAAATGAGCTTCTTAAAGCGCAGGTACAATCTGTCGCATCCGCACTGGCTGAAAGCATGCGACCAATCGACCTCGAAAGGATCCGAACTCGATTGGACATGGAGGGTATAGTCGTAACACCAGCGGACGAACGAAATCAAATCCATGCGACCGGTATTCCTGAAACCTCTCATGCCAACCCTATTATGACTAACAATGTTTCTTTTGTCACATCGACCGGTTTCGAAAGGACCCGAGTAAACAATCCACAGGTTACGACGATGCCGAGCATCCAGACACTCGTCTAACAGGCTATCGACGAGCATATGAAGTCTCTCGACGAACGTCTCGCGAAGATCCCGGGCGTTCCCCAACCCATCGAGAAAGAGGCGTTGGACGGCTTCGAAGAATCCCCGTTCGTCGATGATATCGCACGGGTCGAGATCCCAAAGAAGTTCCATCTCCCAAGCATGGCCAGTTACGATGGGACGAGCGATCCAGACGACCATATCTCCCTCTACAAGAAAAGCTCATGACGATTTCCGTCTCCAGGACCAGTCGCGAGGCGATTATGTGTAAAAGCTTCGGCACCTCCCTCGCGGGGCCGGCGCTTACTTGGTTTATGCATCTGCCACAAGGATCGATCGCATCCTTCGCAGAATTAGTCAACGCTTTTAAAATTCAATTCGCTAGTAATTGAAGACTAGAGAAGCAGTCTAGCGACCTATATCGTATTGTCCAAAAGCCTAACAAACCTCTGCGCACTTATCTTAACAGGTACAATAAGGAAAAGGTCGCCATATCCCACTGCGACATCCCTACATCTATTGAAGCCTTCCGACGAGGTCTGGACCGGGGCAGCGAGTTGTATCGGGAATTGACGAGATATCCATGTCGAAGCTTTGAGGATGTCCAAGCCAAGGCGATGGCTCATGTCAGACTAGAAGAAGACGAAGAGCCCACAACAGACGACCAACCAAACTGGAACACGACCCATTGGGAGTCGTCTTACTTTTTAAAACTTATACGTTGCACTTCATTTAGATTCAGTCGATTATACTTATCCAACTGTTTAATAACTTAAGCATCGGAGGGCCGTTGGCCTCACACCCAATGGTCACCCTTTGATCTTTTCTATACTTTTCAAGTATCTTCAACAGGAACATAACAAGAGGCCTCAAGGACGAAACGTAACATTCAAGCCCACAACGGATATCCTTATCACATACAAAACAACGCTTACAATACACATTACACGATCGATCGGTACACGGGAAGTAGAGAAACGACATACTACAAACTACTTACAAGACTTGTCTTGCCCAATGCACTCGTCTTTTCCTACAATACATACAACTCATCCCCGGACATACAAAGCATGCTACATTACAGGTCTACACGACAAACGACAGGTCTACACGGCCAACGTCACACACAATTACAGGTCTACATGACCAACGTCACATGACTTGACCAGGAAGCGACTGACGAGTCCACCTGCAAAACAAAACAAACGACAAACAAGGAGCGGTCTCCTGACCCTTCGTCATCACAAAAAACGCCATCAGTCGTCTTCACAAGATTATTAGATGTACTAAGCTGACTCTCAGCTTGAGCAATACACATGTCGGCCATGTCGCTAGAAAGCTTGTAACGAAGTTGAAAGAAGTTATAAAATCAAACTGTCCCATCACTTGACGCTCTGGCCCAGTTTAATTTTGGGGCAATTGTTGGGCCGTGAATTATTCGGATTGGGCCAATGGAGGAAATCAAGGGAGCATTAACTACCTAGAGAAGATCAAGAGATTTTTCTTCAACAACTTGGGCATCAAGAAAGGGATTATTCCTAAGATACTTTCTAACTCTATATAAGTCTTGCCTTCTACTTGTAAGGGGGACCACTGACTAGTGTATTTCACTAAGCATTTGGAGCTCTCATTGTAATCCGAAACACGTTCTTTCTAAGCAGAGTTGCGTTCGACCGTTCTGAGCATCCATTCGACATTAGTCATTCGACTCATTCTCATTCGACCCACTGCAATCCTTTGTAGCTAAGCTTTATTATTACTATTTCGTCTCATCATTTTGATTCTTTGATTTATTTTGAAGTTATAATTTGATTCGTTCGACTAATAGCACCACATCGAAGGCAATTTAGGTTTGATATCTTTTTGCCCAAAACAGTCACCCATCCTGGTTCTACGTACACATTTAACTTCAGAGTTTTTTATTATCACTTGAACCCTAAAAAGGAAGAGCTCTTATTGACATGGGTAGAACTCTAACCTTATAAAGTGATTACAAATTCAGGGTATTACAATCACCCCCACTTAAACCCTTGACGATCTCGTCAAGCCCAAAGATCACCCTCTGGGTCGAGTGACCGCCATCCAGGCCAAGTCCACTCGTAACCCAAAGTCGGCTCTGATACTATTTGTAAGGCATGAAGCCTACTTCCCAAAAGATCACTCATCTTGGTACTACTTCCGTCCTAGCACGCTTAACTTCAAAGTTCTTTATCTTTACTTGAAACCTGAAAATGAAAATCTATTGTTGAACCCTGAAAAGGATTACAAATTCGGGGTATTCCAAATAAATAATTGAAAATGAGGTTTATTTTTCAGTGTGTCTTCGTCATTTTCAGCGTATAATTAATAATGAGGTTTACTTATCTGTTAGAGTTTTAATATTTACGAATATAGTTTTTTTTATTAGTGTGATTTAAAGCTAATAATAATAATAATTTATTTATTTTGTAATGACATAAAAAAACTAGTGATATTTCTAGAATAAATCCATGCAAGTCAAAAGCGACTATTCTAGTAAGGTAATAACAAGAGATAATAGCAAATTAAAAAATAACTAAAATAAGATATAATCAAATTAAACAACTAGAGAATAATAAGAGATAATACGTATTATATAGGATTAAGTCAATCAAATAAGAATAGTGTAAACTAAGACAATTAAATAGACTTAAGATATATAGAGTATTAAAGATGTAAAAAGAACCGTAACAAGAGCAGTATATACAAAAACAAGTAGACGGTGGCACAAAATTGGAGGGGTGTAGGAGTTTTATAGGAAATTTGGATGTGATTTAGGGCTAAAAAGCGGGCTTCATGTCGCGAGAACCACCGATTTTTAGTCCAATTCCCACCGACCACTTCTAAAATTTGAAAATCCCGGTTGATTTCCTTGAATTTAAGGTTATTTCGATTGGTGTCCAAAAATGAATATTTTTTTTATTGGTGTCCCTCAAGTTTTAGGCTTGTTTGATTCATAACCAAACTTCTTCATATTCTCACCCTCTCTGTTTGATCAAATCCAAGCCTATCGTTGTATTCCTTGCTCTCAGGTAGTAAGATTCAACTCCTAATGTAACACCACTAAATTACTTTAGAAATATTACCTCTAGTGACCTTGAATCACATATCCAAGATCACCCAAGATTTTACAGTATTGATCGCAAATATATAAAATAACACGAATAATTATAATTAAATCCAAAATTGTCTTACAAGCGACGTTGCTAAAGATGGCAACTTCATGGTGTATCAAAAGTAACAACGGAAGATTATAAAACAACAAACTCCAAAAACAGGATCTCAACCTTATTCTAAAAACAAATTTCAAACACCAAAAGAAACACAACTGCCTTCAACGTCATATTCCTGTGTCTTCAACTTTGGAAGCTTTACTTGATGTGCCGTATAGGACGGATGAGACAAGCCAACCATGAAAAGAAAGAGAAATGTTGGTTAGTCTAATGAAAGACTAAACAAATGAAAGACTAAACAAAGGCTCAAATGGAATGGTTCTATGTGATTTTATCTAGTTACTATCATTGTCTCTCGAATAATAGTTGGTAGACAATACATAACTCGAATACTCTCACTGAAACAAAAGAAAGAGATATGCACCAAGAGAAGACTCCGAAAAATTGAGTCTTATAGGAATTATGAATGTTTGTTTGGTAACATTATATTTATCACACAAAGTCTTAAAAACGACTACTTGAATATTTGGGTCATCGACCAACCTCACCGCATAATGTGAATCTAGATTGGAAAGGGGGCTTACTTTAAACAAGAGTCCGGGCAAGTTTCACGTTATACTTCTCGCCCGAAGGTATATTAATTATGTGCAAAACGATACTTATCTTATATAATTCCAAAACGTGCATTAATGTTAAGGCTTTTAATTCCACAACCAATCTCGATACGAGATATAGAATGGGACGAATTCCGAATATTGACACTAGCTAACTGCACCACTACTTATATTCGAATAAGGGTAGGTCATGACCAAAAAGTATTAGGGCAATAATCCTCCTAATACCAAGTTATAAAGAAATAACTAAACCTCGCAAGATAATTATCGTTCCTACGAATACTCGTGCTAACTAAGCATATAAATCCACACTAAAGTTCATCTAGCACCCTACAATAATATATATATATATATACATATGAGGGTCATTGCTAACAAATATACAACCTAATAAATAAGGTTCATTTACACACCAAATTAACACACAAGTTATAAAACACAAAATTAAGAATATTGATCTAAACTTAATTAAGACAATAGATTAACTGTCAATTAAGAAAAATATGAAATAAATTGCAAGAGCAAACCGTCACTTGCCTTGAATCATAAAGAAGATGAACGGTATAACGGGAAAAGTTGCTTCCGAGTAGCAAATTGACTCTCTTCTTTATCTCCGTTCCCAAAACGATTCCGAGATTTACCCAAATCACAATAAATAAATAAATTATAAATAGATAATTTATTCAATAATGATATTTAAGGATACAAGTCTCGATTTTTAATTGAATTTATTTAACTCTAAATAAATCAATTTCAAGGCTTTTCGATATAACGATTATTTATACTATACTAAAAATCAATTAGTTATATATTCTAAATAATCATATCATAAATAAATTGATCCAATAATTTATGTATAACCCTAATAATTTCTCACCCAACATATTATCTAGATGAAGTGTTACAATTTAATAATTCATAAAGCAAGATAAGACCTCAAAAATTATAATTAATTTTATTTAAATACAAATAAAATTAATTTAGCCAAACATAATTTTTAATTAATCCAAATTAATATAATTAACCAAGATTAATCAGAAAAAAAATCAAAAATCAAAAATCTCATTCGGCCGAACTAGTTATCGGAAATTCGAATGGACACTCATCGGAAAACGGGGAAATTCGCCTTCGTTGGACCACCACCGGGGCTGGGGTTAGAAGGCTTTTAAAGAGGACTTCTTGGTGGATCTAGGGATGGCACCAATTGCAAAAACAAAGTAAGGAAGAGGACGAAATTCCTTGTTGAACAGCCGCGGATTACGTCTAGGGTTTGTGAGCTTTGGAGGTGAAATTGGATAAATCTAATCTACGAGTGAAGGAGTATTTAGAGGGCCTCAATAGATCTCTTAAAACCCTACAGATTGATATAAAATTTTGCCCAAAACAATCCCGAATCAGATCTCAATTTCCATAGAAATCAAAAACGCATTTGGGTATATTTTGTTCCCTTTTCGGGTGAAATTCGATTTTGTTTGGGGATGAATCTACCCAATTCTAGTGTGTATGTGCAAGATATAGTGTTACCTAAATTGCTTAATGGTTAAATTTTCCAAAACGCAAGGATTTTGTACCCAAAATCCTCCTTGGAAGGAAACTTACCATGTTTGAAGCTAGAGGTTGAAGACAACCTCCAACTTTTGGGTAATTACACATTTTTGCCCAATTTTATAAAGTTGTGGCAAAAGTGACCTTAATTCACTTTTAAAAAATTCCAATAATTATCCAAACTTATTTATTTTATTATACTAAGCTTATATAATTATTTTAACCCAAAATTAATATGTAGGAAAATTAATTTAGGTTTAAATAAAGTTTAAGTCACATCTTCCTACAAAATTAACCATATTTAAATCTTGATTAACACTTTGTTAATCTTAATTTAAATAATCTAGATTAAAATTGATAAGTTTATTTAAATTTAAATTAACACGATGTTAGAATAAATTTAAATAACCCATAACTTAAAGTTGTAACAACTTAAGTTAAGAATCTCTAATCTTATTTCTTTTTTGGAATAATGAAATAAATGCCAAAATTCCTCTATTAGAAATAGAGTTTGGAATTACATAAATACCCTTTATTATAAATGAGGGATATTACACCTAAAACATTCAAATCAATGCTCGAACCATCTCTATTTGAATTCCTAAAGTTGAAAATGGGTTATTGTTTCAAAAATTCAAATGAAAATGGTTCGGGTATGAATTTGGTTGTTTTAGGAGTCATATCCTACTAATGAGTGTGAGGAATACAATGATGAATTTGAATTTATTTAATTTGAACCGAAAGGGTATGAATATGGAAAAAAATACTTGGTTACAAAGCAAACATACCCAAAACCTTAGGGATACCCACCAGGAAAAATTATCTTAGAATATTAATCGGAGTATCACTAAACTTAGGAACACCAACCGGAATTTCCCATATTTATTTGACTACATTTTAATTTTTTAAAGATTACTATTTGTGATTTTGTTTTGGGTATTTTAGGACATGGTGTCAACTATCAAGGTTTAAGGATTAATTTCCATAAGAGTAGCTTTCAAGTTTCTACTAATGTTCCTAAACAACAAGCAATTTCTTTATCCAATGTCCTTAACATTCAACTTACTACTATTATGGGAAAAATATTTAGGTGTCCCTATTATTATAGATCATGTCAATAATGAAGTTTTTTGTTGACTATGTTTTATCTCTCAAAATGCAATTGTCAAAATTGAAAGCTGACTCTTTATCCCAAGTTGGGAGAACAATCTTATTCAATCTAACCTCCTTTCAAAAGTTAATTACTTGATGTAAAGTTTTTTACTTTCAAAAGGTAGTTGTGAGGCAATAGATAAATTATATAAGGACTTCTTCTGGAATATAGGTTCTCCTTATTTCCACCCGCTTGGGACAAGATTTGTTCTCCTATTTGTGCGGGTGGATTAAACGTTAGAAAAGCTAAAACAAATGATATCACCCTTCAAATGAAATTACTTTGAATACTTTTAGTTGAACCTAATAATCTCTGGGTTCATCTTATCTATGATAAATACTTAGGCTCTTCACAACTTCTTGATCACAAGAAATCAATAAAACATTCTTGGCAATTTGGTAGATTGTTAAACTTGATTAATAGCTTCAAAAAAGGGCTATTTTGGCAATTAGGTACTGGTCAAAGTATATAATTTTGGACAAATAACTAGATTGATAATCTAAATCTTTTCCCTTACTCTAATGGATGTGATCTTACTACTATGGTTTCTGAATTCATTTCCTCCAATCAACATTGGGCATACTCCAAACTTAGTCAAGTTTTGCATCTGTATATTGTTTCAAATATTCTGTCTATTTGTATCCCTAATACTGATATCCAAGATAAATTAATATGGACACCTTCGTCTGATGGAAACTGTAATGAGAAATCTACAACACGGTTTAATTTCTGCAATATCAACTCATACTAATAGTACTTTTTCTTGGCTTTGGAAACTAAAATTACTTCCTAAAGTTCAAATAAAGCTGGTAAATATATAAAAAATGGGTTTGAAGAATTTAACAAAAAATACTTAACCACGAAGGTGATTAAGTGTAAAACAAAATTGAAGAAAAGACAAAAAGAAAAGAAACTATCCAAGATGCCAAAGATCTGATTGTAGCATAGCATCATCAAAATCCTGGGACATATCCCAACTCAAACCCATCCAACTCGCCAGTAATCTCACAAGCGCTCATGTCGTCAAGTCTCCATTGGGTTAAGTTTAGCAAAAAAAATCTGCATGAGCTGCACATATGATCATCTTTCCCTAGCCATTCCAATAGCCAACCGTGAAACAAAACTTGAAATACAAAAACTCTCCACATCACTTAGGCTGGAGCAGGGAAAAGGGGGGAAGGGATCATTGTAACAATCAGGCAAGACAATAGACTAAGAAATACATGAAGGAAAAAGCAATGCCAAAAGATCTTCTTGTTTCCTTTGTGGATCAGCAACGTAAGAATCAGCATGATCATCCAGCCCATGTGAAATCCTCATAATAGTACGATAGTCATGTAGCGTAGTAGGCCAAGAAGTATTGTGATTCTCACTTTGAATAGCTCTCATCTAACTCCAATCTCCCTAAATTAGCTAGGCATGGTTAGGTGACCATACTAGCTTTCATCCTCACAAGATGTCCCCTCAGATTTGTGGCACTCAACCTCACCACTCCTTCAATCTCCCTCCGTTAGCTAGGGATGGTTGATGACCATTCTAGCTTTCTACATCACAAGATGTTCCTTCAGATTTGTGGCACTCAACCTCACTACTCCTTTAATCTCCCTATCCAGCAATCCAAAGAATGGTGTCAACCTGCACAAACATCAAACATGAGAAAATCCCTAAGCTCTACGTACACTCCTAAAATTGAGATGTGGCTCATCCTCGCATCTCCAAAAAACTCCATCAGTTAGCTAGAAGGAGCCGAGGGCTCCTCTAACTTTCCCGCTCACAATATGGCACTCTCATATTTTTTGGATTTTACCTCTCTGTTCACCATCAACTCCCTCAGTTAGCAATTTATAGTCAGGAAACCGTAAAGAGCTATCGCCTCACAAGATGTCACCCTCATAAAATGTCCCAGCTATCCACAAAACGGTGACAACCTACATAAATATCAAACATTAGAAAATCCCTAAATTCTACACTCAAGAAATTTAGATGTGGCTCATCCTCTCAACTCCAAGATCTCCCTCCGTTAGCTAGGAGGAGTCAGGGGCTCCTCTAACTTTCTCGCTCACAAGATGGCTCCCTCTTCCTAGGTCTTGTCATAAACCGTCAATCTAGGCCCCTGACTTGGCGAGCATACGGAGATGAACAACATTGTGGATATAGGCACTATAACACTCCACACTCAGTGTAATTGCATCATAGATCACCTTATTTCTATGCCTCCAAGTGTGGTATACTAAAGCAGAAATAATTATGAGGTGATTTTGAATTTTCATTGTCTCATGCCCCCTCGAGTTAGCAAGCAGGGCGAGCCACTCAGAAATGGAATCATTCCTCCATAAGATGCGATTGATGGAAAACTCCCTCTCACTAACATGGGCAACAAATTTGCACTGGAACCAAAGATGGCTCTCTGTCTCAGGCATCTCTTGGCATATGGGGCAAGTATCAGTACTAGCGATGCCCCGACTAGCAAGCCTTCCCCTGGTAGGAAGTCTCTCATGCAAGGCTAGCCAGACTGTAAAACTCCATTTCATGCACTGCTTCTCCTTCCAAATCAACTCTCCCCAAGGGAACTCTGAAACATGGTCCTTAAAAGCATCGTACAGGGAGGCGCAATCCAGCTTCCCTGATGTAGTGGTGAACATGGAAACATTAACAGAGAGTCTAGAATAGGGAAGTCCATAGGGGACACACTAAGGGACCGAAAGTACCAAATCCCTAACTGTCATTACCCCTTTCCAGATACATGAATCCTTTTTCTTGGTGTTGTAGCTCCAGAAGTCGCTCTGCTTCAGAATGTTCTGTTGAGCCATCTCGTTCAGAGGTTCACACGACCCATATGGATATTCGCTCCAACTTTAAAAATGAGAGTCTTGTTCTAGGAATAAATTTCTTTGAATTTAATACCTCTTTCAACAAAGGGTTTGGTTACGTGCTCCCATGCAACAAAACTTCTATTGCATGTCACTAATCCAGCAGACCTCCTTCAGCAGAGGTTCACACTTCTTGAAGTTCAACATTTCTTATGGAAATCGTGTATGGATTGTCTTCTGACTATTGAACGTATAAATAGATTTTACAATTGTGTGCACCTCAATATAATCTTTGCAATGAAATGGGTGGAGATACAAACCATCTTTTTTTCAAATGCAATTTTTCTACTGAAATGTTTAATCAGGTATGCTAGAAACATAGAATTTCCTATTCTAAGCCCAATACATGATTTTCATGAAAACTTGGAACTCTTCCATAACAATAACTCTAATTTGGATCTTGCCTATTTTCTTTGATAGAGTATTTGGAAACACATAAATAATGCTCTTTCCAGAACCTCCTCTTCAGCAACAAATACATCACCTGCCAATTATGCCATCATGCATTTTAATGAGTGGAAATCTATTGCATTGGATAAGCCTTCCCATAAACGGAAACTCTGACGGCCGAAACCACTGATTTGGAAGAAACCTCATTCCAACTACTTTAAATTAAATTTTGATAGATCCAAAAAATATAATCTCACATTGGCTTTATTATTAGGGATAATCAGTCAAATAGTATACATAATGATAGAAAACAAATTCATGTTACTTCTAGTTTACAAACAAAGGCTTAGGCCTTATTTGAATGTATTTTCCAAACTTTACGTTTAAAAATTAAACATATTATTATGGAAGGTGATAATTTAATCGTTATTAAGTATGTCATTATGGTTTGGACAATTTTATGGAAGATCAGAACTATAATTATTGACATTATTTCTCTATTTAATTACTTTGATTCTTTGAGAGTTTGTTTAATTACTTCGATTCTTTGAGAGTTTTTTTACCTGTAACACACCATCATATTTTGTCGCTTTAAATAACATATTACATGGTTATCTCCATGAGGGGATATATTGCTTCTTCTTTTTGTCGAAGGCATGAGTGGATTGCTAGTACGTTGTTTAGTAGAGATATTGTTGAGCAAAGGAGGGAATCTTCGACCGTCCGTTGTCGCCGTCGGTTCCCCAGAGCTGATCAGATCTTTCCGTCACATACTCTACCTTACAGCCTCTTGCAAAGATGGATCTTGTTGCTGTAGGAGGGATCTTTCAATACCGGACATTCCATTTCATTAAGACTACTGATGGAGTTACACAGGTTTCTTTGACATTCATGTTATGAAGAAATTGCTTTAGAAGCAGGAATTAATGAAATGGCCGTTGTCTTGTACAAGCATTGGCCTGAATGCTGCTGCGCAATGGCCGTTGTCATGCACAAGCACTCCTCTTACCCACCACCACCAGCTCAAGTGTTGCCCAAACAGGAGGAAACGTATTGACTTGTCTAGAAGCTGTGAGAGAAAAGATCCCACTTGCACAACTCTTACCATTTTATTGACAAATTAAATGAAACAAATGAATATATAGGCAAATGCCTTTCCTGGGTAGCCGTAGGGACAAAACAAACTAAGAATTCATGCAGCTCTCTTTAATTTATGGCCGCCTGAATTTCCTCCAGACTTCTGCCCTTTGTTTCAGGTACCATCTTGATTATGAAAAGAGCTGCCAATGCGTTAACTACAGCAAAGAGGAGAAAGGTACCTAGCACGCAACCAAATCAGCAAGGTTAAGTTAGCACTTGTACGTAGTGGTTATTGTCCGTTAATTTCTGTTTTCATGGTAAAGTACTATACCATAGGAACTCCAACTCATTAAGAAGCTGAATGTGTAGGAAATTGTCCATGAACAAAACCAGTTAACAAGTGTTGCTAGACTTCCGGCTTGTCCTTTGACATTTATGGGAAATATCTACATGCGCACCAAAATCGATCATTCGGTGTAAGACTAAAAAGTGATGGCCTAGCTGAATATTGGTTTCTTAGATCTTACCTCAGACATTACAACCCATGCAACTGCTCCCATGCCAGTTGAAAAGGCTGCTATGTATACCTGAAATGGTCAGAAACGCGTAAAGTGATCTACTACTGTAAAAGGAAATACTAATGCAGTCACTTATATTCAATTCATACCAATAAACCAGTCAAAGCAAGTACGGGCGCTGCATTCACCAATAGATCATGACCCTGGTTGACAAAAGAGGCTCATTACAGACTACAATAATTGTGGAAATCCAACATGGAGCAAGGGTTGCTGCACTTGCCATTGAAGATTATAGTCTACATCTACCTTCTGGCTTAGTTTTAGAACTTTATAATTGTTATTTTGTTCCTTCTATTACTAAGAATTTGATTTTAATTTTAGTTTTGAACCTTGAGGGTTATGATTTTGTCATTAAGGATTGTTTTTTCATTTATAAGAATGACATTTTCTATGCTCGAGCCCATATGAGTAGTAGTGGACTATACTTACTGGATCTCAAATCTGAAATTTATAACATTGATACAAAAAGGCAAAAGTCGAATGATATAAGTGAAGCCCATCTATGTCATTGTCGCTTGGGTCACATTAGCATCAAACGCATGAAGGAACTCCAAACAGTTGGTAGCCTAAAGTCATTTGATTTAGAATCATTTGAAACATGTGAGTCATGTCTGATGGGCAAGATGACAAGGTCACCTTTCACTGGTACAAGTGAGAGGACTACTGAGCTCTTAGCTCTCATACATACCGATGTGTGTGGACCTATGAGTACATAAGCTAGGAGATGCTATCGATACATCATTACATTTACTGATGTTTTTAGTAAATATGGGTATATCTACTTAATGAAGCATAAATCTTAGTCCTTTGAAAAGTTCAAAGAATTCCAGAATGAAGTTGAGACACAGACTGGCAAGACAAAGATAAAGGCACTCCGATCAGATCGAGGGGGCGAATATCTGAGCCAAGAATTCGACCATCACTTGAGAAGTTGTGGCATTTTGACACAACTAACTCCACTAGGCACGCCACAGTTGAATGGTTTATCTGAGAGGAGAAAAAGGACATTGTTAGACATGGTCCGCTCAATGATGAGTTTTGCTGATCTTCCTACATCCTTTTGGGGATATGCCCTCACCACTGCTGCGTTCAAATTAAACAGGACTCTGTCACGATCAGTTGACAAGACACCACATGAGATATGGTATGGAAAAGTTCCTAGCTTGTCATTTCTGAAGGTCTGGGGATGCGAGGCTTATGTAAAGCGTTTATTATCTGATAAGCTATCATCCAAATCAGACAAATGCTTCTTTATAGGTTATCCCAAAGAAAACAAGGGGATATTATTTCTACAATCCCGCTGAGAACAAAGTGTTTGTTGCTCGGGATAGTGTCTTTTTGGAAAAAGATTTCTTTTCCAAGAAGCCAAGTGGGAGAAATGTTCAGCATTGGCATGAATGCTGCTGCGCATGGCCGTTGTCATGCACAAGCACTGGTTTGAATGCTGCTGCGCATGGCCGTTGTCATGCACAAGCACTGGTTTGAATGTTGTTTTTGTCCTCTTACCCACCACCAGCAGCTCAAGCGTTGCCCAAACAGGAGGAAACGTATTGACTTGTCTAGAAGCTGGGAGAGAAAAGATCCCACTTGCGCAACTCTTACCATTTTATTGACAAATTAAATGAAACAAATGAATATATAGGCAAATGCCTTTCCTGGGTAGCCGTAGGGACAAAACAAACTAAGAATTCATGCAGCTCTCTTTAATTTATGGCCGCCTGAATTTCCTCCAGACTTCTGCCCTTTGTTTCAGGTACCATCTTGATTATGAAAAGAGCTGCCAATGCGTTAACTGCAACAAAGAGGAGAAAGGTACCTAGCATGCAACCAAATCAGCAAGGTTAAGTTAGCACTTGTACGTAGTGGTTATTGTCCGTTAATTTCTGTTTTCATGGTAAAGTACTATACCATAGGAACTCCAACTCATTAAGAAGCTGAATGTGTAGGAAACTGTCCATGAACAAAACCAGTTAACAAGTGTTGCTAGACTTCCGGCTTGTCCTTTGACATTTATGGGAAATATCTGCATGCGCACCAAAATCGATCATTCGGTGTAAGACTAAAAAGTGATGGCCTAGCTGAATATTGGTTTCTTAGATCTTACCTCAGACATTACAACCCATGGAACTGCTCCCATGCCAGTTGAAAAGGCTGCTATGTATACCTGAAACGGTCAGAAACGCGTAAAGTGATCTACTACTGTAAAAGGCAATACTAATGCAGTCACTTATATTCAATTCGTACCAATAAACCAGTCAAAGCAAGTACGGGCGCTGCATTCACCAATAGATCATGACCCTGGTTGACAAAAGAGGCTCATTACAGACTACAGTAGTTGTGGAAATCCAACATGGACAATCTTATAGTGCTTCGATGATAATAAGTACCTTGAGATAAAAAGCGAGGGCGGCTAGAAGTGAACCAATCATGAGTCCTGTTGCAGAGACCTGAACCAAACAAATTAGAGGCCCTTAATGTATCCATTTGGGATTGTTATAGATGAATGGCGAATCAGGATGTATGCTAGAATTTACTAGTATGAGAGGCTTGTGTCCTGCTTTATCCATCAGTGTTGCCCCAATGGCAGTGACCACAACCTGCAAAACCCAGAGCCCAAAAGTATCAGATTAATGTCAACTTGTCTTGCAGAGTGAGAGCAGGGCCGGCCTTTTGGGTAGTTTAGGTAGGGCGACCGCCTAGGGCCTAAGGTCGGGAAGGGTCCAAATCCAATATCTAGTAATACAATATGTGGCCTATTTCTCTCGTTTCTCAATTTTATTAAGCCCTTGTTATATTCATTAAGCCCTTGTTATTTCTTTTTTGACAAAATAAAAAACTCTAACTTTTTCATTTTTATCTTATAAAATATATATAACATTTTTTCTTTAATATGTGGCCTATTTCTCTCGTTTCTCAATTTTATTTCATTTGATATGTGAGCCAATTCCTTTTCAATTTGGATTTGGTTTTTATTTTTATTTTTTCTTTATATTCTTTGTGAGGTTTATTTTTCATTTTGAATATAAATAATTTTTTATTTAAATGTTGTTAATCAATCTTTCTTTCTTATATTAATTGTCTATCATAAAATCTCATTCTTCTAAGAAGATCAAATTTGTAATTTGGACATAAGAAGTGGTTTGATTCTATCTTTATTTACTTTATATAATTATCACATATAATACTTTCTTATTATTTTTTATTTCTTTCTTAAATTTTAAATAAAAAAGTAATTTATAAATACTAGCGTCTTAATTTTTATTTCGCCCTAGGACCCACTAAATGTTTGGACCGGCACTGAGTGAGAACCCAAAAGTACCTGAATAAAAGCATATGTTACGCTCCCAACCGCCGAAGAAACTCCTGGTTCACGGAAGTTGTGCTTGTCAGAAGATTTAATTACTAGATTATTTGAATATAAGCAAGGAATTCTGACTATTATGAACGTCATGATACCTGCAGATTCAAAAGTGTCACTGATGTAGAAACAGACACCATTGATTCCACCCAGCTGTTGGCAGATCATAAGCCCAATTCCTATCTAGCTCATGAATGAGGCGTTCAGGAATGCGTTACCATAGAGATTAGAGATAGAGATGTCAAACAAAATTTGGGGAACAATTTGAGTGTATTACAGTGAGTGATCGTAGGTATCTTCTCTGAAATAGATCAAGAAATTTGGCTTTTGGAAGCTGCTCTAGTTGGTGTATGTAATCCTGTCAGGCCAATACTCACATTAGTTGATAACCTCAAATGCTTTCCAGTGTTTTTGATTGTTTCATATATATTGTGCATTGTTTAAATTCTACTTGGATTTCGTCTGCTTCTGCGGTTATATCAACATGTTTTCCCCGAAGTGTTTGCAATGCAGTATGGAACTCCTTTTCATATCCTCTTTTTGCCTGCATTTTGAACAAGAGTGATTTCCTTTCACGTTACAGGTTTTTTTCTTCTTCTTCTTCTTCTTCTTCTTCTTCTTCAAAAAATGAACATAAAGGGAAGATTTTCTAGTAATTGTGTATGCTATTACCAGCCACCTTGGAGATTCTGGGACAAGGTAGAGACCGATAAAGAGAATAGCACACGGGATTAGCCCTGCATATATTGCTATGTAAGTACTTTGTTTTTACCAATTATTCCATCATGTAACTGAATTTAAGTTCCTGCGCGCCAAAGGAGACATTATATATCAAACAGTTTTTGGTACCTGTTAAAGCCAAAACCCTCCATGTCAACACTAACCCGAGTACAAATGACACGGACACTCCTGTAACAATCAAGAGCTGCATAGTTGAAAGGCACATAGATCGATCAATATTTAATTTGCACCAACATATATATATGTTATGTGTGTATATATATATTGAAATTGATTTACCTGATTCAGAGTGGTGAGAGTCCCTCGAAGACTCACAGGCGCTATTTCAGCAATGTAGATGGGTATCTATATATTAATATGTTTAGAATCTAAAGTAAGATATCTGTTTACTGAAATTATATGCAGGATAACAATTTGATAGCATACAAGCCAAGCATTGGAGTTTCTAGTAACCTAACTTACCACATAGGAGAAGGCTCCCATTCCATACCCACCCGCCAGCCTTCCTATATCCAAAGGCAACGCCCCCTACATTGAACAAGACCAAAGGATGGACTGAAAACTTGTTACTGATTTGACTCTTATGAGGATTGAATTTGGGGGAGGAGAGTGGTTGTACCTGAGCAAAGTATATAGCAAGCCACGCAGCAGCACACACAACACTGAATACTCTCATTGCCTGCAGCACAATTTACTCATTATATATATATATATATATATATACACTACGGCAGTCCCTTCCCCCCTCCTCCATGTATCTGCTTACCCATTTCCGTCCGATTCCATCAGCGATGGGCCCACTCGTAATAGCTCCAATCATTGCTCCAAATGATAGAATAGACCCAAATAGAGCATACTGCATGCATGCTCATACAATTTTCATCTTAGAATCAAACTCTTCACGTTTTTAGCAGATTCATTTCTATAACAAGTTTAATCATTTCAGCTAGGATGATTATACCCTTTATTATTATGATGCTCACTGAGAAAGCATACCAAAACTTTCAAGGATGTAATAAGAGCTTTGTTTATCTTATAAGTGCTTTGTTTTACTCATAGCCAACAAGTTGTCTTGTTTGCAGATCCTATTATACTCAGCTCATGCAATCTGCTACCGTTTGTAAGATATTCAGCCTTAGTTATAGACATTCTGTATCTAACTACTTACTAATGTTGCATTTAACCTTACATCCTCGTACGACAACCAAGAAAGCATTCCGATGTGGAATGAAAAGAGATGTTTATATATAACATACCTCTGCTGTGGTTAGGCTAAGGTCTTTAGTGATAGCAGACTGAGTGGGAGATGAGTATCCAATCTGAGACAGGGATTCAGCAACCATTTTAAAAAACCCAAACGAAGAAACTTAATTTGTTTTTTGTTATCAAGATCAGTGTTCTTATTTCTTACCCAAGCTCCGAACTCATACGAACCACACACCGCGATCAAGGTGCTAAAATACACCATCCATGGATGTCGGCTTCTCTCGTTGCAGGGCGCAAGTCCATCATTGTTGTGCAAGAGAGGAGCTGTGCTGCCTCTTCACGGCCATTGCTTGTTTCTAAGTCCCCCATAGCCATTGTTTTTCAGTGGTTACTCACTCTGGATTGTCATTCATGGCATCGCAGGTACAATAACCACTTAAAAGGATATGAAGTTCCTAGAAAGGGTACTTCCAGGACAGCTCTGCACTACGAGGCACGTTGCAATGTTATTGGCCTGCCCATTGATTTGAGATTTATTTGCCATGTGGCCGGGTTGTATTTAGTTGGGTTTGTGGACAGACTGGAGATCCGATCTTCTGAGGCGAAATTGCTGGCCAGCTTTTGTCTTTATCTACATTCATTAACTATCAAATGAGCTTCATTTTGCATAATTAATTTGTATACGTCAGAGGAGAGAGGATGTTTCGTAGTTTTTGTATATTTTTACTCACCAAATCCTGTAACTTATTGGTTCATAATAGCTGTAAAATGTCACCCTGCGTACTTACAAATGAAGTTATATTTGTTTCATTGTTGAAGGGAAAAATTTGCACTCCTTACTAAAACACTAAAACAGAAGATCAGACTCATCTACTAAAATGAGACACATTAAGACTTAAAAAGGGAAGATATTTAATAACCTATACCGATCCTAAATCCTAGGAAGAGATAATTCAGTTAGCAGCCTCCAATGAAAGAGAGAGCTTTGAGTATGAGTTTTTATTGTAAACAAAAGAGAAAATCAATTAGAAAAATAGACCGTTCAAATTAGCCCAATTGGTGATATGATGGGTATTCCACTGCCCTCATATCAAAGGGTCGGGGGTTCGATTCCCCCCTCCAACATCCTGGGAGATTAACAGGCGCAAGCCTCCCTCCAGGTTGGGGTGCCGGGGCTGCAGCCCTGCTCTGTGATCAGGGCGCCAGCGGTCAGACCGTCGATTGATGTGATCCGAGCCCACCTGGGTCCGCCTTCCCATGGTCTGCCTCGATCGGCGGTCTGACCCAGCGGCCCAGCCCACGGTCTGCCTCAATCGACGGTCTGACCGCTGGCGCCCTGATCACAGAGCAGGGCTGCAGCCCCTGCACCCCAACCTGGAGGGAGGCTTGCGCCTGTTAATCTCCCAGGATGTTGGAGGGGGGAATCGAACCCCCGACCCTTTGATATAAGAGCAGTAGAATACCCATCATATCACCAATTGAGCTGCAGCAGGAAGCTAGAAGGTTGTGATTTTTCCTTGTATACTATTTGGTATTAGGGTTTTCCACTCTAAATTGTTCGTGTTATATTCGTTTTTCGAATTCATAAAAGATCGATCGTCGTCGCAATCAACGAATATTGATAGTGCAGATTTATGCCGCCATCACAATTGTATGGATTCAAAATTCCAGAACTCACGAGCCGATGTTAGTTGTTTTATATTATGTAAAATGTGTCGGCTCGCTATTATCTATTAATTAATTGTCCAAAGACGTAGCCAGTTTAATAATACATGTCATTTTGGTGTCGAATTACATGTCATTTTGGTTTTCTACACGACTATCAAAAAATCAATTATTACTACAACCTCTTTCTAAAATATTTGATTTATTAAATACCCACTTCATTTGTAACCAAAGAATAAAGAAAATTTACTTAAAAATATAATATATGTAATTTTTCAATAATAAACCTCGTAACTCACGAATAAATCATTATCTGAAATTTTAAAATAACAAATATTTATTAACAAAATTTAAAGGCTAAAACGACATTCTTTTTGGAAAGGAGGGAGAATTATTGAAGATATCGGATCTCGCACCTGAACAATTGTCAGAATCCTATGCCCTATTCATATACCACATGGCATGGTTTAGTTCTACTTACAAAACTATGAACAAAATATTATTATTCCCTAAGTGAATAGAATTACCCAGGCAACTAGAAAGAGATTTTTTAACCAGAAAGATCTATATATCTAAATGTATGGAAATGTTCGGGTGAGAAAGGTTTCTTAGTTGAGAGTTGTGAATACATCTTGTTTGTTCACGCGCATGCGTGTAATATCGACAGTAATTTGTATGTGCATCACAATATATAGTTGTTGTAAATCATTTTAGTACTAAAAAATACAAAATTTGATAGTAGTTGCACGCTTGTTTTGGTGTTTTCCAAACTCTCAAATTCTATATCAATGATCATGTAATGTTCATATATTCCATAAGACACAAAATGGTAAATTTTGATATAAAATTATATCTAAAATAAGTAAAAAATAGTTTTTTTCTTGGATGCACACATATTGTGTATTTCTTTTGTTTATATTCATACTTATGTATTTGTGCACAACCGTTGTGCATAGACTTCCGATGCACGTGTAGGCATAAAAGTTGATGTGATCACGACCACCATAATTTCTCAAGAGGACCAAGAGCTTGTTTCCAAGAAAGAGTTCGAGAGTTGGATGAAGACAAAGGCGTATGATTTGATCCTCTGAAACTTGCTCAATATTTTGGCTAGTTCAAGAGCTACAAAGTCCAGTGGAGGCCCATGAGTAGTCGTTGGAAAGCTAAGAGAAAGGGTTACGACTTTCATGACAAACGATTTCATGCAATCATCTCAGAATATACCAGGAATGTCCGGTCTTTACGGCAATCCAGCTCTAGCCCAAAATTGTCTCACCTAATTCAAAGACGAGGATGGATCCCATGAGGATTCCATAAACATATCCTTTTTAGAGGAGCTAGAACCAAAAGAAAGGAAGGAGGAGTTTATGGAATGATCATCATTTTCCTTTATACTTTCAAGCCCTCAACTTTGTATCACCATTCCAAATTGGTCAATACTAAAGCCTCTTGAAGCTCCAATTGTGGTTCCTAGCTTCTTGAACATGATGGCTACTCCATGGCATGATGCCATATCGAACCCTCCTTTTCAAATTTTATTTGGGGATCATAAAAAGGAGGATGCCCTATGGAAGCTTCATCTTTGGGAAGTTTTACTTGTCTCTACTTTGCAATTCCTTCCCTTTGTTTGATAATGATTATATATCAAGGGGTAGAGATTCTCAAGTGCTAAAATCAATTTTTGCATGTAGAACTAGATATTGATGTGTGCATCATAGTTCTCAGTCTCAATTTTTGTTGCATGAGATATATTTAGTTCATTGCATTACTTTTGTAAATAAGTATGTCATGTGCATCACATGCACCATCATTAGATACATACTTAGGAAGAATTTGGGAAACAACTATGATTGGACATACATTCATGGTCGGACATCATATAGATATAAGAAGGTTTGCTCTAACATTTCCTTCTTTCTTTCAGTGTTTTCTGGTGTTGTACTTCTATAATTTACTTCGTGTAGGTTCATGCATTCTAGAGTTCTCTCTAGAAGTGCACTCAGATTCGAGGATGAATCTTAAGCTTAATGATAGGATATTAGTTCATCTATTTTATTAAAGTGATATAGAGGGGTGTGTGACTCGTCACTTTGGGTTATCTATGGTAGCAAGGTATCGTAAGCTTAATGAGAGGATATTTACCTTGGTGAATATCTATCTACATAAAATATTATATCTTTAAGCTAGGTTGTGTGTAACGCCTATATAAGGGGAGAGATTCCACTTAGTTTAGGTTGTTGAGCAAGTTGGCGACCAAACCAATTTAGGTGATCATGTGAAGGAGAGTCCAATCATCTTTGTCTTTGACAATGAGGTTTGTTCAATGGTGAAAGAGATCTAATCTATGTGTGACGTCTAATATTAGAGTTTCGACCGTCGTTGTAATCAATTAAAAAATCAATACGATAAGTATACTCGTTTTAATTCCTCTTAAATGAGAAGCTTTAGAGTAGTAATTTTTCTTTGATTAATTATTTTGTTTATTTAGGGTTTTCATTCTAAGTACTTGTGTTATTGTCACATACTTTCTACTTAATATTTCCGTTGCATACTCTCTAAAGATCTATAACCTCCATAAATTGAACACTAATGATCTAATGATTGGTATCAAAGCCTTGCTCTAGGTAGAGTTGGCCCCGGTTCAGGTTCAACCCAGTTTCTCGCCGGTTTTATATCGGTTTCGGATCGGAACCCGGTTCAAAAAAAAAAAAAAAAAGTCAGAAAAGTATAAATATTTTTTAATTTATTTTGAAATTATATTAAAAAATAGACATTAAATCAAACATTAACCTAGTTGTTATAATATTTTATGCGTTTATAAACCAACTAGTTACCATAAACCAAGTTGGGGTTCACCTTTCATAAAATGAATCATAAACATATCGAAACTAATGATTTTCCTAACATTATCCATATTTTAGAAAATAAGACAAATAGAAACGATGTAATAACAAATTTAATATAATAAAATAACTAATTAAACTGTAAAAGCAAGTAATTTAGTCTTGTGGAGAGTATTTTAGTGAAAAGATTATCTTTTTATATTCAACATTTATTACATATATTAATTTTATGAGACTCAACTCAACTATTATATATAAACTATATAATTTCAAGATCAATTATAAAGTTAGTTCTTTGTCATAATAAATTACTATTATAAACATGATCAACTTCATCTTCATAACCATTACAGGTGTAGATAATAATATTTCTTTGTAAAATTGAAATCATTGAGCTCAAATACAAATCTCACATAAGTTTAATGCTATGATAAAATTTTAACATTGTGATATATATACTTTATTTTATAAATAAGTATTGATTGTATATTATAATAAAAAAATAATTTTGTCTTTGTTTTATAGTTATATATGAACCCCGTTTCTTATGTAATAACTTTGTCTTTGAAAAGCCAAATTAGTGAAATGTTGAATTAAGTATATTTATTAAGGTTAGTGTTTCACATTCTCCTACAACAACTATATATGCCAATTTAATATTTTTGATATATTGGTTATCATGCCAAATTAATATTAATAATTATTTATACTAGTAACCGATAGATGCAAAAACGTCTTACTATATAAGATTGAAGGGTTTACTAGTTTAGGGTATAGCCGTATAGGGTTTGAAGGATTTAGGTTATTTTTTATGTTTTGAAGGATTTAGGATACATGTTTTAAAGGGTTTGTAGGGTCTAGGGTATGTTTTAGGGTTTGAAGGGTTTAGGGTGTAGGGTTATTTATAAATTTTAGGGTATTTTTTAAGGTTTGAAGGTTTTAGGGTATTTTTTAGGGTTGAAGGGTCTAAGGTTTAAGGTTTGAAGGGTTGAAGGATTTGAATGGTTGAAGGGTTTGAATTTTTAAGAGTTAGGGTATTTTTTAGGGTTTGAAGGGTTTAGGATATTTTTTAGGGTTTGATGGTTAAGGTATAGGGTTTGAAGTGTTTAGTTTGAAGCTTAAGGTATAGGGTTTGAAGGGTTTAAGGTTTCAAGAGTTCTTTATAGGTTTTACGGTATTTTTAAGGTTTGAAGGGTTTTGGGTTTTTTTAGGGTTTAAGGTTTCAAGAGATGGGGTATTTTTTTAGGGTTTGAAGGGTAAGGTAAGTGATAAGCGTTGTCGTGACACCTATACAAAATAATCCTAAACAAACCCAACTAATGTAGTCTGGTAAGTAAGGGTCGAATCCCACAGAGAATCAAATACTATTCCAACGATGTAATTGTATACCAACAAGTAACCAGGGGGTTTCTGATTTAAAAACAAAACAAATAAAATAAATAAATAAAAACAAAGACTTGAAATCAAATTAGGGAAATAACTCAGCCAAACAAATATCCACACTTCAGATTGATAGATCGATCATTGATTATTCCTAGTCCTCAATACTCATGAAAGTCCTAATACCTGTTCTGAATTAGTTACCAGTCCAACCAGTCCTGATAACCCTAACTATTAAATAACCTAGAAGACCTTCTAGATTGAATCTAACAGCAGCAATGAATTCAGGAATAGATAGGTACATACAAGTGTAGCAACTAGTCATACAATTGCATGCAATTAATTCTCTAAACAAACTAAGGGATTTAGATTCTCAACCAGTATCCTCCAATCCTTAGTAGTATGATCAATAACAATCTCAACAGGTTGTATGGAAAAGGGGAATCAATAGCATAATACTAATTTCTCTAGGTTGTCAAGCTAGAGGGAACTACTATTAACAATCTATTTGATTTCCTAATCAACAAATCAAGGGGAATCGATATATGATCAATGAAATTAAGCACGAGAGAGAATTAAAATAATCATAGAAAGAGTAAAGGAATAAACTCACAATCCAATCAATCCAAAGGCTTCAATTGTATGCCTGGGCAAAAGGTAAAAACAACGATCAATTAAACTAGGTCTGGATCATCAAAACCTAAAACTAAGAGAGTATATATAGGTGGGCTAACAAATGACCTAGCCCAACTGAAAATAGAAAACGAAAACAATTAAAATGAAATAAAGAAATCAGGAAAGATAGATTCGGGAAATCCCGAAATAAGTCTGTCGTGATGACCCGCGATCGCGGGTAATGGACCGCGATCGCGGTTGCTTGTAGCTCTGCGCTCTTCGCATTCTTCCGTGCCTGCAGAAATATCTTGAACGCCCCGAAGTCCCGCGATCGCGGCACCCTTGCCCGCGGTCGCGGTTAATGCTCGACCTTCTGCGTCTGCACTCTTCTCTTCTACTCTTCTATATGCCTTCTCTTGGCTGCTTCTTCTTCAATGTCTCTAACAATCTTCAAGTAGGATCAAACATCTCCAAATACACCAAGACTTCGCCTCCGAACTCCATGCACATGAATGTGTCTAAAGCTACCCGAATGACACCAATAAATCCTCTAATGGCTCTTAGTTAAGCCCTACAAAGTAGTGCTTATCAAATCCCCCATGCTTAAACTTTGCTCGTCCTCGAGTAAGCTAAAGTCAACCTACTCCTCCAATCAATCCCCAAGGTCTCAGAAAGCATAGAAAAATCAATCTCCAAGAATCACACCTAACAATAAGCTCCAGACAACCATACAATAAACCCAGCACAAAAGACTACAACATTAAATCAAGTAATCTCAACACCCCACACAGTCAAGCCAAAAGGAAAGCAGAGTACTTCCCCCAAGCTTATCCCAAACACCAAAGAGTGAATGAATTCTAGTCCTAGTCTCCCATCTATCTTCTTATACCTCCCAGAGTGACCTACCCGAATCCTCCTTATATCACCTCTTCTTATGTCACCACGCCAAGTAAAATGAGGATTCCTAAAAATCACTCTTCTTCTTTTCACTCATTTTGCCAAGGCGCCCTTTCGGGTTTTCACCAAGCCACTCATTTCATTTTTCAATAGATGGGCTCACAATATACTCACATCACTCTTGACCTCATATTACCCCAGCCTAATACTGGTCCAAGCCACCTGCTTATTACCTAGGCCGCCCTTTCGGATTTTCGACATATCCCAGGATTTCTTATGTATGCCTTTTTTCAATATTTAGCTCTTTTCTTTTTATTCATCTCATCAGCGACATAGATAGTATAAAACTCTCCCCCATGCTTAAACATTGCATTGTCCTCAATGTAATGAAAGATAAAAGAATAGAAGCACAGGGAAAATCAAAAAATAACTCACAAACATCGCCAAGCTGCTTGGACACTTCCATTGTTATTGGCGGTATACACAATGTATGCACAGGTCTCCAGTGTTGGGTGAGTGTCTTCATCAACTCCATCGTCTTCATTACCGTGCAACCAAAGGGAACCACTTGGTGAGTAGTGGTATAGCAAATACGTTGGGGTTGCACGGCCTTTAAAACCCACAAAAAATGGGCCCAGATATGATCGTGGTGTGGGCCCTGGTGTTCCTCCTCTCCAGCTGCCAATTGTAGGGCCATCATCGTTGTCAATTAATATGTAGGGCTAATGTTTCCTCCGTTGACAACATGGTGCGCACCTTATCCATGGGGACTCTGGACAGCTGGCCTTCGGTAGAACTTTTTTTTTTTAATTCCGTTTAAGGTTTTTTCGATTTTTTTTTACTAAACCCTAATTCGCCGCGACGGCCGCGATCGCGGTTTCCAGGCCGCGGTCGCGGTTGCTTCTCGAATTGTTTGCCGCGGCTGCGGTGGCCAAGCCGCGGTCGCGGTTTTCCTTCTGCTCTTCCTGCGGGTTAGTCGAAAACGAAAACATAGACAAAGAAAGAAAACTAAAAGAAAAGGATAGTGTCTTGTTATCAAATCGGTAAACAAACAAACAAGAAAATACAAACCTTAGATTCACCGGCAACGGCGCCAATTTGATAAGCGTTGTCGTGACACCTATACAAAATAATCCTAAACAAACCCAACTAATGTAGTCTGGTAAGTAAGGGTCAAATCCCACAGAGAATCAAATACTATTCCAACGATGTAATTGTATACCAACAAGTAACCAGGGGGTTTCTGATTTAAAAACAAAATAAATAAAATAAATAAATAAAAACAAAGACTTGAAATCAAATTAGGGAAATAACTCAGCCAAACAAATATCCACACTTCAGATTGATAGATCGATCATTGATTATTCATAGTCCTCAATACTCATGAAAGTCCTAATCCCCGTTCTGAATTAGTTACTAGTCCAACCAGTCCTGATAACCCTAACTATTAAATAACCTAGAAGACCTTCTAGATTGAATCTAACAACAGCAATGAATTCAGGAATAGATAGGTACATGCAAGTGTAGCAACCAGTCATACAATTGCATGCAATTAATTCTCTACACAAACTAAGGGATTTAGATTCTCAACCAGTATCCTCCAATCCTTAGTAGTATGATCAATGACAATCTCAACAGGTTGTATGGAAAAGGGGAATCAATAGCATAATACTAATTTCTCTAGGTTGTCAAGCTAGAGGGAACTACTATTAACAATCTATTTGATTTCCTAATCAACAAATCAAGGGGAATCGATATATGATCAATGAAATTAAGCACGAGAGAGAATTAAAACAATCATAGAAAGAGTAAAGGAATAAACTCACAATCCAATCAATCCAAAGGCTTCAATTGTCTGCTTGGGCAAAAGGTAAAAACAACGATCAATGAAACTAGGTCTGGATCATCAAAACCTAAAACTAAGAGAGTATATATAGGTGGGCTAACAAATGACCTAGCCCAACTGAAAATAGAAAACGAAAACAATTAAAATGAAATAAAGAAATCAGGAAAGATAGATTCGGGAAATCCCGAAATAAGTCTGCCGTGATGACCCACGATCGCGGGTAATGGACCGCGATCGGGGTTTCTTGTAGCTCCGCGCTCTTCGCATTCTTCCGCGCCTGCAGAAATATATCGAACGCCCCGAAGTCCCGCGATCGCGGCACCCTTGCCCGCGGTCGCGGTTAATGCTCGACCTTCTACGCCTACACTCTTCTCTTCTACTCTTCTATAGGCCTTCTCTTGGCTACTTCTTCTTCAATGTCTCTAACAATCTTCAAGTAGGCTCAAACATCTCCAAAAACACCAAGACTTCGCCTCCGAACTCCATGCACATGAATGTGTCTAAAGCTACCCGAATGACACCAATAAATCCTCTAATGGCTCTTAGTTAAGCCCTACAAAGTAGTGCTTATCAGTAAGGTTTTTTTAAATTTAATGTATTGAACTGCCGGTTCATGGGAGGGGTGAATCGGAACCTGAATCGGCCGAGACCTTGAACTGCCGGTCCGGTTCAGGGTTTGACCGAGTTCCGGTTAACCTTTGGCCAACTCTAGCTCTAGGGCTGTATGATTAGATTTGGGGAAATTTTTGATAAAGATCATGATTACCAAAACTGAAAATAAAAGATCTTCCTAAACCGCTATTTAAAGAGAAAAACAAGATTGGGGCAAGTCTCGATTTCCTCTACTTTCTCTTGCAATCTTCTCTTACTCTCAATTCTCTCTCTCGTCTCTCAAAACTCTAATCTTTGATGTGATCGATCAAGGGCATCATCAATACTACAAAGGACTACAGAGCGTTCGAGTAGTGGAAGAAGACTAGGAAAAGACGTTCACCAAGTAGTATTGATGATGCTTTGTCTTGGATTCCACATATGGCGTTGAAGATGAAAAGTCTTGCCGTGAAGTTGGACATTTGAAGGGTTTTGTCTTCAAGGTACTTTATGAGGGATATTTGAAGAGTTTTGATTTTAAAGACTATCATTCATGGTGTCATTTCAAGAGTCACACACCTATTTAATTCTTGGGCATATGAAGAGTTGTTCTTTTCTTATTTAAAGGTTTGTTGCCTCCTAGTTGAGATAGACAAGATTGAAGAAAAACCAATTTCTATTGTTTCAATATAATTCTCATTTTTGCATTTCCAATTCAAGCATTTGCTTCTTATTTTGTTGGTGGATTTCAACACCGATCTTGTGGCCTTATCAAGATTGTTTTTTTCTCGAATCCTTGGTGGATCTATCCAAGAGTATGATTAACCCTGAACCCTAGAGGCGCGAGTTAATCTATCTTGCATATGCAAAGATTCAACCTCGTCAATATTTGGTGGATCTATGCAAGATTTGTCGGGTCTTTTAATCTCTTTTTGTGGATTCCTTGATAGAGTTGATTGCATATCCTTTTTTTTGAAGAACCGACATCAAACGATCATTGATCCTCGTCATTAGGTATTAGAGCCAAGTCTTCAAAGTTATGTGGAACGAGGGTCAATACACGATGTACTATGAAGATGCATACTCTTATCCCATGTATAAGGGGAAGTGTGCCACCTACAACATTACCAAATGGCTCCCGGAGAAGTGTGGTACCAACAATGGCCCATGGCTACAAGGTACTATAACCAACACTATGCGAGCCAACAATTCTTAAAGGGAAATTGTGGAAGTTAAGGCAAGAAAGAAATAAAATATGATTATGCTGACGCAAAAGGTGATTATGCCAAAGCAAAATCTTATTATGCCGACTCCAAAACTTTTCAGCCAGCTGCATCTCCCGCAATAATTTTTCTCTTGATGAGTCCTTTACCAAGCTTCAAAGGATATTGGAGACACATTGCAGTAGCAAAGAAGAAGAGGCCACATCTCAAGAGTAATGTTCTAATGAAGATTCCACTTTGGTTGAAGGTGTTGGAGACAAGAAGAAGGACCTTCAACAAACAAGTCATCCTTACTTTCTAAACTCAATGACAACTCCATGTTTTGATGCAACCTCTATGATTCCTTCATGTTTTGCATTCAATTTGATGGAGAAAGAAATCACCAAGCCCGCTTTTTTGGAGTTCAAGATGTGTGCCACTCCAAATGAGAAAGATATGTCAATGGAGCTTCTAGCACCCCCATTGCAGGTTACACATGACAATAAAGACTTTGCTATGAAGTTGCAACAAAACGAGATTGCCTCTTGTGCTCATAACGGTTCCTCATATTCGAGGACAAGTCCTTTTCCAGAATGTGGGGGTGTGATGTGATCAGAGGCGTCATCAATACTCAAGAGGACTATAGAGTGTTCGAGAAAGAAATCACCAACAAAATGAGATTGCCTCTTGTGCTCATAACGATTCCTTCATGTTTTGAATTCAATTTGATGGAGAAAGAAATCACCAAGCCCGCTTTTTTGGAGTTCAAGATGTGTGCCACTCCAAATGAGAAAGATATGTCAATGGAGCTTCTAGCACCCCCATTGCAGGTTACACATGACAATAAAGACTTTGCTATGAAGTTGCAACAAAACGAGATTGCCTCTTGTGCTCATAACGGTTCCTCATATTCGAGGACAAGTCCTTTTCCAGAATGTGGGGGTGTGATGTGATCAGAGGCGTCATCAATACTCAAGAGGACTATAGAGTGTTCGAGTGGTTGAAGAAGACTAGAAAGAGGACTTGGAAAAGACGTTCACCAATTAATATTGATGATGCTTTGTCTTGGATTCCACATATGGCGTTAAAGATGAAAAGTCTTGCCATGAAGTTGGACATTTGAAGGGTTTCGTCTTCAAGGGACTTTATGAGGGATATTTGATGAGTTTTTATATTTTAAAGACTACCATTCTTGGTGTCATTTCAAGAGTCACACACCTATTTAATTCTTGGGCATATGAAGCGTTGTTATTTTCTTATTTAAAGCTTGTTGCCTCCTAGTTGAGATAGACAAGATTGAAGAAAAATCAATTTCTCTTGTTTCAATATAATTCTCGTTTTTGCATTTCCAATTCAAGCATTTGCTTCTTATTTTGTTGGTGGATTCCAACATCGATCTTGTTGCCTTATCAAGATTGTTGCTCGAATCCTTGGTGGACCTATCCAAGAGTCTGATTAACCCTAAATCCTAGAGGCGCAAGTTAATCTATCTTGCATATCCAAAGATTCAACCTAGTCAATCTTTGGTGGATCTATGCAAGAGTTGTCGGGTCTTTTAATCTCTTTGGTGGATTCCTTGAGAGAGTCGATTGCATATCCTTTACTTGGAAGACCCGACATCAAACAATCCTTGATCCTTGTCATTTGGTATCAGAGCCAACTCTCTGAAGTTATGTGGAACGACGGTCAATACACGATGTACTATGAAGATGCCTACTCTTATCATGTGTAAAAGGGGAAGTGTGTCACCTATAACATTACCAAATGGCTTCCGGAGAAGTGCAGTACCAATAATGGCCCATGGCTACAGGGTACTATAATCAACACTATGCAAGCCAACAATACTTTAAGGGAAGTTGTGAAAGTTAAGGCATGGAAGAAATAAAAGATGATTATGCTGGCACAAAAGGTGATTATGCCGAAGCAAAATCTTATTATGCCGACATCAAAACTTTTTAGGCAAGTTGCATCTCCCGTAATAATTTTGCTCTTGATGTGTCCTTTGCCTTCAAAGGATATTTGAGAGACGCTTCAATAGCAAAGAAGAAGAGGTCACATCTCAAGAGCAATGTTCTAATGAAGATTCCACTTTAGTTGAAGGTGTTGAAGACAAGAAGAATGAGCTTCAACAAACCATCCATCCTTACTTTCTAAAGTCAATGACAACCATGGTTGGATGCAACCCCCGTGATTCCTTCATGTTTGGCATTCAATTTGATGGAGAAGGAAATCACCAAGCCTACTTTTTTGGAGTTCAAGATGTGTGCCACTCCAAATGAGAAGGATATGCCAATGGAGGTTCTAGTACCCCCATTGAAGGTTACACATGACAATGAAGACTTGGCTATGAAGTTGCAACAAAAATGAGATTGCCTCATGTGCTAATAAAGGTTCCTCAGATTCAAGGATGAATCCTTTTCAAGAAAGGGGGGGTGATGTGATCAGGGCGTCATCAATACTCAAGAGGACTACAAAGCGTTCGAGTGTTGGAAAAAGACTAGAAAGAAGACTCGGAAAAGACGTCCATCAATTAATATTGATAATGCATTGTCTTGGATTTCACATAGTGGCATTGAAGATGAAAAGTCTTGCCATGAAGTCAGAGATTTGAAGGGTCTCGTCCTCGAGGGACTTTATGAGGCATATTTGAAGAGTTTTTATTTGAAAGACTATCATTCATGGCGTCATTTCAAAAGTTACACACCTACTTAGTTCTTGGGAATGTGAAAAGCTGTTCTTTTTCCTATTTAAAGGCTTGTTGCCTCCTAGTTGAGATAGACAAGATTGAAAAAAAACAATTTCTCTTGTTTCAATATAATTCTCGTTTTTTTGCATTTCCAATTCAAGCATTTGCTTCTTATTTTATTGGTGGATTCCAACCCCGATCTTGTGGCCTTATAGATTGTTTTTTCTCGAATCCTTGGTGGACTTATCCAAGAGTTTGATCAACTCCTAATCCTAGAGGCACAAGTGGATATATCTTGCCTTTGTAAAGACTCAACCTCATCAATCCTTGGTGGATCTATCCAAGAGTTGTCGGGTCATTGAATATATTTTGGTGGATTCCTTGAGAGAGTTGATTGCATATCCTTTATTTTGAATAACCTACTTCAAATGACCCTTGATCCTTATCATTCTAAAAAACCTAACTCTACCATTTTCAATGGCAAGGTTGTTGGGCGCTGCCTTTCCATAAAGGCCGAAGCCCTTATTAGTGAAGATGATATAGCCAAAATCACTGAGTCCCTCAAGAAAGCCTACCAAAAAGACACCAACCCCTCCATCCTACAAAAGAGCCAATCCACCGCCTCTTTACCATCAAAACACCAAGCCTCTGGTGATGCCACCGCTGAAATAGTGGCATCCCCGGAAAAGCCCATTGAGGCAATGAATAAAGAGAGCCTGGTGAGGGCTTGTCAAAGGCACTCATCCTTGTCAAGGACATGGAATCAACATCATCAACATTGGCGCTCGCGAGAGAGGAAAATGAGAAGAAAATAGAAGCCTCCATGGAAGTGGTTAGCAAGCTGGGTCAATAGGTGGTCTATGACCTAGAGAAGGAGGAGCATATGGAAGACAAGGACCTTCTTAGAGAAATACGATGAAGTGCAAATGGGACATGGCCTCCAGGGCTACCTCAATGGCAAATGATTTGTAGCCGCTGCTTGACTCAAATGAGGAAATGCCAAAGGAGTTGCCAAAATCGAATACCTCCAAGTCGACTCACAAGAAAACTCGCGTTCAACCAAAAAGGGGTGGGACAATCTCTTGCGTTGTAAAGGAAGAATCTAAGGGAGGTGAGTCTATAGCCGCCAAGAGAGTGTCCAAAGCGAAGAAGGACAAGAAGGAGCCCACCACCGCAAGAAAAAACAAAAGAAAAGTGGCAAAAAATATGGCATAGTGAAAAAACGTAAGGAGGTGATGCACGTCTTAGAACACAATTTTGCTAAGAGTCTGGTGGTTGAGCATGAGTTCTTGTATGAGTTTTCCTTAGAAAAGCTCTTAGAATTGCTAAAGAAGTCCAAGTGGGAGCATTTTCACCAAGAGGAGGATGAGTTCTGTAACACCCCAAACTTGATATTGGTTTATAAGGATTGTAGTGTTACTCATGTCAACAAGAGTTATTCATTTTCAGGAATCAAGTGAGGACAAAGAAATTGAGCTTGCTAGGGCGAGAGTCATCCCAGGATAAAAACCTCTTGGAAAGTACTCGTGTTGGCGTCACCCGATGCTTCTAAAGCCTCCTTCATTAAAAATATGGTATAAGAGTATTTAAGGTTCTTGGCCTATTGTTAGGTAGAAGAATTTTCTAGATTTGTTATAACAAAAATTTCCAAAAACTAGTTTTGTGTACTGAGTGTTTTAAAATTTTATTTGGGATATTTGTAAATTGATAAAAGGTCTATTTTAAGATATTCATTAGTGATACATCAGTTGAATTTTATTCTAAAACGTTAGTATTATCTAAAACGTTGTGGTATATAATCAACTAAAATCAATTGATTGATATTTCTTGGATAATTTTTTTTTTTAAATGTTAGTAGATTATTTTCCTAAATATGATACAATGAATACCATTGATTGTTTTTATCGATATTAATTAGAAATTGGATGATGTTTCTAAAATTGTCTAAGATAAGAGATGAGAACATGGTTGATGAAATTATACGAGTTTGACAACAATAGTACTATCAACTGTCACATTCTTTGAGGTAAATGTTCATTAATTATTGTATCTGTCTATTATCTATATATATATATATATGTGTGTGTGTATGTGTTTAGTTATAACAAGTTTTGTGGTAGAACAGAGATAATAGTAGGAAGCATTGACTTGAGGAACATGAATGGTTAGATTTGATCATTGGAGTAGAGGTGTATGGAGAGGATAGTATGGGATTATAATAGGAGATAAGGATTTACCTAAAAAGGGGGAGGTGATAATTTTTTGTAAAGGAAATAATATTATTAGAGAGAAAATAAGAATACGCTAGAGGAGAATACATGATTTTTGAAATCATAGACTTTAGTTTATGAATTCTTGTTATTAAATAAGAATATTGTCATATGTCGTTGTAAATATGTTTGTTTGTTTACTATGATTTCTCGCGTTCAGTGTTAAATGAATATGCTTGTTATTAATTTAGAATATCTTTCTATAGTGGTGTTAATATCATCACTTAGAGACATGAATATCACCACTTAAAGACATGAATATCACCACTTACGAAATGAATATCACCATTTATGTAACATATATGACACTCAATTATATGAGTATCGGCATCCAGTTACATGACTATCACAACGTAATTACAAAAATATCATCACCCAATTACATGAATATCACGACCCAATTACATTAATATAACCACTCAATATTGTAAATATCACCGACCAAAATTGTGAAAAGCACTGACCAACATCATGAGTAGCACCAACCAATTTTGATGCCAAAATCTCCACAAAATTGACAGTGACTACCACTAAAATCCAGGTAGGCATCGATTTCATGAAACAACACGTTGATTTCATTGACTAATACACAAATCCTAAAAAATCAACAAATTTAGTGATTTTCCCATATCTGGTGTTCCTTAATTTTGAGTACGCAAACAAAATAAAATGCACAAGTAATGTTGATTAAAGATGCAACAAAATGGGGGAAACAAAGGTTGTAAAGGCTGTAAATTTCAGGAGACAAAAGCTAGAAAAACCGAGTTAAATGAAGTGTTGGTATTGATTTTAGTTCAGCATTCAATGAAGTCAAATTAATTGGATGAAGTTTAGACACTTGCAAGGTTGTCTTCAACCTTGGTAATTCGGCCAAGAATAGATCTCAAAATTACAGAAAAAATCATAGAAGAATCAAGGAACAAAAAGGCTAGAGAACAAGCGATACAAATATGAATTTGGTTTCAACTTTAAAACGACTTGGATGATGAACCTTACCATGTGAAGATTTGATACCACGTGATAAGGATCGCGCCTCCAAGTTCTCAGTTCAAGGTAAGAATGGCTCGTTCTTGCGTCTCCAAATAGGGATTGAAATCGTAGATCTTCGGTGAAGTTTCTTTGACAAACAAATGGATGATTGAAGGGGAGATTAGGACTGATATTTTTGGTTATTTTCTAATGGTTTTGAGGGGATAATATTGTATACTTTTATGGATATTACGCACCACTCATGTAGAGAACAAGGATCAAGGAATCTTGAGATGTAACACACTCAAACAATACTCGATGTAACTCACGAGCAGAAGGAAAACACTTGATTCCCCTGGTTTTAAATGATGAAAACATGCCCAACAAAGTGGCAGCTAAACAACATAAAATAGCCCTCAAACCCTAGTGATATGAACCCTTGACATGCCTAACATTGATTAGTTAACACTACACTAATAATTTGACCAAAGTTTAATATAATCATGACATAATAATCTTATAACATGATGTTAAAGTGACAATGTGACTTAGGGGAAAACCGCAAGAGTCACTTGGAAGAACACCGGTCCAAATTAACTCGGTTGGGCCTTGAGCAAGGTGACCGGTCCAAGAGCAAATTCCGTCGGTGCTCCATGAGTTATTAGGCCTTGCTTGAGCCTAGTTTGAAGTTCCTTGGCTCGGGAGCGAGTGATCACACCTAGAGGTGGGGCGACGCCATGGAGAGAAGATGAGTCATGAGCGATGTTGTGTGCTTGAAATGAATACGACGGCGTTTGAGCAGCGGGGCGATCTCATGGGAGTTCTTGACTTGGATGGGCACCAAGGGTTCAGACTCATCCCTAGGATCCAAATTGTGCAGAGGAAATGGGCTCGAGGCCGACAGTGTCGTGCTAGAGCTTGGAAGTGGCAAAGGCACCGCACTTGGTAAGGCACAGGCATAGGACCTTGGATGGCACTTGGTAAGACATTAGACAATGCTCCATGATGGATCATAGACATGATCACATCATATATATATATATATATATATATGTCTAGTCAGTGATGATTCCTATTTTTTGACACTTACTAATAGTTGAAATATATTTGAAGTGCCTTTTGAAATTTAGATCAAAGGTATGTAAGCTTATATATACAGAGTGCGGTTCCTGTGCGGAATATCCGTATAATATAAAGTGTGAAATTTTCCTAGGCGTTGGATGCGGAGCACAAAGGACTCGGATTGCGCCATGTCAGCGAGCTGGAGAATGCTGAAACAAAGAGGCGCTTCATTTAGAGTGGAATTGGATGTAATTAACTAGAACAGTCTACCCTCCTCAAACCTGAATAAAACAAAATCAAAGATGTTCTTCAATTCATTTGAAACCCTATCTCTCACGATCTTCCTCAAACACTCTCAAAGAAATTCGAATCGAATCTCGATCCAAACTCTCTTTCGTCTCCAAATCTCTTTCAAATCATCGTCCATCTGCCAAAAGAACGATTTGCATAGAAGATATCGTGAATTTGCACTGAAGAACATCCGAAAAGAACAAAACAATTTTGAAGAATATATACATGGCGAAAGGGGGAAAAAGTTCGAAAGGGAAAGGAAAATCATCGAAAGGTAAACAAAATCACTACTCAAGCCCTAAAATTTACTTTACTGTAGTTATCTGCTCAGATTTAGGGTTCTAAGTTCATATTTAGCATTGTCTGCTCGGATTTAACTTTTTTGTGCTTGGACTTGGCCTTTGTGTGCTCCGATTTGGCATTTTTGTGCTCAATTTTAGCGTCAGTGTGCTTGGATTTGGCCTTTTGTGCTCGAATTTTCTTGGACCAAGATCCTGATGGTCTTTTGAATGTCTACTGGTGTGTTGTTTGTGGTGTGTGATGTGCATGTTTTTGCATTGAGAATTAGAAGTTAAAGCTCTAGTGAAAGGGAAAAAACCAACTTGGATCTATTAAGGCTTCCATTAGTTGAAAAGTCATGGTTCAGTGAGGCATTGGTTTTTTTCAGTGTTACTTTCATGTGTGATTTTAAAATTGTATTTTTGTTTATTATGTGGCTGGTTTAGTTCATGTATGTAGTGCATAGATTAATATTACATGAAGGCATAGGTTTCTTGGTGGTAAACTGGCATATATATGGTATTTGTAACATTTGGACTTCCTCCCTATAGTATATAAGGGTAAGACTGTGTTTGTAGCGCTATTGAACATGAATTATGTATATATAGGAGTGCTTTAATAAGAGTTGTTTGTGCATAATTAAGATTTATCTGTACATAAGCAAATCTTTTACAAAAAAGACTTTATTGAATTGATTTCTAGAGTGCATGAATTACATATAGCAGTGATTTAAGAAAAGTTGTTTGTGCATAATTAAGATTTATTTGTGCATAAGCAAAATCTTCTAAAAAAGACTTTATTAAATTAATCTCTAAAGTGCATGAATTATGTATAGCAGTGCTTTAATAGAGTTGTATGTCCATAATGAAGATTTATTTGTACATAAAGCAAATCTTCTGCAAAACAATCTATATTGAATTGATTTCTAAAGTGCATGAATTATGTATAAGAGTGCTTAAATAATAGTTGTATGTGCATAATTATGACTGTTATCTTTCTATCTTTATATTTTCCTAAACGGAATTCCTTATTGTTATGTTGTGATATTGAAGTGGCAGGATATATGTTGTGTGGTGATTTAGTGCATATCTTAGTTTTGATACTTAGGTATGCACATTTAATAGCAAAACATGAACCTTTTTTTATATTTATGCCATGATAATACACTAGAGGAACCTAGATAGGAAAATGATGTTGATTTGTAGTGCAATTAATGTTCATATTCTTGGTTAGCCTCTTCTCAAGGTTACGCCTTTTTGTGAGGCTGCACAAAAAGGCGAATGCCCTCCAAAGCATGAACTTGTATCTATCATTACTCGACATGCAAGGGGGGACAACTACACTCAAATCAGATTGAAGGTTTTATGCAATGAGGTCTATGGAGACATATCAGGGGGGTCCAGGAGTGGAATCATGGACTAAGCTCAAGGAATGACACCAAGACAAATGATATATTGAAGAAGAAGTTTGTACATGCTATGTTGACATCGACAATTAATGAAGTGAGCGACCAGGTAAAAAAGTTGGTGAAGCGGTACAAAGAAGACTACAAGTGGAAGAACAAATAGCTGATTTGTGGTTGAACTATTGGTTGGTTGTATTTTTTTTAAGAAGTGTTATGTACATGTAAAAAATGGTCGAACTATTGATTGGTTGGTTGAATGTTTTTTCAAAAACTAGATGCAGGTTGAATGTGAACTTTGATCATGTTTTAAGGATACTAAAATAAGAAGACATTTCTCGATCAATTACAAAAGACAACAAACAGGCAAAAAAACACTTCTAAAAAATTAGCTAAAGTATGAAAGAAAGAGCTAAAACCTAAGCTAACGTTTTCTTGTATTGACATTTAATAAATGTTCCATCCTATCATTCAAAAAATATCCCAACGAGGAAAAAATCTAAAAAACTTGCCTAAACTACGCACTAAAAACTTTAATTTAAAGTTACTTCTTTCAAGACTAAAAATAAGCAAACCTTTGATTTTGTTACTTATTTCCAGTAAGACTCACCAACTTTGTCACAACTCCTAATTAATACATAATGCTTCTGATAACAACTAGTTTCCACCTTTAAGTATATGTGTCAACATACAAATGAGGAAGTTCATCTAGAATCCTTAAGTACATAAGACCATATCAATTGTCAAATAAAAAATATATAATAAGTTGTATTGCAAGTTGCAAAGTAAGATAACAAGGCAAACACAACTAAAAACATTCTACTTTAGTATCTCGTCTCATCAATCACGGTTCATTGCCATCCATATGTGCTAAAACAATAGCATATATAAGCAAGTTATGCAATCATAAGAATATGGGAAAAAAATAACAAAAAAAAGCAACATGCTTATTTCCAAAATCCACTCTAACACGGGGTGAAAAGCAAAGGCAGAAGCACCGTGTAGCTTGATTGTGTTATCAATTGTAACAAGGGAATACATATCTTTTGGACAACAAGATAAATAGTACATTGTTTACCCTTCTTGCGATAATTGAAGCACGTAGTTCTCACACGTATCTGGCTCAACAAATTAAGAAGCATTAACAACACCACCCACGCCACGACACTCGACGTAGTAGAATCAATAATAGAGGAAGAAGAAGGCCCAACTGAAAATATATATAATAGATGAAAGTGCACAAATAAGGTACGGTTGGTGCAACTTTAACAACTTTTCCAAGGAATGAACAAATACAACGGAGGAAAAAGAAGCTCAATCAGGGAATATTTACGATGCGTGGAAGTGCACAAATAAGGTGATGACTGATGATGCGTGAAAGTGCACGAATAAGGTGCAATTGGTACAAGCATAAAAACCAGAGGAAAGCAAAAAAGAAGTAATCTGACATTGAGAATTTTGTGCAAGGGATCCAAATCAATTTTTCTTTATGTATAACCAACATATATGAAAAACTAGTATTTTCAGAGCATCAAATTAAACTCTTCCATAACGATACAGTGAAACCCTAATTCACGAACAAAAAAAGAAATTCGGCTAAGAATGAAAAGAACGAAGTTTGTAGACAAATCAAAATCAACGAATTAGAAGAAGGAATCAAGAGAACGAGTGAATACCTTGATATATGGCGTCGATAGTGAAGCAACAAGCCAAACGAAGCAGATTACAATGGCGGATTGCGTTTTCCTGTTCGAGAGGGAGACGCATACAGAGGGCTGAAGAAGGAAGGGCAAAAGAGGAAAGAAAAATAAAAAGTGGGAAATTTTACAAGTTTGCTACCGCACCATATTAAAAGAAGGGGCAATATCAGCCCTTTGATCAACTCAATCTGACAGTTGAAAGACCTCCCCACTTTACACCCAAACAACCATCCCCATATGATCCAAACTCTCTCTATATATATACATATATGGGGCTGATTAGGTGCGGCCAATTGTTAGGGTACGGACGTGATGACAAATCTTAGCCTCATAGGTCCGAAAATAAGCAGTCTACATTGATTTTCAATAAAAAGCCAAAAAATGACACATCTGAATTTTATCTGTATAATTCGGTTCAAATTCATTAGAAGCGCTTAAACTTTGGTGCACTAGAGTATGTTGAAATTTACACCTAAATTATATTGAATCGTGTACTAGTATTTTATATGTGCATAGGTGTGTAAGATTGTGCATTTTTGTGAAAAGGATGTATGTTGGGGTTGAATTTTCATTAAAATGGTCATGGGATTAGCACATGTTTCATAGAATATAGTATATTCATGTACAAATGGAAGTTAGAAACACACGAGTCGTTGTAATTTTATAATGTGAACCAAATAAGTAAGAATATGTGTGCACATACACATGCAATAATGCACATAATAACATAAACATTATGCATAAACACATGAAATATGGTGCACAAATACATGGTGCAAAAAATAACATAACTGTTTTGCACAAATACATGGAAATGTGATGCACAAATATAGAAAAATGCGGTGCGGACACATGATATGTAGTCCATATAATAATTTAATTGTAATGAACAAACACATGGACATATAATGCACAAACATAGAAAAATATGATTCACAAACACATGAAATATGGTGCACAAACACGTGAAATGCGGTGTACATAATAACATAACTGTTATGCACAAACATTGAAAAATGTGGTGCACAAATACATGAAATGTGGTGCACAAATACATGAACGTGGTGCACATAAAAACATAACTATTATAAAGAAACACATTATAATGTCATGCACACTTTATATTAAAATTAAATTTTAATGTGTTTTGTGCATTACATTTGATGTGTTCTATGCATCACATTCCACATGTTTGTGCATTATATATCCATGTGTTTGTAGATCACATATACGTATAATGCTACGATATACAAATAGATCAGTATTTGATGCAAAAATACATGAAATATGGTGAACATAATAACATAATTGTTATGCACACAAACCTATATTGGAATGTCATGCACACTTTATATTACAACAAAAGCACATACTTAAAATATTGTGATAAACAAATACATGGAAATGGAGTGCACAAACATGTGGAATACGATGCACAAACATAGGAAAATATGAAACAAAAACACTAGAAAATGTTATGCACATTTACGAATAACGATATATTGTACATATAGGTAACTATTTAATGCACAAATATGCTTAATTTATGCACCATTGACGTATAAAACTCACTTAGATTCACACTCATCTTCCTTGCAACGTAAGAATTCAAAAGCTCGTCTATTTACCCAAGTAAAAATTACTATGGTGATAATTTAATAATAACTCGGGTGCACATTCTCTTAAAAGTTGTTCCACATTTTAGTATATCTCTGGTGCACAAAGTTTTGAACCGTTCCAGCGGATTTTATTCAAAAAACGCAAATTATATAGGAAAAATACGACCATGCCCTTTTTCCCTTTTAATTGAAAGACTGATCTAGAGCGTTGATTTATTAAAATCTAAAGGCCAGGACTTCTCCACAAGTAATGAAGAGTTCATACTTGACACATTATATATAAGGGGATTGGGTGCGGACAATGGTTGGGGTATGGACATGCAGGCAAATCTCGGTCGCCCAGATTCAAAAAAAAAAACATTGATTTTTCATTAAAAAAAACGGCACGGTTAAACTTTTGTAGATGTAAAATTTACAAAACAAATTAGTTGGAAGCGGTTAAACTTTTGTACACCAAGTTGTAGCGAAATTTGCACTAGAGTATGTTGAAATATGCACCTAAATTATATTGAATTATGCACTAGTATTTTATCTAAAGTATGTGCATCAATGTGTAAGATTATGCATTTTCATGAAAAGGTATGGGTTTGGATTGAATTTTCATTATAATATATGGACATGTAATTAAGTTAGCACACGTTTCATTCAATATAGCTTTTTTCCTATACAAATGGAAGTTAAAAAAACACGATTCGATTGTAATGTTAAAACATGCCCCAACTATGTAAGACTATGTGGTGCACAAACACTTGAAAGTGGTGGACATAATAACATAAATATTATGCACAAACACATGAAAATGTATGCACAATCACATAGAAATATAATGCACAAACACATGAATTATGGTGCTTAGACAGATGAAATATGGTGCACAAACACATGAAATGTGGTGCACAAACACATAAAATGTGGTGCACAAACACATGAAATTGGTGATGCACAACAATAGAAAATATGTGGTGCACAAATATATAAAATATGGTGCACAAACACATGAAATACGATGCACAAACATATGAAATGTCGTACACATAATTACATAATTGTTATGCAAAAACAAATCAAAATGTGATTCACAAACATAAAAAAAAATATAATGCACAAACAATTGAAATGTGGTGAACATAATAACACAACTGTTATGCACAAATATATGAAAATACGATGCACAAACATAGAAAAATGTGATGCACAAACACATAAAATGTGGTGCACAAACACATGAAATTTTATGCAAAAACACATGAAAAGTGGTGCACAAATGCGAATTATACGGGGAAAATAAGGCCATGCCATTTTTTCCTCTTTAATGAAAGACTGATCTGAAGCGTTTGTTTAATAAAATCTGAAGTTAGGGACTTGTCTGCACCTAATGAATTGTCCTCACCTAATGCATAACACCTCACTAATATTTATATATATATAAGTTTCAGTGAAACGGATCCTTACGGTAAAACGTAAGGAGCAATGTGACCCTTGTATTTTGGGACAATGGAAGGCTAGGATGAAAGGTTAATACACTTACACCCTCCTTCACCCGATCACCCACCATGGTCATGGGTTAACCATTGACTGGCGTTGGCCAGTCAAAACCCCTTTTTTCGGGGCAATTGTTTTTTTCATAAACAATTTGTTTCCCCAAACCAATTCCTCTCTCCCTCCAAACCAGTTCTTTCATCTTTGAACTAGTTTTTCATTTTTTAATTGATGATAACACCCTATCACCCATCATGGTAATGGGTTGTCCGTTAACCCGGTCAACGGACAACGTTGACCGGTCAAAGGTAAGCATTGACTGGCGTTGACCAATCAAAACCCTTGTTTTGGGCAAATTGTTTTTCATGGACAATTTTTGTCCCGAACCAAATTCTCTCTCCCTCCAAACAAGTTTTTTTATCTTTAAAATATTTTTTCATTTTTTTAATTGATGAAAACACATTATAAAGTTTGAACAATATTCTAAAAAAAACTGAACAATTTGATTTTTAAAACATAACTACAAAATGTTCAAATTTCAGAAAATATAAAGTTGAACAATAACTAATTGAAGTTTGAACAATTGTCCAATAAACTTGAACTTTTGTTTATAAGGTATATACAACTCAAAAGGTTCATAACATAATACAACTCAAATTATTCAAAAATAAATGTAATTTGTACAAAACTAAATACAAATTGTTCAAATTGTTGAAAACATAAAGTTGAATAATAATTTATTAAAGTTTGAAAAATTGTCCCAAAAACTTGAAGTATTGTTTAATTCTAACTTAACACAACTCAAAAATTGTTCAAACGTAAGTGAAAAGTGTTAAAAGTTAGGGGTTTTTGCGCCAAACCACCCGTTATATGGCCGATTTTGCATGAAATCACCCGTTATATCGATAATTATTTTAAACCATCCATTAATGGCCCTCCGTTAACAAGGAACCACCCACGAGTTTCTTCTGTTAGTTTCTCCCTTAAAAAGTATAAAAAGACCAAAATACCCTTGTAAATATATCAAATTTTCAAAAAATGTCATTCTTCCTCCTTCGTTAAGCCAGTGAACCGTTTCTTTGGTGGGGACTTGACGTTTCTCTGGTGGGTTATCTTCACCAACTCCTTCTTTAACCGTGATAGCTTCTCAACTTTCGGATTGGGGGTCGCCTAATGGGAAACTAGATTGGGGGATCCAAGGAGAAGAGCTCAACAAGATGAGGAAATCCACTTCTTTTGGATTTCGAAATGATGTGAATGCTAACTTTGCTCCTGGGGTTAATTCTTCAATGGGGAGTTGTTGGGGGACTTGACGTTTCGTGGTTCCAATCAAGCGTCAAGGATGCTCCAACTGTGATTCCCCAACAACTCGAGTTTAATGACGAGTTGAAGCAGATGCGACTGCATCGTCTTAACGGTGGAGGATCCAAGAATGGCATTTTTTGAAAATTTGATATATTTACAAGGGCATTTTGGTCTTTTTACACTTTTTAACGGAAAAACTAACGGAAGAAGCTCGTGGGTGGTTCCTTGTTAACAGAGGGCCATTTATGGATGTTTCAAATAATTATTGATATAACGGGTGTTTTCGTGCAAAATCGGTCATATAACGGGTGGTGTGGCGCAAAAAAAACCTAATTTAACATAACAAAAACTGTACAAACATACACAAAGAATGTTCAAATCTAGCAATTGTTCAATTTTTTTTAATAAGTGTTCAAACGTATATGACAATTATTCAAATTTCTATAGACGTAAAATAAATACAATTGTTCAACTTTAGAATTGAAATTGTTCAACATTAAGATACATTTGTTCAACTTTATATACATAGCGAAAACAATTGTCCAACTATAAAAATGAAATTGTTCAATTTTAAGATATAATTGTTCAACTTCATAGTAAACATAATTGTTCTACTTCAAGATACAATTGTTCAACTTTAAGAAAAAATTATGATAAAAACGTGTAGGAAAACAATAATAGTAAAACCGGAAAATTTGACCACTCCCTATTTTTTTTGAAATTCTTCAACATTTAAATACAATTGTTCAACTTTATATACATAGTGAAAACAATTGTCTGGCAATGAAAATGAAATTGTTCAATTTTAAGATAAAAGTGTTCAACTTTAAGAGTCAATTATTCAACTTTTAAAGAAAAAATTTATGATGAAAACGTGTAGAAAAACATTAAAAAAAATATCTTAAAAAAAGGGTCAAAATTGACCGTTGACCGATCAACGCTAACCGTTGACCGAGATTGAGTGTGGTAGAATATAGGGTAATATTAAAATGATTAGCCTAGAAAGCTCATCACTTTTCACCCTAAAATTGCTCATTACATGAGTATTTCCATATATATTAGTGAGGTTTTATACATTCATGATTTTCATAAAGAAAGTATATGAATGTGTTCATGTATAAAAAGTGTTAGACAACATAGGTCATGTACGTGGGAAACAAAAAATAGTCAATGAATTCTCATGGTGGTGAATATGTAATATCACAACAAAATGTATATTAATATTTTATTTCAAATAGAAATTTAAGCGTATTTTCTTACGACGCAAGGCGAATGTCGGCGAGCGTCGTGAATACCGTTTTGAAACGTCACTAAAATTATTACCGGGTTATCAATAGGATATTTTGATTTTATACCCATATAAATTATATTTTTATAAGTTGGAGCCACAAAAGACAAAATAGTGCTTTGTCTTATATAATTAAATGGAAGTTTATCTTTAAAAGGGAGATATTTTCTCCTAACTTTCTCTAGACATTTCTTTGGCTCTCTCTTGTCTCTCCCATTCGGTTCTCCACACCAGCGACCTTGCTCCATTTTTGGCTCTTCCTTGTGCCATCTCCACCGCCATAGCACTCCACCACAACCACCACTTCTTCTTGCTTTTCCTTGCTCTCTCCACCAAAACAAACACCACACCACCACCACCGGACCTCCTCTTGGGCCAGCCGTGAGAATAAGAGGGAGGAAGGCTGCCATGGTTGAAGGTTTTGGCATGAAAGCAAGCTTATCTTAGTGGCTTTTATCTTTTCTTTACAAGCTTGCAAATCAATTGGTTAAGGTAAGACCTTAAGGTAAGCTTTCATGGTGTTTAAGCTTAAAACTTTATAATTTTGGATATTTATGCTCAAGGAAGTATTTGAGGTGTAAATTATAGTAGTAAGAGGTCTAATGAAGTGGTGGAAGGTGTAGGTGGATTGAAATTTGGAGTTTGGAATTGAAAGTTTGGAAGATTAGGGCAAAACAGAGCACTACCGAGAATTCTGGGCACTTTTCGTAATTTCTGGAAAGTTGGGGCTGGGTTCATAAAATGTGGGATCCTCTTAGGAGTATGTGGAACTTTACAAATCCTAATTTGTATATGTATATCAAAAGTTATACCCAAATTTGTATTGTAATGTAGATTCAGGAATTCACTGCAACATTTAGTAGACCTCGAATTACAACAAGCGAATTGATTGTGATGAACGTCATTTGAGGCAAGTTATTTGCGAATGTTTATGTGCTTAGTATAAATTCAGGTTGTCAGAATATGCATGAATCTTGCAAATATGAATATATATATTTATATATATGAATGTGATGTGGTAGTTGATATTCATATACTAGATAAGAGTTCATATAAAGTGTATTTTCTTTTTTGATATATCTAAATGTTGGAGTATATTTCATTGGTGAGTACATGGCAAGTTATGGTGGGTATTTGCATGTTGTAGTTTAAAGTTTAGTTATATCAAGCTGATGTGTTATTCCGTAGTATTGTTCTGGTTGTGTGTTATGTCTTGTGGGATTGTTGTCTTTATTGTTGTTGTTGTTATTATCGTGACTATCCTTTGATCATGGACATTATTCTTATATTGAACGATGTCTAGCAATTTATAAGATTTTGATAAGTTGATAATGAATATATGTTGTGATCATGCTTGTTTATGAATTAAGGTGGCATTGGCATGAATCATCGGGATTGATCGTGAAATGATGTGATTTTGAGATCGGTGGCATTATAAATGGTACTTGTGGTTGGTCATGTTTGCAATTGCATGCTGTGTTGATATTGTGTGTGTAAGTTGTATGGTGAGTTGAGGTGAGTCATTGTGATTGAACAGATTAATGATGTTGTTGGCTTCCTATGTTGTATTGGGAAGAGCTGGGTCGCCTAAATAATGACGTCGTTGGCTTCCCATGTTATGTTGGGAAGAGCCGGGTCACCTAAATAACGATGTCGTTGGCTTCCCATGTTGTATTGGGAAGAGCCAGGTCGCCTAAATAATGATGTCGTTGGCTTCCCACGTTATGTTAGGAAGAGCTGGGTCACCTAAATAACGATGTCGTTGGCTTCCCATGTTGTATTGGGAAGAGCCGGGTCTCTTAAATAATGGCACCGTAGGCTCTTCACATGTAAAAGTGGGTACCTACAGTGTGAGTTAGAAAAACAGTATACCCGGGTATAGGTTCTGAAAGGTTGTTGTCAAGCCTTGGCAAGTTGTGATTTATGGATATAGTATGATGATTATGCCTGTGTGGCAATCTATTTGAATTATTGATAATTACGCCTGTGTGGCAACTATACTACGCTTGTGTGACAACTATATTACGCATGTGTGGCAACTATATTAAGCCTGTGTGGCGACTAAATGATAAGTTGTTGATGATTATGCATGTGTGGCAATTATATGATGGAAAATTGTAATGTTGTGTTTATGAATTTTGATATTTTCGCGGGTAAGGATTGTTCCGAGCCCCGCATGGTATCAGAATGTTTATTTTGGAATATATCCATCCCTTGTTACCCTCCGGAATCCGGATTGAGTATGCCAAGGGGGAATAAACTTTACCTGTATTGGAGAGGGCGGGTCGCCTAGCTAACAATGCCGTTGCCAAACCGCGGGTATAAGTTTTGAATGATTATTTTAAATCTGTGACAAGTTGCGGTTTAAATGGATTTGATATGAACTATTGTGATTAATCTTGTAATGATGTGATATGAAATTATATGTGTTATGAATTGTAGTTGGTTAGTTGTGATTGTGAATGTCAGTTACTCGGGGTGTATATGTGGCGTAGTTTAAGTGATACTACTTGGAATTGCTATAATGTGATCTATGATGTACAATGCGGTAATTGTATATGTCATTGCTGTACTGTTGAATATTTGAAATGGCACTTTTGTAGTTATGAATTAATTACATTTAGTAGACATTCTGGTTAATACTAATTATTTTACATTTAGTAGACATTCTGATTAATACTAATTATTGCGTTCAATCAATATGTATATACTACTTCAACTTGTGATGTGACTAGTATTTGTGCATACAAACATAGTTATTTATAACCTTAGGTAGTAAGATATGGGTAACATTCGTGTTACTATGCGTATATATATATATATAGTTACTTGTAACAGTAGCTTGTAGCATAATACGGTGTCTATATTTGTTGTTCCTGCATGTATAATTATTATAACATTATATGGTAGGGTATTAACCCGTTATTATGTTCATGCTAGTAGGGTTAATACATATAAATATGTAGTGTCATTTTTAATTAATGGAGCTAAATACGATTACGTCAAGTCTACCTAAGACTTTTCCTATATCTATAAGACTTTTCCTATATCTAATTATGTAACTAGAAGAGATCTTCCTTTTGAATAAAATGATTATTTGCTTGTTCCATTTTAAAACATCATATGTTTTCCTAGGGATCAATGGGGTGTCAGAACATTAAATAAGGTATAACTGACTGTTGTACGAAACTGTTAGTATTACATTATTAGGTGTCATGTATTGATGATATATGTTTGTTAGATTACCTTTATTCAAACTTTAGTACATGCGTGGTTCACTATATACTTGCTTAGTCTATATAGTAGACTAACCCATTGATATTTGTGGGGGTTCAGATTCACAGGTAGCACCGGAGCGTGGAGGAGGAAGCCATGCGACATGATGCTAATTAGGACGGGATTTTGGGTTTTCGTTGTATATGGTGTAGCAATGTTATATGTGTATTTGGTTAAACCTTTTTATCTGCCTTCTTGTGTGACTATGGTTAGGTTGGTGACGTTAACTTGTTCTGAATTTCTTTTGGGTGGGCTTGGAGGCGTCTGTGTACGCCGACCCTTGTTTATATTAAGTTTCTGAAATAAATTATTCCTGAACAGGTTCAAATTCTAGTCTATTATGAGGGGAAAGGTTTTGTTGTTACAAATTGAAAATTTTCTTGTAAAATAGTCTGAGGGAGTTTCTATAGGAAATTTATGGCGCTATAACTCCCCAAAAGAAGGGTTAAATTGGGGCGTTACAGAGTAAGAGTGTATGTCTCGTTTTCCATGATGATCACATGGTTGAGACGAGATAACATATCTTATTTCTATGGAAATTCGATCAAAGAGTGTTGATCATTTCCCATCCTAATCACATGGTTAAGACAAGATCACATTTCTTTATATTATAAGAATCCAACAAAGAGTTGAATGGTTTCTTTGATTAATGACTAAGTGTTGGATAGCCAGAATTAGTACATACATTTGGTTTAGCAACTCACGTTCTTTTTACAAGTTTCAGGGACAGAACTTATTTAAAGTGATGGATAATGTAATACCCAAAATTTTTATTATACTAAAATATTTATATATCAAGCTCTCGTCTTACAACCAATTATTTATTTTGTAAGTTTTGAGGTCGAAACTTATTATAAGGGGTGGAAAATGTAATAATCCAAAACTTTGAAGTTGTTTATATTTGATTTTTTGGAAAATATTTCTTACAAATTTAGTACATGTAATGATGTTAGGGGAGTTCATGAGATTAAACGTGATTAGAATATGTCTAAGGAATGTTATCCGACTTCCATGAATGTGACATTAACATGTGAAAAGTGAGCATAACATGTATCAATGATATACAACCGTAGACTGTCGAACTTGATAAGCGTGAGATAGAAGTCATCCGATAGATGTAAACTCTTCTATGAACTTACATAAGCAAATCCTTCGAGTGGACGGAAAATCATGAAGCGACCTTCCAAAAGATAAAAGCATATCTAGCATGCCATTTTGGTTTTGTCATAGCCAAAAGTTGGAGAGCCGCTACAAGTATATCTAGTTGTGAAGGAAACGACAGTGAGTGTCATGCTGACTAGCAAAGAAGACGAAACGCAATTGCTCGTCTACTATGTGAATAAAACGTTACTCAGAGCCAAAACCACGTATTCTTCATTGGAGAAATTAACTTTATCACTGGTTAAAGCATCAATTAAATTGTGTCCTTACTTCGAAAGTCATACTATTTGTGTGAGAATCAACTATCTCAAGAAGACAATCGTGAGGAAGCCGAAACTTCCGAGAAGAATGGCAAAGTGTCTCATACATTTGAGTGGTGACGAAATTTCATATGAGCCACAAATGACAATTAAATCCTATGCATTAGTAAATTTTGTGGCTGAATTCAGTCATGAAACAACATCATAAAGCAACTTGGAAATGGTAATGGTAGACAAGATTAAAACATCTCATGTTGGACGCTTTACAAGGCATCTAACCTTAACAATGTCGGCTTAGGAGTAGTCATAAGCTCAAGTTAATGAGACAGAATTGCTCAATCCATTCATTGCAAATTTGACACAACCAATAATGAACCCGGGTATGAAGACTTTATCGTCGACTTGATATTACCTAAAGACCTTAGTGTGACCAACCTGGAGGTATTTACGGATTCCTTGTTAATTGTTAACCAGATAAATGGGTCATATGCAACAAAAGATTAAAGAATGATGGCGTATTTGGAATGCGTCAAGGAGCTTACAACTCCATTCAACGTTTTCTCAATCAAGCAAATCCCGCGAGACCAAAATGTTCAAAATACACTTTGACTAATCTGGATCCATCATTGATCCAAAATAATTTGATAAATTCCCTATGGTACATGTCATGCAACCCACTATCAACAAGGATGGAACCACTTTTAAAGTGGAAAACGCCAATGAACGGACAAAATAGGACAACTAGATAGAGCCATTTGTCGATTGGTTCAAAGATGGCAAACTCCCGAAAGCATAATAGAAGCCAAACGTTTCTTGCTCAAATCATCTAGGTTTCTCTTTAAAGATGACATTTTGTAAAAATAAATTTACTACATGAACATATTTGCGAACTAGAAATTCAGTGAGTGTTGCAATCTCTTCATTGTGGCGATTGTGGGAACCACTCTAGAGGACAAAACATGTCATTCAAAGCGTCAAGGCAATGGTATTTTTGGCCTACTATGCGGAATGAGGCCTTGGACTATGCCAAGAAATGTTATGCTTCCCAATGACACACGTCAACGTCTCACTAACCATCGGAGCTGCTCCACTGCAACATGGCACCCTGGCCATTTATGAAGTGGGGATGGACATGGTGGGAAAATTTCCATCAGATATGCAGCAAAGGTGTTCTTCCTCGTCATGACGTATTACTATTCAAAATGGATCGAGGAGGCATTCCATGTGGTAAAAGAGCAACATATCATTTTGTTTATAAGATGTAACATCATTTGCAGATTTGGCGTACCGACTACAATTGTGTACGACAATGGATCCCAATTTATTGGTAATCGTACAAAAATAGTTAGCCAACATAGGGGAATCTAAATGGGCACTTTTACACCTCTATATCCTTAAGCTAATAGCCAAGTTAAGTCAAGCAATAAAGTAATAATCAACAACTTGAACAAACATCTCAAAGTTGTAAAAGGAGGCTGAGCTGACACAGATTACCATTCATATTATGGTTGGGCTGCTCCATTCTAAATATAGCCACCGGCCAAACTCCATTTTCCTTGGTTTATGGTAGTGAAGCAGTTAATCCAGTAATAATCGATATTCTGACTACTGAAATACCAACAAAATGTGGATCCTTTAGAGAATATTGATGAGTTGCAAGAAAGAGCTTAGTGGTGAAAACTAAAATACCAACAAAACATTGTCAAAAGCTACAACAAGAACATTTGTGTGAAGACGTTCAAAGTCGGTGACTGGGTATTAAGCAAAGTGTTCCAAAACACTATAGACAAAAATTGTAGCACACTGGATATATGAATTGTTTATAAGGAATAAAGTGCTACCCATGTCAAAAAGAGGTCTTTCTTTTCAGGGTTCAAGTGAGGACAAACAATTGTGAAGTTAAGCTTGTCAGGAAGAGAGCAGTATCAAGATGGATTCATGGGAAGTCCTCGTGTTAGAATGGATGTTGCTTCTAAGGCCTCGGTCCTTACAAACATGTACGTAAGTTGGCACCCTCTTGGGAAGGACCGTGTCAAATTGGAAGCATCATAAGTCAAGGATTCTACGAGCTCGTAACGAAAGATGGTGACACAATACAAAAAGTATGTAACACAATACATCTAAAATGGTACCATTTCTGAGAAATGCTTCCTTTTTTAATTCATACTTTCGCAATCTCAATATTGTCATTTATGGCTATTCCTTACAATAATGATTACTAACTTAAGCATCGCAAGGACGTAAGAGGAGCTAAACGGCCAAGCCCTATGCTTTATATGATCAAACATGAATTAAATAAGGTATGACTGCAAAATGTCAAGACACAAACGAAACAAGGAGCAAAGTCACACACAACAAACAACACAATGATGAATATTCATTATTATTGTACAACATCTATACATAAGCAATAAAATAAGTATACATTCCTTTTATTTTCTACAATCACTTACAAGTTACAACTACTAAATTTACAAAGCGACAACTACAAAGTTTCTACAAATTTTCTAAAGATGTAAGTCATCTTCTCTTCGAGAAAATGATGCATTCGCTTGATGAACCTGGATGCACATTGTGATATCACCTGCAAACAAACATGCAGACAAAGCATATAAAACAACAAATATCGAATGAAGCTTTAAAATTTACATAAATGAACCCACCCCCATAAGTGGGTCAAGTAAAATCCAAACCAGCAACACACTAATGGGTCCAAATGTTCATCCATCAAAATAACGACGGTTACCATCCATAAACAAAGTTCAAAATATTCAACCCACTGAAAACAAAGATGGGACATTCCAAGGAAAATTGTTCAAAATCGACACCTACTTGTCAACGTCAACAACTTATTTACGAAACTTTGACTCCAAAACATCGTCGTCAATCGGCGAATCTTCATCAACCACCTCTTCCATAGCCGCTTTGCTTAGTGTGACGATACTAGGGGGTTATGCCTTCTCAAAGTTGGCATGTTTCTTAATGGTAACCCAAGCGCTATGCTCGCCTCGACAAAAGTCTTCATCATTTCCACCTTGACTTTCCTTTCGAGGTACGTACTTGCCTCCACTTGCTCCTCAGCTAAACATCGACGATCGGATGCATTTGTTTCCAGTATGCTTTCCACATCAGCAAACTACGCCTTTAGCTTCGATACTTGAGATGCCAATTTCTCATTGGCCTCATGCTCAACCTTGAAAAGTTTGCCATAATCTTTGATTTTCTTCTATAGGAGAGACACATGTAAGAGGGAAGATTCAAGAGCATCAGATATCTTCTTCAAAAGCTGAACATTTTTCTCACCATCTCATGGAAGTCAAGGCTAAATTGAAACACCTATCAATGAACAATAAAAATTACATTACACAAATAGGCACCATTTAGGCAAAATGTCAACCAGGAAACAAAGACCTACCTTCCAAACGGAAGCAATCTCATCATTTGACAAAGTGAAAGGTGTCCCGCTCTAAACAACAATCTCCGTTGATGGCGTAAGAAATTGATCCATAATGGGAAACAACCAAGGAAGGGCGTCTTTGAGCTTGATGTTCAAATCAATAATCATCGAACCTTTCTATTTATCAGTTGATGATGTAGTTAAAGGGGATGGAGAAGAAACATGCTTCACAAGAATAGATTTAGCGGAAGTATAAGAAGTCAGAACAATGCATTTTGTCTTCGACGATTTAGGAGAAGGATTTGTATTGCCTTCCTCCAATTTCCTCTTCTTCCTAGCATCAAGGTCCATACTACCCGACTTCGTCTATTGAGAACCTATAAAGTAAACCGATAATCACTTGTCAAAAGACAACATATAAAAGTCATACAAGTGACAAAAGTGTGAAACATCACTTACTCGACCACTTAGAAGCAACTTTTCTCACCCCACTCACTGGAGTAGAGGGAGGTGAGAGAGTTTAAAGGAGTCAAATATGAAGGTACTGTTGAATCAAACATATCAAACAACGACTCAAAATCTTTGCATAGATGTTCTTCTCTACAAAGCTTGAGAATCTTTTCAGTTTTTACATTCGCTTCCTCGTCCGGTGGCACAATACTTTGTGAAGGGGCTGCGAAAAATAAAACGTGAAAAGAGTTAACCAAAAAAAAGGTAAAAGTCTAAAACCTTACTTTAACTATTTGTAGCCAAGCACTCCTCAGATTATTACATTCGATATGAAGGGAAGCAATTTCACAAGAAATGTTCTCCCCAACCACGGTCATTGATCTTATCAACATCAAGAATCAAAGTAAACTTATTGTCACGAACCTTTAAATTAACTCGTCCCTTCCAACAAGTGCGAGGGTAATAGGTGTATAGCATGTCACTAATCCGAATTGAATGCCTAGTTAGTATTCCAAACACAGAAATATCATCAAGGTTTGGGGAACAATCATTATACGAGAACACAAGATCTGATATCAATACAAGTATTATTTTCTCTTTAAAGTTCTTCCTGTTATTTTGAAAATTATTCTGTAAAGTGAGTTTCAATCCAAATTGAGTGTATGTTCTTGCAAAGCGTTAGTTTTTCTTTTAACTTAATCCATTTCGTTGGGACATTTCATTCTTACTATCAAGCAATCATCTCTACACCTGCTTGACTATCATACCTTCTTTTTTTATGAGGAAAGAATTAGGCTAGCTTAGCGACGACGCATAGGCCTGTCTAGAGCATCCTACCGGATTAGAACACGAAGTTCTGAATCAAGAGAAATGTCAGTCACATGAGGTGAAAAGCTGAGTTTAGCAATTCTATCAGCAGAACGATTCACCTTTCGAAAAATGTGTCTGATATGGACTTCTTGGAAGGAATGGAGGTCAAATAGAATGTCAGCAATGACCATTTCGATTTTTCAAGGACAAGCTCAAATTCCTTTAAGAGAGTTAATAAGGCAAAGGTTGTCACCTTCAATTTCAAGTTTATGGATTTGGAGCTGTTTAGCTATCTTGATACTTTGTCTAAGGGTTATTGCTTCAGTCATTAAAGTGGTATTAAACCCACATTTGTTGTTGCCCATGTGAATTACCTCAGCTTTGTCATTCCTAAAAATATAGCCAATCTCAGCTTCTCCACTAGGTAATTTAGTTCCATCAAAATAAATTTTGAAAAATTGAGGTGATGGTCTTTCCCAAGTGATATTTCTTTCTTTTTTTCTAGCATGCCCTTTATATTTGTTAGTGGGCATGCAATCCTCTTTTTCATAATGTTTGGTTTTTTCTCAATTTTTAAGGAGTTGTTGTGTATAATTTTTAAGGTCTTTGATCATTTCATCATTGCTATAATTAAAGATGATTTGATTCTTGTTGATCCATAAAGCCCACCATGTAGTTGCTAGGGAAATGATTTCCTTTTTAGATAATTTGGATTATAGTTCAAAAAGACAGTCCTTTGATTTGTTATTCTGTATTTATTTGTCATACAATTTGTGCTATTTTGTTGTTATGTAGTCTAATATTTTAAGGGTAAAGAGGCAATGAAAGAGGAAGTGATTTAAGTCCTCTTGAGGGTTATTGCATAGATCACATGCAAGTGGTACTGCCACATTTTTTGTGATAATCTTAATTTGGTTGGTAATCCATTGTGGCATATTTTCCATAAAAAGTTTTTTACTTTGGGGGTAGATGTCACGATCCCATATCCAAGAGAATTCATCAATTGGTGTATATGTTTGTTTTGTAATAAGCTCAAAGGCTATTTTGGTTGTAAACCATCCATTTTTACTGGGTTTCCAATAGAGTCTATCTATAATATCATTACTGGGTATTGGTATATCAATGATTTTGTTAACAGTTTCTCTATTGAGAAGAGATTACAGCTTGGGTTTATCCCATTTTTTGTCTAACTTTAGTAGTAGTATTTGTTTGTACATTTGGTAGCCTTTCATTTGATAGGATGGAGTCATTAACCAAGTTATCCTCCCAAAATTTGATAGCTTTACCATCTCTGATTAACCGTTAGAGACCAGATTTGAATTATGTTCGCATCTTTAACAGTTGTGACCATTGCCAAGAGTGGTTACTCTTTTTAGCATATTGTAGAATGCATGTTTGTTTTAAATACTTCTTGTTGATTATTTTAACCCAAATATTATTTGGTTCCGCAAATTTTTTCCAAATGAGTTTCATTTGTAGGGATTAGTTCATATCTTGTGTTTTTCTAATATCAATACCACCATTTGTTTTATTTTTGCAAATGTTTTCCCATCCAATTAGCGGTTTATAGTGTGGGTCCTTATTCCATAAGAAATTTTTGTTAATCTTATCAAGTTCCTTATGAATATGGGTGGGGAGCATGAAGCATTGCATTAAAAAATTTGGCTTAGCAGCAAGATTGGATTTAATAAGAGTTGTTCTACCCTCAAGGGATAGGGAGCTAGCTTTCCATTTTGATAGTTGATTTCTAGTGTTAATGATAGTATCTTGGAATGTGTCCCGATTAACTTTTCCATTGATGATTGGGCATCCTAAATATTTTTCCAACGATGTAGTTCTTGGGATATTTAGAACAGATTGTAAATATGTTTTTAGGTTGTTAGGGGTATTATTTGTTGTTTGAAAAGCTAATTTGTGATAGTTAACACATTGTCCAGATATGGAGCAATAGTCTTCAATAATTGTTTTGACTTTGGTACATGCAGTTTGGTTATCTTTTGCAAAAATGAGAATGTCGTCTGCAAAGGCTAGAAATGGTATGTTGGTACCCATTTGATGTGTTCTTGCCTCCGATGACAAGCCAATTATCAAAAGGTGGCGCCTTGGGATCTAGTCTTGGGTGAGAAGTCATGTTGAACGTCACAGCAGTGAAGAAGATGGCGAACGCATTGATAAACGCGATGATGAACATGGTGGTGAACACGGTGGTGGTGCGGTGGTGAACGCGGTGGAAGCGATTGTTGGGGCGAAAGGATAGCGTTGGCGGAAGTGATTTGATGAGGGATAGATGACTTGAAGAGACAAGTCTTTGGGTGTCGTAGCATCGACTGCGGAGGAAGGGAGATGCGAAGGAAGACTTGGCTTGAAAGATCAAGCGGTTGTCGTAGCGTCGGCGGCGGAGGGAATGGGGATGAGAAGATAGAGGGTGTTGTCCGATCAAGGGAAGGAGGATAAACACTCTACTTGAAACCTTGATTAAAATTGAACGTAAGGAAATAACAATAACAAAGTTGGGTATAAATACTAGAGGCGAGACGTCGAATGGGCCGAGTCGAGCCTCGTGGGCTAGCCCATGCAAGCATGCAAAGGCACAAACCCTAAAAGATAGAAAGACTATAAAAGGAAACTATCTAAAACACGCAGGAAATACTAAATATAGAAAGTGTATCAAAAGAACGCGTTAGATGACGATACAATCAAACATCGCGATAGATGATGACGAAGGGTCGATCGACTCGCGGGTGTGTGCACGCGATGCTGACTGAGAAGAACGCGTTATTCTAATGCTGATGGTTGCGAGGACGACGAATCTTGGGTTGGCGTCTGGGCTTCCTTGGCCAGCGACGACTCGTGCGACAAGTGACGCGACGGCGGAGGCGATGGCTTTGGACCTAGACCTTGTTACTGGGCCCTCTGAGCGATGGCTCATGGCTTCTTCCTCGTCTTGGGCCGTCATGGGAGGCAGGGTCACATCACCCTCCCCCACTTGGCTGTGAAGCATCCCCACTTCACCATCATCAAACTCAGGCTCAACATATGGTGTCAAGTCCGCGACGTTGAAGGACGCGTGGACTCCCAAATCTGGTGGGAGCTCGAGTTGATAGGCATTTTCCCCTAAGGCCTTGATCACGCGGAATGGTCCATCTCCACGTGGTGCCAATTTGTGCTTGCGCCGCGAGTGTAATATCCCGTATTTTATAAGGGTATTTGGAATTATTTTTAAATTTTTCTTATGCCCGGTTTGCTAGACGGATTTAATTCAGGGAGTTTTGGACATTCTGTAATGTGTTCTGAGCTCTGTAAATTTTCCGAGCATTGAATAATACAGTTGGGGTGTTTTTGGGGTTAATGCATCGTTAATGTACGAATATATTTAACCCGGAGTTAAGAAAATTTGAACGAAATCGAATTCGGATAAAAGAGGTGAGAATTAGCCATGACCGCACCCGGCGGCAGTGCTGGCGCACCCGCGGCAAGGGCCAATTCCAGACGGCTTCGTCTTACTCGCGCAAGTGGCTCGGGGAGATATTTTGGGGCAGATTTTGGGCAGATGTGGGCAGGCCAAGTGGCCCTTCGCCTTTGTCCCCTTGTCCCCTCAGATGAGGCTCGAATTTGGAGTATAAAAGGGGGTCGAAACCGATGGAGAAAGCCTTCTTCTTCTTCCTTCTTCTTCTCTTCATTTTCTCTGTTTTCTCCCCTCTGTTTTCGCCATTTTCGGGGCTGTTTAAGCTCGATTCGAGAGGCCACACGAGTTGGAGAAGGTTGCCCAAGTGTTTGACTAAAGCTTTGAGGTGTTTTGAGGTCATTCGAATGCAAAACAAAGCCATCACGATTTGGGTAAATTTCTTCCCCGCCATGGGAGCTGTTCGCGAAGCTCCTCTGTTCACTCCACCGCACCCCGCGGCAGCCTTCCACCGCACCCGCGGCAAGGCTGTCCGAGAAGTGTTTTTGTGTGGTTTGGCTTTGGGCTTTGCTTGTTTCCTTTGGTTTCTTCTTGTATTCTTTTAGATTCATATATAAGTATATTGAATCTAACTTAGGGTCTTGTTATGGGCCATTTCTTAGGGATTTAATATCCAAGATCTGCTCCAGTTTCAGATCCAGGAACTAGACGTTGCTCAGCTTGATTCGAAGTTGTCGGATCTAAGGCAAGTGGCGGTTCTCTCTTGTTCATCATTCCATATTTGATTATTTATCAATAGTTTTGTTGTTAAATAATTTGGGATGATTGTTAATTATGTTGGAAATTGATTTGATAACGTTATGTGAAATAAAACGGATATTATTACTAGGTTGTATATTCTGCTAGAACCGACGCTAGTATATGATAGATTTGTTGTGCAGGTGAAGGCCGTAAGGGTCCTTGATATGATTTATTGTGTGTGGCTTAGATTATTAAATCTAGGGTGATAGTTGTTCAGGTTGAGCCGTGATGGTTCTCTATGTGATGTGTTTGCGTGTTTAACTGTTAGTTAGCACGAGTATTCGTAGGAGCGCTTGGATCCGGTGTGTTCCATGGGCGTTTCTTTATAACTGTTTAGGGTAATTAAAACCCATGCGATAGTAAAAGTTTGGACTTTGTGAGGTTCATTCTTTATAAGGGCGATTAAGACCCAATGCGATAGTGAAAGTTTGGACTCCGAGAGGTTCATTCTTTATAAGGGCGATTAAGACCCAATGCGATAGTAAAAGTTTGGACTTTGTGAGGTTCATTCTTTATAAGGGCAATTAAGACCCAATGCGATAGTTAGAGGTTTGGATCCTGTGAGGTCCAGTTAAAAGTTTATAACGTGATATGTGTGTGTGTGGTCATTTAATTCAGATAAGTGCCTGAAAGCACCTAATTAATGAACGTTGGCGAGTAGTGCAACGTAGCGCTAGTGCAGCTAGGATTGTTCGTCTAGCTTAGATCGCTTGTATGCGAAGATATTTGTGTGTTTGTTTATGTTTCCCAACATTTGTCATATTTTCCTATAAGGCTCATTTCATTTGGAGTCTTCTTTTTGGGATTGATTGATGTGAGCCTCGGTCTCCAGAATCTTCTCTTGTGCATACCTTTTGTTATTCTAGTAGGAGTATGGTGGTTGACTAGCGTACTCGGTTATTATTCGAGGGACGATAAGTCTAACCTAATACGACTGCTTCGAACCACTCTGCTTTGTACCCTTGCGTAGTCTTTCATTAGACTGACCAACCGTTATATTCCTTGCATGGTTGGCTGGTGTCATCCGTTCGATTCGGCACATCAGGTATGTTGCAGATCTAAGAAGGCTAGAGCGACTATGAGGATGAACGGTGTTTTCGACAAGTTGTTTTGTCGCTTTGTTTACAAGTTTTCCGCTGTGCTATTTTGTATTTTGTTAAAGACTTTCGCTGTTGTATTTCTGATTATTGGGTCGTTTTTGGAATCGTGTAATTCCGCGACCATGTGGTTTAATAAAAGTTATGATTTTAGTATTGTAACTATGTTTAAGACAGTTATGTCGTTGGAAAAGCTTGGGGTGACTTTGGGGTTTACGTCTGGGGTCATCGGCAGTAATGCTTTCAAATGGGGTTAAATTTGGGGGTGTTACAGAAATGGTATCAGAGCCAAAATGTTTTCCAAGAGCTCTGAATTTTTCAAATAAAAAGCCGTTCATAGTCGTGCCTTCTTGAGTCTGATACGGAAGTTGCTTCTGTGTCTAGAAAGACTAAGATTCTCTCTTCGTCGCCCGAAGGTTAAGGGTGCAGTTCTCATCAGAAGGACTCAGAAGAAGTTGAGGTGGTTTTGCCATCTCCAGTTAGACTTGAGTTTTCAGTTCTCTTGTCAGGATTTGAGGTTGTAGAACCTAGTATTCTAGTTCGGAGTTCATCTAGGAAAGTTTACCAAGTTGATCTGCTCTGAGTTGACTTTTATTACATTATGGATAGATATTAATGTGTAAAGTACTTGGACTTTGATCGGTAATCAGATGGTGAACCCGAGGGACATTATTCGCACTGGTGTTGGGTCGAGCAACGACCCGAGACCAGGTGCAAGGATTGATGCAGACCCTGTGGAAGAACACGAGTCTGAGAACAACAATCCAGGAGGCAATGGCCAAGATCAGGCCGACGCTCCAGTGGTGCTCGATGCAGCCACAGTCGCAGCGATCCGGGGGATTGTCCTGCAAGCAATTACTGAGACAATGCGACCAATCGCACCTCAGGCACAAGCTGTGCCAGCACCTCCAGAAGTTACGAGATTTGAGGAACAAGGGAACCGTGTGCTACAAGGAGGCGTGATCAGGGATAGAGGAGAGTATGGCCGAGCGCTGAAGGCTATTAACTCCATGAGACCCAACAGTTATGATGGAAAAGGAGAGCCAGTCAGGGTGGCTCATTGGTTCTCACATATGGAACGGTTATTCCGTAATGTTGAGTGCACGGAAGCAGAGAAGGTGCATCTAGCTTCTCTGCAGCTGAAGGAAGAAGCCAGTGAATGGTGGGAGAGTATCGGCTTAGCTGATAGCCCGGTGTTGACCTGGTCAATGTTTAAGACCAAGATGACGGACCGTTTCTTCTCTCGAGCTATGAGGGAGGAGAAGCACAAAGAGTTTTTATATCCAAAGACAGAAGGGTTGAAGGTGACTGAGCTCGCCACTAAGTTCAATCATTTGCTACAGTATGCAGAACCGCAGATAATCAGTGAGGCTCAGAAGATCTGGTACTTCCATGAATGGATGAGCCCAAATATTAAGCCATGGATGGTGCACCACTCATGCTCTGCTCTGGAGCAGTACGTGGATGCGGCCTACAAGTTGGAGGCAACTCTGGAGGAGTCTGCCTGTAAGCGGAAGAAGCAGGTTAAGGAAAAAGGTGGGCAGCAGGATTGCCAAGCTGGTTCGTTCAAACGACCGGCATCGCCTACTAAGTTTGAGAAGTCTGGTCGTGCTAAGACCGAGACAACTCATTCTGGCTCTGCCAGGGGCTCAGGTTGGAGCAACAGACCATATCAGTGTTTCAATTGTGGTGCTTTTGGGCACAAGAATTTTGATTGTCAGAGTGAGAAGAGATTATGCTTTGGTTGTGGAAAGGAAGGTCACATGCAAAAGTTCTGTCGTCAGGAAGAGCAGCAAAGGTCTGCTAATCAGAACAACCGGCCTGAGTATAAACTGGTTGACGCTCCAAGTCCTTCGATGCAGACCACTGCACAAAATAAAGGGAAGGCCCCAGTAGCTTCTGGAAGTCAAGGTCAACGTCTTTACGTAATGCGTGAGGCGGATGGATCTGATTTTTCATTTGCTTAAAGCTTTCTACTTTTGTTGTAGGTTGTAGATTTGGGTGTTACCCAGTCTTTTGTTATGGACAACTGTGTTAGTAAGTTTAAGTATGTAGCAAGGTTGTAAACCTTTTGTTGTAAATGTTCTTGCTAATATAAATATTTGGTTGAAGCCAAGCAGTTGTGCAGTAAGGGTGTACCTTTGGTACAAGTTTTGTGCTCTAAGTCAGAAACCGAAGAGGTTACTTGGGAGACTGAGACGAGTATACTTAGATACTTTCCCTATTTGTTGTCGACCTTGATTAATGCAAGTTTCGGGGTCGAAACTTAAAATAAGGGGGTAGTAATGTAATATCCCGTATTTTATAAGGGTATTTGGAATTATTTTTAAATTTTTCTTATGCCCGGTTTGCTAGACGGATTTAATTCAGGGAATTTTGGACATTCTGTAATGTGTTCTGAGCTCTGTAAATTTTCCGAGCATTGAATAATACAGTTGGGGTGTTTTCGGGGTTAATGTATCGTTAATGTACGAATATATTTAACCCGGAGTTAAGAAAATTTGAACGAAATCGAATTCGGATAAAAGAGGTGAGAATTAGCCATGACCGCACCCGGCGTCAGTGCTGGCACACCCGCGGCAAGGGCCAATTCCAGACGGCTTCGTCTTCCTCGCGCAAGTGGCTCGGGGAGATATTTTGGGGTAGATTTTGGGCAGATTTGGGCAGGCCAAGTGGCCCTTCGCCTTTGTCCCCTTGTCCCCTCAGATGAGGCTCGAATTTGGAGTATAAAAGGGGGTCGAAACCAATGGAGAAAGCCTTCTTCTTCCTTCTTCTTCTCTTCATTTTCTCTATTTTCTCCCCTCTGTTTTCGCCATTTTCGGGGCTGTTTAAGCTCGATTCGAGAGGCCACACGAGTTGGAGAAGGTTGCCCAAGTGTTTGACTAAAGCTTTGAGGTGTTTTGAGATCATTCGAATGCAAAACAAAGCCATCACGATTTGGGTAAATTTCTTCCCCGCCATGGGAGCTGTTCGCGAAGCTCCTCTGTTCACTCCACCGCACCCCGCGGCAGCCTTCCACCGCACCCGCGGCAAGGCTGTCCGAGAAGTGTTTTTGTGTGGTTTGGCTTTGGGCTTTGCTTGTTTCCTTTGGTTTCTTCTTGTATTCTTTTAGATTCATATATAAGTATATTGAATCTAACTTAGGGTCTTGTTATGGGCCATTTCTTAGGGATTTAATATCCAAGATCTGCTCCAGTTTCAGATCCAGGAACTAGACGTTGCTCAGCTTGATTCGAAGTTGTCGGATCTAAGGCAAGTGGCGGTTCTCTCTTGTTCATCATTCCATATTTGATTATTTATCAATAGTTTTGTTGTTAAATAATTTGGGATGATTGTTAATTATGTTGGAAATTGATTTGATAACGTTATGTGAAATAAAACGGATATTATTACTAGGTTGTATATTCTGCTAGAACCGACGCTAGTATATGATAGATTTGTTGTGCAGGTGAAGGCCGTAAGGGTCTTTGATATGATTTATTGTGTGTGGCTTAGATTATTAAATCTAGGGTGATAGTTGTTCAGGTTGAGCCGTGATGGTTCTCTGTGTGATGTGTTTGCGTGTGATGGTTCTCTGTGTGATGTGTTTAACTGTAAGTTAGCACGAGTATTCGTAGGAGCGCCTGGATCCGGTGTGTTCCATGAGCGTTTCTTTATAACTGTTTAGGGTAATTAAAACCCATGCGATAGTAAAAGTTTGGACTTTGTGAGGTTCATTCTTTATAAGGGCGATTAAGACCCAATGCGATAGTGAAAGTTTGGACTCTGAGAGGTTCATTCTTTATAAGGGCGATTAAGACCCAATGCGATAGTAAAAGTTTGGACTTTGTGAGGTTCATTCTTTATAAGGGCAATTAAGACCCAATGCGATAGTTAGAGGTTTGGATCCTGTGAGGTCCAGTTAAAAGTTTATAACGTGATATGTGTGTGTGTGGTCATTTAATTCAGATAAGTGCCTAAAAGCACCTAATTAATGAACGTTGGCGAGTAGTGCAATGTAGCGCTAGTGCAGCTAGGATTGTTCGTCTAGCTTAGATCGCTTGTATGCGAAGCTGTTTGTGTGTTTGTTTATGTTTCCCAACATTTGTCATATTTTCCTATAAGGCTCATTTCATTTGGAGTCTTCTTTTTGGGATTGATTGTTGTGAGTCTCGGTCTCCAGAATCTTCTCTTGTGCATACCTTTTGTTATTCTAGTAGGAGTATGGTGGTTGACTAGCGTACTCGGTTATTATTCGAGGGACGATAAGTCTAACCTAATACGATTGCTTCGAACCACTCTACTTTGTACCCTTGCGTAGTCTTTCATTAGACTGACCAACCGTTATATTCCTTGCATGGTTGGCTGGTGTCATCCGTTCGATTCGGCACATCAGGTATGTTGCAGATCTAAGAAGGCTAGAGCGACTATGAGGATGAACGGTGTTTTCGACAAGTTGTTTTGTCGCTTTGTTTACAAGTTTTCCGCTGTGCTATTTTGTATTTTGTTAAAGAATTTCGCTGTTGTATTTCTGATTATTGGGTCATTTTTGGAATCGTGTAATTCCGCGACCATGTGGTTTAATAAAAGTTATGATTTTAGTATTGTAACTATGTTTAAGAAAATTATGTCGTTGGAAAAGCCTGGGGTGACTTCGGGGTTTACGTCTGGGGTCATCGGCAGTAACGCTTTCAAATGGGGTTAAATTTGGGGGTGTTACAGCGAGGGGAACCTTTCTTTTCGCATATGCACCCAGACAAGGTCTCCTGATGCGAAGATGACGCGGCGGCCAGAATTCTTCTGCGAGGCATACTGCGCGGCCCTCCTCTCCAGTTGGTCCCTGGTGCGTCGATGAAGCTCCTGCACTTGCTCGGCGCGGTTGGCGGCGGAGACATGCACTGGTTCTCGCAGTGGTCGCGGCGACAAATCAAGTGGTGTCAAGGGGTTCATGCCATACACCACTTCGAACGGTGTCAACTTGGTCGCCGTGTGCCTTCATCTATTGTAACAAAACTCGACAAGTGATAGTAAGTCCTCCCAACGCCTAGGGTTGGCTTTAAGCATCGCGCGAAGGAGGGCTCCGAGTGTTCTATTCGTGACCTCCGTTTGGCCATCGGTCTGGGGGTGGTAGCTAGTAGAGAATAAGAGGTTGGTGCCTAGCTTACCCCAAAGAGTTCTCCAAAAATGACCCACAAACTTAGAATCCCGATCACTCACTATAGTACGCGGGACTCCATGAAGACGCACCACATGTTCAAAGAATAGATCGGCAGTCTCACTAGCACTATGGGTTGTCTTACAAGCAATAAAATGTGTCATCTTAGAAAATCTATCTACGACCACAAAAATGGAGTCTTTACCTCGTCTAGAGAGGGGTAAACCCGTGATGAAATCCATAGACAAATCTTTCCAGGGGGCACTCGGAATGGGAAAAGGAGTGTAGAGGTCGTGAGGACTAGACCTAGCTTTGGCTCTCTGGCAGGTCACACAACTTCTACAAAACCTAGTCACTTGGTGTGTCATCTTAGGCCAAAAGAAGTGTTCTCTCAGCGCGGCCAATGTCTTACTAATCCCAAAATGTCCACGACTTTCGTGTGCTTCCTGAATCAAAAGGATCCTAATGGATGACCTAGGGATGCATAGGTGGCCAGCCTTGTATAGATAACCCTTAGAAAGGAAGTATGACTCAAACTCTCGAAATCTAAGGCATTGCGCGACAATAGGGACAAAGAAAGGATCACTAGCATATAATTCCTTAATCAAAGCAAAGCCCAAAACTTTAGTTTGCACATGAGTCAAGAGAACATACCTGCGAGATAACGCGTCAGCGACAATGTTCTCATTTCCCTTCTTGTGGACCACGACATAAGGAAATGTCTCCAAAAATTCCACCCAACGCGCATGTCATCGATTGAGGTGGGCTTGGCTCTTCAAATATCTCAAGGCTGCGTGCTCGCTGTGGATGACAAATTCACGCGGCCAAAGGTAATGTTGCCATGTCTTCAGCACGCGTACTAAGGCATATAACTCTTTGTCGTAGGTGGGGTAATTGAGTGTGGCCCCAGTGAGCTTCTCACTGAAATATGCAATGGGCCTCTTCTCTTGGTGTAGCACACCACCAATGCCTATGTCTGAGGCATCGCACTCCACCTCGAATGTCTTCACGAAGTCGGGGAGCTAGAGCAATGGCGCGTTGCACAAGGCCCGCTTCAAGGCCGAGAAGGCCTCTTCGTGGGACTCAAGCCAGACAATTGTGCTTCCCTTCTTCGTCAACTCATGCAATGGCGCGGCAATGGAAGAGAAGTCTCGAACAAAGCGCCTATAAAATCCTGTGAGGCCTAGAAAGCTTCGCACATGTGTCGGTGTCGTCGGAGTTGGCCACTCTTTGATGGCCGCGATCTTTGCCTCGTCGACGCGTAGACCATCACTACTCACGACGTAGCCCAGAAAATTTGTGGACGCGGAGCAAAAACTGCACTTGGCCAGATTGGCAAACAGGCTCTCGCGTTGAAGGCATTCGAGCACAAGTCGAAGGTGATCGACATGCTCTTCCAGACTCCGGGAATACACAAGGATGTCATCGAAATAAATGATGACAAACTTGCCAAGGAATGTTCTCAAGACGTGGTTCATCACGCGCATGAAGGTGTTGGGCGCGTTTGTGAGCCCAAATGGCATGACAAGCCACTCGTAGAGCCCGTACTTTGTATTGAACGCGGTCTTCCACTCATCACCTTCTTTCATCCTGATCTGGTGATAACCACTCTTCAAATCTATCTTGGAGAAAAGTGTGGCACCATGAAGTTCATCAAGCATATCGTCAAGGCGGGGAATAGGATGCCGATACTTGACGGTGATATGGTTTATCGCGCGACAGTCAACACACATTCTCCATGTACCATCTTTCTTGGGCACAACGATCACAGGCACAACGCAAGGGGAGAGAGATTCCCTGATGTAGCCGCGATTCAACAACTCTTGCACTTGACGCTGTAGCTCTTTGGTCTCTTCTGGGCCAGCTATATATGCAGCGTGATTGGGCAAGGAAGCACCTGGTACAAGGTCAATCTGGTGCTCAATGCCTCTCAGTGGAGGTAAACCTTGTGGCAACTCATCAGGAAATACATCATCAAACGCGGCGAGCAAGGTCGCGATGACTGGCGGCACGGACGCGGTGTTCGATGACTCAGGGATGCATGGAGTTGACACAAGCAGAAAACATGGAGCTTTGCCAGCCAAACACGCAGTGAGGTCACTGGGCCTGGCTAAAAGCACGCGTTGCTCACACTTGCCTTGCAAAGGAGACATCTTCGGTAACGGCGCGGCAAACTTTGTCGATGGCGAGGCGCTACTCGAATTCTGTGGGGCACTTAGTGTCCCAGCTATGGCGTTGTGCGTCTTCTTAACAGTGCCTGGTGGAGACGACATTTTGCCAGCTTTGGAAGAGTTTGGCCTCTAGAGTGCCTCTGGACACTCTTTTGACCTAGTAGACGCGGTCTCTATGGCTTTCTGGCGATCGCGTTCAACCTGGTCCTACAAGATCTCATGGGGAGACATTGGATGCAAAGTGATGCACTTTCCGTGGTAATTGAACACATAAGTGTTCAAATAGTCATCATGGAGCATGCGCTTGTCGAATTGCCATGGGCGCCCAAGCAAAATATGGGTGGCGTCCATCGCAATGACATCACAAAGTATAGAATCACAGTATTGCCCTATGGAAAAAGAAATTAAGCATTGGTGAGATACTGTGTTACCTGGACTTGAAGAAATACATTGGAGGGCATAAGGTTGGGGATGAGGAGTCGTAGGCAACTTGAAGTGTGTGACGACCTTCTCATTCACAATATTAGCACATGATCCTCCATCAACAATAACACTCAAGGAAGCCGTCTGGACGAGAGCTCTTGTTTGGAACAAGTTCTCGCGTTGATCGCGTAAGCTTGCTTCCTTGACTGTGAGGAGACGACGTGTCACCAAGCTCAATGGTATGCCCGCGTGCAATGAAGCGGGTTCGCAGTCATAAGCGTCTTCATCCTCTTTTGCATGGCCTTCATCGATCGCATCAAGTGTGGCCTCCTCGTCATCACAGGACTCGTAGCCGGCGGCGGCGGCGGAGAATAACACCTTGCGAGCATTAGGGCAATCTTTCTTGTAGTGGCCTCGTCCACCACATTTGTAACACTCAACGTCGTACGCGCGATCTGTGCTCACTGGAGCCTGTCGTGGTGTGTTCTGGCGCGGCGCGGTGCCTGGCGGCAGTGGCTTTGCCTTGGGGGCTTGACTTGACGCGGCTGTGGTAGAGGCACTAGGGTGAACATTAGTAGAAGGTAATCCACTAGGGTTAGAAGAATACCTTTGTTGGCCACTTGGATAAGTGTAAGACTTACGGCGAGAGATTTGTGCATGAATTTGCATTGCTGTATGTGTGAGGGTGTTCAAATCTTTGATGGGCAAAATCTCGAGTTGATCACGGATGTTGGTGTTCAAGCCACTCAAGAATTTCGTCCTCAAAGTCGATGGTGCAACGGAGATGTTGGCCTTGTAATACATGTCTTCAAGCTTGGAAAAGAACTCGAGTGGAGACATCGACCCTTGGCGAGCCATGGCTATCTCCATTCGCATTTGATTCCGATAGTCTGGAGGCACATATTTCTTTGTCATCATGTACACAAGTTGGTGCCACTCCGTGACCCGTGTCCTTTGGCGTCGAACGCAATCATCCTTGAAGCGATGCCACCACACTCTCGCGGCTCCTCGGAAATTAAGTGTCGCGGCGTCGACATGCTCCTCAAGGGGCACTCGACAATATCGAAGTGTGTACTCCGTAGCCTGCACCCATTCAAGAAAAACAGAGGGGTTGTATTCACCATAAAAATGCTCGATTTTTACCTTGACTTGGTGTCGTTGGAATTGAGTCTGGGCAGGTGCTTGGTTGAACGTGTTGTTTGGTGCGGCGTCGTAGAGAGGGTTCTCAAAGGCGCGCACTCCATGTGGTCTATCGCGTCCAACCTGGCGTCTATCGCGTTCTTGGCGATCTTCGCGGACATACTCATCCCTGGGCACATAGGCGTCATCGCGTTGACGTCTTCGCGGCTAGGCATCATAGTTGTCGCGTTGAATGTCTTTGGGCATAACATCACGGCGCTCGCCGCCAATGTCACGAATGCGTTCTCCTTGGGGCTGGAGATGCGGTGGAGGTATCCAATCCGAAGGGTGATCCTGCAATTCTAGTGGATCTCCAAGAGGGGGTGAAAAAAATTAGGGTTGACCATACCTGAGTCCTCGATCTCTTCGTCGTTGATAAGTGCTATTTTGTAGCACGTATCTAAGAGTTATTACCAGGTTTGAGGCGTCATTTGGTTGGATTTTATGCACAATTGGAGATTATGGAGTTAGAGCGGAGAAGTGTGGTTTTGGTGGTCTGGAGGAGCTAATTAGGAATATCCAGAGGAAGAGGAGCTGACCACCTGAGGAGACAAGGAAAATTCATGAAGGAACCACATTAAAGTGGGCAAAGGTTACCGCCCCGCGCCAGAGCCACCGCAACCCGGCGGTGGGTCTCAGAGAAGGATGCCACCCCGCGGCAGGAAGCACCGCCCCGCGGTGGGAGTTGGCGCCCCGCGGCCATATGGGCGAATTAATTAATTAAGCTGGAAGGCCGCGAGGTGATTGCTGGAATTGGAAGGATGATGGGCCGTGAAGATAAAAGGCCCAAATTGGAGGAAAAAGACCACGTGAAGAAAGGTCCATGAAGCCGCGTGAAATGCCGAATAAATTGGAAGCGGAAAGCGCGTGAATTGAAAGCATGAAATTGAATTGGAAGATGATGACGTCGCCGCGATGTCAGCGATGATGATTTGAATTGAGTTGGGCCGTTGCTGCTGGCGGGAGATTTGGGCCGCAGCTGCTCGCATGTGGAAGCCGAGAATGGAGGCCGAGCTTGTGCTGTTCGTTTTGCACGGGATTAATTTCCCCGGTTTTGATTTATTTACTTTCCTACTATTATTTTATTGTTATTTCCTTTTATTATTTTTTATCACTTTTAGGATTTAGGTTAAATACTCTTTGTTAACCTAGAATTCAGAATTCAGTTTTAGTTTTTGAGTTTTGAAGTTCGTAGTTTTTCCACCTCCAGGGTTTTGACCCATGGAGAACTAAACACCTTAGTTCTGCTAAACGTTTGAAGCAGTATAGTTGATTCAGTTGTGAGATTTTTATTCCTTGTTCTTATTCTTATGTGTATTGGTTTGATTCTCTTGGTTATATTGATTATTGATTCATTGTTATTCCTCATAGTCTGGCCAACTAGGTTGAATACTTTTTATCAATTGCTAGGATTGCATATAGGGGTTCCGAGTGCATATCTAGTGGCAAACACAATTGTGCATATAGGGGTTCCGAGCGTACAATTGTGAGTGAGAATCAGTTGCATGTGAGTAGGGGAGTGAGTACTTGTACGTCTTTCTACTTGCATGTATCCTATATGCTTGTGTGCATTGCTATTGCTTTGTTAGTGGTAAAGTACCCCGGTCTGGTACCGCGTGACAGGCGTGACTGGTGGTATTTTATCATTGGCATAGTAATAAGTCTATTGACAACTGTGAGAATCAATAGTACTTAAGATCAGGTTGGGAACAACCATAAGAATAGTTAAAGAACTTGGATTTATAGATTTCAGTGATCGACTTTTATCTCTGTATTATGGATCTCGTTTTAGTGGAACTACTTTCCCTCATCATATTTCTTCTTCTTCTAAAAGCTTGCATCTTTGTTATTCTGCGATTATTCTAAAACCCCCTTTGATACTTTGCATGCTTACTAATACATAGATTGATCACTTCCTCCCTGTGGATTCGACCCTTGCTTGCCTCTACTACTTGTTTAGGTTCGTTAGGATTTTATTTGTTTAGGTGTCACGACGACAACGCCTATCAAATTGGCGCCGTTGCCGGGGAAGCAAGTTTTGATTTTTCTGTGTGTTTGTTTGTGTGCGTGTTACTTTGGTGTGGACCTATCTTACGGTCCACACCCGTGCTACTGACTTTTGTTTTTCCTTTTCGAATTTTGTTACAGATATGGATTTTTGGGGAAAGCCGCAATATGACCCATACTCCAACGCATACACTCCAGGGTGGAGAGATCACCCCAATTCGAGTCATGGGTACCAACAATACAATCCATATGGTTATGACTGCCAGGAGTTCTACCCGGAGCCACAATCTTTCTACCAGCAGGGTGCTCCACAACAGTACAATCCGGCATATGAGCATATTCCGCCTGAGTCCAATCCAAATATCGCCACTGAAGCAATGCTCAGAAACTTGACTCAGCACTTCGCCACTCATGCTCAACCCAGAGAGTCAAGCATCAAGAATATAGAAAGGCTGGTGGAGTCGATTACTATCCAGCATACGAGCATGCAGGATTTGAAGAGGCAGGTTGGCCAGCTGGCCGATGCTGTGACAGAGCTTGTCCGGAGGAAATCAAACTCCCTGCCCTCTCAGACTGCAGTGAATCCAAGGGAAAACGTTCCTCCTAGTGCTGAAGAGGAGGACGAATATGAGATAGAGAACATCGCCTACCGCCCCGCGTCACCTCTCACCACGACCCGGCATGAAGTCCCAGTTATCTCACCGCCCCGCGGCGAGGCTGACCGTGACCCAGTGGCGTGCCTCAATATCTCCACCGCGACCTCACCGCCCCGCGGCAATGACTACCGCCCCGCGGTGGACGGAGTGCCTCCTAGTGATTTACCACCGCGACCCGATATCCAAATTTTCAGATATGCTGGTGAGGTTTGGGTAGATCCTTACGGGGTTGCACGACAGGTGCTTTCTGAGGAGGAGAACTTCTTTGGAGATAAGTGGGGCGACGATGAGGAGGAGTGTTGTGATCGAGAAAATACTCCAGAGACAATCGCCCCGGCAGTCCCCGATCCTCTGGAGGCTGCCTATGATGAGTTTGTGCGTCTTAACTCCTTCCCGCTTGTTTCGCTGCAACCTGTCGCGCCCCTCAATCTGCCTCTCTATATTCTTGATACTCGACTCAGTAGCCTGCACATGCGTAGCAAAGTGCTGAGTCAAGGTCTTCAGCATATCCTCAGTAGAGGCTCCAGAAGTTTGGCCTTGGGGCCTCTGTTGGTACTGAACTCGTTGCTGGTACTGTTGTTGCTGAGCCGGCTAATATTGCTGTTGTGCCGGCTGCTGACCACCTTGAGGGTCACTCTATCTAAATAATGGATGGTCACGCCCTCTCTGGTTGTAATTGGGCTGGCCACCATACTGTTGTCTAGGGGCTCCATAGCCTCCTATAGCATTAACTTCAGCAACATCATCCTCTTGCAGCTGGGGACAGGTATTTGTGTGGTGGGCCTGGCTAGGACAAAGGCCACACGATCTGGCTTGTTGACGAGCATTCTGATTCGCCATCTTCATGACTATCTCCTTCAACTCGGCTAACTCAGATAATACCGGACTCGGTCCTGCAGGGGTCACAGCATTGACCGCCTTTCTTTGGTAAGTTTTTCCGAAGTTCCGGGTGCTTTCACTCATCTCTTGGATTCGGTCCATGGCTTCCTTCGGTGTCAGATTCAGAATACTGCCACCGCATGCAGCATCGACCATTCTCCTCTCTTGGTCCTGTAGACCGTTGTGTAAATAAAGGACAAGATCCTGCTGGGCGTATCCATGGAATGGACAGCTGGAGCAGAGCCTCTTGAACCTCTCCAAATAATCATACAGTGTCTCATCACAAGCCTACTCAATGTTGGCAATTGCCTTCTTCAAAGCATTCGCCTTCTTCGTCGGAAAATACTTATCCAGGAACGCCTTGTGCAATTTCGCCCATGTATCTATGGTTCCTGGTGGCAAGTGATAGTACCAGTTGCTCGCATTGTCGAGTAAAGAAAAGCCAAAAGCTCTCATCTTGAACTGCTCTTCAGTCACGTTCCTGGGCTTCATCGTCATACAGACATTGTGGAACTTGCCCAGGTGAGAAATCAGATCCTCTCCACTCAGACCGTGGAACTTAGGCAGGTAGTTAACAATTCCAGTCTTCAATTCGAAGTTCACCCCTTGATCCAGCGCAGGGATGATCACAGCTAGGGGTTCAGCCCCAATATTCGGTGTCGTAAGCTCTCGTAGAGTTCCGTTTCCAGCCATAGCAGCAACTGGGATAGTAGCAACTTCAGCGGTTTCAGTCTCAGCGTTCTCGGTCGTGTCAGTCTCAGCGGCCAACACAGTCTCAATCTCGGCTTCTTCCCTTCGATCGCGCAGACGTCCAAGGAACGATCTTTCAATCTCTGGATCAAAAGCTAAGAGTGGGGAGTCAGTAGCATGGGTATCGACCATAAGATAGGTCTCCACCCAAAAAAAATCAAACACGAAAACACACAACAAACAAAAACCTTTCCCGGCAACGGCGCCAAATTTTGACGGGGCTAAAGATGCACAAGAAAATGTCGTTGATTAGCCTTATCAAAATAAATTATCCTAACAAACCTACTAAACAAAGTATAGCAGACAAGTAAGGGTCGAATCCCACAGAGAAGGTATGATGTAATATGCAATCGTGAATGACAAGTAACAAGCAACTGGGGGTTTGGTAGTCAAGAGAACGAAGCAAACAAACATGCAGATTGAGTAAAATCGAGAGAATAATATGAGGGGAAGTAGTCCTGTTAGAGCGAAATCCACAGTACAAAGATAGAGTTTGATCCCTGAAATCTATTCAATCCAAGTTCAATTATTTATCCTTATAGTCGTTCCCACCTTAATCGTAAGTACTATTGATTCTCACAGTTGTCAATAGACTTATCACTATGCCAATGATAAAGTACAACTGATTCTCACAGTTGTCAGCATACTTTAGCACCAACACAGCAATAGCGATGCACACAAGGATTTAGGATACATGCAAGTAGAAAGACGTACAAGTACTCACTCCCCTACTTAACATGCAATTGATTCTCACACACAAGTGTACGCTCGGAACCCCTATATGCACAAACGTGTTTGCCACTAGATATGCACTCGGAACCCCTATATGCAATCCTAACAATTGATAACAAGCATTCAACCTAGGTGATCAGGCTAAGAAGAACAACTAGAAATCGTAGACGTGGTAAGCAAGAGAATCAATCCAACAATTATAAGGATAAGAACAAGGAATAGAAATCTCACAAACACATCAAAGTACTACTTCAATCGTCTAACAGAACAAAGGAAAGTTAGTTCTCCATCAAAGGGGATGAAAAACTATAATATGAAATAACGATCAAAAGTAGTTCGATAACAAGATGTGTCTAAGTGTTCGCAGTCTGGCTTGGAGGCTGTGGAACATTAGGTTAAATAGAGTTAACCTAAAGCCCAAGATCACAAAACCAATCCAAAAGGAAACAAATAAAATAACAAAGTCCGAAATAGAAATAAAAGGAAATAAATATAATCTGGCGCGAGGCAATAAACACGTCCACCGCGGGGCGATAAAGATCCACCGCGGGGCTTCTGCTCTCCACCGCTGGGCGGTGGCCTCCTCTCACGCGGGGCTTCATCATCACTGGGAGTCATCACCGCGGGGCGTCACTGCTAACGCGAGGCGATGAACTCCAGACTTCAACTTCTCATCTTCTTCTCTTCTCCAGCTGCTCTCCAAATACTACCAAGTGTTGGTAGCCTTCTCCATAGATGTTCCAGTAGCTCCATCTCCATCTCTAAGCTCCAACTAAGCTGCCAATCCTTGGATTTCTTCACTTCTCTCCATAATATCTGGATCACAGACTTAGCACTAAAACAACTCCAAAACTCCTCCAAATCATGCTAATAGATGCTAGAAAAGGTGTATGAAATAACACCTATCAAATTCTCCCATACTTAGACCTTTACTCGTCCCGAGTAAGCTAAAGAAAAGCTCACCCTCTCAATCAATACCAAGGACTCAGGAAGTACAAGAAAACGTGATTCTAACAACTACAACACATCAACAATACGCCCAAGACAACCAAAACAAGTGATGCAAGAACAATCTAACCTAACTCCCGTCTATCCCTTTATCGCTCCATGAGTGGCCTACCCGACAATCCTTCTATTTCACCATTCTTATGACGCCTCGCCGAAAGATAAGAGAAATCCTAAAATCACTCTTCTTCTTTTTCACTCATTTTGCCAAGGCGCCCTTTCGGGTTTTCACCAAGCACTCATTTCATTTTCCAATAGACGTTCTCACATAAGCTCGCATCACTCTAGTCTAATTTTTCCCTGGTCTAATACCAGCCGGACTACCTGCTTTTTACCTGAACCGCCCTTTCGGGTTTTCAGTCCATCCCAGGATTTTGATTGCCTTTTTACTTCTTTTTTGTTTTGTTTTTTGAAAACGGAATCAACACTGCAGAAAACGAATGCAGAAATAAAGCTATGTACACTAGCTAGCAAGAATAGCAAGTCTATATCCCTCCCCCATACTTAAACCGAACATTGTCCTCAATGTGAAAAGAGAACGTCAAATGATAGGGGAAGAGAGAAATAAACTCACTGTGGACCGGAAGGTGGTGGTGGGGCGGTGGAAATTTTATGTGGAGCTAGGTCAAGGTAGGGTAAGGAGAATTGAGGGGGTTGATGGGCCGGTCATGTACCATGGCCCATATGAGAAATCTTGGCCCAAAATGAAGCCCAATCCGTCAAAACCTTAGTAACCACTTAAGAAATAAGCTTTTACTCACCCGGTTAAGGTTTTTTCGGGGCCCATTATTCTTGCTTTTTTTTCTTTTCTTTTTTTAAAGTTGAGAATCGATACCTGACCGTCACCGCGGGGCGGCAGCTCCACCGCGAGGCGGTAGGAAAGTGCCGCGGGGCGGTGAGAAAGGTTAGGCACTTCATCTCTTCTCGGGTTTACTTTTATACCTGAAATGTGAGTAACAGGCGAACGAAACAAAGCAAGATAAACTACGAAAATAATCTAATAAAAAGAAAAAGAGATCAAAGAAATACAAACACGGGTTGCCTCCCGGACAACGCCTTGGTTATCGTCGTCGGCTCGACGTATTGCAGATCAAATACCATTTTGGGTAGGATTCTTTCGGAATCCTCCAACTTGTCTCTTCCTGGTGAGACCTCTCATGGAAAGGTTTGAACCTTAGACCATGGTCTTTCTTCGCCACCCACTCCATGTACATTCTCTTCGGAGTGTCGCCCCCATACTTAGAACGATGCGGGGGCCGATATGGCTCAACCTGAACATGCTGCACTTCACTAGATAAAGGCTTGCAGCCTTGTGTGGTTAGTGCAGGGGGGCAAGTGCCCAAAGTAGAGGAATCTCCTATATCAGCTAATAAGACATTATCCACAGGCAAATCATGAAAATCATGCAACTCAATGGGTCCATCACTAGTGGAACACTCAACTACGGCCTCTACTGCATCAATCTTAACATTATCATGCACAGAATCATCAAAGTCATTAATGCAGAGAGGAGGAGGAGACTTAATGGAATTAGCTTTATGAATATCATGCTGAAAAATTATTCCATCAAACTCCATAGTCAGGGTACCACTATCAACATCTATCTTAGTCATGGAAGTCTTCATAAAAGGTCGCCCTAGCATAACCGGGGCAACTTGCTCATCATAATCCATATCCATAACAAAGAAATCAGCAGGAAATATCAAAGGACCTATCCTAACAAGGACATCTTCTACAACACCCTTAGGGAGTATACACGATCCATCAGCAAGTTGTATCACCATACTAGACTCACGCAAGGGTCCTAATTCCAATTTCTCAAGTAAAGAATAGGGTAAAACATTAATTGAGGCACCCAAATCAAGTAGGGCCTTCTCAAAAACATGCTCACCTATAGTAATAGGAATAGTAAACGTACCTGGATCCTTGCACTTCACAGGTAGACGCTTCTGAACCACAGCTGACACTTGTTCGCCTACTGGACTCTTCTTCTGAGTCTTTTGCCTTTGATCTTTCTTCATCGTGCAGAGCTCCTTTAAGAACTTGGCATATCGTGGGATAGCCTTGATAAGCTTCAGCAGGGGAATGTTCACCTCACAGTTCTGGAACGTGTCGAACAGGTCTTTGTCATCGACAACTCTTTTAGCCTTTAGCGCCTCTGGAAAAGGTATTGGGGGCTTCTCTGAACGTAGGGGAGGAAACACTGGACGAACGTAGGTATCAACATAGACATCGTCAGTAGGAACAGATTTCTGAGGAGCAGCTCGCGGCGAGCCCACCGCGGGGCGTAAATCGTCACCGCGGGGCGGTGGGGTCGCGTTGACATTACTGGGCATAGGTACCGGGTCACGGCGGGAATTGCCGCGGGGCGGTGCGGTGAGTTCCTTTTTCTCGGAAATTTATTTCTCCTCTTCAGCAATAGGAGACATAACTTCTTTACCACTTCTCAGCGTGATAGCACTCACGTTCTCTCTGGGATTCATAGTGGTTTGGGACGGCAGGGAGTTTGAGGTCCTCTGGTTGATTTTAGTCACCTCGTCGGCTAACTGGCCAATCTGCCTCTCTATATTCTTGATACTCGACTCAGTAGCCTGCACATGCGTAGCAAAGTGCTGAGTCAAGGTCTTCAGCATATCCTCAGTAGAGGCTCCAGAAGTTTGGCCTTGGGGCCTCTGTTGGTACTGAACTCGTTGCTGGTACTGTTGTTGCTGAGCCGGCTGATATTGCTGTTGTGCCGGCTGCTGACCACCTTGAGGGTCACTCCATCTAAATCCTGGATGGTCACGCCCTCTCTGGTTGTAATTGGGCTGGCCACCATACTGTTGTCTAGGGGCTCCATAGCCTCCTACAGCATTAACTTCAGCAACACCATCCTCTTACAGCTGGGGACAGGTATTTGTGTGGTAGGCCTGGCTAGGACAAAGGCCACACAATCTGGCTTGTTGAGGAGCATTCTGATTCGCCATCTTCATGACTATCTCCTTCAACTCGGCTAACTCAGATAATACCGGACTCGGTCCTGCAGGGGTCACAGCATTGACCGCCTTTCTTTGGTAAGTTTTTTCGAAGTTCCGGGTGCTTTCACTCATCTCTTGGATTCGGTCCATGGCTTCCTTCGGTGTCAGATTCAGAATACTGCCACCGCATGCAGCATCGACCATTCTCCTCTCTTGGTCCTGTAGACCGTTGTGTAAATAAAGGACAAGATCCTGCTGGGCGTATCCATGGAATGGACAGCTGGAGCAGAGCTTCTTGAACCTCTCCAAATAATCATACAGTGTCTCATCACAAGCCTACTCAATGTTGGCAATTGCCTTCTTCAAAGCATTCGCCTTCTTCGTCGGAAAATACTTATCCAGGAACGCCTTGTGCAATTTCGCCCATGTATCTATGGTTCCTGGTGGCAAGTGATAGTACCAGTCGCTCGCATTGTCGAGTAAAGAAAAGCCAAAAGCTCTCATCTTGAACTGCTCTTCAGTCACGTTCCTGGGCTTCATCGTCATACAGACATTGTGGAACTTGCCCAGGTGAGAAATCGGATCCTCTCCACTCAGACCGTGGAACTTAGGCAGGTAGTTAACAATTCCAGTCTTCAATTCGAAGTTCACCCCTTGATCCAGCGCAGGGATGATCACAGCTAGGGGTTCAGCCCCAATATTCGGTGTCGTAAGCTCTCGTAGAGTTCCGTTTCCAGCCATAGCAGCAGCTGGGATAGTAGCAACTTCAGCGGTTTCAGTCTCAGCGTTCTCGGTCGTGTCAGTCTCAGCGGCCAACACAGTCTCAATCTCGTCTTCTTCCCTTCGATCGCACAGACGTCCAAGGAACGATCTTTCAATCTCTGGATCAAAAGCTAAGAGTGGGGAGTCAGTAGCATGGGTATCGACCATAAGATAGGTCTCCACCCAAAAAAAATCAAACACGAAAACACACAACAAACAAAAACCTTCCCCGGAAACGGCGCCAAATTTTGACGGGGCTAAAGATGCACAAGAAAATGTCGTTGATTAGCCTTATCAAAATAAATTATCCTAACAAACCTACTAAACAAAGTATAGCAGACAAGTAAGGGTCGAATCCCACAGAGAAGGTATGATGTAATATGCAATCGTGAATGACAAGTAACAAGTAACTGGGGGTTTGGTAGTCAAGAGAACGAAGCAAACAAACATGCAGATTGAGTAAAATCGAGAGAATAATATGAGGGGAAGTAGTCCTGTTAGAGCGAAATCCACAGTACAAAGATAGAGTTTGATCCCTGAAATCTATTGAATCCAAGTTCAATTATTTATCCTTATAGTCGTTCCCACCTTAATCGTAAGTACTATTGATTCTCACAGTTGTCAATAGACTTATCACTATGCCAATGATAAAGTACAACTGATTCTCACAGTTGTCAGCGTACTTTAGCACCAACACAGCAATAGCGATGCACACAAGGATTTAGGATACATGCAAGTAGAAAGACGTACAAGTACTCACTCCCCTACTTAACATGCAATTGATTCTCACACACAAGTGTAAGCTCGGAACCCCTATACGCACAAACGTGTTTGCCACTAGATATGCACTCGGAACCCCTATATGCAATCCTAGCAATTGATAACAAGCATTCAACCTAGGTGATCAGGCTAAGAAGAACAACTAGAAATCGTAGACGTGGTAAGCAAGAGAATCAATCCAACAATTATAAGGATAAGAACAAGGAATAGAAATCTCACAAACACATCAAAGTACTGCTTCAATCGTCTAACAGAACAAAGGAAAGTTAGTTCTCCATCAAAGGGGATGAAAAACTATAATATGAAATAACGATCAAAAGTAGTTCGATAACAAGATGTGTCTAAGTGTTCGCAGTCTGGCTTGGAGGTTGTGGAACATTAGGTTAAATAGAGTTAACCTAAAGCCCAAGATCACAAAACCAATCCAAAAGGAAACAAATAAAATAACAAAGTCCGAAATAGAAATAAAAGGAAATAAATATAATCTGGCGCGAGGCAATAAACACGTCCACCGCGGGGCGGTAAAGATCCACCGCGGGGCTTCTGCTCTCCACCGCTGGGCGGTGGCCTCCTCTCACGCGGGGCTTCATCATCACTGGGAGTCATCACCGCAGGGCGTCACTGCTAACGCGAGGCGATGAACTCCAAACTTTAACTTCTCATCTTCTTCTCTTCTCCAGCTGCTCTCCAAATACTACCAAGTGTTGGTAGCCTTCTCCATAGATGTTCCAGCAGTTCCATCTCCATCTCTAAGCTCCAACTAAGCTGCCAATCCTTGGATTTCTTCACTTCTCTCCATAATATCTGGATCGCAGACTTAGCACTAAAACAACTCCAAAACTCCTCCAAATCATGCTAATAGATGCTAGAAAATGTGTATGAAATAACACCTATCAGTATGATCAAGAAGAAACCGAAGGGGAGGCACAAGAAGGAGAACTGGATGCAGGTGGTGAATTCTTACATACTGGATACGGGGCAAGATACGCATGCAGGCCCTGAGATGTTGGGTAGGCCATTTCTGAAAATGGCAAGTGTGTTCATGGGTATGCACAATGGTCCACCCACAAAGAAGTGCACAAGCATGGGGGAGAGGCTCAACAGGGAGTATACAAAGAGGCATCCCCCTGATATAGATCTCAAGAGCTCAAAAGCTAGGACCAACCCGAGTTGAGGAGGCTGGAGCAGTATGTCATGCCATGACAATAACTAAGGCGCTATCCGGGAGGCAACCCGAGGTATGTTTTTCTTTCTTTATTTCTTGCATTAGTTTTGGTGTGTTTTTGCTTTGTTTTTGTTCTTGTTTTTGTTTCCGACTAACCTGCAGGGAAGAGACCCATGCCTATTGAAGAAGGTGTTTCCACACCAATGTAAGTCTCTTCCTTCCCTGCACTAAGTCACCCCCCGAAAAAACCTTAAACAGGGGGCAAAAACAAACAAAAAAACAAAAACAAAAAAAAGGTATTGAAGGCCAGCTGTCCAGAGTTCCCTATGGAGATGGTGTGCATCATGTTGTCAAGGAGGATACATTGGCCCCACGCATTATTTGACAACGATGATGGCCCTACAATTGACAGCTGGAGAGGAGGAACACTAGAGCCACCACCACGAGTACATTTGGGCTCCACCATGTGTTCCTAGAAGGCCGTGCAATCCTACTATCATTGCTATACCACTATTCACCAAAGTGGTTCCCTTTTAGTTGTACGGTAGGAGAAGATTTTGGAGTTGATAAAGACACCCGCCCAACACCAGAGACTTAGGAATTTATTGAGAAGACCACCAGCGACAACTTCAGTGTCCAAGCAGCTTGGCGACACTTGTGAGTTATTTTTTGCTTTTCCCTATGTCTCTATTCTTTTGTCTTTCATTACATTGAGGACAATGCAATGTTTAAGCATGGGGGAGAGTTCTATACTTACTACGTCGCTGAGGAGAAAAATGAATATAAAATGAAAAAAGCCAAAAAATTGAAAAAAGGCATATATTAAAAATCCTAGGATAGGTCGAAAACCCGAAAGGGCGGCCTAGGTAATAAGCAGGTGGCTTGGACCAGCATTAGGCTGGGGTAATATGTGGTCAAGAGTGACGTGAGCTTATGTGAGTACATCTATTGGAAAATGAAATGAGTTGCTTGGTGAAAACCCGAAAGGGCGCCTTGGCAAAATGAGCGAAAAAGAAGAAGAGTGATTCTAGGATTTCTCATTATTCTTGGCGAGGCATCATAAGAAGAGGAGTCAAAGAAGGATTGTCGGGTAGGTCACTCTAGAGTGATAAGAAGATAGATGGGAGATAGGATTAGAATGTATTCACTCTATGGTGTTTGGGATAAGCTTGGGGGAAGTACTCTGCTTTCCTTTTAGCTTGGTTGTGTGGGGTGTTGATTGATGCTATAGTATATTGTGTTGTGCTTATTTGTATGGTTGCCTGGAGTTTATTGTGGGTATGATTCTTGGATGGTTGATTTTTCTATGCTTCATGAAGCCTTGGGGATTGATTGGAGGAGTAGGTTGACTTTAGCTTACTCGAGGACGAACAAGGTTTAAGCATGGGGGGTTTGATAAGTGCTATTTTGTAGCACGTATCTAAGAGTTATTACCAGGTTTGAGGCGTCATTTGGTTGGATTTTATGCACAATTGGAGATTATGGAGTTAGAGCGGAGAAGTGTGGTTTTGGTGGTCTGGAGGAGCTAATTAGGAATATCCAGAGGAAGAGGAGCTGACCACCTGAGGAGACAAGGAAAATTCATGAAGGAACCACATTAAAGCGGGCAAAAGTTACCGCCCCGTGCCAGAGCCACCGCGACCCGGCGGTGGGTCTCAGAGAAGGATGCCGCCCCGCGACAGGAAGCACCGCCCCGCGGTGGGAGTTGGCGCCCCGCGGCCATATGGGCGAATTAATTAATTAAGCTGGAAGGCCGCGAGGTGATTGCTGGAATTGGAAGGATGATGGGCCGTGAAGATAAAAGGCCCAAATTGGAGGAAAAAGACCACGTGAAGAAAGGCCCATGAAGCCGCGTGAAATGCCGAATAAATTGGAAGAGTAAAGCGCGCGCGTGAATTGAAAGCATGAAATTGAATTGGAAGATGATGACGTCGCCGCGATGTCAGCGATGATGATTTGAATCGAGTTGGGCCGTTGCTGCTGGCGGGAGATTTGGGCCGCAGCTGCTCGCATGTGGAAGCCGAGAATGGAGGCCGAGCTTGTGTTGTTCGTTTTGCACGGGATTAATTTCCCCAGTTTTGATTTATTTACTTTCCTACTATTATTTTATTGTTATTTCCTTTTATTATTTTTTATCACTTTTAGGATTTAGGTTAAATACTCTTTGTTAACCTAGAATTCAGTTTTAGTTTTTGAGTTTTGAAGTTCGTAGTTTTTCCACCTCTAGGGTTTTGACCCATGGAGAACTAAACACCTTTGGTCTGCTAGACGTTTGAAGCAGTACAGTTGATTCAGTTGTGAGATTTCTATTCCTTGTTCTTATTCTTATGTGTGTTGGTTTGATTCTCTTGGTTATATTGATTCATTGTTATTCCTCATAGTCTGGCCAACTAGGTTGAATACTTTTTATCAATTGCTAGGATTGCATATAGGGGTTCCGAGTGCATATCTAGTGGCAAACACAATTGTGCGTATAGGGGTTCTGAGCGTACAATTGTGAGTGAGAATCAGTTGCATGTGAGTAGGGGAGTGAGTACTTGTACGTCTTTCTACTTGCATATATCCTATATGCTTGTGTGCATTGCTATTGCTTTGTTGGTGGTAAAGTACCCCGGTCTGGTATCGCGTGACAGGCGTGACTGGTGGTATTTTATCATTGGCATAGTAATAAGTCTATTGACAACTGTGAGAATCAATAGTACTTAAGATCAGGTTGGGAACAACCATAAGAATAGTTAAAGAACTTGGATTTATAGATTTTAGTGATCGACTTTTATATCTGTATTGTGGATCTCGTTTTAGTGGAACTACTTTCCCTCATCATATTTCTTCTTCTTCTAAAAGCTTGCATCTTTGTTATTCTGCGATTATTCTAAAACCCCCTTTCATACTTTGCATGCTTACTAATACATAGATTGATCACTTCCTCCCTGTGGATTCGACCCTTGCTTGCCTCTACTACTTGTTTAGGTTCGTTAGGATTTTATTTGTTTAGGTGTCACGACGACAACGCCTATCAGTCGTCATACTCGTCGAAGTCGTCGTGGACATTGGGTGTGATCGACGCGTAGCCATCAGATCCATAACGCGGTGTCCGAACACTCTGGTGTCGAAGGTGATCGCGTACATCATGGCTCTGTGGATGGGTAGTTGGTGTCCTCAAGTTGGTCTCATCGCATTGCGTATGCCCACTTGGTCGGCGACTGGGTCTCCCTGGCGTCGCATCGGCTGGCTCGGCTCGGCGAGGGCGGCCATCACGTGGCGCTGAGTCTGGTACGCGTCTTTGGGGTCGCCTAGAGGCATAGCGAACATCAAAGTTATATGGTTCAGAATACTCACCTTGAGTGTCCTCGGCGTCGTAGTCGGAGTCGTTGTCGAAGCCAGCGGTTGTGGCTCTCGGCATGTAGCGGTCCGCGTGGGAAACGAAGCCTTGGCGACTCTCGATGACACTCTGCATACGATTGAGTTGCGATTGGTGATGAGACGTCGACGGCATGATTCCTTTGCCTTTGTCGACTCTTGTCTTTGATGGACCTGCGTCGGTGGCTCGTGGTTGAGCCGACGCGTCCATTGTACTCAGAGGATTTGGGTTGGGAACGAGTTGTGCATCGCGTTGTTGGGCTCTTAAAGCTGCGTTCTCTTGTCTAAGGGCTTGGATCTCCCTTTGCTCCTCGGACAAGGCGATGAGAGGGTCCTGTTGTGGAGGGTCAACCAGTGGTTGGTCTTGGGGTAGATCCAACTGTGGTTGAGGTGGGTTGTTGTTGTCGACTCTAGGTTGGTTTTCACCGTGTTCAATCGTCGTGGTACCTATAACAATATGGCCAGACATGGGAGTAAAAATGAACCAAAAGACAACGAAGAACAACAACCAAGCAAATCACTAGTCAAGTCACAAAGTTCACGTAGGTAGGGCTAGTTTGGGCTTGCCGTGAGGGCGGTTAGGCTTGACAAGAGATGGTGCATCAAGCAAGTTGCAATCAAACAAACAAGAATAAATTGAAACCCTAAAACAAACATAAACAAAGCAACCTAATAAGCAAGAAAGTACCTTCTAGGAAGCTTGACCTAGACGGTGGAGAGGTTGAGAAGATGAGCTTAGACCGGGAGCGGGTTAGGGTTGCCTTATTTTGGCTTTCCCTGACTTTGGAAACTTTTTTTTTGTGAATATCTTTTGGATATCTTTTTTTTTTAATATCCGAGGTCTTATCTTTTGATCTTTTTGGATTTGCAAAAGGAAACAAAAAATAAAATCGGGCTAAGTAACAAGAATATCACAAGTGTGATCTTAGAGATAGGAGAGAGAAGATAACATGTGATATGATATCTTATAAAGAAATCCGGTTAACTTAACTAAAAAGTAAACTCTAGCAAACAAGGAAACTTTGTCCATGCGTGAAATAAGGAAACAAAATATTCTAGTATGCAAGATAACAAATTACCTAACACACCAAAACTTGGGAAACAAGGAAAAAAAACCGGCCAAGGTATTACCTTATAGAAACCGAATAAGTGAGCAAAGATGGAAAATTTATGGTTTTTTTTGCGATATTTTATGAAAGCAAACTATGGGGGTCAAGAACAATTTGTGAACAAGATGTAAACTTGAGTTCATGACTTACAAGACTGCTGGGCTTTGATGCCAGTTGATGTGTTCTTGCCTCCGATGACAAGCCAATTGTCAAAAGGTGGCGCCTTGGGATCTAGTCTTGGGTGAGAAGTCACGTTGAACGTCACAGCAGTGAAGAAGATGGTGAACGCGTTGATAAACGCGATGATGAACGTGGTGGTGAACACGGTGGTGGTGCGGTGGTGAACGTGGTGGAAGCGATTGTTGGGGAGAAAGGATAGCGTTGGCGGAAGTGATTTGATGAGGGATAGATGACTTGAAGAGACAAGTCTTTGGGTGTCGTAGCGTCGACTGCGGAGGAAGGGAGATGCGAAGGAAGACTTGGCTTGAAAGATCAAGCGGTTACCGTAGCGTCGGCGGCGGAGGGAATGGGGATGCGGAGATAGAGGGTGACGTCCGATCAAGGAAAGGAGGATAAACACTCTACTTGAAACCTTGATTAAAATTGAACGTAAGGAAATAACAATAACAAAGTTGGGTATAAATACTAGAGGCAAGACGTCGGATGGGCCGAGTCGAGCCTCGTGGGCTAGCCCATACAAGCATGCAAAGGCACAAATCCTAAAAGATAGAAAGACTATAAAAGGAAACTATCTAAAACATGCAGGAAATACTAAATATAGAAAGTGTATCAAAAGAATGCGTTAGATGACGATGCAGTCAAACATCGCGATAGATGACGACGAAGGGTCGATCGACTCGCGGGTGTGTGCATGCGATGCTGACTGAGAAGAACGCGTTATTCCGATGCCGATGGTTGCGAGGACGACGAGTCTTGGGTTGGCGTCTAGGCTTCCTTGGCCAGCGACGACGCGTGCGACAAGTGACGCGACGGCGGAGGTGATGGCTTTGGACCTAGACCTTGTTACTGGGCCCTCTGAGCGATGGCTCATGGCTTCTTCCTCATCTTGGGCCATCATGGGAGGTAGGGTCACATCACCATTCGTGTAATTTGAAATCCAATTTGATTATGATTGAGAGTTCCCTCTTGTTGTAGTTTTCTTGCCAGTACTTCTGCGCCAAGGATGAATAAAAACGGTAAAAGAGGATAGCCTTGACGTAGTCCTCTTTGTGGGTAGAAGATGTCGGTAGGACCATTATTAACAAGTCCCGAAAAAGAGACTGTTTCAATGCATTCTTTGATATTCATCCAATAAAGTGGATGGAGAAGCCAAATTGAGAGAATAAAATCCTATTATATTTTATCATATGCTTTTTCCATATCTAGTTTGATTGTTATCCATCCATCTTTGCCTTTTTTGGCTCGGAAGGAGTGGAAAATTTCGTGAGCTATTAGGATGTTGTCTTGTATGGCCCAATCGGCAACAAATGCACCCTGTAATGGGTGTATTAACTTATTAAGGATGGGTTTCATTCTTTTAGTTATTATTTTAGAAATTGTTTTATATATGGTGAAGCATAAACTGATTGGGCGGTAATGGTTTGTTGAGTTTGGATTGTCACATTTTGGTATGAGTGTAATAAAGGTATGATTGATTTGTTTTAATATTTTTCCTGAATGGAAGAAACTTTTAACAGCTTTGATGACCATTGGTCCAACAATGTGCCGGTATGTTTGGTAGAACAAGGCAAACATACCATTTGGTCTTGGGTTTTATTGCTCCCGATGCTAAAAACAACATTTTTAATTTCTTCATTAGAGACATGTCTGGTCAGTTCCTCATTTTCTTGGTCAGAAATTTCTCTGTTGATGTTACTGAGGTAATCTTGTAAAACATCATGATTAATTCTACCTTTTTTAAATCTTTTTTCAAAGTCAGTTCTAATTTCATTGCGAATGTTTTCAAGACCAGTGATAATGGTACCATCATTGGTTTTGATTTCTCAAATGATTTTCCTGCTACGTCTTCCATTTGCAATTCTGTGGAAATAGTTAGTGTTAGTATCTATTAATTTTATGTGTTTAGTTTTTGCTCTTTGACTCCAATATTTCTTTTGGTATGACAATAGGTTCTCTTTCTTGTTAAGAAGTTTTTGTTGTTTTACGATTAGGTTTTGATTTGGGTCAATTAAAATATCTTTTTGGATTTTTGAGAGGTTTTCCTCTGTTTCTTGTAGTTGTTTGAAGATATTTCCGAATGTTGTTTTGTTCCATTTTTTTGCACTTACTTTAAGTGCATAGGTCTTTTTTATGAGGTTAAACATATGAGATCCTCTCGTGTTGATATGCCAAGCTTGTCTCACAATGTTTTCAAAGTCTTTTCGATATGTCCAGATTTTCTCAAATCTAAAAGGTTGAGCTTTGATATGAGATTGGTTTTCTAATACAACAGAGATAGGGCAATGGTCTGAAGATGTAAATATGTGATTTTTCGTAAAGATGCCTGGGAACCATTGTAGAATTTGGTCATGAACCAGGATTCTATCTAGTTTTGAGTATTGGTTGTCAATCTCAGTTCTATTTTTTCTCCAGGTAAAATCACCACCTTGTGTTGGAATATTAATGAGATCACATTTATTTTTAAATTTAATTAGTCTAAGGAATTTGGATGGTGGGAGATGAGAACCACCAATCCTTTATGTGCTATTTTGTATTTCGTTGAGGTCTCCAATTAGAAGGCATGGTAGATTTGTCTGTAAGACGAAGTTTGATAGCATAGACCAGAAATGGTCTTTCTCATTTTCTCTTGGATGAGCGTAGATGAAGATAATCATGATGCATATAGCTTTATCCAAATTTTTGTATTTTACCACAATAAAACGGGAATCGGTAAGTTTACAAATTTCGTTATATAATTGATATGATTTCCACATGACGCATAAACCACCCGAAAATCCTTCCGCTGGTGAGAAATGGAAGTTATAAAATCCAGCTTTCCTCCAAAGATGTTGTTGTGGTTCTCTATTTGTTCTAGTTTCAACTAGGGCCATGATTTGTATTTTTTCAATTTTACAGAATGACTCAATATCAGTCCAAAGGTTTTTATGACCAATGCATCTACAATTCCATAGGATTATCTTCATTTAAACAAATTTGGATTGTTGTGCAAGTAAATTGGTCTTGCTATTTGATGTGGATGATGATATATCACCGTAGTTAGGGGTGAAGGGGATATTGTTGGATACAGTCTGTTGGAGACTTATTGTTGTAATTGGAATTCTGGTTTGAGATATACGAGAGTAAAACCGTATTAGATTGACATTCATCACAGAGATAGTAACATAAAAAATGAAACAAGCAGATGGTGTAATACCAACATACAAGGCACATTTGCAAAAAGTTAAATTTATTATAACAAGAATCTAAATCGTTTAAGATTAGGGCTGATTATGGCGACATTGTACATAAATGGTGCCATTAACATGAGTCTTAGGATAACATAGTAGGTTGATTACCTTTGTAATGCCTATGTTAAACTTGTAAGGAAACATAAGACTTGGGACATCAAAGAGGTAATCTCTTGTGGATAAAAGAGAACGATTTTGGTTGTGAACCAATAGGTAGTTTCTACTTAGGTGATTGTTGATCCAGAGGTAGTCAGAGCATGAGAGATGACCATGCCACAAGTTAAAGGTTTGCAAGTATGAAGTTACAGGTTTGCTATGTTTATAACCATACCACAAAAAAAGATAGCGATTACACTCCTTGGTAATAATAGAAATAGTACAATTAAGCTCGATAGTTCTGGAGGTGATCCAGGTTTTACTACATTTGGTAGTATCTAGAGTGTATAACAAGATACAATCTAAGGAGTTTAGTAAAGATAGATAGTTTCGATGTATGATCATCCAATTGATGGCAGAGAGACAGACCTATAAGAATTTTATATTAGCAATAACAGGGTTAACTGACATAGGGTAGAGTAATTTCAGCCAATTAAGATTTGTAATATGGAGATTACTACAGCTTGTACATAGCATGGTTATCCCATCAAAAACATCAGAATGTATGCTACTAATAATCTTGGTAAAGAGGGTGAATATTTCCATTTTGACCTGAAACAGCTTATAGGCAGACCAAAAATTGGTAAAGACATCATGAAGAGGAATATAGCTTATAGGGTATTGGGTTTGGTAGAAAGGGAAGTGAAAAAGCAAGGCCTTCATTGATAGGTCAAGAAAATTACAGAAGTGGTCAAACCATCCAAAGAACTTCATACATAGCATATAGAATTTAGATAGATTGGATTCAGAACACAATTTGGATATTTCTTTGTTATTCTGGATTGCAAAAGCCTCAACACTAGGGTTAGATCCCTTACTTATGTTTTTAGCAGTACCCTCACCCACAGATAAGGAGCTTATGGTAATGTTGATAACAACAGGAGGTGATTCAAGTGTAACATTAAATATAAACCACCGGTTTCCCGTGTTCATATCGGATAGATTGGTTGCTTTAGAGCCTAAGGAGACTCCTTTATGAGTAATCATTCTAGAGAGGGGAATGAACTCAAAGATATTGTTAGGGCTTTTGTTGTTCATTGTTGATTTGGCTTGTGAAGTTGTCAGGGTAATAGATCCAGTAGCTTGTTTCTTTGTTATTTTCATAAACAGCGGGGATTTATGAAGAGTATACCAAATAGTTAAGTAATACAGAGCAAGTAAAAGCCAATAAGATAGATCTGCAAAAGCATTACTATTATTGATAACAATAGGAGGTTTAGAGGAGGTTAGTGCTTGTAAGGCATTTTCAGATGGGGTTCTATAGCAAAAAAATACAGAGCATGGTTCCTTACCTTTAATCATCTCGGATGAGAGTAATAGTAGAGATTTATAGAAGCCATCAAAGGTAGCACCACAAACAAACACAAAGACGAGCATAATACTCACAAATTGGTATGTTATGGTTGTATCGTAATAACGAAATTGAGAGTGTCTGCAAATCATAATATTTTCATGGAAACCATTAGAGATTCTCCAGATGAAGATAGCATGTATGAGTTTTAAAATTGGAAGAACACACATGGGATTACGGAAAGTGGTCTTCCTGGGGACTAGAATGCGACTTTGCAGTTCAACTTTTTGCACGCCTAGATCCAGATTTACCGACCGCCGAAGGAGGGAGATCTTCGTCAGTCCAGAAATCAAATAGAAAAGGGGCCACCGTCCATACCAGATTGAGTAATCACTCGTCTCTTTTAGGGAGATGCACCTAGAGCTTTGAAGGGGATTTTAGGGTTTGCAATTGTTTTGACTGGATCGAAGATTTTTGCTTAAAGGATCCCATTTTGTACCCATAAGACGGGTGAGCGACGATGAAGAGCCCATAGAAGCTGATTAGATTACTCAAATTTGCAGAGTTATAGGATATGGAGGGAGATTGATTTGGAGAGGTAGAGGAGATCTTGTTGGTGAGGGAGCGGCGCTTGGTAGAAGAGGTGTGAGGAAGAGAACGTTTGCAAGTAGGGTTGTAATGATTCAAACAACCTTTACTAGTATAAATATAAACCAAGTTTAGTATGGATAGATAAAACATAGGAGTATAGATCAAGCTCATAGGTAACACCACAACATCCAGATTATTGTTGATAGCAGCAGGGTGTTGGTTTGTGTTATTATCAACAGGGTGTTTGTTCGGAGTTTTGGCTTGTGAAGCCTTGCTTTGGGGGTATTCAGAGCACAAAACAGTAGAGAAAGGTTGTAAACCATTCTCCATAGTAGACTCATGTGAGGTATTAGACAAGCACAAATCATAAAAAGTAGCAACACCACACACATCATGTGCAGGAAAAGAATACATACACACACTCTTTAAGGGATAAATTTTGTAAATCAGTAGTTCAAGCATGTATTTAACAGCAATCATGTAGCTATATCTTTAATGATTAACGAAAAACCATATAGTGGTAAGATAGAAGGGTTTGAGTATTGGAGATGAACACTTGTGTTCGATGGGAGAGAACCTTTCTTGGCTTGGAGAGGAGAAACGACACCAAGCCACGTACACGCAACACCAAGGAGGCGCCTTGGTCCAAAGGAGATGAGGAGTCGGTAGGATGGCCACCGTGAAACCTGGGGAGAGAGGAACACCAGTCCTAAGTGCAGAACGGCTATGATAGCCGACAATGGTGGAGCGAGAGAGGAGAAAGGGATTAAGAGGGCGCCGTCCAAACCAAGACGAATGGTCATCTAGCAAAACCAAGGGTAGAAAAAGGAGTTTATTCCAGAGAAGAAAATAAAGGATGGGAATTTGCAAGCCTCAGTGAATCGAAAGAAGCCAATTTTTAGGGCTAGATTTGTCCCATTTCAGAGAAAATGGGGAGGAGCATGTAGTTTTGTAGTGGAGGAGATAGAGCTGCCATATATCTGTGAATGGAGATAACAGAGGCATGAGATTTGAGTTGTTAAGGAAGCATTTGGTGATGAAATTTTTTTCCAAGGGTTGAGCGGCGCTGGGAAGGTTTTGGGATGAGGGGAGCGTTTAGGGTTCTCAGATTGTCGTAGCAACTTGACTATCATACCTTCATCCCAATAAGTATACCTATACTATTATAAAGTGATTAAGGCAAGATTGCGTAAATCTTTATAAAGAAACACTTAAAATAACTTTAAGTATTAGAGGAGAGGGAGAGAGATCAAGAACTTTAGAGAGGTATTCTTGCTCTTTGTTGGTGCATCTTTCACAATGGTTAAGGCCTCTATTTATAGGCCAATGGTAGCATACAATTCTTGACTAATATCAAGGTAAAGAAGGTGAATAATTCACCGTTACTACTTACCTCCAATAATCTACCTAAATTGTCAAACTTATACAACACTTGTATTCATACTTAATTAAACATGTGTAACACATTAGCATGACAATTTCATAACATTTCATAACACTCCCCGTTGAATATTCACCTTCGAATCGTTGTGGGATATGGGTGTACGTTGCCTCGTTAAAAACCTTGTCAGGAAAAACCCAGTGGGATAAAAACCTGATCGAAGGGAAAAAGAGTGCAACTATGAATCCCATTATACGTCGTTGATGTTGCCTCATTAAAAACCTTGCCAGGCAAAACCCAGTGGATAAAAGCCTGATCGAAGGGAAAAAGAGTACAGCGCATATGGTGCTCCCCCTGAGATCAACGTATGTCTCGGAGTCTGCACATTCCAATCTTGGACACCAGCTCTACAAATTTCTTAGGAGCCAATGACTTTGTGAACGTATCTGCCAAGTTGTCGTTTGACCGGATTTGTTGGATATCAACCTTTCCAACTTCTTCCAGTTCATGAGTAGGGAAGAATTTATGCAATATATGTTTTGTGTGGTCTCCCTTGATGTAGCCTTTCTTCATCTGAGCAACACATGTTGAGTTAACTTCATACAACAATGTTGGGTCGTCAGTGATAGGCCTCATTCCACATTCTTTCTGGATGAATTTGATCATTGCTCGTAGTGCCACACATTTTCTTCCTGCTTCATACAAAGCAATCAACTCTGCTTGATTTGATGATGTGGCAGTCACAGTTTGCTTTATTGATTTCCATGAGACAGATGTGCCTCCATATGTGAAAACATAGCCATTTTGTGACTTGGCTTTATGTGGGTCTGATAAGTACCCTGCATTTGTATATCCAACCAAGGTAGCGTCTCTTTGGTTATAATAGAATAGCCCAAGATCATGTGTGCCGCGGATGTAGCGAAATATATGTTTGATCCTGTTCCAATGCCTCATTGTAGGCGCAGAACTAAACCTGGACAATAGATTCACAGCAAAAGCAATATTTGGTCTTGTATTGTTAGTTAAATACATAAGAGCATCTATTGCACTTAGATATGGTACTTCTGGACCAAGAACATCTTCGTCCTCTTTTTGAGGACAAAATTGATCTCTTTTTACGTTGAGAGATCGAACTTCCATGGGAGAGCTCAAAGGATGAGCCTTATCCATATTAAACATTTTCAATACTTTTTCAGTATAATTAGACTGATGGATAAAAATTCCATCCTTCAGGTGCTCAATTTGTAAGCCAAGACAAAGCTTGGTTTTACCAAGATCTTTCATCTCGAATTCTTTCATCAAATATTTTGCAGTCTCTTGAAGTTCATGGGAAGTTCCGACGATGTTCAAATCGTCTACATAGACTGCAATAATAGCAAATCCATTCTTGGATCGCTTGATGAAAACACATGGGCATGTGGCATTATTCTTATATCCTTCTTTCATAAGATATTCACTAAGACGGTTGTACCACATCCGTCCTGACTGTTTCAATCCATACAACGACGTCCTCAGTTTTATAGAAAACATTTCTCGAGGTTCAGAGTTGTTGGACTCAGGCAGTTTTAGTCCTTCTTGGACTCTCATGTAGATGTTTGTATCAAGTGACCCATATAAGTATGCAGTCATGACATCCATAAGGCGCATCTGTAGTTTTTCAAACACATTCATGCCAATTAGAAACCTCAACGTAGTTGCATCGACTACCGGAGAGTATGTTTTTTCATAATCAATTCCAGGGATTTGAGAAAAACCTTGGGCTACAAGTCTAGCCTTATATCTCACAATTTCATTTTTCTCATTTCGTTTTCGGACAAATACCCATTTGTATCCGACTGGTTTTACACCCTTTGGTGTATGGAGTACAAGTCCAAAGACTTCTCGCTTTTCAAGCGATTTTAATTCTGTCTGAATGACTTCTTTCCTTAGACGACATTCATCAACTGATTTTGGCTCAATGTCATCATCCTCAGCCACAATATCTATATCCACTGAGTAGGCAAATATATCATCAACAATGATATCATTTCTATTCCATTGTATACCAGTGTATACATAATTTATGGAAATCTCAAAATTATCGATATTTCGATCATCATCTAGGATATCATTTTCCTTTGAGATGTTTTCATTTTCAATCTCTTTGCGTTTATCATTGCTCTCTAGGGCAATTGTGGCATCTCTTGCCAAACCCTTTTGGTTCTTTGGCTTCCTTGGTTTCAAGTTCTTTGAACCTAGTGGTCTACCACGCTTCCGACGTGTTGTAGACTCATTTGCAACGGACGCTTCTGGCTGTCCAACGGGTATTTCAATCCTTGCAGGGGCATTTGCTGTAGGTTTAGGGTTTAGTGATGCGGGGTCAACCGCGGGTTACCCGATCTTGACGCCAAGTGACTCGGTTGAAGATGAAAGTAAGAAGAGAAGAAACAACAAGAGGATAGAAATCTAAAAATGAACAAAAACAACAAAGGATAGGAGGTAGAACCGAATAGGGCAATGATAGAATCCTTGGGGCTGAGCACACCAAGAACCGAACCAAATGCTCCAAGTAACAAGGGGGATATAGGGAGAACCGGAGATGACAATGGAGAAACCCTTGAGCCACTTCGAAGGGACCAAGAACCAAACCAAATGCACAACCAACCCAACCTTCTACAATCTCACACAACAATGGACGAATCCAAGGAGCACGAGAAGGAGGCTAGTGAAGCCTATGAGCACCAACAACTCGAAAGAGATTGACACAACGCAAGACAGCCAAGCAAGTTCGAATCAACACTTTGAGAAATCTCCCATGGAGCTCTTGTTTTCATTGAGCTAAAAGCATCAACCAAATTCTGAAATTGTCTACCACAAAATGACAACAAATTGGCCTTATATACCCCTAGAAGGCCGGCCCACAAACACACTAAAATAACATGCTAAAAATAAGCCCAAACAAGGTGTCCAAAACATACTTAAAACAAAGCAAATAAAGCAAGTGTTCGACTGGCCCACATGGCCTTCACTCAAGCAATGATGGCTTGGCTTGAGTCCTTGTGAGTGGACCATCTTCCCTTATGGGCACCTTAGGTGAAGTCTCGGATGCTCCCGCATCATTCTCCCCTTCTTGGAAAGGATTCGACCCCGATCACCTTCTTCATCCATAGAGAGATGTGGCGTGAGGTCGGCTACATTGAATGTGGGGCTAACTCCATAATCATCTGGTAGCTCCAAGACATATGCATTGTCTCCAACACGGTGTAGCACTTTGAAAGGTCCATCTCCTCTTGGTGAAAGCTTGGACTTGCGCCTCTCGGGAAAGCGCTCCTTTCTCAAATGCACCCACACAAGCTCTCCGGGGTGAAACACCAAGCGGCAGCGCTCTTTGTTGGCCTTGGCTGCATTGTGCTCCGCCTTGGCATGAAGCTTGTTCCTTGTGCGCTCATGCAGCTCCTTGAGGGTGGTATCTTGGTCGAGGTACTCTTCCTTTAGCTCTTTCTTGGATGCTAAAAGGACATTGGAAGGTCGGAGGCTAAGGGTTTGGCTCGGTTTTGTTGAGCTAAGGGGCTGTTTTTGTGGAGCCTTGCCTTTCTTCATGCTTTCCTCTTCCCTTTCCTTGTCTTTCTTCTTTCCAAACTCGTCCGCCACCTGAGATGGTGTCATAGGTTTTAGGACAACATTTTTACCATGAAAAGTGAGTGAATGGCAATTAGTAAAACCATCATGTATAACCTTCCTATCATATTGCCATGGACGACCAAGTAAGATATGACAAACTTGCATAGGCACTACATCACACAAGATAATACCCTCATAATGTCCTAGTGTGATAGTGACCTTAACTTGCTTGCTAACTTTCAATTCACCACAATCATTCATCCATTGCAATTTATAAGGCCTAGGGTGATGAAATGTAGAAAGTTTCAATTTATCAACTAACTCAATGCTAGCTATATTACAACAACTTCCTCCATCTATTATCATGTTGCACACCTTGCCTTTAACTAGACAACGAGTATGGAAAAGATTTTCTCTTTGATTATCATCACATGGGGCTTGTTGGACATGCAAGGCTCTCCTAGCAATCAATGATTCACCATGCTCATATTCAATTCCATCCTTATCATCAAAATCAGTTTTAGGCATATTACTATCATCATCACAAGCATCATTATCATCACATTCAGATTCAGATTCATATTGTCCTAGGTGATTAATCATGAGGGTTCTTCTATTTGGACAATCCTTCATCATGTGACCTCTACCTTGGCATTTAAAACATATGACATCTCTAGCTCTAGAAGAAGGGTTAGAAATACTCCCTTGAGGGGCAGTAGGAGTCTCGGTTGGAGGTTGTAGGGCTGGTGACGATGAGCTTGGTTGAGGGCTTGAGAATGACCCCTTGTCCTTTCCTTGTGAAGAGTCCTTGCCATAAGGCTGATAGCCTCGGTTTTGGTTAGAATTCCTCCAAGAATTGGACGTATTACTCGCACCTCTTCCTCCTTGGTTCCTAGCCTTGGTTTTTCTCTCAACTTTGATGGCTAAGTGCAGCAATTCTGTCATGGAGGCATAGGGATACAAGTCTACTTCATTAGCCAAATAAGAATTGAGAATACGAAGATACCTAGCCATGGTGGTTTCTTCATCTTCAATTACATTGGCCCTAACCATTGCAACTTGCATAGCATTGTAGGTCTCTTCGGCACTCATGGATCCTTGCCTCAAATTCTCTAGCCTTTGCCTTAGCTCACGTGTGTGATGTTGAGGCACAAAGAGAGCTCTCATCAAGGCCTTCATTTGCTCCCAAGTGGCCACGGCTGGATCTAGGGCTCGCCTCCTTTCTTTCACAAGGTTATCCCACCATATTAGTGCATAACCATTGAATTCAAGGGCTGCGAGTTGTACTTTTTTGTGCTCGGAAAAGTTGTGGCAACTCCATATTTGTTCAATCTTGGTCTCCCATTCCATGTAGACATATGGATCACACTTTCCCTCAAAGGAGGGGATCTTCACCTTGATCTTGCCAATGCCATCTTGTTCTTGCTCTCGGCCTCTTCTTCCTTAGAAGCCTCGATGTGGCACTTGCTCCCATTCGTCATCTTCTAACTCCTCGTCCTCTTCATAGACACGCCTTGGAATTCCCTTAAATCCATTAAAATGGTTAGGAGCATTAGGTCTATCTCCACACCGGGGGGAGTGGACGGCTATTGGCACTTGGCGCGCATAGAGGGGCTTGGTGTTGGAGGGGCCTCCCTCCTCAGTTTGGGTGCCAAGAGGTGCGGCTGCATGCGCGGTTGGGGTGCCAAGAGGCGCTGCTGCGGGCTCGGGCACTCTTGTCTCCAATGCTACCATTCGGTTGGTCAAGATAGCAATGGTGTCCGACATTGCCTTAAGCATGTTGAACAACTCGGGTGACACGGTGTCGGACCCTCCTTCATGTGATGGACTTCCTATATGAGACATGATCAACAACTTCAAGAAACAAGTTAGAGTTAGTGAAATCAAAACATCCTCACAAGTGTTTACTCTCGTGTGTTTGATCGATCACTCTCTTGTTGATGTCGATGCAAGCTTTTGGGATGTGGAGCTGCCTTGAGTGGGACAAAAACTTCACATGAGCCTTAGTGAACTTAGGCGGCACTAACCCTCCAATGAGTAGCTCTTGGACTTAAAATGTGGTGTGCGGCAGTTTTGGTTGAGCTAAGATATGTGTATGGAAGCTCGGAAATGGACTCAAAAGAAGACACACAATTGGGCTCAAGCACAACAGAAAACAAGTGGTTTAAACAACAAACCAAAACACAACAAGGAAACACACGGATGGACTCAAAACAACAAGAAAGAAGACACAACAAAGACACAAGGAAAAGTGTTTAGGAGACTCAACAAAGCAATGTCACAACTAGCTTGACTTACCAATACTCATGAACTTGTGGACAAATTACCAATGATAGGAATGAGGTGGTGCATTGAGTATGGAATCAAGCTTGGGCTGGGGGCTTGTAGAGATCAAGAACACTTGAAGATAGCCATGGAAGAGCAACACAACACTTACGTACACAATGAACTTCATGCATGCACTTGTCTTTCTTTCTCTCTTTTTTTTGAATTCTGTTTTTCGTTCTTCTTTTCTGATATTCTTTTCTTTTTCTCTTTTTTTTTTGTAAATAAACGTGCAACAACAATAAAAATAAAATACAAATATAGGTTGCTCCTTTTCTTTTGACTTTTGACTTTTTGAAGCAAAAGGAGGCTGATTTGACTTAGTAGAAACAAAGGACGGTTTGATAGGATTTTGGGGAGTTGGTGAGGGTTTTAGGGGAGTGGATAGCTGGGTTTTGTGCAGCCTTGTAGGCGGTTGTAGCTGGGTTCTTTTGGTGAGAGTTGGTGTGGGTTTTTGGGGAGTTGGTGAGGGTTTTAGGGGAGTGGCCAGATTGTAGGTGGTTGTGGGTTTGTAGCTGGGTTCTTGGGGCATTTTGTGGAGCGGCGGTCTGAGTTGGTGGTGGGAAGGTGGTGGCTGAAAGGGGGTGGTGGCGACAAGTCCACAAATACACAAGCACAAGCAAAACAAACTAGACACAACAATGCAAGAAAACAAACACGAAAGACACAAGAAGATGGCAAGAAGAAGAGATGGTAAAAAGGAATCAAAGGACTAACCGAGAAGGTGGGTCGGCTGAGGTGGTGGCTTGGCATCGAACCGGAGCTCTGATACAACTTTGATGCGGGGTCAGCCTCGGGTTGCCCGATCTTGACGCCAAGTGACTCAGTTGAAGATGAAAGCAAGAAGAGAAGAAACAACAAGAGGTTAGAAATCTAAAAATGAACAAAAACAACAAAGGATAGGAGGTAGAACCGAATAGGGCAATGATAGAACCCTTGGGGCTGAGCACACCAAGAACCGAACCAAATGCTCCAAGTAACAAGGGGGATATAGGGAGAACCGGAGATGACAATGGAGAAACGCTTGAGCCACTTCGAAGGGACCAAGAACCAAACCAAATTCACAACCAACCCAACCTTCTACAATCTCACACAACAATGGACGAATCCAAGGAGCACGAGAAGGGGGCTAGTGAAGCCTACGAGCACCAACAACTCGAAAGAGATTGACACAGCGCAAGACAACCAAGCAAGTTCGAATCAACACTTTGAGAAATCTCCCATGGAGCTCTCGTTTTCATTGAGCTAAAAGCATCAACCAAATTCTGAAATTATCTACCACAAAATGACAACAAATTGGCCTTATATACCCCTAGAAGGCCGGCCCACAAACACACTAAAATAACATGCTAAAAATAAGCTCAAACAAGGTGTCCAAAACATACTTAAAACAAAGCAAATAAAGCAAGTGTTCGGCTGGCCCACATGGCCTTCACTCAAGCAATGATGGCTTGGCTTGAGTCCTTATGAGTGGACCATCTTCCCTTGTGGGCACCTTAGGTGAAGCCTCGGATGCTCCCGCATCATTTAGGGTTTAGGGTTTAGGATATCTCTTGAAGCCTCTCTCTTTATATTGTTGTTGTAACATAACATTAGAGGCATGCATAGTGGAGAAAGTTTTCTCCAACATTTCTTGTTGGGTTATCACATTACCATATAGTCTCAACTGAGACGTGATCATGTGTATAGCACTATTGTACTCAGATATGGACTTAAAGTCCTGGAACCTTAGATTGTTCCATTCGTACAGTGCTTGTGGGAGCAGGACCTCATTTTGATGTCCATAACGTTCATTCAAGCTCTCCCACAATTCTTTTGGATCTTCCACAAACAAGTACTCAATTTTGAGACTTTCATGTATGTGGTGGCGGAGGAATACAATAGCTTTTGCCTTCTCCTAGGGCGTAGTATTATTATTTTCCATAATTGTTCCCTCAAGGCCATTTGCCTTGAGGTGAGCTAAGGCATCAACCCTCCATTCGAGGTATTTTTGGCCTGATAGCTCAAGGATGTCAAATTCCCTCTTTGCGATGCTTGCCATTTAGTTACTAGAAATCAAGAGTTGTATAATATAAATTAATTAGCATGTTCAACATTATGCATGTATGATTTATGAGTCATGTATGAAACGATATGGCCGAATAATTGTTAAAGTCATGTCATATTATCTTTTCATATCACCATATGTATGTAGATAGCATGTAGATAGACTTTATATAAAGAATGTGTATAGTATGCAAACAGAAGGCGTGAATTAGAATAGTGATCATACTGTATAGACATAATGCAAGTAAGAAATCATACGAAGATAATTTTGACGGGAATAATTAAAACCCGAACTGTTTTCTTTTATCCTCTTTTATTTATAGCCACCCATTATTACCCTTTTTCACCATCCTTATCTTCTTCTTCTCGTTTCCATTTTCGATCTCCCCTTCCTTTTTCTTTCCACCATTTCCATGGCCGACGATGAGATTTTTCGTCGCCTTAGAGCTAGTAATGATCGGTTCTTAATCAAGCTTTTCATTTGCCTTGTTCTTATCATGATTATCAATATCATTCTCATCATATTATTTGCAAAAACTTACTTACGTTTCAAGTGGTGAAATCAAGGATTAACAAAGAGAGTTCAAGGCTAGACATCAAAAGAAGGTAAGCAAATCTAGTATTTTGTTTGTACCTTGTATGAATCTAGATATTATGTTTCAATTTTTGGTAAAAATGTTTTTAAATCTAGGAAGACAAATCGAGTTTCCGATGTAGAGGATCCCGATTTGGGCAACTACAGAGCATACTCCTCAAATCGAGTTTGTAATAATCTTCTTGCATGACTAAACTAATGTAATGGTAGAGATGTGTACCTTGATGATTCCCGAAGCTCAAGTGGTAATTAGAGACTCGTGTTGATAACATGTTATAAAGTGATTAAGGCAAGATCACTTAAACCTTTATAAAGAAACACTTAAAACAACTTTAAGTATTAGAGGAGAGGGAGAGAGATCAAGAACTTTAGAGAGGTATTCTTGCTCTTTGTTAGTGCATATTTCACAATGGTTAAGGCTTCTATTTATAGGACAATGGTAGCATACAATTCTTGACTAATATCAAGGTAAAGAAGGTGAATAATTCACCATTACTATTTACCTCCAATAATCTACCTAAATTGTCAAACTTATAAAACACTTGTGTTCATACTTAATTAAACATGTGTAACACATTAGCATGACAATTTCATAACATTTCATAACATATACATTTTTTTATCTAAAATAATAGTATTTATTGGAGATCAAGTTTACATATTATTTACATCAAAAAAAAAGTTTACATATTATTGTCCCCAAGCCTACAGCAATGAACAAAAAAATGATCCTTAGGATTTTTGACCCCTTAAGGGGATTAAATAACAAGTTTGGACTCCTAATTAAATAAATTAGCTCATTAACCCTCTAAGCCTTTAAAAATCCCTAAAACCTACACCTTAAACCCTAAAACCTAAACCATAATCCTTAAACCCTAAACCCTACAAAAAATACTTTCACTCTCCTTTGGGCCATATGTGTAGTAATATGGGATCATATTTACAATTTTTAAAAAAATGGATCTAAACTTGCTATTTTTTCCATTAAGAGACCCTTCACGCCCAATTTTTTTTTTAAAAAAAAACATTGCAGGTACCGAAAATAATGTAGGGAAATTCAGCCCAAAAAAAGACAAACCTTGTTGGGCGGCCCACATAGCAGATCCAGTCCACAGGATCCATCCATGGCCACCGTCTCTTTCTTCTCCGTGGCAGCTGCCTCTCTGAGAAGTGGGAACCCTATTCTGTCTGTACTTGTACCACTATCAATATCAGAAATGTTAGGGTTGCGTTTGGAATGAAACTGAGCTAAACAATGAGCAAATCTAGAGCCGCATCATGGATTTCTCGTCTCCTCCACCACCACTATCAAAGCCCTAAATCCCTTAAACCTCTCAAGCGCTACCAGTGGAGATACTCCATTTCCACTTGCTCCGCTCCCAATTTGCAGTCCCCCTTGTCATTTACTCGTCAACGGTCTCGGGGATACAGCAACGGCTTCGAGGCCACCGCCAACTCGACCATCCGCCACCTTCTCGAAGAAGCAGAGAGAGAAAAGGGCGGGGGGAGAGAAGCAAGGAAGGCTGCCGGTATCAATGTCGACGAGGAGGAGGATTTCATGGACGTGGTGGGGCCTTTGGTTGAGTCTCCTCCTCCTTTCCATCCCCCAAACACCGCCTTAAATTCCCTCATCCCTCTCTTCGCGGATCCCAATTCCTTCGATCCTTGTAGCCCCGAACGCCTTATGGAGCTCACCCTGAAGGCGTCCGCTTTGAAGGACCAGATTTTGGCCTGCGATCCACATCCCGATTCTCTTCCTGTTTCTAGGTTATTGGATGACGAGGGACTCCAGCTCCTTAGGTGCTACCCAGATGGATCTGCTTTCATTGAGCTCTTGGAGCAGCTGCGTCCATGGCCTCCCTTGGCACTTCAGGTGCTCATCAATTGCTCCCTCTTTCCCATTTCTTTTGTTTTTCCCTTGTGTGGTTCTTAGGGCCTGTTTGGTTAGAGGCATTGAATCCTGGATACTCTGTCCCCTTAATTTGATAGCCCATGATTTATAAAATGTTTCAGTTTCATGCTACATTATCTCTTTTTTCTTCCCTTTGAATCCTTTCTTCTTCAGATAGCACATAGCTAACAATTCAATTGTAGCTTTCTGTTCCTATTCTTTGATTTATTATTATCTTGCAAAGCAGCTCTGGCGGTATAAGATTTTATTGGATTTTGGCGGTGGGTTCTTATTTTTACTGATAATTTCTGTATAAAACTAAAATTAACTAAAATAAGCCATCCCAGTTACAGACAATGGATTCTCATCATACCAACTTAAATCAAACTTGCCTACTGAACTGATTTTTTCTCTATTTTCTGGGTAACATGACTGATGGTTTACTTTTCTTTCACTCAGGTACTTGATTGGAGAAGAAAATTGGCTGACCCAAGCCTCCCTATGACAGCTGAAGAATATAGTAAAGGCATCACTGTTGCTGGTAAAGCTAAGAATGTGGACCTTGCCGGTGCATTGTTTAAGGAGGCTGCTAAAAAGAATATTAAGACAGCATCAACATATAATGCACTTATGGGTGCTTATATGGTCAATGGTATGAGTGCAAAATGCCAGTCAGTGTTCTGGAGCTTTAAGAGAGAAGCGTATTGTAGTCCAACAATTGTAACATACAATATGCTCATTTCCGTCTTTGGTCGTTTGATGTTGGTAGATCATATGGAGGCAACATTGGCGGAAATAGAGAAGTTAGATCTCATCCCAACTTTAAAAACGTACAACAATTTGATCGCGGGCTACTTATCTGCTTGGATGTGGGATCGTATGGAGAGTACGTATTTGGCAATGAAGGCAAGCTCTGTCCAGCCAGATACTAATACGTACATGCTTATGCTTAGAGGCTATAGTCATTCTGGTGATTTGATCAAGATGGAAGAAATGCATGATTTGATAAAACAGAGTGATTTTTCGAAGAATATTATTATGGTCAGAACCATGATATGTGCATATTGTAAGAGCTCCAGCCCAAATAGAATAGTACAAATCGAGGAACTGAGGAAGCTAATTCCGGAAGACTGTTACAGGCCGTGGTTGAATGTTTTGCTAATTAAAGTCTATGCACAGGAGGGTCTCATGGACGAGATGGATAAGTTAATTAATGAAGCCTTTGAGCATCGGACATCTGTAATTGCAGTTGGTGTGATGCGTACAATTATAACGACCTTTTTCCACCGCAATGCTGTGGATAAGCTTGCAGAATTCATAAGTCGTGCAGAGTGCAATGGTTGGAGGCTTTGCCGATCCTTGTATCATTGCAAGATGGTCATGTATGCCTCACAGAATCGTCTGTCGGAAATGGAAAGTGTTCTCTCTGAGATGGAGCGAGTTAACATAGACTGTACCAAGAAAACGTTAATGATTTTGTACAAAGCCTACAAGCAGTGGGGTCCAAGTTATCGAGTTAACCAAATAAAAGGATTGATGTGTAAGCAAGGATATGAGATTCCTCTGGATGAGTGCCTTTCATGACAAAGGTTTCTTGTTTGATTAGCCATTCGTGAAAAACAGGCATTTACGGTTCGTGGCATGCCGGAAGGTGACGTGTTCATCCAAGATTATGGAGTGTTGTCGAAATTTTATAGCGAGGTACAGTTTTTTATTTCTCCTTGATGGTTCAAAGCAATATACGGAGTACTTGTTTTCCATTCAAATCAAAATTTATGCTTGTAGTTATACTTGTTGATTCATATGCCCGATGATCTCTTTGTATACATTCCAGTAGAGGTTCATGCACTTTATCCACAGCCACCAAATCAGTTATCCACAGGGTAATTCTAACGTGATACTATGTCTTCCACATGTGCTATCTATCTCTACTTGGTCTAAAAAAATGAATATGCTGGATTAACATCCCAATACTTGCTTGAATATAGTCCATTTCCTTTTTCCATGACATTGAAAGTCAGAATCAGAATTATAGGCAGATGGCCATACCTACATGTTTCTAACAAGATGCTCATTTTTTTGTTTTTTGCCTTACTGTCTTTGTAGATAGGCACATCTGGACTCAGCCATCAGGATGAATAGAATACGATGACTCTTTATGATACAGATTATTGGTTTTACACTACCGTAGGAACGTTCAGCGCTTGGTAAACCGCATGATTCTTTGAAGGTATGGACATGCCGGATCCCAAGGCCATGGAAGTAGCCATAGATAGCTCCTCTGCCCAGCTTGTTTCATTTGTGGAATTACCACAAAAATCTCAGCAGCAGATTCCGTCTCCAGAGACCAATTCGAGAAGCAAGCACTTGAAACTGCAAGTAAGCCAGTTTACAAAGCTGGTGGCTTCACATTTGTGATTCCTTTGTATGACCTCCGTGTTTGATTCAATTGGGTTTCCCAACCGCACCTGTCGGATTGAAACCTTCATTGACATAAATTAACCAGCTGGGAACACTCCCAAGTCCCAACCCATTCAAAAAGACTCTAGATTTGAATCAGATCTGACTTTATATTGTATTTTGTTTGCACATAGGAGAACATTAGGTTCCTTTCCTAAAACAAGAATAACCTAAATCTTCTTGAGGGATGATTTTTTAGAATTTTGTCACCGAGGTCTGCTCGTTGCCCGTCTCATTGCTTATATTTGCACAAAGTACATCAATGTCGCAGTTTCTTGTTGATTTTATATTTTTGTCGTGTATTTTCTTATTTGCCAACGGAACTATACTATATGATGGCGATCTATTCTATTAAATGAACCTACTCAACTCAACCTTCATTGTCAGGTTAAACCATCGTCATAAAAGAACACAAGGAACTTAACCATTATAGATAACTTGTCATGACTCCTACTTGTTGGGCCACGATGACATCTGTCGAGATATCTGTTGAGACGACATCCGATGAGGCGAAATCCGTCAAGACGACAGGTCTAGAAGATATATGCCGCCGACATCCGCCGAGACGTTAATTCGAGATGACATCCATCAAGACGTCACAAGTCAAGACAATTTTCTTCAAGTCGACTGATTAACAAAGAGGACGTCGACTTGGAAGACGACATGACCGTCGACTTCTCGCACACAACGGATGAGCGAGATCCACTCCTTGTGTTGTAACTGTTGGAAGATCTTCGGATTTGGTTATAACTTATAACCAATGTTGTTAGGATTTAGATTTTCAGATCGGATTGGATCAGGGGTGCAGAATCGGATCGTAAAATCGAATCATAGAATCGCAAGATCCTGTCGAATTAATAAATTATAGCAATAATAATTTAAGTATGTCATACAATCTTGGTTAAACAAAACGATCTCCGATCCTAGTTGGGATCTTATTAGGGGTAGGATCTTAATTTACAAAATAAAATGGATAGAATATTGTGTACGATTCCGATCCTAGATACGATTCTAAGTCTAACGATGTTACAATCGAGTCTTCACATGTGAATATAATATTATACTATTTAAGTATGAAATTGATATAAGCTATTCACAGTTAAAAATGACACTATATTATATCACTTATATATATGATCAATTTTTATAGATGAAAATAGTTAATTATTATTCTAATTATCTTAACATTATTACTTATCCTATATCAAATATTTATAATGTTTTTCAACTTAAAATATAAAAATCATGTAACATATTACGTTGTCACTACATGTTTTTAGTTATAATGTAGAATCTTACGATTCACGATCCGATCTTATGATCCGACCCCGAAGACCCCTCACCGATCCGATCCTAAAATCTCGATCCTGATAACTTTGATGTCATATATTACTCAAAATCTAACGTTAAAAATCAATCTCATTAGCCATCAACTACTCTATAATACTATCCACATATAGACAATTCATTCGTAACTACATCATGACAACCAAAAAGTCCAATACCAAGTAGTAATTTTGGGATGTTTACATTTTAAAGCAACAAAGTTATGTAGGAAATATGTATAACACAAATTATCATATGCAAGAGAGTCTTCATAATCACTTCTAATGTCGTCTTCACCAACGAACGCATCATCTGACATAATACTTTTAGCAAACTCTTTTACATCCTTATTTTCATTGGATCCAATCCAACACTCTCATCTCTTGATTAATGAAATGTGAAATCTTAAGTTGGATAAATTAAGAAAAAACAAAGTAGTATGAATTTGAATATTTGAGATCTCAAAAAAATCATTATAGAGAATGTCCAACACTTAGTATTTTGAATATTTCAGATAGAAGCTAAGCAGCTTCTAACTTAATAAAATATAATATCAATTGAATATTCTAAACATGTAATTAATGCATACAATTAACTATGTGATGTAAGATTATTATAGAGAAAATATGTGATGTAAGATCACTTAAAAAAAACTATGTAATACTAGAATGCAAGGCTAAAAAATTAAATGAATAAGAAATTATTATAAAAAAAATCGATATCGTCCACTTCATTTCAATCCTTTTCAATAACATTAAAGAATTATTCATTGGTGAGAAGAAAATGTTCTTCTATGTAAATGAACTAACATTTGTACATTGAGGACAAAACGACTTCATCTTCTTCAACTTCTTTTTTTGTTTAAATATAATAAAAACAAATTAATGAGTTAAGTGAATGTCTTAGTGGGTCCAATAGTCCATCAATATGACTGTCCAATTATCCCAAGTTAACTTTACAACCCACAATTTGAGAAATCTAAACAAAATAGCAAGTTTTTCTAGGATCTTACGATTTCACGTAGAATTCTGATTCTACCAATTCTAACGATCTTATTACGGTCAAGGTTATCAGGATCGGATCGATGAGGAGTCTTTGGGATCGGATCGTAAGTTCGAATCGTGAATCATAAGATTCTACATTATAACTAAAAGTATGTGATAACAACGTAATATGTTATATGATTTTTATATATTAAGCTGAAAAACATTATAAATATTTGATATTGGATAAGTAGTAATGCTATTAAGATAATTAGAATAATAATTAACTATTTTCATATATATATATATGAATCGTACGTAAATATAAGTGATATAATATAGTGTCATTTTTAAGTTTGTATAGCTCATATAAATTTTATACTTGAATAATATAATATTATAGTCATATATGAAGACTCAATTATAGGATCGTTAGAATCGTATTCAGAATCAGAATCATACACAAGATTCTACCCATTTTATTTTGTAAATTAAGATCCTTAACTCTAATAAAGCAATAGCCAATTATCCTCGTACCATAACTGAAACAGCAAAAGACAACATCTAGGAGAAAGCCAAACATGCGTTTAATCTCTGCAAAACCAAAAAAGAGCCTACTCAAACAAGCTATTCAACCTGCACTTACAGTTAACCACGACAGTGGCAAGAGCTTTGATCCAAGGAACTATCGAGACAGGCAGTCATCCACCCTTGTTCTAGTTACCGTTAACTTGATAATGGCTGTGATGTTCTAGAAGCAGTTGCGGGATCAGTCGCCTGTTCTTCTGGTCTGGTCTGGCTTTTTCTCAGAGCTTTTAGAGCTCTCAACTTTGCTGATGACTTTATGCTACGTATTAATGGAGCATCCTCTTCGTCATCCTCATCCTGCTTGGATTGATCATCCGGGGCTTCTTGATCGGAAGAACTAATTGCATCCTCCTCTTCACTTGAACTCTGCTCATCAAATAGTTTCTTTCCTTCCCTTACATTGCGTGCCTTACGGGGGCGGCCTCTGCGCCTTACAGAAGTCCCCTCCTTCTCTTCTGCACACAAAACCAGCATTCCAGGTCGTAAAAATGAGACTGATGATCAAATCCAAACAATTTGTTCAATATTTCCCCATTTCGTTTTTACATGCATAATCTAGATCAAACCACAATCTCCTGTTTGAATTATAACTCTCACTATTGTTGTCTCTTCATAAGGAATTTCAAGGCAATCCTTTGACAAGAATTTCCTCTTTCAGTAATAGCATCTAACAGAGTGAATTTAAAGATAGATTTTTGTTTTTTCACAGAGTTTATGCTTCTTAATGGATTGACTCGTCATCAACAACACATTATTTTTTATTTTTATATACTTCACAACCCTATACTTCTTATATTCTTATATGAGAAGAACCCATTATTTCATACATTCTTAACAAAAAATAATAACGCATCACCTTCAAAATATTACAATTTAAATGTTTGCAATCTAAGACGTACCTCTAATTTTTGTAACATCGGATTCATTTGCTAGGAGTGATATTTAAAAATGTATGTAAGTTAGGCGTTGTTTTACGAAGGGTTTGTTTGGTTTCAAGGTGGGAAAAACACTTCCTAGGAAGTATTCTTCCCATTGTTTACATTTCATCAAAATTGGGAAAGCATTTTTTGGTTAAAAACTCATTTTCTAGGAATTAAATTAGAGATTTAAAAGGCAAAATATGGGGGAAGAAAGTTAATGCGTTTTAGAGGAAGTTGAACACTAACTTCTTGTATTTTTATTTATTAAAAAAAAGTGAGCAGTGACGCATGTATTCTAGCCTATGTTCTTTCATGAAAAGTTGTACTTCACGGGAGCTTATTTGATGATAAACAATCTTAAAAAATATAATAAAATGGAAAGTTTGCAGTACAGAGAACAAAAATATTGCACTGAAGCTTCGGGATAATATATTTGATGACAAGCTTGTTAGCTTTTAATTTAATGCCTTCCATTTTTTTCTCTTATTTTAAAAGGATGCCTTATCTTCGTCAGTTACGAGATCTTACTTCACATTAATAAACTATTTTTTATAATTACAACAACATTACCTGATGAAGAAGAGAATTTTACCTGCAAAACCTTCATTCTTTACAAACTTCTCTTGTAGGATCTCAACAAATGTAAAATATGGACGCCAACCACTAAGGTCCTCATCAGTGTTTATCTTCTCTGTTCTTCCTTGCACGTCTTTGAGACTACAAACCAAGAAATAAGAATAACATTTTGATTGCTTGGAGAACTTGAAAATTTTAAACTATAAAAGTCTTATCTAAATCTTAATCTTACATGTCAAGAACATCTGCTGCAGGAAGTTTGGAGACAAAATGAAGCACGCCACATTCCAAGAAGGATAGATGGTTAGGTATGTTTGTGAAAGCATACTCTATACCATTCTTGACAATTTTCAGAATATCAGGTGTGTGCTTGCTTCGTCCATAACCCATGAATGTTCCACAAAGCCGCACAGAAAGATCCTTGCAATCAAGTAAAGTTCTCTTTGCAGATTCGTCATCACCAGAGGTGACTTCATTTTGGTGACGGTGGTAAGCCTGATTAAGCCAGTATAGAAGAAAACCCAAGACTCAGATACCTTTCTGCTAAATTTGTCTTGGATCGGTCAATTTTATCAAGAAAGTTTTTTTTACAACAGAAGAAATTCAAATTCTGATATAACATTGATATATCCTGCAACAGTATGAGGCCGTTAACTTATAGCATCCCTCAGGATTAAAGTTTGCCACAAACCCAAATAAGACAAGCAAAACAAATGAAATAGAAAACATAACATAAATAGCCATGTCTTCACACACATCAAAGGATTTTCCTATTCTAAAATAACTTACCCTTTTTAATGCTGCAATAAATATGTTAGAGATGTCAACTTTGTTCCTTAGAACATATATTAATTGCTTAACAATCTCTACTGCACTGGTTCCATGCATCGTGAAACGAGAAATCACCTCGGGACCAAGATATTCCTAGATCATATGCACATCAACAACAGATTAAGAAGTCAATTGTGTAGATCAGATAATCTTAGCTGATACTTATGATAGACTAGCTGTTGAATCAAGAATGTGTACCACAGGAACTGTATCAGTGGCAATTAACTTTCCAGCAGCGATCAGAACTGAATCTGGATTTGTCAGCTCAACATACTCTTTGTTCACATCTTCCTCCTCATTTTCATCTGTAACAAATAGTAAGAGAATATGAAGTAAAACATAATTAATTAAAGAATCATTGAAGATATCAATCTTGAAGAAAAAGCAACATAGCAAATATTAACATGTTTGTAGAGAAGATCTCTTTCTTGTTATTATATACAACATTCTACTGAATGAATACCATGTGCACACAGTATGCAAAGAGATGAAAAAGGATGGACTCTGAGATCTGTCAATAAGTACAAGCTTTATATAGAAGCTGAAGCACACTTTTCCCATCAAGAAGCATACAGAAAAGTTCTGACAGTGATAAGCCCAGACACTATATCAGAATCGAAACCACTCCAAAAGAGAGATAAAGATAATAAACAATCGACGAGTTTTGGTGACTTCGAAATTTTAATGAATGTTTCATTAAAATTTCGAAGTCACCAATAAATTGAGAGCAATTTATTGGTGACTTTGAAAGCAATTGGTACCACATCCACCATATTCCAGTGTTTAGTTTTTTTTCTTTTTGATAACCCAGTGAAGTTGACTTATCTAACAGATCTTGCCTCCACCTGAGTAACAGTTAACAAATTCAATGCAAGCATATCAAGCAACAGAACTCTAACCCTTTAAATGAAAAATTAAACCTAAGCAAATAACATCTTCTGTTGTTAACAATTCAATTAAATGCACCTATTTGTTATAAGTTAAGAGTACTCATATTTATCTCAACAGCAAAGGCAGTCATAAATTTTCAAATTCCACATCAGAGATCACATTTAATTTTGAAAAGTTCTCCAAGGCACTGCAACGTTCCTAAACATTTTTTGTGGGACACTGGACATACTGCTACTACTATTTCAATTCATGTTCCGGGAATTCAATAAGAATGCTCTATAGTCCATAAAAACCTCCAAACCAATCATGAATGGCATCATATTCGAAAGCAATTCATAAACAGAACATACTTGAAATATTAAGCTGTTGTTCACAAAGTTGCCAAAATTGCTCAACAGCAGATTGATCTGGAGCAAATCCCAAACTCTCCAATTTTGTAGATGAGAAGTTTGCTTTTCGAAACAGATACCACATATCAGCCAGCGTCAAGCAAACCTAAAGCAAAATAATAATAATATAAAACAAGTTGAAATAACCATGCACCTAATACCACAGCTTCCACAGTGCACCATCACGCATTTCAGAATAAAAAGTGCAAGAAGAAACTTACTCTGCATGCAAGGTGATTTCCAACTGTCACCTCACCTTCACCATGAGAAGAATTAAGGAAATCACCCAAATGTTTCAATAATATATCACGCTTTGAACATAAGGATGACAAGGATGTCATAGAGACAGCTTCACTGTTGACAATAGAGTGCAGAGACCAAGATAAATGCAGATACATGTTGAGCAGCAGATAACTAACCACCTAAGGGATATAAAAATTAAGTTACAGTCAAGAGCACATAACTACATAAGCATGACCAGAGACTATGTACACAACTACACATCCACTACTACACACCTCCTCCTTTGTGCTTCTGAAATTTTCAACCATATTGGAAAACTCTGGAAACAAGCTATCAATGGGTACAGACTTTGACAACTGAAGCTCGTACAACCTTTTCAAGTTGACAAGTAGGGGGTAATCATCATCACCTTCCTGCAATTCAATATTAAATAGCCTTTTTCAAAAAACATATTGAGAATAATAGCAAAAGTGGTACCAAGAGAAATACCACAGCTTCTTTCATTGCAGATTTAAGCTTCAAAAGAAGTTCATCCTCCAGTCCCCTTAATTTATCAAGGACAAAATCTTGAAGCTCTCCTTTGCTCTCAGTGATACAGAAGCTTATAGCTTGAACACAAGATCTCAGTGACTCCTTATCCCCATGCCTAAAATATGCTGCCTTGAGGAGCTCAAAAACTGCTTTGAAATTCTGAGGCAAGAAAAGAGGGGAAAATACACAGAATAAGGATCTTTATATTGGAAAGCATCACCCAGACAAAAAATTAGAAAATACATCCACCTACCTGCTCTTGCCTCTTTAAAGAATAAAGCTCAAGGTTCATATTTCGAATAATCTCCACAAGTGATGGAACCTTTGCTTGATCAGCCATGTATTTCCGTAAAAGCAAGGGATAATTCTTCATCATAGCTAAAGTCATATTCCGCTTGCTGTTTTCAAATACTTCCTGATGATATTAAGAAAAAGAGTTTAGAAAAAAACAAGTTCCCGGATCTAAGTCAAGTTAAAGTAAAGCAATGAACTTCTCTAGCATCACATCCAAATCAGTTCCACCAGATAATCAATCATCCTATAATATTAGTGCCAAGCAAAAAATGCTGGCTTAACATGACTCCTTGTCTATCATTTCTCATTGAGTAGGTCAAACATCTTTTCTGCTTTATGTACACAAACGACTTAAAAAAAGGTGCATATCAATCATAGACCATGACAGCTTATAGAGCAGGAAAACTGTAGTAGAAGACAGCATTGCTTGTGAAAAGTAAAATTATGCACAGAATCCACAGAAACATTTGAGAGGCCAAATCATAGCCTCATAGGTAAGATTAAAGTCCCATATTACTACCCTAGATGACTATAATCTCTTCCACAAACTGAATCAAATTCTATGTTCCTGCAGATACATTGTACAGCTTACTGAGCACTGAAACAAAAGCATTCTCATTCTATCTTATTTCCATTACCAGTTCTAGCTGTGGTTTAGTTTTCACAGATTTTCTTACATTGACCTATATCTGTAATTTCTCAATTAGACTACACAGATTTAGTTATGTGTACAATATTGGTGTACTTGCATTAAATTAAAATAATAAAAGATTGGAGTAAGATGTCCTAGAACTTACCTTTCAGTTTTAGAATTCAATGAACAGAAAGACTAGTGATTTGACATATTCAAAAGGATCATTACAAATTTACAATTGCACTTCAGACTCACTTAACTATTTAAGCCACTAGTCATTTCGTTCAACTGCCTCCTTTAACACTGCAATTGAATCTACTTTATCTTGTTATGTAATCTAAGATACCATGTCTCTCACTTTTATGATACTATAAAAAAGGCTACCGAATTTAAAAGCTAAATGATACAGAAAATTACACATTATACACATCACATACAGTCATGAAGGTGATACAGAAATTGTAGCAAGATTTACATAAATATCATACGGACGCCAACCTTTTGGGCCTTGGTGAAATGTTGTTTACGGTTATCAACTGCAGGAGCTATCCTCTCTCCTACAGCTTTTCTGACAGATGCAGAAAGAAGTCGAATCAAGTTTGTTGCATCAGTTTCAGTAAGCTCAATGGACGGAGTTTCATCGAGGAGTATGGAGATAATACACTTCCAGTCCTGCATCAGGAGATGAACCACCCATCAACCGAAAACAGCAATAGTACATTGAACATCCTACACAAGGAATTATTTCCCAGAGTAATTTGCTTACACAGCTACAATAGAGTATGTTTTAATAGATATACTTAAAAAAGCAGACTGTATTATCATGGCCAATTATGCTAGAAACAGTATCTTGTAATGAAAGGAGCATACTTTCATAGCCTTCATAAACTCCCACACATCATCAATAACATAGCTAATTAGAATCGGGTCTGTTGAAAATTCTCTTAATATTTGCAACATTCTGCCAAGAGTAACCAAAGAAGAGTCTTCTTCGGTGCCTGGAGAAGTAATATGTGAAAACATTAGTATTATCACTCTGAAATTGCAAAATCATCAAATAAAAGTCAAAGAGAGCAAACCTTTAGAGCTGGCATTTGAAGCAGATTTTTGAGCAATCAAGTGATCATACACTAGCTCTCCTATGGCATGCCTAATTTCTGGAGGCTCGTCAATAAGCAGATCATACAAAGGGCCTAAGTCATCATCACTTAGGAGCTGATGCCTGCAGGATGCCACACCAGTGTATTAATAATGCAAAGGTGTCCATTGTAAGTTGTAACACAAGAAAAAGGGTAAACAAGCCAATCCCAATACCTCAATAGTTGCCTCACTAGTCCTATGGCTGATACAGCTACGGAGATGTCAACATCATCAGCAAGCTCAATCATACGGTTGGAAAACCGTTCAGTGAATAAGCCAAGTGACGGCACATTGTCATCTATTTCATATAAACTTTGCAGTGCAATAACAGAAGCTTTCCTCACACCAGCAGTCTAGACGCAAATATATCCACAAAAGACTACATCACATAAGCTTAAAATCCCAAAATGGAAATGAAAATGGAAATGGGCCTGCCAACGGATTTTACATTATACTACATGTAAGATAGGAGAATACTTTATCATTGAGGGTCCAACCAAGATACTTCAAGTATAAATCCTGCAGGAACAAGGATGGATATGCCAAAATCCACCCACCCAATGACTGTATACAGGACATTCGAATATTTGGATCAATGTCACGATATCTGTGCACAAACAACCTACAAAATACATGTTACATGTTAAGCGTAGAAAAATCGAAGCATGTTACATGTTAAATTTATGAAAATCAGAGCATGTTACATGTATAAGAGTACTAACTATGATATGCATGACAAAGGATTGGCCATCGGGAGCATTTTGTGTCACACAGGATCGAGAAATGGAAACGTAAACGAAATGGACATGGGGTAATGTATAGTTACCATAAAAATTGTTTCAAATATCCGTCTTTCATATAAAGTATAAGCAACAACCGTCAACTATAATCCAATGAATCAATACCCAGGACAAATGTAAACCTTGTTTATATAGAATCCTTTTACAACTAATCTGATAGGTATTGTATATCATTTATTAGCATAATCCTTTATCTATGCTTGTGACTGATACGCAAGAAATCAGACATACATGTCACATAAGTTAAAGATCACAAGGGATAATATATTAAGACAGGAAGTCCAACCCATGAAAAATCTTGCGCATCATTTTTTCTATTATAGTTATCTTTTCATGTGTCTCAGACAATCTTTTATTGAGTGACTCCACGCGAGGGCCATCAGCATGTTTCTTCTTTTCAGCATTCAGCTGCCTCTGAGTAGTCTCTCGTTGTGAACCAAGCATTTTAGCTATGGTGGTGAAAGATGTAAGAAGCTGAAGGCCAATCATTGAAGCAACTTGACGATAAAATCTTGGAGGAGTGCTGACAAAGAAGATTAAGCAAATTTAATGGCATTTAATGAGAATCCAAACTATTAAATGTATCACAAGTTCAGACGTTCTAAACAAATTATTAAGAATATACCATGATACAGCAATCACATAGTCCATGCACTTCTCAAACACCACTCCGTCAAACAATGGCCCATTCTGACATTCAATCGCCAAACTATTCCAAAAATAAACAAGGTTATCCTTGAAATGGTTGAAGTCTTTCCTCTTTGAACTTTGATAATCATCGACTTCACCCTAAACATGAATAGAGTTAAGCTAAAACCAAGCCCGGTTATTAAAACAAAAGGTGGTTTATATATAGACCAACCAAGGGTTTGTTTGGTATGGGTAGTTATAAAGACTTCTGTGTTGATAAATGATTGAAAATAGAGTTGTGTAATAAAGTGTGTTTGGTAAAAAAAAAAAAAGTACTTTCTTTGTTATATAGTGTAGTGAAAAAAAAGTAAAATAATTTCATTGCACATTTATCGAAACTCATAAAAGTACGCTTTTGATGAAAAGATCTTTATAAGTAATAAAGTCTTTTTTCACTTATAACAGAGCCCAATTTTAAAATTCTGAAAACTGGGAGATGACAGAACAAAAGAGAATAACTAGACAAGCAGTGGCAATAAGGATACATTTCTTGCTAGATTGACAAGATGAACCACAACTTCATCAACATCAGCCTCCTCAAAATCACCATCTATTTGATACTTGACTCCACAGGCCTATTCAGTATTCAATAACCAACTTCATCAGTTAATAGATATAAGAGGAAGTGAAGCATGAATTCATTTAACTAAGGCATACTGCCATACTCTTACCAAAAAAAAATGTAATTGAAGGGGAGAGGGAGAACATCTGTTGATCTTTCTATAAACAAGTTTTTTTTTAAATGCTACCAAAAAGATATTCTCTTTCTTCTGTTTTCTTTGAATATGCCACGCGTGGTGTGCTTGAGAGTTTATTATTTTTCACCATAATATGATATACTGATTGTCTAATATGCCTAGATGAATTTACTCCCTCTGAGACAATACAGCAACATACACAACTAGCTGTAAACTGGTAATTGGAGAAATAACATAAGTTATTTGATGAACAAAAGGAGTTAATTTCGTGACACATTCTTATTTAATATGACCCTACTGAATAAGCAATTTCAATTCAAAAGTTAAATTAGCAACACTACCTGCACTAATGAAAATAGCATCCTAACTCAAGGGTAAAAGGAAAAAGCAACAATAATTGTCTTTCTCATATCATTTCAATAGCAAAAAGATTGAGGAGAAAAATATGTTTCCTTTCTCAGTAATAAATCTGATCATTATCATGAAAGTCTAGGTGCCACCAAGCCAGTTCTAACTGAAAAAATAAGAGATCTAATAAAAGGCCTGAAAAGTTAAGCTCTATGTATAACTTTTAGGTAAATTAAATCTTACCAAAATAGTAAGCTAAAGTTGGACTAGTTTGTCGTGAGTTTCCATTTTCAGTATTCAAGTGTTTATATATATTTATATAAAAAAATGACTTTTAAAATTATTATCACTTTATAATAATCAATTCAATATTTAGAGCTGTCACCTTAAAGCCCAAAACAACAAAAACATGTATGTAAGAGGATACTCTCTTTTTTTCAAACGTTCTCAATTGGAAAATGAAAGTTGTAGCAAACAAACCAAAATAATGGAGTCCTAACTAGTTGAAAGGGTTTGATGAGAATTTGTCCTTTATATTTATCCATAGGTTAAGCTCATTCATCGGTCTATATACTCCTATACCAATCACGTAAGGGCTAAAAACTGAACACTTTATCTAATTACCTCAAACGTCATAGTCAACAGATCAGAAATTGCAGGTTTTTCAAACGTTCTCAATTGGAAAATGAAAGTTGTAGCAAACAAACCAAAATAATGGAGTCCTAACTAGTTGAAAGGGTTTGATGAGAATTTGTCCTTTATATTTATCCATAGGTTAAGCTCATTCATCGGTCTATATACTCCTATACCAATCACGTAAGGGCTAAAAACTGAACACTTTATCTAATTACCTCAAACGTCATAGTCAACAGATCAGAAATTGCAGGTTTTGGATCCTTCTCATAACGCTCAACCCAGAGCTTGACAGCCAAAGGAATAAGTTTTCTGGTACTTTTAATAACCTCTGCACACAAAAGAATCCAAATTTCAGATGAAATTGTCAGCAACATAAAAGCACAAATACAAAGCATCTGCTTCAAAGAAATTCATAGTCAATTTATGGAATTATAAATCAACTAACACACTATGAGGTTTTACAAGTTACCAACTCCCATGGAGAAATATACATTTGGAGTGGAGATTTCTAGAACCATTCCAGAAGAGAAGGAAAGCACACAAAAAAGGGCAGTGGTAACAGAAATCACTTAAAATCTCCACAAAGGATCACAACTAGTAAGTGGAACCCCTCCAAATGCTACATATTGGGACTTCAATGAATCCAAATGCACAACTTGATCGGAGGAAAATCTTTCATTCCTAACCAACCACGTACACCAAATGACTAGTATACTCCACAATAAATTATGATCTTGTGTCAAAACCTCCAAATTAAGCTACCAGATAATTACATAAGCCTAAATGATCCAACCCTTACTCCCCCTGGACAAACAGTTGCTTTACCTGATAATGCAGAAACAAGTGGGTAGTATTCCTGCTTTACTAAATATGTAAAACAGTAATACTAGTTTCAAAACCTCCACATTTGCTAACATAATATTCAATGAAGCCATAAATAATACACACCTGTTTCTAGTGCAAGAGTCTAGGATAATGTCTTCCTTAGAGTTCAAACTTCAATCTTCTAGGCTTCTAGCTCAAATAATGCAGTGTTTGGAGTATCTTATATCAACTCAAAACAATCATTTCCTCGGGAAAAGAAAAGAACTCGAACAAATATTGTCTCCCAAGGTTTATCAATATCTCGGTCAATATTGTAGGCTAGAAAATCATTTGTATACAGAATTGGACTACACCTTATGTTATATTAATCTTAGTAAAAGCCAAGTTTAGCATAATACTAAAGTTAGAGTGTAGCAGGGAACAAAATCTTGGATATATTAGTATGCAACACAGAGAATGTCAAACATGGGGGTCCTATATATTATAAAAGAAAACACATCAACAAAACCAGTTCCATCAGCAATCAAAACTTGAAAGGATTTTCAAATCCCACAGAGATAATATATTTCCAATTTCGGAAAAGAATCATTCACGGAGTTTTGAAGGTTCAATGGTAGTTGAAAACTGGACTATTCATGAAGCAACTTTGATCCGTTCTTGATAAACAAGATGAAAATGAATCTGTGGATCCAATTCCAAATGACCAGTGACCAATGACCACAGAACATTATAATAAAGAAATTGAAAAATCAGGATCCAATTCCACAAGTCAAACTTGTGAAAGAGTGTCACAATTATTCCAGCAAGCAACCCCATATGTTTTAAATCTATGTCACAAAAAACAAAATAACAAAACAAATGTCTAGATTTAATAAAACGCCACATGAAAAATCAATAGCCCTATCTAGGAAAAGGAGCATTTTGATTCTCTTTCTTGTTTAGTTCATTTAAATTTCACTTCAAATGTAAAACATATTCAAACGACCCACATATTCAGCTAAATCTCACCAATTAAGCTCTGATCGCCCATTTGAGCATTTGAAGGCTCGGCAGCTCGACTCCGCTTCGCTTTAGGCCGTACCTCATCGAAATCGTCCATAGAATCATCGCGGTCCGGCTGATTAGGGCTCTGTTCGCCTAGCTCCTTTAGACCGGCACTGGTAACAGCGCCACCAATATTAAACCTAGTAACCCTAGCTCTTTTCTGCACAAACAGAACACGAGAACCACCAATTCCAGACATTCAGATTCACAATGAGGCAGAAGGCTAGAGAGAGAGAAAAAAAACTAAAAAGAGAAGATAATCTTACCGAGCGACGAACCGAGGCCTCTGAAGACGCAGCTGCATCTTCCATGGCCAATATTCCACAATCTGGAACCAAAACGGGAGAGGGATTTCAGAGAGGAATAGCAGCAGAATTCGAAGCAAACTTGCCCTAGAAGCATAAGTGATTAAGTGGGGAGAGCGGGCTTGAAATAGATGATAACCCGCCAAATGAAAAAAATTTATATATATAACAAATTTGACTATTTACAATGTGTTATTTTTATTTCGTGAGAATGGTGTTTATGGTATAAAATAAGAATAAATCTTTATTAAATATAAGACCGCTTTAAAATAAAATAAAAAAGACGAAAGAAAAACGCTCCCTTTGGGAGCAACCGGCCCTAGCTTTGGGGCTGGGTTGTGCTTGCTCCGATCGAGCCCTCTCCACATCTTGTCGTCGCTCCGACCGAGCCTTGCTCCGACCAAGCATTAAGCCCCTACTCCGACCGAGCCCGCTCCGACCAAGCCCAACCTTCTCATCGACGCTGGGAGTTGAGGATTCCGAACTCCAATCCTCATCTTCCGGAAAATTCTCCAAGTTCCCGTAATCTCCTCTGTCTTCTTCGCCGGCATCAAAGACAGAGTCATGGTCTCCGTCGTCGGAAGCGGCCTTCGGCTCTTCGAGGAAGCTGAGATCCTCGTCTTCATCGACCGTCAGTGAATCATCCTTCACCGGCGGCGAAGAGGATGCAGCGGCGAGGAGGATAAGGAGAGAAAGGGAGAGGAAGAGGAGAAACGGAGTTCGGCAAGCCATGTTGAGCTTCGATTTCACTGGACAGTGGAGAGAGAAAGGGGATCTGGCTGAAATAGTCCGCTCCAGCGAAATAGTCTTCGTGATCGGAGTGGGCGACGGCAGCGATGAGCCCCCTTTCCCGGAATTTCAGAACCCGGAACCCCCGACCACCCAACCAGATCTCCGACCCACAAACGACCTCTTTGACGGCGACGCCATTTCTTACCTGGAGATCGACCCGGATCTTCTCACCGACTTCTCCACCGGGGAGGAGGAGTCCTCCGCCGTGTCGGCGGACTTCGACGCCCTTCCCTTCCAAGCTGCTGCGATGGCGGCATCAGTAGTAGTGAAGAGGAGAGCCGAGCCCGAAACCAGATCCGCATTTTTTTTTTGTGTAAGCTTGTGTGTTTTACTTCCTTGCTTCTGTTGAGCTGATTCAGGGTGGAGATCGAGTTGTTCCAGTTATGGTCGCGGTTGTGTTGAGGCTCCTGAAGATCCAAAAGGCAACGTCAGGGTGGTTGAGACTCCTGAATATCCCTCATCATGAGTGGGGGCAACGTCATGGTTGTCCATTCAACATTTATCAGGATTGTTTTCCTGTTTGACCCGTCGTCTAGTGGCACTACTCGTTTGTGCTGGACTCACTTCTCTCCCTAGTCTTATAGCTCGCTTTTGCTTTGTTGTATTTTCATTTGCTTGTCTGTGTTGTTCTTTAACTGGTTTTTCCAGTTGCCGTTTTTTCGGCCTCTCGAGCTATCCGACATTTTATGTCGGTAACTCGAATTCTTACCTTATCAAAAAAAAAAGAATAAATCTTCATTCTTGGATGGACTTTCATTCAAGGGTGGAGATAAAAGCTTAATTTAAGTGGTCATGTGTCATAAGTGGGTCAACTCCGGCCACCGCTTTTTTTTTCCGGGCCCAAAATTTATTTTTTTGGGACAGAATTTTCATTTTTTGAGCCAAAATTTTCTATGCACATTCATTGCAAAAGTTATGCATATTTCAACATGATTTCATGCACTTTTGACCAACGTAAAACCGATCAACTTTTTTTTTTACGAGGCCAACTTTTTTTTTTCTTTGGGCGGTTTTTTTGTATCTGACCCAAAATTTTCTATGCACATTCACACAAGATTTCATGCACTTCTAACCGTTCAAACCTTTTTCCTCCTAAAATGTTTATTTTTGGGGTCTAGATTTTTCCCGCACATCCAGTGCAAACATTATGCACATTCAAGCCATTTTGCATGCACATTCAAGCCATTACGTGTGAAGTGCATACATCTATGCATGTATATGCATGTATAATGGCTTGTATGTGCACATTATTTGTACTAGCATATACAATGCAAACATTATGCACATTCAAGCCAATTTACATGCACATCCAATGCAATACGTGTGAAGTGCATACATCTATGCGTGTATGTGCATGAATAATGGATTGTTTGTGCACCTAATTTGCACTATGAGTGCATATATCGGGTTTGTGTTGAAAATATGCATGAGTTTTAGACTGTGTGTGGATGAATATTGAAGTGCATGAGTTTTTGCATATATGTGCCAATAGAATAGTATACTTGTGCATTTATTTTTGTACTAGATGTGAAATTCATTTAGTTTTTAACATGCATTGCTCTTTTTTTCAAAAGTGCATAAAATTCTGAAGAAATGTGCATAACTTTAGCAAGGAATGTGCATAGAAAATTTTGGCCCAGAAAATGAAAATTTCGTCCCAAAAAAACAAATTTTGGACCCGAAAAAAAAAATGATCGGCCAACGCTGGCGTTGACCGCCAGTGACCGGAGTTGACTAACGTTGACCGCCGGAGTCCGACTTTGACCGGTAAGACAAGTTTGACCAAACCCTTGAATTTATCTTCATCCAAGGACTATAGGATCATTCTCATTTTACACCATAATGATCATTCTCACATGATCAAATTTCTTATTTTTAATTTACAAAAATAAGGTATCCTTACATTGTAGAAGGAGTACCTAAATCATAACAACTGATGATTTTTATAAGCATTTTACATGCTAGATGAAGACTGGAGCCCGCTTGTAAGATCTGAAATCGAGAATGAAGCAGTTGCTCACGGGAAAGTTTCGGAGCAATGTAATCCATAATTATACTACGGAAAAGAACATGGGAGATGTTTGATGTAGCCAGAAAATATGCGGCTCTGTTGTGCTCCCTATAGCAGTGGTGAACCTGAAAAACAACAAAACACTGAAGAAGTAATGTAATTTAATGTATAATAGGAGATATATCCTAGGGAATTTTTCAAACCCCACATATAACATTAATAACTGATAAGTTATCCCTTTTGAGGACTAAATATCGAATATTAAGGGAAATAGCCCTACGAAAGCCTTCAAGAGCGGCAAGAGCCTCAACTTTAAGTGGAGAGGAGCATATAATATGCTTGCTGTCTAAAATAAACAACATCTCCAACTTGGTTACGAAAAATCAAACCAATATGACTAGAAGTATTTAGTTTGACAGAAGCATCAAAATTAACTTTAATCCAATTTTCGACGGTTTTAATCCATCTAGAAAGTCATCATTTACGAAAATTTATGTTATTGGAAGAGGTTCAATTAGGATTAGACATAAATGCGAGCCAATCTGTATAAAGAATAGATGTATTATTGACAATGTTTGGAAGTTGGTGTAGAGCATTTCTGAAAATAATAGAGTTACAATGTTTTCAAATATTCCACCAGAGAAAGAGAATGCGTACTATATTTCTATTATGGGAATGAAAGTAATCCATGTTAGACGACCATAAGTCATCGTTAGAGTGAATGGTATAATTATATCCAATGAGATTTTGAAATTGTTGTAAAGAGTTAAGGGTAAAGAGGTAGTTAAAAAATAGATGGTTAGAATCCTCCAGAGTGTGATTACAAATGATACAATGAGAAGGAACCCTAGAGAAGTGCCTATTAAGTCATTCTGTTGTAGGTAAAGAGTTAGAATGTGCTTTCTAAAGGATACTTTTTAATTTTCAGGGGAATTTGTTTTTTCCAGAACCAAGATGGGAAATCGTGTTGTTGAGATAGGAGATAGTTGTGATGAGTTAGAGACCTCACACTTTGAACGGAGAAATTGCCATCAATGGAAGGTATCCATATAAGTTTATCACATGTATGGGAAACCGGGATATATATATATATGTAAGATTTTGGTAACGATATGGGAAGGAAGAACTTGTTGTAGGGTTGCGATATCCCACTTTTTATCAGAGGTTATAAATTGGGAAGCAGTTGTGTTGGCGTCTGACAGGGCTAAAGTCGTGATGCCTATCAAAGAAATCCTAAGGTACCTACTAAAGAGTATAGCAAGCAAGTCAAGGTCGATCCCACAGAGAGTCAGGTTATCTATTCTTGTAATTCACGTCACCAACTAGGAACTAGGAACTAGGGGGGGTTGTGAATATGATAAGGAAAAGCGCCACACTTAACAAAGATCCACACAACAAGAGAATGGTCGATTACGGAATTCTATCAATCTCAAGTTCTTAACTTTCCTATAGTTGTTCTTATCCTGATCTTAGATAACTATTAGTTCTACCAGCCCTAATAGTACTTATTACTAAATCAAATCCGAAAACCTTCAAGACTCAATAAAGCAATAGCAATCAAACAAGGATTCAACAAGATACATGTAATAGAAACAACCCGTTACTATAAACATGCAATTAACTCTCTCTCACGATGAACACTCGCAACCCGCTTATGTAAATCGTGCTTGCCACTAGATATGCAACCCGAACCCGGAATCACAAGTCCTAACAATCAGGAAGATATCAATAGACCTAGGTAGCTACTCTAGATAAATCAACATAAACCAATAGACAATCAAGCGCAAGAGAATTAATCCAACTAGATAGGAAAACGAACAAGAGTAGAAAACTCACAACCAATCAATTGTTGGCTTCAAACTGTCAAGTGTAACAATGGAGGTTTAGTTCTCCATTAGGGTTTGTGAGAGGAAAAATATGAAAAGTGGCAACTAGGGTAAATAGTAGATGATGCTCTAAAAGAGTCTTAAACCTAACTTAAATACTAAAGTAATAATTCAGAAATAAAGAAAATAAAATAACAAATTAGGAAACTAAGTCTCGGAAATAAAATAGAACGAAATAAAAACTCAGAAATAAATTTCGTCAGCGCGTTGACACCGCGGGGTGCGGTGGCCTTCATGCCGCGGGGTGCGGCAGTCTTCATTGGCCTTCAGCATCTGCGACACTTCAGTAAAAATGCCATAACTTTTGATTGCCAACTCGGATTGCGCTCATATTTTGAGGACTTGCAGTAGACTTCAAGATCTAACTCCTCGAATTGGAATCACTCCATTTGGACATTTGAGTAAAGAGAACGAACCATTTGAATTCAACCCACTGTTCTTCTACTCTTCTCTTCACTTCTTTTGCGTCTTTTACTGGTGGATTCTTCCTCAGTGTCTCCTATGATCTCCAAAACAGCTCAAACACCTCCAAAAACACCAAACTTCGCCCCCAAACGCCATGCACATGAATGTGTCTAAATCTACCCGAATGACACCAATAAACCCTCTAATGACTCTTACTTAATCCCTACAAAATAGTGCTTATCAAACTCCCCCATGCTTAGACCTTTGCTCGTCCTCGAGTAAACTAATAAAGAGTCTACTCCTCCAATGCAACACCCAAGGTCTCAGGAAGCATATCCTCCAACTAAGAGTCACCTAACCCATGCCAAACTCCTGTCACCAAACTTATCCACAACTCAACAAGCTTAAGGGGCAAGTAGAGTACTTCCCCCAAGCTTAACCCGGGCATCCAATAGTGTGAGCAACCTCTAATCCTAGCCTCCATCTATGACTCCTTATGTCTCCCAGAGTGACTTACCCGACAATCCTTCGTTGATCCTCTTCTTATGACGCCTCGCCAAGAATAATGAGAAATCCTAAAATCACTCTTCTTCTTTTTTCGCTCATTTTGCCAAGGCGCCCTTTCGGGTTTTCACCAAGCCACTCATATTTTTTCATAGATGTGCTCACATAAGCTCACGTCACTCTTGACCAATTATTACCCCAGCCTAATGCTGGTCCAAGCCACCTGCTTATTACCTAGGCCGCCCTTTCGGGTTTTCGACTTATTTCAGGATTTCTATGATAGCCTTTTTTCAAAATTTTGGCTCTTTTCAATTTTTTCTTCTCAACGACATAGCAAGTCTAAAACCCTCCCCCATGCTTAAACTTTGCATTATCCTCAATGTAATGAAAGACAAAAGAATAGAAGCATAGGGAAGAGCAAAAAAATAACTCACAGACGCCGCTGAGTTGGCTTGGACACTTTTGTTGTTGCTGGCGGTATTCAATATACGCACAGGTCTCTGGTGTTGAGCGAGAGTCTTCTTCTACCGTGCAACCATAGGGAACCACTTTGGTGGGTAGTGGTAAAACAATGATATCGGGGTTGCACGGCCTTCTAGGAACACAAAAAAATGGGCCCGGATGTCATCATGGTGTGGGCCCTGGTGTTCCTCCCTCTCCAGCTGTCGACTGTAGGGCCATCATCGTTGCCAAATAATGTGTGGGGCGAATGTCTCCTCCTTGACAACATGATGCGCACCTTCTTCATGGAAAACTCCGGACAGCTGGCCTACGGTAGAACTCTTTTTTGTTGTTTTATCGATTTTTTTTTTACTCCCCGTTTAAGGTTTTTTCGGGGCCCTTTATTTTTTTTTGGAACAAGCAGAAAGTAAAGGGTGCCCACCGCGGGGTGCGGTGAGCTCTCCAGAACCTCATTTTGCTCATTTTCTTATGTACCTGCGTGTTAGTGCACAAGCGAAACGAAACAGAAGAAAAAACAAACTACCTAGCTATGCGATGAAATCTCAAAGATAAAAGAAAGAAGGAAAAACGATACCTCGGGTTGCCTCCCGAGCAACGCCTTAGTTAATGTCGTTGGCTCGACATACTACTCGAACAACCTTAATCCACAACACCGGGTTCCTTAGATACCCTCTCATTCAGCACCTCCTTCCTGAACCAATCATGGAAAGGTTTGAACCTTAGACCATTCCTCTTTTTCAACGGCTCCTCCACCTTGGCCTTCGTAGTCGCCTTCCCCCCATACTTAGATCGATCAGGGGGGTGTTTAACTTCAACTTCAGGGGCCTGCACCATAGAGGGAATGAGCTTCTCGCTCGGAGTTAGCACAGTGGGGCCAATGCCCAAAAGAGAAGTAGGAGACTCACCCTTCTCATCCAATAAAGCCGTGACTTCCTGCAGATTAGAAGATACAGTAATATCGACAGGCAAGTCAATTATGGGATCCTCTAGTATAGGTTGCAATTCATCCAAAGGGTTAGGACTCATTACATCAACAAAGTTCAAAGAGGTGTTAATGACGGGTTTCATATCATATATGTTATATTCAACTCCATCCCCATCAAATTCCATAGTTAATTTCCCACTTCTAACATCAATTGTGGTATTTGCAGTTTTCATGAAAGGTCTCCCTAATAGCATATGTGCACCTGTACCACCATCCATATCAAGAACATAAAAATCAGTGGGAAAATCAGTGTATCTACCATAACAAGGACATCCTCAACAACCCCTTTCGGGTAGACATTGGTTCCATCAGCTAATTGAATAACTAGTCTAGTGTCCTGTAGTGGTGGCATACCAAGGGACTCATAGAACGACAATGGTAAGACATTAATAGCTGCACCAAGATCTAGCATAGCCTTATCAATCTTTGTCTCACCAATGATGCAAGGGATAGAGAACATACCTGGATCACTGCACTTTTTGGGCATACGCCTTTGAAACACAGCGGATACTTGCTCGCTCACCTGGACCTGCTTCTTTTTCTTCTGCTTCTGTTTCCTCTTGATTGTGCAAAGTTCCTTCAAGAAGCGAGCATATTTGGGAATACTTTTAACAAGTTTGAGTAAAGGGATGTTTACCTCACACTTGCTAAAAGTTTTGAAGAGGTCCTTGTCGTCGACTATCCTTCTCTCTTTGAGCGCCTCTGGGAATGGGGCGGGTGGCTTTTCGGAACCGAGAGGAGGAAAGTATGGACGAACGTAGGTGTCCACATAAGGCTCGTCAACTGCTCCATAAGGTTGCCGCGGGGTACGGCGAATCAGCAGAAAAGTCTCGAGAATCAGCGTTTGCCATGGGGGGCGGTGAGAACGATGCCGCGGGGTGCGGCAAACTCGACAGAACATCCTCCTTCTTTGGTTCATTCTTACCGCAGGGTGTGGCCAGAATCTGCCGTGGGGGGCGGTCCTCTTCCAGAAGCTCTCTTGTTTCTGAGTCGTCTCCATCAGCGCTAGGAGTGATCGGCAATTGCTTTCCACTTCTAAGGGTCACATCACTAACATTTGCCCGTGAGTTAACTACCATTTGAGATGGTAGATTTCCCGACATCTTTGCATCGATCCTCGTGATGGCTTCAGCCATTTGGCTCACATGCGTTTCCAAATTCTTTATGCTTGACGTTGTGGCTTGAACATGAGTAGTGAAATGTTTCGTCAAGGCTTGGAGCATATCTGCAGTTGAAGGAGACGCATCAGGTTGTGGATCTTGCGACCTTTGTAGAAATTGAGGTCTTGGCTGTTGTTGTTGATGAAACTGAGGCTGTTGTTGTTGATCCCTCCATCTAAAATTTGGGTGGTCTCTCCATCCCGGATTATAAGTGTTGGAGTAGGGATCATGCCAAGGTCTTGGATCTCCATAACCTCCTACATCGTTTACTTCAGCAGACGAATCATCTTGTAGTTGAGGACAGGCGTCAGTGGGGTGGAATTGATCGGCACAGACCCCACACGCTTTGAGTTGCTGAGGAGTTCCTTGCAGCGTAAGTCTCCTCGCCATGTCCTTCAACTCAGCAATATCACTGGCATACAGAGAGCGACTAGAGTCAGCAGCATTGACTCCTCTCTTGGTAGAAGCTCTGCCGAAATTTCTTGTGCCCTCTGCCATCTCCTGAATCTTCTCCATAGCTGCTGCCGGTGTTGTGTTGAGAATATTGCCGCCACATGCAGCGTCGATAATCCTCCTTTCATTGTCCAGCAGACCATTGTAAAGGTGGAGCACCAGATCTTGATTGGAGTACCCGTGGAACGGACAGCTTGAGCAAAGTCTCTTGAACCGCTCATAGTACTCATACATGCTCTTGTCAGCCTCCTGCTCAATGTTGTTAATAGCCTTTTTCAAACTGTTTGCCTTCTTTGCAAGGAAATACTTTTCAAGAAACGCCTTATGCAGCTTGTTCCACGTATCGATGCTTCCAGTAGGCAGATGGTAGTAACAGTCATCAGCAGTGTCCTTCAGGGTGAACCCAAAAGTTCTCATCTTTATTTGCTCCTCAGTAACATTCGCCGGTTTCATGCTCATACAGACTGTGTGGAACTTACCCATGTGTTTGATTGGGTCCTCTCTAGCCAGTCCATGGAAAGATGGGAGCAAATAAATCAGCCCCGACTTCAACTCAAAGTTTACGCCCGCTCCTATAGTAGGAATAGTCACATCCAAAGGTTGTTGTTGCAGGTCGGGCGCAGTCAACTGTCTCAACGTTCTATCCGCGTCACCCATCTCAAATGCAGGGTTGTCAAAAACCAAAGTACGGTTCACTCTGCGATCCTGGGACAAAGTTCTCTCAATCTCTGGATCAAAATCAAGAAGAGGTGAATTAGTAGCACGAGTGTGGACCATAAGATAGGTCCACACCAAGGTTGGTAACAAACAAACCACAAAAACAGAAAATTTGACTCCCCGGCAACGGCGCCAAATTTGACAGGGCTAAAGTCGTGATGCCTATCAAAGAAATCCTAAGGTACCTACTAAATAGTATAGCAAGCAAGTCAGGGTCGATCCCACAGAGAGTCAGGTTATCTATTCTTGTAATTCACGTCACCAACTAGGAACTAGGGGGGGGAGGGGGGTTGCAGAAATCTCGAAACAAAGTAACAAGTAAGCAAGTAAACAAGTTTGCAAGTAAAGGTTGTGAATATGATGAGGAAAAGCGCCACACTTAACAAAGATCCACACAACAAGAGAATGGTCGATCACGGAATTCTATCAATCTCAAGTTCTTAACTTTCCTATAGTTGTTCTTATCCTGATCTTAGATAACTATTAGTTCTACCAGCCCTAATAGTACTTATTACTAAATCAAATCCGAAAACCTTCAAGACTCAATAAAGCAATAGCAATCAAACAAGGATTCAACAAGATACATGCAATAGAAACAACCCGTTACTATAAGCATGCAATTAACTCTCTCTCACGATGAACACTCGCAACCCGCTTATGTAAATCGTTCTTGCCACTAGATATGCAACCCGAACCCAGAATCACAAGTCCTAGCAATCAGGAAGATATCAATAGACCTAGGTAGCTACTCTAGATAAATCAACATAAACCAATAGACAATCAAGCGCAAGAGAATTAATCCAACTAGATAGGAAAACGAACAAGAGTAGAAAACTCACAACCAATCAATTGCTGACTTCAAACTGTCAAGTGTAACAATGGAGGTTTAGTTCTCCATTAGGGTTTGTGAGAGGAAAAATATAAAAAGTGACAACTAGGGTAAAAAGTAGATGATGCTCTAAAAGAGTCTTAAACCTAACTTAAATACTAAAGTAATAATTCAGAAATAAAGAAAATAAAATAACAAACTAGGAAACTAAGTCTCGAAAATAAAATAGAACGAAATAAAAACTCGGAAATAAATCTCGTCAGCGCGTTGCCACTGCGGGGTGCGGTGGCCTTCATGCGCGGGGTGCGGCAGTCTTCATTGGCCTTCAACATCTGCGACATTTCAGTAAAAATGCCATAACTTTTGATTTCCAACTCGGATTGCGCTCATATTTTGAGCACTTGTAGTAGACTTCAAGATCTAACTCCTCGAATTGGAATCACTCCATTTGGACATCTGAGTAGAGAGAACGAACCATTTGAATTCAACCCGCTGTTCTTCTACTCTTCTCTTCGCTTCCTTTGCGTCTTTTACTGGTGGCTTCTTCCTCAGTGTCTCCTATGATCTCCAAAACAGCTCAAACACCTCCAAAAACACCAAACTTCGCCCCCAAACGCCATGCACATGAATGTGTCTAAATCTACCCGAATGACACCAATAAACCCTCTAATGACTCTTACTTAAGCCCTACAAAGTAGTGCTTATCAGCGTCTCATTGGGAAGCATGTGTTGTTAGAATACAGTTAGGGACCCAATGGTCTACCCACAATTTGATATGAGTATTATCACCAACCTGGCAGAAAAGTCCTTATTGAAACGTGTCACGAAGTTGTAAAAGTCTAAAGAATTATCGAGAGTCGGAATTATTATGGTTATAAGAAAAATGTTGGAATTTAATAGGTACTTCTCTCAGATTATTTTGAACCCACATACTTTATGGATTAGCAAGTAATTTGCAGAGGAGTTTCATTTGTAATGCACTATTAATATTAGAAGATAGTTTTAAGTCAAGGCATCCATTGCATTTCGGTTGACAAATATTTTCCCAACTAAAAAGAGAATGATAAATTCAGGAAGACTTATTCCATAAGAAATTTTTGTTAATTTTATCAATCTCAAGACAAACACCTTTAGGTATATAACACATCTAAATTACCTTAGGAATATTACCGCCATTGACATCGGAACACATATCCGAAATCACGCATGGCTTACAGTATTGATCTCAAATATATAAAATAATACAAATAATTATAAATTAAACCAAAATTGTCTTACAAACGACGTTGCTAAAGATGGAAACTTAATAATGTATCAAAAGTAACAGTGAAAGACTTATAGAAATATCAAAACTCCATAAACAAGATCTTAAACCTTATTGTCAAAACAAATATCAAATATCAAAAACAATTGCCTTCAACGTCGACGTTCCGCGTCTTCAGCTTGGGAAGCTTTACCTAATGTGTCGTATAGGACGGATGACACCAGTGATAAGCACTACTTTGTAGGGCTTAACTAAGAGTTATTAGAGGGTTTTATTGGTGCCATTCGGGTAGATTTAGACACATTCATGTGCATGGTATTTGGGGGCGAAGATTGGTGTTTTGGTGGTGTTTTGAGCTTATTGGAGTACATTTGAAGATTTGGGATATGGAGCCACCAAGGAGTATGAAGTTAGAGAGGAGAAATGTGGATTTGGTGGTCTGGAGAAGCAAATTGAAGATATCCAGAGGAAGAGAAGTTGACCACTGAGGAGACGAAGAAGAACCAAGGAGAGAGTCCACACGAGAGTAGAAGAACAATGTGCTGAATTCAATTGATTCGTTCTCTCTACTCAGATGTCCAAATGCAGTGATTCCAATTCAAGGAGTTAGATCTTGAAGTCTACTACAAGTCCCCAAAATATGAGCGCAATCCGAGTTGGGAATCAAAAGTTATTAAGTTTTTACGAAAGTGGTGCAGAAGCTGAAAATCGAGCATTAACCGCGATCGCGGGTCTTGGGTCGCGATCGCGGGTCATCAGCGCCGAAAGCTGCGTCTTTTCCTGAGCTTATCTTTTCAGATTTCTTTTTCCCTTTTTCTTATTTTTAATTTAGTTAGTTTCTTAATGGGCTAGGTCATTTTGTTAGAGCCCTATAAATACTTTCTTTTAGCATTAGGGTTGAAATCTTCCACACTTTAGTTGCAATTTTCATTCATCGTTGTTTTCTTTTCCTTTGAAGTTTTCACCATGTCTATGAGGAGCTAAGCCTCTTTGGCTTAGTCCGGTAATGGAAGCATGAATTTATTCATCTGGTTGTGAGGTTTTGTTCCTATCTATTTATTCCTATTGAGTTATATTATCTCTTCTAAGCTTATTCCATTGGATTTCATTAATTGCACTAGCCCACGCAACTAGTTGTTATTGGTGATTTTCATATTGCTAGGATTAGGAAACTGTTGGGCTAACGTCCTATTCTGCTATAGCAACTACAATTTACATGCTCTGGTTGAAATTGTTCTATTGTAGGGAGAGATAATTACATGGTAAATGCATCTGAGCGATCGTTCTGTGTATCCTGGTTAATTCTTATATGCATTGCTGCCTTTGGGTTGAACCTTTAGTAGTACTAGGGTTATTCATTGGTAAGGGTTCTTTGTGGAAGGTTTCCCTCTGAATTTACATAAGATCGGGACAGGAATAACCGAATAGGAAGATATGACTTAATCTATGAACAACCTTTGAATGACTTATGTGGACATTACTTGGCTAAGTGTTTTTCTCTATTGATATTTCATCCATTCTACTTTGTTTTGTTTGTTTTGCTTGTGACCAACCAACCTACAAAACCCCCCTCTTGTTACTATTGCATACGAACAACACATAGATTAATCCCTTCCTCCCTATGGATTCGACCCTTGCTTGCCCTAACTACTTGTTTAGGTTTGCTAGGATTTATTTGATTAGGTGATACGACGACTATTCCCCTATCAACCAGCCAAGTATGCAAGGAAAGAGAAAAGTTGATTAGTCTAATGAAAGACTAAACAAGGGCACAAACGAAATTTTAAACTAATCCATATTAAGGTAATTAATCAATATTAATAAAAAAAACAAAAATCGGCCGAAGCCTCTACCGGAGAAAACATGGGTGACACTTGCCGGAAAACAAGAAAATTCGCCTTCGTCGGAGCACCACGACGTTGGGGTTAGAAGGCTTTTGAAGAGGACTCCTTGGTGGATCTAGGGGTTGGCACCAATTGCAAAAACAAAGCAAGGGAGTGGACAAATTTCTTTGTTGAACAGTAGAGACTTCTCTGCTAGGGTTTGGGATCTCTGGCTTTGAAATTGGATAAATCTAATCCATGGGTGAAGCTCTAATTATAGGCTTTGATAGATCTCTCAAAAACCTACAGATTGATATAAATTTTGGCCCAAAATGATCCCGAAACGGATCGAATTTTCCATAAAAACCAATAGACGCGTTCGAGCATATACACTCGCCTTTCGGGTGAAATCCGATCTTGTTTGGGGATGAATCTACCCAATTTTAGTGTGTATGTGAATGATTTAGTGTTACCTAAATTGGCCAAGCTTCAATTACCAAAATTGTGCCCAAAATCTTCCATGGAAGGTAAGTTTTCATGTATGGAGGTTGAAGACAACCCCTTTTTCCATAAATTGCACACGACCTTCTATAATTTGGCCTAATTGCACATTTTGCCCAATTTTATAAAGTTATAGCAAAAGTGTCCTTATTTCACTTTTCAAAAATTTTAAAAATTATCCAAACTTATATATTTATTATACTAAGCTTATATAATTATTTTAATCCAAAATTAAGATGTAGGAATATTAACTTAGGCTAAAATTAAGCTTAAGTCGTACTTTCTTACAAATTTAACCATATTTAAATCTTGATTAACTATTTTCTAATCTTAATTCAAATAATATAGGTTAAATTTGATAAGTTTATTTAAATTTAAATTAACACAATGTTAGAATAAATTTAAATAACCCATAACTTAAAGTTGTAACAACTTAGGGTAAGAATCACTAATCTATTTTTCTTTTTGGAATAATGAAATAAGTGCCAAAATACCTTTATTAGAAATAGAGTTGAATATACATAAATACCCTTAATTAAAAATGAGGGAGATTACAAGGTAGGAGGAAACTCTGCATTAAATAATTTATTTTAGAGATGAGGTTGGATTGAATGAGAATGGCTCTACCAGCCTGAGATAAAAAGTTTGCTTTCCATATACCTAATTGTTTCTTAAGGTTCATAGCGTCGGAAAACATGTTGTTCTTGACCCTTCCCCTAGTATAAAGGATACCTAGGTATTTTTTCATTGATCATGTCACCTGTATATTAAGAATACTTGCTAATTAATCTGCTTCTTGTCGACTAGTATTACTAGAGGTTTGAAAAGTGATTTTATGATAATTAATAGATAAACTTGATTTAAAAGAGAAATCATCAAAAATAGATTTAATAAAGAGCATGTTTTGATGAGTTGCATTAGCCAGAATTAGCGTATCATCGTCAAAATTTAAGAAAGAAATACATGTACCATTCTTAGTGAGTTGGATCCCAACTTTACGATGTGAGGAATTATAAGCTTGAGTAAGTGTACATGCTAAAAACTCCATAGACATGATGAAAATGAACGATGCAATTGGATCCCCTTGACGGAGAACACACTGAGGATGAAAAATGTCTCATAGTTCATTATTAACAAGAACAGAAGATAAAGTATTAGTTATACAAGTCATAAGACGATCAACCTATGTACTTGCAAAACCAAAATTTAAAAGGAATTGACGAATGAAATTCCAAATGAGCTTATCATAAGCCTTTTTCATGTTTAGTTTTAGTTCCATCCAACCATTTTTACATGTTTTTTTCTTATGAAAAAAATGAAAAATCTCATGAGCAATGGGAATGTTGTCATGAATTAATCGCCCAGGCACAAAAGCACTTTGTAAAGGACTGATCAAGTTGGGCAAAAGCAGGGACAATCAGTTGGACTTTATCTTTGTTACAATTTTGTAAGATGTGTTATAGAGACTTATTGGTCTATAATGGTTAATATTGGTAGGGTTATCTGATTTACAAATTAAGGTGATAAAAGATTGAGCACACTCATGAAGGAGTTGTCCAGAGTGAAAGAAAGATTGTACTGCGGAAACAACGGAGCTGCCCACAATGGCCCATAATTTTTGAAAGAATTCAGCCATAAAACCGTTCGGGCCCAGAGTTTTGTCAAGCGGCAATTTGAAAATAGTACATTTAATTTCAGAAGCAGTGGGTGGTTGAAAAGGGAAAAAATTATTATTGTCAGAAACAAGAGAATGTATTATTGACAAATCGTCATGAGAAAGATGATTGGTATGTGAAGTTTCAAAATGTCGTGATAATTTATCAATTATTGTTTTTCTAATTAAAGAATCATCAAAGAGTTGCATTCCATTTTGGGAGGTAAAAGTAACTATTTTTTTGTTTATAAGTTCGAATTTTCGAAATAGTTTGGAAGTATTTTGTATTAATGCCAGCATTTTGGTTATGCTTTACCTTTGCACGATGTTTCCAGTAGACATGTTGAAATTCTAACAATCCGTTAAATTTAATCAAATCTGCATTATAAAGTTGTTGTAAACACGAATTCGTAATGTTTTGTAGAAGCTGGGATTAGAGGTCCGATAGTTTATCTTGGGTTAACTTTAACTGGTGTAAAGTGTTAGAAGTGTTGTTACGAGCCCAAGATTTTGAATAAGATTTAAGAAGTTTTTGTCTCATATAAAGTTTAAACATATATGATAATTTATGTTTATACCTCCAAACTTTACGAGCTAGCTTAGCAAAGGAATCATGAGAGAACCATGCATTTTCAAGTCAAAATAGAACTTTTTTAGGGACATGAGTGTTATCAAGAGATAAGGTAATAAGATAATGATCTGAAGTGATAAAGAGATGACGATGAACTATAACATGATTATAGATTTGTACAATATGTGGGTGCAAAAAAAACCTGAACGTTCAAAGGTATTAATACTTGCGGATAACGATTTGCGCCAAGTAAATGGAAAGCCATTAGTAAGCGTATCAACCAAATTGAAATCATGGATGAAATTTGTAAGTCGATGGAAGCGAGATGAATGAAGGACAAAACCTCCCAACTTGTCAGAAGGGGAACGTAAATAGTTAAGATCACCAATTTATAAAAGGGGAGGTTATAATTAACAATCAACATTCCTAATTTATCATAGAATTGATTTTTATTTTCTTCTCGAGAAGGAGTATAGATAAAAAAGAAAAAGAAAATGGGTATCCGATCGATGAAAGTCTATAATGATAGTGGTATCATTGTTATATAAAATGTAAGAGAAGGGTAAAAAGTGGAGTTAGAGCAAATAACCCATAATCCACCTTTAGATCCGTTTGAGGGACACATGGTAATATATTTAAAACCACACGTGTTATAAATTGATGAAGGATGCATAATATTAGTCTTGGTTTTAGAGACGCATACAATCATTTATGTGTCTTATAAATCTAATTTCAGTCCAGAAGTTTGGCCATCTGGAACCACGAGAATTCCAATAACCAATTTTCATTTAATAATATTTTTATCGAAAATTAAATTGATAATGTTATTAGTAAGAGTAGTGTTAAGGTAAGAAACAATCATGTATAAGGTTATATAACAATATACCCACAGAAGGAAAATCCCACTGTAGGACTAATACATTTCAACGATAGTGTCATACTATGGGACAAGAACTCATTTACACTTGAAGTGTAAATGAGTATCTTTTACACCTTTTTGTCCTATTCAAACAAAAATGGTAAAAAATGATGAAAGATCCAAAAATGGTAAAAAAATGTACCAATTAAATGATGAAGTGGGACCCACTTTTGACTGAAATTAAAAATTTGATCCAAAATTTTCAAGTTGACCCAAATTTGAAGATTTGAAATGAAACCCACTTTTGATTCCAGTTTTTGGTTAGGGTTTGCTCTCTCCCGTCTCCCCCTCTCACCTCACCTCGTTGCTCGCTCTCCCATCTCTCCCCGCTCTCTCGACCCCCACCGTCGATGGCGCTCTCTCGGCCTCCCACCCTCATCGCTCTCTGTAGACCCCCACCGGCGGCGCTCTCGGCCTCCCACACTCGCAGCTCTCTCGACCCCCACAGTCGTCGCTCTCTCGGCCTCCCACCCTCGCCGCTCTCTCGCCCTTCATTCGCTTCACAAATCCGACGAACCTGCTCATGGGCATAGTCGTCTCGCCCTTCGACCTCTCACCGGGGAACCCTCGCCAACCCTCGCCGCTCTCTCTCCCTGGTCACCGGCGAACCCTAAACCCTAGAAAAATAACGAGCGGAGAAATTAGTGGAGAGAAGAATGGGAATTTGAACTGAGCTCACCAACATCATCGCCTGGTCACCGGGGAAGAACGATTCCAGGAAATAGGTATGTTCTTTTTTTCCCCAATTTCTCTGTCTATAACGAGCCCCTCTAAATTCCGAATTTCTCATTTAAATTCTTGGCCTATCGAGTCTCTTCCTCCCCCGCATCCCTGAGATCTGGAAGCATTGAGGCCTATTTCCTGCAAGTTTGATGCTTCCTGTTTATTGTTCTGTTCAATCATGATGCTTCTTGTTTATTGTTCTTCATTTTGCAAGTTTGATTCTTCCAGTTTATTTCTGATTGAATCATGAATTCAATTCGTCATTTTACAATGGGTTCTTGTCCAGTACTAGGAGGGAGAAAATTCAGTGTGGGGACACCCACATCAAGACTGATGAAGATGCATCTTTCATTGATACTTACTTTACTCTGCAACCTACAGATGTTTGCAAGCATGGAAATATGTATGTTGTATCTTATACACACCGAGAGTTGGGTTTCATTAATTTGGTTCTATCCTTTTGATTGTACTCAATGTTGATAGTAAGATGTTTATGATTTCCTGAAGAAATATTTTAGGGATTGAGTTGTTCTAAGAGGGGACAGCAGAGAGCTGAGTATACTTTTTAGATGGTGATGTCCACGTATATTGCTACATGTGTAAATATTGTGTAATATGATTATATTAAGTAGAAATGCAACCCTATGCAGGAAACAGATAAAATTGATCTTATCATATTACACATCCATCCTTTTCTGTATATCTCTGTATATCAGCATCCATGTCTTGTTTTTTGAACTTTTCTTTTCTATTTTGTTGTTAGAAGCATTGCGTTTGTGCACTGTGGGGAGCTATAAACATCAATGCTGCATCTATTAAGATAGATGATGATTTTCTGTACAAATATGTTTTGCTACTGTCCTTGCATTGTATTGAGATTGTCTCTCTCTGGCTACCTTCTAATAGACTGATTGTCGATACATAACGTTGGTGACATTTTGGTCTGTTTGATGCTCCCAGGTAAGCTTATAAATGCAGTTTCTGTTTGAGATTTATGGCGATTCAGTATCTGTTTGGGAGGATCAATCAGTTGCTTTTAATGTACTCGGAAATGACTACTTTGCTAGTGACAATGCCAAAATTATTGACTTTTCTCATGTAAGTTAGTTTGTCAGACATTACTCTTAGTCTTAATGTCTTCGTTCCTTCTTTTAATGTTGTCATCAGTTCCATCTTATAAATACTTATTATACATAACTAATTCTTTGAATGTTTCTATCACGTATTTGCTTCTGACCACCAAAGTAGTTGATGCAAGACTGATAATCTGAAAGTAGATTGTTTGAAAGTCTAGGCACTCAAGAAGACCTTATTGAAGTCAGACCATGAAGTGAACATACCAGATTTTGACAGTTGAAGGTAAAATTATACGTTAGTTCAATTCCAAGGGTGTTGGATGCTATTCACAGCTTGGTTGAATCTTTATGAGAAACTAACAAGATTATGTGCTTTTGCAGCTTCGGGACCTATTCACTTGGATTCCCTTTGGATTAAAATGTGAAACATGCTTCTTTAATGTGCTTTTACAGTGTTTGTGCATGAGAGCTTATGTCTTGTACTACAAATTCTATGTTGAATAGGACGAAAGGATGGTTAAGTAGAGTTGTAAATTGATGTAATGATATCTAAGTACATTTTTGCAGTTTTTATAAACAAATAAAAATTATTAGTCAATATTATAATTGTAAAATTTAACTATAAGAATGATAAAAATTATCACCTAAATAAAACCGGAAAGTTGTAGAGTTGATTGTAAGACTCATTGAAATTGCTAAACATGTGCTCTAAGCAATTAAATTTTTATTTAAAAAAGTATACAAAAAAGTGACATAATCATCAAAGTTATAATGATATAATATAGCCAATTTGGATATAACGATATGATATAGCCAAGACTTTCAAACAAGATAATATCGAAGCTAATAAATGAATTGGATATAACGATATGATATAGTCAATTTGGATATAACTATAAGATATAAGTATAGCATATAACGATATGATATAACCATATGATATAACTATATTATATAACTCGAAGATATAACGAAATTGGATATAACTATACCATATAACGATATGATATAACCAAATTGGATATAACTATAATATATTAGTATATAACTATATGATATAACCATAAGATATAACAATAAGATATAACGAAATTGCATATAACCATAAGATATAACGAAAATGGAAATAACTATAGCATATAACGATATGATATAACCAAATAGGATATAACCATAAGATATAACAAAATTGGATATAACGAAATGATATAACTATAATATATAACTATAGGATATAACGATAAGATATAATGAGATATAACTATAATATATAACTATATGATATAACGATAAGATATAATGAGATATAACTATATGATATAACCAAATTAGATATAACTATAAGTTATAACTATAGGATATAACTATATGATATAACCAAATTGGATATAAGTATAAGTTATAACTATAGGATATAACGATAAGATATAACGAAATTGGATATAACTATATGATATAACTATAATATATAACTACTTAATATAACGATATGATATAACCAAATTACATATAACTATAAGATATAACTATAGGATATAACGATAAGATATAATGAGATATAACTATAATATATAACTACTTAATATAACGATATGATATAACCAAATTACATATAACTATAAGATATAACTATATGATATAACCAAATTGGATATAACTATATGATATAACCATAATATATAACTATAAGATATAACGATATGATATAACCAAATTGGATATAACTATAAGATATAACGATATGATATAACCAAATTGGATATAACTATATGATATAACCATAATATATAACGATATGATATAACCAAACTGGATATAACTATATGATATAACCATAATATATAACTATAAGATATAACGATATGATATAACCAAATTGGATATAACTATATGATATAACCATAATATATTATATAACTATAAGATATAACGATATGATATAACCAAATTGGATATAACGATATGATATAACCAAATTTGATATAACTATAAGATATAACTATATGTTAACTATAGGTTATAAGTTATAACGATATGATATATTCAAATTGGATATAACGATATGATATAACCAAATTGGATATAACTATAAGATATAACTATATGTTAACTATATGTTATAAGTTATAACGATATGATATATTCAAATTGGATATAATGATATGATATAACCAAATTGGATATAACTATAAGATATAACTATATGTTAACTATAGGTTATAAGTTATAACGATATGATATATTCAAATTGGATATAACGATATGATATAACCAAATTGGATATAACTATAAGATATAACTATATGTTAACTATAGGTTATAAGTTATAACGATATGATATATTCAAATTGGATATAACCATAAGATATAACCGAATTGGATTTAACTATATGATATAAACATAATAAATAAGTATAGGATATAACGATATGATATAACCAAATTGGATATAACTATACGATATAACCATAATATATAACTATAAGATATAACGATATGATATAACCAAATTGGATATAACTATAAGATATAAACATAAGATATAACCAAATTGGATATAACTAAGATATAACGATATGATATAACGATATGATATAACCAAATTGGATATAACTATAAGATATAACGATATGATATAACCAAATTGGATATAATTTTTAAAATATAACCATATAAAATAATTATAAATATAACCCATGTAATTATAAAATATGATATAATTATAAAATATAACCCATGTAAAATATAAATGTAAGATATAAGTATATAACCATGTAATTATAACCCGTTTCGACCAAAAAAAAAACAAATCCAATCTGATACATTTACCCCATCCCTTGTAAACTCCCGCCCATCTCCTCTATCAACCCCAACCAGCCATTAAAGCCATCGTCCATCTCCAAACTCTCCATCTCCCAGAATAATCTCCCATCTCCATCTGCAAGCTTTGCAGCCGTCCACTCACCCTCCACGCAGCGTCGCAGACTCGCAACCCTCCATCTCCATCTGCAAGCGTCACAGCTCCGCCCTCCCCGCAGCGTCGCCCACCCACTGTTTCCGTCTCCCCGCAACCCTCCATCTCCGTGAGTTCTACTAATTTTATCTCTACCAGTTTCCATCACAGCCCTCTACTAGTTTTAGCTCACTTTCACAGGTTCTTACTGAATATGCTTTTAAAAATTTCCAATTGCATGTTTCTCCTTAGGTTTAGGGAACTCAAGAACTCACTTCGCATCCATCCCTCGCAGCAGGTACGAACCCTATTATTGTGTTTAAATGGGTTTGCTGTGGTGCATTGATAATATGTGTTGCTACTTTGGTCACTGGAGGCTAAAATTTTAATAAAAATCAGTGTGTAGGTTGCTGAAATTTTAATGGAAATCTGTTACTGATGTTTGCAAGTTTTATGGCCCAATTTCTGCTTCCTTTGGAAACTTGTATGAGCTTCAGTTTCTTGATTTTTCTGATAATTATCTGGTGGGTAAGCTTAATGGAAATCAGCTTAATGGGTAAGCTTAATGGTGCTTATATACTCTTTATTCATCAACTTCACAAATGCTTATTCATGCTTGCCTACTTTTTGGTAGATAATTAGTATGGTTTCCCCACTCACAAGCGGCGATGGTAGTGCCAATTCATTCATTGATCCTTATTTTGAGGTAATGTAGTATTAGCAATATTATCAAGTGAGTTGGGAACCTATTTTTTCTGACAATTCTGACTTACGTATTAGCACTTGTAGCAATTTGACATGAGTAGGTACGATGACACAATCTATGGTGTCCAAGAATCTGAGCCTAGGGCAAGGTTGTTTCAGGAGATTGCTAGGAATTTAAGGGATCATATCCGAGAGGAAGAAGCTAGTCACATAGAGGAAGTGGCAGATCTTAAACGACAACTTCAACAAGAGCTCGCAAACGTCGGCTACTTGGATTGTTGCTACGAAGAACAAGCTAATCGTGTACGTGGATTGATTGAGGTTGTTGATTATCAATCAAACAATGCAAGGAATAAGGGAATATATGGTTGGGTAGTGACTATTATTCTTGTGTTTGTGTTGTTGTTTTGGGTGGCCTCTCACTTGTCTGAGTAGTGTAGTATTTATAATATGTATTGCTTTTGATTTGTGGTGGAGATTTGGTGTTGTAATCTACTTGATATAACTATGTATTTCGTAGTAATGATATAACTATGTATTTCGTAGTAATGATATAACTATGTATTTCGTAATACTTATAATATACAATGGCTCTGTTATACATTGGCTCTTTTACTATTGCTTTCAGATTTATTATACATTGGCTCTTTTACTAAATGCAGGATGATGTTACTGATTTCAGATTTATTATACATTGTTGCATAAAATTATAATAAATATACTTTTGTTGCATAATATGTATTACGAGGGAGTTTTGTATATTTTAAAGTGCACATAGGTGGCTATGGTGTCAGGGGCTTGGATTGCACATAGATGATGTTACATCAGTAGGGTGACTATAGGTGGCTATGGTGTCAGGGGCTGGATGGAGTGTTATAGGGATTGCTTGTACCACACTTCACTGTTCTAGGGGTTGTCAGGCGTGATTTGTGAGATTTAGTGTTGCATCGTTGGATTTGGAGGGAAAAAATGGAGGGAAAAACAATACTAAGAGTATACTCCTGTTTAGCTATAAAAACAGCCTTGATCGGTTGTTTATGTCTTAAGCCATCCACAGTTGATATATTGGCTATTCATATTTTCAATCCAAAAAAATGGTGTCCAAATCTAAGTTGAATCATGCACGAGATCTCGTTGAAATTCGATTGTTTATGCGAGCATTGATAGAGAGTAAAAATGTGGGAAGAAAGGTAGTTGGCGATCATCTTACGAATTGTGGATGGCTTGGAACATTGGAGAGGGTATTTGAAGAAGAAATCAACTACCAAGAGTATATACGCGATCCCGAGGTACGTAGCGCCGTTCTTAGTGGAAAATGTGTTCTTGCTCTCCCCGTAGCCGACATGTCGCTTGTGAAGCATGAGTTCGAGCTTCGAAGGTCGGAACGCTTGAAGAAACGCAAGATCGAAGATTAGTCGATGAGTCGTTTCACTTTTAGTTTCACTTTTGGTCTAGGCTTATCCATGTTCTAGGAATTTGCTCTACTAATGTTCTAGGACAAGTGTTGAATTTGCTCTTCTATTTACGCTTTTCTTGCCTTATCCATGTTCTAGGACACGTTTCACTTTTGGTCTAGCCTTATCCTTGTGTTGATGTAATGAAAAAGAACGAATGCTGAATTTGCTGCTTCCTGTTTAATTGCTTCTCCTGCTTTTGCTGCTTCCTGTGCATCTTAATATCACTGTCTGGTTTTTGGTACTTTTTGTTACATCAGTGAGCAAAAATTCACTAGGGCAAGGTTGTGGTGTCCAAGAATCGTTATATCGTAGTAATGCATCAGTGAGCAGGGGAATACATTAGTGAGCACAAATGTTATAGTTTTCATGAAAATATCCAACCACTAGTATCTGCAAACATCGAGAATACATCAGAAGGCTGCAACAGAGTCGAATAGAATTTCCTATACATCAGGCACTACTCAACCACTTAGAGCATTACTAGCACTACTCTAATAGAATTTCCTATAATTTTAGAGAAGAGAAATACATCAGTGGAGTAGCACTAGTTTTTAGGAAGACATTTGGAGTAGCAATATATTATTCCTTGGTTCATGCTTTAGATGAGGCTCGCTCATTTGCTTTTCTTCGCATCCAAAAGCCTTGAAATATCAGCCAATGCTTATTCATACTTTTTGTTGATTTTTATTGTGGAAGGTATGATATGCTTCCCATTGAGTTTGTTGATTTTTATCCTCCTGCAGCTATGATTCGTCTTCTGTCTGCAGAGGCAAAACCAAATTTAGTTACAGACTCTACTTCCCAAAATCTGCATGCAGCTACTATGCATAGAAAAAGGTAATGAAAAAAAATAAAACACGCGAGACACCACCATAGCAATATATTACCTTCTTTTGGGTAAGAATTTCCCCATTTGGATTTTTGAGAAGCCATTCACGATCATGTTGCAGTCCTGCTCAACATTGCAGAGAAAATGAATTTGACTCTTGATGGACATGTACACTAAGCACTCAACAGGGTAATCAATTGAAGACATGATAGCATAAACTTGAGTTAATACAACAATTCTACTGTAAGACAAAAAGGGAACTCAAGGTCTAGTCTAGGAAAAAACATAATCACTTACACAACTAGGAATGTCATAAAATTCTTCATAATTTGATCCTAACTGTAAAGCATAATTGGCCAAAGCATCCGCGGCTGAGTTCACACTCTTCGACACATGTTGGATATGCACCTCCCAATCATTACCCTAAATCAAGTGCCGACATTGTTCAATCAACTGAAAATCATGGTGTGAAGGCAACGGCGTGGCCTTTAAGAGCTCACAAACCACAACCGAATCATATTCTATAATTAGCCTAGGCAACCCCAATGGTACAACTACTTGTAAACCATGAAAAATTGCCCAAATCTCAGCAGTAAGTGCTTCACAATGACCACACAAAAATACATAAGCCTTCAAAAATGTGCCATCAGATAAGCATACAAGACCACCACTCCCAGCTTCAGTCGGGTTACCTTTGGAGACTCCAGCCGTATTAAGCTTGCACCAATCTTGTGGAAGAGGCTCGTTTATATCAAGCTTGAAACACTCGTGTGGAGGGGGCTCATTTATATTGATTTCCTACTGTTAGGAAACGGAACTCTGGAATTTAAATTCCCCTGAGAGTTCCTTTCCTCAGTTTCTCTACTTTTGACGATGACAAATATTATGATACTAATGTTTTATCTCAAAGATGTATTTTAAGGAACCACAGGAACATACCGAAGACAAGAAAGCCAAACAAGACAAGAGAATCAAAGGAACAAGACAGATGAAGGAAACCAGAGGAACTCAGGTGTGCCCAGAACGCAGCATGCGACATTGCGATTCCCGAGAAATCTGGGGACACACAACCTCGGACAAAAGTTGTTGAAAATGACTTGTCCGAAGCTTCCAAAAGCCTGCCATTGTCCAAGATCAAAACAACAAGAAACCTAGAGACGCTGAACCTCGGACAGAAAAGGTGAAAGCGACAGGACATGGAACCTGTCGCTGTCCAGAAGACAATTCCCAAGTGCCCAGATTATTGAACCTCGGAAGAAGGAAGCTGGAGAACGACTTGGCTGAAGAGGTTGACTAACCTAGAAGGATTCTGAGCTGCCTAGGTTGTTTGCACATGCCAAGAATAACGTGGATCAAGGAGAACCACTCATCCTAGGGCAAGCTCAATCTGTGGGAACCCAGAGAGGATCGAGCTGCGAAGAATCCTCTATAAAAGGAAGACTAACCCAAGAATTATCTTCAAGCACTGAGACACGACTCACACTCATTAGCAAATATCTAGTGTGAACCTCCAAACAAGAACATCAAAGCAAACAAAGATCAAGAGGAACCAGTCAAGGAAGAAGAGCTGAGTGCTAAGTTCCTGTAACTGTAAGTGATAGTTCCTAGATGCAAAAGTCTGTTTCTTGGATTGATTATTGATTGTGTTAAGTTATCTAGGATTGTCTAACTGTGTGTAAGACAAAGGAACTGTGTGTTCGTTCCTAGGATAAGCTGTAACCAAAAGAGATAAGAAATCAAGAAGTAGACTTTGAAATCCTTTCGAAAGAAAGGTAGTGGTTTTTATCCTGGATTGCTAGTTGACAGTCAAAGGTTTCCACTATAAGGAACTTGTCAGTTGTTTGATTATTTATTTCCGCTGCGAAAGGAACTAAGAATTGATATTCTGAGTTTCTTAAGTTTTTATCTAACAATCACGATCCTACAATTGGTATCAGAGCAGAAAAGGCTCTAGATCTTTGATAAAGTTTGCAGATTATGTCTCAACCAAGCAAGTTTGAGCTCGGAATCTCCACCAACAAGCCACATCTTCGCAAGAAAGGAGAAGAAACATGGTGGGAAAAGTGCATGGAAAGCCACATCAAGACCAACGACTACCAATGCTGGAGGATAGTCGAAAATGGAGATGGCCACGTCGATCTTACCATGAAGGAAGAAGATTGGAAACCAGAACATTATGTCATCATGGAGAAGAATGCCAAGGCAAGACAGTTCATCCTCAATGGATTGGACAGAGAGGACATGGACAAAGTCATAGGCATCAAGACGGCCAAGGAGATGTGGAAAGCTCTCAAGGAAATGCATGAAGGAAGTGAGGAACTAAAGCAAAGTAGAAAATTTGCTTTGGAAGGAGAATACCACACCTTCAAAATGATGGAAACTGAGACCATCTCAGAGTACTACTCTCGCTTCAACAGATTAATTGGAAAGTTGACGGCGGCGGGAGTTGATCTTGATGAAGTCTCCAAGTCCTTGGTGATTATCAATGGACTCAACTCCAAGTTCACCCTTCTCAAGGGAATCATGAAGAACACTTCAGGCATCCAATCCCTTCCCTTGACCCAAGTCATAGGGAAACTGGAAGTTGAAGAAGGAGAGCACACTAAAGCCAATGCCGATAAGAAACTGGAGAAAGGAATCGTCCTTAAGATCTCCAAAGCCTTCTCAAGGCTCGAGATAGAGCAAGAGAACTCAGACCTGGAAGAAGAGGAGGACGAGCTAACAGCCCTCTTCTCTAAGAATATCAAAAAATTCTTTGTGAAGGGAAGATTCCAAAATGGCAGTTCCTCCTACAATAGACCCAGAATGGATCTTAAGGAAGTCTCTTGTTACGAGTGCAAAGAGAAGGGACACTACGCCAAGAACTTTCCCAACAAGGAAGACTCCAAGGAAGAAGAAAAACCTCAGAGAAAGAAGGCTCTCGTAGCCTCATGGGGAGAAGACTCAGATGAGGAACTGGATCTGAGCGGCTTCTCTGGAGGAAGATGTCTCATGGCAAAAGGAGACTCAAGCGACTCAGAAGACCTTGAGGTAACTTCTGATGATCTCTTAAAATCCCTAGTTGAGTGTGATAAGAAACAACTTCTTAAGATCATAAAGAAACTAGGAAAGGAAACTAGTTCCCTTCAACAGAAACTAGATGATTGTGAAGATGAAATTGCTTGCTTGACTGTTGAGAATTCTGTTTGGAGTAAGAAACTTGATGAAACTGAGAAAGACCTAGCTGAGACTCACTCCAAACTCATTGATATTAGGAATGTGCATGCTAGTCACCTTAGAACCTGCAAATCTTGTGATGAAACTAGCATAGATTCTATCAAAGTTCCCTTGCATGCTAACCCACCTGGAAATGACATGCTTTAATCCATAATTGATAGGTTAGACACTCTCACTAATTCCATTAATGAAAAAACGATAAATCAAATTGTTTTTGTGAGACAATGCCATGGAATAGGATATGTCAATAATAAAGGGAACAATGATGCTGAAGAAGAAAAGGCTAGGCGAGAACTTGTTGAGATGAATGAGAATCTCAGTATTGCTCTTGCCACTTCTCGTGATAGGAATCAATTCCTATCAGAGAAGATCATGGTCCTTGAGAACAAGGCTGAGGTTGACAAACGTCTCAATGAAGGCTCTCAAAGTCCTAAGAAGGAACCAAAGGGAAAAGAAAAGATGGTTCTTGAAAACCAATGGTTCACCAACTCATTTGCTCACAAAAATATATTGACATGGCCCATAGCAAGGTTAGAAATAATGTTGATTTTAACAAAAGGAAAACTGAAAAACCTTTTAGGCCAGGAAAAGGAAAATATGGACATGTTGTTTACAATCGTTTGTGTACCTACTGTGGTAAGAATGGTCATTACAACACTGATTGTGCTAAGAAAATGAACTTTGAAAAGGAGAAAAGTACTCATTACCATGAAAGGAACCAGTTCCCTGGTTATTCACAGACTCGGAATGCTAATCCCCCCAGTAAAGCCAAGCTTCGCTGGGTTTAGAAATCTTAGTTCCCTTGTGTGCAGAAAGAAGAGAGGCAACCCCAACTATGGTACATTGACAGTGGTTTCTCATGCCATATGACCGAAAGAAGAAATCAAATGACCTCTCTTCAACTTCTCCAAGGAGGGAACATATCCTTTGGAGACAAAAGCAAAGGGAAAATCTGTGGAATAGGAACTGTGAAACTCAACGATCACATTCAGGTAAACAAAGTTCACCTTGTTGATAATCTTGGTTTTGACCTAATAAGTGTGTCACAACTGTGTGATCAAGGAAACAATGAAGTTAGATTCAGATCAAACGAATGTTCAGTCCTTGACTCCTCGGGACAAATCATCCTAAAAGGGAAAAGATTCAATAATGTCTACATAATTGATCCATCCTTTGTTCCCAAGGAGAAACTTTGTCTCTCAACTGTGAATGACCAAGCTGATTTGTGGCATCAACGCCTCGGTCATGCTAGCACCAAGCTGATTCAAAAGCTACACTCAAAGGAGCTAGTCAGAGGGCTGCCAAAGCTAAGTGGCACATCTAAGGAATTGTGCTCTGACTGTGTAAAAGGAAAACAGGCTCGAAGTTCCTTCAAGTCCAAAAACATGGTAAGAACCTCAAGGCCTCTTGAACTCATCCACATGGATCTTTATGGACCCATGAGAGTTCAAAGCCTAGGAGGGAACATGTATATCTTTGTTATTGTCGATGACTTCTCTCGTTTTACTTGGACCATTTTCATTAAATCTAAAAGTGAAGTTGTTGACCGCTTTAAAGATCTGGTTCCCTTGTTAGAAAAATCTCTTGATTGTTCACTAAATGCTATTCGGTCTGACCATGGTACCGAATTCGAAAATGGAGAATTTCTAACCTTTTGCAGTGAGCATGGCATCGATCACAACTTCTCTGCACCATACACTCCTCAACAGAATGGAGTAGTAGAAAGGAAGAACAAGACCTTGGAGGACATGGCTCGAACTATGCTGATCTCAAGTGGGCTCTCCCAATCATTTTGGGCTGAGGCGATCAACACAGCGTGCTACATCATCAATAGAGCCATGCTTCGCCCAATCACAGAGAAGACACCCTATGAACTCCTAAGAGGAAGAGTCCCCAACATTTCACATCTGAGAGTGTTCGGATGCAAATGCTTTGTGCACAACAATGGGAAGGACAATCTTGACAAGTTCGACCCAAGAAGTGATGAAGGAATCTTCATTGGTTATGCCTCAGGCAGTAAGGCATACAAGGTCTTTAACAAAAGGACTAAAAAGGTAGAAGAAAGTATTCATGTTATTTTTAATGAAAAATCACTTGGAAAGATTATGCAGAACATCACCAGTTCCTTTGAAGACCCATTTCCCAAGTCATCTCAAGAAGATCCAGATGAAGATGTCACTCCTCCCAGTTCCTGTCCTGCTGATCGGAACCCTCCAATGGCTCCCCCACCGGTTCCCATGGATAATGAACAACAATCCATTTCTGGGAACCATGAGCATGACAACAACATCTGTGAAGACTTCAATGATTCATCTTCCCATATGATCTTCAATGGAGAAGGTGATCCTAACAAGGAAGCTGAATGCTCAAATCAGAATATCTCCACATCAAATGCTCTGGCTCCCAACAGAGAAAGAAGAGTCGTCAAGCCTCCAGTCAGGTATGAACATCTAACCTTCTTTGCTTTTAATGCCTTTCTGTCTATTGTGGAACCAAAGAACATAGGTGAAGCACTGAAGGATGCGGACTGGATCCAAGCTATGCAAGAAGAGCTTCATCGGTTTGAAAGGAACAAAGTATGGCATCTAGTTCCCCGTTCCAAGGATAAATACATCATAGGAACTAGATGGGTCTTCAGAAACAAGCTGGATGATACATGAGCTGTGATAAGGAACAAAGCAAGACTTGTTGCTCAAGGATACAATCAACAAGAAGGCACCGACTATGATGAAACCTATGCTCCAGTGGCAAGGATTGAAGCAATAAGATTGTTGATTGCCTTTGCATCACACAAATGGTTCAAGTTGTTCCAAATGGATGTTAAGACGGCCTTCCTCAATGGAATTCTTCAAGAAGAAGTCTATGTGAAGCAACCTCCAGGTTTTGAAGATGATGATCATCCAGATCATGTCTACTTTCTAGACAAGGCACTCTATGGCCTCAAGCAAGCTCCCAGAGCCTGGTATGATCGTCTTGCCCAGTTCCTACTCTCAAATAGCTACATGCGTGGAATTATTGATAAGACTCTCTTCATCCTAGAAGAAGAAGGTAACATCTTAGTGGTTCAAATCTATGTTGATGATATCATTTTTGATTCCACTAACCTGTCCCTTGTAGACAAGTTCAAAGACTTGATGATCAGTGAATTTGAAATGAGTTTAATTGGGGAACTCACATTCTTCCTCGGATTACAAATCACTTAAAAGGAAGATGGCATTCAAATCCATCAACAGAAGTATGTCAGGGAACTACTGAAGAAGTTCAAAATGGATTCATGCAAGCCTCTCTCCACTCCCATATCCACCATTGCCCATCTGGATAAGGACCACTCGAGTCCTCTAGTGGAGGAGAAGCTCTATAGAGGTATGATAGGCTCACTCATGTACCTAACCGCTAGTCGACCAGACATTGTCTTTGCTGTTGGCCTGTGTGCTAGGTTCCAATCTTGTCCGAGAGAAACCCACTTGGCTGCTGTGAAGAGAATACTTCGATATCTCAAGGGAATGGACGATCTCTGCATTTGGTACCCCAAAGAATGTCCCTTTGAGCTCATGGGTTTCACTGATGCTGATTATGCTGGATTTTTGGTGGATAGAAAGAGCACTTCTGGAATGGCACAGTTCCTAGGCCCTTGCCTTGTGTCATGGGGATCAAAGAAATAAGTTTCAGTCTCCCTCTCCACCACAGAATCCGAGTACATTGCGGCTGCCTCCTGTTGTTCCCAACTTCTCTGGCTAAAGCAACAACTCGCGGACTTTGGTATGCCTTATGGCCCTCTCACTATTCTTTGTGATAACACTAGTGTCATAAACATATCTAAGAATCATGTGCATCATACTAGGACCAAGCATATTGACATAAGACATCATTTTCTTAGAGATCATGTTGAGAAGGGAAACATCATTATGAAATTTTGTAGAACTGAAGATAAGGTTGCAGATATATTCACCAAGGCATTGAATAGAGTTCCTTTCGAGAACCTTAGATTGGAACTAGGAATGATTCCTATTACTCAGTAGTGACCTCAGTTCAAAGAATTCTTTCCAGTTCCCCTAATTGACTAGTTTAAGATATTTAACTTATTGAGTCTTGATGTCCTTGTGTTATATCTTTTGCTACAAACCCCTCTTGTCATAATTGTTTCTTAAAAAGGCTTAGATTAAAATATTCTGGATCGTCTCCTTTTGGTCCTCATTATTCTTTCAATTCCTCATTGCTCAAGTTTTCTTGTTGGCCCAAAAGTCACAATCTGATCATATTTCTTTCCCAACAATACAAGCCGAAATGATGATTGTGTACTAAGACCCACCCTTGCCTCATTGCTCAAGTTAATTCTCTATGATCCATCTCTAAAACCCTCTTCGAGAATTATTGTGCAATGCGATAAAGAGCCTACCCTGATTTCTTTTATGGGAACATACTTTTTGCTTCAATTATGTTAACCCACATCAAAGGTTCCCATATGTTCCTCTAGCACGCTGAACACTTCGCCAGAAAGGAACCAGGATTAAACGTCTCTCCAACGGCTATATTGGCACTTCCCAGAAGTTATTTATGGCAAACTGCAGAGGCTCAGAACGGTCTTATCAGATGGCAGACATCCCTCTTCTCTAAATGGATAAGTTTTGAAAATGAGTTAGCCATTCCGAAAAGCTGCAAGAGTATTCAATGCCCCAGATTTACCTTGATCTTCTCAACGGCTGGATTTGGTTCTACGGTCATCTCAGCCTTTACCGCCTTTAAAGAGTTGCATTGCTCCAAGTTGATCCCACAACTCACCATCTCTCTGATCCTCTGCCTCTCATTTCTCTCAAACACAGAAATCCTTAAGCTCATAAAAAATGGCCGATCCAAACCCTAACCTTGTTCAAGATGAAGAGGAGGTTGTCCTTCTCAAAGCCTTCAGAGAAAAGAAGGCAGCTTCATCCTCTAAACCCATTTCTGCCATCTCTTCTCATAAATCCCAACCGGAAGAGAAACATGTGGAGAAAATAGTGGAGGAACCTGAAGAGAAAGCCGAAAAGGAACCCAAGGAGCCAACAAAGCCTAAGGGTGAGGACAAAGCCATGGCCATCTCTCTGGCTTCAGAATCGGCTACCAAAACCGTCTCCGAAGGGGGATCTCATGACTCCTCGCCTGACAAGTCTCTCCAAGATCTCCTCGGCACTGAGCCCTCACTAGTAAGCCTCAAATCCAAAACCCCTTCTAACCCTGGTCCCTTTGTCGCCACTAGAATGCAACAAAGAAAGAGGAGTTCCCAAGCCATAGTTCCCTATGAAACCAAATCCACAAAAAGAGACAAAATCACCTCCCTCTCTGCCTCTTCCTCCCTGGGTCAGGTCTCCTCTTTCTTCTCTAAGAGAAAGATCCTTAAGCCTCTCATAATCGGCAAGGAGTTCTGGACCCAAGAACTGGAAGAAGAAGATGAGGAAATGTTTGGAGAAGCCCTGAATGAGTTCCTCTGCTGCAGTTTCAAGGATGGGACGAGATGCTGTTTGAACCCTTCTCTGCTTCTGATGAGATTGTCCGCTTGTTTTACCAGTCTATGGAGTTTGTGCCTGCGAAGGAGAACTCTCTCTGTAACGACGCCATTCTTATATGGAAGGGAACCAACTATCCTCTGTCCGCCAACCTAATTGCATCTGCTCTAGGGATCGAGTCAAGGTCTGGGTTTGGCATTCCGCCTCAAAAGAAGGGATGGCCCAAAGGAAAGGGCTACAAATCCAAGGGAGCAGTGGTCAAGAAAATCTATGATGGCGCCTCCCCCTCATCTTTGGAGACAAAGGATCTCTCCATCGAAAACAAGTTGTTACACTTCTGGATCACCCGCAATCTGGTTCCCAGACAGGAGCACCGGAACAATGTTCTCATCACAGATGCCATCTACATGGACAAGGTGCTCTCTGGTGTTCAATTGGATCTCCCTCGCATTGTCTTAGCCCACATGCAGTTATGCTCATCCCATGACTCCCATGCTTTACCCTTCCCTCACATCATCAAAAACATTCTCTCCAACCTTCACCAGTACCCAGTTGATCTGCTTGAGATAGTCTACAGCAAGTGTCTTACCATGGCCACGGTTCGGAAGTTGAAGACAAAGGAACAACAAGACCCCCCTTCTGAAGCTCAAGCTAAACTGCCTAAGGAAAAGGCCAGTTCCAAGGCCCCTTCTAGTTCCCAGCCACATCTCAACCCCTCTCAAGACTCCTCTGCGATCCTTACTGCTCTGGATCGTATTGAAAAGGCTATCATGGTGGGCTCGACTGCTATCCCGGTCGCCCTCCATGATCAAGTAAGAGAGTTGGGGCATATAAGTTCTGATGTTGCGGCTCTGGTAGAAGTTCTTCAGAAGGATTGGCAAGATGCAATCAGTGCTCATTAGGCCACGGGCCAAAATGTAGAAACTGTCGACAAAGATGCTGAAGAGGAGGCCGCTGCTCTTCCATAGGAACGCTTGTTCTGGTTCCCAGTGCTAAAACACCACAGCGTGCTAGTAGTTCCCCTTAGGATCCTACTCTCCTCTTCTATCCTTTTATTGTCTTTCCTAAGATTGCTGTTGTTGTTGCCCTTGTGGTCTTTGTTTTGTTGTTGTTTTGTGTTGTCTTGTGTCTTACCCGTCCTTGAGCAATGATTAGTTTAAGCTTTAATGATTATCTTTTGGCTTCGTTTCTATGATTAATTTGCCTTTGCCTTAAGTTTCCATTATGCTTCTGTTATGGGTTTGATGCAATTGTATATTCTCTTGGATATCATGTTCTTAACTCGTACTTGATCTTTTCGATGATGTCAAAAGGGGGAAGAAAAGAATAGGAACCTTGAACTTTGGAGACTACTGGACTGATAGGAACTCTGAACTTGTTCTACTTCTAAGGGGGAATTTAAAATAAACTCGTTCACATGCTTAGGGGGAATTTTCAACCATTGAATGCTCTATCACTAATCCGTAATGTTATAATTCCTTAAACTCAAATATGGTCTCATAAAATTCAAAGTCCGATTATGTTGCAAGGTTTCTTGTATTTGTCATCATCAAAAAGGGGGAAATTGTTAGGAAACGGAACTCTGGAATTTAAATTCCCCTGAGAGTTCATTTCCTCAGTTTCTCTACTTTTGACGATGACAAATATTATGATACTAATGTTTTATCTCAAAGATGTGTTTTAAGGAACCACAGAAACATACCGAAGACAAGAAATCCAAATAGGACAAGGGAACCAAAGGAACAAGACAGATGAAGGAAACCAGAGGAACTCAGGTGTGCCCAGAACACAGCATGCGACATTGCGATTCCCGAGAAATCTGGGGACACACAACCTCGGACAAAAGTTGTTGAAAACGACTTGTCCGAAGCTTCCAAAAGCCTGCCATTGTCCAAGAGCAAAACAACAAGAAACCTAGAGACGCTAAACCTCGGACAAAAAAGGTGAAAGCGACAGGACATGGAACCTGTCGCTGTCCAGAAGACAGTTCCCAAGTGCCCAGATTATTGAACCTCGGAAGAAGGAAGCTGGAGAACGACTTGGCTGAAGAGGTTGACTAACCTAGAAGGATTCTGAGCTGCCTAGGTTGTTTGCACATGCCAAGAACAATGTGGACCAAGGAGAACCACTCATCCTAGGGCAAGCTCAATATGTGGGAACCCAGAGAGGATCGAGCTGTGAAGAATCCTCTATAAAAGGAAGACTAACCCAAGGGTTATCTTCAAGCACTGAGACACGACTCACACTCATTAGCAAATATCTAGTGTGAACCTCCAAATAAGAACATCAAAGCAAACAGAGATCAAGAGGAACCAGTCAAGGAAGAAGAGCTGAGTGCTAAGTTCCTGTAACTGTAAGTGATAGTTCCTAGATGCAAAAGTCTGTTTCTTGGATTGATTATTGATTGTGTTAAGTTATCTAGGATTGTCTAACTGTGTGTAAGACAAAGGAACTGTGTGTTCGTTCCTAGGATAAGCTGTAACCAAAAGAGATAAGAAATCAAGAAGTAGACTTTGAAATCCTTTCGAAAGAAAGGTAGTGGTTTTTATCTTGGATTGCTAGTTGGAAGTTAAAGGTTTCCACTATAAGGAACTTGTCAGTTGTTTGATTGTTTATTTCCGCTGCGAAAGGAACTAAGAATTGATATTCTGAGTTCCTTAAATTTTTATCTAACAATCACGATCCTACACCTACAACATGTGTTAAATAGAAGTTAATCATTTCCATTAAGACATAATAAATAACATATAATTGTAAGGAGAGATTACCCTTTTTTTTATCAACTAATTCGGTAGCCTCACAAGGTAAGCATTTTGTGTTGTTTCCCTTCTTCTTTTTCTTTGGACGAGAACCTTTCTCCGATGGGTGTGCTTGCCTATTTCTTTGTGCCCGACCTCTACGTCTACGATCAACATGATCCTTAAGGGCACCCGCAATTGTGTTCTTGGCTTTTACAATGTGCCTTTCATTTTTTTTTTTGCAGCCTTCTTCTCCCATAAACTCTGCCACTTGGCGCCATGGAGTTGTGAACAATGTTGCTACTAATGCCTATCATGGACTCAAGTGTTTTTTGCATCTTATCCACTCCTTTTATGTAGGCATCATACGTAGAATCATTGTGCAAAGCCAAAGAGACCAAGTAGTCATTCTTAAGTGATAGATCCTGATACCTCTTCACTCGTTCACATTCATTTGGATCATAATATTTCACTTGAATTCTTTCGTATTCCCTAACAATATTCTTTCTCCAACGATCTAACACATATCTCTCGGGAATAGTTTTAATCTCTTCAATCTCAATCACTTGAACAATATGTTTGCATAATATGCCTCTGAACTCAAATAGCTTACAAGAGCAATTGAACTCCCACACCCCTCTATCAATGGTAGTCTTAAAGCACTTGCGTTCTCTACGCCAAACCGGCTTCACAATTTTTTCTACAACTTCATATGTTGTTTTATCTCCATCCGTAATCAACTTAGTTGCATTTGTGTACATGAGACCACAAACCTATATATAAAACACAAGTGTGCAATAATTTTTCAGCTTTCTTAATCATCTACGTACTACATCTATATCTAGAGGCCACAAACATAAAAATATAAGTAAATAGATTAGATAGATAAAGAGATAAGTAGTTACCTCATCCTGAAATTCTTTAAATTTGGCATTTGTATAAGCCTTATGGAAAACTTCTTCAGCTAGGATTGCTGGATTGCAAGTCAAAGGCCTATCCATGGAGTTAGCATTTAATTTCTTTTCCTCTTCAACTTTACTTGCAAGAGCCATTTGAAATTGATCAACAAACATTTTTAGGCCGCTTTCCACACTCACGTATCCTTTGAAAAAGAAGTTAATTCCTTCACTTCTCTGTGTAGAGGACATGCCAGCCCAAAATGAATCTCTCCAATAACCCGGAACCCATCTTCTTCTTTCGATATAAGCTTCTGTTATCCATGGGTTGTTATGCAGCTGGAACTCTTCAACCATTTTTGCCCATGCCTCATCAAACTCCTCTAACGTAAGTGAATCATGCACAACAACATTCATGCTCTTACTTATGTCCTTCCAATCTGGATTTTTGCCCAAGTTTCTTGATGCATTTTGCATTATATGAAAGAGGCAAAGTCTGTGCCTACTATCTGGGAAAACTATCTTCACTGCCTTGTTGATTGCCTTGCACTGATCACTCAAAATAGCATCAGGAGGTCTTCCCATACACTCCAGCCAACAATTAAATAGCCAAACAAATGAATTAGCATCTTCATTTGACAATAATCCACACGCAAGCACTACTGATGACCCATGATGATTCACTCCAATAAAAGGAGCGAAAGGCATCTTGTACCTATTTGTCAAGTGAGTAGTGTCAAACGTTACTACATCACCAAAATCCCTAGCAATAGCTCGACATCTTGCGTCTGACCAGAATACATTCACTAATGTCCCTTCTGAGTCTCTCTGAATTGCACTGAAAAAGTTCGGATTGTCATCTTTCATTTTCTTAAAAAACTCTTCAATAGCAACGGCATCACCTTGCAATCTTGCACGTCGATGCTCAATCCCTAACACATTTCGCATATCTGTTTCATTAAATGGTAGGTTCTCATGCCCTCCACTTTCAACAACTAGTGAGTTAAAATTCTTCTTTATTGGGACCCCGGCTACATCATTGTTCATGATCCTTCTCTTGTGATAATCTGTCATGTACTTGTAGTTAGCCATGAATCGGCTGTTGGAAGGATCCATAGGATGATTGTGTTCCAACTTCAAGACAGTGATTGTCATCCTACCTTCCGTCATCCGCGCATCAACATATGCCTCACACCCGACTACTTGCGATCGCGCTTTTTCCGCCACTTTCTTACCACCCCTCACACAAGTTAATCGCAATCTCTTGAACATTTCATATTGCGGTTCCTCACCCGTCTTTCTCCGTCCATAACCTTTCCCTTGAAACTCATCAAGTAATTCACATGTGCGTATATGGAACTGAAAACCAGTTTTACATGCATATGTATGACAAAATTCAGCATATTCTAACCCACTATCAAAAGCCATACCAACCGCAGGTTCTACGACGGTTTCATTGTCATTGTTGCTTGAGTCGTTCGGCTCTTCATTTAGGTCGAACTCCATTCAACTTGAACCTATCACATGATAAAATTAATTAATTAGTAGGGTATTGAATTAAGGAAATTTGTTCTTGGCAATCTTACACAAACATCCATGACTGCGATTTTTAGCAAAATTTATACTGAATATCAGTTGGATTGATTACACTGGACAACTCTCACACTTAGTGCCTATAAACCCAATTCCCCTTAAAAACACTTGCCTAAATCGGAGAAATCAACACCCATGACTGTGATTTTTTTAGCAAAATTCTGGAAAGAAATTCTGAAATTTTCATTTGACTTATTGGCACAATTTATCATGCAAATTCTGGAAAGAATTTTCCAATTACCAATCGTGCCAATAAGCCAATAATTATGGAAAGAAATTCTATACATCCATAATCAATTTCTGAAATTGGTTCTCGTTCCAGTTACCAATCGTGCCATAACCATCGGCCTCTCGTTCCAGAAATTTCCAATTACCAATCGTGCCATAACCAATTTCTGAAATTCTGGAATGGGTTCTCGTTCCAGAATTGGATCTGAAAATTCCCAATAACCAATTCTGGAAATTGGTTCTCGATCCAATTCTCAAATTCTGGAAAGAAGTTCTCGTTCCAGAATTAGATTTATGGATGTATAGAAAATTCTCGTTCAATTCTGAAAAGAAATCAACAGATTGGGATTTTTATCATGCAAATGTCATTTACCTACATCGGAGAGGGCGTATGACTGCGAGAGGAGGACCGCCGACGGCAAGGATAAATCACCGCCCGCCGCTGGTGCAAGTGGAGGACCGCCGAGACCGAGGTGCTGCGAGAGGCCGCCGGGGACGAGGAAGGTGGTGACTGGTGCTGCGAGAGGCCGATGGTGCTGCGAGAGGCCGCCGGTGAAGAAGGCGTCGACGAACCGCCGGGGAAGACTGCGAGATGCCGATGGTGCTGCCAGCCGCCGGGGAAGATGTCGTCGTCTCGTCGAGGAGGGTGGGTGAGTGTGGGTCCCAGACTCCCAACATACCATAACAATGAGGTGGGTCCACAGAAGGACAAGAACCCATTCCCCCCTTCTTCCCGCTCGCTGACGCTCGTTCCCGCTCGTTCCCGCCGAGCAACAATTAGTACAGCCTCTGACTTTTCTTTTTACTGATTGGTCCACGTGGAAGTGTAAGAGAGAATCTCTTACACTTAGTGTATACGTATGAACCCCCATACTATGGGGTCATCAAAATTTCATAAGGCAAGCTAGAAAAGTTGCCAAGTCTAGTAAATTGAAATAGACAAGCAATGTAAAAATGCAACTGAAAAGAAGGCATATCCAGAAAGCAACCACATTTTTTATTAACGGATAAGGAATGGGTCATGCCATGACATGTGTTATGCAGTAGAATGAATAGTAAAATTACCGATATAGAAATTTATAAATTATACACAGTTATCCAGAAGAAAAAACAATTATGGATCATCTAAAGTGTCATGTATCATGTCATATCTTATTTCAGTAACAAGGGCATATATGAAGTTAAAGATAAGGATCTTAGGTAAAATAAAATCACAAAATGAAAACCAACAAACCAGAGACTAAAGAAATTCGAACAACAAAAAAATCCAAAGGCAAAGAAAAACTGCAGAGTTAGACGAAAGAAAGCATAGATGAAATTTTTGACATCACGGAAATTGTAGAGCAAGCATAAACAACATATACAAAAATGATGAAGACAAGGAGATGGAAAAAACGCGTGTAGAGGGAACTAAACGAAAAAATGTAAAGAGTATAAGGACAATACATGTCAGAATTAGCAGTAATCTTCATAAAGGGCATATATCGTGGATTAAAATCGAAATTATGCAAAGAAGTAATAGCACGAGAGGTGAAACAACAAAGATCCAAAGAAACTACCCTTAAAATCAAAACTAGTTGAAAAAATTGAGAGATAAGGAGAGGGTAAACAAGATATACAGAAACATCAAGATGTAAAGATTACCGACTCCACATGTCAAGTAATTGGGGGTGCAGAACAAGAAATTTCAAAGTAAGATTTAGAATCACTTACATGTGGGGTATGTAGAGCCAAGGAGGGGAAATGAGCAAGATCGAGAAGGCCGACATCACAGGCGACCTCAACACCGCCAAGACCAGGATCAAAGCAGTGATGGCCGTCGCCGAAACACACCACCAGAGAAGGCGGCGGCCCGACAAAGATGGTAGCAACCAGAGACTTTGGTCGAAGCAAGGAAGATTGGCCATTCGGGTAACGAGGTGGCGAAAAATGGTAAGCAATTGGATTGAATAAGTCGTTTTGGATCGGAGGGTAACACGGATCTGGTAAGGAAATTCTCTTTAGAAGGATCAGTAGTAGTGGTAAATTGGTTGGAAATTTTCATAAAAAGGGCTCGATGAGTGCATGTTTGGATTGAATAAAGGAAAAAAATGAACAAAAACCAGCCAAAGCTAGAAGAGAAATTAAAGGCAGTGCAACAATAGAAAAGAGGATAGAGGATTTAGAATCTGGTAAAACAGTTCCTTAAGGTAGAACGGAAGTACTATTAAGAGCCATTAGATTAAAAATAAAACAATGGCTGTGATTAAAAATAAATGGATGCACCGTAATATTGTGGAATAGAGAATATCTGATTTGCATTAATTTAGGGATTTTTTTACCCAAAATCACACGATCTTTTCAACTTCCATTTTAACTTTTATCCTCCTCTCTCCTATAACTCTCTCTCTCTCTCCCGGTGCTTTTCCAGCCTCTTGCCCGTCTCTTCTTCATTCCGAAGACTCTATCCTGGTTCTCTCCACCGACGTCCGATGGCGCTACCGATTCCTCTCTCCCCGGCGGCTTCCGGCCATTATGGTATCTCCCCCTCTCTCTGTAATTTTAGTATTTAGTTTTCTGTTTCAATTTCTCACTGTTCATTCAATTCCCGGCCATCCTCGATGAAAAGCTTGTAGATCTGCGGCTTGTCGAATCGGCGAACGATCGACCACACCACGTCGCGCGGCGCGTGGATCTTCTGCGCGAGGAGCGAGAAGCATTGCCTCCCTCGCTCGATTCGGTAGGCGAGGAACTCGGTGACGAAGGGGCGGAGCGCGTTGAACTCGGCTTGACTCAGTCCTGTCGGGATCGTGAGATGGTGAGACGTCGACTCGGTACGGGATCCGGAATCGCCGTCTCTGGTCAGTTCGGCATGGGCGAAGGTCCAGAGTGTACTGTGTTAATAGTTTATGTTTGTGTGTGTTCATATCCAATTTCCAAATCTTCCTGATGCAAGGTTCTGAAATCTGAACCACACTTCTAGAATGGGTCAAAGTAGACTTGTATTTTGTCGTTTGTAGCTTATTTTGGTGGGTTCTTATTTTGGTGGGTTTCTTATTATTCTTTGTCATGATTCTTATGATTCTTCGCTGGAGGATGTAAGCTGCTTCAATTAGTTAATTTTGTCCCTGCACTTGATATTCGTGTTAAACATATATTGAGTAGTTGATATTCAAATTATGTATTGTGATATTCATACACATTCTTTTGAAAGTGTTATGCATTGAGTAGTTGATATTCAAATTGTGTATTGTGATATTCATACACATTCTTTTGAAAGTGTTATGCATTGAGTAGTTGATATTCAAATTGTATGATGTGATATTCACTATAATGTTGTTCATATTCATGTTGGATGTAGTTTCATGCGTTGAGTAGTCGATATTCAAAATTGGATGTGCGATATTCACCAGATACAAACAAAAAGTTTCGAAGATCACGAATCGTTTCCAAAGTTTGAAACTAACACACGAATATCAATACACTTTGTATGAATATCGCCTAATTTATATAACTGATAATCATCATACACGGATTAAAATCTGAATATCGACACTATTTTCATGAATATCGAATATTGCTTATATGAATATCGATACTATTTTCATGAATATCGAATATTGCTTATATGAATATCAATTTCAAATTACGTGAATATCAAAACTGGCTGTATGAATATCTATAAAATTGCGAAAACCAAATTACGAAATCAGAATTTAAACCCTATGATTAAGGAAAGAGAATAATCTTCTCTTTCTCTCTCCTGTAACAACCCATTTAATATATTTTTTTAATTAAAAATTTAATTAATTGCCATATTTGGTTAGATTTGGTAGTTACACCCCTACCATATCTATTATATACCATATTCATCCAACCATCCATCACCATCAATCCAACACTCCAGATTAGTACTTCCGTTTTACCATAACTCTCGTTTTACCGGAGCACGCCTCGAGGATAGAGAAAGAAGAGGGAGGTTGGAGAGAACCCAATTGGACTTACAATGGAAGAGGAGAAGTTTCTTTGTTAAGTTTTTTTTTAAAAAGGTAATAATTAGACTGATATCAAGATTTACCTGAAAATCAGCCTATATGATCTTTCCGGTGACAATTAGAAGTTCTAACTTGGTTAGAATATCTTTCAGTGAATTTGTGTGGCTAATGTTTGCAATAAGGTCAGCCATCGAGTTCATTTCATGAAAGATATGATTACTTTGCAATGTCATAAAAAAATATAACAGAAAAAGGATATCAGAGATAATAATCTCGATCTCCCATGGACAATGTCAGATACCTTTAAGGACATTCACTATTGTTAAGTTATCACTTTCGATTTCAATATGTTCAAGTTTCATTTCTTTCGTCTTTAAGAGAGCATTAAAGAATGCAACAACTTCTGTTTTAAGAGTTGTGGAATTACTACATTGATCAACTTTAGTTAGTATTGGTTCTTACAATTGGACTTACAATGGCAGGGGAGAAGTTTCTTTGTTATGTTTTCTTAAAAAAAATAAGGTAAGAATTAGACTGATATCAAGATTTACCTAAAAATCAGCCTATATGATCTTTCCGGTGACAATTAGAAGTTCTAACTTGGTTAGAATATCTTTCAGTGAATTTGTATGGCTAAGGTTTGCAATAAGGTCAGCCCTCAAGTTCATTTCATGAAAGATATGATTACTTTGCAGTGTCACAAAAAATTATAACAGAAAAAGGATATCAGAGATAATAATCTCGATCTCCCATGGACAATGTCAAATACCTTTAAGGACATTCACTTGTTAAGTTATCACTTTCGATTTCAATTTGTTCAAGTTTCATTTCTTTCGTCTTTAAGAGAGCATTAAATAATGCAACAACTTCTGTTTTAAGCGTTGTGGAATTACCACATTGATCAACTTTAGTTAGTATTAATTCTCCTTTGTCATTTCTGAATATGAATTCAAATGAGAAATCCCCATTTGATTTTGTGAATCCATCAAGATTAATCTTAATAACCTTATCGTGTGGTTTCTTCCACCGTAGATTTTTGTGTTTTTTCATATATGTTCTCCTCTTAGTTGTGTTATTGTTGGTGTCGCAATCTGAGTTTTACACTTTTGTTTTTTTCCAATTGAAAATTAGATTTTGCGTGTACTTGATCAAGTCTTTTATAGTCACTTGTTCCAAATTTTCATTAGAAAAGGTTTTCTTGTTTCTCTGGTACCATATACTCGACCATGTGTTTTCCAACTCTGAGAATTGATTTTGAGTTAGTCTATTTCTAATCTCGTCTATAATGTCTTCAATTTATCTATTTGTGGAATTGATTCTATAAATATACCTTCATGTTTCAACATTTATTTTTGTAAATGTATGTATTGTATGGGTGCAGTGTAAGAAGATGTGGTTTATGTCTTCTGTTATGTGGGTGCATGAAATGCAACCTGGAGGAACCATAATCCCTTTCTCTTGCAACCTTGTTTTAGTCAGTAATCCGTTTTTTATTATTTTCCAAATAAAGTTTTTAACCTTGGAAAAAGTATCAATTTTCCAAATCCAATAAGAGTCATACACACTATATCTTTTATTTTTGGTAATGATTTTCATTGTAAACTTTGTAGAAAACCATTCATTCTTATTGGGTTTCTAATACATGCAGTTAGTGATTTGATTAATAGGAATAAGAGTGGTTTCGATTGTATCAGCTAGGAGTATCTGATCAAGTTTTTATTTGTTCTATTTCTTATTAATATCCAAAAACTCTACCATCTGAGCGTTTCGATTGTTTTCGGGTGCATATTCACAATATTGCATAATGGTTCTTTGAGGATCCATTAATCTGTCCAAAACTTGCTTGTTTAACCATCTCCAATTTGCCAGATTAGTCTTTTTTGAAACTCTTGTCGGATGTCCATCATCTTTGACCATTGCCAAGAGCAATTGCCTTTTTTGTCATAATTTAAAATATGTTGTTCCTTTAGGTATTTTTCTGAAATTATTTTAACCTAATAATTGTTTGCTTCCGTAATGATTTTCTAGATAAGTTTATATTGCATGGCACAATTCATATCCCTAGATTTTCTTAGGCATAGTCCGCTGGGATTGGTTGGTTGACAAATTTAAGAGGTTTATAGGATGAGTCTTTGTTCTAGAAGAAATATCTTTAATTTTGTCTAATCCATTATGTATTTTTTGGTAACAAAAAACTTTGCATTAGGAAATTTGGCCTTGTAACTAAATTTAATTTGATTAGTGTGGTTCTACCTGCTTGTGATAAAGAGTTATCTTTTCATATGGTCAGTTGTGTCTTTAATTTTGTTATAACATCCTCAAAGGTGTTGTAATTCACTCTACCATTGATAATTGGACATTCAAGGTATATATCTAGAGAGGTCATGTTTATTATTGTAAGAATTTCTTGGATCTGTTGTTTTTGTACGTTTGGTACTTTCTTTGTAACCTAAAAAGCAGATTTATGAAAATTTACCTAGATTTTGTCCAGAGATTTGGCAATATACATCAATAATTTCCTTTATTTCCCTACAATTGTGATGGTTTGCTTTTGAAAAGATCATAATGTCATATGTAAAGGTAAGAAAGGGGATTCTTATCCCATTGTGGGTGATCTAGAAACCTAAAGGTTTCTTTTGTCGTTCTGATGCTTGTTGTAGTCTCCTGACAAGAATCTCCGATCCCATTATAAAAAGAATCGGGGAGAGTGGGTCGTCTTCGCAAAGTCGAGCGAGGAAGGCCTTGGTGGTTTCACGCTCCAACTCCTTTAGCCTCGTCTAGAGCGGAGTCTTGGTTTACCATTCTTCGATGAGGCTTAAAGGGGGTAGTGATGGCGTGTAACTCTCAGCATCACCGCTCCTCTTAGAGCCTTGTACTCAACATCTACCTAGCACTCCCGGGGCCCTTCGTGTAATTTCCTCTATCGTCTTTCGCATATCTCCTTATGACTTTGGATACTTGATTTGTGATCGGTTAATTTGGAATGTATTGTTACCTTTTTACTCGTGTAAACACCACAAAGTCTATTTTTGTTGTAGTTGTGGTGTAAATATTCAAACTCGTTAAATTGAATAATAATTGCTCTTGCTTTGCAATTTATTCTTTGTTTTAGACTTGCATGTTTCCCCTCGTGTTTGTATACTTTTACTTGTTTGGCTCGTTGTTCGTTTTGTTCAAGCAATTCAACTATTCCTTCTTTTCGCGGAGTGACCTTTATTTGGCATTGGCTTCATGAAAATTCCCTTTTTCTTATGATTTTCTAAAATTTGGATAGCGTGTAGATTTCTAGTATCAAATGGTCATTCAACTTCCACATTCTGAAAGTATAAAAACTCCTCATTTTTCCTTAGGGGAAAGGTTTGAGATTCTCCCATGGTCCATTATGCTTTGTTGACGCTCTCGATTTTGCCAGGCAATTTATGGTGTTAGGGTTTTTTAGTGGGTGTTTTGTTACTTGCTCTCTTGACTTTGAACGATCGCTCACCAAATCCTTTTCTCCAACGGTATTTTTGACTTCTCTTTATTTCATTTTCTTAGTGTAATATCTGAGGTTTTTAGAAGATAAATTTTGGATTATTTAGGATTTTGACGTCCTAATTAGTTTTTGAGGAGTTGATATATTTTAGGATTATTATAATTATGATGGATTTCATAAATTGAACATTTGGGTTTGTCGTTTTGTGAAATAAAGGAAATTGGTTATTCGGGGATTATGATTTCCGTTTAAGATTATCCCGTATATATATAGATGGGTACACACAAATAGGCTTTGATATTTTGGAATATCACCCGAAGGTATGTATTAATATTTTGGGGTTAGTAATTCAAGTATATTTCCTACTGTTAGTTGTAATATGAGTATAGATGAGCGATACGGATACGGAATCCGTATCAATGCTAGAAGTAGTTCTGGATAATTAATAGGGTATTCCAATTATAAATACACATATATATTATGATTAAAATAATAATTACTATAAAAAGACAAATTAGGGGATTAATCTTTACTTTTATCATTTTTTTCCATGATTATCCCTTAGAGAAACTAGAAACATTTTTTCTCCTAAAAATATCCAAAGGGCCGGCCACCTTTCTCTTTATAATTATATTTGCTATGCCACCATGTCATTCTTCAAAAATCTAGAAGATTTTCATTCCAATACACAATGTTTATCTCTTATAATCTAAAAGTTTCTTTTGACCATGATCAGTGCTACTTTCTAGGATTTAACTAGGAGTTGTTATCGATGTTTTGGGTACCATTTGGAGATGTTTAGAGCGTATTGTAGAGATTGGAGTTGAGAAGTAGAAGTGTGACTTTAGTGGTTTGGAGAAGCTTAAAATGAAGACATCCAGAAGATGAGGAGAAGACCACTTGAGGAGACTGAGAAGAGTCGAAGAAAGAAGGCGAAGAAGCGAAGAAGGAAGCTGCCGCGACCGCGGATGAGCACGGAGGTCGATCACGGCAAATTCGAGAACAACGAGAAGAAAACTGCATTTTCCGCGACCGCAGAATTCCATCCGCGATCGCGGAAATATCCCTCTGCGAAGCGGCCAAGTCGAGAGCACAAGTCTGTAAGTTGATTTTTCCGCGACCGCGGAATTCCATCCGCGATCGCGGAAGCACACGGCAGCGAGACGCGAGAATTCTCCGAAGTTCTTTATTTTTACTTTTTCCGGTTTTATTTTCTTTTCTTATTTCGTACTTTATATTATTTTCCTTTTAGGATTAGGTTTGTTATCTTTTTACTTTAGGTTTTGGTTTCTAGGTTATTTAAACCTAGTTCCATAGCCTCCATTCAGAATCTAGACTATTATTCAGTTTTCCATTCAGTATTATTTTCCCTTTGAGTTATGAAGAACTAAGCACCCTTTGCTTAGTCCGACAATTGAAGCCTTCATTTGATTCATGATTGTGAGGTTATAACTCTATTTCATATTCCTTTGGATTATATCTTTTCTCTTGAGCTTATTCCTATTGATTCTTATTGATTTGACTGGATTGATCACCTAATTGATATTAGTAATTGTCTATTGCTAGGGTTTGGATATTTCGAGTTGAAATCCCTTATCTTGTGTAGCAATCATGATATTCTAGGACTAGTTGGACTAGTTTATTATGAAAGAGAATTGATTATGTGCTAAATGCTGCGAAAAATCGGTGTTGTATGTATCCTGGTTAATTCCTATGCTCTATGTTACTATTGTTCTAAATCTTGATAGTTTCTCGTGCGTTCAATAGTAAGGGTTACTAGGACTAGTTGGACTGGTAACTATTTCATAATAGGGACATGAATAATCAAAGGAAGGAATAGAGATAACCTATGATCAATCAATCAAATGAATGGTGTATATTTGTTTGGCTAAGTGTTTTTCCCTAATTGATTACAACTCTTTGCTTTGTTTGTTTTGTTTACTTGTTTGATCACAATCAACCTAAAAAAAAACCTTGTTACTATTGCATGCGAACTTACATAAAGATTGACAACTCCTCCCTGTGGGATTCGACCCTTACTTGCCTATTCTACTGAGTTAGGTTTGTTAGGATTATTTTGATTAGGCGATACGAATTTAGCCCTTATCAGACCACTATATATATACATATAGCTCCTTTCTCTTGTTGGTTTTGCCGGCATCCACACACCCCCATGGCAGCCACCTCTTGCTCCTCCCATCATGTTTCACGGCCACCATAACCACCACCATGTCGGCCACCTTTCATGGCTCACCATAGATACCTCACGGCCACCTTGTTCTTCTTATGGCCACCATGGCTCATGTCCACCCCTCTCTCACACCACCAACCGTCCACCTCTTGATCTATCTCCATCCATGATTATGCCATCAAGGAGTCCTATCTACTTCAAGCATCCATCCTTGATTAGGGATTTGTAAGGTATGATTCTTCTTATGGAATTCTTAAATTTAATTCCATAAATTGGATGTGTTCTTGTGAAAAAGAGGTAGTTAGGATGTAGATGATGATTAATAAGAGGATGATTGATGTTGTAATATGGCCTAGGAAGATTGAAATTGAAGTTTGAAAGTGAAAGTTTGGAATTTGAGTAGAACTGTACACTTCTGGAAATTTCTGGGTAAATTTCGTAATTACTGGAAAGTTGGGACTAGGATCATAAAATGAGGAATTTCCATACGAGTATGAGGAACTTGACGGATCTCGATTTGGATATGTATATCAAAAGTTATGCATGAATCTGTATTATACTGCAAATTCGGGAATTCAATGACAACGCAATTATGGGACGTCAGGTCATATAAATGGTTATACCACGAGGATTGCTCGATGCGGAACGTCTTCAAGACAAGTTATTTGCGAATGTTTATGTGCCTAGCATAAATTTAGGTTATCTGAATATGCATGATACTATAGATGTAGTTGTATATGAATAATGGATGGTAATTGCGTTCGTAGGTTAGATAGAATTCCATGTTATATATGGGTCCTGATATGTCTCTACATGATGGAGTTTATTGAATATGCGATATGATTATACATGTTGATGAATAAATGTGATGGTACGATCTTGGTAGAAATCGTAGTAGTTGGTTTTGTATTGATGTGTTGTGGTGTTTGTAATCGTTCCGGTATGCTAGATATGGATTCCATATTAAGAATATTGTTGATATATGTACTTGTTGGGTTTGTCTTAGAGTTGGTGAGTTGGTTGTTTATGAACCTGAAATGGGATATGGATGGGCATGTTTATAATTGCGTATCGTGGTTAATACCGTGTGCAAGAAAGTTATGTAAAGGACTTGTTGTATCGATATTGCCTGTGTGGATTGATGTGGGTCTTAGTTGATGCACCCCTGCCCACCATGACTGCCACAGAGGAAGAGCAAGCTATGAGCATTCTCTCAGAAGGGCTAATAACGCTATCACGTGCCAAAGCAATCGCCAACGCGACACAATCCATGGTTGTTCGCGTCGTCGCAAGCCAAGGGACTCAAGAGAGTGCGTTCTTCCTCAGAAGCCTTCAACCCACACTAGAGAACGCGTTCTCTATTAACATCCTCTCTACCATCAATTGAACGCGTTCTTTGTATTATTTGGAGTGTCAGAACATTATTATTTTAGTTATTTCTTTTTGGGGCGTGTGTTCCACGCATGTCGCGTGGACCGACCCATTAAGCGAGACTCGGCCCATCTGAGTCCCGCGATCTAGTATAAAAGGACAACTCGTCCTTCTGTATTAGGTTACGTTCATTTTTAATCAAAGCCTGAGTATTGAGAGCTAATTGCCTCCTCCCCTTTGATCGAGCGTCAAACCCTAAATCTTCCTTCTCATCTCCATTCCTCCGCTGCCGAAGCTACAACCTCCACTCGATCTTCATCGAGATTATCCAACCCCGCTGCCGACGCTACGGCCTCCACTCGATCTTCACCGAGATTATCCAACCCGCTGCCGATGCTACGGCCAAGTACTCGATCTCTTTCGAGTCGATCTCCTCCGCTACTGTCTTCTAAACATCGCGTTCCACCTTATCACCCTCAACCACGACGCGTGCGACTTCCCACCAAGATCAGAGATCCGGTATCACAAGCAGGAACACATCAACTGGTATCAGAGCCTTTGATCTTGTAAGTCGCTTGTCAAGTTTCATTTGTTCACGGAAATTTTTTCTTCCATCATCCTTGCTTCCGCCATCATCACTCAATTTTTTCTCTCTCTCATACACATGCTACACCTTTCGGTTTCTACAAGAGAATCTCTTGGCCGATTAATTGCTTGATCCCTTGCGAAAATTGTGTGATTTGTTTGCATAAAAGCTGCGTAATTAATTCAAAGATTTCCCTAATTGATCGCGTGAATCTCGCATTCATATCTTGCCATATTTGCTTGTGTTTGTGATACCCCGTATTTCTGTAAGGATATTTTGGAGTTCTGGGATTATTCCCGAAAGCCTGTTTGGTACGTCGGATTAATTTCGGAGACAGAAAGACATTCTGTAATGTTCTCAATCTCTGTAATATTTTTCTCAGTGAAATAATATACAGTCGATGTACTTTGGCATTTAATACTCGTTCATGTATGATTATTTTTATCCCGGGTTAAGCCAAGATTATCCATAAGCCAACGGATAAGGAGTGACCTGGCGGCGCCCACCGTGGGTATGGCGGCGCCCGCCGCAAGTCAGCTCCCGGCTCCTTCGTCAAAGCTTCCTCCTCGCCAAGTGGCCTAGCAAAACGGCGACCGCCGCCCAAAAACGGCGACCGCCGCCCAAAAACGGCGACCGCCGCTTCGGAAGGTCAAGGGCGGCGACCAGGGGCTGCCGACGGCGACCGCCGCATTCGTGCAGAAGCTAGCCTCGCCAGCTGCCGGCGATCGGTGATGCTTCGATCGTGGCCCTCCACGTCGCATTTGGCCATCATTGTCTTCCATGGATGTTGGGCTATAAATAGAGATGAATTGGAGCTGGATTGGAGCACAGAAACAAGCTCAAAATCCCTCAAATTGTCTCGCTGGAGTTCGAGTTCTTGCCGAAGTTCTGGAGTGATCGTCGGAGCTCTTTTTGGTGTCGTTTCCAGTGGCCAAGAGAAGCTTTGGAGGCCCTTAGAAGCTTAGAATCCAAAGCAAGGCAAAGGCGAACCAAATCGATCGACTATGGTAAGATTCTGTTCTCGGAAAATTTCCCGATGTTCGTAGCGGCGCCCGCCGTAAGGCCGGCGGCGACCGCCGCCACGAACACCAGCGACCACCGTAGTGCTGGCGGCGCCCGCCGTAAGGCAGGCGGCGACCACCGCCCTTCAGCTGTTGCCATGTGTTGGCTTTGGCTTCTGTAGCCTTCGTTCGGACGTCGTTCCTTTCGATTTCTTTCGGTTTGTACTCGTCTTTGTCGAATCTAACTTAGGGTTTCTTTATAGGTCGATTCGAAGGAATCTGTGTTGCCAGATCTGTCCCTGTGTCGAGCCCGAAAACTCGTCGTTAGGCTTTGTTCAAACTCTGCGGATTAAGGCAAGTGGCGGTTCGCTCTTGCTCATCGTTCCATATTTACATTAATTATCAGTTGTTTATCTGAGTAATTAATTTGGAATGATTATTGTGTTTATCTGGAAATGGTTTTATAAACTGTTTTGGAAACTGTAATAATGATATTATAATAGGTTGTATATCTGTTAGAACAACGCTATTATTTATATTCGCCTTGAGGGCATTTATGTGGATTTATCCCAAACTATTGTTGTGCTAGAACTGTTTAGTTAGCACTAGTGGTTAGGAACGCTATGTACCTTGTGGGGGTTTAGCTGTTTCTCTATAACTGGTACTTGGTGGATTTTTCCCAGTACTTTCTCTTTGGTCATGACCATACCCTTACTCGGGGTTGGCGCACTTCGCTAGTGCCAAATCTTCTAAGGTTCATCCCTTCTATATCTCTTGTGGGGAGGTCTGATATCTCTTGCGGGGAGATCCGATATCTCTCGGGTGGAGATTTAAAAGCTTATAACGTAATGCTCGTTTTGGAATTAAATAAGATAAAGTGCCCGAGTGCACATAATTAATATACCTTTGGCGAGTAGTGCAGCTAAGTAAATAGTGCAACTAGGAAAGCTCGTCTCGACTTTTGATCAGAGTACGTTCTCTTTCCAATCTGGATTCGCTGTAAGCGGTGAGGTTGGTCGTGAACCGAAACATCTAAGTCAGCTTTTAAATCACTGATGTCTGATTCTTTAAACGTTCCAGATTTGTCATATTTCCTTAAGACTCACTTCCGTTGGAGTCTTCTTTCGGGTCGATCTCTGTGAAGATTCAGTCTTCCAGAATCTTCTCTTGTGCATACCTCTTGTTGTTTTTCAGTAGGAGTATGAAGGTTGATTATCGTTATCGGCTATTATTCGAGAAACAATGAGTCTAACCTGATACAACTACTTCGAACCTTATGCTTTGTACCCTTGCATAGTCTATTCAGTAGACTAACCAACCGCAATTGTTCTCTGCATGGTTGGCCGGTGTCATCCGTTCGATTCGGCACATCGGATAGAGCGAAGATATGAGGAGACTAGATTGACTATGAAGATGACGGTTGTTTTTGGATGTTTTAATAATTATCTTTTAATCAGGTTGAGATCCTTGGGCAGGTGATCATTACGATCACAACCCTTTTTGTAATATTTCAAGAAAGACTTTCGCTGTAACTTATTTACTCTGTTATATATTTAAAAAGACTTCCGCTGTACTTTGTTTAAACTCTGTGTTTGTCCTATTCGGGATTGGGATGTAATCCCGTGACTCATGTTTTATATGAATAAAAATATGATTTTTGTATCATATGTGTTTCATGATTGTATTTAAACGGTAAAGCCTGGGGTGACTTCGGTGAGGAATATCGAGGTCACTGGCGGTAATACCTTTCCAAGTGGGTTAAGATTTGGGGGTGTTACAGTGTTGACCGTCATAAATCTGCATTAAAGTTTCTCTCTCCTGTCGCGTAAATCTCGTGATTTCTTTCCTTAAGTTACTTAGCCGTTTATTTTTGTTTTGTTTCATTTAATTCTTATCCGATCTTCAATTAAGACTAAGATCTCGGATTTGAATTTCAAAAAAAAAAAAGTCGCATAAAAAAAAAACACGCGATAATTCAAAAAAAAAGAGAAGTAAAGCCAAAATAAGGCAACCTTCTCCCCTCAACGGCTAGGCTCATCTTCTTCATCTCTACACCGTCTAGTGTCACGCTTGAAAGTGTGTCTTGTGTGAACGCGTTGTTTACGTAAAAGGTTAGAACTTTTTTTCTTTTGGTTTCGTTGCTTTTGTGTTTGCATATCACACTTGCTTTGCTTGCCTTTAGCCGCCCTCCAGGCCAAAAGAACGCCCCCTCCTACGTGAACACTTGTTACTTGTTGAGTGCTTACTTGTTCTTTGGTTTTGTATTGTCTTTTGTTCGTTTTACTCACGATGTCTGGTCATATTGTGATAGGTAGCCTCACGACACCCACCGGTGGGAATGTCCAAGGAGAAGGCAACAACCATCCACAACAGCAAAACATCGCGTAACATGAAGTGGTCCTTCTCGCCAACCCTCCCCAACAAGATCCAATTTTGGAGCTCTCGGAGGAACAACGCGAGATACAAGAACTTCGGCGCCAAGTTGCCGAATTCCAGACCAAGGAACGCGCTGCGCTGGCACAACCCACACCAACCTTGATGGTCCCAATGGACACTCTGGGCGCGCCGCGCCAAATTGAAGCCGGGCCAAGCAAACAGCGCGTTGACAAGGGCAAAGGAGTGATGCCCTCGACCTCCAACTTGCAACCGCGTCTTCAAAGGATCCAATCCGTGATCGAAAGCAGACAAGGCTACGTGTCGCATCGCGACCGCTATGCACCGCAGCCTACTCCAGCCGGCTACGACAGCGACGAGGTGTCCCATGGTGAGTACTCTGAACCTTATGATTTCAATGACAAGTATGCAGCCAGAGGCACAAGACGCCAATGCGAGATCGCATCTACCCCGCTTGCCGGCAGAGCCCGAAGAGAAGAACGCGACACAGGTCTGCCGCGACGATCCAATCGCGCTCCAGATGCTGTGCCGCGTCAGCGTCTCCATGCCCCCACACCAGTCCCATTCAACGTGGAGGACCACCTGGGCCACCAAAGTGCGAGGACGCCTCACTATGGCTCGGATGGCTACTTCTCCCACACTCCTCTCCACCAAGACGAGTTCGAGGAGTTTGATGATGAAGAAATGGAGGACTCGGGGATGATCAATCCAGGAAATTTCCACCCCCCACTCGGCGACCCCATGGAGTTGCAAGACCGCCCCGCCGATTGGATCCCTCCACCTAGGCTTCCCTAAGGCGCCAACATGGCCAACGCGCCCTACGACAGGCGCGATGAAATAGAGAGGAGGCATGACATGCCTTATGATGCTCACCGCGACGCGGCCCACCAAGGGCACCAGCGCCGCCGACGCGCCCAGGGGATGGAGCAACAGGTTCCGTTTGGCAACGATTGCGACAACAATGGTGCGCGAAGGCACCAACTGGGGCATGCCCAGTTTCCACATGCCCAATGCCATCAATATGCTCCCTTGAACATTCCAGCGCTGCGCTTGCAACGAAGGCCAAAAGCCAATGCTCCCAGGCTCAATCGCCACGAAATTAAGGTAAAAATTGAATTCTTTTTGGGTGAATACAACCCTGTAGTTTTTCTTGAATGGTTACAGGCTACGGAGTATACCTTGATCTATTACCAAGTTCCTGAAGAGGACTACATGGCCGCCGCCATGGTACACTTCCGTGGCGCCGCGAGGGTTTGGTGGCATCGATTTGTGGATGATCGAATAAGGAGAAACTTGGTGCCTCTCACTGAATGGCACCAACTCAAGTATGTGATGACACTAAAGTACGTGCCCCAAGATTACAAGAACCAAATGCGCCTGGACATTGACATGGCGAAACAAGGTTCGCAGACACCCCTTGAGTTCTTCTCGCAACTTGAGGATATGTACTACAAGGCGTCCATTAGCGTGGCTCCATCCACGATGAGGACGAAATTTTTGAGTGGTCTCAACACCAACATCCGAGACCAATTGGAGATCCTTCTAATCAAGGACCTGAACACGCTCACGCACACCGCGATGCAACTCCATCAGCAAATCATGTGAAAGCGTCAAGGACCCTACCAACCCTATGGCCAACGAAGGTATGACTCGAACTCTGGTCAATTCCCTTCCACTAATGTGCATGGTCCATCCCCAGGATCCACCACGTCAAATCCCAACAGGCAAGGGAAGATCGCGACAACACCCAGCAATGTTCCTCACGCGCCGCCACCAAAGGGTACACCACCAAGTCAGGAACGCGCGCGTGACTTGGAATGTTACAAGTGTGGAGGCAGAGGGCATATCCAGCGAAATTGCCCAAACAACAAGAAAGTCCTTTTCTCCACCATCTCCGCGGGGTATGAATCTTATGAGGAGGAGGACACACCCCTTGAGACCATCGATGAAGGGTTCGAAGATGACGAGGAGACTTACACCTGTGAAGCCACCGCACTGCATGAAGGCACAACTCTGAGCCTTGTCATGAGACGTCTCCTCACTGTCAAGGAAGCCACTCTTGGTGATCAACGCGAGAATCTGTTCCACACGCGTTGCTTGGTCAAGACCGCGTCCTTGAGCGTCATCATTGATGGAGGCAGCTGTTGCAACATCATTAACGAAAAAGTGGTCACTCATTTCAACCTGTCAACCACTCCTCACCCACAACCATACGGCCTACAATGGATTTCATTGAGTTCTGGTAACACTGTAACTCGTCAATGTCTCATTTCATTTTCCATTGGTCAATATACAGATTCTGTCCTATGTGATGTCATTACCATGAACGCCACACATCTTTTGTTGGGGCGCCCATGGCAATTTGACAGGCGCATTCTTCACAATGGCTATTTAAACACTTATGTGTTTACTTACCACGGGAAACGCATCACGCTCTTACCTATGTTGCCTCATGAGATTTTACAGGACCAGGTTGAGCGTGATAGACAGAAGGCAATTGAAGCGTCAAAGAACCAGACTCCCAGTAGCATGCGTTCTTCATCTGGGAACAAAGACGCTAGCACCGACAACGCGTCAAGTGATCGAACGTGTCCCAAAGAAGGGTCAAAGCCGCGCCAAAAAACACCATGCTGAAAGGCACCTGTGAGCACAGGCTGCTCCTGGCGCGGCCAAGCGACCTCACTGCCCCCTTGAGTGGCAAGGCACCCTGTTTCCTCTTAGTGCCCACGCCTTGCACCCAAGAGGCCCCCATAATGGAAGCCCTGCCGAGCGCAATCTCTGAGCTGCTCGAAGAGTTCAATGACTTATTTCCAGAGGAGCTTCCCCAAGGCCTTTCGCCTTTGCGAGGCATTGAGCACCAAATTGACTTGATGCCTGGTGCCTCCCTTCCCAATCGTGCTGCCTATCGCGCTGGCCCAAGTGAAACAAAGGAGCTACAGCGCCAGGTCCAAGAACTTCTGGATCGCGACTATTTGAGGGAATCCCTAAGCCCTTGCGCGGTCCCAGTGATCCTGGTTCCAAAGAAAGATGGCTCGTGGCGAATGTGTGTCGACTGCCGTACCATCAATCAAATCACAGTCAAGTACAGGCACCCCATACCACGCCTTGATTACATGCTCGATGAGTTGCATGGCGCGACCCACTTCACCAAGATTGACTTGAAGAGCAGATATCACCAGATTCGCATGAAAGAGGGTGATGAATGGAAGACCGCGTTCAAAACCAAATATGGTCTGTATGAATGGCTAGTAATGCCATTTGGTCTCACCAACGCGCCGAGCACCTTCATGAGGCTCATGAACCATGTGTTGAGGGAATTTCTGGGGAAATTTGTTGTGGTTTACTTTGATGACATTCTGGTGTATTCACGTAGTCTTGAAACTCATGTACAACACCATAGGGTTGTGTTAGAGTGCTTGAGACGTGAAGAATTGTATGCCAACCTTGGCAAGTGTCGATTTGCAACCGACACTACAACCTTTATGGGCTATGTGGTCTCCAAGGAGGGACTCTTCGTCGATGAGGACAAAGTGCAGGCCATCCGAGATTGGCCAACACCCACAACGCCAACAATGGTTAGAAGCTTCCTTGGCTTGGCAGGCTTCTACAGGCGATTTGTTCGCGACTTTAGCTCAATCGCCGCGCCATTACATGAACTCACAAAGAAAGGCGCCACGGTGATTTGGAAGGAGACGCACAACAACACGTTCAACGCATTGAAAGACGCCCTGTGCAATGCGCCACTGCTACAACTTCCAAAATTCAACAAGCACTTTGAAGTGAAATATGATGCGTCAAATGTGGGGATTGGAGGAGTGCTCCACCAAGAGAAGAGGCCCATCGCGTACTTCAGCGATAAGCTCACTAGAGCCACTTTTAATTACCCCACATACGACAAGGAGCTCTACGCTCTTATTCGTGTACTCAAGACATGGCAGCACTACCTGTGGCATCGCGAGTTCGTGATCCACTTGGACCACGCGACCATCAGCTATCTCAAGAGCCAAGCACATCTAAGCCGCCGCCATGCTCGTTGGGTGGAATTTATGGAGACGTTTCCTTACGTCATCGTGCATAAAAAAGGTAAGGAGAATGTGGTAGCCGACGCCCTTTCTCGCAGGTATGTTCTCCTTACTCATCTTCAGTCTAAACTTCTTGGCTTCGCGTTGATTACAGATTTATATCCCTTCTTTAAGCCCATTGTAGAACAATGCCTTAGGGACCGCGAGTTCGAAACTTACTTCTTCCACGAGGGTTACCTTTACAAAGCCGGCCACTTGTGCATTCCTAGTTCACCAATTAGGAAACTCCTCATCCAAGAAGCCCATGAAGGACGCGATCATTTTGGGGTTACCAAGACTCTTGCTGCTCTCCGCGAGCATTTCTTTTGGCCGCGCATGACAACTCAAGTGACGCGCTATTGCACCAGTTGTGTCACATGTCAACGCGCAAAATCAACATCCCATCCCTATGGTCTCTACACGCCTCTGCCCATCCCATTAGGCCCTTGAGAAGATTTGTCCATGAACTTCATCACAGGTTTGCCTCTCTCTCGTAAGGGTAAAGATTCGATCTTTGTAGTTATGGACCGGTTTTCCAAAATGGCCCACTTTACCGCGTGTAAGACCACACACACTGCCAGTGAGATCGCCGCGTTGTTCTTTGACAACGTGGTCCGTTTACATGGGATACCTCGATCTATCGTGAGTGACCGCGATACAAAATTTATGGGTATTTTCTGGAGAACACTTTGGGGGAAGTTGGGCACCAAACTTTTGTATTCCACTAGCTACCACCCCCAAACTGATAGTCAAACTGAGGTGACCAATCGAACCCTAGGAGCCCTACTTAGGACCATGCTCAAATCCAACCCAAAACGTTGGGAGGACTTACTTGCCATTGTTGAGTTTTCTTACAATAGGTCCAGACACTCTGCGACAAAGCTCACGCCGTTCGAAGTGGTCTATGGAAGAAACCCACTGACTCCGCTGGACATGATGCCGCGTCCTCTGAAGGATAGGGAGCACCCAAACGCGGCCAACCGCGCCGCGATGATCCATGAATTGCATCAAAGAACGCGGGCACAACTCGAACGACGCGCTGAACAATATGCCACACATCACAACCGTGGGCGCCGCCGCGTTATATTTGCACCAGGGGATTTGGTCTGGGTACATCTCCGCAAGGGCCGTTTTCCAGCGAAGTGCAAATCAAAGCTGGCTCAATGCGATGATGGACCTTTTCATGTTGTGAAGGCCATGGGAGACAACGCTTATGAGATCGAGCTTCCACCGGACTATGGTGTCCACGCGACCTTCAACGTCGCCGACTTGGAACCATATGTGGAGCCCGAATTCGATGATGGTGAAGCGGGGATGCTTCACAGTCAAGTGGGGGAGGGTGATGCGCCTCTGCCCACCATGACTGCCACAGAGGAAGAGCAAGCTATGAGCATTCTCTCAGAAGGGCCAATAACGCGATCACGTGCCAAAGCAATCGCCAACGCGACACAATCCATGGTCGTTCTCGTCATCGCAAGCCAAGGGACTCAAGATAGCGCGTTCTTCCTCAGAAGCCTTCAACCCACACTAGAGAACGCGTTCTCTATTAACATCCTCTCTACCATCAATTGAACGCGTTCTTTGTATTATTTGGAGTGTCAGAACATTATTATTTTAGTTATTTCTTTTTGGGGCGTGTGTTCCACGCATGTCGCGTGGGCCGGCCCATTAAGCGAGACTCGGCCCATCCGAGTCCCGCGATCTAGTATAAAAGGACAACTCGTCCTTCTGTATTAGGTTACGTTCATTTTTAATCAAAGCCTGAGTATTGAGAGCTAATTGCCTCCTCCCCTTTGATCGAGCGTCAAACCCTAAATCTTCCTTCTCATCTCCATTCCTCCGTTGCCGACGCTACGGCCTCCACTCAATCTTCATCGAGATTATCCAACCCCGCTGCCGACGCTACGGCCTCCACTCGATCTTCATCGAGATTATCCAACCCGCTGCCGACGCTATGGCCAAGTACTCGATCTTTTTCGAGTCGATCTCCTTCGCTGCCGTCTTCTAAACATCGCATTCCACCTTATCACCCTCAACCACGACGCATGCGACTTCCCATCAAGATCAGAGATCTGGCATCACAAGCAGGAACGCATCATTAATGATGAATAATATGATGATGAGTAGTTATGGATCATTGGGATTGATCCTTGTGTTGTTATGTTTTTGATGTTTATACCGTTATGTGTTTATAGTTTATGATTTTTGTACTTGTACGGGCAAGGATGTTCCGAGCCCAATTTGATTTGAAAATGATTATTACATCTCTGTGGGTAAGGATGTCCCGAGCCCACTTGGTTTTAAAATGGTTTTAATTGGATACATCCCGTGTTGCTCTTCCCGAAGTCCGGGCTGAGTAGGTCATGGGAGGTGCTTTACCTGTATTGGGCAGGGCTGGGTTGTTTGACCAATGATGCCGCCCCTACCCGCGGGTAAAGGTATATATCCATGATGTTTTGTTTAGCCATCCCTTGTTACCCCCGGAATCCGGTTGGGTATGCCAAGGGGGAAACTTTACATGTATTGGGAAGGACGGGTCGCCTAGCTAACGATGCCGTTGGCTTCTCACGGGTAAAGGTGTAGGTTAGAAGGTACCTTCGCGTCCAAAAGTGCTTGGGCGTGTTTTCAAACGTTTTCGTAAATACTTTCTTGAACGCTTTGTATATGTTTAGGATTACTTTTCATTGCGTTTTCCATAAAAGAAGTATACCCGAGTATAAGTTTTAAATAATAGATTGTTAATCCCGATGATCTGTAGTTTAAATTGAATATTACTGGATTACCATGATGTATATATATATGGTATGTGAATTAGCTGGGTAATTATGGAAGTACTGTTATATGTTGGGTAATGGAATTTGTGATGTTCTGGTAATATGTGATCGATGGGATATTTAGGAAGGATTACTATATGTTCTGTAATATAAAATGTGGTATTATGATGAAATGTGATCTATCTGGATACTTGGGGAAATTATTGTAAGATGTTATGTCATATAATACGTCGTTAAATATATTACTATAAAGTAATCTGTAAGGTAATAGGAGGTATTATGGGGATTTGTGGATTAGCTAGACACATTACTGTGATGGTCTGTAAAGTAAAATATGGTGTTCTGGTGATAGGTAGTCGAGTGGATACTTAAGAAGAGTTACTGTGATAGATTATGTAAAGTAAAATGTGATATTTTGGTGATCTGTGGTCTAGTTAGATGCTTATGGGTATCACTGTGATAGGATCCGTAATGTGATACACTGTCTAGTTGGGAAGTTGTGGAATTATAGTAATGAGGTGGAATTACAGAAATAAGGTCTATAGTGTAATTTGTGATGTGATATGAGGTTCACTTAGGTATTTATAGGATTTACTGTGATACGATCTGTAGTGTGACATGTGGATAAGTTGGATATTTATGGGAATTATTGTGACGTGTTCTATAAGGTATTATATGAAACAGTTGAGTATATATGGATGTTACTGTAATGTGAATTGTAAAATAGGGTGTGTGGTCCAACAAGATATTTAATGGAATACTATGAAGATCTGTGCTTTAGTTAGGCATATATTGAATTATTGTGATGATCTATTATCTAGTTGGGTTCTTGTGGGAACTACTGTAATGAGATCTGTAATAAAGTACATGGTTCAGACGAATAAGTAATTGTGATATATGGGTTATCTGTTTATGAAAAATATTTATATGTAACCTTGGGTTGTAGGTTATAATGGTATCTGCATATGAACAATTCCTTTATTTATGTTGTAGTACGTATGCGATTCGCTTATAACTTGCTTAGTCTGAATATAGACTAACCCCTTGTGGGGTGTTACCGGTTTTGGTTGCAGGACTAGGCTATGAGAGTAGCGCAGCGGGAGCATGGAGGGAGATGTGCGACATGATGCGAATTTGGATGGGTTTATATTCTTATATCAAGGAATTATATTTGGGTTTTGGAAAATTTTAAAGGTGAGTTTTTATAAAGCCTGAGGGAATTTTTGTAGGAAATTTCTGGCGCTGTAACCCCCCCATTAGGTTATATTTTGGGGCGTTACACTTAGTGTTCTTGGATTCCATTTCACCTCTTGCTTTACTTCTCTTCCTGATTTTTCCTTTACTTTTGTTCCAGGGTTGTTTGGGGTTCGTATTTTGTTGGCATGTCTCCTTTGGATGACATCACCCATTCTGGTCGGCGAACTTCGGAGGTTCTATTTCATGGCCATCTCAGACGATTCAACCTAACACTCGTTAGTATCTCCAGCACAACCGTTCACTCGCTGCTCCTCTTCTTCCTTGTTAGGGTTCGCGCTCTCGTCTCCTCTTCTGGTCTTTACAAATTTATATGGCACTTTTTTACCTTCTCTTATAAAACACTTTTCTTTTTCCTCCCCATTTTATTTCTTTATAGTTCTCTTCGTTTTTGCCTTCGCTTGCGGTAAATGTTTCTTTTCTTTTTCTTTCCTTTTTCGCGTCGAAATTTCTCATTGTTATGGATTTGATTATGTAATAACCCTCATTTTATCATAAGGTACTAATATAATTTTTATATATTTTATTTATTGAAAATAATAAAAGTTATGAAATTTATTTTAGAGTAGTAATTAATTTTTCATTAACTTAAGTTCAAAAGCTAGTTCAAGATAATTTTGTACAAATTATCAAATGTGCTATAATAGTATGGTGTAGAAATGAATAAATAAATATAAAAATAAAATTTAAAATTTAAATATAATAATAATGGTTATGAGAATTATTATGTTTATCCATGAAGGGATAAAATAATAAATACCCTAAGTGTGTTATCTCTCTAAATTATGAATGGTTTAAATTATGGTTAACCTTATGTTAATTATAATTTAAATAAACTTATCAATCTTAACCTAGATTATTTGAGTTAAGATTGACTAAGTGTTAATCAAGATTTAAATATGGTTAATTTTATAAAGAGATGTGACTTAAGCTTAATTTAACCTAAGTTAATTTTTCTCCATCTTAATTCCGGGTTATAATAATTATATAAACTTAGTATATTTCAATAAATAAGTTTGAGTAATTTTTAGAATTTTTGAAAAACGAAATAAGGGCACTTTTGCCATAACTTTAAAAAGTTAGGCTAAAATGTGCAAATAGGCCAAATAAAGGGGGCGATTGTAATTATGGGAAAGAGTCATCTTTAACCTCCAGCTTCCATGGCCGCGTTTCAAGCTTCCATGGCAGATTGAAGCCCGCTTTTGAACTCGATTCATCAAATTAAACACTAGGCAATTAAGAGGACGATATTAGGTATTCAATGTCTCGATCAATTCAGATGAAAAGCAGCGAAATCGATGAGATTTTTGTCCCAATTCAAACCGCGTCATTTGAATGCCGAATTGAAGAATTTCAAAACTGGATCAAATCGGCTTCAATTGGAGGGCGTTGTAACACCCCAGATTTGTAATCCTTTATAAGGATTAGAGTGCTATCCATGTCAACAAGAGTTCTTCCTTTTCAGGATTCAAGTGATGACAAAGAATTCTGAAGTTAAGCGTGCTAGAGCGGGAGTAGTACCAGGATGGGTGACCTCCGAGTTGGCATGGGTTAGCTCTTCTAAGGCCTCGGGTCTTACAAATGGTATCAGAGCTGACTCTGGGTTACGAGTGGACTTGGTCTCGATGGCGGTCACTCGACCCAGAGGGTGGTCTTTGGGCTTGACGAGGTCGTCAAGAGTTTAAGTGTGGGTAATTGTAACACCCCAGATTTGTAATCCTTTATAAGAATTAAAGTGCTACCCATGTCAACAAAAACTCTTCCTTTTCAGGGTTCAAGTGAGGACAAAGAACTCTGAAGTTAATCGTGCTAGGGCGGAAATAGTACCAGGATGGGTGACCTCCTGGAAAGTCCCCGGGTTGACATGGGCTAGCCCTTATAAGGTCTCAGGTCTTACAGGTGTGATCCATGATATCTTGTTGTGGGAATTCAAGGTTGCAAAATCCCTATATAAACCCCTTCAATCGTCATCCCAATTCACCAAATTTCATCAAACTTCCTCAAGAACCCTAGAATCTGAAACCAGTTGCTCATCGGTAAAATTCAAGAGTGTTGAAGCTTTGTTTCTACAATTGTTTGCACCCTCAGCTTCGTCTAGTTGTCTCCTTCAAAACCCCTCTTGCCCCGCCGTCGGAGACGCACCGCCGATCCCGAATTTGTCCCATTTCCGACGAGTCCCCATCCACGATTCCGGGGAAGAATTGGTTGGTCCAATTCACAATTTGGGTAATTATTTTAATATATTTTAGCTTAATCTTGATTAATTTAATTAATCTAGATTAGTGAAAAATATGTTAGGGTTAATTTGATTTTATGAATATTAAAATTAAATTAATTATATTTTTTCTAATATTATCTTATATTATGAATGTGTAATTTATAACTCTTCATCTAGATAATATTTGGAGTTAGAATTTTTTAAGATTATAAATGAATTATTGGATCAATTTATTTATGATAAGATTATTTAGAATATACGACTAATTGATTTTTAGAATCGTATAAATAATCGTTTTATCAAAAAGCCTTGAAATTGAATTATTTAAGGGTTAAATAAATTCAATTAGAAACCGAGACATTGTATCCTTCAAATTTTGATATAGAATAAATTATCTAATGTAATTTATTTATTGTATGTGATTTGGGTACATCTCAGAATTACGTTTGGAATGGAAATAAAGCAGGGAGCCAATTTGCTTTTCGAAAGCAACCATCTCCGATACGCCGTTCATCTTCGTCGTGATTCAAGGCAAGTGGTGGTTCACTCTTACTATTTTATTCCATATTTTTCTTAATTGACAATTAATCTATTGTTTTAATTAAGTTGGGATAAAAATTCTTAATTGTCGTTTGGAAACTTGTCTGCTAAACTGGTGTGAATAATGAACCTTATTATTAGGTTGTATAATTGCTAGCAATGAACCTTACATATATATATATATATATAAATTATTGTAGGGTGCTAGATGAACTTTAGTGTGGTTTCGTTGTGCATTTGATGTGGACTTAATTGCTAGTTAGCACGAGTTTTTGTAGGAACGCTATTTACATTACGATGTTTAGTTGTTTCTTTATAACTTGGTATTAGGAGGATTATTGCCCTAATACTTTTGGTAATGACCTACCCTTATCTAAATATAAGTGGTGGTGCACTTAACTAGTGCCGAAATTCGGGATTCGTCCCATTCTATATCTCATTACAAGATCGGTTGTTGATTTAAAAGCTGTAACATTAATGCACGTTTTGAAATTAAATAAGATAAGTGCCACGTGACACATAATTAATATACCCTCAGGCGAGAAGTACAAGGTGGAACCCTTCCGGTCTCTTGTCTAAAGTAAGTCCCATTTCCAATTTGGATTCGCATTATGTTGTGAGGTTGGTTGAGGACCCAAATATTCAACGAGGCATTTTTAAAACGTTGTGTGATAATATAATGTTCCCAAACAAATTCATTTAGTTTTCCATAAGATAATATAATGTTCCCAAAAACAGTTTATAGTATAGGGGTCTTGAGCAAATTGCTCTGGGTCGTCAGTTGGAGAAGGCGGCGGAGTTCTGTCTGGGCTTTCACAGCTATCGGCTCAACTTTGTTTTCCCTGGGCTATAAACTTCTGGAAGGCTTTAAATTCCTCCCAATTTTGTAGTTGTTCTTTTGGAATAGACCATCAATTAGAAAAAAAGGAAAATATAATTAACAGTGTCGATGAATGCAAAAATAGTACAAACACAGACTCTAGCAGCCCTGCAGATGATTCGAAAAGTGAAGAAGCCTCATATGATGAAAAGGCGATAGAAACCTTAGAAACTTGTTTCGAAGATAATCCCCTACTATTAATAAATTAAGAAGAAACCATGGTAGACCACAAGCACATAGAAAAATATTTAGAAATACGGACACTAGAAATTTCTACCCTAGGCCTACACCTCCAGATCTTCAATACGAAGAAAGATCCAAGTTTAGAGCCACATACTATAATGAACAATCTCTCTATGAATGAAATATAGATGGTAAGTCCGAACATGAGATCCTTAATACCTTATAAGAAATGGGTATGGCTAATATAGCCTATAAAGCCACTAGAAAAGATCCCAAGACTTGTGTCACCCTTCTAGTTATCGGATTTACAGGACAGTTAAAGAACTGGTGGGATAATGCTTTATCCTCCCTACAAAAAGAAGAAATCTTTGAATTTATAAATGATGAAGGACAGCCTGAACCAGTTCATCAACTAATATACACTATTAGTATGCATCTTATAGGCAACCCTAGAGAAGAGATCCAGGCCAATAGAGAAATACTTTCCAACCTTAGATGCAGAACCCTTAGTGATTATAGGTGGTATAAAGATATTTTTCTATCCTATGTCTATAAAAGAGCTGACTGCAATAAGAGTTATTGGAAAGAGTGTTTCGTCTCTGGCCTTTCTACCCTGTTTGCTGAAAGAATAAATCAAAAAATAAAAGCTGAAATTCAAGCCGAAGAGATCCCATGGAAAGACATGACATACGGTCAACTCACAGCCTTTATCAAAAAAGAAGGACTAGCCCTTTGCTCCGAATTAAAAATCCAGGCCAAGTATGGTAGAGAAAAAAGATCTAGAAGAAAAGAACTAGGCAACTTCTGCGAGGCATTTGGCCTTACCAAAATAGAGCCCCCTTCCAATAATAAAAATATTTATAAAAATACACACAAAAAATTTATACCTGAAAACAAACATGAAAGATCCAACTACCCTCCTAAAAAGAGATTTCAACCTAGAAAAATAAATAAAAAGATTATCTGTTATAAATATGGTAAACCAGACCATAAGGCAAACAATTGTAGTCTCAAACAAAGGACCAATGAAGTTTGTCGCGACGACAGTAATCTGAAAAATAGACTAACAAAAATTCTCATAGAAGATTCCTCTGAAGATAATTATCCTCTTGATTATTCAGATTCCGATAATTCCGAAACTACAAAATTTTGCAATGTTATCACTAAAAGTGATGAAAAGGAAGTCCTTTTTGAACTAATAGACAAACTTGAAGATCCACAAGTAAAACAACAATATTTTATGAAACTCAAAGACTTAATATTCAAAGAACATAAATCTATTCCCGAAGAACCTTTTAGTATTTATAAAATTATTAATGAAAGATCACCTGCTAATATATTTTCTTCTATTACAACTAAAGATTTACATGCCGAAGTTAACAAACTTAAGAAAGACATCGAAACCCTCTATAAGCAATTATTAGTAAATGAAACCAAAGACATTGAACTCGAAACTAGAATAGCTCATCTAGAACTCTTAACAACTAATGATGATAGCTCTAGTTCACAACACTCTGACAATGATTCTGTCTATAAAGAAGAACCTTTTGTTTCAGTAATAAGTAGAATTGATTTTAAAAAATGGTATGTAAACATCATCATAAAAATAGAAGACTTTACTCTCTCTATTGTTGCTCTTCTTGACAGTGGAGCCGATCTTTATTGTATTTGTGAAGGTTTAATCCCTTCAAAATTTTACTATAAAAGTAATGAAAAGATCCATAATGCTAATGGGGGAAGAATGAACCTTAGCTACAAAATCCCTAAAGCCTCTGTTTGTAACAATGGTTATTGTTGTAAGAACTCTTTTATAATGGTAAAAACCTTACCCAAGAAGTAATCTTAGGTACACCATTCCTAACACAAATTTATCCTTTTAAGGTAGATAGAAAAGGCCTAAATACTGATGTGGTAGGAAAAAAGTTAAGTTTCAAATTCATTTCACCAATAAAACAAAGAGATATATCCACATTACAGTCTTCATCCATAACTAGAACCATAAATCTAATAGCAAAGAAAAAAATTCATTTGTACATTCCCTCACTAAAGAAATTGCACAACTTAAAATAGAAGAAAAACTTGGAAACCCTAGTTTACAAAAACAAATCCTTGATCTAGAAGAATTATTTAAAAAATGAGTCTGCTCAGATTCTCCTACGGCTTTTTGGGAAAGAAAGAAACACCAAGTCTCACTCCCTTACGAGAAGAATTTTAAAGAAATAGACATTCCTACTAAAGCTAGACCCCATACAAATGAATCAGGAACTCCTACAATTTTGTAAAGCAGAAATAGACTCCCTCCTACTCAAACAACTTATAAGACCCTCTAAGTCTCCTTGGAGCTGTACAACCTTTTATGTTAACAAACATGCTGGAAAAGAAAGAGGAGTCCCTAGACTAGTAATTAACTACAAACCCTTAAACAAAGCTTTACAATGGATTAGATACCCTATCCCTAACAAAAGAGATTTACTTAATAGGCTTTCTGATTCTAGAATCTATTCAAAATTTGACATGAAAAGTGGATTCTGGCAAATCCAAATAGAAAACAAAGATAGATATAAAACAACCTTCACAGTTCCGTTTGGGCATTATGAATGGAATGTAATGCCCTTTGGATTAAAAAATGCCCCTTCAGAATTTCAAAGAATCATGAATGATATTTTTAATCCTTACTCGAATTTTACAATAGTCTACATTGACGATGTTCTTGTCTTCTCTAAAAGTATCGAAGAACACTTCAAACATCTTAACACTTTCTTACACATAATAGAAAAGAATGGTCTAGCAGTCTCTGCCTCAAAAATAAAATTATTCCAAACACAAATCAGGTTCTTAGGACACAACATTTATAATAAAACAATCAAACCAATAAATAGAAGTATTGAATTCACCAACAAATTTCCAGATGAAATAAAAGATAAAAACCAATTACAAAGATTCCTTGGATGTCTAAACTACATCTCAGACTTCTTCCCTAACCTTAGACAGATCTATGCTCCTCTATTTCAAAGACTCAAGAAAAACCCACCTGCCTGGACAACTGGGCATACCAAGGTAGTCAAGCTCCTTAAAGAAAAGGTCAAGTCCCTTCCATGTGCTAGCATTCCACATCCCTCTGCTTTCATGATAGTAGAAACAGATGCCTCAGAATTAGGCTTTGGTGACATTGTTAAACAAAGGCTACCAGATCAACCCACTGAATCCCTGGTTAGGTATTACTCTGGTGTCTGGTCAGGACCACAAAATAATTACAGCACTGTTAAAAAAGAAGTTTTATCTATTGTTTCTTGCATTTCTAAGTTCCATGATGATTTATATAACAACGAATTTCTTCTTCGAGTAGACTGTCAATCTGCTAAAGAAATTTTACAAAAAGATGTTCAAAATTTAGTCTCAAAACAGATTTTTGCCAGATGGCAAGCTATTGTTTTTGTATTCGATTTCAAAATAGAATTTATAAAGGTAAAAAACAATTCTGTACCCGACTTTCTTACTAGAGAATTTTTACAGGGGAAAACCCAACTTTCCTACTATGAAGATGGTTTTTGACCTAAAAAAGAAGGCTTATTATAGATGGGGAGTTTATTGCATAAGAAAAAAGTTAAAACACTATAGATAAAACTTCTGTTTTATTCTAATAATATTTAATTATTTGTGATACATTTATATTTGAAAATGAGAGGATATAAGTGATTTAGGATTTGTTTAAATTGCGTATTTTGATATATTTTATAATATTATAATGCCAGATTAAATAAATTTATACTAAATTACATGTTATAATTATAAATAAAATATGATCCAAATAGACCTTGATTTTTTATATTGTAAATTAATATTTTTTTCTTCTTTTTTTTAGGAGTTAACGGCCAAAATTTAACGTTTTTTGACGTCAAGGGTATTTGGCGAAATTTGTCAAGCCTCAGGGGTACCACGCGAAATATAACAAACCTTTGGGTATTTCGCGAAAATTGCAAAAACTCAAGGGTACCACACGAAAATTCCGTTGTTTTATTTTTTTTGGCTTAATCTTGATTATTTATAATTAATTTAGATTAGTAAAAAATATGTTAGGATTAAATTGATTTTATGAATATTAAAATTATTTTAATTATAATTTTTCTAATATTATCTTATTTTATGAATGGGTAATTTATAACTCTTAATATTTGGAGTTAGAAATTTCTAGGATTATACATAAACTATTGGATCAATTTATTTATGATAAGATTATTTAGAATATACGACTAATTGATTTTTAGAATCGTATATATAACCGTTTTAACAAAAAACCTTGAAATTGAAATATTTAAGGGTTAAATAAATTCAATTAGAAACAGAGACATTGTATCATTCAAATTTAGATATTGAATAAATTATCTAATATAATATATTTATTGTGTATGATTTGGATACGTCTCGGAATTACGTTTGGAATTGAAATAAAATAGGGAGCCAATTTTCTTTTCGAAAGTAACCATCTCTGATATGCAGTTCATCTTCGTCCTGATACAATGCAAGTGACGGTTCGCTCTTGCTATTTTATTCCATATTTTCCTTAATTGACAATTAATCTATTGTCTAGTTGGGATAAAAATTCTTAATTGTCGTTTGGGAACTTGTGTGCTAAATTGGTGTGAATAATGAACCTTATTATTAGGTTGTATAATTGCTAGCAATGACCCATATATATATATATTATAGGGTGCTAGATGAACTTTGGTGTGGTTTCGTTGTGCATTTGGTGTGGACTTAATTGCAAGGTAACACGAGTATTCGTAGGAACGTTATTTACCTTGTGAGGTTTAGCTGTTTATTTATAACTTGATATTAGGAGGATTATTGCCCTAATACTTTTGGTCATGACCTACCCTTATTTAAAATATAAGTGGTGGTGCACTTAGCTAGTGCCGAAATTCGGGATTCGTCCCATCTATATCTCATTGCGAGATCGGTTGTGAATTTAAAAGCTTTAACATTAATGCACGTTTTAAAATTAATAAGATAAGTGTCGCGTGACACATAATTAATATACCCGCAGGAGAGAAGTACAACGTGGAAACCGCTTGGTCTCTTGTCTAAAGTAAGTCCCCTTTCCAATCTGGATTCACATTATGCGGTGAGATTGGTCGAGGACCCAAATATTCAACGATGCGTTTTTAAAACTTTTTGTGATAATATAATGTTCCCAAACAAATTCATTAGTTTCCCATAAGACTAGTTCGTTGAAGTCTTCACTTTAAGCATACATTTTCTTTCTTTTTAGTAGAGGTCTATAGTCATATATCGTTTTCCGAGTTTTATGCCAGAAACAAGGGTAGTGACTATATACGACTACAAGAACCAATCTATTTTTCACCCTTGCGTAGTCTTTTATTAGAATAACCAACCTTTCCTTTTCCTTGCATGGTTGGCTGGTGTTATCCGTCCTATACATCACATCAGTGGTTGGTTTCAAACAACCTTGAAGTAACAAATTGAAGATGAAGGCTTACAATTGAAGGTTTAAAGTGATATTATTTTTAAGGTTGTCTAGTATTAATTTAATTTTCTTAAATAAATATAATACTTAAATAAATTAGTCATGTATTTACGGTTTATTCAAAAGTCTTCCGCTGTAATTTCACATTGTTTGTAATACCGTCCTTCTTTATTTACGAGAGGAATTTTAAATAAAAGAATTGAGTATTTGTTATAAAAGTCTTTCTCTAATTACTCTTTCATTATTTAATATTTATTTATTTATTTACGCATAATTGTTCTAATTAAAGCCTAGGGTGACTTTGGACATTAAGTATGAGGTCACTGGCGTGTGGCACTACCGATGTAAGTCACCTCACTGGCGTGTGGCACTACCGATGTAAGTCGGGGGTGTTACAGATTACAAGTTAGGCTCGTAAGCATCCCTTCTTCGTCACACTCTATGTGTTCCTTGCTCCCAATATGTCAAAAAATTGCACGAGCATGAGCACTCATTCATCGGTTGGGTCTCTAGTGGTCAAGGTTCGATAAAAAAGACTTCATGATCCTTTCCGCATTCAATATGTTCTTGTATCATAGCTCATTCCTTGGGTTCCCATGCTAGTCAAGCAGACACAAGTGCATATGCATGTAGGCTTGTCTCTAACATGGGAAAAGCTCACCCTTTGCCGCCTCAACCGAGCCCTCCCTTCATTTTGTCCGAGCGCTTGCCTAGACCCCCCTTCGCGGAGGGTGCCTTCTTCAGAGAAAACGATAAGGACGAGTCCATCCTTACCTTGGATGATGTGAAGTGAGTGGTGGGAGAGTTTCCCTTCCTTGATGATTTTGTACTTGTGCTTCCCAAAAGGGGGGCGAGATCCTTTCACGCCTTCTCGGATTTCATCCTCGTTAACTTGGAAGTGTTAGAGGGGGGTTTTTGTCTCCCTCTCCCTTAGATGATAGTTGTGCTGTTGAACGAGATGGAGTTAAGCCTATTCAGTTTCATCCTAATGCTTGGCGCAATTTGAGTTGTTATAAAGTTGGCTTTGTCTAGCTTAGCGTGCCTTGATAAGCACTACTTTGTAGGGCTTAACTAAGAGTTATTAGAGGGTTTTATTGGTGCCATTCGGGTAAATTTAGACACATTCATGTGCATGGTGTTTGGGGGCGAAGATTGGTGTTTTGGTGGTGTTTTGAGCTTATTGGAGTACATTTGAAGATTCGGGATATGGAGCCACCAAGGAGTATGGAGTTAGAGAGGAGAAGTGTGGATTTGGTGGTATGGAGAAGCAAATTGAAGATATCCAGAGGAAGAGAAGTTGACCACTGAGGAGACGAAGAAGAACCAAGGAGAGAGTCCACACGAGAGTAGAAGAACAATGTGCTGAATTCAATTGATTCGTTCTCTCTACTCAGATGTCCAAATGCAGTGATTCTAATTCGAGGAGTTAGATCTTGAATTCTACTACAAGTCCCCAAAATATGAGCGCAATCCGAGTTGGGAATCAAAAGTTATTAAGTTTTTACGAAAGTGGTGCAGAAGCTGAAAATCGAGCATTAACCGCGATCGCGGGTCTTGGGCCGCGATCGCGGGTCATCAGCGCCGAAAGCTGCGTCTTTTCCTGAGCTTATCTTTTCAGATTTCTTTTTCCCTTTTTCTTATTTTTAATTTAGTTAGTTTCTTAATGGGCTAGGTCATTTTGTTAGAGCCCTATAAATACTTTCTTTTAGCATTAGGGTTGAAATCTTCCACACTTTAGTTGCAATTTTCATTCATCATTGTTTTCTTTTCCTTTGAAGTTTCACCATGACTATGAGGAGCTAAGCCTCTTTGGCTTAGTCTGGCAATGGAAGCTTAAGTTTTGATTATTGGTTGTGAGGTTATGTTCCCTTTCTTAATTCCTATTGGATTATATTATCTCTTCTAAGCTTATTCCATTGGATTTCATTGATTGCACTAGCCCGCGCAACTAGTTGTTGTTGGTGATTTTCATATTGCTAGGATTAGGAAACTGTTGGGCTAACGTCCTATTCCGCTGTAGCAACTACAATTTACATGCTCTGGTTGAAATTGTTCTATTGTAGGGAGAGATAATTACATGGTAAATGCATCTGAGCGAGCGTTCTGTGTATCCTGGTTAATTCTTATTTGTATTGCTGCCTTTGGGTTGAACCTTTAGTGGTACTAGGGTTATTCATTGGTAAGGGTTCTTTGTGGAAGGTTTCCCTCTGAATCTACACAAGATCGGGACAGGAATAATCATAGGAAGGAATTGGAAGTAATCTAGGATCAACCAACCAAAACTTAAGTGGAAATTGCCTGGCTAAGTGTTTTCTCACATTTGATTGCATATTATTTATTCTGTTTTATTTCTTACTTGATTTAAACCTCACAAACCCCCCTTGTTACTGCTATTCGATTGGTATTCGATTTGTGATAAGAAAATAGACGCTTGTGATTCTCTTGGGATTTCGACCCTTGCTTGCTTACTATACTAGTTTGAAAGTTGAGGTTTACTTTGATTTGGCATAACGACCTTAGGCCACGTCAATAAGAAATGGCGTTGTTGACTCTAGTAGGGAATAATTGGTTTTTCTTAGGGAACCACAACCCAAGTCCCTCTTATTTTGTGGTTATAAATATTCATGGGTTTGCTACTTGAGTTGTTATCTTCGTTTATCTTTTCAATATCTTGTGTTTTGGCCATGCCTTCCTTCTCCTATCGATTCTTGCGAATCTCGCCAACGATTCCAATGAGGTGTCCTACAACTTTCGAGATGTATTATTCTTCTCTAGTGTCGAGGGTTCTTGGATTAGTTGGAGGGCTTCCATTCTGAAGTTCTAAGTCTTGGCCTAGGTGTGGTGGCGTGCTCGTTTGCCTGATCGTTCGTCAATAATTCCCCTTTACGTGGATTCTGCTTACAAGTTGTTTACTTTGCATGGGTCATGCTCACATGTTGCACTTGGCATGATCTAAGCATGGGTATTCTTACGTAGGGGAGCCCCCTTTTGCCTTTTGTCCTTCCTTGCCGAAGAGGGAGGTGGAATCTAGGGTTCATCGTTTGGGATTTAGGGTGATTGTGTCTGAGTCTGTAATTGCATTTTCGCCCTTGAATTAATGAAATAAAGGATCACTTCTTTTGCCATCTAATTTGATTTGATGTCTATTGCGTTTAATGGTTTTTTGACTCAGCGGTTGAGCTTCTCATTAACTATTTAGCTCATTTCGTTTTTTGAAGTTTGTAGATATCTATGTGTGTGGGCTCCTTGCTTGTTTCAAGTTCCCTCTCTTCCAGGTTCTTGCTCTAGCTTATTCTGCTCCTAACTTGCGCTCAATGGTTCAGGTTACTTTGGATGTGCATCGGTATTGGAGGTTCATGCGTCAACGTGGTTACCGATGACTGATCTCAACCCTTTTTGCGATGCTCTTTTCAGATAGTTGGCTGTCGGTGGGGTACTTTCCTTTCAATGCCACTCATCCTCGAAAACTCTGATTGGTGGAGGGTAATGCATATACTGTTGATGTAGTTGCCCTGGGGTGCTAGGGGCTAGTTACTATATTTATCGAGGAGCCTCCTCCGCCGGGTTTTGAGCCGCTTCCTTGTCCACGACATTAGTAGTAGTTTTCTTTTATTTTGCTTTCTTTTCCTACCCCTCCCCCATTTTTTCTTCTCTTTCACGAAGGTCACATGATTTCGTGGAAGGGAGAGAAAGTTGATTACGGCCTATACATGCTTGCGCTTTTGTAGTAGGGGGAGGAGTGATGCATTTTTCTTATAATCAACTTTTGGGTTATTAATATGCTTATGGTCATTCTTCAGTTGTTTTTGCGGTAGTGAATTGTCTTTTCGATGCTCGCGTAGATTTGCTTTATTTAAGGCATTTCTGATCTTTACTTCATTATTTATGCTAGGACGAATAAATATTGCGTGGTTCTTTAGCAAGTCTCTTTGGCTTTACAAGCGAAAACTTGTAAACATAAACAAGCCTATAAGGGTACACTTGCTCTAAATACATATTGTGGGGGCTGAAATTGGTTGGGCCAAAAGCCCACTAGAATCCTCAAGGCCCAAAGCCTTATTTTTAGGGTGAAAGAGGAGAGTGGGGCAAAGGGGGCTCGGTGGCCGCTATTGGCTAGGGGGAGACTTCAGAGAGGCGACATCGGCAATTTGGAAATGGGGGGATGCAATTCAAGGAGAAAGGAGGTCGTAATTTTGGGGACAAAAACAGAGAGCTCCTCTCTAAAGCTCGACCATGAGCAATGGGGGAAAGCAAGACAGAGGGAGAGGACATAGGCTCACGAGAGCTTCTCTTGGTGGCTCTAATGGAGGAGCACCGGAGAGATCTCTCATGGAGGAGCCGCTTATACCAGTCAAAGTCCGCTTCCACCGCCATACCACCGATCCGGAGAGCTCTCCGCCGGCTCTGCCTTGCCGGATCGGAGCAAGAGGAACATTCATGGGCTGTTTCTGGGTTGCTCCGGCGTCGGAAATGTCATTTATGCTAGCTGACTCTCCCCTCTCCTCGGCGTTCCTCATATCGCCACCGACGACCCTGTTCACAAGGTAACATCTCTCTAGATCTGACGACTTTAAGAGCTTTGATTGTGCAATCCGCTTGAATCCATGAATCCGCCATTTTGCCCTTCATTTAGTTGTGCCATACATACTCTAATCTGCTCAGTGACATCTTGGTCTGATAAATATGCTTCTTTGCGAGAGATGATTGATGTGCAATGTCATTTTCTGCTTCTAATTGCTGCTCTGTATACAAGGCTTGCTAGCTAGAACTATATTTCAACCCTTGATCCATATTAAGCTTGCATTATTTTATGCCATAAGAATGGGAGGGATGGAATCAAGCCAGTAACGAATAGCAATTAATTAGCTAAAAGGAAGGATGACATAGTAGAATGGATGAGCATGCTAACATAAAATAGCTCTTGATAATTAATAAACCCAGAGTCTTAGGCCTGGACCATATTAGTGAAACTTGGCATCGTGGGGCTAGCTCGGATACATCTTGGTAGGCTATACGACAGATTATAGCCGCATATAGGCGAGTCATGGGAGGCTAGTGATTTTAGCACTTTGCTTGATATATGAGGTGATTATATAGCTTTTGGGATCATCTATACTTGCTCGATGTCTTGTTTGAATGCTAGAAAGTATATGTTAGCCCAGTAATGTGCCTTTGGTGGAATAATTGCCACTAAAAAGCCCGATGCCCGACTAATGAAATAAAGGATGAGTGTACTCGGTCAAGGTAATTCGACGGGTCAGTAAATCTCTCAACCTTAATTTTTTTACATATATATATGCTATTCGTATAGAAAACTGACTTGAGCGTCAGAGAGCCCGCCCCCGGGGAAGCCATCTCCGGGGCATTTTCAGGTGAATCTGGCGTATGAGAAAGCTATCGGAGCTCGAGAACAACCATATACGATCTGGAGAAGTGTGAATGAATAATATCAACATCAGAACTGAACTGTGGAGCCAGAGACCCCGCCATACACGAAGCCAGTGACTAGGAAGTTGCTGAGGATGTTCCCAAAACAAAAAAATCCTCAACAAATCCGAGCTGAGGGTGTGTTGACCCTTAGCACCTTCACGAATAGTTGAATCAGAATTCAACACATATCAATCGTTCTTGATTAATTATACTACGGGGTGCATTTACATGGATTTCCTCGGTTGTTCGTTTGTGTTTCTACGGCCTTGCCTTTCTCGACCTTGCACAGTTTCACCCAGGGTGTTGCTTTCTTCACGATGTTGCCACTCTTTCTCGTATTGCATTTTTTTGGGGTGTTGCCTTTCTTTGGTGTTGCGATTCTAAGGGTGTTGCCTTTCCCAATGTTGCTATTTGGGTGGGGGGGGGGGGGGGGGGGGTTACCGGTGTTGCAATTTTGGGGGTGTTGCCTCTCTTAGCTAGTGTTGCAATTTTTGGGGTATGGCTTTTCTATGGTATTGCCTGGAACACACAACATCTCACTTGCTTAGTTGACAATGGTGGGGCATTTCAACATTTTTTTCTATGCATTCACACACTTTGAGTAAGGTTCATTTTATGTACGGCGCCTTTGTTAGAAGTTTATACCTGGGTTCGCGAGCCAATGATGAGGTGTCTTGGTATCCTAGGGTAGTACTTTTCGAGTCTCGTCACATTCCATGTGTTCAAGAGGGGATTTCCTACAACAACTTTCAAACGATATGCTCTGGCAGCCACTTCACGCGCTACAAAGTATGGTCCTTCCCAATTTAGATCAAGCTTTCCTCCATTGGTTCGTCTTAGGACAAGGTCTCCCTTCTTGACTTCGCGGGGATTCACCTTCTTGTTGTAATATGTAGCGATTTTTCATTCATATTCTCCTTCACGGATGTCATCCATCTCCCTCATTTCCTCTCTGAACTGGATTTCTAGTTCCATTTTTGCCATGTTGTCTTTGTTGTCATAGTGGAGGATCCTTGCACTCGGGAAGAGATGTTCTACAAAGACAACGACCTCTACGTCGTAGGTCAGTGTAAAGGGTGTCTCCCTTATGCCTCATTTGGAGGTTGTTTGGTTGGCCCAAAATACCAATAGGATGACTACTGCCAATCGACCTTAGGCTCTAATTATGCATATTTTCAGCCCATTCAAGATTTTCCATTCGCATTCTCCACTTGTCCATTGGTACTAGGATGTGCCACTAAGGCAAAGTGGAGGTAGATTCGAGGTCTTTGCATAAAGTTTTGAGCTTTTCAATGTTGAAATGGACCTGCGATCAGTTACTATGTCTTGTGGGAGACCAAATTGACAGATGATGCTCTGCCACACAAACTTCTTTACTTTTTCCACGATTGTAGAGGCTAGCGGATCCGCCTCTATACACTTGGTTAAATAGTCTATTGCTACAAGGATGAATTGTAACTTTTCTAGAGCCTTCGAGAAGGGGCCTAAGAGGTCTAGTCCCTGTATCGCAAATGAGCACGATGCACTGATAACTTTCATTTCGACCTCGAGCAGGTGGGAAGCGGGCGCGTGACTCTGGTAGGCCAAAAAGACTGAGCTATGCGGATAACATTCGCCTTCATGGTATGTAAAAAGTACCCAACCCACAACATATTGTGGGTGAGGGTCCTCCACCAAGCGTGGGTACCGTAGAGCCCCCCATGCACTTCAATTATCATATCAAAACCTTTGCTGAGGGTGAGATATTTAAGCACGGTCGCCATATATCCTCTTTTGTAGAGGACCCGACTTGAAGTTTTCTCCTTTGTTGGGGGTCCAAAGGGCTTGCCCCTTTGGTCAGATACTCATCTATTGGGGTTCTCCAATCATCTTCTCCTCCCCCTTGTTGCTTTGTTGTCAAGACTTCTATGAGCACTACCCTTTTCATCCTAGTTTCCAGTCATACTTTATCATTCGTGTGTAGTTGTGCTTTGGAGGCAAGTTTTTCCAACCTAACTGCTCTGATAGCCTGGGCACCGACTGTTACGTACAACTAGAGGGCATCCCCCGTGACTGATGATGACATGGTGGGTAGTATGGACAAGTGCTTTTTTTAACTCCGTGGAGGCATCTTCGCACTAGGGTTTCCACTCTAACTTTTCTGATTTCCTAAGTGTCGTGAAGAAAGGGAGACTCCTCTCCGCGAGGTGGGAGAAAAAAATGCCCCAAATAATGGATTGAGTCGATGAACTTCCGCACTTCCTTTTGGTTCCGTGGAGATATGATTAGGAAGCCGAGGAACTTTCCTGACTTAACTCCAAGAATGCACTTCTCCGGGTTGAAACTCATGTCGTGTCATCGGAGGGTGTAGAAAACTTCACGGAGGTCCGCTAAATGATCTGCTTTTCACCACGATATTGTGAGCATATGCCTCCATGGTCTTTCCTATTTTCCCGTGAAAAATTAAGTCTACCAAGCGTTGGAAGGTGGCTCTCGTGTTCTTCAAGCCGAGCAACATCATTGCATAGCAATATGTTCCCCTTTTTGTGATGAAGGAGGTATGATCTTCATCCGTGGTGTTCATCTTTACTTGGTTGTATCCTGAGTACGCGTCGAGGAAGATGAAGGCTTCGTGACTTACGGTGGAGTCAACTAGTTGATCGATGGTTGGGAGGGGGTAGCTATCTTTGGGGCGCGCTTTGTTCAAGTCCGTGAAGTCAACACACATCGGCCATTTTCCGTTGGCTTTTTGTACCATCACCATATTTGCTAACCATGAGAGGTATTTGCCTTCTCGGCTGAACCGGACGTTCAAAAGTTTGGCCACCTCCTCCTTTGCCCCTTAGGCCCTTTCACCAGTTTGCTTGCACTTTTTCTGTCTTATTGGTTTGGCTTCGCGAGCAATGTTCAGCGAGTGGGTCATTAGTTCGGCGGGATTCCCTTTTGATCTTTTGGGGTCAACGCGAAGATATCTCTCAAATTGGCTAAAAGGTTATCGATCCGCGCCTGTCTCCGCATGTTCAGACTCTTCCCCATAAACAATTGTTCTCCAGGGAGGCCACGTTTGGGCGAGCAGACGGGCCGGGTTAACGTATTCCTTGACAGGTTAGGACGGGAACCCCTTTCTCTTTAAGCACCATTAGATAGCTTGCTCAGCTTTTAGCATGTTGTCCTCGGGCTATCCGTGCGCCTGTGCAGGTTGATTGAACTTCACAACTGAATGGTAGATCGGCATTGTTCCGTGGAACTTGTTGAGAGACGTATGGCCAAGTATAGCGTTGTATGCAGAGGAGTTAACCGTTATGCGGATCACAACTGAATGATAATGCCGCATGTCTACACCCTTTGTGTCCTCAATGTGAAAACCAATTGATGCTCCTTGTGGGCTTGGCAACTATCTTGAGGACATGACCTGCATGGATATGGTGGGTGGATTTAATTGTTCTGCGGTTCACCCTTCTGCTCAGGATCTGGGCGTAGGGCCCCTTGTTATGGTTCATATGCACCCATTGAGTCTGAGAAGGTTTTTGTTCTCACGAGGAGAAGGAGGCGGGGGGAACAACACGGGCCTTCCCAACTTTGGCATGTCGTGTTCCGACCGTCCTCCCGTCCCTGTAGAGGCTTTCTTCTTGGGGGTTCAATATCCATGACATTCGCGAATGTCATGTCTCGAGGATAGATGATATGAAAAAAAAACCCCCACTTCTTCGCGGACTCGGTGGTTTGGGGCTAGGCCGCCAATGTGTGGGATGAGGATACGGATGAGGCGGACCCATGTTCCCAACTTCCCGCTCGTTTAATGCCATTGTTCCACGTATCCGTTCTGAGGCTTTCTCTATGTCATTTGCTTGGCTTCTTCATGGTTCCCAAGTGTTGGTCTCTTGTTTGTGTGTCTCGGGCCTAGGTTGCCCCCGTGTGTGCGGGAGGAGGGACAATTGGGTTTCCCCCTGAAACTCTTGGCATATAACTCGGGTTGCTTCTTTGTAACTGAGAATTTAAAATCAGAGTTGGCGAGTCCCTTAATGAAAGCAATTTTTCTACTTTCTCATCAAATTCATGGACCTAGGTGATCTCATTGGTGAAGTTCTTCACGTAGGAAGCCCGACTTTCCCCTTCTCGCTATCTCACATCAAAGATTTTCTGCATGCTCTTTCTCCTCCTTTTGGAACATACGAAATGTGCCATGAAAGAATCTTCTATTTGACCAAAACTCCCAATGCTCCCTGCTGGGAGACTGATCATTCAGGCTAGCGGAAAACCAGATAGCGTGTTAGGGCAAGACTTGCACATGGTGGCCCATCTGACCTGCACGACAACATCACATAGTGATATTTGGACAAATGGTCCCTCAGTTCTTCTTCTCGTTGTAGTTGTCGATGATTAGGGGTTTGAAATCTAGCGGAGGAGTGGTCTACAAAATGTCTTTCGTGAACGAAGTGGATTCATATATATAAGGCTATCGGGAACTCCTGGTTCGTCCTCTCCCTCTAATTATGTACCTGCAATGGGGTGATGAAGCGACATGGATGACCTCTTTGCGGATGATAGCGAAGAGGCTCGGTCGACATGGTAGCACTTTGGGCACGTGGCCCTGCTTTGCTGAATCCTTCCTGGTTTTCTCCCGAGACTTGAGGATCTTCCCCGTGAAGACCTTGATTCGGGTCAAGCCTCTGCGGGTTATTCTGGCGATTTTGCTCCTGGACATGTCTTTGTCACTATTGGAATATTCGGAATTGCCTAATCTCTTCTTCGTTGATGGGACGCTCCTAGGTGTGGTTTGTTGGTTGTTGCGAGTTTCTCATCGGAGAAGCTTGAGTGTGTGATTGGGCTTTGTCCGATTTGTTCGTGGAGACAGTTTCTCCTTTCATATTTGGGTTCATACCTATTCACGAGAGGAAGTCCCCACGGTCGGTGCTAGTGTTGAATCCCGATTGATCCGCGTGGGTGATCATCAATCGACACTTTAGCGATCTCGGTTCACCTCTCTAACCAGCCTCACTTGCCTCCTCCTATAGAAATGACCCAGATGCTGAAAGGGGATGAAGCTTTGCGATCTCGATCTTAAAAAATCCGAGGGGAGGGAGACCCCCGGAAACACCTTTGACGGTCAAGTTAGTGTTCATACTCCATTCAAAAGACTCAAACAATGTGGAAAGAAGAAATATAATGCATCTCCTTATAGAATCGTCGATAAGAATCTCGGCTCTGATTCCAAGAAAAATGGGAAAGAAGTTGGCGTATGCTTTCACAGCCGCCTTTCCACTTTTAGGGTATTTTGCCTTGGGAGTGAGACTTGGCTGAAAAAAGTCCCCTACTATTCATTCCCCTTTTTGATTTTGTACTCCTCTCCCTTATTTTACCCTCTTCCCGGGCCCGTGTGGCTTTTCTCCTCGGTGGGTTTGTTTTTTTGTACATCGTTAAGAATTAGGATGTCATTCGATGAAAGATCCAGCCTAAATATCCTTACGGATGATCGTAAGAAAAATCCTTTGACTTAGGGTGAAGGTTCCATCTAAGACTAGAATTACTATTCGAAACATGGTTTCTAAGCTCTTCAATAATATACTGCTTTGACGAGAGGAAATTTACTTCTTGATTAGATTCTTTGTAGCAGTGCTGGATATTGACTTCCTCAAAGTGAGATAAAAATTTCTGAGTGTCTTGAATTATCATTGTGTTATCTCATGGTGCATCCCTGAAACCTTTTGACGCATTTATAACTGTCAAGTTGTTCCATTCAATCGTAAGCTTCTTTATGCCAAGGCGACACACATGCACCACTCCAATCCACATTGAAATGGCTTCTGCCTACAATACTGACGTCAACTCGATATTTTGTCTTTGCATGAAAATAATCTTACTATTCCTAACCCTAAACAAAAAACCAATGTTGGTTTCTCTGTTAACCTTGTTCGATCCATCAAAGTTTGATTTGGTATACCCCTGTCGTTTTCGTCCAAGCAATTTACTTAGCCTTCTTCTGTCCTTTTTTTTTTGTTTTTTTTTGACATTGTCATGTGAAAAAACTTGTAGGCTGTACAAATGGCATCGCTCCTAGGCTTGTCGTTTGGCAGGTTGTAGAAGATTATTGAGTTTCTTTGGTTCCATATGTGCCATTAAGCAAAACATGCAAGTTCAAATTTAACATTGATCCTCTATTATATATTAAATTATCCATAAAATTATTGGTTAGCATTGACGGAGTCAGACATGCTTTAAGCTACCATACTGTATCCGCGAACACAACCTTTGTATTTTTGTAGTAAAAAAAATGTGGTTTATGTACGGCCCGCGTCCTTAGAAGTGCCATCCTATTCCAACCCGGAAACTTCCCAAGAGGTCACCCATCCTGGTACTACTCTCTCCTTTGCACGCTTAACTTTAGAGTTATTTGTCCTCACTTGAATTCTAAAAAGGAAGAGCTCTTGTTGACATGGGTAGTACACTAATCCTTATAAGGGATTACAAATCTGGGGTGTTACAATCATTTCACTTAAACCCTTGATGACCTCGTCAAGGCCCAAAGACCACCTTCTAGGTCGAGCGACCACCCTCAAGGCCAAGTCCACTCGTAACCCATAGTCGTCTTTGATAACATATTTGTAAGGCCCGAGGCCTTAGAAGCGTCATCTCATGCCAACCCAAGGACTTCCTAGGAGGTGACCCATTCTGGTACTACTCCCCCTCTAGTACGCTTAACTTCATAGTTCTTTATCCTCACTTGAACCTTGAAAATGAAGAGCTCTTGTTGACGTGAGTTGCACTTTAATCCTTATAAACCAATCTCAAGTTGGGGGTGTTACAAACTCCCCCACTTAAACCCCTTGACATCCTCGTCAAGACCTAAAGACCACCCTCTGGGCCGAGTGATCGTCCATCGAACCAAGCCCACTCGTATCACCATTTGTAAGGCTTAAGGCCTTAGAAGCGTCATCCCATGACAAGTCGAGAACTTCTTAGGAGGTTACCTATCCTGGTACTACTCCCACTCTAGCACGCTTAACTTTAGAGTTCTTTGTCCTCACTTGGATCTTGAAAAGGAATAACTCTTGTTGACATGGGTAGTACTCTAATCCTTATAAGGGATCACAAATTTGAGGTGTTACAATCACCCCTACTTAAACCCTTGATGAGCGATCGTCCACCGAACTAAGCCCACTTGTAACCCAGAGTCGGCTCTGATACCGTTTGGAAGGCTCTAGGCCTTAGAAGTACCATTCCATGCCAACTTGGGGACTTCCCAGACGGTCACCCATTCAGGTACTATTCTCGCCCTAGCACGCTTAATTTCATAGTTAAACTTGAAAAGAAAAAGAGCTTTTATTCACATGGGTAGAACTTTTAATATTTATAAGGGATCACAAATCCGGGGTGTTACAAACTCCCCCATTTAATGACATCCTTGTCAAGGCCTAAAGACCACCTTTTGGACCGAGTGACCGTCCACCGGACCAAGCTCACTCGTATCATAGAGCTGGCACTAATACAAGTTGTAAGACCCTAGTCCTTAGAAGCATCATCCCATGCCAACCCGAGAACTTCCCAGGATGTCATCCATCCTGGTAAAACTCCCACCCTAGCACGCTTAACTTCAGAGTTCTTTTTCCTCACTTAAACCCTGAAAAGGAAGAACTCTTGTTGACATGGGTAGTACTCTAATCCTTATAAGGGATTACAAATCCGGAGTGTTACAATCGGCCCACTTAAACCCTTGACGACCTCGTCAAAGTCCAAAGACCGCCCTCTGGGTCGAGCAACCACCCTCAAGGCCAAGTCTACTTGTAACCCAAAGTCGGCTCTGATACCATTTGTAAGGCCGAAGGCCTTAACAACACCATCCCATGCCAACCTAGATACTTTCTAAGAGGCCACCCATCCTGGTACTACTACCGTCCTAGCACGGTTAACTTCAGAGTTTTGTCCTCACTTGAACCCTATAAAGGTAGAGTTCTTGTTGACATAGGTAGCACTTTTAATCCGTATAAGGGATTACAAATCCGGGGTGTTACAACCACCTTCAGTTAAACCCTTGATGACCTTGTCAAGGCCTAAATACCTCCCTCTGGGTCGAGCGACCGTCCGCCGGACCATTCCAACTCTTAACCCATTTTGAAGGCCGAGACCTTAAAAGCACAATCACATGCCAACCCGGGGACTTCCCAAGAGGTCATCCATCCTGGTACTACTCCCGCCATAGCACGCTTAACTTCAGAGTTCTTTGTCTTCACTTGAACCTTGAAAAGAAAGAGCTCTTGTTGACATAGGTTGAACTTTTAATCCTTATAAAGGATCACAAATCTGGGGTGTTACAGTTTATGTCTTCATCTTTTTCTCTACATAGGGTACATTTTGCAATCACTTTATTATATTGTCTATTCAATTTCTTAGTTGTAGGTAGAGAGTCATAACAAGATTTCCATATAAAGTGTTTTAATTTGGGTGGTAATTGAAGTTTCCAAATCCAAACCAAATTATCTCGACGTGCTACGTTCCTATTCTTATCTCATGATTGTGCTGTCGAGCTAACCGAATATTTTCCCATAGATGAAGGTTCCCATATCAATCTATCGTCAAAGTTATGCATAAGAATATATATTTGTTAGATTTGTTGTGATAGATGATTAGGAAGAGCTTCATTCAGCATCATAGCGTTCCATTCTTCATTTGTTGTAAAACAAAAGGTCCGAGACTGTTTTTCCCGAAAAAAGTATTCCTAAAAGTTCATTTAAAGACGAGTCATCGACCCATTTATTATTCCATAAATCGATATTCCTTCATTTTCTTATTTTCCATCGTAATTCCTTTTGAAAGTCCTTTCTTAAACTCATTAGTCTAGAGAATTGCCACGAAAAGTTTATTTTCTGGAGAGTAAAAAGACTAGCCTCCTTAATGTACTTTTCCTTTTGAAAGTCCTTTCTTAAACTCAGTAGGCATTGTCCGGATAAGTGAGTATTTTCCATAATAGTTCCATTTGGAGAGATTTATTTGATATTTCCGCAACACGAAACCTTAAGCCTCTTTCAGATTTTGGGGTGCAAATTCGATCGCATCTGATTAGTGGATAGTATCCGGATGAATCCATTTTATTCCAAAAAAAAAATTTGTTTACATTATCAATCTGATCCAGAATCCCTCTAGGGAGTACAAAGCTCTGCATTAGAAAATTTACTTTTGAAATGAGTTTTGCTTGTATAAGCACTACTCTACTTGCTTGAGATATTGTGTTAGCCTTCCATTTGACTAATTGTTTTTGAAGGAGTTACTCGCATCCTCGAATATAAATTATTTATACACCCTTTGATGAGTGGTATATACCTAAATATTTTCTAAATTTTTAGTTATAGATACTTGTAGGATTCCAACTATCTAGGATGAAAGTTGCGGCTTTATATATTGCAGAAAATTGAATAGAGCTTTTGTGGAAACTTTTCATTAACTCAGTATTACTTGAGAATTCTTCAAGGAAACTTCTAATGTACATTGTTGAGTTAATTGATTCTTCTTCTAGAATTATGGTGTCGTTAACAAAATCCAAGAATGGGATCGCAATACAGATGCACACTAGTTTATTACCAACTCTAGGGTTTGGACTATCTGATTCATTGGACAAGGACCTCTCCAAGTATTTCATTGTGAGAATAAATATATATATGGAGCCATCATATCTCCTTGACGGATCCCACAAGAAAGAGTTTAGATACTACCAGGTTCATTATCAACAATTGTAGAGAATAAAGTTGTTGTGATACATGCCATAATGAGGTTGACAAATTTTCTATCAAAGCCAAAGGAGATGAGTATGTGTTCAGTGAAATCCCAGCGCATTTTATCATATGCTTTTACCATGTTTGGTTTTAAAACCATCCATCCAGTTTTACTAGTCTTTTTCTTGTGAAATGAGTGAAAAATTTCATGGGCAACTAATTCCAGGAGGGCTTTTTTACCCGTTCTTCTTGTTGTTAGGCCTTTTCTTCCTGGCCTCCTAGCCCATTATTATTTTTTATGTGTGGGTAACTCGTTGCACACAAAATCTTCATGTAATCACACATGAGCTTCTAAGTGATGTCAAATATCAAAATCATCTCCCAAATTCCAACACAAACCACTCATTTGTGCAAATATATCAATGGAGAATGATATATGAAATCCGAGTATTTTCCTTAAATTAAGACTCAAGGCCCTCATGCAGAAATATCAATAAAGCATAGGAATACTGAAATCTAATTTTTTTTCCTTTCTCTTCTATGTCGCGCGTATATATTGGTTTGAGATCAACACTTTTAACAACGGTAGCTTGATCCAAATTTCTTTGTCTGTTCTAGGAGCTAATAAGCCCGTGGTTATAGTAGCGGGGATACAATTATCCGGGGAAATATTCTCCCCAAACCCTAGGGTTCTAAAGGGGCAATTTCAGGAGACCCGCTCCCAAAACTTGAGACATGAAACTCTGTTTGATGCTCGTGGAGCAAAATCCAAGAATGGGATTATCAGTTCGGATGAGAAACAAGATACACAAAGCAGATTGGGCGAGCTTGTCTAGTGGCGAAGCTCATAATGGAGGGCATTGGGTTTAAGGGCTCTTCCTTGAGATTTTTTAGGGCTCTTGCTTCAGTTTGGAGAATGATGTGGCTTCACTTGTTGCAGTTTGGGCTTCGAGGGCCTTGGATTCTCCGTCAACGTCTTCGTTCCCAACCACCGACCCAAATAGTTGTAGAAAAAACCTATCATTGTAAATTGATGGATGTCTGATGGAACATGACGTTCCCTCTAATTTTGATGATGATAAACACCATTAGGTTTTATGGTTTATATTGTGTCTATGAGTTTCAGCTTGATGAAAGAATTAGGGAACAATGGAAACCATGTTAACAAGTGAAACATAAGAGTGCAAGGAACGTTGAGACAACAATGGAAGAGTGACGTTGAGCATAATAGAATTGTGATACGCATGAAGGAAAAACAACAAAGGGAACATCGTGTAAAGGAACAATGCGGTGACACAGAGATTGCTTAGTTGAGAACTTTGGAAAGACTGCTATTTATGGAAATAAGATTTGACGATTTCTTTGGCTGCAAGGCTTGAAGAAAGATGACGGATTTAGCATGTCTTAGGATATCTAATACATGGAAACAATGAGTTGTCGGGTTGTGATTTTTAGATTAGGTAGAAATTGTGTCCGTTACCTTGATTTGTTAGCTATAAGTTATTTGGTAAGAGATCTTTCCTAGGACTATATATATTCGTGCATACCTTAGAGTAATCACACACAACACAAGGCATACAACAACAAAGAGCTTCATGAAGGTAGAGATAGAGATATAGAGATCCAAAGTCTAGGTACGAACTTTTGAGTACTTGCTTAGGATTTCTTGTATTCTTGTTTGTTGTTAAGTTGATTACACTTAGAGTCTAGAAACCTAGGATCTGTGTGAGAATAGATGGAGAGTAGAGTTGTGAGATTGTACAACTTATCAATAATTCAAGTATATTTTTCAAATCCTCCTAGGGTAAAAACCTAGAAGTAGAGGTTTTTCTCAAGCCAACTATTTGGTTGATTGAGTTTTCCTCTATAAAGGAATTGTGTTGTCGTTACCATCTAAAATATCATTTTCGCTGCTCAGGGAACAATCTTACCGTTCCCTGTCTAACACACTACGACTCAACAATGTCAATGACGAGAAATCGCAACTCCGACGAATAGAGAAAGAAATAAAAAAGGGCGTTATCCATGTTTTACTTCCGATGATCAAGTCACATTTAGGCTTTTGTGAACCGGGTCCTGATTTTTCTTCCTTTTTATGTTTATTAAAAAATTCTGATAACCTCTTAATTCATATGAAAACTTTAGATATCATTATACGAGGGAGTTTCACATACATTTGGTCCTTATTGTACAACATGAGAAATATTATGGACCATTGGATCAAAGAGATGGAGGGTTGATATTAAAAGAGGTGAAAAGATTGAATAGTGACGTGATGACATAATCGTAAATACGACAATTTTTTTCCCCGGTCAACAATATTTTTTTTATATATATTTTTCGTCTCTGATTGTTTTAGAATAGACGATTATTGACGTTCACATGTAAATACTAGATGTTCATTTTCTATGAGATAATGTTCACATATAACATGTTCATGTTCAAACACATGTCTTTGTGCATTTATAGCTTATTTGTGAACTTCAGTGCACAAATAAATAAACTTTAAGAAATTATTTATGAACCTTCAAAATAGGTTATTCCAGAATGATCAGGGGACGAAAAAAAATAAAATTATTGACCCCAAAAAAAAAAACGACGGTCGAGATCGCTTCACATGTTATACGATAAGGGCCTGTTGTACGAGATCCTCATTTTCTAGAATATGGAAAAATAATAAATGTGGGATGAAATATTATGCTCATAAGCATATTTTACCTCTTCAATATAATATTATAACTGGAGTAGATTTGACGAAGGATTAGACATTCTAACTTTTCGATCTCTTACAAGTAAGCATCATGACTTGCTCTTGTTAGAATAAGTCCTATTTGCCTTTGTCCTGGATTATATATTTGTAAATTTTTTCTCAGCCTCTTGCGGCTGATGCACATGTCATTAATAATTTGGATATTCAATTGTTTAAAGTACTTCAAGTTTCGTTGTTCTGAAGGTGTCTGACGGTGACCTATTCCCATCAATCAATTGATGAAAATTACTTTCTTCCACCTTGTAAGTGGGGAATCTGAAGTCTGAACTGATTGGCTTCTGTTGATGGATTTACCAGCATACGTAACGTGAGTGTCTATATTTTTCTGAAAGTGTTAAAAGTATTATTAAGAAGGCAAAAAGGGATTTACAAGACTGATAACAGGCTATTTCCCTGGTTAATTACGTACATTTCAAACCCAAAAAGAGATAGCTAGGTGACAAGATCAGAATTGAATCGTTTTCAGTAATCAAAATGTTGCAACAGCAACAACAACTGGGTGGTGGAATATCAGTACCCGGTTGGCCGTAGGATAAGCATTAATAGGCCAAGGCGAGTCCTTTTCGGTACACAAAAGATCGATTTTGTGGCCAAGAATGAGTTTGTCGATGAGTTGCTGGTCGACGGGAGATCATTCTTCGGGGATCACGGGCAAAGGGGGCGGAAGTCTTGGCCTCTGGTCGCAGCAACAGGCATTGTACAACCTGCCACGTACATACTCATATATATATATGGACTAATTAAATTTGCAAAAACACCAACATTAATTCGAGACATGTATATATATATAACGTCGAAATTAGGCACGCAGGTCCTAATGCTTGACCTAGCTACCAAGGAATTAAAATTATAGTATACTCACCAGTGAGCTAGCCTCTCAAACATTATATCCAAGAATCTCATATGGTGTTGATGCTTCCGTCCTCCACCGCGGCCGCTGCATCCGACCATCTTATCTTTACTTCTTTGGCGTTGTCCGAGGCCCCCAACGTACCACCAAACCCACATTTTAAATTTGGCCTCTGATTATCAAACGATCGATATATCTACTTCTTCAATTTTCTTAATTTGTATCCTTGCATACATCAATATATATATACGTCTCTAGCTGGCGTGGGAGAATATTACGTTCACGCGCTAGAACAAGTCAATTTGATGAAAATTAATGGTACAACCAATATATCTACTAGAACTACTCGTCAGAAATAATTATCTCAAATGAAATGATCATGTCAAAATGATTTCTCTTGTGAAATTGTACGTATATCAGAACAAAATTCGTGCACATGTAGGAAAAAACATGTATTTTTTTTTATATTTCCTGTGCTTTTAAAGTGCAAATATTTTGTACTTGGTGTGTATACGTCATATTTCTTTTTAAACCGTGTGTATATCTTTGTCAAAGTGCAAAGATTTATTTCTATATGTGGATAAACATTTGAATGCATGTGCATACATCGTTTTTCTATTGAGGTGTATAGGTTTCTTAACCTTGCCCGTATGACTTTTTTAAAGTGAATATTTTTTAGCCTATATGTGCATACACATTGGCCAAAATGCGCATAAAGAAAAGCCCACTACTGAAAAACGCGCACTCTTGGACTTGATTTTTTTCCAAAAAATAATTGTGCTGATTTTTACCCTTTTTATTTTATTTTAAGTGATGTGAAGATTTTTTCATAATTATTGTGTCTTTAATTGTTTTCGATCCCACGACCCACAGTTATTATCATTTTTCACACAGAGACTCATTCTCACATGATCCTTACCTAGATAAAGCCATAAGTTTTTGGTAAAGGATAATACAATGTGAGAATTGTTATTACTATGAAAAATTAGAATCGCTTCTAGCCCTTAGATTAGATAAATCACAATATAGGAATAAAGATTGATTGAAAATGTCATCATTTAAGATGTTGACCGGTCGACCAGTCATCAACTTTGGACCGGTCAAAGTCGGGTTATCAAAATTTTTGGTCAGGTCGGGTCCAAAAACGGGTCAGTCAGGTCGGTAAAACAGGTTCGGTCACTTTTTGACGGCTCTAATGTATATGTTTTATATTGTACGTGCATATATGTTTGCTTTTGTTCAATTACTATTGCTTATGTGTGCCAAAATCTTTGCTAGTGTGTTCATTTATTGTCACTTATATGTGTATGGCTTATATTGTGTGCATATATATTTACTTGTGTTAAATTATTATCACTTATGTGTGTGCACAAATATTTATCAACTATGTGTATAATTATTTACATTGTGTGTTCGTACATATTCTTCTTCTATGTTCATAAATATTTTGCTTGTTTATTGTTCAAATACAAATTAGTAAAAAATATATGCATATATATTACATAAATGCACACATAGTAAAAATAAATAAATGAACACACAATTTCAATAAAATGATGAACACAGTATATAAACTAAATGCACACACAATATAAAAATGTAGTACACAATATGTTCAGAAAGTACAAATAAAACGTTGTGAGAAAAAGTTGACACAAAAATAAAAATAAAAATAGAAACAATTTGATCAGTTAACGCTAGAGACTTGTGATAAATAATCATTGACCGGTTTGACGGATCGTGTTGACCGAGTTGACCAGTCATACTACCTGGTTAAATTTTTAAGTGAAACACATATTTAAAAGGCCGATCCTATTTGCACCGGGTTATAGAGTGTAAATTGCACCTGCAGTCCGGGCGGCAGTGGATGCCGCGCGACGTTGGATGTCGCGCAGTGGTGGATGCCGACGGTGGGTGGATGCCGGCGCTGGCGGCGGATGTGGTAGCCCGTAAAATTATACGTAAATTGGATTGGGCGGATCGGGTTTGGATCGATCGAGTCATACAAATTTTCGGGTTGAATTCGGGTCGGTTTTTTAGGTCGAGTCGGGTTCTTCTTTGATATTTAAAAAATATTGAATATTAATAAATATTGTTAAAGTTATATGAAAAATATGTAACGGTCAGATTTATAGGTCGAGTCGGGTTCTTCTTCGATATTTAAAAAATATTGAATATTAATAAATATTGTTAAAGTTATATGAAAAATATATAACTTGCAAGAATTTAAAAGTAAAATTGAAATCATTATTATTCAGCATTAATAACTTCATATTGTCCTTCTCCGAAAAGACAATTAGCATAAATAACTTCTTAACAAATGACTTAATATAAACCTATTTAATTGTCTCTATTATAACCTCCTCCGTACCCTTCTCCGAACCCTTCCCCATACGAAAAAGGGTAGTCATGTGGATATGATGATGATTCAAGTAATGATGTAAAACCCCCCATGTGGTCTTGATTCAATGTGTCATAGCCTGGAGCTTGGGATCCGACCCCGAAAGTAGGGGGTTGAGAACTTGACCTGAATGCGGGGGGGGGGGGGGGGGGGGGGGGGGGTTGGGATCCTGACCCGAATGCGGGGGGTAGGGATCTTGACCTGAATGCGGGGGGTTGGGATCCGACCCCGAATGAGGAAAACCCGAAGTTAGGATCTTGTTGTCCATACTGAAAGTATGGAACTTGAGATTCTGTCCCGAAAGAAGCAGCCTGAAACTGTGGCCCTAAGTCATGACCTTGAAATGAGTGAGCTTGGTATCCACCCCTTGAGCTTGGACCTGGTGGTGATTGGCGTTGTGTCCCGAAATCACTATGGCGAGCTGGAGCATAGCCTTGGTTTTGAGAAGCTCGCGTCGGAAAAACTGGCACTGGGACGACCTCATTTGTCACCATTTCATAAATCTTCATAAGCGTCCGCTTCAATGGATGCGAGTCCTCGTACCTGTTAATCATGTCCATTTCATCTCGTATGATACCTTCCACTTGGTTCATACGCTGTCATAACAAAATCAATACAATAAAATATTAGATGATATATTATTTAATAAAATAATTATAAAAAATATGGTTACGTACTCTCACTGCATCGAGGGCAAGAGGTACGGGCCGTGCGACACCTTCTGCCAATAGTACAAGGGATCTGTAATCAAGGAAGGGGTGAGAATGCTCCGTAAACCAGTCCATATAGTCAGATGTCACATCCCATGCATTACGACATTTGGGTAGCTCCATTATCAGGTAGAGGTAGCTCAACCGTTCCTCCAAATGGTCATCATCACTGCTAAACAAGGCTTCGTACTTGGTCAGATCAAGTTTTCGTGTAACAGAGTGAGGCCGAATTGGGTCTTGAGGCACTCCCTGAACATGACCAAACTGACGAGTAACCTGATCAGGCATGTACGGTTCGTCAAAAGTGAGGAACTTCAGGGTGCCTCTGTACATGGAAATCTTGAATTCATCATTGAAATTGATGCCCTTCCATGGCACCCAATTTACATGTAAAAAAAAATGTTTAGTGTGCATTGCATAAAAATATGAATTTAGAATAAAGCAATATATCAAATTTTGTAGTACCTCGTCAAGGGCTACTAAGTCGAGCTCCCGCCTCATACCCTCTATCCTGTCACAACCTGGCAATTTAGACGGTCGACGCTCATCCCAAGCTGCAACTCGACAATCTTTCATGCTGGCCATTTCTTGAGAAAGATGACCTCTAAACTTAGGGATGTAGCTCCAAATCCAGTTCTACACGAAAATTGGTAACTAATAGATATATAATAATATTAGATGATAATATTAAGAGATTTGGATACTTACGTGGAGAAGCAGCAAACAACCAGATATTTGTTTTGCTACTCTACGGCTTGCCATACCTAATTGTCGGTATAGGTAGGCAAGGGTTGCTGCACCCCATGCATAGTCTCATGTCGAATCGATGTCCAGTACAACTCCAAATAAATTGAGCTTTATCTTGCTCGCATACTTGTCAGGGAAGATGGTGCACCCTATGAGAACCGCCAAAAAGCCAGATGCGATAATATCTGGGTGTACATTTGATTCACTCGTTACGAATTTCTTCAACCACCCATTCAATTCACTTACGACAAAACCACCGTTGGTTTTATTTCTAGCCATCTGTTCTTCATTGAAGCCATACACACAACCGAGGATGGAAAGCAATTCTTCTTCTGTCATTGTTTGGACCAGAGGCATGCCGTCAATCTTCAACCCCATATTCTTGTACACATCATGGAGCGTTATGGTAATCTCCCCCATGGAAAATGGAAGCTGTTCGTTTCGGGGTGCCAACGCTCTACGAACGCCGAAATCAAGACCCAATCCATTGTTTTCCACTCTAGGGACAACAACCTAGTTAGCCCGCTTTGTCTTGCTCGTGCGAACCATCGCCCACGTGGGATCACTTCTTCCTTCCACGGCACTAGTCCGGTAGACCTTCCGTGTGGTTTAAGTACTTTTTGGACCTGCAACAACAAGTGAAAATTAATACATTTTGTATACTTGAATGATTGGATATGGTAAGGATATAATATGTCAACTTACGTAATTCTTATCAGTACTCTTCCACACAAATCTGGCAATATGGGTATCGAAATTCCTGAGCAATGTAAGATTTGTAGGTCCACCGCCATATCCGTCAACCTCCATCGGTGCAGGTACATTATCAGCCGGAGAGTAGTATCGTGCACTAGCTGATGGGCGTAACCTAGAAGATGAAGGCCCACTTCCTGACAGACCGACTGTGCCAGAGAAGCTTCGTCTGGCGGACGGACCTGCAGTATTGGCGTGACCAGAGGCAGAATGGTAGGACACATCCTCCTTTTCCGCGCGGACACCCGTTTCCTTGTTTTGGGGTCCTAAATTCGTTTCCTCGTCAAAGACTTCCGTTCTTCTGATTTCGTTCTTTCTACGAGCGGATTGTGTGATCCCTCGCTCGTGCACGTGTCGTGACCCGCTCCCCAAGCCGAATCTGTTTGTTAAAGAACTCTAAAACCATATAATAACAAATGAATATTATTATAAAAAATGGGCAAGTATTATTGTGAATGTAGAAAAGTTGCATGTATATAAATACTCGACGTTTAAAAGTAGTATTGTATCATTACTCCTTTTTCCATGTTTTTTTGTCGTTGAATGAATTCTCCAACTCTTTCAAAATAGTATTGTATCATTACTCCTTTGTCGTTGAATGAATTCTCCAATTCTTTCCTATTTATTACTCCTTTTTCCATGCTTTTTTCATAAAAAATTGACATACCTTGCCTTGTAAATTGAAATTTCTCCATCATTTAAGACAACCAAAGGATGGATAATTGGACAGATTCATCTACTGTAGTTATTGAAATAGGTCACTTAATTTTTCACCATTTTCCAATGAATATATAATAGGTATATTTAGAGAGTAAGAAGGGGTATTAAAGTAAACCTTAATATATGTGCAAATGCCTAAGACGTCATTTATTTACGATCAGAGGGAGTAGTAATTATTATGAATGGAGTATATGAAATGTTGTCATCGAACAAGTAATTAAAAACAATAATTATCTAAAGACAATGCATATACATAAATATATATAATATAATTACAATAATATAATTACAATTATATTGTGAAAGTAAAAAATTGCATATATAAATAATCATATCTTACAAGTAGTATTGTATTATAAATGAAAAGAAAGCATGTATATAAAAGACCCATAAATTATGAAAGAAATTAATTATGTAAGGAGGATAGTAAAATACCCATAGACTGCTGCGTCCTCGAGTCCATGCCATAGTTTCTAGTATAAACACTTAGAAAATCTACAAAGAGAGGATGAAAGAGAGCTTATGAGAGGATTGAAGAGAATGAAAATGTGAGGATTTAAGTTATGGCTAAGGGGTTTATATAGGGGAAGAATGAAGAGGGGTGGGGTAGGCTAAGGCATGCATTGGGGGACATCGGGAGCTGCATGCATTGGGGGACATCGGGGGCTGCATGCATTGGGGAACATCGGATATTACATGCACTGGGGGACCGCGGCCGGCAAGAGCAGAGGGGGGCACTGGGAGGCGCACGACACTGGGAGGCGCGCGGTACTGGGAGGCGCACGACACTAGGAGACGCGCGGCGGTGGGAGGCGATGGGCGGTGGTGGGAGGCTGATTCCGGGGTGGTGCTGAGGGGAAGGGATACTTGTTGTCGTTGTTGAATGGGAACGATTGTAAAATTGAGGTTTTTATAGCCAATTTGATAGTAGGTATAGTTATACTTAATATAAATATAGTAGGTATAACTATAACATATATACATCAAATTAAAAAAATAGAATAACAAAATAGTTATCGGGCAAAACCGGTTAAGTCGTAAAAAAATTTCGGGTTAAAAAATGTAACGTGTTTGGGTCGGGTTAGAAAATGTGTAACAACAAAATTTTAGCAGCTATTTTAATTGATAAATTTGTAAAAATTATACATTACTACCCAAAATTACATTTATATAATTAGGCCGCCGGTCGATCATTTTCAGCACGATATCTTTGAAACTCTTGAATACGCGGAAGAAATGCACGATCCCAATCATCAACACTTTGATGATGGAATTCTCTCCACTGCGCCACAATGGGAGGGATTGACGCGTCACTCTCCAACCATACCTGAAATAAATGAACTCATTATTACAGATATACGATTTTAAGTACAAAAAATTAAAACAAGATAGGCAACGTAGTTCATCGGTATAAAATGATTACGTGCTCCCACTAAGGCCACTGCAAGCACCTCTGTAGGAGGGAGCGCATTGCGGTTGTAGCAAATCATTGGGAGATTAGTGTGCGCACCGTTCCAAGCCCAGAACACCAAAGCTTTTTGGTATTTTGTAGCAAAAATCAAGCCATACATCAGCATCTCCATCCAATGTTGGAGTCCACAATTTTTTCCAGAATAGTTGATGTTATGGATCAGATCGGGCAGCGGTGTGACCATTGGATGGATTGTATTGTATACTTGTATGTTTGTTTTCACCTCTATCGCCATCTCCCTTTGAATTTGCTTCCATTGGCTCTGGGGCAACCCAAGTAGTGTTGCAAGTGCCCGATACCCGCAGTGACCGTCTCCCGCCACGTCCAAGGCTCTGGTGATGTACATGAACATAAACGGGTCCACATTCCGGACGCCAAAATTGACCCCTAAATGCATGTCTGGTTGATCATCCTCGGACTCGACCACTACTTCGCTTATTGATGGCTTACGGCGTGCACGCTGGCTCTGACTACCCCGACCTTTTAATATTGAACCGCTCATCGAGGTGGACGGATTGATATGTGTATTCTCTTCTGTATGCTCCAACCAGGTCTTATCCCTTCTCATTGAATCCTTCTTTGGCCTCCCATTTGATTTGATGGAGCTAGTAAGAGGCTCCTGCAGTGAGGACCTCCCAGGCATGGTCCCGTCTTTGTATGCCCTTTTAATACGGTGGATCTGGTCAACGCTCAGCCTCCCAACATTTATACCCCCCATCAAGTCCTCGAATACTAGGTCATATGTCGTTAGGGGAACATCGTCTTGTGGGCGCGCATGTTCCGTAACACCTTCCCATACAACTTGTTTCCAAAAAAATGAATCTGACTTGGCTTCAACGGGGTATTTGTCATCATTGCTTCATACACATCGTGTGCACATGGAAGTCCTCTGACCGTTGTCCACCAACAGTCATTGCAAACAGTCGGGTCAAATTCATATTTTGGGTGCAAGACCCTATCCATCGTGCCCAATATTGTGTCTATACACAATTTTGACACCTTGTTGGTAAGTCGGAGAAAAAGACAGTCCATAGGTGGTTTTAGTTTTTTGACACGCGCAAGGATCGTATTTCGATCCATCTCCATGGATCCTCTCACAACAGCAACCTGATCTTCTATAAAACAATGGATCTTTTTTACTATTGTGTTGAAGCCACAAACAGAAGAATCGATGAAATCTTTCAGCACAGAGTGGGCCCCCTCAACCCTGTAAACATAATATAATTATCAATAAATCATGTCATGTATGAGTAGCATGTAGTAATTCCTAAACCGCAAAGTAAATTACCTATTTGTTGTTCTAGTGATTAAATGGAGATTGGTATCAGTCCAAGCCCTAACAATACGATGTAGGTAAGGCACAAGCCACGTTTGCATAAGGTATGTCATCAGACCACCTTTCCACGTGTCTCGCATTTCATTTAACCGTTGCAAGAAGATATCCTGGGATTTGGAGTTGAACAATTCACGACATTGGTTTGAGAAAAAAATTGTTAAACCACTATTACTTGTCACAGTAAGCGCATAAGCTTTACAATTGGCTAGTATATGCATCCAACACAACATATGTTGGGCATCGGGAAAAATTTGGGCTATAGCCTTAACTTCAGCCAAATCTCGATCTGTGACTATCGCCATTGGTCTTTTTCTGATTTTATCGTACAAGTGCTCCAATTCATACAATGTCCATACGTAGTGGTCAACGTTCTTGTGTGCCATGAAAGAATATGCCACGTTAAAAGTCTTTCCTGTGCACGTAAAGCCGGCAATCTCAAGAAGTGCCATATTGTACCTACAAATAAATTCAATGCAGATAATAAATACCATTATTACCACACTCTATTGATTAGCTAAAATTACTATATAAAAGATATTACACCGGTTTAAACTTACTTGTTTGTCTTGTATGTCGAATCCATTATTACGACATAAGGAAACAAGTTCAACATATGTTGTGATTAGGGGTGGGCCCAAAACAAGTCTTGAACCACATCGTTCGTTCCAGGCACCGTTCGGTCACTAACATAATAACCCCTATCCGATAAAAAATGCTTTGTGAACTGAGTTACTGACATGTCCCCCATTTCTTGTTCGTGGTATGCTTGTCGTACATTGTTAATTTGCTTTCGCGATGTAACAATGGATTTTTACTTCTGACGTAAGAACATGAAAATATTCTTGGGCTTTACTTGAGCTTCTGTCAACGCTAATACATCCCCGCGTTGTTCCTCAGTCAATCGTCCAGCATAGGTATGACCCTCTAGATTTTGTGGAAGGTCATGATCGTGTGTACCACATATCACCTTTAGTATCCAAGTGTCGTCCCTTTGCATAAGCCCATTCAGCTCAAATGGACATTCGCTCTTCTTTGTACGTGTTTTCCGTGTCAAATTATCTGAGTATGGCCTATAACTACCTGATTTTTCGCATGCTAATATAACCTTCCGTTCCCAAGATTTTTTTTATGGTTAGAACCATATTTAGACATCGTCCTTGTTGACGTGCCCAGTCTAACATGGTTTTTCGATCTTCCCACATATAATCTGTTTGAAAGTATGTCGTAAAATCCTGCCAAAATTCGTAAACATTATAATTCAATATGTTACTACTTCCTTCGAGTTTATTAAATGACGTTTGAACCTATTGCACACAAATTAAGGAGATAGTTAACACTCTTCTAACTTCACTCGTGATGTCATAAAGCCAGTTGGAATTAATGCTATCTTTTTTGTACGTTTCAACATTTTCAATTTTTTTTCTATCAAAATCAATGGAGTATATGATTAATTCATACATATTAATACGTTTCAACATTTTCAATTTTTACACATTTTAATTACTTGTTCGATGACATTTTAATCATATACCGCATATTATGAGTAGTGACAAGGGCTAAAGTCGTGTTCCCAATCAAAGTAAAATCCTTAACAACCTAAACTAGTAGAATAGGCAAGCAAGGGTTGAATCCCATAGGGAGGAGTTGTCTTTCTTAATGCAAATTAGTGTGTCAAAGTAACAAAGGGAGGGATTGGTTGGTTGATTGAATTTCAAGTAAACAAAGCAAAGTAAACAAAACAAAGGGTTGTAATCAATTGGGGGAAAAACACTTAGCCAAACAAATATCCACCATTCATTCGATTGATTGGTCCTAGGTTATCTCTATTCCTTTCTTTGATTATTCCTGTCCCTATTCTGATATAGTTACCAGTCCAACTAGTCCTGGCAACCCTTACTATCGAACGCACGAGAAACTATCAAGATTTAGAACAATAACAGCATAGAGCATATGAATTAATCAGGATACATGCAACACCGATCTTTCGCAGCATTTAACACATTTCTCTTTCATAATAAACTAGTCCACCTAGTCCTAGAATATCATGGATGCTACACAAGATAAAGGATTTCAACTCAAAATATCCAAACACTAGCAATAGACAATTACTAATATCAACTAGGTGATCAATCCAGTCAAATCAATAAGAATCAATAAGAATATGCTCAAGAGAAAAGATATAATCCAAAGGAATAGGAAATAGAGTTATAACCTCACAATCATGAATCAAATGAAGGCTTTAATTGTCGGACTAAGCAAAGGGTGCTTAGTTCTTCATAGTCTTGAAAACAATAAAACTCCAAAGGAAAATTGAACGTAGAATGAAAAACTGAATCCTCAAAGGATGTTATGGAAATTAGGTTAAATAACCTAAAAACCAAACCTAATGCTAAAAAGATAACAAGTCTAATCTTAGAAGGAAATAAAATAAATAGAATGAAAGAAAAGGGAATAAATAAAATCTTCGGAAAAACTCTTCGGACGCGCTGATGCAGATTTCCGCGACCGCGGAAGAATTTCCGCGATCGCGGAAAATACCCTGATGCTCTCGAATTAACCGCGACCAGAAGCCTTGCACTTCCGCGACCATCCGCGCCCGCGGCAGCACTTCCGCGATCGCGGATCTTCATAGACCCGCTTGGTTCTACTTCTTCGTCTTCTTGGGTGGCTTCCTTCTTTCTTCAATATATCTTCATTTAAGCTTCTCCAAACCACCATATTTGCACATCTACTCCTCAACTCCATTCTCCGCAATTGTTCTCTAATCATCTCCAAATGGTATCCAAAGCTCCGGTAACAACCCCTAGTTACACCCTACAAAGTAGCGCTGATCAAATTCCCCCATGCTTAAACCTTGCTCGTCCTCGAGTAAGCTAAAATAAACCTACTCCTCCAATCAAATCCCCAAGGTCTCAGGAAGCATAGAAAAACCATCTCCACTAAGAATTGTACCTAAACATGAATCTCCAAGGCACCTACATAATACGCACAATACAAACATACAACATCCAAGCTTAAAGGAAAGCAGAGTACTTCCCCCAATCTTAACCCGAACACCATAGAGTGAAAATACATCTAATCCTAGCCTCCATCTATCTTCTTATACCTCCCATAGTGACCTACCCGAATCCTCCTTATGTCACCTCTTCTTGTGTCACCACGCCAGGTAAAATGATGATTCCTAAAAATCACTCTTCTTCTTTTCACTCATTTTGCCAAGGCGTCCTTTCGGGTTTTGTTGAATTCCTTAGGTTTTGATAAGTGACGAACATTCAACTAATCTGGGTACTAAGTGTTTCAGGAACAAAGACAGTTGTCTTAGGGAACCATTGTATCAAAGGATCACGGGGAGGAACAAAGCGCTGTTCATGTGCTTTGTTACCCAGCAAGGAGCTGAAGCGACGAACGAGATCGAAGCTGCGGATGGAAAGAAGAAATCCAGCGTGACAATTATGGAAACAAATCAAAGAAGAATCACGCGGTCAAGGATTGAAGACTTTGGCTGAAAGGATCTAGCCGTTGGAGAAGATTTGGAGAGAGAAGCCCGATTCCTTATCTTAGGGAATCTTTCCTTAGATAAGTGAATTGGAGAGAGAAGAATCATATCTCATCCGATTATATTAATTTCGGGAATTCCTTCCTTGATTAATATAGACGGTTGGGATATTATTCCTACAGCAAATCCTATCTTCTTATAACCTTATTTGGAAAGATCTTATCTTGTTACAATTAGGGTTTTGCCGTGTTGTATTTATTAGAAGTATGGATTCATTTCTAAGTAACCACGACGACGGAAAACAGAGAGAACGAAAAAGAGAAAGAAAAGAAGTGAGGTGTGTGTAAGTCTTTGAGGGTTGAGTTCGATTCATCGTTGTAGAAGAGTCTCCGAGTCTAGCTGGTTGTTTAGAGGTCGAAGTCCAGGATACAAGTGTAATCGAACAAGAAATCAATAAGACAAGTACACGCTTCAAAATCCTCTCAAGCGGAAGCTTGAAGGTAGTGGTTTTTCCTTGAGAAGCTAGTTTTGCTAATTAGGGTTTCCACTATACATCGTGAGTTCATTCGTTATCTTTCTTGCTGTTTTTAATCCGCTGCATCTTCTGTGGGAACAAAGCTTTTGTTCCCTCAGACGTAAGTCTAACAATCCAACAATTGGTATCAGAGCCTGGTGCTCTAGATTGTTCGTTTTTAGTTACAGATTTTGCAGGAAAGATGTCGTCAGGAAATGCCTTGGATGGAGACTCTCGAGAAGGTGATGTAGATGTGGTTCTCATCACTCAAGCCATGAAGAAGATATGGTCTCGAAACAAAGGCATTAAGGGTTCGGTCATGGTTCACAATGTCATGAAGGAGGTTGTCTTCTTCCACTGTTATGACAACGGACACTTTGCCAAAAACTGCCTCAACAAAGCGGCAGGTTCTCCTCAGACCCGGAAAGAGGAACAAGCAAAGGGTGCGAAGTGGGGTGACTACAACTCAGATGATGAAGCATCTCCTCTCTCAAAGGATATCTGTTTGATGAGCTCAAAAGATCACAACATATCAGAAGATGGTGCTCATAAATCCGAGGAGGAAGCAAGGAAAGGCTCTTGGCACCTTGACAGTGCGTGCTCAAGTCACATGACATGGAACAATGAGTGGTTCACCTCTCTTCAGCCAGCCTCAGGGGCATCGATAACTTTTGGAAACAAAAGTAAGGGTGAGGTTTGTGGTATCAGTAAAGTAAGACTCTCTAAACACATCACTGTGAATAACGTAAATCTAGTGAATAATCTCAAATTTGACCTGTTTAGTGTGGATCAACTATGCCAAAACAGAAAAAATAGAGTAGTCTTTACCACCGATGATTGTCATGTTGAGTGTCTAAGTACAGGGAAAATCTTACTCAAAGGGATCTGCGACAACAACGTTTACAAGGTCGACCCTGCTTTCATCCCTGACAAGGACCTTTGTCTGTCGTCTATTGTTGGGACAACAGACTTGTGGCACAAACGCTTTGGACATGCTAGCCTTCAACTCCTTTCCAAACTTCACAGACAAGAGCTGGTGAACGGTCTCCCTAAGGTTGAAGCTATGCGAAATGATGTGTGTGATGCATGCATCAAAGGAAAACAAGTCAGATCCTCTTTCAAGTCAAAAAGGGATATAAGTACTACTCGTCCTCTGAAATTAGTCCACATGGATCTTTGTGGGCCAATGCGCACGAAGAGCCGTGGGGGAAATGCATATGTCTTTGTTATTGTTGATGACTATTCCAGGTACACATGGACTCTATTTATCTCATCAAAGGATGAAGTGTTCGCTGAGTTTGAGTCCTGGCTTAAGGCAGCCGAAAGGAGCACTGGACATTCCTTGGGGTCTATTCGCACTGATCATGGAACAAAATTCGAGAAATCTCAGTTCCTATCCCTCTATAGGAACAGAGGTATTAACCACAACTTCTCTGCTCCCAGGACCCCATAACAAAACGGGGTTGTGGAAAGGAAGAACAGGACTCTGGAAGACATGACGCGTACCCTCCTCATCTCAAGTGGTCTTCCTAGGAGTTTCTGGGCCGAAGCTCTGAATGCTGCTTGTTACGTTCTGAATAGAGCAACCATTCGTCCTCTCCTGAACAAAACTGCCTATGAGCTTCTTAAGGGAAGGAAACCTAATGTGTCTCATTTGCGCACATTTGGTTGCAAGTGCTTCATCCACAACAACGGGAAAGATTCTCTTGGGAAGTTCGATCCCAAGAGTGATGAAGGAACTTTTGTAGGATACTCTCAGCAAAGCAAGGCTTACAAAGTATTCAAAAAGAGAACCAAAAAGGTAGAGGAAAGCATTCATGTAGTGTTTGATGAATCAGTTATGGATGGTAACAATGTGCAGGAACAATCAGGCAGTGTTCCCTCCAATATCGAGCTATCCGAAGATGATTTCTTTCAGCTTGTAGAAAGCAATGTCGGTGATGGGACCTCTCAAGATCAAGAAACTTAGAATGATCCTTCAACACCGAGAACTCCCAACTCCGCCAACTCAGATGGAAATGAAGAAAATGCTCACCCACCAGAAACACCTCAGGTACCTCAGGGGGAACAGAGCCCAAGTCACGGCACAACGGAGCCCTCTGAGGACAACTCTAATGCTGACAGAACTGGATATGTCATTCCTAATACTGATGAAACTGTTGGTGAAAGCTCAAACGCTGGCAACACTAATTCAGAGGAGTTCGATGTCAACAATCTCCAAGTTCCAAACTACCAGCAAAAGTGGGCTCATCCAGTCAAACTAATCGTCACAGACTATAGAAAGGGAGCACCTCAAAGCACTCGCTCTTCCCTACATAACTTTTGTTCTTTCAATGCTTTTCTCTCTTTACAAGAACCTAAAACCATAGGAGAAGCATTGAAGGATCCTGACTGGATAAACGCCATGCAAGAAGAACTTCATCAGTTCAAAAGGAACAAGGTTTGGCGGTTAGTTCCTCGTCCAAGGAACAGAGCAGTGATAGGAACCAAATGGGTGTTCAAGAACAAGCTGGATGATCAAGGTCAAGTCACAAGGAACAAAGCAAGGCTGGTGGTGAAAGGTTACAACCAGCAGGAAGGCATCGACTATAATGAGACCTTTGCTCCAGTTGCCAGGTTAGAAGCAATAAGACTCATAATTGCCTATTCCTCTCTCCATGGATTCAAGCTGCAACAAATGGATGCCAAGACCGCCTTCTTGAATGGAGTTCTCAAGAAGGAAGTCTATGTGGAGCAAACTCCCGGCTTTGAGGACACCACCCAACCCGACCATGTCTATATTATAGACAAAGCTTTGTACGGTCTCAAGCAAGCCCCGAGGGCCTGGTATGAAAGGCTCTCACAGTTCCTTCTGACGCACGGATACGTTCGTGGAAAGGTCGACAAGACATTGTTCCTTCTGAAGGAAGGGAAGCATATTCTGGTGGTACAAGTCTACGTGGATGATATCATCTTTGGCTCTACAGATGATAAACTGGTTCAGAAATTCTCTAAGCTAATGGCCAGTGAATTCGAGATGAGTATGGTTGGAGAACTCAAGTTCTTCTTAGGTCTTCAAGTCTCTCAGGGGGATGAGGGAACCAAAGTGCATCAACAGAAGTATCTAAGGGAATGTGTCAAAAAGTTTAGAATGTCTGACGCAAAACCCTTCACCACTCCCATCTCTCCAAACAACCTAATGGGAAAAGAGGAATCATAGGTTTGCTTCTCTATCTCACTGCTAGTAGACCTGATATTATGTACAGTGTATGTCTTTGTGCTCGTTTTCAGGCCGATCCCAAAGAAACACATCTCAAAGTAGTGAAGAGGATTCTGAGATACTTGAAGGGAACAGATGATCTATGTCTGTGGTATCCAAGGGGAGGAAGCCTCGATCTAGTCGGATACACAGATGCTGACTTCGCAGGGAACAAAGTGGATAGAAAATCAACATCAGGAATGGCTCAGTTCCTTGGGCCGTGTTTAGTTTCCTGGGGGTCAAAGAAGCAGAACTTCGTCGCTCTATCCACTGCAGAAGCTGAATACATAGCCGCCGCTGCTTGTTGCACACAACTCCTTTGGCTTAAACAACAACTTAGCGACTACGGTATTCTTCTTAACTCTATTCCCATTCTCTGTGACAATACCAGTGCCATAAATATCTCCAAGAATCCGGTGCAACACTCACGTACCAAGCACATCGAGATAAGACACCACTTCTTACGTGACTGTGTGGAGAAAGGGTTGGTGACAATGGACTTCTGTGGAACTAAGGATCAAATTGCTGACATCTTCACCAAGGCTCTAAACAGGGAACCCTTCGAACAGTTCCGTATGGAACTAGGTATGATCTCTCTAAACTAAATGTCTATTTGTTCTGTTCCCTCGATGATTGGCTAAATTACTTGGTAAAGTGTGCAATGTTAATCATCATGTCCTGATCTGCATCCATTTTCTTGCTCATTAGTTGGACAACTTGTTTAGACTCATGCTAATACTTCACTTATGTGCAAATTTTCATGCATGATCATCCATGCTATCTTGGCTATACATGATTCAGCCTTCTTTCAGCCCAAAAGAGTCAACTTGATGCTCAGTTCCCCCATCAAATGATTGTTGATTCTACAACGTACCTTAGCCATCATGCTTGATGCTCCCTATGTGTGATAAACATCTGGGAGCCTCTCATTCATGATAAACATTATTAAAAATTCTCGTATATATTTATGTGTGATGTTCTTTGTACCCTCTCTGGTAACATTACCCCCGCATCACACTCTTCTACTTTTTCGGAAAGTCGAGAATACGAATGGTCGCCTCTGTGGTCTGTGGATAGTTTTGACATGTATGGTATGATGGTGTGAAGGCTGCTATGCTCACGGTCGTGTGAGCCTTCAGGGTTTTGGATTGCATCTGCTATATGGTCTTTCTGAAAGTATCTTCCTGGCTGTGTTCTTTGGCTAAATGAGGAAAGTAGGAGGCTGTGGTGTTCCTGTTCCAAAAAAAAAAGGTACACAAAGAAGAGACCAAAACTTCTTTCCTCTATTTGCTGAGCCTGTGATGGAAGCTGATGCAAATGAGGAAGTATAAACTCTGAGTGGGAACAGAAGATGGACTCCATTGCTATTCATACTTCAGCTCTAGCTGCTGGCCCCAGTGGTACTTAATTCGTCTTTCTCTGGCTGACCAATCCCTCTTTTGTTCCCTAGCACATCTATCCCTTACTCTTCAAACTTCTTTGCTTCTACTTCATGTGTTTGCATTGACTGGCATGGTGATCATGTATGTTATTCTTGCTCACCTTGTTGTTGTACTTACATGCAGTTTAGGTTTGTGCGATTCAATCTAATACAAATGGGAATGTTGCTTATCTTGCTGTGGTCTTTTTCTCTCTCACTCTTTACTTATGCTTTTGATGATGCCAAAAGGGGGAAAATGACAGGTAGCTTTGGTTGAGGGGGAACAGTACATGGTTTCATATGTTGCTGTGTTGAGGGGGAACTATTATGGTCTTGTGTGGAGAACCTTTCCCCATACAACTGTCTTTATCTCGTTTGTGTATGCTTTATTGTCAAGGATGTTTGTCACCATAAAAAAGGGGGAATTTGTTGAATTCCTTAGGTTTTGATAAGTGACAAACATTCAACTAATCTGGGTACTAAGTGTTTCAGGAACAAAGACAGTTATCTCAGGGAACCATTGTAGCAAAGGATCGCGGGGAGGAACAAAGCTCTGTTCATGTGCTTTGTTACCCAGCAAGGAACTGAAGCGACAAACGAGATCGAAGCTGCGGATGGAAAGAAGAAATCCAGCGTGACAATTATGGAAACAAATCAAAGAAGAATCACGCGGTCAAGTATTGAAGACTTCGGCTGAAAGGATCTAGCCATCGGAGAAGATTTGGAGAGAGAAGCCCGATTCCTTATCTTAGGGAATCTTTCCTTAGATAAGTGAATTGGAGAGAGAAGAATCATATCTCATCCGATTATATTAATTTCGGGAATTCCTTCCTTGATTAATATAGACGGTTGGGATATTATTCCTCCAGCAAATCATATCTTCTTATAACCTTATTTGGAAAGATCTTATCTTGTTACAATTAGGGTTTTGCCGTGTTGTATTTATTAGAAGTATGGATTCATTTCTAAGTAACCACGACGACGGAAAACAGAGAGAACGAAAAAGAGAAAGAAAAGAAGTGAGGTGTGTGTAAGTCTTTGAGGGTTGAGTTCGATTCATCGTTATAGAAGAGTCTTCGAGTCTAGCTGGTTGTTTAGAGGTCGAAGTCCAGGATACAAGTGTAATCGAACAAGAAATCAATAAGACAAGTACACGCTTCAAAATCCTCTCAAGCGGAAGCTTGAAGGTAGTGGTTTTTCCTTGAGAAGCTAGTTTTGCTAATCAGGGTTTCCACTATACATCATGAGTTCATTCGTTATCTTTCTTGCTGTTTTTAATCCGCTGCATCTTCTGTGGGAACAAAGCTTTTGTTCCCTCAGACATAACTCTAACGATCCTACAGGTTTTCACCAAGCCACTCATTTCATTTTTCAATAGATGGGCTCACATAAACTCACATCACCCTTGACCACTTATTACCCCAGCCTAATGCTGGTCCAAGCCACCTGCTTATTACCTAAGCCGCCCTTTCGGGTTTTCGACTTATCCCAGGATTTCTATTTTTGCCTTTTTTCAAATTTTTGGCTTTTTCATTTTCTTCATTTTTTTCTTTCTCCTCAGCGACTAGCAAGTATAGAACACTCCCCCATGCTTAAACATTGCATTGTCCTCAATGTAATGAAAGACAAAAAGATGAAGCACATGGAAAGACAATGAAGTACTCACAACCGTCGCCGAGTTGGCTTGGACTGGAAGTTGTTGCTGGCGGTATATCAATAAAAGCACATGTCTCTGGTGTCGCGCCGGTCTTCAAACAAACTCCACCGTGCAACCAAAAGAAATCCACTATAAGGTGTAGTGGTACATCAAAGAATCGGGGCTGCACGGCCTTCAATGAACACAAAAATGGGGCCCAGATGTAATCGTGGTGTGGGCCCTGGTGTTCCTTCCTCCCAGTTGTCGAATGTTAGGCCATCATCGTTGCCAAATAAAAAATATGGGGCGAATGTCTCTGCCTTGGCAACATGATGCGCACCTCCTCTTGTGTAAAATTCAAACAGCTGGCCTTCGGTAGAACTTTTTTTTTTTTCGAGCAGGGAAATAGGAGACTTACAGTGGGATTTCCGCAACCGCGGAAAATTTTCCGCGCCCGCGAAAATGTTGCTGGTGCTCTTTCACCTCTTCAATTTGGCCTCGGGCCTCCTTCCTGTAGGTTCGTCTAATGCAAAAACAAAAACAAAAGCAAGAACAAAAATAACACACAAACAACTAAAACCATGGGATGAAAAGACAGGAAAGAAATACATACCTCGGGTTGCCTCCCGGACAATGCCTTAGTTATTGTCGTGGATCGACCTGGTACTCTCCCAAATCAACTTGGGTTGCTCACATCAATTGAGCACTTGGGGTTTCCATCCGGAGGGTGTCGCTTCGTATCGTCTATGTTGAATCCGACCCTCACCCCGTCAAATTCCATTGTGAGCGAACCGCTGCTCACATCAATCTTTGTACCCGCCGTGTTCATAAACGGCCTTCCTAGCATCACGGGGGTTGCATTCTTGTCCTGCCCCGTATCCATCACAAAGAAGTCCGCAGGGAAGAGCAATTTGTCAACCTCTACCATCACGTCCTGCACCACTCCTTTGGGGTAGACATAGGAATTGTCCGCTAGCTGGATCACAATCCCCGTCTTCTCTAATGGTCAGACCTCTAGAGACTCGTACAGTGAGAGAGGCAGCACATTAATGGAGGCACCCAAATCAAGCATGACCTTGTCGAACAAGGTGCCCCCAATCTTGCAGGGAATAGTGAACATGCCCGGATCACTGGCCTTCTTTGGTAACCGCTTTTGCAGCATAGCGGAAACATTCTCGCTGACCTGTACCTTTCTCTTCTCCTTTACCACCTTTGTCCTCTTTATCGTGCATAACTCCTTCAAGAATTTAGCATAACGAGGGATGCTATTAATCAGCTTGAGTAAAGGAACATTTACCTCACAGTTGTTGAAGGTTTCGAACAATTCCTTATTATTCGCCGGCCTTCTTGTGTCCTTTAGAGCTTCGGGAAAGGGAGCGGGAGGCTTCAATGTGCTGAGCGGAGGAAAATTGGGTCGCACATATCCATCGTAGGCGTCTTCGAGAGGAACTGGAACTCCAGAGGCATTTCCGCGATCGCGGATATATGTCCGCGGTCGCGGATTGTCTTCGAACAACTCCTCGTCTCCAGTGAGTTTTCCGCGATCGCAGAATTCCGTCCGCGGTCGCGGATTACTCTCGAACAGGTCTTCAGAATGGATTTTTCGGTGATCGCGGAATTCTGTCCACGGTCGCGGAAAAGCGTCGATTTCGTGCTCCTCTTTGCCAGTATCCAATCCGCGATCGCGACCGTCTGTCCCGCGGTCGCGGATTACTTTCTGTTGTGCTCGTGTTTCCTCCACTTGGACTCCGCTCCTCAGCGTCATGGCGCATACATTCTCCCTCGGGTTGACTATCGTTTGAGATGGTAGTTTGCCCGAGTCCCGGGCTTCCAGTCTGCTCACTGCGATGGAGATCTGCCCCACTTGATGCACCAAGTTCTGAATACTTGACCGCATCTCTTGATTCTGCTGGACCATAGTATTGCCCAACGTTGCTACGGTCTGAGCGAGGGCTTTCTGATGCTTGGTCAATGCCTGAATTGATTGGGACGTAGTGTTTGCCACCGTTGTTAGTGTTTTTATTATGTCTTCATGGTTTGACACGCTCTGAGCAAGGGATAAACTTGAGATTTGGCATTGGGGTCTTTGGTCATATGGAGCTCGAAATTGTTGTTGTTGACCCCCAGGCTGTTGGAATTGATGCGGGCGCGGTAGGAATTGTGGTGGCCTATGTGGATACTCTTGATTCTCCTAGCCCTGAGGAGTACTCTGCTGATTCCCGTATCTCAGATTGGGGTGATCTCTCCACCCTGGATTGTACGTGTTGGAGTACGGGTCATATCTTGGCCTTTGAGGTCCGAACCCTCCAATGGCATTCACCTCAGCAGTGGGCTCCTGTAGCGTGGGACATGCATCAGTTGGATGCGTCGTGTCATAGCATATTCCACATGATTTGACTTGCTGCTGGCCACCCTTCATCATGTACCTCCTCATCATCTCAACCATCTCAGAGAGTAGAGTGGAATTTGGCTGAGAGTCTGCAGCTCTCACTGATTGGGCACCCGCCCTCTTACTGAACTGTCTTGAGCCCTCAGATAGCTCAAAGAAAACCTCATACGCCTCAGCTGGAGTCTTGTTTAAGATGTTCCCTCCACAGGCAGCGTTCACCATCCAACGTTCGTCATCAAGAAGACCTCCGTACAAATAACATACGAGGTCCTGGTCTGAGTATCCGTGGTAGGGGCAACTAGAGATCAGCCTCTTGAACCTCTCGTAGTATTCATACAACGACTCAGCAGCCTGTTGTTCAATGTTGCTTATGCTCCTCTTCAGGCTGTTGAGCTTAGTTGCAGGGAAGTACTTCTCCAGGAAGGCCTTCTTCATCTTGGCCCACGTGTCGATGCTTCCTGGGGTCAAGTAGTAGAACCAGTCATTGGCCGAATCCTTCAGAGAGAAAGGAAAGGCCCTCAGCTTGATCTGGTCTTCAGCCACTCCTCTAGGCTTCATGATGGTGCAGATGGCATGGAACTCCGACAAATGCTTATTGGGGTCTTCACCACTCATCCCATGGAAGTAAGGGAGTAGGTGGATCAACCCTGACTTGAGCTCGAAGTTGACGCCATCAGCCAGCTCAGGGAACTGCACAACTAGCGGTTGTTGTTGTAGGTTATGGGCAATCAGCTGCCTCAACGTGGGTGCTTCGTCAGCCATCTCAAAAGTTGGGTTATCAAAGACCAAAGATCTGTTTACTCTGCGGCTCCTAGAGAGCGTCCTCTCAATCTCTGAATCACAAACAAGAAGAGGGGAATCAGTAGCACGGGTGTGGACCATAAGATAGGTCCACACAAAAATTGGCACACAAACACACACAAAGAAAACTCAAAACTTGCCTCCCTGGCAACGACGCCAATTTGACAAGGGCTAAAGTCGTGTGCCCAATCAAAGTAAAATCCTTAACAACCTAAACTAGTAGAATACCCAAGCAAGGTGTAATACCCCTCATTTTAGTAAAGAGTGTTTTGGTAAGTTTTCCAAACACTCGTATTGTAGTCGAATTATTTTCAGAGAAGTTCAGACTTTCTGTTAAATACTTGATCTCCGTAATAATTCCTTGAGTGGAATAAAATACATTCGACGTATTTTTGAGGTTTAGAATAATTGTTCGGGTATGAATATATTTAACCTGGGGTTAAAACCCATACCGTAATTCTTTCCGGTCAAAAGTGGGCTTCTCGGTCAAAGAATGGGCAAAGGCACAAAAATTGCCTTGACCGCACCCGCGGTCATACCCACCGCACCCAGTGGTCAGGAATTGGTCGCCACCGCACCCCGCGGTGAGACCCACCGCACCCGCGCCGTGATGATGGCTTCTCTGCTCCGCCGAACTCGTCTGAGCTGCTTGCCGATCTTGTCCCCGGTGACGCGGTGAGGCGGTGGGAGAGGGAGCCAGCTGGACTCCTACTGGCTCCTTGATGGCCTATAAAAGGATGAGGCTAAAAGGAGGAGGCCATTCCACTCTTTCTCTCTCCCTCAAATCTCTCTTTCTTTCACTGCCATTGTCGCCAGAGTTACAAGCATAGCCGAAGTTCTTCAAGGTCGTCGCCGGAGTTGCCATAGGAGGAGGAGGTGCCCTCAAGGTGGTGGTTAGTGACACAAGGAGTTTGGAAATCGAAACCAACCCAAGTCGAGCCCCATCGTCTTCCCCGATGAGTTTTTGCCGTCGGCGTCTCGCCTCTGTAGCCTCGCCGCACCCGCGGTGGGCGTGGGCGAGTATGGTGGTGGCTTGGGCATTGTGATCTCGTTTGGGACTTTCGTTCCTTCGATTTCGTTCATTTTTCTTTAAGATTCGTACTATTTATTGTCGAATCTAACTTAGGGTTTCGTTATGGGTCGTTCCGTAGGAAACCATAATCCAGGTTCTTCCTCGTTTCGGACCCGAAAATCCGTCATCTCGAGCTTCGTTGAGCTTCTTCTAAATCTAAGGCAAGTGGCGGTTCGCTCTTGCTTATCATTCCATATTTCTATTAATTATCAATTGATTAATTGTTAATTAAATTGGGATGAATTACTGGTTTCGTTGGGAATAGTTTTCTTAAAATAATACGATTAAAATGAATATTATAATAGGTTGTATATATTGCTAGAAACAACGCTATTATATCTGTTATTACCGTGATGGTATTGTTGTGGATTTTTATGCGAACTTGAAATATAGTTAGCAGTGGATTTTTATGTGCACTTGAGATATAGTTAGCACGGGTATTCGTAGGAACGCTGCTTACCTTGAGAGGTAGCCGTTTCTTTATAACCCGGTGAATAGGATGTTCAAGCCCTAACACCGTTTCTCTAGTCATGACTATCCCCTATCCGAATATAAGGGAGGTGCGCTTAGCCGGCGTCAAACCTTTAGGGATTTATTCCCGACTATATATCTCTATATCCTGAGGGATGAGATGATTATGATAAAAGCTTATAACGTGAATATACGTTTTGGAATTAAATAAGATGAGTGCCGTTATGCACATAATTAATGAACCTTAGGGCGAGAAGTACAACTTGGAAACTCGTCCGGGACTTCGATTAGAGTAAGTCCACATTCCAAATCTGAATTCGCATTGTGCGGTGAGGTTGGTCATGGACCCAAATAGTCAAGTCAGTTTTAAAACGCTTGTGTGAATTATAATGTTCCCAAACATTGTCATACTTTCCGATAAGACTCAATTCGTTGGAGTCTTCTCTTCATATGAGTCCTTAAGACTCAATCTTTCAGAGTCTTCTCTTGATCATACCTTTTCGTATATTTCAGTAGGAGTATGGTGGTTGACTATCGTCATCGACTTTTATTCGAGAAACGATGAGTCTAACCTAATACGACTACTTAGAACCTTTCTGTTTTACCCTTGCATAGTCTTTCATTAGACTAACCAACCGGTTATATTCCCTTGCATGGTTGGCTGGTGTCATCCGTCTCATACGGCACATTAGATAAACTGCAGTTCCATGAAGTCTAGAAACGACGAGGAAGGCAGATGGAATTTTAAAGAGTTTTATCAGGTTGAGATCCTAGGCGTGTGATCGCTAGATCAAGACTTTTGTGTCATTTATTTAAAAAAAAAAGACTTCCGTTGTAATATATTTTGGTTGTATTTGGATTATGGATGTAATTCCGAAACTTTGATTTAATCCAATACTATGACATTTTGTATTATAAATGTTTTTTAATGATTTGTATAAACTGGTTAAGCTTTGGGTGGCTTCGGATGTGGAATCTGAGGTCACTGACGGTAATACCTTTCAAGGATATATTTGGGGGTGTTACACAAGGGTCGAATCCCACAGGGAGGAGTTGTCTTTCTTAATGCAAAATAGTGTGTCAAAGTAACAAAGGGAGGGATTGGTTGGTTGATTGAATTTCAAGTAAACAAAGCAAAGTAAACAAAACAAAGGGTTGTAATCAATTGGGGGAAAAACACTTAGCCAAACAAATATCCACCATTCATTCGATTGATTGGTCCTAGGTTATCTCTATTCCTTCCTTTGATTATTCCTGTCCATATTCTGAAATAGTTACCAGTCTAACTAGTCTTGGCAACCCTTACTATCGAACGCACGAGAAACTATCAAGATTTAGAACAATAGCAGCATAGAGCATAAGAATTAACCAGGATACACGCAACACCGATCTTTCGCAACATTTAACATATATACAATTTTCTTTCATAATAAACTAGTCCAACTAGTCCTAGAAAATCATGGATGCTACACAAGATAAGGGATTTCAACTCGAAATATCCAAACACTAGCAATCGACCTAAGTTCAGACCAGTGGAAGCTCCTAGTCCTTCGATGCAAACGTCTGCACAGAATAAGGGGAAAGCCCCAGCAGCTTCTGGAGGTCAAGGTCAACGCTTTTACAAGATGCGTGAGGCTGATGGACCTAATGCTCCAATTGCTCAAGGTACTCTATACCTTCATTCTACTTCAGTATGTATGTTATTTGATTCGGGTACTACCCATTCTTTTATTTCAGAAAGTTGTGTCAGTAAGTTAGGATTAGTATGCAACGAGGTTTGTGAACCTTTCGTTGTGAATCTTCCTAATGGTGAACATTTGGTTGGAACCAAGCGTCTGTCAAAATTTCCGATTACCATCCAGGGTAAGAAGTTCGAAGCAGATTTGATCTGTATAGCCATGGCTCCATACAACATTATTCTCGGTATGGATTGGCTGACGCGTCATGGGGCGGTAATCGATTTCAGCTCAAGGACTATGACGGTGTCATCTGGGGGCTAGTATGTATGCAAGTTTAAGGGTCGGAATGACGCTGATAACGGCAGGCTTATCAATGCGATGGCTGCGTTCAAGCTACTTAGACAAGGATGTGTCGGGTACCTGTGCTATCTGGACAAGCCCAAGAAAGATGAACCTTCAATTCCTGATATTCCGGTCATCCGTGAATTTCCGGATGTCTTTCCGGAGGAGATTCCTAGTTTACCCCCGCATCGTGACGTAGAATTTACCATTGATCTCGAGCCTGGTACCGCGCCGATCTCTAAGGCACCGTACCAGATGGCTCCTCCTGAGATGCAAGAGTTGAAGAAGCAACTCGAGGATCTTCTTGAGAAAGGATATATAAGACCGAGTGCATCACCTTGGGGCGCTCCGGTTTTATTCGTCAAGAAGAAGGATGGATCGTTTCGACTTTGTATCGACTATCGAGAGTTGAATAAAGTCACCATCAAGAATAAGTATCCGTTGCCGAGGATTGATGATGTGTTGGATCAACTGCAGGGAGCCAAAGTCTTTTCCAAAATCGATCTGAGGTCTGGTTACCATCAGCTCAGAATTCGTGAAGAGGATATTCCGAGGACTGCTTTCCGGACGAGATATGGTCACTACGAGTTCGTAGTCATGCCATTTGGACTTACTAATGCTCCAGCAGTCTTTATGGATCTCATACATCGATGTTTTCACCAGTGCTTGGATAAGTTCGTGGTGGTCTTCATCGACGACATTTTGATCTATTCCCCGAGCGTGGAAGCTCATGAGGAACATCTTCGGATTACCTTGTCAGTCCTTAGACAAAATCAGTTGTACGCAAAGTTGTCTAAGTGTGACTTTTGGATCAAGGAAGTGGCTTTCTTAGGCCATGTGATTAATGAGAATGGGGTTATGGTTGATCCCCAGAAGATTGAAGCAGTAGCCAATTAGAAGCGGCCTCAGAATGTGAAGGAGGTGCGCAGTTTTCTAGGACTCGTTGGTTATTATAGACGGTTCGTAGAGGGATTTTCTAAGATCGCTCTACCCATGACCGGTCTGCTCCGCAAAGTCCAAAAGAAGTTTGTCTGGGATGACAAATGCGAGGCTAGTTTTCAGAAGTTGAAGCAGTGTTTGACCTCTGCACCAGTGTTAGCACTACCAGAAGGAAATGATGGTTATGTGGTCTATAGTGATGCTTCAAAGAGTGATTTGGGATGTGTGTTGATGCAAAGAGGCAAGGTTATTGCATACGCATCTAGACAATTGAAAACCTATGAAGCAAACTATCCGACGCATGATCTAGAACTAGCAGTTGTAGTGTTTGCGATGAAGATTTGGAGACACTATCTCTATGGTGTGAGATGTCAAGTCTTCACCGATCACAAGAGCCTCAAATATATATTCACTCAGAAAGAGCTAAATATGAGACAACGTCGCTGGTTAGAGCTACTCAAAGACTACGACATCGAATTGCTGTATCATCCGGACAAGGGTAATGTAGTAGCCGATGCATTGAGCCGAAAGACGCCGCACGAGACTATAGTGGCTCTACTTACTGCTCAGACCAAGCTGAACCAAGGGTTGTGCGAGATTGAAGTCTTGTACGATCAGCGTAGAGGATATCTGAGTATGCTTGAGATTCAGGCCACTCTACTTGATCAAATCAGGGAGAAGCAGGTTGATGTAGTCATTATGAAGCTAAGCAGTGAAGTGATGGACGGGAAAGCTCCCGGTTTTGTGATTCAGGAAGATGGATCGCTCTGGTTTCAGGACCGGATCTGTGTGCCTGACGTTGATGGTCTTCGCCAGTTGGTGATGAAGGAGGCCCATTCGTCAGCTTATTATGTACATCCAGGCTCTAGCAAGATGTACAAAGACCTCAGAAAGAAATTCTGGTGGCCCAACATGAAGTGGGATGTAGCAGAGTTTGTGGCGAAATGCTTGACTTGTCAGAAGGTTAAGATAGAATACCGTAGACCAGGTGGTGAGTTGCTACCTCTTCCAGTGCCAGAATGGAAATGGGAGGACATTGCTATGGATTTCATCACGAGGCTGCCAAAGACTCAAAGCCAGAAAGATGCTATATGGGTGATCATTGACAGGCTCATAAAGAGTGTTCACTTCGTGGCTATCAAGTCAACATGGGGAACCCATAAGTTATCAGAAGTGTTTTTACATGAGATTGTCCGTTTGCATGGTACTCCAAAGACCATTGTATCGGATCGTGATGGCTGATTCATGTCAAGATTCTGGAAAGAATTACATAAGGCCATGGGAACCGAGTTGAGGTTCATCACTGCGTTTCATCCTCAGACAGATGGACAGTCTGAGAGGACCATCCAGACCTTGGAAGATATGCTAAGAGCTTGTACACTCGATCGTCCGACTAGCTGGGAGAACAGCATGAGTCTGATTGAATTCACATACAATAACAGTTGACATGCTACCATTAAGATGACTCCATTCGAGGCTCTATACGATCGAAGGTGTAGATCTTCGATTTGTTGGGATGAGAATGCCGACAAGATTCTGCTCGAACCGGAAGAATTTATGAGTGGTTTTTAGGCTAAGTCTGTGATCCAGAAGTTGTGGAGAGAAGTGAAGATATCCCAGGATTTACAGCTTAGATGGAGATGGAGCTACTGGAGCATACTTAGAGAAGACTACCAAACACTTGGTAGGATTGAAGAGCAGCAGAAGAGAAGAAGAGGAGCTGAAGAAGCTGAAGGAGTGAGCTCACCGCCCCGCGCCAGATTCACCGCGGCCCGGCGGTGACTCCCAGAGAAGGTTGAAGCCCCACGCCAGAGGAAGCCACCGCCCAGCGGTGGAGAGCCTGACGCCCCACGGTGGATCTCACCGCCCCGCAGTGGCCGTGTTTAATGCCTCGCGCCAGAAGACTGTTACTTTCCTTTTATTTTGTTTAGACTTTATTTTATTATTATTCTATTTCCTTTATTGTTTGTATTAGTTTAATCTAGTTTTCTAAGACTATTTAAGCCTCTTTCTAGGTTAAGAGGGAGAGACACTTGGAGACTTTTTACCTACACACGATTTTTCAGACGTTATTTCACATTAGAGTTTTTCATCCCCTTTGATGGAGAACTAACTTTCCCTAGTTCTACTAGACGATTGAAGCAGTACAGTTGATGTGTTTGTGAGATTTCTATTCCTTGTTCTTATCCTTATAAGTGTTGGTTTGATTCTCTTGGTTATATCGAATATTAATTTCTTGTTGTTCTTCTTAGCCTGATCAACTAGGTTGAATACTTTTTTATCAATTGCTAGGATTGCATATAGGGGTTCCGAGTGCATATCTAGTGGCAAACACGATTATGCATATAGGGGTTCCGAGCATACAATTGTGAGTGAGAATCAGTTGCATGCGAGTATTAGTACGTCCTTCTATTTGCTCGTATCCTATATCCTTGTGTGTATTGCTATTGATGTGTTGGTGGTAAAGTATACTGACAACAGTGAGAATCATTGGTATTTTATCATTGGCATAGTAATAAGTCTATTGACAACTATGAGAATCAATAGTACTTAAGATCAGGGTGTGAACAACTATAAGGATAGTGAAAGAACTTGGGTTACATAGATTTCTGTGATCAAATTATATCTCTGTACTGTGGATCTCGCTCTAGTAGGACTACTTTCCTCATTATATTTCCTCAACTAAACCAAACTTGTTTGCTTTGCTTGCTTTGTGTTCTCTTGATAATTAAACCCCCCGTTCGTGTTACTTGTCATTTACACTTGCATACTTCATCGATCTTCCCTGTGGGTTTGACCCTTACTTGTCTGCTATACTTCTGTTTAGTGGGTCTGTTAGGATATTTTACTTTGACTAGGCTAAGCAATGATACTTGCACTGCGCACCTTTATCCACCGTCAAATTTGGCGCCGTTGCCGGGGAAGTTTTCTGTTTTGTTGTGTGTTTTTGTGATTGATTTTTGGTGGAGACCTATCTTATGGTCGACACTCGTTCTACTGACTCTCCTCTCGTAGCTTTTGATCCAGAAGTCGATAGATCGTTCCGTGTGAACCTATGCGATCAAGGAGAAGAAGAAGTCGAGGTTGAGGTCGTTGAGCCGACTGAGCCAATTAACAACCCAACCGTTGCAATGGCTGAGACTCTGAGAGAATTGACTGAGCCGAATATTGGAGCACAACCCCTGGCTGTCGTCATCCCTGCACTTGGCGAAGGGGTGAATTTTGAGCTGAAATCTGTAGTTGTTGCTTATCTCCCAATGTTCCACGATTTGAGTGGAGAAGACCCGATCTCTCACCTGGGCAAGTTCCACAATGTCTGCATGACTATGAAGCCCAGGAACATGACGGAAGAACAAATCAAGATGAGAGCTTTTGGTTTCTCCCTGCTAGACTCTGCAAGCGACTGGTACTATCACTTGCCACCAGGAACCATAGATACCTGGAATAAACTATACAAGTCGTTCTTGGACAAGTACTTTCCAATGAAGAAGGCGAATGCCTTGAAAAAGGCAACTGCCAATATTGAGCAGGCTGGTGATGAGACGTTGTATGATTATCTTGAGAGATACAAGAGGCTTTGCTCTAGCTACCCATTCCACGGATACGCCAAGCAGGACCTTGTCCTCTATTTACATAATGGTCTGCTGGACCAAGAGAGAAGGATGGTTGATGCTGCATGCGGTGGAAGCATCCTGAATCTGACACCGGATGCAGCCATGGAGAGATTCCAGGAGATGAGTGAGAGCACCAGGAGTTTTGGGAAGACATACCAAAGGAAGACGGTCAATGCTGTGACCCCTGCAGGACCAAGCCCAGTGTTGACTGAGCTAGCTGAGCTGAAAGAGATAGTGAAGAGGATGGCGAATCAGAACGCCCCTCAATAAGTTAAAGCATATGGGCTTTGCTCTGATCAATACCACCTCACCGACACTTGTCCTCAGCTGTAGGAGGAGGGTGTTGCTGAAGTTAATGCTATAGGAGGTTATGGACCCCCTAGACTACAGTGTGGTGGACAACCCAATTATAATCCCAGAGGGCGAGACCACCCAGGTTTTAGATAGAGTGACCCTCAAGGTGGTCAACAGCCAGTGCAGCAACAACAATACCAGCTGACATAACAGCAGTACTAGCAGAGAGCCCCATACCAACAGAGGCCTCAAAGACAAAGCTCTGGTGCTTCTACCGAAGAGATGCTAAAGACTCTGACTCAGCATTTCGCCACGCATGTGCAGGCTACTGAGTCAAGTATTAAGAACATGGAGAGACAGATTGGCCAGCTTGCTGATGTTGTGGCCAAACTTGACCAGAGGACCTCCAACTCCCTACCATCCCAGACTACAGTGAATCCAAGGGAGAACGTGAGTGCTATCACGCTCAGAAGTGGAAAAAAGTTGGACGTTGTTCCTATAGCTGAAGAGGAGAACTAGATCGAGAAGGCAGAAATCACCGAACACCCCGCGGCGGATCCTACCGCGGCCCGGCCAGAAATTGAAGGAGGAGCCAGTAAAGAAGACTTGTTGGCACCGCCCCGCGGCGATCCTCACCGCGACCCAGCGGCTGGTACCAGTAATCTCACCGCGATCCCACCGCCTCACGGCGATGACCAACGCCCCGCGGTGGTTCTGCCGCGATCTGGCCCTCAAAAATCTATCTCCGCTGAAGAAACCTATGTTGATGATTATGTTCGCCCCGTGTTTCCCCCTCTAGGTTCTGAGAAGCCACCAACACCTTTTCCTAAGGCGCTGAAAGCTAAGAGTGTAGCTGACGACAACGATTTGTTCGAGACATTTCGGGACTGTGAGGTGAACATTCCCCTGATCAAGCTTATCAAGGCTATCCCTCGATATGCCAAGTTCTTGAAGGAGCTGTGCATCGTGAAGAGGACTCAGAAGCAGAAGGCTCAAAAGAAGATTCCAGTAAGTGAACATGTATCAGCAGTAGTTCAGAGACGCATGCCTGAGAAGTGCAAGGATCCAGGTACATTTACTATTCCTATCACTATAGGTGAGCATCTTTTTGAGAAAACCTTGTTAGACTTGGGTGCCTCAATTAATGTGTTACCCTATTCTTTGATTGAGGATTTAGGAATAGGACCCTTGCATGATTCTAACATTGTTATACAACTTGCTGATGGTTCTTGTATACCCCCTAAGGGTGTTGTGGAAAATGTTCTTGTGAGAATAGGCTCTTTGATTTTTCCTGCTGACTTCTTTGTTATGGATATGGACTATGATGAGCAAGTCACTCCAGTTATGTTAGGGCGACCTTTTATGAAAACATCCATGACAAAGATTGATGTAGACAGTGGAACTTTGACTATGGAATTTGATGGAATAATTTTTGAGCATAATATTCATAAAGCCAACTCCATTGAATTGCCTACCCCTTGCTGCATTAGTGATATTGATAATCATGTGCCTGAAAATGTTAAACTTGATGCAATAGAGACCATAGTTGATTGTTCCTCTATTGATGAACCTATTGAGTCGCATGAGTTACATGTTGGTGATGTCTTGTTGGATGACATAGGAGATTCCATTCCCTCCATTTTGGGCACTCGCCCCCCTGCACTAACCATACAAGGCTGTAAGCCTTTATCCAGTGATGTGCAGCATATTCAGATTGAGCCATATCGGCCCCCACATCGCTCTAAGTATGGGGGAGATACTCCAAAGGAAGTAAGCATGGAGTCAATGGCAAAGAGGGAGCATGGTCTAAGGTTTAAACCTTTCCATGAGAGGTCTCAACATGTAGAGACGAGTAGGAGGATTCCGAGGGGATCCTACTCCAGATGGTAGTTGATTTGCAGTACGTCGAGCCAACGACGATAACCAAGGCGTTGTCCGGGAGGCAACCTGTGGTATTTTTCTTTGAGTTTTCGTTTCATTAGATTATTTTCGTAGTTTATTTTGCTTTGTTTCGTTCGCCTGTTACTCACATTTCAGGTACGAAAGTAAACTTGAGAAGAGACGTTGTGCCCAGCCATTCCCACCGCCTCGCGGCGTTCCTCACCGCCCCGCGGTGGAGGTCAGGTATGATTTCTCGACTCTATAAAAAAAAACAAGAATAAAGGGCCCCGAAAAAACCTTAAACGGGTGTGTAAAATTTTTATTTCTTGAGTTGTTACGAAGGATTTGACGGATTGGGCCCCTTTGGGCCAAGATTTTTCTTTGGGTCATGGTACATACCCGGCCCCATCATCCCTTCCTTCCCTTTCACCTTTCCCCTAACCTAGCCCCCATACTCACAAACACTCCATTCCCAGCACACCTCTCAAGCTCCCAAAAGCCAAATCCCCCATTCTCCCTCAAACCCCTCTCGACCTTGAGCCAAATCTAGCCCAAATCCCCCAATTTGGAGTCTAGTTTCACAAACAAACCAAACGCATCCCCACCGCGTCGATGTAGTCCCGCCTCGCTGTCGCTCCGCCTCGCATTATACCCGCTCCGCGTCGCTGCTGCCACCGCCCCGTGTCGACCTCGCCGCGACCCGGCCAGACCTCCCAGTTGTCCTTACCGCCACCCGGCGATTCATCCACCGCCCCGTGTCGAGGCATCCATGAGTCATCGTTTGTGCTCGTTTGTAAGTCCCCTTGGCTGCCCTTTGTTTTGAGCAATTCAATTCATTACTTATGGCACCTAAAGGCAAGAAGCAAGTGTCTCCGAGGGATGAGAATGAGGTCTACAATGTTGTGAAGGAGAGGAAGGTGTTGGCTTCTAAGTTCTTTGATAGGCCGACCTTGGCCGAGATGGGAATGTTGGCGTGTGTGTCCATGTGCTTGGCACAGTGTGGGCTAGGGGAGTTTCTGAACAAGGCTGCTCCTGCATATCCAGAGCTTTGCTACCAGTTCATCGCCTCTTTCAAGAGGTACTCTAATGGCTCGGACGACAAGCATCTGCTGAGGGTCACGTTCACCTACAATGGGCGTGACTACTCTTTGTCTCCTAAGGTGGTGCGTGATGCCCTGGGCATTACAAAGCTACCAACTGATGGGTGGTCTGGTGGCATTCCAGAGTCAGAGATGATGGAGTTCTGGAGGGCTGCTACGGGCCGAACGTTCAGGAAGGGCCAGGAGGTGAACTCGAAGCTGGTGAACCCGTGTCTGTGGTTGATCCACAAGGTGATGATGAGAGACTTCTTTGGCCAAGCTGATGATGGAAAGGTCCCTCTGAAGGATTTCCGGTGGTTTATGAGCATCTTGGAGGTTGTCACGTACACGCCGTGTTGGGCTACCCTTTTCTTGGGTTCCTTGAAGAGGATTCGTGATGGTGAGCCACGTGATATTTGTGGGGGTGGTCTGATTACCCTCCTTTGTGCTGGAGTGATAGCTTGCGATCAGATTCCTCGGCCTATTGCCTACGCGGTGTTTGATATGGCGCACATGAAGGTGTGCTCGATGCTGAAGCCATTGGGAAAGGATGGTGATTTGGTCTGGTCATCCTATGATGGCCACATTTTAATTGTTCCCCGGGATTTTGCCTACTCCCCTTCTTATGTGGGTTGGTGGATTCCCAGTGATAGCAGAATGACGACTGATGATACCCTTGTTGCTGCTCCTTCAGGCCCGTATAGAGAGGGCCCTAGTGGTGCTGCTGATGCTGCTGAGTTTGCGGGCGAGGACACTCCTATGCCTACACTTTATGATGCGCCTTCGTCTTCTTACGGTCCTGCCACACCTTGGCAGGAGTTGTATTCGAGATTTGATGCATTCTCAGTGCAGCAGACGCACTGGAACACCCAAGTAGAGACCGGTCTGCAGACTTGGCAGACCCAGTTCCGTGCTGATGTAGATGAGCGTCTGGACACCATGGACGCTCATATGAGGGACTACTTCGGGAGGTTCCCACCACCACCACCATCAGGCCTGCAGTGAGTTTATTTTCTTCTTCCCCTATTTCCTTTGCTGTTCTCTTTTCTACATTGAGGACAATGTTCGGTTTAAGTATGGGGGAGGGATTTAGACTTGCTATATGTCTATCCTTTGTACATATTGTTTTCTTTTCGTGCGCTGTATTTCCTGTTTGATTTCTAAAAAAAAAAAAAAAAAAATCAAAAAAGCTAAAAAGAAGACTACTATCCACAGTACAGAGATATAATTAGATGGAGATGGAGCTGCTGGAACATACTTGGAGAAGACTACTAAACACTTGGTAGGATTGAAGAGCAGCAGAAGAGAAGAAGAGGAGCTGAAGAAGCTGAATGAGTGAGCTCACCGCCCCGCGCCAGATTCACCGCGGCCCGGCGGTGACTCCCAGAGAAGGTTGAAGCCCCGCGCCAGAGGAAGCCACCGCCCAGCGGTGGAGAGCCTGACGCCCCGCGGTGGATCTCACCGCCCCGCGATGGCCGTGTTTAATGCCTCGCGCCAGAAGACTGTTACTTTCCTTTTATTTCGTTTAGACTTTATTTTATTATTATTCTGTTTCCTTTATTGTTTGCATTAGTTTAACCTAGTTTCCTAAGACTATTTAAGCCTCTTTCTAGGTTAAGAGGGAGAGACACTTAGAGACTTTTTACCTATACACGATTTTTCAGACGTTATTTCACATTAGAGTTTTTCATCCCCTTTGATGGAGAACTAACTTTCCCTTGTTCTACTAGACGATTGAAGCAGTATAGTTGATGTGTTTGTGAGATTTCTATTCCTTGTTCTTATCCTTATAAGTGTTGGTTTGATTCTCTTGGTTATATCGAATATTGATTTCTTGTTGTTCTTCTTAGCCTGATCAACTAGGTTGAATACTTTTTATCAATTGCTAGGATTGCATATAAGGGTTCCGAGTGCATATCTAGTGGCAAACACGATTGTGCGTATAGGGGTTCTGAGCGTACAATCGTGAGTGAGAATCAGTTGCATGCGAGTATTAGTACGTCCTTCTATTTGCATGTATCCTATATCCTTGTGTGTATTGCTATTGCTGTGTTGGTGGTAAAGTATACTGACAATTGTGAGAATCAGTGGTATTTTATCATTGGCATAGTAATAAGTCTATTGAAAAATGTGAGAATCAATAGTACTTAAGATCAGGGTGGGAACAACTATAAGGATAGTGAAAGAACTTGGATTACATAGATTTCTGTGATCAAATTATATCTCTGTACTGTGGATCTCGCTCTAGTAGGACTACTTTCCTCATTATATTTCCTCAACTAAACCAAACTTGTTTGCTTTGCTTGCTTTGTGTTCTCTTGATAATTAAACCCCCCGTTCGTGTTACTTGTCATTCACACTTGCATACTTCATCGATCTTCCCTGTGGGTTCGACCCTTACTTGTCTGCTATACTTCTGTTTAGTGGGTCTGTTAGGATATTTTACTTTGACTAGGCTAAGCAAAGATACTTGCACTGTGCACCTTTAGCCACCGTCAGTTGGTGACAAAGTGTTTGTCAAAGTATCGCCATCCAAAGGTGTGTTTAGGTTTGGTAAGCGTGGGAAGCTCAACCCTCGCTACGTGGGACCGTTTGAGATCCTTGATAGAGTGGGGTCTCTAGCGTATCGTTTGGCATTGCCGCCATCGGCACATCTAATGCATAATGTGTTCCACGTATCTTTGTTGAGGAAGTACGTGCCAGATGAGTCTCATGTGCTGAGTTATGACGACATCGAGATTCAGACAAATGGTACCTACGAGGAGATACCGGTGCGTATTCTCGAAAGCCGTGAGAAGCAGTTACGGAACAAGGTGGTACCATTGGTATGGATTTTGTGATCCAAGTCAGGAACTGAAGAAGTTACTTGGGAAACCTGGGAAACGGAGGCGGATATGCTTAGATGTTTTCCCGAGCTATTTTCGGCCTAGTTTCGGGGTCGAAACATTTTTAAGGGGGTAGTGTTGTAACGCCTCGCTTTTCTTTGGTTTATTCGGCCATGTTTCGGGGTCGAAATTTTTTGTAAGGGGGAGGTGATGTAATACCCCTCATTTTAGTAAAGAGTGTTTTGGTAAGTTTTCCAAACACTCGTATTGTAGTCGAATTATTTTCAGAGAAGTTCAGACTTTCTGTTAAATACTTGATCTCCGTAATAATTCCTTGAGTGGAATAAAATACATTCGACGTATTTTTGGGGTTTAGAATAATTGTTCGGGTACGAATATATTTAACCCGGGGTTAAAACCCATACCGTAATTCTTCCCGGTCAAAAGTGGGCTTCTCGGTCAGAGAATGGGCAAAAGGCACAAAAATTGCCTTGACCGCACCCGCGGTCATACCCACCGCACCCGCGGTCATACCCACCGCACCCAACGGTCAGGAATTGGTCGCCAACGCACCCCGCGGTGAGACCCACCGCACCCGCGCCGTGATGATGGCTTCTCTACTCCGCCGAACTCGTCTGAGCTGCTTGCCGATCTTGTCCCCGGTGAGGCGGTGGGAGAGGGAGCCAACTGGACTCCTTCTGGCTCCTTGATGGCCTATAAAAGGAGGAGGCTAAGAGGAGGAGGCCATTCCACTCTCTCTCTCTCTCCCTCAAATCTCTCTTTCTTTCACTGCCATTGTCGCCGGAGTTGCAAGCGTCGCCGGAGTTCTTCAAGGTCGTCGCCGAAGTTGCCATAGGAGGAGGAGGTGCCCTCAAGGTGGTGGTTAGTGACACAAGGAGTTTGGAAGTTGAAACCAACCCAAGTCGAGCCCTATTGTCTTCCCCGGTGAGTTTTCGCCGTCGGCGTCTCGCCTCTGTAGCCTCGCCGCACCCGCGGTCAAGGCCACCACACCCGCGGTGGGCCTGGGCGAGTGTGGTGGTGGCTTGGGCGTTGTGATCTCGTTTGGGACTTTTGTTCCTTCGATTTCGTTCATTTTTCTTTAAGATTCGTACTATTTATTGTCGAATCTAACTTAGGATTTCGTTATGGGTCGTTCCGTAGGAAACCATAATCCAGGTTCTTCCTCGTTTCGGACCCGGAAATCCGTCATCTCAAGCTTCGTTGAGCTTCGTCTAAATCGAAGGCAAGTGGCGGTTCACTCTTGCTTATCATTCCATATTTCTATTAATTATCAATTGATTAATTGTTAATTAAATTGGGATGAATTACTGGTTTCGTTGGGAACAGTTTTCTTAAAGTGATACGATTAAAATGAATATTATAATAGGTTGTATATATTGCTAGAAACAACGCTATTATATCTGTTATTACCGTGATGGTATTGTTGTGGATTTTTATGCGAACTTGAAATATAGTTAGCAGTGGATTTTTATGTGCACTTGAGATATAGTTAGCACGAGTATTCATAGGAGCGATGCTTACCTTGAGAGGTATCCGTTTCTTTATAACCCGGTGGATAGGATGTTCAAGCCCTAACACCGTTTCTCTAGTCATGACTATCCCCTATCCGAATATAGGGGAGGTGTGCTTAGCCGACGTCAAACCTTTAGGGATTTATTCCCGACTATATATCTCTATATCCTGAGAGATGAGATGATTATGATAAAAGCTTATAACGTGAATATATATTTTGGAATTAAATAAGATGAGTGTCGTTATGCACATAATTAATGAACCTTAGGGAGAGAAGTACAACTTGGAAACTCGTCCGGGACTTCGATTAGAGTAAGTCCACCTTCCAAATCTGAATTCGCATTGTGCGATGAGGTTGGTCGTGGACCCAAATAGTCAAGTCAGTTTTAAAACGCTTGTGTGAATTATAATGTTCCCAAACATTGTCATATTTTCCGATAAGACTCAATTCGTTGGAGTCTTCTCTTTATATGTGTCCTTAAGACTCAATCTTTCAGAGTCTTCTCTTGATCATACCTTTTCATATATTTCAGTAGGAGTATGGTGGTTGACTATCGTCATCGACTTTTATTCGAGAAACGATGAGTCTAACCTAATACGACTACTTAGAACCTTTCTGTTTTACCCTTGCATAGTCTTTCATTAGACTAACCAACCGGTTATATTCCCTTGCATGGTTGGCTGGTGTCATCCGTCTCATACGGCACATCAGATAAACTACAGTGCCATGAAGGCTAGAAACGACGAGGAAGACAGATGAAATTTTAAAGAGTTTTATCAGGTTGAGATCCTAGGCGTGTGATCGCTAGATCAAGACTTTTGTGTCATTTATTTAAAAAAAAAAAGACTTCCGCTGTAATATATTTTGGTTGTATTTGGATTATAGATGTAATTCCGAAACTTTGATTTAATCCAATACTATGACATTTCGTATTATAAATGTTGTTTTATGATTTGTATAAACTGGTTAAGCCTTGGGTGGCTTCGTATGTGGAATCTGAGGTCACTGGCGGTAATACCTTTCAAGGATATATTTGGGGGTGTTACACAAGGGTCGAATCCCACAGGGAGGAGTTGTCTTTCTTAATGCAAATTAGTGTGTCAAAGTAACAAAGGGAGGGATTGGTTGGTTGATTGAATTTCAAGTAAACAAAGCAAAGTAAACAAAACAAAGGGTTGTAATCAATTGGGGGAAAAACACTTAGCCAAACAAATATCCATCATTCATTCGATTGATTGGTCCTAGGTTATCTCTATTCCTTCCTTTGATTATTCTTGTCCCTATTCTAAAATAGTTACCAGTCTAACTAGTCCTGGCAACCCTTACTATCAAACGCACGAGAAACTATCAAGATTTAGAACAATAGCAGCATAGAGCATAAAGATTAACCAAGATACATGCAACACCGATCTTTCGAAGCATTTAACACAAAATCAAATCTCTTTCATAATAAACTAGTCCAACTAGTCCTAGAATATCATGGATGCTACACAAGATAAGGGATTTCAACTCGAAATATCCAAACACTAGCAATAGACAATTACTAATATCAACTAGGTGATCAATCCAGTTAAATCAATAACAATCAATAAGAATATGCTCAAGAGAAAATATATAATCCAAATGAATAGGAAATAGAGTTATAACCTCACAATCATGAATCAAATGAAGGCTTCAATTGTCGGACTAATCAAAGGGTGCTTAGTTCTTCATAGTCTTGAAAACAATAAAACTCCAAAGGAAAATTGAACGTAGAATGAAAAACTGAATCCTCAAAGGCTGTTATGGAAATTAGGTTAAATAACCTAAAAACCAAACCTAATGCTAAAAAGATAACAAGTCTAATCTTAGAAGGAAATAAAATAAACGGAATGAAAGAAAAGGGAATAAATAAAATCTTCGGAAAAACTCTTCGAACGCGCTGATGTAGATTTCCGCGACCGCGGAAGAATTTCCGCGATCGCGAAAAAATACCCTGATGCTCTCGAATTAACCGTGACTAGAAGCCTTGCACTTCCGCGACCATCCGCGCCCGCGGCGGCACTTCCGCGATCGCGGATCTTCATAGACCCGTTTGGTTCTACTTCTTCGTCTTCTTGGGTGACTTCCTTCTTTCTTCAATATATCTTCATTTAAGCTTCTCCAAACCACCATATTTGCACATCTACTCCTCAACTCCATTCTCCGCAATTGTGCTCTAATCATCTCCAAATGGTACCCAAAACTCCGGTAACAACCCCTAGTTACACCCTACAAAGTAGCGCTGATCAAGTAGTTAAAAACAAATTAAAATGCCATCGAACAAGTAGTTAAAAACAAATTAAAATGTGTAATTCACACATATTAAAATGTGTAAATCAATGAATTACACATTTAATTTGTTTTTAACTACTTGTTCGATGACATTTTCAATCTACTCATAATATGCGTGAATGTCATCGAACAAGTAGTTAACAAATTAAAATATGTAATTCACACATATTTAATGCGGTATATGATTAAAATGTCATCGAACAAATAGTTTAAAAAAAATTCTCTTGATGGTCAATTCATGCAAATTAAAATGTCATCCGACAAGTAGTTAAAAACAATAATTCTCTCCACTGCGCCACAAATTAATTCACACAATTAAGATTTTTTGTACGTTTTGTAGCCCACCAAATTAATTGTGTAGTAAATGACTAGAGATGGAAAATTACACATTTTAATTTGCATGACATGATGATTTTCAAGAGAATTGGATACAATTAATGTACTCATAACATGCGTTAATGACACAACACAAAAATCTTAATATATAGATTACAAATCTTATACTAATTTTATTCATAGTTTTAATAATTGTAAAATACATACTGTTGGGCCCAAACTTACTCCAAGGGATCGGATCAAACGAATTGGGCCAAAGTCCAGACGAAGCCGAAGGCCAGAAGGAGTTAGAGGCGACAGATGCCCTTCAGACGTTGAGGATCCGACCGAATCCCAAAAGTTTCGCCCTGGACATTAATTGCTTGATCGGTGACAACGGTAACAACATTAAACACAGAGATTATGATGGCAATCAAGAGCAAATCCCAAAGATCTCGCACGGAATTAATAGAGGATAAATACGAAGACGAATAATGGACACAAGGAGAAAACTACCATAAATAGACCACGAAGAAGCAAACGACAGGACACACGTCTATACACAGCATCCACTGACTTACCCTTCAAGAGGCCTACTTGCATATTCACTCTCCCTCAAATCCCCCAGAAATTCTACCCGATCGCTGCCGGTCGAAACACCAAAACGCATGTCGGACAGGGCTCGATCCTTTATTTTCTAAGGATAAGTTGTATTTCGATCTGATTCAGTCATCATTTGATATATAAATTACATTGCCATTTCGCATATATTCTCTGCTTGGTTGATTGTCTATTTGGTTTGGATTGATTTTTTATTATCCGATTGACTCGTTACCCCGTCTAAGGCGATTTAGGTCGACCGATCTTTTCGTCCCAAAACAATTTGGCGCCCACCATGGGGCAACTTGCCGATCACCATATCGAAAATCCTCCAACCATGACTATCAACCCACCTACCGACACCGAGGAGCCACGCCTCGAAGATGACACCCAAGCTCAAGAAAACACAACCGAAAATCCTACTCCAAACCAACTCCAAGAGCTTGCCCAAAAAATGACTGCCCTACAAGAGGAACTTGCCCAGCAATGCCAAAATACTGAAGCCTTGGCTACCTTATCCACCCAATCCGAGGCCAAGATTGCACAACTAACCCGTGAAAATAAGTCTCTTAAGTCGCATGTACAATCAGTGGCTTCTGGATCCAGGCGGATGCCTATCCATAGCAACGTCCGGACGCGTCTCGACTTGGATGGCATCGAAATGACCCCCCCGAGCATACGACGCCCCTGGAATACTGAGGGTACATCTCGAACTCCTCTGGTCAATCCGTTTTCAACTAACAACGTTACTTTCTCCACACCGATCGGGTCAGCAGGAACCCGAATCGACGAACCACAGGTTACCAATCCTCCCGACATCCTGGCTCTCGTCCAGCAGATACTCAGTCAGCACATGAAGACACTTGACGATCACATCGCTAGAATTCCCGGAGTTCCATAGCCGATCGAGAAGGAAGCGTCGGGTGGATACGAGGAATCTCCATTCATCGGAGAGATCGCCAGAGTCGAAATACCAAAGAAGTTCCACCTTCCTAGCATGGAGACATTCGACGGCACCAACGACCCAGATGATCACATTTCTCTCTATAAACAAAAACTAATGACTGCATCTATTCCAAGGGAGAGCCGCGAGGCTGTCATGTGCAAAAGCTTTGGCACGACTCTCGCGAGTCCCGCCCTGACCTGGTTTATGCATTTGCCTCAGGGAATAATCGCCTCATTCGCGGATCTGGTCAACTCCTTCAAAATCCAATTCGCCAGCAGTCGGAGTCTAGAAAGGCAGTCAAGTGATCTCTATCGAATCACCCAAAGGTATAACGAACCTCTCCGGAGCTATCTTAACAGGTACAATAAGGAAAAAGTCACGATCCCCCATTGTGACGTCACCACCTCCATCAAAGTTTTCCGACAAGGTCTGATCAGGGACAACAACCTCTACAATGAGATCACCAAGTACCCGTGAAGAAGTTTCGAAGATGTACAAGCCAAAACCATGGCCGAGGTAAGTCTGGAAGAAGATCGCGAATCGCGAAAAGCGACCCATGGACCCGATCAATCTGATCGCAAATCCTCTTCCGACAACCGTCGAGACAGACGGCATCACCCCTACCCTCGCAACCGAAATGAGCAGAATCAGGTAAACTCCTTCCAAGACAGGTCCCAAGACTGGAGAGATGGTCCAACGTTGCCTCCTAGGGTTCAGTCTTACAATTTCAATATCTCCGTATCGGAGCTCGTCAAGAGTTTCGACAAGTATGGGAAAGAGGTAAGATGGCCCCGAAAGAACGACCGACCGGGCGTAAAAAAGGACATGAACAGGTGGTGTGAATTCCACGGTGACCACGGTCACTCAACGGACGAATGCATCGCCTTACGCAAAGAGGTCGCCAGGTTACTCGCGCAAGGACTCTTGCGCTACGTAATCTCGGAACGGGCCAAAGCCACCATGGAACGACGAGATCAGGTAAAACAAGATAAACCCCCATCTCTTGTCCATACAAAAATTATCAATACTATTTCAGGGGGCTCGGACGTATGTGGGAACACGTACTCCGCGGCCAAAAGACATGCAAAAGAAAGCAAAGGCAGTAAACCCGAGACGCCAGAGTTCAGACAAACCAGGGTCTCCGACCTCCCGACGGTCACGTTCGACGAATCCGATGCCGACGGGTCGAAAAACCATCACGATGGTCTGGTAATCTCCTTGTCTATTGGGAACTGTTTGATACGTAGAGTACTAATCGATACAGGAAGTTCAACCAATCTCTTGACCTTCGACGCCCTCAAAGGGATGGGTCTGGGCGAAGATGACCTTATCAAGAAATCGACTCCATTAGTCGGATTCATGGGCGAAGTCAAACATACTATCGGCGAAATCGTTCTTACGACATACGCCAGAGGGGTAAACCAACATGTGAAATTTCTAGTCCTAGACTGCCCATCTCCCTATAATTGCATTCTTGGCAGACCATGGATACATGCTATGAAGGCGGTACCCTCGACGTACCATCAAATCATCAAGTTCCCTACCAAGTGGGGAGTCTAAGAAATCAAGGGAGATCAGATGACGGCCAAGGAGTGCTATGTCGCCTCCATGAAGAGCGCGGTCGAGCCCAAAATCGCATAGCAATCACAGCTCGGCGAAGGATCTAGTCGATACGTCGAACCAGAAATGGAAAAGCTTGACGAGATCACACTAGATCCTTCAAAGCCAAACCAAACGGTAAGGCTCGGGTCAGACCTGGACGACTCGACCAGACAACAAATTCTAAATTTCCTTAGATCTAATGCTGATTGTTTTGCATGGTCACATGAAGATATGGTCGGTATATCACCAAACATTATTACTCATAAATTGAACGTAGATCCATCTCACCCCCCTATAAAGCAAAAGCGCAGGAAATTCACCCCAGAGCGAAACAAGATTGTCAACGACGAGGTCAGGAGCCTGCTGGAAATAGGAAAGATAAGGGAAGTCAACTACCCCGAGTGGCTGGCCAATGTGGTTGTAGTCCAAAAGAAAAACGGCAAATGGAGAGTCTGCATTGACTTCACTGACCTTAACAAGGCTTGTCCCAAAGACTCCTTTCCGCTCCTTCATATTGACGCGATGGTCGATGCAACAACGGGGCACGAAATGTTATCCTTCATGGACGCGTTTAGTGGCTATAATCAGATTCTCATGGAACCAGAAGACCAAGAGAAAACGGCGTTCGTCACAAGCCAAGGTATCTATTGTTACAAAGTAATGCCCTTCGGACTAAAAAATGCAGGGGCCACTTATCAACGACTGGTCAACAAGATGTTCAGAGATCAGATTGGGGACACAATGGAAGTCTACATAGATGACATGCTGGTCAAGTCGAAAAAGAAAGAAGACCACATCGACCACCTCCGCGACAGCTTTGAGGTACTAAAAAGATATAACATGAAATTGAATCCTATGAAATGCTCTTTCGGAGTGTCGTCAGGAAAGTTCCTAGAGTACATGGTAACACAAAAAGGAATAGAAGCCAACCCAGAACAAGTCAAGGCCATCATCGGCCTCCGATCCCCTCGGTGCGTCAAAGACGTGCAAAAACTGACAGGTCGGATAACAGCCCTGAACAGATTCATCTCAAAGTCATCCGACAAGTGCAAGCCCTTTCACGACGCTCTCAAGAAGAACAAATCCTTTCAATGGACGGAAGAACATGAAGTCGCATTTCAGGACTTGAAGAACTACATGGCCGGTCCCCTATTATTAACCAAACCCAAGGACGACGAGCCATTACTACTGTACCTGGCAGTATCGGAGTCGGCCGTAAGCGCAGTTCTGGTCAGAGAAGAAGACGGCAAGCAGTCGCCGATATACTACATCAGTCGGACATTACTTCCAGCGGAGACAAGGTACTCATCGTTAGAAAAACTTGTACTATCACTGGTAATGGCATCAAATAAACTCAAACCATATTTCGAATCCCATACTATAATTGTCCATACTAACCATCCCATGAGAGCAATCATGAGGAAGCCCGAGTTCACAGGACGAATGGCCAAGTGGGCCATACACCTCAGCGGCTACGATATTGAATACGAGCCCAGAACAACGATCAAGTTACAAGCCCTGGCTGACTTTGTGGCAGACTTCAGCCCGACCCTAGAGCAAGAAGCCGCCAAAGAGGCAACACAGTTATTTGTGACAGATGAGACAGGAAAATGGGAGCTCCACACTGATGGCGCGTCGAATGCTAGAGGTTCAGGACTAGGGGTCGTGCTGAAGTCACCACAAGGGGACAAGATAGACCAGGCCGTAAGGTGCGAATGGGACGCAACCAACAACGAAGCTGAATACGAAGCACTCATATTTGGGCTCATCCTGTCACGCGACCTAGGAGTCCGAGAGATCAAAGTCATTTGTGACTCCCTCTTAGTCGTAAATCAAATACAAGGGTCATACAACGCCAAAGACGACAGGATGATAGCTTATCTGGACGTGGCCAAGAAGTTAATCGACCAATTCCAAACATTCGACATCAGGCAGGTGCCCAGAGATCTCAACTCTCAGGCTGATGCACTAGCCAATTTAGGATCCGTCTTGGATCCAAATGAATTCCCAAATATCCCACTGGCACACATCACAACACCAGCTGTTCCAAAAACATCCAAGGGGTCGATCACACCTTTGGAAGAACTTGTCACGATGGAGATAGGCGACCGACCAGAGGAAGACATCGTCAACAATCAGGACGACTGGACGTTACCTTACGTCAAATGGTTAAAAGACGGCATGCTACCCAGCGACAAAACAAAAGCAAAAAGGCTAAAGATTCCAGAAGTCGGACGCGTCTTACAGTCATTACATGAAGGAGAATGTGGAAACCACACCGGTGGGCGAAGCCTCTCAGGGAAAGCTTTGCAAACCGGATACTACTGGCCCACAATGAATAGAGATGCAATGTAATACACCAAGAAGTACGATGCCCGCCAACGACACGCACCCGTTCCTCATCAACCCTCGGAACTCCTCCATCCGACTCTGGCACCATGGTCCTTCATGAGATGGGGAATGGACATCGTCGGAAAACTCCCACCTGCGTCGGGTCAACGAGTCTTCTTCCTTGCCATGACAAACTATTTTTCCAAATGGATCGAAGCTGAAGCCTACCGAGAGGTAGAAGATCAACACGTCATTTCGTTTATAAAACGCAATATCTTGTGCAGATTTGGCGTCCCATTAGAAATCGTGTGTGACAATGGCTCCCAGTTCACCAGTCATAAGACTCGAGCCTTTTGGCGACCAATTTTACATCAAACTGGTCACATCTACTCCTCGATATCCGCAATCTAACGGACAAGCCGAGTCTAGCAACAAAATCATCGTCAACAACCTTAAGAAACGCCTCACAGGGGCTAAAGGAAAATGGGCAGACGAGCTCCCGTTCATCCTCTAGTCCGACAGGACCACTCCAAAGAATACGACCGGACAGTCACCATTCTCACTCGTCTACGGAAGTGAAGCGGTCATTCCCGCCGAGCTATTGGTTCCGACGGCCCGTTACAGTCGTCAGACAAATGAACAAAATGACATCGAGCTAGCACACAACTTGGACACAGCGGATGAGACTAGAGAAAAAGCCAGAATTAGAATGGTTAGGTTCCAGCAACAGGTCGCAAGAAGTTACAACAAAAATGTTCGAGCCAAAGTCTTCAAAGTTGGCGATTGGGTCCTTAGAAAGACATTCCCGAACACCAAGAATCTGACCGACGGAAAGCTCGCACCTCAGTGGAAAGGACCCAACCTAATCAAAGAAGTAGTCGGAAAAGGAGCATACCAATTGGAAGACAAATACGGACGACCAATCCCGAGAAGTTGGAACGCAACACACCTAAAGTTATACCACTTCTAGACCAGCAAGGTAAGGCACCAACGTTCTTTCACCTACCATATACTATTCGTTGTTACAAACACAATTCTATTCCTTGAAACTGAGCATTCACATCTAGTAAGGACATTTTTCCTTGCAAACCTAAGTACAGGATGACATCGACATACACACTGGACCCAATCACAAATAAAGGCGCTTACACTACATTTACACGATCGATCGGAATACGGGGAGATGAACACCACAGGCACGTTGGCACACCGCCTGCCTTACACAAAACATAAGGTTAAGACACCTTATTACATTTACGCAATAGAGACATATTGCTTTCCTCCTCGGCATAACACTAAGTCATGACTAAACATAAACACATACAATTGTAGGCGTCCTTCTTTACATACATACGGCAAGCCCTACTCGACGGAGCACACGGGCGAACCCGACATACAAATCAAAGGCGTCAATGACAAACTTCTCTAGAAGAGTCCGACGAAACATACGAACACATAAAAAAGTTTGACCCTTTGTAAAACGGATTACGTCAATAAAAGTCTAAGCATTTTTTACATACATGCGACCCGCGATGATGGACGGATCGCCAAAACATATTGTCTGCCTACACACACATAGGACTTCAAATCATCCACAGACACATTATTTTTTGCGACCCGCGATGGTAGACGGGTCACCGAAACAGAAAACATCCTACCCACACACAGGTGGGGTCACAAGTCAATTATGAAAAATAGTCAAAGGTTGGGATTCGCGGCATTACCTTCAGCAGGGGCTGGATCGGTGGAAGGCTGGGGCTCGAGCGGCACGGTATCGCCAGAATGAACCTCGTCTTCACCGGCACTTTCGTCTAGAGATTCCTCTCCGACGCCGGCCAACTGGAAAATCTCCGAACCAGGATTCCCCTTCGGAAACAAGGTATCCATGGTCTCTTTCTCCACCTTCAAATCCCAAGTCTCATGCTTGCCCTCTTCAAACTCCTCGATCATCTCGACACGCGACTTCAACGCATAGAAAGCGCCTACGTCGCCTGCGACTCGACCAGCCTCAATCCTAGCCTGCTTCACCTTCTCTTCAACACTTGACTGGCTCTCACTAAGCTCCCTCCGACAAGCATCCAAGTCATCTTGGCAATTCTTCAGCTCCCTAACGAAGCGGCGCTCGGCGTCCCTAAAACGGCTCTCAGCTCCTTCCACCTTGGTCTTCAAAGATGCCAGATCGGACTCTGACCTAGCAGCCCTATCCTCGGCCTTAGCGACTGTTGGGCCTGGATTCTCCAGAGAAGACAGATCGAGAGGACCGAGCCCAAGCCCACTGCAAATCGGGAGAATGACAGACGAGTTCAGAAGAGTCGACAAGGCTTCTCTGGTCGAGCGACACCCGACAAAACCTCTCCAGTCAAGAGTCATCCGACAAGATCGCGGAAATCTCACCACGCATTTAATGCTCAGATCATGCAACATCTGCAACGTTCAAACACCTTAATTGCCAGTAATTCAATGGCGAAATCCTTGCCATTACACTCGGTATTGAAGATAAAAACATAAAAACGGTGCAACGGCCACAGGAGTAAAGGGACTTACCATATTTGGAACGACGAAGAAGATAAGATCAGGGAACTCACAACTACGCAAAACACACGCATTCTCACTTAGCAAACTCACCAGAATAGCACTCTCGCTCTCCATCTAGCTCTCCAAACGGCTGCCTACGCCTGACCCCTACCGGTCGCCACTCACAAGTCATCGGTCGAGTCCCACTCGATCTCTGATTTTATTACGATAAGTTGTATTGCGATCTAATCCGATTCACACGATATCTAATAAAATCATCTTGCTATTATATATTTATTTCTTGTTTACCTATTATTTGCTTGGTTTGGATTATTTCCCATCGTCCGATCGACTAGTTACCCCGTCTAAGGCGATTTAGGTCGCCCGATCTTTTCGCCCCAAAACAATTTGGCGCCCACCGTGGGGCAACTTGCCGATCACCTTTCCGGAATCTTCCAACCATGGCTATTGATCCCCCTATTGATAACCAAGAACCACGTCTCGAAGACGAAACCCAAACCACAGAAAACCCAATCGAAAATCCTACTCCAACCCAGTTCCAAGAACTCTCTCAAAAAATGGCCGCCCTTCAAGAGGAACTAGCCCAGCAACGTCAGAAAACCGAAGCCCTAGCCACTTTGTCAACCCAATCCGAAGCCGAGATCGTGCAACTAACCCGTGAGAACGAGTCTCTTAAGTCACAGGTACAATCAGTGGCCTCAGGATCTCGGAACGCGCCCATCCACGGCGGCGCCCGAACGCGCCTCGACATGGACAATATCGAGCCAACGCCTCCCAGCATACGATGTCCCGGACACACTGAGGGTACGTCTCGAACTCCTTTCGCTAGTCCATTCCCGACTAACCATGTCACCTTTCCTACACCGATCGGGTCTGTTGGGGCCCGAATCGACGAAACACAGGTTGCCAATCCGCCAGATGTCATGGCCCTTTTTCAGCAAACGCTCGACCGACACATGAAGGCAATCGACGATCGTTTCAATAGGCTCCCAGGAGTCCCGCAACCGATCGAGAGAGAAGCGTCCGGCGGATTCGAAGAATCCCCGTTCGTCGAAGAAATCGCAAGGGTCGAGATCCCCAAGAAGTTCCATCTCCCCAACATGGCGACATTCGACGACACCACCGATCCAGATGACCATATCTCTCTCTATAAACAAAAACTAATGGCTGCATCTGTTTCAAGGGAGAGTCGCGAGGCTGTCATGTGCAAAAGCTTTGGCACGACCCTCACGGGTCCCGCACTAACTTGGTTTATGCGTTTGCCTCAGGGAACGATCACATCATTTGCGGATCTGGTCAACTCTTTTAAGAGCCAGTTCGCCAACAGTCGGAAGCATGAGAAACAATCAAGTGACCTCTACCGAGTCACACAAAGGTACAATGAACCTCTCCGAAATTATCTTAACAGGTACAACAGAGAGAAAGTGGGAATCCCCCACTGTGACGTCACAACGTCTATCGAAGCATTCCGACAAGGCCTGGTCAAAGACAGCAATCTCTATGACGAGATTACCAAGTATCCCTGCAAAAGTTTCGAAGATGTTCAGGCCAAAACTATGGCCGAGGTAAGGCTGGAAGAGGACCATGAGTCGCGTAAAGCCTCGCGCGGACCCGATCCATTCGATCGCAAACATTCCTCCGACAATCGTCGGGACAGACGTCCACATCCCTATTCTCGTAATCGAAACGAAGCAAAACAGGTAAATTCTTTCCAAGACAGGTCACATGAATGGAGAGACGGTTTCGTGTTGCCTCCTAGGGTCCAGTCTTATAACTTCAACGTTTCCGTGTCGGAGCTCGTCAAGAGTTTCGACAAGTATGGAAAAGACGTAAGATGGCCCCGAAAGAGCAACCGACCGGACGTCAAGAAGGACATGAGTCGATGGTGTGAATTCCACGACGACTATGGTCATTCGACCGACGAGTGCATCGCCCTACGAAAGGAGGTCGCTAGGCTGCTATCACAGGGGCTGTTACACGACGTCATCTCGGAATGGGCAAAAGCCACCATGGAACGCCGAGATCAGGTAAAATAGAACAAACCCCCATCTCCTATCCATACGAAAGTTGTCAATACCATTTCAGGTGGATCCGACATATGCGGGAACACGTACTCTGCGGCTAAGCGACACGCCAAGGAAAGCAAAGGCGACAAGCCCGAAGCATCGGAATTCAAACCAAGGAGGGCATCTAACCTTCCGATGGTCACATTCGACGAATCCGACTCCGACGGGTCGAATAGTCACCATGACGGTCTGGTAATCTCTTTGTCCATTGGTAATTGCTTAATCCGGAGAGTACTAATCGATACAGGAAGTTCGACAAACCTCTTGACCCTCGACGCTCTCAAAGAAATGGGTCTGACTGAGAACGACCTAATCAAGAAATCGACCCCACTGGTCGAGTTCAGCGGTGAGGTTAAGCACACGACTGGCGAAATCATTCTGACCATATACGCTGGAGGAATCAACCGACAGGTTAAATTCTTAGTCCTAGACTGTCTGTCTCCCTACAATTGTATTCTTGGCAGGCCGTGGATACACGCTATGAAGGCAGTACCTTCAACATATCATCAAGTCATCAAATTTCCCACCGAGTGGGGAGTCCAAGAAATCAAAGGAGATCAAAGGACCGCAAAGGAATGCTATGTCGCTTCCATGAAGAACGCAGTCGAACACAAGATCGCATAGCAACCACAGATTGGCGAAGGACCTAGTCGATACGTTGAACCAGAAATGGAGAAACTCGACGAGATCGCACTAGACCCTTCAAAGCCAAACCAAACGGTAAGGGTCGGGTCAGACCTGGACGACTCGACCAGACAACAGCTTCTCGACTTTCTCAGGACCAATGCCGACTGTTTCGCATGGTCACATGAGGATATGGTCGGGATATCTCCCAACGTTATTACTCATAAATTAAATGTGGATCCATCTCATCCCCCTGTCAAGCAAAAACACAGGAAATTCGCCCCCGAGCGGAACAAAATAATCGACAACGAAGTCAAAAGCTTATTGGAAACCGGAAAAATCAGGGAAGTCCACTACCCTGAATGGCTGGCCAACGTGGTCGTGGTCCAGAAGAAGAATGGCAAATGGAGAGTCTGCATCGACTTCACAGACCTCAACAAGGCTTGTCCCAAAGATTCATTTCCTCTACCTCACATCGACGCTATGGTCGACGCCACAGTAGGGCACGAAATGCTCACCTTCATGGACGCCTTCAGTGGCTACAATCAAATCCTTATGGATCCCGACGATCAAGAAAAAACAGCGTTCATCACCAGTCAAGGTATCTATTGCTACAAAGTAATGCCCTTTGGTCTGAAAAATGCAGGGGCTACATACCAACGATTGGTCAACAAAATGTTCAAAGACCAAATCGGAGACACAATGGAAGTCTATATCGATGACATGTTGGTCAAGTCCAAAAAGAAAGAAGATCACATCGACCACCTACGCGACAGCTTCGAGGTACTCAAAAGGTACAATATGAAACTAAACCCTACTAAGTGCTCCTTCGGAGTGTCGTTAGGGAAGTTCTTAGGATATATGGTGACACAAAGAGGAATAGAGGCCAGCCCGGAACAGATCAAGGCTCTCATCAACCTCCGATCCCCCCGATGCATCAAAGATGTACAGAAGCTCACAGGTCGGATAACAGCTCTGAACAGGTTCATCTCCAAATCATTCGACAAGTGCAAACCATTCCACGACGCGCTCAAGAAAAATAAGTCCTTTCAATGGACGGAGGAACATGAAGCAGCATTTCAGAACCTCAAGGACTATCTAGCCAGTCCTATGTTACTAACCAAACCTAAAGGCGACGAGCCCTTATTTCTTTATCTTGCAGTGTCAGAATCGGCCGTAAGCGGTGTACTGGTCAGAGAAGAAGATGGCAAACAGTCGCCAATATACTATGTCAGTCGGACGCTATTATCAGCCGAAACGAGGTATTCGTCACTTGAAAAACTCGTATTATCATTAGTAATGGCTTCGAACAAGCTCAAACCATACTTTGAATCCCATACTATCACTGTGCGCACTAATCATCCCATGAGGGCTATCATGAGGAAACCCGAGTTCACAAGAAGAATGACAAAATGGGCCATACACCTCAGTGGTTACAACATCGAGTACGAGCCGAGGACATCGATCAAGTCGCAAGCATTAGCCGACTTTGTGGCCGATTTCAGTCCGACCTTAGAGCAAGAAGCCGCAAAAGAAGCAAATCAACTACTCGCGACAGACAAGACAGGTACATGGGAGCTCCATACAGATGGGGCATCGAACGCCAGAGGATCGGGGCTTGGGGTCGTACTGAAATCGCCACAGGGGGACAAGATAGCCCAGGCTGTCGGATGTGAGTGGGATGCGACTAACAACGAGGCTGAGTACGAAGCACTCATATTCGGACTCATCTTGGCTCGCGATCTGGGAGTCCAAGAGATCGAAGTCATTTGCGACTCCTTACTGGACGTAAACCAAATACAGGGATCATACAATGCCAAAGACACCAGAATGATAGCCTACCTGGAGGTAGCCAAGAAACTGATCGGACAATTCCAAACATTCAACATCCGACAGGTGCCCAGGGATCTTAACTCCCAAGCCGACGTGCTCGCCAATCTGGGATCCGTCCTAGACCCAAAAGAATTTCCACACATACCATTGGCCCACGTTATGACGCCGGCCGTCCCAAAGACATCCGTCGAGTTGACAACACCACTTGAAGAACTCGTCGCCATGGAGATAGGCGATCGACCAGAAGAAGACATCGTCGATACCAATGACGACTGGATGCTACCTTACATCAAGTGGCTAAAAGATGGTATTTTACCAGATGACAAGACAGAAGCAAAAAAGCTTAAGGTACAAGCACTCTCTTACGATTTTATTGACAACATCTTGTACAAAAGATCTGTTACAAGGCTACTCCTACGATGCCTTAAGACTCCAGAAGTCGGACGTATCTTACAATCATTACACGAAGGAGAGTGTGGCAACCACACCGGCGGACGAAGCCTCTCGGGAAAGGCCCTACGAAACAGGTACTATTGGCCAACGATAAACAAAGACGCCATGGAATACACCAAGAGGTGCGACGCCTGTCAGCGGCACGCACCCGTACGTCATCAACCATCGGAGCTCCTCCATCCGACCCTAGCTCCATGGCCCTTTATGAGATGGGGAATGGACATCGTCGGAAAGCTCCCTCCCGCGTCAGGTCAAAGAGTCTTCTTCCTCGCTATGACAGACTACTTCTCTAAATGGATCGAAGCCGAAGCCTACAGAGAGGTAAAAGATCAACACGTCATTTCATTCATAAAACGCAACATCTTGTGCAGATTTGGCGTCCCATCCGAAATCGTGTGCGACAACGGCTCCCAATTCATCAGTCATAAGACTCGAACCTTTTGCGACCAATGGAACATCAAATTGGTTACATCTACACCTCGGTATCCGCAATCCAACGGACAGGCCGAATCCAGCAACAAGATCATTATCAACAACCTCAAGAAACGCCTCACAGGGGCTAAAGGCAAATGGGAAGACGAGCTCCCACTCATTCTCTGGTCCGACAGGACCACTCCAAAGAATACGACTGGGCAATTGCCTTTCTCTCTCGTCTACGGGAGCGAAGCAGTCATCCCGGTTGAGCTACTGGTTCCGACCGCTTGCTACAACCTCCAAACAAACGAACAAAACAACATCGAACTAGCACATAATCTCGACACTGTGGACGAAATCAGGGAGAAAGCTCGAATCAGAATGGTCAAGTTCCAACAACAAGTCGCGAGGAGCTACAACAAGAATGTCCGGATCAAGGCATTCAAGGTCGGAGACTGGGTCCTAAGGAAGACATTCCAGAACACCAAGAACCCATCCGACGGAAAGCTAGCACCACAATGGGAAGGACCTTACTTGATCACCGAAGTGGTCGGACAAGGAGCATATCAACTAGAAGACAAAGACGGACAACCAATCCCGAGGAGTTGGAACGCAGCACATCTTAAGCTCTACCATTTCTGAACCAATAAGGTAAAAACATCACACAAAACTCTATGCATCGCATACATATCGCATGTTATCGCATGTACATTGCCACCTGTCGCATACATATCGCATGTTATTGCATGTACATTGCCATCTGTCGCATACATATCGCATGTTATCGCATGTACTTTGCCATCTATCGCATATGTATCGCATGTTATCGCATATACATCGCCACTTTCCTTTATATATCATCGCCTTGACACCAAGCGAGGACTTCCTCCTTACAAAAATACAAATGCAGAACAACATTTACATTGGACCCAGTCGTCTGTAAATGGATCCTGTCATCCGCATATAGCGCTTACATTACACAATCGATCGGATTACGGGGAGACGACAACACAGGCACGTCGGCACACCGCCTGCCTTATACAAAACATAAGGTACAACACCTTATTACATTCACGCAATTAAACATAAGGAACAAATACCTTATTATATATTGCTTACCTCCCCGGCATAACGTCATGACTAACACATACACAAACACATCGTAGGCCTGCTCTACATACATACATACAGTGAAACCCCACTCGACGGAGCACACGGGCGAAACCGACATACACGACATACTAAGCGTCGTCGAAAACTTGCTATCTATCGCAAACATGTACGAAACACGCTAGTATACAATTCTACGTGTAAAAATTCATTTTTGCATCGAAATAAGAAGCATTTTCTATAAATACGCGACCCGCGATGGTGGACGGGTCGCCAAACCATAATTGTCTGCCTACACATCTGTAGGACTTCATCAAACAGAAACATCTTGTGACCCGCGATGGTGGACGGGTCGCCAAAACATACAGACACCAAATGTTTAAAAACCCAACACAAAGGGGACAAATAAGTCAAGCATCAGACACACCAACATTATCTTCGACGGGGGCTGGCTCCAATGGGGCTGTCTTGTCAGCCGGCTTGGCATCGTCAGAATGAGCTTCGTCCTCATCGACACCTTCATCCACCGCCTCCTCTCCGACGCCGGCTAAGCAGAACAGCTCTTGACCAGGGTCGCCTTTTGGGAACATGGAGTCCAAAGTCTCCCTCTCCGCCTTCAGGTCCCAGAGCTCATGCTTGCCCTCATTGAATTCTTCAATCATCTCAATGCGCGACTTCACAGCATAGAAGGCCCCCACATCGACAACAATCTGACCGTCGGCAATCATATCTCGCTTCACTTCCTCCTCAATGCTTGCCCTGCACTCCTCAAACTCCCTCTGACATGCAGACAACTCCCCTTGGCAGCTCTTCAGCTCCCTGGTGAGACGACGCTCTGTCTCTCGACAGCGACTCTCAGCTCCCTCCAGCTTGGTCCTTAAAGAGGCGAGGTCGGACTCTGACCTAGCAGCCATGTCCTCAGCCTTAGCAAGCATTGCTTGGACACCGGAATAAGCTCCCAAGAAATACTGAAAAGCCTGACAAAAAGGCATACGACAACGCAAATACACAACTCAGAAAGCGAAGTCGAAACAAAAGAAATACAAAAACGCACAAGACAAGGGCCAACGTACCCTCCACGCGGAACTGCCTGCTTCGCCAATGCAGTCCAGGGGAGAAACATCCTTAACCTCCGACTTCAAAGTCGGATCTTGAGCACGGAAGAGATCAACGATCGATGGTCCAACGACACCAATCTTGTCAACCCCCTCGGCAATCACGCCTTTCTTCTTAGGGATGTCCTCCACCTTAGCATCGTCGGAACGAGTGCTCATTTTTCTCTTAGAGCCAGCTTTCGTCGCAGTCGACAGGTCAGTCAGGACCGGCTTACTCGACGCCGCCTTAGCTACAGCTTTCCTTTGCTCGATCAAACCTTTTCCAGACGCCACTCTCAGTCGAGCAGTCGACCGACCACCAGGGGAACCTGACACGACAGAGCATCAAAAAGGGAGAAATCCTAAAATACACGACAAAGCGAAAAACAACAAAAAGATTCCTAAAGCCGAAAGTCTACCTTTCGCACGGGATGAAGAAACATTCGACATATCTTCCTGTGGGGGAGGAGTTGGCGCCAGCAAATTGACGTTGACGAATTTCCTCTCAGACGCGGGAACTTCAAGCACAATATTTGACAAAGCCTCCGATCGGCTGCTAACTTCCAATTCTTCCGGTTCAGGGACTACAAAAAGGGAATGTTAAAAATAGAGTGTTAAAAACGCATAAACGCGTGAAAGAGAAAACAAAGTACATATTGTCGATCCGCCACTCCGACAACAGAAAAGGACATTCTCCTTCCTTCTCCAAAGAAGATCGTTTGACAAAAAAGTATTTCGACCCCCATCCACGGTCGTTCACATCGGGACTTTGCACCAAAGGCTTCCGACCTCGTCGGGCACGCATTTGCACACGGGAAGAACTCTTCGACCCGATGAAGTAATTATACCACAAGGCGTCAAAATCAAAACCAGCACCAGTTTGCTCATTCACTAAGTCTAAAACCCTAAGGACTCTCCAAGCTTGAGGCATCACTTGACACGGCGCTAACGCCAAGGTAGCTAGAAAATCTCTAACAAGAGGAGAGAATGGGAACTTATGCCCTAAACGGGTACACATAGAAGCAAATCCACCCTTCGTAGCGCGCATCGGCCCTCTCGTCCGGCTCAGGCAGCATAGCAATCGTCTCTGGAGGAAAGCCCCCGACTTCGAGGACTTGGACCAGCTCTGCCTCCGACAAATTGCTAACCAGCGCGTCCGACTCCGTTAGGAGGAAATGAGGAGAAGTATCGCCCTCTCCAGCATCGGAAAGAGTCTTCGACGACTCAGAAGCCTCGAGAGAGACCATGTCGAGAATAGAGAGGGGAGGAAATCGGAGAGCTATGGCTAAGAAAATCAGAAAGCAAATGGCAAGAGAGACCGAAAGGCTTACCAGAAACTTGCAAAGGAAGAAGATGAAGACTAATCGCTCCCCCTGCTCAGAATTTATGGAAGGAAATCATGATCTGCAGAAGACGTCGCATCGTGCCCTAATCGCGCGCCACGTCGACCTGTGCAACCGCGCCAAAAAGGACGGTGAAGATCGTGTCCAAGGAAGTTGCCATGGATCCCGGTCTACTTGCCTAAACCGTAAGCCCATAGCAACTTGGGGCTATTGTTGGGCCTGGATTCTCTAGAGAAGACAGATCGAGAGGACCGAGCCCAAGCCCACTGCAAATCGGGAAAATGGCAGACGAGTTCAGAAGAGTCGACAAGGCTTCTCTGGTCGAGCGACACCCGACAAAACCTCTCCAGTCAAGAGTCATCCGACAAGATCGCGGAGATCTCGCCACACATTTAATGCTCAGATCATGCAACATCTGCAATGTTCAAACACCTTAATTGCCAGTAATTCAACGGCGAAATCCTTGCCATTACACTCGGTATTGAAGATAAAATCATAAAAACGGTGCAACGGCCACAGGAGTAAAGGGACTTACCATATTTGGAACGATGAAGAAGATAAGATCAGGGAACTCACAACTATGCAAAACACACGCATTCTCACTTAGCAAACTCACCAGAATAGCACTCTCGCTCTCCATCTAGCTCTCCAAACGGCTGCCTACGCCTGACCCCTGTCAGTCGCCACTCACAAGTCACCGGTCGAGTCCCACTCGATCTCTGATTTTATTACGATAAGTTGTATTGCGATCTAATCCGATTCACACGATATCTAATAAAATCATCTTGCTATTATATATTTATTTCTTGTTTACCTATTATTTGCTTGGTTTGGATTATTTCCCATCGTCTGATCGACTAGTTATCCCGTCTAAGGCGATTTAGGTCGTCCGATCTTTTCGCCCCAAAACAGCGACCATCTCTTTGACACCAGAATACGCCCCCAAGAGAAACTGGAAAGTCTGAAAAAAGGACAAGATCGAAACAATCAAGGTTCCACCCGACTATGAGAAAGAAAATGAACAAACTTGAGATCCGCCAAGATGACTTACCTTCCACACAGAGCACCCTGCTTTGCCAATACAGTCCAAGGGAGAGACGCCATCAACTTTGGACTTCAGAGTCGGGTCCTGAGCATGAAGGAGATCGGAAATCGATCGACCGACCGCGTCGATCTTCTCGACTCCACGAGCAGCCATCGCATTTTTCTTTGGAGTGTCCACCACCTTCACATCTCCAGAAGAAGCACCTGCCTTCCTTTTCGAGCCAACTTTGGCTGGGAGCGACGACTCCACCGGTGTCGATTTACTCGACGAGGCCCTGGCCGCCGCCAACCTTTGCTCTATCAGACTTTTCCCAGACACTTCCTTCAAACGGGCACTCGACCGACCAGCCGGAGACGCTGACACAACAGACAAAACATAAATCACAAGCAGACGATTAAAAATACATGAGTCAAACAAAAACTCACACTTGACCCGAGACGATGAAATAGTCGACATAACGTCCTAAGTAGTGGGGGAGACCGACAATAGGTTGACATTTATGAACTTCCGCTCTGACGTGGGGATACTAAGAATAATCTTTGTCAGACCTTCTGACTGAGCGTCCGCTTCCAACTCTTCAGCCTCAGGGACTACAAAAAAGAAGAGTTAAGCAAAGGGTTAAAAACACATAAAACAGGCAAAGAGAAGTCGAATACGTACTCTCAACTCGCCACTCTGACAGCAGAAATGAATAGTCGCCCCCCTTCTCTAGAGACGAACGCTCAACGAAGAAAAACTTTGACCCCCATCCGCGGTCGTTTACATCTAAGTTGAACACCAAGGGCTTTCGACCCGGACAAATACGCAACTGGACACGAGAAGAACTCTTTGACCCCAGAGAATAGTTATACCACAGGGCGTCAAAGTTAAAACCAGCCCTAGACTGAACATTCAACAAATCTAAAACCCTAAGGATCCACCACGCCTGCGGCATGACCTGACACGGCGCAAGCGCCAGGGTCGCTAAAAAATCCCTAACAAGAGGGGAGAATGGAAACGTATGGCCAATCCTAAATGGGTAAGCATAGAAATAAACCCATCCCTCATAGCGAGCGTCGGCTCTCTCGTCTGGATACGGCAACCTTGCGACCGTCTCCGGAGGAAAGCCTCCGACTTGAAGGATCTGCTCCAACTCCGCCTCCGACAGAGTCCCCGTCAGAGCGTCTGCCTCCTTCAGAAGGAAAAGGGGGGGGGACCTCATTCTTGCTCGAGTTCGAGCAAGTAGCAGTCGACTCGGAAGATTCACTGGAAACCATCTCCAGAACAAAGAGAGAAGGGAATCGAAGAGCAATTTTTTTCGAAACAACTTAGCAAAACCTACCAGATGAGGAAACAAAGGAAGAAGATGAAGCCAAACCGTCAGAAACTTGATTCGGATTTATGGAGGGAATCGGCAGTCGCAGAGACATCCCATCATGCAATGAGATTATCGCCACGTAGCCCTCGCATGTCGTGCCTAGATCGGAGGGTGGAGATCGTGTGGGATGAAAGTTGCTTGGACTCCATCTCACAGCTGCCATGGAGCCCAAAACAACTTGGGGCTATTGTTGGGCCCAAACTTACTCCAAGGGATCGGATCAAACGAATTGGGCCAAAGTCCAGAGGAAGCCGAAGGCCAGAAGGAGTTAGAGGCGACGGATGCCCTTCAAACGCTGAGGATCCAACCGAATCTCGGAAGTTTCACCCTGGACATTAATTGCTTGATCGGTGATAACAGTAATAACATTAAACACAGAGATTATGATGGCAATCAAGAGCAAATCCCAAAGATCTCGCACGGAATTAATAGAGGAGAAATACGAAGACGAATAACGGACACAAGGAGAAAACTACCATAAATAGACCATGAAGAAGCAAACGACAGGACACACGTCTATACACAGCATCCACTGACTTACCCTTCGAGAGGCCTACTTGCATATTCACTCTCACTCAAACCCCCCGGAAATTCTACCCGATCGCTGCCGGTCGAAACACCAAAACGCTTGTCAGACAGGGCTCGATCCTTTATTCTCTAAGGATAAGTTGTATTTCTATCTGATTCAGTCATCATTTGATATATAAATTACATTGCCATTTCACATCTATTCTTTGCTTGGTTGATTGTCTATTTGGTTTGGATTGATTTTTTATTATCTGATTGACTCGTTACCCCGTCTAAGGCGATTTAGGTCGACCGATCTTTTCATCCCAAAACACATACCAGTTTAGGCGATTCTTCATAATTTTTGTGATCGTCGTTATGCCACGATATTTCGTAGTAGAATAAATGGTGTTCACCTCTTGTAGGATATATAAAGGGTATGAATTCTCCACAGCTGCTCAATGCTATATATATACACTGAAAGCTTCGTCTGGCGATTAAATGAATCCACTGCTATTTACTTCACGGGCTGCTATATCCCTCCCTATGCTGTCCAAAATCCCATCGGTGTCGGCCATTGCCTGCAGCGAATCGACCCACCTTCACGGACTGGCCACAACCTTCTTCACGGACGAATCTACCCAGCTCTGTGGCATTGGCTTCCGCGCGGCTCTCACCGGCGCGCGACATCGGCTTCCGCACGGCACTCACCGACGAGCGCTTGCAACCGGTGCAAATAGGATGGTGTCAGGGTGCAAAGAGCTAAGCCCATTTAAAAGAAGGATAAATCTCCTTGATTTCTTTCGTTCTAGGGTTTGGAGTATTTTTTATTTCATATTATAAAGATGTTCCCATGTGATTCAAATCTTTAGTTTATCATTATTGCTAATTAGTACGTCTAGGATAAAGTTTTTGACATGTAATTGTATATAATTTTGGAATTCGTTTACCATTTCAATCAAGGCAAGCCATATCTAGCAAGGTCGAGTCTTTAATCCGACCTTTCAGTAATGCATAATATATTTTCGGCTTAAATTTCAACTTTGAAACCTATATATGAAGCAAATAATTGGGGGTCAGCATATTATAGTGTGGGCTGTTAAGGTGCAAATACCGTTTTTGTGCGTATGTGCGAACGGAGGTACACAATTTAATTAAAACTGGTGTACACAACATTGGTGCACTTTTTTATATAACTCGGTGCACATCCATCTGTTGGAACGATGATGTTTCCTCTACTTTTGATGATGATAAACTCAAAGGCATTTGATGGTTTTTAGTGTGACTATGAGTTTCAGAAAACAAATGATTCAAGGAACGATGAAAACCATGTGAAGAGTCAAAACAGAGAATACAAGGAACAGAGAAGTCAATAATAAGAAAACACCACGCTGGAACGAAAGAGAAAGAGAGACACGCGTGGTTGTTCAGAAAAGGAAAGGGAACATCGCCAAGGAACGCATGACGTGCGCTGTGATCCCTTGCGCCTGCCGAATCCTTCTTTTATGGAAAGAAAGATTGAAGGAGCAACTTGGGCCTCAAGATAAGATCTCGTTGGAGATATTATGGTTAGGATAAATTAGAAAAGATTGTATAGGATTATTTTATCTTATTTTCCTTAAGTAAAACTAGGGTAAATTAGATAGATTACCTAGACTATAAGATAGAAAGTTGCAAACTTCATTTGACAGAGTTTTTTACGGCATTTCCACAGAGAAGAGCATTCAGAAGTATCAAGAACTTACAAGGACGAGACTTTTGGTGAGTTGAGTACTTGTTAGGGTTTTGATTGTCTTAGGTGTTGTTAGGAACGTTACATCCAGAGGTCTAGATATCTAGGAGTAAACTAGATTGAGATAAGACTTGCTTGTTTGTAATTCCGGGATTAATAACACAAGTAGACTTTCGAAATACTACTAGGGAAACCTAGAGGTAGAGGTTTTTCTTAGTCAACTAGTTGGTTGATTAAGTTTTCCTCTCTAAGGAACTTTGTTTGTTACTCTGTTATTCTGTTACGATATTCCACTGTCCAAGGAACAGTTATACTGTTCCTTGTACTAACACACTCGATTCTACAATTGGTATCAGAGCAGGTTTGTTCTAGATTGTGTGTTACTTACAGATTTTCAGGTAACGATGTCTCCTAGCACTGTCGAAGTTGGTTTGAACTCTTCAAGGCCTCCTTTGTTGCTCGCTGGCCAATACCAACATTGGAAGGCACTCTTCATCAAGTGGGTGCAAAGCAATGATTACCAATGCTGGTTGGTGATCTCCCTTGGAGATATTGAGATTATTGATCTTAAAAAGAAGAAAAAACTGAAGAAATGGGATCAATAGGATCTCCAAATCATGGAGAAGAACTGCAAAGCAGCCATTCTCATCAACAATGCTCTTAATCAGCAAGATGTGCAAAAGCTTCAGTCTTGTGAATCCGCCAATGCTAAGTGGCTTGCCTTGGAACAGATGTACATGGGAAGTAAGGACCTTCGTGAGATTGATCGTTTCACTACTAAGAAGGATTTCTACAATTTCCAAATGGACGACAAGGAAGATGTGAGTTCCTACCAAGCCAGGTTTCAGAAAATCACTGCAAACTTGACTGCTCACTCGGTCTCAGATGAAGAAATCCTCCCTGACGAGAAGATCATTATTATCATTGATGGGCTTCCTCATCACCACGCGATGACCACGGCCATTCTAAAAGAGAACCCCAACACTGTCAAACTGACATTCCATGAGGTCTTTAGCAAGATTCAGAAGTATGACAATGAAGAGAAGGCTGGAAGAAACAAGGATTCCAAGGAAAAAGGAATCGCTTTGATGGTTGGAAAGGCTGTTGATAAGATTGAAAATGACCTCGATGATAATGATGGCTCCGATGATCCTGAGGTGGTATTGCTAACTAAAGTCATGCATTCCCCTACAACAAAGGAAGAAACAATAGAGGTGAGAACGGTGAGACTCGTGACATCAAGGATATCACGTGCTACAACTGCAATGAAAAGGGTCACTACTCTAGTTCATGCCCAAAGCCCAAGAAACCAAGCAAACCTTCTGGGAACGATGAGAAGAAAGCTTTCATTGCTGTATGGGGCAATGAGGATGACTCAGATGGTGAAGACCCTGAAGCCTGGAGTGGCAAGATGTGTGCAATGGCCATCAACGACTCTTTTGAGGATCTCGAGGTAAATCCTGAAACATTTTTGAAATCTCTTGTGAATTATGATAAGAAATCTTTGATTGCTCTCATAAGAGAAATGTATTCTGAAAACTTGAAAACACAAGAGGAACTTGCTAATTCTGAAGATGAGTGCAGTAGTTTAAAAGAAAACCTTTCTAATACTGCTAGTAGCTCAACTGTTCCTTGTTCTTTATGTGATGCTAATCATGAGGAACTTCAAAGGTTAAGAAATGAAAAAGTCTCTTTGCTTATGAATGAAGTCTATAACAATACTGATGCTAGAAGTGTAGCTGGACCAACCAAACTTGAGGAACAGATGTCTGAGATGAAAGCCTATGTTCACAAGATTCATTATGTGCTAATGGAACAGAAAGCTGAAACTGACAACATTCAGTTCGTCGAAGCAAGGTATGGCATTAGTTATACAGGTTCCAAGCAAAAGGAAGATGATCCATCTATTCTAGAACTACGTGAAGCAAGAGATAGGGAACTCCAAGATACTAGGGAGAAGAATCGCAATCTTGAGGAACGAGTCAAGGTCCTTGAGAGTGGACTGGATGAAAATCAGCCGTGGTACACTGGACAACCCGCCCACAAGATTTTCCTCAAGCAGTCTTAAGGGAAGCAATCCAACGTTCCCTGTCCAGAACGTGCCAAACAACGCAAGAGTGTTGTTCCCAACAGAAAGTATGTTCAGATGGACCAGTTCAAGCTGTGTTGGTATTGTAGGGACAACAGACATTTGCAGAGAGACTGTGAAAATAAAAAGAAGTTCTCTGAGGAGCACACAAAGAGAACGAACAGTAGGAGCAATAATGTAAACTTGAATGACTTCTATGATGATTCACATATGCACAATCATAATCATGCTAAGTCTAGGAAGAAAATTGTCATCATTGATAAAACTATTTCTAGGGAACCATTGCATTATGTGTCTCGACCAGGTAAGGCTAATCTTGCCTGGGTCGCCAAATCTTAACTTTTTCTGTGCAGGTTGAAGTGAGGGGGAACGAGAAGTGGTATATTGACAGCGCTTGTTCATGCCACATGATCGGAAAAGAAGATCAACTTACCTCACTTCACAAACACTCAAGAGGGAGTGTTCCTCTTGGAGACAAGAGATGCAGAGAAATCATTGGAACAGGCAAAACAAAACTAAACTCTAGTATCACGGTAAAAGAAGTTAGTTTAGTTCATGAACTTGGTTTTAGTTTGTTGAGTGTTGCACAACTTTGCAACCAAGGGAACAACAAGACGGTCTTTACTTCACAAGAATGTTACGTCAAAGATCGTGAAACCAAGAACATAATCTTGAGAGGAGTAAGATTCAAGGATGTGTACATTGTGGACAAGAATTTCAAGCCAAAGGAAGTTCTATGATTTGCGTCTATAGCTGATGAGACGGAACTGTGGCATAGAAGGCTTGGACATGCAAATCTTCGACTCATTCACACGCTATATACAAAGGAACATGTTCGTGGTCTTCCCAATGTTCGATCAGAGTTCCATGGTGTCTGTGATGTTTGTCTGAAAGGGAAACAGACCCGTTTCTCGTTCAAGATTAAACCTGATGTAACAACCTCTTATCCTCTGGAACTGATTCATATGGATCTCTATGGTCCCATGAGGATAAGAAGTCATGGAGGGAACAGGTATGTTTTCGTAATTGTCGATGATTATTCTAGATTCACTTGGACAATTTTTCTGTCTTCGAAGGATGAAGTCTTCTCTGAATTCGAGGCGTTCATCAAGAAGGTGGAAACAAGTTTGGGAAAGAAGCTGAAGGCTATAAGGTCCGACCATGGAACGGAGTTTGAGAACTCTATGTTCTTCAACTTCTGTGAGGAACATGGTGTGTCACACGACTTATCCGCGCCTAGGACACCACAACAGAATAGGGTTGTGGAACGGAAGAATAGGACTCTGGAAGACATGGCGAGAACCCTCCTCATTGCAAGCAATCTTCCAAGGATCTTCTGGGCAGAAGCCATTAACACTGCTTGTTATATTCTCAATCGTGCCATGCTTCGTCCCTTATTGAATAAAACTACTTATGAACTAATAAGGGATCGCAAACCCAATATTTCCCACTTGCGTGCTTTTAGATGTAGGTGCTATATTCACAACAATGGGAAGGATAACTTAGGGAAGTTTGACCCACGAAGTGATGAAGGGATTTTCTTGGGATATGCAAAGGCAAGCAAGGCCTACAGAGTATACAATAAGAGGCTTCGCAAAATTGAAGAAAGCATTCATGTTGTCTTCGATGAGAACTCAAAAGGTTCCAATGGCGAGTTAGAGGCGACGTTCCCAGAGGAAGGCTATCCAAGAATGCAATGAGAGAATTCTGATGATGAAGACAACGGTCCTTCTTCATGGTCTCATGCAGGTCGTGGGAACGGTCCTTCCAATGCTGCCAATGTGTCTCCATCCTCTCCAGACTCTTCTAGTCCTGACGACTCTTCCAAGGAAGATACCTCAAGTGATTTTGCATAAGATGTAGACGTTCCCTCCTCATCTACTGCTGATTCAACAATCATGCCCCCACCTAATGCAGAAGCCACTATCATTGTTCCATCTGGAACTTCTGGTGATATTATTAGTGTTGATTCTCAAAGCGATGACGACGGAACATACCAATTTGAAGATGCCCAGTTATATCCATCTTCAACGGACGACTCTGAGATACAACCTGATGATCCATCATTACTCGTGTCAAAGAGTGTTCGAATTCAGAAGGCTCACCCTACTCATAATCTGGTCACACCTTTCGGTGAAAGAGGTTTGCATTCTAAATTGAATATGTTCTGTGCTTTCCATGCTTTTATCTCTCTTGTAGAGCCCAAGACTATCAAGGAAGAACTGAAGGAACCTGACTGGATCGTAGCTATACAAGAAGAGCTACATCAATTTGAAAGGAACAAAGTCTGGCGGCTCGTTCCCTTGCCTCGAAACAAACATGCCATTGGCACTCGCTGGGTGTATAGGAACAAGCTCGATGACTCTAGGGTGGTCACAAGGAACAAAGCAAGGTTGGTTGCTCAAGGTTACAATCAACAAGAGGGGAGTGACTATGATGAGACGTATGCTCCAGTGGCTCGCATTGAAGCTATTCGTCTTCTCATCGCCTATGCCGCTCACAAGGGATTCACATTATACCAAATGGATGTCAAGACTGCGTTCTTGAATGGATATCTCCAAGAAGAGGTGTATGTGAAACAACCCCCTGGTTTTGAAGATGCCAATTTTCCCTCGCATGTGTATGCTCTGGACAAGGCACTGTATGGTCTTAAGCAAGCACCTCGTGCTTGGTATGAAAGACTTGCACAGTTCCTTCTCTCCAACGGATATCGTCGATGAACGATTGACAAAACTCTGTTCCTTCTGGAACAAGAAGGTAAGATTTTGGTGGTTCAAGTATATGTTGATGATATTATTTTTGGTTCCACTAACCCTGCTCTTGTAGAAAAATTCAAAAATCTTATGAGTAGTGAGTTTGAGATGAGCATGATTGGGGAATTGTCCTTTTTCCTCGGACTACAAGTTACTCAGACTAAGGAAGGAACGAAGATTCATCAACAAAAGTACATCAAGGAGTTCTTAAAGAAGTATGGTATGGATTCTACAAAACCCATCGTTACCCCTATTTCTCCTAACACTCACTTGGATGCAGATGTCAATGGAACATCTGTTGATCCCACAATGTATAGAGGAATGATTGGCTCTCTCCTCTATCTCACGGCCAGTCGGCCAGATATTTTGTTTAATGTGTGTCTCTGTGCTAGATTTCAGGCTAATCCAAAGGACTCACACTTGAAGGAAGTAAAGCGAATCTTTCGATACCTCAAGGGAATGGACCATCTATGTCTATGGTATCCCAAGAACTGTGGCTTCAATTTATTTGGATTCACAGACGCTGACTTTGCTGGGTACGTTATAGATCGCAAAAGCACCTCTGGAACGGCACAGTTCCTTGGTCCCTGTCTTGTCTCGTGGGGTTCCAAGAAGCAAAACTCTGTGGCCCTCTCCACTGCAGAAGCTGAATACGTTGCCGCGACAAGTTATTATGCGCATGTATTATGGCTCAAACAAAAACGGGTGGACTTTGGTATGTCTCTTGACACCGTTCCCATTATGTGTGATAATACTAGTGCCATTAACATTGTAATATCCCTTAATTTTTAGTAAGGATAATTGGGTAATTTTTCCCAACCTTCGTTCAACAATTTTTTTTTCGCTTTCAGTGGAGTTTGGATTTTCAGTAATATCTATGATCTCCGTAATAATTCTCTGAGTGGTATAAAATACATTCGATGTATTTTCGGGACTTAGAATATTTGTTTGGATACAAACATATAATTTCTGGGGTTTAAAATCCATACCAAATCTTATCCTCTACGTACAAGCTTATCCCAGCTACCACTTGCCTCTCCACTTGGGCGTTGGTCGGCCCTCATGCAAGAGCATTGTCGGAGCTTTGCCCCCTCCATGGGCTACCTCCTTGGCTTATAAATGAACCTGATCTGGAGGTTGGTAAGGAGGAGATCAAACCTCCTCCTCTCTCTCGTGAGCTCCCCTATTTCACCTCTGTGCCCCGCCGCTCCGCCGAGCTCCTGTGCGAGTCGCAGCCGGTGTCGTCGAGCTCCTCCCTGCCTCCGCCTGCTCATCGGCGTTGTCGACGAGCCCCTCCCCGGCAAGAGCTCCCCTGCTGTGTTGTTGTTGTTGCAGTCGGGATGGAGGCAGGGTAGTGGATGGGTTGAAGATGGAGGAATAGTGAAGGTGGGGCCCTCCCCCCTTTGTTTAATTGTTGCTGGGCCGAGAGGCCCAAAACCCTTTCAGTCCAAATTTAACCCAAAATTATTTGAGCACTTAGGCCATATCCTTGGAAAGGATATTTTCGGTAGTCGTCTCGTCTAGATTCATCGCCGAATCTACTCCAGGCAAGTGGCGGTTCGCTCTTGCTTATCATTCCATATTTCATTAATTATCAATTGTTTAGTTGTTAATTAATTTGGGATGATTTACTGATTTATTATTCGTTGGGAACAGCTTTGTTAATAATTGATTAAAAGATGATATTATAATAGGTTGTATATCTGTTAGAACAACGCTATTATATCTATCATTGGCCGCGATGGCTTTAATGTGGATTATTACTGTGTTGAACTGTTTAGTTAGCACGAGTATTGTGTGTTAATTACCGTGATGGTATTGTTGTGAATTTAATGTGAGCTTAATGCTAGAATAGCACGTGGGTTCGTAGGAACGCTAAGTCCAGATAAGGATTAGTCGTTTCTTTATAACTTAATGTTCGTAGGAACGCTAAGTCCAGATAAGGATTAGTCATTTCTTTATAACTTAATGTTCGTAGGAACACTAATCTGGTTAAGGATTAGTCGTTTCTTTATAACTTAATGTTCATAGGAACGCTAAGTCCAGATAAAGATTAGTCATTTTTTATAACTTAATGTTCGTAGGAACACTAATCTGGTTATGGATTAGTCGTTTCTTTATAACTTAATGGGTTAACCTATAACTTCCTACCACCCGCTAAGGTAGGAGGGGTTTAAGCGCCTTGCTAGCGCCATTGGGTGACGTAATGTTACGTCACCCTGTGTTTTAAACTTCCGTTGTTACTCGGATTAATTTAACGGCGGTAAATTAATTAAGCACCTCGCCAGTGTATCGGGGTGGACGTAAGGCCACCCAGTGTATTAAACTTCTGTTGTTACTCAGAATAATAATTAAAAGCCTTAACAGAAGGGTGTGTGTTGTAATAAGATAAGTGTCGTTGTCGCACATAATTAATAAGCTTTGGTAGTTGTACTAATTGGGTGGACATAATTGTCACCCTAAGGTTTAAAGCTTTGTAGCTGCTCTTAATAATATTAAAAGTCTTAACGTTGATGTGAGTGTGATTAAGTGGTTATAGTAAGAGTTATGTGTGGAGTTAATATTCTAAGAGATTAAGAGTTACCTTTCATAGGTGAGTTGTGTTATAAGCATCGAGGAGGATGAATCATTTCCAGAATGATGTCTTGAGGAATTAAGAGTAATATCTCATGTGATCCGTTTCGAGGAACATAGAGTGTGGTGATTATGTCTGGAGAAAGTTAAGGAATCTTGAAAGTTTAGGTTATAAAGTGAGTAAAGGAATAGGTTAAGTCATTACCGAAAGGATCTTAGGTTAGAATTTGGCATAAGGACCAATTCTGATGTTAACGAATAATGGAATTGTGGGAAGTATCTTTAAGGAAGTTGAGGTTGTAATGTTTCGAGGTTACTAAGAGTTGATAATGGGATTGTAAGGAATTAAGAGGTGAACTTTAAGATTTTGTATATAAGGAAATTGTGAGGGAGATGCGTGTTCTCCTATTTTAAGGTAGCCATGATTAAGTGGATAAGATAAGTGCGGTGATGCACATAATTAAGGATTTAGTCCCCTAGGGATTTAGTTCCCGACTCGACTTTAGGGATTTAGTTCCCGAGTCAATTCCGCCTTAGGGATTGAGTTCCCGACGGTATATTTCTGGTGTAGAGTTGATCTAAGAGCTTAACGTGGTGCGCGTTTTGGAATTTAACAAGATAAGTGCTTTAGTGCACATTGTTAATATACCTTCGACGAGTAGTGCAGCTAGGCGATAGTGCAGCTAGGAAAACTCGTCTTAACTTTTAAATCGCTCGTATGCGATACTGTGATTCTGTGATTAAATAAGTTTCCCAACATTTGTCATGTTTCCGATAAGACTCAATTCATTGGAGTCTTCTTTTGGGATTGATTGCTGTAAGACTTGGTCTTCCAGAATCTTCTCTTGATCATGTCTTTTCATGTATTCTAGTAGGAGTATGGTGGTTGACTATCGTCATCGGTTTTAATCCGAGAAGCGATGAGTCTAACCTAATACGACTACTTTGAACCACTCTGCTTTGTACCCTTGCGTAGTCTTTCATTAGACTAACCAACCGTAATTGTTCTCTGCATGGTTGGCTGGTGTCATCCGTTCGATTCGGCACATCAGATAAGTTGCCATCCCGTGAAGGCTAGAACGACTATAGAGGCGAACGGTGTTTTTGATAAGTTTATCCAGGTTAAGATCTTTGGCGGGTGATCATTGCAATCAAGACCCTTTGTTGGTTATTTAAAAGACTTCCACTGTGTTAAATATGTTTTGTGTAAAGACTTCTGCTGTGTTTTTTATTTATTTGGAATTATGTTGTAATTCCGAGACTTTGGTTTAAATGAAAGTTATGACAATTTTGTATCATAATTGTTGTTTGATGATTTATATCAACTGGTAAAGCCTTGGGTGACATCAGACAGAACGTCTGAGGTCACTGGCGGTAATGCCTTTCCAAGGGAATATTTGGGGGTGTTACAAACATCTCAAAAAATCCAGTTCATCATTCATGTACTAAGCACATTGACAGTCATCATCATTTCCTACGTGATAATGTTGACATGGGCTTTATTAGAATGGAACATTGCAGGACTGAAAATCAAGTAGCAGACATCTTCACCAAAGCACTAGACAAAGGTCCATTCAAGTATCTTCGATTACTCCTTGGCATGATCTCTCTAAATTGAGGACCTTCACACCCATTATTCCCTCAATGATTGGCTAACTTGTTTCACAGATTTCATGAAGTTCCTTACTTACATTGCATCTCTTGACATCATTCTTTCATGAATTCTATTTGTTCGAATTGCTTTGTATTAGGATCTAGCCTCGTTGTCTTTTGATTTGTGTTGAATTACTTGATTGCATGCTAACATCTTATTTGAGACACAAAACAACCAATTTGATGATTGAACCCTCATTACAAGCCCACATGATAATTGGTTGTACTGCCTACCATTGCCTCGATTCAGGTAAACGTTCCCTATGATCCTTATTTGATAAACCATTTTACTGGGAATAATTATCTGCGTTGTTCTTCTCCCAACCATATGTTTGGATATACTATATTTTGTATGAACCCATCATTGAAATATCCAGACAAGCCTCGCAAACACTCTTGGTCTCAAGGGGAACGACGACTATTGCTCAGATTGAGGGGGAATAGATGTGTATGGAACGTGGAATTTGAATTAGTGGCTGGTATTTATTGGGGTGCAGGTGAACGTTGGAACGGATCTCTGTGAGATTTGACTGCTCTGCGGCAGGAACAGTGACGCGGTAAACGAAGTGAAAAGTGGCCGTTAGAGGAAGAGAGAGAAACGACTTAATGATGAAATTTTTTGAAAGCCGGTAGAGATATTTGGAAAGATTTTATCTTGCAAAAGATTTTATCTTCTCTATATATATGGGATATTCTACACAAGCCTCTCTACCGCCATACTTCAATCTCTGCTTTCTCTTAGAATTCTAATCTCTCAAAGCTCTCTATCTTCCATGGATTCTCCAAGCAAGAAAATCTCCACCGACCAGATGACCGACGTCGAGATGGATGCTTATATTCTACAACTCCAACAGGCCAAGGCCGCCCGTGCTACTCCGACTCCCACCGGCGTCCCTGCATCTATGTTGGCAATTGCTCACGCCACCGTCCATCAAACGGTGGATCCATCAGCGTCTACATCGACTCCTACTCCGACACCGTCCCCGTCTGCTCCGTCTCCACTACAAGCCCAGGATCTCAATCATGTGCTTGCCGACGTGCCCATGGGAGAACCCCCATGTTCCCAACATGGCAAAGAAGACAAAGTCTCCTCTCCCTCCAAGGACAAAGGAGATGAGGAGGAACAGTCGATGAAGTCCCTGGAGAAGGAACTGGGTGTCAAGTATGCACCTTTGGCGCCGCCTCAACCCCGCAAGCGAAAGCTCGCAGATCTTGCCATCACCGCCCAGGAATCTGAGGAAGAAGAGGATGTTGAAATCCTGGAGCATCGAATGGCTCCCACAACCCAATCGACACCATCAAAGTCTGGTGGCGATGAACATGTTCCTCGCCCTCTGAAGGCACGGCTCCGTTCCGCTGTGAAACCAGAACTGAAAAAGGCAAAGTCTGCTGGCAAAGCAAAGCTGGATCTTTCAATCTCCACCACCACTGTTCCCGACTTCACTGAGGGTAAAAAGATTCTTCCTGTAGAATCGAGTGTGTTAGATCAAGGAACGGTAAGTTCGTTCCTTGGGCAGCGAAAAATAACAACAGAATTATGAAGTAACGAGCTTAGTTCCTTAGAGAGGAAAACTTAATCAACCAACTAGTTGACTAAGAAAAACCTCTACCTCTAGGTTTCTCTAGTAGGATTTTGAATGTCTACTTATGTTATTAATACTGGAATTACAAACAAGCAAGTCTTATCTCAATCTAGTTTACTCCTAGATATCTAGACTTCTCAATGTAACGTTCCTAACAACACACTAGACAATCAAAACCCTAACAAGTACTCAACTCACCAAAGTTTCGTCCTTGTAAGTGTTCTTCTTGATTCCGAATGCTCTGCTCTGGAAAATGCTCTCCGTGTTTCGTGGTTGTAGAAATTCGCAACTCTCTAATATATAGTCTAGGAAATTCTCATATTTTACCCTAGTTTTACTTAAGGAAAATAAGATAATAAAATCCTATACAATCTTTTCTAACAATATTCTACCCAAAATCTCTTCACCGAGATCTTCCTTGAGGCCCAAGTTGCACCTTCCAAATCTGTTTTCCAAGACAGATATTCGGCAACCTCTAGGGTTTCCAGCGCGCGTCCTTTGTTCCTTGCGCTGTTCCCTTTTCTGTTTTGTTTCAACAACACGCGTTTGTTATCTTCTTTCGTTCCAGCGCGTTGATTTCGTTATTGTTGGCTTCTCTGTTCCTTTGCTTTTCTGTTTTGACTCTTCTCAGGTTTTCATCGTTCCTTTGACTTCATCGTTTCCTGAAACTCATAGTCACACTAAAAACCATCAAAAGCATTTGAGTTTATCATCATCCAAAACAAAGGGAACATCATCGTTCCACCAATTTCCCCCTTTTTGGTGATGACAAACTCCTTCAAAATGTGCAAGTTAAAATACACAGTTCAGAACAGACAATTAGAAGCATTTTCACATTTAATCACACAGATACTATGTTCAAATAATTAACAATGTTCCCCCTCAGAAAGTTCATTGAGAATTTACCTTCAAGCAGCCTTGTCGTTCCCCTTAGCACTAGCTTCTGTTATCAACTCTTCCTTGAGTTTCACATTTTCCATACTTCCCCCTTTTGGCATCATCAAAAGTTCCACAAGAAACAGAAAGACTTGACACACATGCAACTCATAAACAAAATAATTCATTCATAAAGTCATGCGAAGTACATAGCATAGGGACCTAGACAACTAAGATCAGAAGATAAGGAACAATCACACAAAAGACATAAAAACATTAAAAAAAATCAAGAACAGAGGGTCAGACGGGCTAGAATAGAAACGGAGAGCACTCAGATCTCAGGGTCTTCTGCAGAATCATCGGCTTTGCTCAAGAAATGATCCAAGAGCAATGACATGGTTGTGTTCAACTGCTTGAGCTCAGCAAGTATCTGATGTTGAATTGAGCTCCCTTTTGACGACCCTTCACCAGTTGCTTTCTTTGCAACAGCAGTGCCCGTTCCTTTGGTATCTCTAATGAATTTCATCTTTTCCACCGTAGCAGAATCCAACTCGCTACCCAGAGAAACTTCATTCTCTTGCAGATATGATTCCTCACGTAGTAATAGCATCTTTACCAAACCGGGGTAGGCCAAAGAATGAGATTTGGCCTTGCAATGATCCATGTGACACAGAATGACTCTAGGGAGATCAATTTTCTCCCTTCGCAGGAATCGATCGAGCAAGAACAGGTCGCATAGAGTAATGGTGTTTCTGCGCTCTTGTCGTGGTGCAACAACCCTGGAGATGATATGGAACGCTATTCGCTGAAGCAGAGTCAACCTTTCTGTGTGCAAATCACCTTCAGTGGAACTAAACAAACGTTCCATGCAAGCCAACTTCTCTTCGTTGAGCTCACTCAACGGAGCTTCATAAAAACCACCCAAAGGAACAGATAAGAGTTGGGAGATAACCTTGGGAGAGAAGGAGAGATCTTCTCCACTGATCTTAGACGACCTAGTCAGAACGTCTCCTTTTGAGAGAAAGAAGTAGTGGTAGAACTCTCTGACCTGAACTTCATTAACGGTGATCCTGTCGGAACAGATCCGTTCCCAACCCTGTAATTTCAGAAGCTCCAGAATCTCCTCCACATGGTGTTCAGAGAAGAAGCTTTCATGGATAAGCAGGGGAGGAAGAATCTTCTTACCCTCAGTAAAGTTCGGAGTAGTGGTGGTAGAGAGAGAGAGTTTGAGTGCTGACATATTGCAAGGAGAGATTGGCGGTGAGGGAACAGGAGAGGAGATCCCATATATATAGGAAACAAGAGAAAATCTTTTTCAAGATAAAATCTTTTCCAAATAAACTTTCCGTATCTCAACTGTCTCCAAGTTTCCTTATTTTCAAAAATTTCCATCAATAGCTTCTCTCTCCAAAAGCAACGGCCACTTTTTGCTTGAAAGTCGCATCACTGTTCCCGTCTCAGATCAGTCAAATCGCACAGGGAGTCGTTCCAACGGACACCTGCAACTCAATAAATGCCATTTTCTGATTCAAATCTCACCGTTCCACAGAAATCAGTTTCCCCGTAATCTGAGCAATATTCTTCGTTCCCCCTGAGACCAAGAGTGCTTGCGAGGCTAGTCTGGATATTTCAATGTTGGGTTCACACAAAATATAGTATATCCAAACATATGGTAGGGAGAAAAACAACTCAAGTAATTATTCCCAGTAAAAGGTGTAACAAAGAAGGATCATAGGGAACGTTTACCTGAATCACTGCTAAGGGAGGCTGTACAACCAATTATCATGTGGGCTTATAATGAGGGTGCTATGCATCAAATTGGTTGTTTTGGGTCTTTAAGAGAGATGTTAGCATGCAATCAAGTAATTCAAAACAAATCAAAAGACAAAGTATCTAAATCCTAATACAAAGCAATTCGAATAAGCTAAAGTCATGAAAATCAAGTCATGAAAAGCACACAGACAAGGAACTTCATGAAAATTACGGAACGAATTTAGCCAAGCATTGAGGGAATAATGGATGTGAAGGTCCTCAATTCAGAGAGATCATGCCAAGGAGTAATCGAAGATACTCGAATGGACCTTTGTCTAGTGCTTTGGTGAAGATGTCTGCCACTTGATTTTCAGTCCTGCAATGTTCCATTCTAATAAAGCTCATGTCAACATTATCACGTAGAAAATGATGACGAATGTCAATATGCTTAGTATGTGAATGATGAACTGGATTTTTGAAATGTTGATGGCACTAGTATGATCACACATAATAGGAACGGTACCAAGAGACATACCATAGTCTTCCAGTTGTTGTTTAAGCCACAATACCTGAGCACAACAGCTTGCCGCGGCGACGTATTCAACTTCTGCAGTGGAAAGAGCCACACAGTTTTGTTTCTTGGAACCCCATGAAACGAGACAAGGCCCAAGGAACTGTTCTGTTCCAGAGGTGCTTTTACGATCTACTACGTGCGCAGCAAAGTCGGCGTCTGTGAATCCAACAAGGTTGAATTCACAGTTCTTGGGATACCATAGACATAGGTGGTCCATTCCTTTGAGTAAAGCTTGTGAATGAGTCAAAGATTAGCATGACCAAGCCTTCTATGCCACAGTTCCGTCTCATCAGCTATAGACGCAAAGCAGAGAACTTCCTTTGGCTTGAAATCTTTATCCACAATGTATACATCCTTGAATCTGACTCCTCTCAAAATTATGTTCTTGGTTTCACGATCTTTGACATAGCATTCTTGTGAGGTAAAGACCCTCTTGTTGTTCCCTTGGTCGCAAAGCTGTGCAACACTCAACAAACTGAAACCAAGTTCATGAACTAAACTAACCTCTTTTATTGTGATGCTGGAGTTTAGTTTCGTTTTGCTTGTTCCAATGATTTTTTTGCGTCTCTTGTCTCCAAGAGCAACACTCCCTCTGGAGTGTTTGTGAAGTGAGGAGAGTTGATCTTTCTTTCCAGTCATGTGGCACGAACAAGCGATGTCAATGTACCACCTCTCGTTCCCCCTCACTTCAACCTGCACAAAAAAAGTTAGTGTTTGGCGACCCAGGCAAGCTTAGTCTTACCTGGTCGAGACACATAATGCAATTGTTCCATGGGAATAGTTCTAATAACATTTTTCTTCCTATTTCTAGCATGGTTAGAGTTATGCACATGTGAAACATCATAGAAATCATTCAAGTTCACATTGTTACTCCTGCTGTTCCTTCTCTTTGTGTGCTCTTCAGAGAACTTCCTTTTCTTTTCACATTCTCTTTGCACATGTATGTTGTCTCCACAATACCAACACAGCTTGAATTGTTCTAATTGAACATACTTTCTGTTAGGAACAGTACTCTTGTGTTGTTTCGCACGTTCAGGACATGGAACGTTTGGTTGCGTTCCCTGAGACTGCTTGAGAAAAATCTTGTGGGCAGGTTGTCCAGTGTACCAGGACTGAGTTTCATCCAAACCACTCTCAAGGACCTTGACGCGTTCCTCAAGATTGTGATTCTTCTCTCTAGCATCTTGAAGTTCCCTATCTCTTGCTTCACGTAGTTCCAGTATAGAGGGATCATCTTCCGTTTGCTTGGAACCTGTATAGCCAATATCATACCTTGCTTCGACGAACTTGATGCTTTCAGCTTTAGCTTTCTGTTCCATCAGAACAGAATGAATCTTGTGCACATAGGACTTCATCTCGGATATTTGTGCTTCAAGCTTACTTGGACTAGCTATACTCCTTGCATCAGTATTGTTAGAAACTTCATTCATAAGCAAAGAGACTTTTTCATTTCTCAATCTCTGAAGTTCCTCATGATTAGCCTCACATGAAGAACAAGGAACAGTTGAGCTACTAGCAGTTTTAGACAGATTCTCTTTTAACCTACTACATTCATCTTCAGAATTTGCAAGTTCCTCTTGTGTTGTCAAATTTTCAGTATACATTTCCCTTATGAGAGCAATCAATGATTTTTTGTCATAATTCACAAGAGATTTCAGAAAGGTTTCAGGATTTACCTCGAGTTCCTCAGAAGAGTCGTTGATGGCTATAGCACACATTTTGCCACTCCAAGCTTCAGGATCTTCACTGTCTGAGTCATCTTCATTTCCCCACACAGCAACAAAGGCTTTCTTCTCATCGTTCCCAGACGGTTTGCTTGGTTTTTTCGGTTTTGGGCAAGAGCTAGCATAGTGACCCTTTTCGTTGCAGTTGTAGCATGTGATATCCTTGATGTCACGAGTCTCACCGTTCCCTCCTCTGTTGTTTCTTCCTTTATTGTAGAGGGAACGCATGACTTTGGTTAGCAGCACCACCTCAGGATCATCGGAGCCATCATTATCATCGAGGTCGTTCTCAATCCTGTCAACAGCCTTTCCAACCATCAAAGTGATTCCCTTTTCTTTGGAATCCTTGTTTCTTGCAGCCTTCTCTTCATTGTCATACTTCTGAATCTTGTTGAAGACCTCATGGAACGTCAGTTTGACAGTGTTGGGGTTCTCCTTTAGAATGGCTTTGGTCATTGCATGGCGATGAGGAAGCCCATCAATGATTATAAGGATCTTCTCGTCAAGAAGGATTTCTGCATCCGTGACGGAGTGGGCAGTCAGATTTGCAGTGATCTTCTCAAACCTGGCTTGGTAGGAACTCACATCTTCCTTGTCATCCATTTTGAAGTTATAGAAGTCCTTCTTGGCAGTGAAACGATCAACTTCACGCAAATCCTTGCTTCCCATGTACATTTGTTCCAAGACAAGCCATTTAGCATTAGCCGACTCACAAGATTGGAGTTTTTACACATCTTGCTGATTGAGAGCGTTGTTGATGAGCATGGCTGCTTTGCAATTTTTCTCCATGATTTGAAGATCGTCTTGATCCTATTTCTTCAGTTTATTTTTCTTCTCCAAATCGACAATGTCAATATCACCAAGGGAAATCACCAACCAACATTGGTAATCGTTACTTTGCACCCATTTGATGAAAAGCGTCTTCCAATGTTGATATTGGCCAGCGAGCAAGAGAGGGGCCTTGAGGAGTTCAAACCGACTTCGACAGTACTAGGAGCCATTGTTACCTGAAAAATCTGTAAGTAACACACAATCTAGAGCAAACCTGATCTGATACCAATTGTAGAATCGAGTGTGTTAGATCAAGGAACGGTAAGTTCGTTCCTTGGGCAGCGGAAAATAACAACAGAATTATGAAGTAACGAGCTCAGTTCCTTAGAGAGGAAAACTTAATCAACCAACTAGTTGACTAAGAAAAACCTCTACCTCTAGGTTTCCCTAGTAGGATTTCGAATGTCTACTTATGTTATTAATCCTGGAATTACAAACAAGCAAGTCTTATCTCAATCTAGTTTACTCCTAGATATCTAGACTTCTCAATGTAACATTCCTAACAACACACTAGACAACCAAAACCCTAACAAGTACTCAACTCACCAAAGTTTCGTCCTTATAAGTGTTCTTCTTGCTTTCGAATGCTCTGCTCTGGAAAATGCTCTCCGTGTTTTGTGGTTGTAGAAATTCACAACTCTCTAATATATAGTCTAGGAAATTCTCATATTTTACCCTAGTTTTACTTAAGGAAAATAAGATAATAAAATCCTATACAATCTTTTCTAACAATATTCTACCCAAAATCTCTTCACCGAGATCTTCCTTGAGGCCCAAGTTGCATCTTCCAAATCTGTTTTCCAAGATAGATATTCGGCAGCCTCTAGGGTTTCCAGCACGCGTCCTTCGTTCCTTGCGTTGTTCCCTTTTCTGTTTTGTTTCAGCAACACGCATCTGTTCTCTTCTTTCGTTCCAGCGCGTTGATTTCGTTATTGTTGGCTTCTCTGTTCCTTTGCTTTTCTGTTTTGACTCTTCTCAGGTTTTCATCGTTCCTTTGACTTCACTGTTTCCTGAAACTCATAGTCACACTAAAAACCATCAAAAGCATTTGAGTTTATCATCATCAAAAACAAAGGGAACATCATCGTTCCAACACTTCCACCACTCTTAATTCGCGAAAGCTTCTTTTCTGAGCACAATGTGGAGGAGATCTTAGAACTTCTGCGTTTCTAAGGCTGGGAACGGCTCTGTTCCAACAGGGCTACAGTCAATGAAGTGCAGATGAGAGAGTTCTATTACTACTTCCATCTATCCAAAGCTGATGTTCTGTGTGGGTCGACGGAGATCAGTGGTGAAGATCTGTCCTTTACTCCCAAGGTGATCTCCTCACTTCTTTCTATTCCACTGGGTGGATTTTATGAGGTTCCTGTGAGTGAGATCAATGATGAGAAGCTTGCCTGTATAGAACGGTTGTTTGGTTCCACCGTTGGAGAGCTACACACTGAAAGGCTGCCTTTGGCTCAGCGGATTGCTTTCCGCATCATTTCCAGAGTTATGGCGCCTCGCCAAGAGAGGCGCAACACCATCACCTTGTGTGACCTGCTTTTGCTTGATCGATTTTTGAGAAGGGAGAAAATTGATCTCCCTCGAGTGATATTGTGCCATATGGATCGGTGCAAAGCCAAGTCCCACTCGTTAGCCTATCCAGGTTTAGTGAAGATGTTGTTGCTTCGAGATGAAGCTTATATTGAAGAGAATGAGGTGTCTCTGGGAAGTGAGTTGGACTCTGCAGCTGTGGAGAAGATGAGGTTCAAGGGTGATACCAAGGGAACGGGCACTGCGACTGCAAAGAAAGCAGTTGGTGAAGGAACATTGAAGGGAAGCTCTTCAACACCAGATATTGGCTGAGCTTAAGCTGTTGAACACCACGATGACATTGCTCCTAGATCACTTTCTGAGCAAAGCTGAGGACGCTGCTGAAGACCCTGAGATCTGAGTGTTCCCCGTTACCCCCCTTGTCCGTCTAATCTTCTGTTTTTTATTTTCTACGTTCTTATGTCTTTTGTGTGATTGTTCCTTATCTCTTGATAATAGTTGTCTTAGATCCTTTGCTTTGTACTTCGCCTTGCATTATGAATGAAATATTTTGCTTATGATTTGCACGTGAGTCAAGTCTTTGTGATTTATGTGATCTTTTGATAATGCCAAAAGGGGGAAGTATGGAAAATGTGAAATCCAAGGAAGGGTTGATAACAGAAGCTAGTGCTAAGGAGAACGACAATGCTGCTTAAAGGTAAATCCTTCTATGAACTTTTTAAGGGGGAATAATGTCAATATTTTGAACATAGTATTTGTGTGATTAAATGTGAAATTGACTTCTTACTTGTCTGTTTTGAACGTGCACATTTTGAAGGAGTTTGTCATCACCAAAAAGGGGGAAATTGTTGGAACGATGATGTTCCCTCTAGTTTTGATGATGATAAACTCAAAGGCATTTGATGGTTTTTAGTGTGACTATGAGTTTCAGGAAACAAATGATTCAAGGAATGATGAAAACCATGTGAAGAGTCAAAACAGAGAATACAAGGAACAGAGAGGTCAAAAATAAGAAAACACCATGTTGGAACGAAAGAGAAAGAGAGACACGCGTGGTTGTTCAGAAAAGGAAAGGGAACAATGCCAAGGAACGCATGACGCGCGATGTGATCCCTTGCGTCTGTCGAATCCTTCTTTTAAGGAAACAAAGATTGAAGGAGCAACTTGGGCCTTAAGATAAGATCTCGTTGGAGATATTATGGTTAGGATAAATTAGAAAAGATTGTATAGGATTATTTTATCTTATTTTCCTTAAGTAAAACTAGGGTAAATTAGATAGAATACCTAGACTATAAGATAGAAAGTTGCAAACTTCATTTGACAGAGTTTTTTACGGCATTTCCACAGAGAAGAGCATTCGGAAGTATCAAGAACTTACAAGGATGAGACTTTTGGTGAGTTGAGTACTTGTTAGGGTTTTGATTGTCTTAGGTGTTGTTAGGAACGTTATATCCAGAGGTCTAGATATCTAGGAGTAAACTAGATTGAGATAAGACTTGCTTGTTTGTAATTCCGGGATTAATAACACAAGTAGACTTTCGAAATCCTACTAGGGAAACCTAGAGGTAGAGGTTTTTCTTAGTCAACTAGTTGGTTGATTAAGTTTTCCTCTCTAAGGAACTTTGTTTGTTACTCTGTTATTCTGTTACGATATTCCGCTGCCCAAGGAACAGTTATACCGTTCCTTGTACTAACACACTCAATTCTACACCATCTCATTCATATTTAATTGTAATATGGTGCACGTCTATTTCAGTGTAAATTGTTGTAACATGGTGCACATCAATCTTAGTGTATACATATTTGTACCATTACCATTACACTGATGCACACTTATTTGTAATTTGGTGCACATTTTGTTATAATATGGTGCATATTCATCTCAATGAACATTTTATTGTAATATGGTCCACAATCATCAACTACATATTTTGTTGTAACATGTGCATATTTATTTATAACATGATGCATATTCAAAAGCGATGCACACTTATATGTAGTTCTGGTGCACTGACCGGTCAATAGTCGGTCAATGTCGTTCAATGACCTATCAATGTCGGTCAACAATGGTCAATGTCAGAGGACTGTAGGTCAATGTTGGAGACCAATATAGTGCTGCACATTTATGGACCATATTACACATAAATTGTGTATCTTATTACCCTTGTACACTACATCACACAAGATTGTACATCTCTATTCACACGTTAACGCAATTCATACTGAAAGGGGCGATTGCACCTCACACAACTCTTCTTGTAGTTTACTCTTATTTTTTATGTGCATGCTATCATAGGCGAATCTACGGGGGGGCAGAGGGGGCAGCCGCCCCCGCTAACCTCCGGCGAGAAGCTTAGGCGGACCGCTGAGCCCCCCCCCCCCCCCCCCCCCGACGCCACGGCATTGAAAGAGAAGCTTAAGCGGACCGTCGAGCCCCCCCGACACCACACCATTGAAAGAGAAGCTTAGGCGGACCGTTGAGCCCCCCCGACGCCACGCCATTGAAAGAGAAGCTTAGGCGGACCGCCTCCCCGATGCCACGCCATTGAAAGTGGCCATGGGAGCTTCTGCTGAGCGGAGAAGACGAAGTTACATTTGAAATCTGTTTCATTTTTTTTTTCAAGTCAAACGCCCAAAACGACGTAGTTTTCCAAAAAAAAATTAAAACCCTTGACCTCTTTTTTTATTAAAAAACGTGTAGAAAAGGTATTGATTTCTTTTGTTTCTTTTTTATTTTATTGAAGACTTCCTTTGTTTCTAAGGGTTTGTTTGTTTTCATCAATTATAAAGGCATTTTTAACTTTCAATACTTATTTTAAAAAAATGGTGTTTGGTATAAAAGGTATTTTTTATAAATAACATTGTTTAAATTCAAATGTTCTCAAATACCAAAAAAATCAAAATTCAAAATGCTACACAAATTTCAAAGCTTTAAAACAACTTTTTACAAACAAATTACTTTATAACTATAAATGCCTTTATAAATTAGTTTATCAAACAAACCCTAAATTGACAGTAACATCTCCCTTCCATTGTGGGAGATGTTTGTCCACTGTCCTACCCACCAGTCGCAGTAGTCGACTACCCTGCCCACCGACCACATCCTTCAGGCACCTTCAACTCCATTCTCCCGCGGAATTCCGACAGTTCGGCGATGCGCTCCCTCACTGTCACAACCTCTAATTTACTCCAAAATTGTGAGTTTTAGTTGTTTTAGGGTTTAAGTAAAAGTGAAAATTTTATTAATTTATATCTATATTTGTTTAAAAATTACATTAAGTTAAGGAATCTATGATTATATTGAAATTTGAAGAGTCGTAAACGACAATTTTTATAATTGTTGTCGCTATTTTTGTAAATCTCATAAGTCCTTGAGCCCCTCTTATAATATATTCTAGATCTGCCAGTGCATGCTATCAATTGTTATCAATTGTGTAGCAAGTAGCTAGAGTAACACATACATATGCGCGTGGGAAGTTGACTCTCCCATGGGTCTTGTGTTTGTTTACACGCTACACTCGGGCCTAAATCCATCTTTATTGGGAAAAAATGTGGGATCTTCAGCTGAGAGAAAGTGTATTTTATTATTTATAGTCGAAGATATCTAAAATAGAATTCAACCCCAAAATCTCCAAAAATCGCCTAAGGCAACTTGATCCGATATTCTAACACAAATTCTTTTTGGTAATTAATTGAAATAAGGTAGCTTACAAAAAGAAAAAAAATCCGGTGAATTAGAAGTGTTAATCATGAGCATAGAATGAAGAGGGTGTTAGATAATTTATGATAGTAAATATATGATTTATATAGGTCCTTACTATTTCACGCACCGGATAAATTGCTATTTATCGCACTGCTTCGCCCGTGACGGACCACATATATCCGTCCATGACGGATAGAGTTAATCCGCGCGTCACGGACGAACACACTTCATCCGTTACGGACGAAGTTGTTTTCCTTAAAAGAAGTAACTTCGTCCCCTTCGTCATTTCACCCAAAAATCAGAACGTATTCACTCTCTCTCTCCTCCCTTCGTCCTCTTCGCTCTCTTCCGTTCCATTCGTCACGTATCAATCGAATTTGTCTATTACGAACCGACATGTTAGTTAAATCTATCATTGTTCTTGGCTTAGTTTAATGGTTTTGAAATTATTGAATGTTATGGTGGCCTACCTCGTTGCTTCTTGGGAGGTGTCCCTTCCATATCTTGGGAGGTGTACTCCCATGAAGAAGGATGTCTTTTAGTGCTATCTTTGTGTGGAGCTCCCATTGGCCGTCCCTTATGCCTCACAATAGTCGGCTCTTGCAGACTGGTCCCCTCGGGGCGAGCGATGTCGTAAAGTCGCGAGACACATTTTTCTTGATCATCTGCTGACAGATTGGGGAACTGATCCGTATAAAGTTGATCCATCAAAGATCTCGCGACTCTGCGCTTCACCTCAGCCTTACCTTCGTCTTGCACTTCTGACAAACTCAATCGTCTCCAAAACGGATGCAACGCTGAAGGCTTAATAGGGATTGAACTCATCACATATCTAGCGATGTCATGCACACACGACAATCCATCTATCACCCTCATCTGACATGTGCAGGTACTGTCATAAAATGGATTTTCCCCTTTTCTGTATTCCTCAGTCAAGCGGTCAAGTGCAACCTTAGATACTTTGTACTTCAACAGCTTGAAAACATCAGCCCCTGTCACAAGTGTCATCATGTTCTGTGCACTCTCATTGAAGGTCCCCTTGATTTCCTTCACTTGGTTACCCATCTTTGAATGATATTGACCGAATATCGTGTCTAGATTGCCATGTGGAGTAGTCAAGAAGTCTTTCAAACTAGAGTGTGCTCCTTCAACCCTATATTTAGTACAAAAGAGTTTTAAAGTTTGATCATACGAGACCTTTCTGTTATATGCATAAACTGTCCGTCATGTATGGATGCACTTCATAAGTGACGTTCCAAGCGTGAAAACAGTATCTGTCCAAGCTGACACAAGTCTTTCCCTGTACGGGATCAACCAGTTGTTTCTTACACATTGAGTCAAACGTGGCCAAACCCTCCATTCCGACTCAATTCTACGCAACTCCATCTCGTATGCGGGTACAGTTGTTTGCTTGAATAAATTATAGTATGCATTTGCAAACCTTGTACCCAAGCTTTTATCCTTCATCTCCTTTCTAGCATGGTCCTCTATGTTCTTCTTCACATGACGCCTACAAAGGATAGACTTGGCACTTGGAAAGAGTCTATCTAACGCATTCATCAAGGCCTTTTCACGATATGTCACTAGGCATGTCGGTGTTACTTGACACTTTTGCACATCTCAAGAAGTTGTTGTGCGGCCCACACGTAGTTGTCTTCTTTCTCATGCTGTAGAAATGCCCCCGCCACATTATAGTTCTTCCATGTAGACGTGACTCCTATTACTTCGAGGAAAGGCAAGTCATACCTGCACAAGAAGATGTGTCATGCATAATGAATAAACATATCAACAAGTAGATGTAGCATGTAGATGTGTTATACTAACCTATTAGTGATGTATGTAGAGTCTAGCATAAGGATGTACGGAAATGCCTTTAGGAGTTTCATGGAATCTGGACTGGCAAAGAAAATGTCGGCGATCTTATTCGTCGTTGGATCCGACCTATACTCCATAAAGTAGTTGTTCTCCTTGCACTTATGGAAGAACTCTTGGACCACGGTTCTTCCTTCCATCCCACTATGTCGGACATTGTACACTTGCTTCATTTTAGTGCAGTTGTTCGGGTCCTAGTTAAGTGTTGTTGCAATCTTTGATGGTTTATTATGATTTTCTATCATGACCTTACACAACTTTTTCTGCTCAGGTGTCATCCTGCGAGCTGATGCATGCCCGTACAAGTCATCACCAATGACATGATTGTGGGTTCCAACAACTACCTTGATTGTATATGAGTCCCTCAGTTTTTCTTGACACAACAATCTGAATGGACAATCACATTTTTTGCTCCTTGTTCTTTGCCTTACTATGTTTTCATCTTTAGGAATGTAAATTTCCGCTTTTTCACACAACCATGAATTCCGAAGGCTTCCTCCACCAAGGTTTCTATCCCGACCAATAGTGATACAGAAGTGATTATCAAAGCCAATCTGTCTAGCCCATTTAATTGCATCATCTTTGGAGCTGAATACTTCACCCGTGGTAAACTTCTCTGAATAATCTTCTGAAACAATCACTTCTTCAGGTGTAGGATAATAAAACTGCGGATGTGTGTGTAATGCCGGAAACCCAAACTGAGGGAGAGCCTGCCACCTTACGGACGGAATTCCACTACGAGCAAAACAATCTAATCTCGTCATATGGGGTTGTTGAGGCGCCATAGGTTTGCCGAACAACCCAAGTGAGAAGGGAGGTGGTGCCATGTCCCACGCATCATTCAGGGACAGATTGTTAATACAACTATTTACGATATTGTTCTCCTATTGAAGTAAAAAACAAGTTAGCATAGAAGCATGTAAGAATCCAGTTTCTGTCAAACAAATTCATCTGTGACGAATAGAGACATTCCATCCGTCACGAATGGTAGCACCCCATCTGTCACGTATGAAGTACATCCATACGTGACGGATGAATGCCATTCATCCGTGACGGATGGAACAAGTCCATCCGTCACGGGCTGTTTTTCTTTCAAAAAACAATCGCCGAACAAAGTTCTTGTACTTGCAATGATCTAGTCAAAATTCAATATAACAAAGCCCAAACAATCAAACATGCAGTTTTGCACACAAAATTTACAACTTTTTAGTACAACTTAATCAAAGATGAAATTTTTATGAACATATAGTCACAACTATTGAAATTACCTTGAGAAAGTGTTTGTTTTGGGGTAAGAACAACTCAAACATATACATTCACAAGAAATAACCATAAAAATTCTTAACTTTTACTAATATGTAAAGTAAAAGCTTAAAAAACATACCTCAATGTAATGACAACCTTTTGAAACATCTTCTCCACCATTGAAGTTGGAAAAATCATCTTCATTTGCCATGGAAAAAAAACTATTGGAAATGAATGGAAGATGTATTGTGGGAGGGAAATGGAAGAGTGATGGAGAGGTTTATGATTTAATTTTGGCCGTAATATTGATGAGATATGACGGTGTAGTTGATGTTGTTAGGTGGGGACAAGTAACATTTAATTTTCTGGTTGTTTACTTCGTCTGTGACGGACCATGTGTATCCGTCTGTGACGGACCAAAGTGATTCGTCTGTGACGGATGGATCACTTTGATTTGTCACGGACGGCTACACATGATCCGTCACGGATGAAACGGTGCGTGAAATAGCAATTTCACTCGTGCGTGAAATAGCAATTTCACCCGTGCGTGAAATAAAAATCGTGTATATATTATTGATATTGTAGAAAACCTATCTCTTTTCTTGATGGATCTCCTCCCAAGAACTGGCCTATAATGGCTAGATCTTAAGGTTTTATAGAGGACTAGTATTCTAAGCCCGTGCTTCACACGGGCATGCGATTTTTTTTTGTTTTATTTGGGTATACGGGTTGTACTACTAATAAGCGTTAGTGCAAGTTTTCTTGTGTCATGTGTTATTAGTAAGAAGTCTTTTTGTTGGTCCATACTATTAGGTGTTTCCAATACTTTAGCATGAAAACGATGAATGAACCACATCATGTAACAGAAGTGACAATATATTGCCTTATTTATAAATAATATGTTGTGGTGTACTTTGAAAAGCATGATAGATAATTTTCTTTGCGGGCCACGTAATATTTAAAAAAAAAAACGGCATTTGGAAAGTACGTAATTGCTTAATAAAGAAGTACTTGAAAAGTGCAGGAGGGATAAAGCACACTTTAATTAAAAAGTACAAATATTCTAACAATTTGATCTCACAAATATCAGGGTAATGAGAATGAAATATGGCATAAATACCTTGTAATACATAATAGGAGATATATTCATGTCCCCCCTTCATGTATTTTAGTTTGTAAGTTATGTGTTTCTCCTACTCCCTTGTTGTGATTGTATATGTATGAAATACACGATATTTCCCACGGTAGCCTCCTTAATCAGCCGTTCTATCCTCGTTGCAGATTTGGTCACAGTTCTCCCTTCTTCTTCTCCGGCAGCCGGGTGCATATTGGGTCGATTTGTGTTGTGCGAAGAACATGTACGTCCTATCTTTCTTGTGAGCTGAAAATGTTACACCTTCAATATTTTTAATAAAATTTCAATAGGCTTATGTGTTAATTGATCTTTTTGGTTAAAAAGTTTAATGATTTTTTGTTTTGTTTTTGTAGAGAAAAAATGTTTAATTGTTGCATGAGCATTAATGGTTAAGTTTTTATAGACCTAAATTTGGGTTCAATTTCTTTCAGCAAACACATTCACACGTGCAATAGGAGTCCGTATACGCATTTATGGCCCAATAACTGATTGCAATTTATTTTTTTCTCAAATCATTTGTTGGCCCAATATGTGAGGGTAAAACATATTGTTCAGCTCTATTGTGAAGTAGAACAATTATAGAGATTGAAGTGTATCATTGATGAGGAAAAAAAACTCAACTTTTATATAACAAAACAATTATAGCAAATTAAAGTGGAGCATTAATGAGGGCAAGAAAACAACCTTTTAAGTAGATATCGATTATTTAATTGGCGAAAGAAGAAGATCAAAGAATTCTTATGTCTGATTAATATTATCCTTATTTAACATATTTAAAACTTATGCTTATATATTTAATTAAATAAAGTTGTATATATAATTAAATTAAATTTTAGTTGATTTTTTAATAAAATTCCAATAGGCTTATGTGTTAATTGATTTTTTTGGTTAAAATATTTATTTTTTTGGGAAATAAAAATGTTTAATTATTGCATGAGAAATTGGGAATTAATGGTTATGTTTTTTATAGACCTAAAATTGGGTTCAATTTCTTTCAGCAAACACATTCACACGTAGAGTAGGAGTCCGTGCATGTATGTATGACCCAATATGTGATTGCAATTTTGTTGTCTTCGCAAATCATTTGTTGACCCAATATGTGAGGATAAACATATTATTCAACTTTATTGTGAAGCAGAATATGTAATATCAGAGATTTCTTCTACATATATTTATAATCGAAAATTTAATCCTTTTTAAAATTTAACTTTTATTCATCTATAATTCCAATTTTCTACCCCTTTTAAATTCTTCATTTTTACCCCATAAAATATTAATACCCTTTTTCTTCCCTTTCTCATTTTATTTCCCCTCTCACCTCACATTCTCTCTCCTCCCCCTTTTCAAGCCATCCCCCCGTAAAAACCAAACCCCATTTTTCCTTCCTTGCTCTTTCTCTTCCATGGCTGCCCACCCATTTCTCCTTCTCGTTTGTTAGGCCACCACCGGAGAGAACGTGTGCCACCGGCCACGAACCGCCTCATCTCGCCCCCGACTCGTTCCCTTGTCGAGCTCGCGCCATGGCTGCTCCTCCACGCTCAGCCGCACGCAGCTCGCTCAATCCCGCCGCAGTCATCTAGCTCCGGCCACTCCCCACAGTAGGTCGTCGTCGGTGAAGCCTCCTTGAATCCCCACCGACCCTTTGCACCACCATCTCCTTCCAATTACTCTTATGTGAGTTTTCCCCCAATTTCTGTAACCCTAACTTGATAGATTTGTGTGTTTATGTTCAATTGAGGAGTTTAGGTGCAATTGGTTGTTGATTGATGTTGTGGAATGATTAGGTTGATTAAATTTGAAGGTTGGAGGTGGGTGATAGTAGATTTTGGCATTTTTGGGACTTCTGAAAATTCTGGACAATTTGCGTAATTTGTTAGTGTATTAAACATCCAGGCTTGTGTATCTATCTATCTAAGCATGTTTTTGAGCTATGGATGCAGATCGATGCTGATATGGACCTTCCATTTGCAAATTTGATTTTTAACCCAAATGTGGCCATACTGCATATGTAAAATAAATCTGACCACATTGTCCCGGTACATGTTCTGAATATGTTGTATGCATTTTGCATCTCAGGTGTTAGGCGACCAATAATTTCCCATGTCAATTCAGAGGACATATTTCTGCCGTTATGAATGACAATTTCTGTAAGTCCTTCACAGCTACGCATCTTGGTCTTTTCAGTCCTTTAACATTACTTATAGCTGGATAATTACCGTTTTCATAAATTAAGGATGTAGTAGTATCACATGTGTAGGATGTGAATGACGAATACGCAATGTGGTAATATTATTCTTGAAAACCAGAAACGTGACAATATTTCAAAGGGGGGGAATGTTTAAAAAGAGGTTTTGTTTCCAAAGATTACCTAGCTAACCCACAATAAGCATCAGAGTTGCTTTTCCTCCTTATCATCGAGCACAAACAGCTTCCTCTTCAGGGAGGTGGAGTTCCTAGGGCATGTTCGAGTCTGCGAAGCAACATGGAACGCGTAACCAGTTATGCAATGACAAAATTAACAACTTAATGATGAATTCAACAGTTCGTTCCTCACATGTCATTGGGTTGGGGTGGTTCATGCTCAACCGGTTTTTGGGATGCCTGTAGATCACCATGGTTCGCCTTCCCATTGCGAGTGCACCTGAGCAATGCCCTGAATGAGCGGATGGCAGGGATGTCTTTCCCATCTTGTATTGACGTGGCTGAGGTGCTAGATAAATAGATCTCACCTGCGCAGGCCAGCATCAATGGTGAATAACAGTTAGAAGGTAGCTAACCTCAGTAGTATTTTATTTTTTTCTAGGCAATTTCTACTTGGGGGGTTCTCACATAGCTTAACAACATTATTTACAGTCTAAACAGGTAATCAGGCCATGTTACTGGGCACATTTACGCTCAGTCAGAAGCCCGTAAATGGGTACCTTTCCACTCCTTGACATGTGTACGTGCTGGGCAGGATGAGAACATAAGTGCCCTCCACCGCAGCATATCTCATAACAAAGTCATCACAGAGGCTGCCCTAGAGTGTAACCCGCATCTGTATGCCCCTGTAAGTGCGAGAGGTAATAAATCAAGATATCATGCAATGTTGCATAATGATAAGTCTTCTGCGTCTAGTAAAAATATGGAAAGATACCTTTCGTTCTGAATATGTATGTCAAGCAGCTGGGAATTGTTTCTAGTGGGGTTGACATACCCGATGCGGGTAACCGCTCCTATCACATCTGGGCATTATTAAAGAAAGGATTAGTTTAAATGTGTTCTTATGTGTCAGCTGAGATTAAATGTGTTCTTGTTTGTCAGGTGAGACGATCCGAAGCAATGAAGACAGCCATACCCACAAGGAACCTAGACCCGTTCAGCACAATATCTTCAAGGGGTGTTAGCTGAAAGGGATACCGTTCAAAGGAGGAAACATCACAGTCGAGGCGCTGCACTTGGGTGGAGCCTTCGAGTTGGATACAATGCTTATCGTCGTTGCGTATCCGGAATCTTTCCTTGTTTGGTTTCACGATAAATCCTTTAATACTGCAGCATCTACCTTCTTCTAAGCAATTGTTAAACCGGTGAGCAACTCCAATCACCGCAGTACAATGAATTGCCCCGCCCTAAAAGATCAGGAATAAAACCAGTAGTAAATTGAAAGGAATCATGGGGCCGCTATAAAAATACATAGAAACTGAAGAGCGAATTACATGATCATCTGAAATGATGTAGTCAGTGCTTATAGGTTTGCCCTTTAAATCTTTGGACTCCTACTTACGGCACACCATAATTCTTACTGAGCAGGCAGTTCCAAAGCGCAGCTCGCCGAGGGAAACATATGACTCAACAGGCTGAGCGCGCTCCTTCTTTGGTGGTGTTTCGGGACCAGTAATAATGCTTCCGATTGCTTTCATTGAGGATGAGCAACGGTCGACACCTGCTGCAAGGATATCCGAGACGTTAGAGGCCATGTTCTATGTGTTTGGAGGTCTTGCGTGTGAAAGGGTTTAGGGCTGGGCAATTCCTATTTAACTGACAACAAGCCGAACTGTTTGTTGCAAAAGCAAGCGAAGGGTTGCCACATAACTGCAACCATGGCAACCATTACTGCAATAGTTTCAGTAGGCGAGAGGGTTTCCTAACGTCCACTTAAAGGTGCAACTGGAAGGACGATTGCAAACGGACGTGTACCTGCACGGTTATACTTTGGGCCTCAGCTGGTCAGCCCATATGTAATTAACTCCAAATGTAATAAACTGCTGTGCTTTTCTGGTACCGTGTGGTCCTCAGCTCGCAGGCCCAGTGTCACTAACTTTTTAAGGGTTTATTTTATCTGCTGGCCAAGGCCCATTGTACCAATTACTCGTTTCTATTTACCATTTGAGTGTCTTAATCATTAACATTTATTGCATTAGAGTTCTAACTTTATAGTAGATATAGATGTATGAGGGAGGTTACATGGGATAATAATGAGGGAGGGGGAGCTAATCAGGTGAGGACATGTGTTATTCATGCGGACAAGTCTGGATCGTCCAACCATTTGCAATCCAATGGAGGTAAAGCGGGCGCGCACAAAAAAATGTGAGACAAATTAAACGAGTGTTTGTACGGTCCCCGTCCATTTTATGGTATGTTGATAAATGAAACACTTGCTTCTCCAGATTTCTTCCTTTATTTAAAAAAAATGATATTCTATGGTCAAAAAAAGTTCCACCACATCTACAACTTAAACCCTAATATCTACGAAGTTTATGCACAACAAACAGTCACCTTCCGGATAATAAAAAATACGAAAACACACTCTCAAATTCAACCACAAACTACCTAAAACCCCATAATCATGAGTTCATGTGCGTAATTCACCGATCAAAAATAAATTTCAATAGTTTATTTCGTTAGTACTTAAGAAAAAAAATGTTTTTTTTGAGTTTTTCGAAGAACATGACTATTGATCCCATTATCTATGAATAAATATTGAATTATTTGTCATGTGCATAGCATTAAACTGTAATAACTCTAAAAGTCTTGACCTATCGTTTTGTTCGAAAGACGTGTTGGACAATTCTGTAACCTCGATCTTTTTGAACGTAATAAAATACGTTGGTATGCTTTAGGTCTTAGAATATTTTTAAAGTGTTAAAAATAAGATTCTAACAAGGATCGCGAGAGGACAACCGCGACCAAGACCCAGAGGCGCGACCGCGGATACGCCGTGACTGCGTTTTGTCTGTTGACAACCGCGATCGCGGGTCTCTGAGGTTCGTTGTCTCCTTCGTTCTTATCTGAGAACGCCGATTCGCTTTTCCTTCGAATTCGTAACTCCGCCGTTGAGGGGGGATGAAGCGGTTCGTATGGCCGGCGTTGGGCTCCTTCCAGCTCTATATAAGGTGGGTCTTCTGCTTCGGAATCCATCATCCACAACTTCAATCGTCTCCTTTCTCTCTTTCGTGTTGTGTTCGCCGGAGTTTCTCGAGTTTGCCGGAGGTTTCGAGTTCGCCGGAGTGTCGCCAGAAGTGCATTGGAGGTGTCGTGGTGGTGGAAGTCGTAGCGAGCCCTAGTCCGAAGCAAGCATCACCGTCCCCGTCGTCGGTGAGTCTTCAAGGCCAGTTTAGTGTCGCGTCGGGAGGGGGACCGCGACCGCGGCTATGAACACCGCGACCGCGGCCCTGCCCAGGAAACCGCGAGTGTATATACCGCGACCGCGGCTTTGCCCAGCAAAGCCACGATCGCGGCCATACCCGTCGTGGTCGCGGCTTAGTCCGTTTCCCTCGTTTTTGTTTAGGTTGTTGTGCCATATCTAATTTAGATATTTGTGCCTCATTTTGCGTGCGCCGTCGGAATGGACCTCGGAACGTCGGTGGGCTTCGACGGGATTTCCAATAGGCTGTTGAGCTCGTGTCCAGTATTCCCGAACCGCAAATCTTCGTTCGTCTAATTAAGGCAAGTGTCGGTTCGCTCTTGCTTATCATTTCATGTTTCCGTTAGTTATCAATTATTTTTTATTGTTAATTAAATTGGAATGAAGTGTTGTTTTCGTTTGGGAATAGATTTTATAAAAGACGTGATTAAAATATGATATTATAATAGGTTGTATATATTGCTAGAAATAACGCTATTATATCTGTTATTACCGTGATGGTATTGGTGTGGACTATTGTGTGGACTTAACTGTGTAGTTAGAACGAGTATTCGTAGGAACGCTATGTACCTTGCGAGGTCTAGTCGTTTCTTTATAACTGGTATTAGGATGTTTTTGCCCTAGTACTTTCCTGGTCATGACCTACCCCTATCCGAGTATAGGTGGTGGTGCACACAGCTGGTGCCGATAATCGGGATTATTCCCCAGATATCTCTCGTGATGAGATGATATACCTTAAAAGCTTTAACGTAAATGTACGTTTTAGAATTAAATAAGATAAGTGCGATTATGCACATAATGAATGAACCTTCGGGCGAGAAGTACAACTTGGAACCCGCCCGGACTTCGGTTAGAGTAAGTCTTCTTTCCAATCTGGATTCGCATTGCGCGGTGAGGTTGGTCATGGACCCAAATGATCAAGTCATTTTTAAACGCTTGTGTGAAACTATAACGTTCTCAAACACTTGTCATACTTTCCCATAAGACTCAATCTTTTGGAGTCTTCTCTTGTTCATACTGTTTCATAACTTTCCGTAGAAGTGTTGAGGTTCACTATCGTCATCGGCTTTTATTCGAGAAGCGATGGATGTAACCTAACACGACTACATAGAACCTTTTTCTATTTTACCCTTGCATAGTCTTTCATTAGACTAACCAACCGGTTATTTTCCTTTGCATGGTTCGCTGGTGTCATCCGTCTCATACGGCACATCAGGTAAACTCCCTTTCCGTGAAGGCTAGTATGCGATGGTGAAGGCAGATGGAATTTTAAAGAGTTTTCCAAGGTTGAAGATCTTAGGCATGAGATCGCTCAGATCAAGACCCGTCATGATGTTTATTTGTTTAAAAGACTTCCGTTGTATTGAAATAATTCTGTATTTGGTCGTATTTGGTATTAACAGATGTAAAACCTTGACTTTGGTTGAATAATAATTATAATATATATAATTTTTTGTGTTATTATATGGTTGTTATAAAATGGTTAAGCCTTAGGTGACCCCAGATGTGTAATCTGAGGTCATTGGCGGTAATACTTTCAAGAGAATATTTGGGGGTGTTACATAAACATATTTGTCCATCACAATATAAATGTTTAGAGTAACAAAAATATCAAGTATTTGTAGGAGAGGTGGGGGTGGGCGGATTGCCCCTCTCTCCAACGGTCACGAGGCCCCTAATTGTTCATCACATTAAGCATATTTGTGTATCGTTGTAGTCTCTTATGGCTCTCACCCTGGCTTGATGATGAAGGACATAGAGGGGATAGTGTGGGACCTAAATTATAGGGCAATCACATTTGCTCTTAGAGCTTATAAGATCAAGGAAGAAGCTGAACTTTTGGTAGCTTGAGCACACACTGTAACACCCCCAAATCTTAACCCATTTGGAAAGGTATTACCGCCAGTGACCCCAGTGTTCCTTACCGAGATCACCCAAGGCTTTACCGGATTAAATACAATTTAAGGCATACAATGATACATAATGATCAAAGTATCCAAATCAAAACATCAATCAAATGAAACATGAGTTACGGGATTACATCCCAATCCCGAATAGGACAAATACAGAGTTTAAACAAAGTACAGTGGAAGACAAATAAAAGATTTTACAAACGGGGTTGTGATCGTGATGATCACCTGCCCAAGGATCTCAACCTGATTAAAAGAAATTATTAAAACATCCAAAAACAACCGTCGTCTTCATAGTCAATCTAGTCTCCTCAAATCTTCACTCTATCTGATGTGCCGAATCGAACGGATGACACCAGTCAACCATGCAAGGGAAAACATTGGTTGGTTAGTCTAACTGAATAGACTAGCAAGGGTACAAAGCAGACTGGTTCGAAGCAGTCATATTAGGTTAGACTCATCGCTTCTCGGATAATAACTGATAACGGTAGTCAACCATCATATTCCTACTGGAATAAACAAGAAGTATGCACAAGAGAAGATTCTGGAAGACTGAATCTTCACAGAAATCGACTCGAAAGAAGACTCCAACGGAAGTGAATCTTTAAGGAAGAAATGACAAATCTGGAATATTACAGAATCATTCAACAATGATTTAAAAGTTGACTGAGATGCTTCGGTTCACGACCAACCTCATCGCCTACAGCGAATCCAGATTGGAAAGAGAACGTACTACATTCAAGTCTAGATCTTACAGAACCACATAACGATTTAAAAACTGACTAAGATGTTTCGGTTCACGACCAACCTCATCGCTTACCACGAATCCAGATTGGAAAGAGAACGTACTCTGATCAAAGTCGAGACGAGTTTTCCTAGCTGCACTATAACTTAGCTGCACTACTCGCCCAAGGTATATTAATCATGTTTACTCGGGCACTTATCTTATTTAATTCCAAAACGAGCATTACGTTATAAGCTTTTACATCTCCACACAAGAGATATCGGATCTCCTCACAAGAGATATCGGATCTCCTCACAAGAGATATCAGATCTCCTCACAAGAGATATCGAAGGGATGAACCCTGGAAGATTTGGCACTAGCGAAGTGCGCCTACCCTGTGAAAGGGTATGGTCATGACCAAAGAGAAAGTACTGGGGACGAACCACCAAGTACCAGTTATAAAGAAACAGCTAAACCCCCTCAAGGTACATAGCGTTCCTAGCCACTAGTGCTAACTAAACAGTACATCACAACAACGGTTACTGGATAAATCCACATAAAGGCCCGAAAGGCGATCACAGATAATAGCGTTGTTCTAACAGATATACAACCTATTATATGATTTTCAAAACAGTTTAACAAAACCGTTTCCAGACAAACAGAATATTCATTCCAAATTAATTACTCAGATAAACTACTGATAATTAATGTAAATATGGAACGAATGAGCAAGAGTGAACCGCCACTTGCCTTAACCGCAGAATAGTCTAACGACGTCAACTGGATTCCGGGCTCAACACGGTATAGTTCCGACAGCACAACAACCTTCGAGTCGACCCATAAAAGGAACCCTAAGTTAGATCCAACATAAACAATACGAATCTAAACACGGCGAAAGAACACGAAAGGAAAGACGCCACGACGACAACCAACCAAGCCAAAGCCACGAAGGCGTTCTGGGCTCTGGCGGTGGTCACCGTTCTTGGCGGCGGTCGCCATATTCATCATGGCGGTCGCCGTGAAGAACACGGCGGTCGCCGTGAAGAACACAACCGACTGAAATGAGAGAAATCTCACCCCAACACGAGCGGTTCGGCCTCCCTCGACTTGCTTTGGCTTCTAACCTCCAAGGCTAACCAAAAGCTTCACAAAGGCACTCTGGAAACACACCACAACACCTCCGGCGAGCACAAGAAAATCGACGAAACTCAACTCACTTTGAGGGAGAATTTTGGCAGCGATTCGGGGTTGTAGATGACCCAAAACCCATGCCCAAGCTCCTCTATATATAGGCAAACCCCAAGGAGTACCCAGCAAACCCTAAGACGCGGCAAACGACGCAACGGCACGCCTCGAACGACACCGGCGACCGACGGGCAAAGCCCACTGGACAATCACGGCGGTCGCCGTGATTTTGCCTGCGGCGGGCACGCGGTGGTCGCCGTAAATGCGGCGGTCGCCGTCGCTAGGCCTGTCGCGGCCAGCTAGAAGATGACACGCTGACTTCTCGGGCCCAACCACGGCGGTCGCCGTTTCTGAACAGCGGTCGCCGTTTCTGAACGGCGGTCGCCGTTTCTGAACGGCGGTCGCCGTTTCTGAACGGCGGTCGCCGTTTCTGAACGGCGGTCGCCGTTTCTGAACGGCGGTCGTCGTTTCCCCCTTTTCCCGCCCATTCAGCTTTGAACGAACCTGACGTTAAACTGGGATAAAAATTATCGTACGCGAACGACAATTAAACTCCAAGGCATGATGTCTGTATATTATTTCACTGAGAAAAATCTTATAGATACAGAGCACATTACAGAATGTCTCAAGCTACCTGAATTAAATCTGACGTACACAACGGGTACTCGGGAAAATTCCATAATTCCCAGAATAACCTTACAAAAATACGGGGTATCACATCACCTCCCCCTTAAAAGAAGTTTCGACCCCGAAACTTGGCCAAAAAACAACTCGGGAAAGTGTCTGAGCATCTCTGCCTCGGTTTCCCAAGTAACTTCCTCAGTCCCATACCTGGACCACAGAACTCGTACCAACAGTACGATCTCGTTGCACAAAGACACATCCCAACCCATTTCTCGAAGCATTAACTATAGACCATATAGCCATCATTCTTTCCGACAATGCCAAAATTGGTGCATAAGTCAGACACTGTTTCAACTTCTTGAAAACTGGTCTTGCACTTGTCATCCCAGACAACTTCTTGTTGCCCTTGCGGAACAGACTGGTCATAGGTGGAGTGATCTTAGAAAAATCCTTCCATGAACCGTCTATAATGCTCAGCAAGCTCTGGGAAACTGCGCACCTCGCTCACACCCTAAGGCCGCTTTCAAACTACTACTGATTCACTCTTCTGGGGAATAACCATAACCTCATTCTTATTGATCACATGTCCTAAGAAGCCACTTCTAGATCCAACAATCGCACTTAGCCCACTTTGCGTACAACCGATTTTGTCTAAGGACCGATAAAGCAATCCACAGATGTTCCCTGTGAGCTTCCTTGCTCGGGAAAATATCAAAATGCCATTGATGAAGACCACTATGAACTTATTCAAGTATTGGCCTAAAACACCGATGTACTAGGTTCATGAAAACTGTTGGAGCATTCGTAAGCCCAGATGGCATGACTACAAACTAGTAGTGACCATCTCTTGTCCGAAACGCAATCCTCGGAATATCATCCTCACGAATCCTGAGCTGATGAAAACCAGATCTCAGGTCGATCTTGGAGAAAACGTTTGCTCCCTGTAGTTGATCCAACAGATCATCACTCCTTGGCAACAAATTATTGCTCTTGATCGTGACTTTATTCAACTCTCGAAAGTCAAAATAAAGTCGAAACGGTCCATCTTTCTTTTTGACACATAAAACTAGGGCACTCCTAATCAAGGTGATGCACTCAGCTTTATATAACTTTTGTCAAGAAGATCCTTGAGTTGCTTCTTCAACTCTTGCATCTCAACAGGAGCCATCCGGTACGGTGCCTCAGAGATCGGCGTGGTATACGGCTCGGAATCAATTGCAAATTCCGCGACACGATTCGGGGTATCCAGGAATATCTTCTAGAAAGACACCCGTAAATCCTCTAACCACAGAAATATCAAAAACTGAAGTCGATCACTGCCTTGTGACGCTTCCGTCAATCCATACCGAGAATAATTATCGTATGGGACCATGGTTATTTAGGTCAAATCGCTTTGAATTTCTTACCCTTGATGGTAATCGACAATCCGACAGACGATTGGTTCCCACTAAATGGTCACCATCTTGGACCAGCCCACTACATGGTTCACATACGACTCACTAGTGGCTCCGAGTCCAGGCCCAGCCATTACCAGCGTCCTCTGTTGCCATGAGCCGCTGTCCATATATCTCAACCCATCCTTGGTAGCCCCACCTAATTAATAGGCAGCCATCTCCTCAGAGGTTGTTGGTGAGTCTCAAACACGAGACCTTACCCCATCAACAAGCAACGAAACATAACTTGGTATAAACCAAAGGTTCATATATAAGAAGAGTTACAACAAAAGGTTCACAACCTCGTTGCACACACCACTTAACTTACAACCATCCAAAAATGAAATTCTGGGTAGCACCCACATCAACAACACATTAACAAAAGTGTAATGCAGATACAAAGTACTCTAAGCATTAGGAGCATAGGGTCCATCCGCCTCACGCATCACCTATAGGCGTTGACCTTGACTTCCTGAAGCCATCGGGGCTTTCCATTTGTTCTGCGCAGTCGTCTGCATTGAAGGGCTAGGAGCTTCCACTGGACTGAACTTGGGTCGGTTGTTCTGATTAACAGACCCTTGTCGTGACTCAGCTCCTTTCACATTCCTCCGCTGACAGAACGCCTGCATATGACCCTCCTTTCCGCAGTCAAAGCATGTCTTTTTGTCCTTCAGACATTCATTGCTCTTGTGTCCGTGTGTACCGCAGTTGTAGCACTGAATCGGATTATTGCCTTGGCCAGAACATTGCGTAGACTCATCATGAGTCTTATCCGTTCTTGCTCAGCCAGATTTGGCAAAATCTGATGGTGGCGTGGGGCGTTTGAACCCACTCGCCTGAGGCTGGTACTGCACTTGCCTCTGGCTGTTACGCTTCTTGGTCAACTCCTCCAGAGTCACCTCTAGCTTGTAGGCTGTATCCACATACTGCTCCAGAGTAGAGCATGTGTGGTGCACCATCATCGGCTTGATGTCTGGACTCATCCACTCGTGGAAATACCAGATCTTCTGTGCTTCACTGGATATCTCAGGTCCAGCGTACTGCATTAGATGATTGAATTTGGTTGCAAGCTCGGTCACCTTTAATCCATCTGTTTGCGGATACAGAAACTCCTTGTGTTTCTCCTCCCTCATAGCACGAGAGAAGAAACGATCAGTCATCTTAGTCTTAAACATAGACCAGGTCAGCCGGTACTCTCCCACCATTCGCTGGCTTCTTCCTTTAACTGAAGAGAGGCTATATGCACCTTCTCAGCTTCAGTGCACTCAACATTGCGGAATAGCCGCTCCATGTGGGAAAACCAATGAGCCACCTTGACTGGCTCTCCTTTCCCATCGAAGCTGTCAGGCCTCATGGAGTTAATAGCCTTCAGGGCTCGGCCATACTCCCCTCTATTCCTGATCACCCCTCCCTGTAGCACATGGTTCTCTTGTTCCTCAAACCTCGGAACTTCTCGAGATACTGGCACACCTTGTGCTTGATGCACATTCGGGCGTAACGCGTCGGCAATCGCTTGCATGACGATTCCCTGAATTTCTGCAACAACTGCTTTATCAAATATCCTTGGAGTGTTGTCCCTAGCTGGGTCGTTGCCTCCAGGATTATTATGAAAGACAGACTCACGCTCTTCTGATGGGTCTGCAACATTCCTCGGATTTAGTCTGGGGTCATTGCTTGGCCCAGCACCAGTACGGATAGTGTTCCTCGTGTTCACCATCTGTTTACCGATCAAATTCCAAGGATTTTATCACTTTAGTATCATTTTGATATAATTATTGTAATAAAATCAACTTAGAATAGATCAACTTGGTAATTTCTATTGATGGACTCGAACCGAGTTACTAGGTTCTACAACCTCAACTCACAATGAGCGAACTGGGAATCAAGCCTAACTAGAGATGGTGAAACCACCTCGGCTTCTCCCGGGTTCCTCTGAAAAGAACAGAATGCACCCATAACTAACGGGGCAACGGGAAATGAATTAGTCTTTCTAGACATAGAAGCAAGCTTACTATATCAGACTGTACAGAAGACATGACTATGAACGGTGTTTTGAAAATGAAATTCTTTTCACTTTTAAAAAAAAAATTAGAGCCCTTTTAAAGCATTTTCAAAAACGGATAAATGATTTATAAAATCCCAAACCTGCTTTAAAACCTTTGGCTCTGATACCACAAGTGTAACACCCCCAAATCTTAACCCATTTGGAAAGGTATTACCGCCAGTGACCCCAGTGTTCCTTACCGAGATCACCCAAGGCTTTACCGGATTAAATACAATTTAAGGCATACAATGATACATAATGATCAAAGTATCCAAATCAAAACATCAATCAAATGAAACATGAGTTACGGGATTACATCCCAATCCCGAATAGGACAAATACAGAGTTTAAACAAAGTACAGCGGAAGACAAATAAAAGATTTTACAAACGGGGTTGTGATCGTGATGATCACCTGCCCAAGGATCTCAACCTGATTAAAAGCAATTATTAAAACATCCAAAAACAACCGTCGTCTTCATAGTCAATCTAGTCTCCTCAAATCTTCACTATATCTGATGTGCCGAATTGAACGGATGACACCAGCCAACCATGCAAGGGAAAACATTGGTTGGTTAGTCTAACTGAATAGACTAGCAAGGGTACAAAGCAGACTGGTTCGAAGCAGTCATATTAGGTTAGACTCATCGCTTCTCGGATAATAACCGATAACGGTAGTCAACCATCATATTCCTACTGGAATAAACAAGAAGTATGCACAAGAGAAGATTCTGAAAGACTGAATCTTCACAGAAATCGACTCGAAAGAAGACTCCAACGGAAGTGAATCTTTAAGGAAGAAATGACAAATCTGGAATATTACAGAATCATTCAACAATGATTTAAAAGTTGACTGAGATGCTTCGTTTCACGACCAGCCTCATCGCCTACAGTGAATCCAGATTGGAAAGAGAACGTACTACATTCAAGTCTAGATCTTACAGAACCACATAACGATTTAAAAACTGACTAAGATATTTCGGTTCACGACCAACCTCATCGCTTACCACGAATCCATATTGGAAAGAGAACGTACTCTGATCAAAGTCGAGACGAGTTTTCCTAGCTGCACTATAACTTAGCTGCACTACTCGCCCAAGGTATATTAATCATGTGCACTTGGGCACTTATCTTATTTAATTCCAAAACGAGCATTACGTTATAAGCTTTTACATCTCCACACAAGAGATATCGGATCTCCTCACAAGAGATATCGGATCTCCTCAGAAGAGATATCAGATCTCCTCACAAGAGATATCGAAGGGATGAACCCTAGAAGATTTGGCACTAGCGAAGTGCACCTACCCTATGAAAGGGTATGGTCATGACCAAAGAGAAAGTACTGGGGACGAACGACCAAGTACCAGTTATAAAGAAACAGCTAAACCCCCTCAAGGTACATAGCGTTCCTAGCCACTAGTGCTAACTAAACAGTACAGCACAACAACGGTTACTGGATAATTCCACATAAAGGCCCGAAAGACGATCACAGATAATAGCGTTGTTCTAACAGATATACAACCTATTATATGATTTTCAAAACAGTTTAACAAAACTGTTTCCAGACAAACAGAATATTCATTTCAAATTAATTACTCAGATAAACTACTGATAATTAATGTAAATATGGAACGAATGAGCAAGAGCGAACCGTCACTTGCCTTAATCCGCAGAATAGTCTAACGACGTCAATTGGATTCCGGGCTCGACACGGTATAGTTCCGACAGCACAACAACCTTCGAGTCGACCCATAAAAGGAACCCTAAGTTAGATCCGACATAAACAGTACGAATCTAAACACGGCGAAAGAACACGAAAGGAAAGACGCCACGACGACAACCAACCAAGCCAAAGCCACGAAGGCGTTCTGGGCTCTGGCGGCGGTCGCCGTTCTTGGCGGCGGTCGCCGTATTCATCACGGCGGTCGCCGTGAAGAACACGGCCGACTGAAACGAGAGAAATCTCACCCCAACACGAGCGGTTCGGCCTCCCTCGACTTGCTTTGGCTTCTAACCTCCAAGGCTAACCAAAAGCTTCACAAAGGCACTCTGGAAACACACCACAACACCTCCGGCGAGCACAAGAAACCCGACGAAACTCAACTCACTTTGAGGGAGAATTTTGGCAGCGATTCGGGGTTGTAGATGACCCAAAACCCATGCCCAAGCTCCTCTATATATAGTCAAACCCCAAGGAGTACCCAGCAAACCCTAAGACGCGGCAAACGACGCAACGGCACACCTCGAACGACGCCGGCGACCGACGGGCAAAGCCCACTGGACAATCACGGCGGTCGCCGTGATTTTGCCTACGGCGGGCACGCGGCAATCGCCGTAAATGCGGCGGTCGCCGTCGCTAGGCCTGTCGCGGCCAGCTAGAAGCTGACACGCTGACTTCTCGGGCGCAACCACGACGGTCGCCGTTTCTGAACGGCGGTCGCCGTTTCTGAACGGCGGTCGCCGTTTCTCCCTTTTCCCGCCCATTCAGCTTTGAACGAACCTGACGTTAAACCGGGATAAAAATTATCGTACGCGAATGACAATTAAACTCCAAGGCATGATGTCTGTATATTATTTCACTGAGAAAAATCTTACAGATACAGAGCACATTACAGAATGTCTCAAGCTACCTGAATTAAATCTGACGTACACAACGGATACTCGGGAAAATTCCATAATTCCCAGAATAACCTTACAAAAATATGGGGTATCACACACACTGCTTTGGAGGCTTCTACATCAGGTTCATGGGTCACTTTGATCACACATGTAGTAACCAAGGCCGTGGAAGGGACCACACTTGTCCACACCTGATTAGGATTCGAGTTTTGGTCCACCACTTAAAGAGTCTCCCCGCACACCAAGGGGCCTGCAAGGAGCCCTCATCTAGTCGTAGTGGATGGACCAAGGTCTGCCTGGAGAAGCCACACTTGGCTCGGACGAGGCAAAAACACCGCCAGTCGTCTCGATCTCAAGTCTGTTGTCGTCAACCCGTCTTTCTGGACTCTAATCATGATGTCGCCAACTAGCGATGGGGGGTTTCACCACCCACTAATAACGAGGACCAGCCAGGTCATTCGCGATCCGAAAGTAACTAACCCAATGGAGGCAATACCCATGGAATCGTTCGATGACTTCATCGAGCGAAAGTGGCGCGGAAAGCTCATGGCTTTAGACGAGAGGTTCACTTAAATGCGAGGGGTACCTAGGCCCATAAAAGAGAAAGGCAATGACTTCTACGACTCTACACCAACTCACCCTTCATCGATGCCATTGCTCACGTCGAGATTCCCAAAAAGTATGTGGTCCCCGACATGTCGTCGTACGATAGGAAAATTGATCCCTATGAACACGTCTCGTTATACAAGCAAAGGATCATGACGAGCACGGTGCCGAAACACTTGAAAGAAGTTGTGATTTGTAAGTGGTTCAGATCTACCATGAAAGGATCCGTCTTGATGTGGTTCATACACTTGTCAAACAGGAGTATTTCCTCGTTAGCTGTGATCAACTTGTTCAAAACTCAGTTTGCTAGCAGTCGGAGGCTCCAAAAGCAATCTAGTGATCTCCATTGCGTCACCCAGCGGTCAGGGGAGTCACTAAGGAAGTAGCTCATATGGTTCAATGACAAGAAGGTGTCGATACCTCGCTGTGACACCCCAACCGCCATAGAAGCGTTCATGCGAGGGCTATTCGAGAATTCAGAACTGTATCGCGATTTGAAAAAGTACCCATGTCAGACGTTCAAATATGTCCAAGCCAAAGCCATGGCGTATATCCGATTAGAAGATGATGGTCTCGTGCCAGAAAGATTACAAGAGTCGTCGCAACCAAGCAAGCCCCTCAACAAAGCCGAGACGCATTATAAGCCATATCCTCGTTAAAGCCTCGACAACAGGACGATTAATAGCATTTGAGACAATGGATACGACCGCGACTGGGGTTCTATCCTCCTCTCAATCACCACTCATTCGCCGTCGATTCCGTCGGAATACTCAACGCCATGACCAAACTCGGCAAAACTATGAGGTGGCCCAGAAAGCCATACAATCCCATTAACAGAAGGGTCGCTGACAAGTGGTGTGATTTCCACTGCAATAGAGGACATGGTATCGATGAATGCGTCGTGTTAAGAGAGGAAGTCGCTCACTTGCTCCAGAAAGGCTATCTCAGTGACTTGCTAACTGATATGGCAAAAGTGACTTTGGATCGAGCCAAACAAGGAAAGGTGTCGCCTCCTCCTCCTCCTCACGTCAAGATCGTGAATAACATCTCAAGAGGCTCAGATATATATGGGGGACGTCTGTGTCCGTCGCCAAGAGCCATGCTAAGGAATCTAACTCCAACAGACCAATGACTATCACCAGGAAGAAGTTTGAGAATGTTCCCATAACGTTCGGCGAGCCTGATGATGCCATCGCAGAGTATCACGACAGCCTCGTCCCTTACGATAGGAAACTATCTAGTACGACGCGTCCTGGTCGACAACGGCGGCTCAGCGAATCTAATGATGATGGAAGCCCTCCACAATCTTGGCCATACCCAAGAAAACATTATCAAGAAATCAATCCCATTAGTACGGTTCAACGGTGAAGTGAGCAACTCACTGGGGGAGATCATGCTAACCACCTACGCGAGTGGAGTAAATCTTTAAGTCAAGTTCCTGATTATGGACTGCCTTTAATCATTCAACGTCATCCACGTCCGCCCTTGGATACATGCCATGAGAGCGGTCCCATTAACTTATCATCAGACCATCAAGTTTCCCACCAAGTAGGGAGTGCAAGAGATTAAGGGCGAACATAGATTGGCAAAGGAACGTTACATAATCTCCCTAAAGTCGACCATCACCTAGAAGCACATCAAAGGGCGGGCGATATAGCAATTAACGGACTGTAGGACGTCGACGCAATACACAAAGCCCGCGCCCCCTGAACTTGAAGAGGTGATCTTATATCCTAGCAAAGCTAGACACGTCGTGAAGATAGACACAGATATGCCAGGCGAGATAAGTAAACAACTAATTCATTTCATGTGGTCCATGTAACACCCCTGATTTATGTCGATAGTGTCACACGCCACTGACCTCATACTTTTATGTCCAAATCCACCATAGGCTTATTCCGAACAATTTACGCATAAAATAAATAAAAATTCAATAATAAAAGAGTAGTAGAAGACTTTTGAAATAAATATCCAATCTTTATTAATATTCCCCTTGTAAATTGAGGAGATAAGTTTTACAAACAATATTGAAATTACAACGGAAGACTTTAAGTAAAATCCTAATTACATGACTAGGTTATAACACCTTCCCCTATTACATTAATTAGGAAATTAAATCTTATATTCAAACAACCTTGAAAATTCTTCAAAACTAAACTTCACCTGCAGGCTGTAAGCCTTTTCCTCTGATCTGTTACTTCTAGATAGCCTGAGACAGACGAACTGATGTGCCGTATGAGATGGATGACACCAACCAACCATGAAAGGAAAATGAACGGTTGGTTAGTCTAATGAAAGACTATGCAATGATATTTATGTGAGGTTTTGTGTAGTTGTATATAGTTATTACCCTTGTTATTCGAATAAAACTTGATAAACGGTATATGACTACTGAAACAAAGGAAAATGCATGATTCAAGAGAAGACTCCAAAGAAATTGAGTCTTATGGGAATTATATGTTTTTATTTGGGAACATTTATAATTATCACAACAAGTTTTTTAAAAACGACTCATTTGACTATTTGGGTCATCAACCAACCTCACTGCATAATGCGAATCCAGATTGGAAAGGGGACTTATTTTAGACAAGAGTCCGAGCGGTTTTCACATTGTATTTCTCGCCCAAAATATAATAATTATGTGCATAAAAGCACTTATCTTATTTAATTCCAAAACGTGCATTTACGTTAAAGCTTTTAATCCACATCAATCTCGATACGAGATATATCATGGAACGAATCCCGAGTAACGACCCTAGCTAAGTGCTCCACCACTTATATTCGAATAAGGGTACGGTCATGACCAAAAGTATTAGGCAAATAATCATCCTAATACCAAGTTATGAAGAAACAACTAAACCTTGTGAGGTATAAAGCGTTCCTACGAATACTCTGTAATGCCCCCGACTTATGTCGGTAGTGCCACACGCCAGTGACCTCAGACTTAAAAGTCCAAAGACACCCTAGGCTTTAATATGAACAATTATGCTTAAATAAATAAAATTTTAATAATAAAGAGTAGCCAAAGACTTTTGAAATAAATATTCAATCTTTATTAATATTTCCCTCGTAAATTGAGGAGATAAGTTTTACAAACAATATTGAAATTACAGCGGAAGATAAATCCTAATTACATGACTATGATATAACAATTTCACCTATTACACTAATTAGGAAATTAAATCTTATATTCAAACAATCTTGAAAAATTCTTCAAAACTAAACTTTAACTGCAAGCTTTCGTCTTCGATTTGTTACTTCAAGTAGCCTGAGACCAACAACTGATGTACCGTATAGAGATGGATGACATCAGCCAACCATACAATGAATAGAAATGTTGGTTAGTCTAATGAAAGACTATGCAAGGGTATTAATGTGAGGTTTTGTATAGTCGTATATAGTCACTACCCTTGTTTTACGAATAAAACTCGATAAACAGTATATGACTACTACACTTCTACTGAAACAAAGGAAAATGCATGATTTAAAAGAAGACTCCAATGAGATCGAGTCTTATGGGAATTATATGAATTTGTATGAGAACATTTATAATTATCACACAAGATTTTAAAAATGACTCCTTTGACTATTTGGGTCATCGACCAACCTCACTGCATAATGCAAATCCATATTGGAAAGGGGACTTACTTTAGACAGGAGCCCAAGCGATTTTCACGTTGTACTTCTCGCCCAAAGTATATAAATTAATTATGTGCATATATCTTATTTAATTCCAAAACGTGCATTTACGTTAAAGCTTTTAATCCACACCAATCTCGATACGAGATTAATCATGGGACGAATCCCGAATAACGCATTAGCTAAGTGCACAACCACTTATATTATAATAAGGGTAGGTCATGAATGTGATGACCGGATTTTTCCGAAGGAAATGATCAGTGCTCAACACGGCACTGATCCCGGCTTTCCCCCTTCTTGTGTCCACAAGCACCCGCTAATGGCCTCCGGCAAGCCCTCGCGCCCCCATGGCGCCCTCCTGACGCAGCCCAGTAATGCACCCCCATGGAGTGGCCCCTGACAGCGCGTCCCCTTGGCAGCGCGCCCCCATGTGGCACCCCAGGTGTCACAAGCCTATCTCATTTCCCTTGCTTTTATTTATTTATTTTATTCCTGGGAGTGTTGTCCACTTGTAGTGGGCCAAGCCCAATGAACTTTAGGCCTATAGTCTTTCTTTGTAAGACTATTTAAGGCACCTTGTGTGCCACTTTGCAATATAGGTTTAGTCAAAGGTTTAGTTGTGTAGAGTTGAGGTTTTCCTTCTCCCCTAAACCCTAGGCCTCACCCTAGTGGTTTGGGATCTCTTGCTTCCATCAATCACTCAATCTCTCTCTCACGCTCCAAGGGCCTCACGCCCCCATCGCTCCCAGCTCAGTCGCGCTCCCCTGGTGGCGCGCGCCTAGTCGCCGTCGCGCTCCACTGTAGCCGCGCCCCAGTAAACCTCACTTTGAGGTTTATCGGCCTTTGTGCTCCCCTCGGTGGCGCACCCCCGTAGCAGTCTGTTTTGAGGTTATCTTCAGCCGACATCCAGCGCATCCAAGGAAGGATCCATCCCAGAGGAGAGGAAGCAGGCTTGCTTGTGCCACAGTCCGAGCCCACGCACCCGGAGCGCCTCCCCGCGAGGGTGTTTTGCATCACCCGCCTCCCAGCCGACTGACTCCCACCGCCCCTAGAACACATCCTCGTCGCTCGTTGCCTTGGACTTGAAAAGGACCTGAGGGCTTCCTCGTTGCGGGGCAGCCTTGGAGCGCGCCGTGGGGGAGCCTTGGGGCGTGTTGCAGAGCGTGCGGCTTAGGGCGTGCCGTGGAGGGCGAGGCACACGGAGGCGCTTTGGAGTTGCTTTGTGGAGCTCAGAGGCACTTTGGAGTTACTTTGTGGCGCGCAGAGGCGCCCCGGAGGGCGAGGCACACCAGGGCTATCAGACTAATGGGCCTTTACTCTTCTTTGGGGCACTTATCTGGGCCGGACTAAATACGGCTCCCACAATGACCAAAAAGTATTAGGGCAATAATCTTCATAATACCAAATTATAAAGAAACAACTAAACTTCGCAAAATATATAGCGTTCATACGAATACTCGTGCTAACTAAGCAAACAAGTGCATACCAATTCCACACCAAAATCCAACTAACATCATATAATAATAACACGTATTTATAAGGATCATTACTCGCAATATATACAAAATCTTTATCGAGAATCATCACTCATTGCTTGTTCACCATAATTCATGGGTCTCGCGAAAATACAAATGATATCATCACCAATGTATGAATCTTGCTTCATAGTCTGGAATGTTTGGCGGGAAATTATCCATTAATAATCCTTCTTGCAAAAAATAAAGAAAGTGTAAATGAACATATGCACGATTTACGTACTAAATAATGCACGAAAGACAGTAAATGTAATAAACAGAGTTTTAAACGATAAAAAATATCTTAATTCTTATTATTCTTAGGTTTAATGTTGCATGAATAACCCTTCTTCTCAGCCTCTGTGAGTTTTGCATCAACATCAACTTCCCTTCTTTTGTAAGAATATTTATGAACACGGGCAAACATCATTGGACTCTTCTCCTTGTCGTGATTATGGATGAGACTTTGTGAATCATCCTTAATCACATCAGACTCAGCAGTTGACCCTATCGTTACTCCTCCAACGTCATGCTCCAACTCACATGGAGCCTCAACAACGGTATAAGAAAAAAATATTTTAAACCCGATATACAAGTCATTAACACAATGTTGTTGATAATATATTAATCGTGATACACAAAATTGCATAATATTGATGCACGTTCGTTGGAAAAATAAAGAATCGCACAATCTATATAACAATATCATGTGCAATCCGTATAAACACTAATGCGCATAGTCTTAAAAGGTGATGCACATTTTTCTTAATCAATAATTGATGCAAATAATATATTTAAAAACTGATGCACAAGTTATAAATAAAACGATGCACAAAATAGCATAATTCTCATGCACAATCTGCACAAACACTAATGTACATAGTCTTACAAAGTGATGTACATTTTTTGTAATAAAAAATATGATGTACAAGTTAAAAACATGTTTTTGGGGCGAAAAGACCTTATCAATCTCAATCGCCTTTGAGAGGGCAACTAGACAATTTGTTAGACGAATGTATCTAATAAATCCAAATCAAATTGAACAGAGCAATTGGAATTGAAACCGAATGAATGATTAAGGAGCTTATCTCCCTCGAATCGATGATCTATCGAGTAAGATTCAAGACGTTGGTCGCTTAAACGAGTATCGAACACTTCCGATCACGAGAACAGAGTTTGAGAACCAATATCGAGAGAAAATATTAGTAAATTGTATTGATTATCTGTAAAAACATACATAATCTTCCTCTTTTTCGTATACTTATACAATGTAAAAACCAACGTTGAAGCTAGCCCGGCACTATCGGATTGTGCAGGGAGTTGGCCAGATCCTTCCCGAGATCTCCGCGGAGTGGATTCTGTTGGCGTGATCCGGCACGCGTCGCTCCAACGGTCAGATGTAGTCTCTTGGTTGGTCACGTCCGTGGGCCTGAAACAACTGGGTTGGTGCTGATCTTCCTGGCCCAACAATTGCCCCAAGATCTAATTGGGCCAGAAAAATGGTTTTCGGACTAATTTGATCTTCTATGATCTAGATCCTTCCGAGATGACGTGGCGACAGATGAATGGAGGGGACGAATTAACCGCAGAAGTACTCGATTCACCGCCTTTAATAGTCCTCGATGGCACCGATTTTCTGCAAGTCTTCCATCTTGTCAAGGTAACTTCTCTTCTTTTTCAAATTTTTACCGTTTCTTCCTTTTGCTTCTCGCATGGCGTCTCCCAAACCGAAGAAGACCCGGGCTCTCATCAGAGGCTTGGATGAGGAAGAAATTCTCTTTCAATCTTTAGGGCTCCTTAGTACCAACGATTCTGTCCCGGGAACCCTAGTCCAGTCCGAGCTTGATAGGATTTTAGAAATTGGGGGTTTTTCCAGGGGTACTATTGCGCGTCTTCCGTCTCCAAATGAACGGGAAGATTGGTTCAAAGAAGGGTGGGTCTGCTTCTTTGAATATCCCTTCCGAATTGGCCATGTCTTCCCTTTCTCTCGTCTGGTCCAGAACTTTTTAGCCGTTTTAAAGTTGGCTCCTTGTCAAGTAATGCCTCACACATGGCGTTTATTTCAGACGATCGACTCTGTTTCTGTAGCAAAAAACATAGATTTCGGCTTTGATGCTTTGTGGAGATCCTATTACTTGAGTACTCGGGGTTCTTGTAGATTTCAGTTGCGTCTCCGTAAGGAAAAGAGCCCCCTTGCATTGAATCTAGATGTTAACGATCGAGGGTGGAGATCCCGTTTCTTTTTTGTTGAGCGTAAAAGCCTTGAATGTGGTTCTGATTGCTCTTTTCTTTTGTCCGACTGGAGAGTCTCAGGTATCGTATTATTTCTGTTTTCTTTACCTTGACTGTCTTCTAAATCTCTTCTTACATGTTCGTCTTTGCAGCCCCTGAATCCGACGATCCTTCCGGCTTTGAAAAAGAAACTGCCTCTCTGCTGGCACTTTCCGAAAACGAGAGGTCGTTCAAAAATTCTAACCTCCTTCTTCCAGAAATCAAAGAGATGTCGACTCCTGCGGCTTTGGTGATGAAAGGCACATGTTCGTTCCTTCAGGTATGCATCTGGCTGGTTTTCGTGGTTTTCTTGTGCTTATGGTGTTGTGTCATGTTATCAGCATCTAGAGGCGGAAGGTCTAGCGCCCGTTTATCTGGGAAAAGCCTTTTGGATCAAAGACGATCCGCAATCAAGGCGTCCTCGTCTGCTAAAGGTCCGAGCAAGGCTGGGACTGCTGTTGGAATCATTTCCTTAGACTCTCTACCGTCGAAGGTATCGGGTGCTAAAAGGAAGGCGATACCTGCTCCAGACTTTTCTGCGGGTATGTTGAAGGAGAGATCGTTTGAAGATTTGCTTGGCTTTGGTGACGCTGAGGCCAGGAAAGAGATCGGTGACCTCCATCCTATCGATTGCATGAATGAAGCCGTTGTGGGCGCGTGGAAGGTTTAAAAAACTCTTTTTGTTCAATCGTATTTTATTCTTCTGCTATTTTTCTTACATTGTCACGGCGTATTGTTCCGCAGATTTTCCAGTACTCTCTTGTAGCATCTACAACTATCCAAGAATTGACTGACCAGAATGATAGAAAGGTGGCTCGCCTGGAGGAGAAGTTGAAGGCGTCTGAAGGTCGTGCGAAGTCTCTGGAGCGTGAATTGTCTTCTGTCAAACAGGATTGCGACGCTCGTCTTGAAGGAGTGAAGGCGGAGATGCAGGCCAAGACCGAGAGGCTTCGTGAAGATGATGGCCGTGTAGCTGCAGACGTCGGGGTGTATTACTGCTTGAAGTCTCGCATCGAAATGATGGAGGAGTTCGCCGCTGGCTCTCACGCCGACTGGAAGGTGGACGATGCGAGGGCTGATATGGAAATGATGTACCCCGACGGCAATCCAGGAGCCGAGCTCTTCAAGTTGGCAGGCTTAGATGCTGAAGATGATAAGGAGGGAGCTGTCCAAGGTGGCATCGAAGCCGTCGAGAGTGTGCCCCGAGCTGACCAGGAAGCGAATTCCGGCATGGAGATCGTTCCTGTGGAGAAATCTGGTGAATCTTAGAGCAAGTAGTAGTGGTCGTTTTATGTGAACATTTGACTTTGTTTTTAAGGCTTTCGTGTGTATGACAGTATGTGCCCCATCGTGGTGATGGGATGGACAACGTAGTTCTTTTGGCGACCCGTCTTCCATCGCGGGTCGCGTGTTTTAAATTGTAGGAAGGTTTCATGTTTTGTACCTTGTCTTGCTTGTTGTTGTGTACTTGTTTTTGCAGGTGACTCGTCACTGGTTGGGCAGCGATCGTGTCGTAGATTCGTCAGCGTGATCACGTCTTTTAGGGGGGAGGCCTGTATGTTGTGAGTAGTGTTAGTCATGACAATTGTGTTTTTAGGGAGGTAAGCAAAAGTGTTTTGCGTAATGTGTGTAAGGTGTTTGTATACCTTATTTTGTAATAAGGCAGGCGGTGTGCCGAAGTGCCTTTTATTGTTCGTCTCCCTGTATGTAGATCGATCGTTTTTGTGTTTGTGTAAGCGCTTTTGTGTAGTTGTTGTGGATATCCTTTGCAGATTTTGTCTTGAGGCCTCTTATTTTCCTGTTTTTGAAACATGTCACATAAAAGAAGATAAGCCTTGAAATGACCGTTGGGAGAAAGCCCAACGGCCCTCCGATGCTTAAGTCAGTAATCATTACGTAGGTAAAGTGACGTGCAAATATATAAAAAGATATGTAAGAGAGGGTTTAGAAGTGATACAACTTTAGGTGTGTCGCGTTCCAGCTTCGGGGGATGGGTTTTCCATCTTTTGTCTCTAGTCGATATGCTCCTTGCCCGACTACTTCTTTGATGAGGTAGGGTCCTTCCCATTGAGGTGCGAGTTTCCCGTCGGCTGGATTTTTGGTGTTTTGAAATGTTTTTCTCAAGACCCAATCACCTATCTTGAAGACATTGATTCTGACATTCTTGTTATAGCTCCGAGCGACTTGTTGTTGGTATCGAACCATTCGGATCCGAGCTTTTTCCCTTATTTCGTCGATGGTGTCGAGATTGTGAGATAACTCGATGTCGTTCTGTTCTGGCATTTGGAGTCCGTATCGAGCCGTCGGGACGAGTATTTCTGCGGGAATGACTGCTTCGGATCCGTATACGAGTGAGAAGGGACTTTGTCCTGTGGCATTTTTTGGTGTTGTCCTGTCGGACCATAAGATTAGGGGAAGTTCGTCAGCCCATTTTCCTTTTGCCCCGGTGAGGCGTTTCTTCAGGTTATTGTTGATGATCTTATTGCTTGATTCTGCTTGTCCGTTTGACTGAGGATATCTTGGTGTGGATGTGATTAGTGAGATATTCCATTGCTTGCAGAAGGATCGTGTCTGTTTACCGATGAACTGGGAGCCATTGTCGCATACGATTTCTGATGGGACGCCAAACCTGCATAAGATGTTACGTTTGATAAACGAGACGACATGTTTTTCTTTTACCTCGCGATATGCTTCGGCCTCTATCCATTTGGAGAAGTAATCGGTCATGGCTAAGAAGAAGACACGTTGTCCCGATGCAGGAGGCAATTTTCCGACTATGTCCATTCCCCATCGCATGAAGGGCCATGGAGCCAAGGTCGGATGGAGTAGTTCGGACGGCTGATGAGGGACGGGTGCGTGTCGCTGGCAGGCGTCGCACTTTTTGACGTATTCTGTCGCGTCTTTGTTCATTATGGGCCAGTAATAACCTGCCCTGTGGGCTTTACCTGATAGGCTGCGTCCCCCGGTGTGGTTTTCGCATTCGCCGTCGTGTAAAGATTGTAAAATTCGGGGGACGTCCGACGTTTCAAGGCAGCGTAGTAATAGGCCTGTGACATATCGTTTAAATAGTACATTATCTTTTAAATCAAAGGTTGTCGCTTGTACCTTGAGTCTCTTGGCTTCTGTTTTGTTCGGAGGAAGTATTCCGTCTTTGAGCCACTTGATGTAGGGGATAGTCCAATCCTCTGATGGATGGATGTCCTCTCCTGGGGTCAGATCGGCTATGGCTTGAATGTCGCTTGGGTTAGCCGTTTTGAGAGTTACCGCTGGAGTGGTAATATGTGTCAGGGGAATGCTGCGGAAGTCGCGTGGATGTAGGTTTGACCCAAGGTTTGCCAAAGCATCAGCTTGTGTGTTGAGGTCGCGTGGAACTTGTCGGATAGTGAAGCTTTGGAATTTTTCTGCTAGCTTTTTGACGACATCTAGATATGCCATCATTCTATCGTCTTTTGCGGCGTAGGATCCCTGCACTTGGTTGACGATTATAAGTGAATCACATGTTACCTCTATGTTTGATATTTCAAGGTCGAGCGCTAGGGTAAGTCCGAACACGAGGGCTTCGTATTCTGCTTCGTTGTTGGTCGCGTCCCATTCGCATCTCACGGCTTGGGCTATGTGATCCCCTTGTGGTGATTTTAGAACGACGCCTAGGCCGACTCCTCTTATGTTCGAAGCACCGTCTGTGTGTAGTTGCCATGTGCCCCTGTCGTCTTCTGTTTTTAGGTGTTCTGCTTCCTTTACAGCTTCTTGTTCTAGTGTCGGGCTAAAATCAGCCACAAAGTCGGCTAAAGCCTGAGATTTGATTGTTGTTCGGGGTTCGTATTCGATGTCAAACCCGCTTAGGTGTATGGCCCATTTGGCCATTCGTCCTGTAAATTCTGGCTTCCTCATGATGGCTTTCATGGGATGGTTAGTTCTCACAATAATAGTATGCGATTCAAAGTAAGGACGCAGTTTATTAGATGCCATAACCAGTGCTAGGACTAATTTTTTGAGTGAGGTATACCTTGTTTCTGCTGGGAGTAAGGATCGACTTACATAGTAGACGGGTGATTGTTTGCCGTCTTCTTCCCTGGCGAGGACTGCACTGACGGATGACTCGGAGACCGCTAGGTATAGTGGCAATGGTTCGTCGTCTTTTGGTTTGGACAACAGGAGTGGACTTGACAGGTACGCCTTTAAATCTTGGAAAGCTTGCTTATGCGTGGCTGTCCAATCGAATGACTTATTTTTCTTGAGTGCCTCGTAGAAGAGTTTGCACTTATCGGACGATTTGGATATGAATCGGTTTAGCGCCGCTATCCGTCCTGTCAGTTTCTGGACGTCTTTGACGCATCGAGGAGATCTGAGGTCGACGATTGCTTTTATTTGGTCGGGACTGGCTTCGATCCCTCTTTGAGTGACCATGTACCCTAGAAATTTCCCTGAAGACACTCCGAAAGAGCATTTAGTGGGATTTAATTTCATGTCGTACCTTTCAAGTATTTCGAAGGCCTCTTTCAGGTGCTCGATATGGTCGGTTGCTTTCTTGGATTTGACGAGCATATCGTCGATATAGACTTCCATCGTGTCTCCTATCTGATCTTTGAACATCTTGTTTACCGGTCTCTAGTATGTGGCCCCTTCATTTTTTAATCCGAAGGGCATCACTTTATAACAGTACGTACCTTGGCTCGTTATGAAGGTTGTCTTTTCTTGGTCGCTTGGATCCATGAGGATCTGATTGTAGCCACTGAACGCGTCCATAAACGTCAGCATTTCGTGTCATGCGGTCGCGTCGACCATGGCGTCGATGTGTGGTAGTGGGAAAGAGTCTTTTGGGCAGGCTTTGTTTAGGTCTGTGAAGTCGATACAGACTCTCCATTTTCCGTTCTTCTTCTGTACCACGACCACGTTTGCCAACCAGTCTGGGTACTTGACTTCTCTGATTTTGCCTGTTTCGAGTAAGCTTTTTACTTCGTCGTCCACGATTTTGTTGCGCTCTGGTGCGAATTTTCTTCTTTTTTGCTTGACGGGAGGATGTGAAGGATCTACATTCAGCTTGTGAGTAATAATGTCTGGGGAAATTCCTATCATGTCTTCATGGGACCAGGCAAAACAGTTAGCGTGATTACGTAAAAAAGAAATTAAATCGGCTCTGGTAGAATCGTTTAGATCCGATCCGACCCTGACTGTCTGTGTCGGCTTAGAAGGGTCCAATACGACTTCGTCGAGTGACTCCATTTCTGGCTCGACATATCGAACGGTCCCTTCGCCGTGCTGTAATTGCTACGCTGTGGTCCTGTCGACTGCCCCTTTCATTGATGTCACGTAACATTCCTTGGCAACCCTTTGGTCGCCTTTGATTTCCTGTACCCCCCACTTGGTCGGGAATTTTATCGTCTGGTGATAAGTGGAAGGTACAGCTTTCATGGCATGGATCCAAGGTCTGCCAAGGATCGCGTTGTATGGAGACGGGCAGTCGAGGATCAGAAATTTTACCTGTTGGTTTACTCCACCCGCATACATTGTTAACACGACTTCGCCCGAGGTGTATTTAACTTCTCCGTTGAACCCGACCAGAGGGGTCGAGTTTCGGGTCAGGTCGTTCTCGCTTAAACCCATACCTTTTAGGGCGTCGAGTGTTAACAAGTTGGTGGAGCTCCCTGTGTCGATTAGTACACGACGGATCAAACAATTGCTAATTGACAAAGATATTACCAGACCATCGTGGTGATCACCCGGATCTTGGGCTTCTGAATCGTCGAAGGTGATGATTGGATCGCTTGGATTTTGCGATCGTTTTACTTCCGATGGAGCGGGCCTATCGCCGCGACTTTCTCGAGCATGCCTCTTTGCGGTGGAGTACGTGTTTCCACATACGTCCGACCCTCCTGAGATAGTGTTAACAATTTTAGTAGGAACCGGAGAGGATGGTTTATCCGAGGATACCTGGTCTTTTCGGTCGAGAGTCGCTTTGGCTCTGTCAGATATCACGTCGCGCAGTAGTCCATGAGCAAGGAGTCTTGCGACTTCTTTACGGAGGGCTATGCACTCGTCGGTTGAATGTCCATGGTCTCCATGGAACTCGCACCATCGGTTCATGTCTTTTCTGGCATCTGGCTTGTCGCTCTTCCGAGGCCATCTTACTTCTTTTCCGTATTTGTCGAAACTCTTCACAAGTTCCGACACGGATATGTTAAAGTTGTAAGAATGGAGTTTCGGAGGGAGAGCGGGATTGGTTCGCCAGTCTTGGTTCCTGTCATAAGAGTTGTTTACCTGACCGGAGTCGTTTTGACCCTTAGGATATGGTTGGGGTCGTCGGTCGCGTCGATGATCGGATTGCCCCTTCGATCGACGCGATCGGGACTTTTGCTCGTCTTGAAAGGTTCTTCGTCTTCTTCGAGTCTAACATGTGCCATGGTTTTAGCTTGGACGTCTTCGAAGCTTCTGCATGGGTACTTGGTCAGTTCGTGATAAAGTTCACTGCCCCTGACCAAACCCCGGCGGAACGCTTCGATTGACGTGGGGATGTCACAATGTGGGATGGCGACCTTCTCCTTGTTGTACCTGTTAAGATAATCTCTTAGGGGTTCGTCATACATTTGTACGATTCGATACAGATCGCTTGATTGTTTTTCCAGCCTTCGACTACTGGCGAATTGAATTTTGAATGAGTTGATTAGGTCAGCGAAAGAGGCGATAGATCCCTGCGGTAAGTGCATAAGCCAGGTTAGTGTAGGTCCCATGAGGGTCGTGCCAAAGCTCTTGCACATGACGGCCTCACGGTTCCCCCTAGGAATCGAAATAGTCATTAATTTTTGCTTGTAAATTGAAACGTGGTCGTCTGGATCCCCGGTCCCGTCGTAGTTGGGCATGTTGGGGACATGGAACTTCTTGGGAATTTCCACGCGCGCAATCGCCTCCGTGAAGGGCGAGTCTTCGTATCCATCGACCGCTTCTTTCTCGATCGGTTGGGGAACTCCCGGGATTCGTGCGATACGATCATCCAGGGCCTTGAGATGCTCTCCGATAGCCTGTTGGATGAGAGCCTGGATATCGGTTGGAGCTGGTACCTGTAGAGCGGTTGCTCGGACTTCTGGGAGTCCGGCCATGAGATTGTTAGTTACACCAGTAGAGGTTTGGGGTGTTTGAAACATACCAGTGGGCATAGAAGCCTGGGTTGGTGCGATAGGAGTCGCGTCTGTTCCATCCATGTCGAGTCTGGTGTTTAGTCCTTCGGTATTGACTGTGCGCCTGGATCCCCCAGGGTTTGATGCGACTGACTGTACCTGAGATTTCAGCATTTCGTTTTCATGAGTCAGTCGAGTAATTTCAGATTCAGATTGAGTACTTAGCTTTTTGGTCCTGGTGCGTTGTTGGACCAGTTCCTCTTGGAGGATCTCTATAGCTTTCGCGAGCTCTTGGATTTGAGAATTTCCAGTTGGTTGAGCGTTAGTGTTCTCGGGCAGGGCTTCGACCATGGGGTCGATCTGAGTTTGCTCCTCAGTGCTGATTGCGGGATTTCCGGTGACGTCCATGATTGAATTGGATTCTTGATTGGCTAGATGCCCCGCGGTGGGCGCCAAATTGTTTTGGGGCGAAAAGACCTTACCGATCTCAATCGCCTTTGAGAGGGCAACTAGACAATTTGTTAGACGAATGTATCTAATAAATCCAAATCAAATTGAACAGAGCAATTGGAATTGAAACCGAATGAATGATTAAGGAGCTTATCTCCCTCGAATCGATGATCTATCGAGTAAGATTCAAGACGTTGGTCGCTTAAACGAGTATCGAACACTTCCGATCACGAGAACAGAGTTTGAGAACCAATATCGAGAGAAAATATTAGTAAATTGTATTGATTATCTGTAAAAACATACATAATCTTCCTCTTTTTCGTATACTTATACAATGTAAAAACCAACGTTGAAGCTAGCCCGACACTATCGGATTGTGCGGGGAGTTGGCCAGATCCTTCCCGAGATCTCCGCGGAGTGGATTCTGTTGGCGTGATCCGGCATGCGTCGCTCCAACGGTCAGATGTAGTCTCTTGGTTGGTCACGTCCGTGGGCCTGAAACGACTGGGCTAGTGCTGATCTTCCTGGCCCAACAAAACACACTGATGAACAAAATACCATAATATTGGTGCACAATGTGTATCAACATTACTCACATAGTCTTATAAAATTGATGCACAATTTTCTAATTAAAATTAATATATGAAATATACCTTTGAAATAACCACAACATGATGATTATCAAATATAATTCCATGATCTAAAGAAGGCGGAGGAATATCTATCAAACTCTATTTTGATTTTGGTTGCACATTCTCATCCATCTTCTTTCTCTCTTCTCCTTGGTCCTCGATGACTTCCTCACTATCACTCCTTGGTCCTCGATGACTTCCTCACTATCACTCTCTTTTTGTTGTCTTTCATCCTCATTACTTTCTCTGCATCTTTTGCTTGATGATTGACTTTCTGTTCAGCTAACACCTTATCTCCCTTTTCCTCCTTTACCTTCATCTTTCCCTAGATAATCCTACTTTTCCTTTTTTTATCATTAATAGCCTCTACATCATTTTCCTTCTTTGTATCTTTGTCCTTCTCATCCTCTCATTGTTGATCTAGATCCTTCCATTCATCCTTATGTGCCTCGTCATCCTTGTCTTCATCTATATCTGGATTGTGTTCATCCTTGTATTCGTCCTTCTTTGCATCTTCATCCTTGTCGTCCTATTTTTCTTCATCTTTTTCATCCTTGTCATCTTTGTCTTCATCCTTCTTTCCAGCCTTGACAACCTTATAGATGGCATACGTATGAATTTACAAGTATGTCACCGCCGTTGTCGAAGCCATTGTAAATAATATGAATGTTTGTTTCAAGTACATAATATACACTTTAGTATCTTAAGCGTGCATATTAGCATCCTAAACATGCACTTTCATATACTAAACATGCATTTTAGCTAAAATGTGCACTTTTAATATACATGCATATATACATGTTAAACAGACACATTTACATACTAAATATGCATTGTAGCTTACTAAACATGCACATTTATATACTAAATGTGAGCATTTAATATATACGTATATTTTTTAAAATGCGCATATATAAATGCACTTGTGGTGCATAGGTTTGCCCTTTTCGTGCTTATATATGCACTTTGGGTGCTTATATACGTACTTCAACCATAAATTTATAAGGTTGTTGCAACGCAAAAAGAAAACACAAATTGTTATATTTATAATTTTGCCACTAAATGTATTATCATAGATTTTCATTTTCTTTGATCCAAGGGCCATCATTGCTCCCACTATTCACACTAAGTATATATTATATGCACATGAACATCAGTCATATGTAGAAATGAGAACATAGATTGTTCATTTGAGCAACGGGTCGAGTTCAATAAGTTTTATTATGCGTGATTGTAATGACAACATCATTTACATGGACAAACGTAAAATAACCAATGCCTTTGTTATTCAGACAGAGGCTATGGCTCTTTATTCTAATATCTCATAGGCGTTTAGGCTAGTTCTCGAGAAATTTGATTGTTTAGGGGGATGACATCACAGTCATCAACAACCTCGAAGTTATCTGGCAGACCCCATGGAAAATCAAGATGATCATGGCATATATCAAGAAATGCATGCAATATCTCAATAAAAAATGCATCCAACATTGCTACAGAGACACAAATAGGGCCTTATTCTTCCTGGCGTCGAGGAAACATGATATTGAACTTCTATAGGAAAATACAAGCAATGACCTACACAACATGATGAGCAGCCGGCGCACCTCAGTGACGGAATTCTTAAATATGATTTAGGTTATTTTTTTCTTATGAAAGGACATAATCTTTTCCTATGTAGAAAAATAGTTTTTATACATGATTATATTATCGGTATAATTTAGATGAGAACAAATGCTTACGTGCAAACGTGAAGACATGCAAACGTAGTACAAAATAAATGCACATATCGAAAAATGATACACATAGTACAAAATAGATGTTCACATAGAACAAAATAGATGATCACACACTACAAGATATATGTACGCATAGTAAAAATAAACATGTACTATGCGTGTATACATTTTATACATTGTGTACATATTCTCACATTTGCATATAAGGGTTTGTTCTTATATAATTCATCCTCTTACATTATTGATATTATTAAGCCTCATTTGGCCTAATAAAATACTTTCTCTACTCTCACATAAAGATTTAGTGAATGGCTAAATAAGTTCATTTCCACGGCATTAAACAAAAAAAGATCTTGATACAAAGCCCTCGAACATTATCTAATTAGTACTTCTAGAAAAATAATAAAGTCACATGACTTTCATGTATTATCCTTATCTAGTAATTAGCTCTAAAATCTATCTTACCAATGGTTATCCTTATCAAATTTTACAATACTCTTAAGGATAAGGATTAATATAGATATTTGTATACTTGTGTGATTATAGTGAAGTAGAAAATTCTCTACTAAAGCTCCTTAGCCATCATCTATAAATAGGCTTAAAAGTGTTGTTATGTAAGACACATTTTGGCTAATGAATAAAATTTAAGAATTGAAGTACCCTTCTATCCCTTAGCTATTTTGTGAGATTCTTGCAATTCAGCTCCTCTCGCGATCCTAACATATTCTTATCTTACAAACATTCATATCTTGAATACAGCATATACAAGGGAGTAGCGGCAAGCTCAACGGTTTAAATGTTGATTTCCTTGTGATTGGTCACGAGAAAAATTCCAAGATGGAATTCTCTAGTATGCCATATACTTTGACTACATGAACTGATTTTGCACAGCAATGTGGTGCAAAAGAGAGAGTAGCACTTCTAATTTACTTCAGCAAAGGGTGAACGTGGGATGAGGGACGGCTTGGTCTGCTTCTGATCGACTGATTCGTAGGGATTGTTCTCACGGAAGTCCTCTGCAAGAACGTCCATAGGCATTGCGCGAAGGGATTCTATGGTTGCCTTGCTTGGGATTTCTGGCACCGACCTCACTGGAGTTGTTCCCGTTGGATCATATTCCTGAGCAAGTGTAAGAAAAGATTTGAGTCAAAATATGAGCAAGAATGAATATCTATCTTCTGAACTGCCTCTTGGATCATATTTCTGGCATCTTGACAACCCAGTTAGCAGACTAACTCAAAACACAAAAGAGATCTTCAGATCCTTATTAGACAGTGAGTAAAGCTTGTAGCCAAATGTAATATAGGTCAAAAAGGAAAGAAGCAGCAGATTTGAATCGAAAAAGATAAACAAGGAAAAAAATGAATGAGAAAAAGCAATACCATGTATCTTTGCTGGAAAGTTTCCTTCGCTTCCTTTTCAATACATGAAGCCTGACTTGAATGATCTTCCCGAAAACCAGCAAGATCCTCGGATTGAGTGTTAATAACAGATAGGATTCCAGATACACCCCCTTGTTGCTGGTCTGATAAACCTGCATGAACGACTCAGAAATAAAGATTGAATATCTCAATTAACAATTTCCCTATGCCTGCCAGAATATTGCCCCTGTTTAAGGCTTCAAATACATGCACATATGTCAAAAAAATTTGCACAAATAGTAACAGATATGTTACCCTCTAAGTGTTGCACAATGTCATCACTGCTCTTTACAGCATCTTGTTCTGCTGCTGCTCTTGCAGAATCTATTTCAGCAACATGTTGCTCATTGCTATCCGCAGCATTTCTTGGGGGGGGGGGGGGGGGGGGGGGGGGAAGTAAGAAGTTTCAGATGACAATAAAGTTGGATCGTAACCAACTTCAAATTGATAAACAAGTAATGAAGCCAAAAAATATTCTTGCTTCGAAATAATGAATACAACAGATGCAATTGGAGAGAACTTGTTAGCAACTGAAATAAAGTGAAAAAAGGTCTAAGGGCCTGGATATTTTTTTTATCAAGATTATACAATATTCAGAAAGAACAAAGACCAATCTTCAACACTATACAATTACCTTATGAGTGATACCATTGACGAGAGATGTCCATCACACATCTTATTCAATGATTGATGTGTCTTCTTCCACTGATTAGAGGCGATCTCAACATTATCCACACTAAAAAAAAGAGGTCATCAAATACAAAGATGGCAGAACATGGAAAAGGGGTAATCTTCATATGCAACATAGAATAAAGTTATGACTAGACTACTATTTGCTTGTCACATAATTCAAGATAGCATATTCTGTGCCAAAGAAGAATATCTGTCTCACCATTGTTGCATGAGTGATTCCATACGACAATGCTTTGCAGCAGAGAAATCAGCAGCAATATTAGCATCAGTTTCAGCATGCGTAGAGAATGTTTGCCATTTTCTTTTTGTGTCTGCTGTGATAACCTCCATTGAGGAAACATGCCTATCCAAAAATGCTTTGTCTGCAAGTGTGTCTTCCCGTAGATTAACTAACCTTGAATCCACCTAACAAGAACAAACAATTCAGTCATGCTCATGTTGGTCATTCCAGAAGCACAATCACTTAACTTTAAACAAACAAAAGTTCTCAGGCACCATCTCTTTTTGACGAAGAATATGGATATTCATTAAATTGGTCATATCAGCAATAAGCTTCTCCGCGTCAGATTTTGATTGTTCCTGCAAAAATATTAGAAGGTAATAGTTAGAATTGCTTCTCCTGAGTTTTAAATAGCAATTTTGTGTCATCAGATTTGATGTCTTAATGGGAAAATAAACATACCTCAAAAGCCTTCTGGAAGTCACAAATGCTATTCATCTTAACCCTTTCCATTTGAGCTGCCTGACCACCAAGCCTTCCTACTTCTTCGGTTATCCTTAGCAAATACCCATTAATCAACTCCGAAGCATCCCTTAAGTTATCAGCACTGTCATTAAACCTCTGAAAATTATAGAATTTGACACAATATCAAAACCATCAGAGTTGTCGTACCTTAAAATGTAGAAATTAACTCAGACCATCCAAAAATAATCTCAGAATTATCTACAAACCGTATGCAGCTCTCTTGCGAAAACAGCCATTTCCCCTTGATGGCTTGATAAAGTTGCCCGAAGATCATCATAAATTCTAGTTGCTTCACCACCCTCCACCATAAGAAACTGTTCAGAGAGAAAGATTACGAGGGATTGCATTTGGCATCACAAAAGGTAATATCACATTTGCCAAGCATTCAGCAAGACTTATGCCCATTACAGTCAGAACTTGTTACTTTGTTAGACAAATTACAGATTCTAAAACTCAACACTAGAACATGTCTTGTATACAAGCTGTATTTGCTCCCTTTTGTTCCAACTACCAACTTACATTTTCAAAGGAATGTGCACTTGCAGAAGCTGAAGAAGATATTTCCTCTAAGCTAGCATCACAGCCGGCCTTGTGTAGTCGCACTACATTTAGCAGAGTGTCGACATGAGAAACATACAATGTCCTCAATGCCACCATTTTCTTCTTCAACTCTATCACAGCCTGCATGATTGGATTATGCCAAACAATGTAAAGCAAGGATAGAAGATCATTACAGCTAAACAAGAATGCAGAACAAAAAAAATCTTCGGGATCACCTAAAGCATTTAGAAATAAAAAGCACACATTTCTACCTTACTATGCCCATCAATTAGAGAGTGACAGAATTTATCAACAGACTGTAGATGTTCATCTTGTCGAGAAATAGAAGCTGACACAGTTCTGCAAAGAGAATCAAGTTGCTTTGCAAGCTCGGCCTGGTAACTGTTCACTGTTAATTTGTTGTCAGCATTTAGTCTGTCTTCCCTATCTGTCACCATGAAACGATCAGGTAGAAATATCACTCATACAGATAAAGCATCTATAACTCCATAAATTATAAACAAAGACAAATTCCATACCAATTTTTGTGTGCAAAGAGGCATTATCATGGAGAACCTTCTCTAAATGCAAACGCAAGCTGCAAGCTTCTTGAGTCAAAGCATCCTCTGTACCGTAGAAAATAGTTATAGATTATTTACAACAACAAACATTAAACACAATGCAGAATGTTATAATTATTTGAGCAATTGTATGATTACCTGCTTTACTCTGTTCTGATATAATGAAATCCATTTCTTTCATAGTGTATTTGCACCTTTTGAGTTCTTTCTCAGTACCCATTAGCATGTTTCTCGTAAGGTTTAAGTCATTCTGCAAAGTATACAGTCTTATTAATATAGGTGTCAGACTCAAAGTTAATGCACAAAGCTTATACAAACTCACCTGCATTGAATCAAGTTTACTTTGTAGCTCAAAGCTTTGTTGAACTTCATCATCATATTTTGATTGTAATTCTTCAACTTGCTGTTTGTGCCATATAATGCAAGTAACCATCATAATGCATAAATTGTAAAACACAAGAGCTCTACTATTAGCACAAACAAACCTTTTGAAGGGTTTCTATTGTAACCCCCATCTGCTCTATTTGATCTGACATTACCTGGCAAAGAAAGAACAAAGGCTTTTTACATTACAGAAATTACTTGGTAAATCAGCAAAGTAGCTACCTGACCAGATATTAAACCTGTAAATAAAAAATTATATAACACACAGTAATGAAGAGATTATGGTATATCACTCCAGGGTTATTGTGAAACTCCTTGACAGCAGAAAATTTAGTATCGATTCATATAGAAGACTAGTTTAATGACAACTATCACTAGTTCAAAAGCAGACACATAGGAGTGCTTTACCTTCTTTTCGTTCTCCTCTTGGATATACCGGTCTTTTGGAATGTATACACCATTTTTCTCTCTTGCCGCATAAACCTCTGAATTAAGCAGCACGTGATTTTTCTTCACATGTATCACAATTTGGAAGAAGTAAAGAACCCAATAGAGTAAATTAGATATGAGTTTCTCACCTGCCTTGAGTCGCTCAATCTCACTGTAAAGGTCTTTGATGAGTGTTGTTTTCATCATCTTTTGATTCACCTACAAAGTTGTAGTCGACCAGGAGTTAAAAGGTGGGTAGTCATGCAAAACAAAGGTAAGGAATATTTGATGAGAACAATCAAAAACACCTTTTAAACTCTCACAATCAGGGACATCGAACAATGTCAACTCAATACATGCTTAAGAACAATTTAGCAAGGAGAAAAGATAATGCCTAGAAAGCAGTTCAGAATAATGTTTTCTTAGTTTGGACCACCGTAGTGAAAAAAATAAATCAAACAAGTAGAGGCACTTAATCCACTTATAGACAAATGAGCATTGTCTTCAACTCCCCTTCATTTGACTAATAACATAAGTTTGGTCAACTTCAGCTACGAAAATGGCTAGATAAGCAACTATGAGCCTGAATTTTTCTAATTCTCTGGTGTGTCAAAGATTATAGGATACTTACAACTGACATTGCTATTGGTAAATAGTATGTTGCCAAAGCATTTCATCACAATTTAGAATGACAAGTACTTGAAAGAGCATTGGACTAGGAATTGATATTTAGGAAATCGTTCACTATAGTATACAGCAGTAATATAGCATTACATTTTGACATGAACATGCCCAGATTCGAAGCAAGTGTAACATAAACTAAAAAAAGTAGTGAAAGTAATAACATATCAAATTGTCTTAATATAATTATCAAACCTGTGATCGTGAATAGAACTTACCTCAGGTTTGTTCTTTATATGTTTGGCCCTGTGAGCGTAATCTAGAGTACTCAAGGTCTCCTCTAGGCAATGCACAGCTGGTGATACCGTTGCTATGATGCATGTCTTTGTCCGTCCTCCCAAGGAATCACGAAGTAACCTTGTAAGCTTGCTATCCCTATATTACACGTACCATAGTTTTGGCTCGGTATTACATAATAAACTTTGAAAAGAAGACTTGCTGAAGTACAGACCTGTAGGGAACATGCCCAAGATGCTCCACAAGAGCATTAATCACACGACCTAATGTTAGCAAACTTTTATTGATTTCTCCTGCTTCTCTAGCACGGCCCTGGATAAAGTGAAGCAAGAATCATACTTGTCAATCACAGTTTGATACCTCACTATAATCCAGAATATTGCCAAGTGGCCATAGATTTGGAAATGAGAATCAAAAAATCTCAAAAGGCTTTATAAGCAAATTTGAGAGTCAATATTCAAACCTCTCGAGCTCCAGATCTAGAAATATTTTCTGAACCGGCTAAATCAACCAAATTTAGCTTCCCACATTTGATGAGTTCTTCCCCTTCTGGCGTTGACTCTTTAATGTGTATTGTGATGGAAAATAAAGAATGTGATCGACTGAAAACAAGAACAATATAAGGCTGTAAGCAGAAGAAGCCTCTTCATGGTGCGTTATAAGTGACTACAAACCAGAAATTGAGCAATAACCTTGATTGTTTATTTAGAAGGGTCTCTGCTGTTCTACGCTTTGCTGATCCCCTCTCAAGTAGAGTGAAAATCTCACTTGCACTGGTAACAATCTCCTCCTCCAATCCTCTCACAAGAACCCCACCTTTGCCGTCTTCCATTAAAGGAAGTTGCTTCTTTTGCTTATCTTCCAAAGCAACTTTTGAAAGCTCTTCTGGAGCCAACAAATCCGTGATCTCTTCATTGTACAACTCTAAAAAGGTGACCTTCACACTATACTCGGCATTTTGACTCTCAAGTGTGTCAAAAATCTGCTTGATAGCTCTAGGTATAACTCCTGCTCCTCTAGGTAAATTTCCATTCACTCCACCCTGTTATGTATTTTTGTCCATTAGGCAAACACAAATGTGGAATTTTCATGGAAAACAAATTACAAGTTAGTGGAAAGGAGAGATGGAAAGGAAATAGAAATTGTACCTTTTGGTTCTTGCAATCCCCTTCCATTGTGTATGTCTTCCCTGTACCTGTTTGCCCATATGCAAAGATGGTACAATTAAACCCTTCCAAAACCTCGCTTACAATGGGAACAATAGCTTGCTCATAGAGATCCTTCTGTCGTGCTGAAGGACCAAAAATCTGAACATGTAAGCATCCATATCAACATCCAACTGAAACTCCACGGTTAATGATAATGGTTACTATGTAGAGAATAAGAGGATTGAAAACATTTTCAGATTTGGAGCTTCAAATTCTCTGGGGAATGTGGGTAATTTTAGTAACTCAATCTGATTAAATTCTGGTCTCACATTGCACTAGTTACAGCTTACAATTTAGGTATTTGGAGTAAAAGGCTGGTATCAGAATTCAGAACATTAATATTTCTGCAAACAATAATATATAAGCAAACAATAGTATCAGAAAACCGCAGATACGTGTAAAAAAATACCTTATCGAATGTGAATATGCGATCAATGTGTTTACCAGCGATGTTCTGCGAAACGGCTACCTCTCTCTGGGGCTCGTTACACGTCAGAACCTGGGGAGCGTTATTCCGAAGCTCATCCCCGCTGAACGGCCTATAAAACGTGGTTATACAAAATCCCTCAGAACCCTAATTTTGAATCCGGACTACACTCTCCAATGGGGAAAAAAACAAATCCATAAACTTTCTCAGTCCTTCACTAACAGGAGAACGAATTGAACATAAATTTATCGCGACAGGAAGGAGAAGGAAATTCAGAACCTGCAGCGAAGAATGACTTGAACATTGACCCCCTTCTCCTTGTCTTGGCGACTGGACATTTTTTCAGACAGCAAACTCGAAATCGGCGAGCACTGGATCAAAGATATGTCTTTCTCCTTTGTAGTAATTCTCTCCTTGATAAATACTCTTCCGTCTTCAGTGTCTTCCACTCTCCTTGAAGGTGCGATTTCAGAAAAGAGGGGGATGTCTGAGATTTGAATTTTGTCGGGTGTCCGCTCCCCCTCCCTCTTTTTTCAAACTAATAAAAAATTCAAAAATTATGAGGATTTAACGGTGTGGCATACCTATCAAGGGATTGGAATAGCTATGCCACACTCCACAAAGGCTGAAACTTATTGGGCCTTACAACGTAGAGCTCAAATTACGTTAGCGATTTATCTTCCTAACTAGTGCAAGTTCCCTGATATTCACACGGTGTTTTTAATACGTAGCTTATATACACATTTTTTTTCCCACTTTTCGCACGCTATTTGGTGTGTCTGATATAGACGTACGTCTAAATGAAGCGTATAAGGATCAAAATAGTGAAAAGCGTGCAAAATTTCCATAAATATGGTGCGTTCTAAAAGAGTATACACTTAAAAGAAGCGTACGGGTGTGCCTTTCAATGGTATACACAAAAGTAGTCGTTAAACATAAATTTGACCATTGGAAAATATATCCACTGGTGTGCCTATTCATGGAGCATCGGATGTCATTTTTCCAACGGTCAAATTTCACCTTATAAATACCCTTACTTTTTCCTCTTAACTCCATATCCAATCACATATTTCTCAATATATCTTATAGTAATGAAGATACATTTTAAGGTGGAGAAGATGGAGGAGAGTATGATGATTGCAACTCGAGCGGCAATTTCACGGTTATTGTTGAGTTAATAATTTGTGTCGTAGTTATATGTATAAATGTCGTAATTACTTAGTTCAATAGTGTAGGTATGGATTTTCTAAGTACAATGTGTAGCTATGGATTTTAGTTAATTATTTTATTAATTTTTGACGATTGCAATTTCGACGTTAGTAATGCATAAATGTCAGTTAAAAAGCTTAATATTTGCGTTACATATACGCATAGGGGCCTATACTATTAGGTATGAACTACTAGTTATTTAAATTAGTTATGGATGAATAAAACTTTACGGTTTAGAGTATGAATTAATTTAGTATTATAATTTCGTAATTTTGATGTAGTATTAATATGTGTGTGTTTTTATCGTCAAATTCAACTGAATATATTGTAGGTGTAGGAAGAAATGATTTTAACTAGTATATAGTTTTAGTAATTGTAATCTAGTATTTTCTATGTTATTATTGATTATGTAAACATGTATAGGGGAAAGACTATGGAGATGAATTACGTACTAGTCTAATGCGGGATAGTCGCGATGAATTGGTTGATTGGGCTAAGAAGAAGGGAGGAGACTTGATGATGGTTTTGGTCATTCGTAACTCAAATGATAGAATGGTTAGTTTGACGTGTGAGAACTTCAATGAATATGGATCGGTGAGGCCAAAAGTTAGTAATGTTGAGGTAATTCGTCAAGCCAAATCGAAGAAGTCCGGGTGCACATTTGAGGTGTATAGGGTTCGGTTGAAAAAAATACAGGGTCAAATACTCATAAATGGATTTTGGATGTGCTAGACGATCACCACAACCATAGGCTTCCGACTAACTTCATCGGGCATGCATACATAGGTAGAATGACCCCGACAGAGGAGCAACTTGCTAAAAGGTTGGGCGCTACGTTCATGACGTTGAGCACTATTGTTGCGGAGTTAAGAACATTCTTACCCGAAAATATAACATCCTCGAAACAAGTTGCCAACTTTCTACAAAAGATCCAGTACAAGGATCGTGGGGAAATGACGGTTACCCAATGGACTTCAAACATGTAATCATTGACCATTGTTTAGTTGATTATAGGGCCTGGTGATGTGACCCTGCCTCCCATGACGGCCCAAGACGAGGAAGAAGCCATGAGCCTACGCTCAAAGGGCCCAGTGACAAGGTCTAGGTCCAAAGCCATTGCCGCCGCCGTCGCGTCACTTGTCGCACGCGTCGTCGCTGGCCAAGGAAGCCCAGACGTCAACCCAAGACTCGTCGTCCTCGCCACCATCGGCATCGAAACATCGCGATCATCGCAGCCGGCATCGCGTTCACCCACTCGCGAGGCCATCGACCCTTCGTCGCCGTTCCTCGCGGTGTTTGCATCCATGCCTTCGCCGCGTTCTTTTTGAGACACTTTCTATATTTGTTATTATTGCTTATTTTAGATAGTTTCCTTTTATAGTCATTTCTATTTTAGGGTTTGTGCCTTTTGCATGCTTGCATGGGCTAGCCCACTAGGCTCGACTTGGCCCATCTGATGTCTCGCCCTAGTATTTGAGTCAAACTATGTTATTGGTTTTAGTACGTTCAATTTTAATCAAGGTTTCAAGTAGAGTGTTTATCCTACTTCCCTTGATCGGACGTCACCCTCTATCTTCGTATCCCCATTCCCTCCGCCGCCGACGCTACGGCAATTGCTTGAACCTTCAAGCCAAGTCTTCCTTCGCATCTCTCTTCCTTCGCAGTCGACGCTACGACACCAAAGCCTTGTCTTTTCAAGTCATCTATCCCTCATCAAATCGCTTCCGCCATCGCTTCCATCGCACCTACAATCGCTTCCATCACACCCACAATCGCCACCAATTCCATCGCGTTCGCCATCGCTTCGCCATCGACGTCGTCTTCGTTGTTGTGAGACTCAACGTGACACTCAGCCTCGCCGACACCACGATCTTCCAAACCACCTCCACCGGGTTCGCTTCGCAGCACCACTGTGTCCATCTTGTCAACCTTTTGTGCAAGACCACGTGACTTCTCGCCCAAGACTAGATCCAAAGGTGTCGCCTTTGACAATTGGCTTGTCATCGGAGGCAAGAACACATCAACTGGCATCAGAGCCCAGCAGTCTTGTAAGTCACGAACTCAAGTTTGCATCTTGTTCACAAAAAAATTTCTTGACCCCCATCGTTTGTTTTCATAAGATCTTGAGAAAAGCCAAAGTTTCCATATTTGCATCACCTAATCGGTTTCTACAAGATAATATCTTGGCCGAAAATTTTTCCTTGTTCCCTAAGTTTTGGTGTGTTAGGTAATTTGTTATCTTGCATGCTAGAATATTTTGTTTCCTTGTTTCACGCGTGGATAGAGTTTTCTTGTTTGCTAGATTTTGCTTTTTAGTTAAGTTAGCCGAATTTCCTTATAAGATATCAATTCAATTCAAATCTTATCTTTTCTCTCCTATCTCTAAAGATCACACTTGTGATATTCTTGTTACTTAGACCGATTTTGCTTTTTGTTTCCTTTTGCAAATCCGAAAAGATCAAAAGATAAGATGTCGGATATTAAAAAAAAAATCCAAACGATATTCAAAAAAAAAAAATTCCAAAGTTAGGTAAAGCCAAAATAAGGCAACCCTAACCCACTCTCGGTCTAAGCTCATCTTCTCAACCCCTCCGTCGTCTAGGTCAAGCTTCCTAGAAAGTGATTTCTTGCTAATTAGGTTACTTTGTTTACGTTTGTTTTAGGGTTTTAATTTGTTCTTGTTTGTTTGATTGCAACTTGCTTGATACACCATCACTTGTGCAAGCCAAGCCGCCCTCACGGCAAGCCAAACTAGCCCTACCTACGTGAACTTTGTGACTTGACTAGTGATTTTCTTGGTTGTTGTTCTTTGTTGTCTTTTGGTTCGTTTTTACTCCCATGTCTGGCCATATTGTTATAGAATGCCGGTTGGACACAGTGAAGACCAACTTAGAGTCGACAACACCAACCCAAATCCACCGCCGTTGGGTCTACCCCAAGACCAACCACCGATTGACCCCCCACAACAAGACCCCCTCATGGAGTTGTCCGAGGAGCAACGAGAGATCCAAGCTCTTTGTCAATGCGTTGCTTAATTTGAAGCCAGAGAACGCGCGGCACAACTTGTGCCCACTCCAACTCCATTAAGTGCTATGGATGCATCGGCTCAACCACGAGCCACCGACGCCGGTCCATCAAAGACAAGAGTAGACAAAGACAAAGGAACCATGCCTTCTACATCTCATCATCAACCATAACTCAATCGTATGCAAAGTGTCATCGAGAGTCGCCAAGGCTTCGTTTCGCACACAGACCGCTACGTGCCCAGAGCCACACCCGCTGGCTTCGACACCGGCTCCGACAACGACCGTGACGTCGAAGACACTCAAGGTGAGTTTTCTGAACCATACAACTTTGATGATCGCTATGCCTCTAGGAGAACCCAGAGACGAGTACCGGGTTCAGCGCCACACGACGGCCGCCCTCGCCGAACCGAGCAAGCCGACGCGACGCCAAGGAGACCCAGTCGCCGACCAAGTGGGCATATGCAACGCGCTGATCAATTGAGGACCCCAACTACCCAGCCACAGAGCCATGATGTACGCGATCATCTTCGACACCAAAGTGTTCGGACGCCGCGTTACGGATCCGATGGCTACGCGTCGATCACACCCAATGTCCACGATGACTTCGACGAGTATGACGACGAGGAGATCGAGGACTCAGGTATGGTCAACCCTAATTTTTTTCACCCCCCTCTTGGAGATCCACTTGAATTGCAGGATCACCCTTCGGATTGGATACCTCCACCGCGTCTCCAGCCCCAAGGAGAACGCGTTCGTGACATTGGCGGCGAGCGCCGCAATGTTATACCAGGGGACATTTGCCGAGCCGACTACGATGCCCAGCCGCGAAGACGCCAACGCGATGACGCCTACGTGCCATCGGATGAGTTTACTCGTGACGAAGATCAACAAGACCGCGATAGACGCCAGGTTAGATGCGATAGACCCCATGGTGTGTGCGCCTACGAGAATCCTCTCTACACCGCCGCGCCAAACAACGCGTTCAACCAAGCACCTGCCCAGCCTCGATACCAACGACACGAAGTCAAGGTAAAGATCGAGCATTTTTTTGGTGAATACAATCCATCTGTTTTTCTTGAATGGGTACAGGCTACAGAGTACACCCTACGCTATTGCCGCGTTCCTCTTGAGGAGCATGTTTACGCCGCGACACTTCACTTTCGAGGAGCAGCCCGAGTGTGGTGGCATCGCTTCGAGGATGACTGTGTGCGTCACCACAGAACACGGGTCACTGAATGGCATCAACTAGTCTACGTAATGACCAAGAAATACGTGCCTCTAGACTATAGGAATCAAATGAGAATGGAAATTGCCATGGCTCGCCAAGGGTCAATGACTCCACTCGAGTTCTTTTCCAAGATTGAAGACATGTATTACAAGGCCAACATCTCCGTTGCATCATCGACTTTGAGGACGAAATTCTTGAGTGGCTTGAACACCAACATCCGTGATCAACTCGAGATTTTGCCCATCAAAGACTTGAATACACTCACACATACGGCGATGCAAATTCATGTACAAATCTCTCGCCGAAAGTCTTACACTTTTCCAAGTGGCCAACAAAGGTATTCTTCTAACCCTAGTGGATTACCTTCTACTAATGTTTACCCTAGTGTCTCTACCACAACCACGTCGAGCCAATCCCCCAAAGCGAAGCCTTCGACGCCAAGCACCGTGCCGCGCCAGAATGCGCCCAGACAAGCTCCAGTGGGCACAGATCGCGCGCGCGACCTTGAGTGTTACAAGTGTGGTGGAAGAGGCCACTATAAGAAAGATTGCCCAAACGCTCGAAAGGTTTTGTTCTCCACGACCGCCGCCGACTACGAGTCTTGAGACGACGAGGACCAAACCCTAGAGGCCATCGATGAAGGCATCAAAGAGGAGGAAAACGCCTATGACTGCGAACCCGCTTCTCTGCACGCAGGCACACCATTGAGCTTGGTGACATGTCGTCTCCTCATAGTCAAGGAAGCGAGCCTCCACGACCAACGCGAGAACTTGTTCCACACAAGGGCTCTCGTCCAGACGGATTCTTTGAGTGTCATAGTTGATGGAGGATCATGTGCTAACATTGTCAATGAGAAGGTCGTGACACACTTCAAGTTGCCTACGACGCCTCATCCCCAACCTTATGCCCTCTAATGAATTTCTTCAAGTCTAGGTAACACCGTATCTCGCCAATGCTTAGTTTCTTTTTCCATAGGCCAATACTGTGATTCTATACTTTGTGATGTCATTGCAATGGACGCCACCCATATTTTGCTTGGGCGCCCATGGCAATTCGACAGACGCGTGCTCCATGATGACTATTTGAACACTTATGTGTTCAATTACCACGGGAAGCGCGTCACCTTGCATCCAATGTCTCCCCATGAGATCTTGCAGGACCAGGTTGAGCGTGATTGCCAGAAGGCCATTGAGGCCACGTCTACTAGGCCAAAAGAGTGCCCAGAGGCACTCTAGAGGCAAAACTCCTCCAATTCTGAAAAAATTTTGTCTTCCCCGGGCACTGACAAGAAGAGGACCAATGCGACATGTGGGACACCAAATTCCCATCTGGATCGTCATGGCGCCGCTGCTGGTGCCGCTGGGAAGGCTAAGAAAAGCACTCCAGAGGCCTGGCCAAGTTTTTCCAATTCTGGCATGAGCACTGGTCCACATATGCCTAGTTCCCAACAAAAATCAACCAACTCCTCGCCATCGACAAAGTTGGCCGCGCCGTTGCTGCAGACGCCTCCGTTGCAAGGCAAATGTGAGCGTCACTTGCTTTTGGCCAGGCCTAGTGACCTCACTGCGTGTTTGTCTAGCAAAGCACCATGCTTTCTACTTGTTCCAACTCCGTGCATCCTAGAGTCATCGTGCACCGCGCCAGTGCCGCTTGTCATCGCTGCCTTGCTCACCGCGTTCGACGACGTCTTGCCCGATGAGTTGCCACAAGGATTACCTCCACTGAGAGGCATTGAGCACCAGATTGACCTTGTGCTAGGTGCTTCCTTGCCCAATCGCGCTGCGTATAGAGCTGGTGATAGACAGGTTTTAGTCGTGTTTGTAACATCCCAGGCCAAGCTACCCCAGCCACCAAGCCGCCCAGTCACCCAACGGTGCCAGCACCGGTACTGGTGCCGCCTGGATGTCCAAGGGCATGCAGCCCACACACCCAACCCTTCCCCCATTTAAATGGGTAGGTTGTTGCCCACGGAGATCGAACTCGGGACCTTTAGATATAAGGGCATTACCTTGCCACTTATATCACCAATTGTGCTGCAGCGCAATTGGTGATATAAGTGGCAAGGTAATGCCCTTATATCTAAAGGTCTCGGGTTCGATCCCCGTGGGCAACAACCTACCCATTTAAATGGGGGAAGGGTTGGGTGTATGGGCTGTATGTCCTTGGACATCCAGGCGGCACCAGTACCGGTGCCGGCACCGTTGGGTGGCTGGGCGGCTTGGTGGCTGGGGTAGCTTGGCCTGGGATGTTACAAAAAAGTACACTTTATGTTGGTGTCTGACCTTGCCGACAACGGGCCTGACAGACACCCCGACACTGCCATCCTTAATAGGCCTGCAGGCCGTGTACCCCAACCCTTTCCCCCAAATGGGTAGGTTGTTGGCGAGAGTCGAACACGCGACCTCTTCACCCTTTATCAAGCACCTAAGCACCTTGATACCAATTGTGCTGTAACACCCCCAAAACTTAACCCTTTTGGAAAGGTATTACCGCCAGTGACCCCAGTGTTCCTTACCGAGATCACCCAAGGCTTTACCACTTAAATACGATTTATGAAATGCAATTGATACACAATGATCAAGCATTAAATTCCAAAACGTAATATTGTCAAGGAAACAAGGGTTACAGGATTACAACACAATCCCGAATAGGTCAAAACAGAGTTTAAAACAAACACAACGGAAGTCTAAGAAAGTATTTTACAATCAAAGTTATTGTCCAAAAGATCTCAACCTGATTAAAGAAATAATTAAAACATTGAAAAACCACCGTTGACTCCATAGTCCTTCTGGTCTTTTGAACTACTTCTTATCTGATGTGCCGAATCGAACGGATGACACCAGCCAACCATGCAAGGGAAAATACTGGTTGGTTAGTCTAAATGAATAGACTAGCAAGGGAACAAAGCAGAATGGTTCGATGCAGTTGTATTAGGTTAGACTCCTCGTCCCTCGAATAATAATCGAGTACGCTTGTCAACCACCATACTCCTACTGGAATAAACAAGAGGTATGCACAAGAGAAGATTCTGGAAGACTTAATCTTCACAGAAATCGACCCGAAAGAAGACTCCAACTGAAATGAGTCTTTAAGGAAGTATGACAAATCTGGAAAGTTACAGAATCATACAACAATGATTTAAAACTGACTGAGATGCTTCAGTCAACGACCAACCTCACCGCCTTTCAGCGAATCCAGATCGGAAAGAAGACGTACTACATTCAAGTCAACACGATTCTTCCTAGCGGCACTATTACCTAGCTGCCCTACTCGCTGAGCGTTCATTAATTATGTGCGTCAATGTAGCACTTATCTGATTATGTTTCAAAAACACACAACACATTATAGACTTTTACATGTGTACCCCACCAATGGGACGCCACATCTTAGTATACATTTCGTCGAGAGTGGCGTACACCGAAAGGTTTGTGACACCAGCTAAGTGTCCTGTCTCTACACACTTGTGAAAGAGATCGATCATGATCATAGAATAGTACCAGATGGGGACGAGCCATCCCGATACCAGATTATAAAGAAACGACTGGACAGAGTCTGAGTAACGTTCCTATCTAACAGTGCTAACTAAACAGTTACAGCACCACAACAGTTACAGGATAAATCCACATAAAGGCCCGAAAGGTGATCACAGATAATAGCGTTGTTCTAACAGATATACAACCTATTATATGATTTTCAAAACAGTTTAACAAAACCGTTTCCAGACAAACAGAATATTCATTCCAAATTAATTACTCAGATAAACTACTGATAATTAATGTAAATATGGAACGAATGAGCAAGAGCGAACCGCCACTTGCCTTACTCCGCAGAATAGTCTAAAGACGTCAACTGGATTCCGGGCTCAACACGGTATAGTTCCGACAGCACAACAACCTTCGAGTCGACCCATAAAAGGAACCCTAAGTTAGATCTGACATAAACAGTACGAATCTAAACACGGCGAAAGAACACGAAACGAAAGACGCCACGACGACAACCGACCAAGACAAAGCCACGAAGGCATTCTGGGCACTGGCGGCGGTCGCTGTTCTTGGCGACGGTCGCCGCATTCATCACGGCGGTCACCGTGAAGAACACGGCGGTCGCCGTGAAGAACACGGTCGACAGAGATGAGAGAAATCTCACCAAAACAAGGCGCGTTTCGACCCCTTTTAGCCTGGCTTGGTTTCTGACCTTCAAAGGCAACCACAAGGCTTCAAAAGAGCTGCTGGAACACCACCAACAACACCGACGAAAGCTTCGAAATTTCCGGCGAAGGCATAACTCCGGCGAGAGGCAAATTTGGCAGAGGTTTGGTGCTTGGGATGGCTCAAATCACTCCCCCAACACCCCCTTTTATAGCCAAAGCGTCTGGAGTTCAAAAATGAAGGGCCTAGAGCTAGTTCGGCGCTCGCCAGAAATAACGCCGGCGACCAACGGGCAACGACTGCTGGGCAACGATGACGGCACTTACGGCGGGTGCCGTAATTTATGGCGGTCGCCGCGGCATGACACACCAGCTGCCTCCTCGAGCGTTGGGACGGCGAGCGCCGTAACTTTACGGCGGTCGCCGTGCTTGGGTCTCACTACGGCGGTCGCCGCGACTTTACGGCGGTCGCCGTGACACCTTTTTCCCGCCCGTTCAGCTTTGAACGAACATGACATTAAGCCGGGATAAAAATTATCGTATGCGAACGACAATTAAAATCCAAGGCATGTTATCTGTATATTATTTCACTGAGAAAAATATTACAGATACAGAGCACATTACAGAATGTCTCAAACTCTCTGTATTAAATCCGACGTACACAATGGGTACTCGGGAAAATTCCATAATTCCCAATATAACCTTACAAAAATACGGGGTATCACATCTCCTCCCCCTTACAAGAAGTTTCGACCCCGAAACTTAGGTCGAGAATAACTCGGGAAAACGCCTGAGCATATCTGACTCGGTTTCCCACGTCTCCCAAGTAACTTCTTCGGTCCCTGACTTGGACCACAACACTCGTACCAACGGCACGATCTTGTTGCGCAAACGCTTCTCCCGACGCTCCAAAATGCACACGGGCAACTCTTCATAAGTACCATTAGCTTGAATCTCGATGTCTTTATAACTAAGCACATGAGATTCATCTGGTACATACTTTCTGAGTAACGATACGTGGAACACGTTATGCACTGGGTGAGCCGATGGCGGCAACGCCAAGCGGTACGCTAGAGATCCCATTCTATCCAGAATCTCGAATGGTCCCACGTAGCGAGGGTTAAGCTTCCCACGCTTACCAAATCTAAAAACTCCTTTGGATGGCGATACCTTGACAAAAACCTTGTTACCGACCTTGAACTCGACAGTCCTGCGCTTCCGATCTGCGTAGGACTTCTGTCGACTCTGAGCGGTCAACATCCTTTGTCTGATCAAAGCAATGTCTGAAGCCGTCCTTTCGACCAACTCTGGTCCAAGTAGAATTTTATCGGCATTATCATCCCAACAAATCGGAGATCTGCATCTGCGACCATACAAAGCTTCAAACGGAGCCATCTTGATTGTAGCATGCCAACTATTGTTGTACGTGAACTCAATCAGACTCAAGGTGTCCTCCCAACTAGTCGGACGATCGAGCATACAAGCTCTAAGCATATACTCCAGAGTCTGGATGGTCCTTTCAGACTGTCCATCTGTCTGAGGATGAAAAGCTGTACTGAACCTCAACTCGGTTCCCATAGCCTTATGAAGTTCCTTCCAGAATCTTGACATGAAACGGCCATCTCGGTCCGATACAATGGTCTTAGGAATGCCATGTAAGTGGACAATCTCCTTCTGGTAAACTTCTGCTAACTTCTGGGTTTCCCATGTGGTCTTGATGGCTATGAAATGAGCATTCTTCGTAAGCCTATCCACAATTACCCAGATAGCATCTCTCTGACTTCGAGTCTTGGGTAGCCCAGTGACGAAGTCCATGGAAATGTCCTCCCATTTCCATTCTGGTATGAGGAGAGGTAGCATCTCACCACCTGGCCTGCGGTGTTCGATCTTGACTTTTTGGCAAGTTAAGCACTTTGCCACAAAGTCTGCTACGTCCCACTTCATGTTTGGCCACCAAAACTTCTTCCTGAGATCCTTGTACATCTTGCTAGAGCCAGGATGCACAGAGTAAGCAGATGAATGAGCTTCTCTCATCACCAACTGATGAAGACCCTCTGTGTCAGGCACACAGATCCGATCCTGAAACCAAAGTGATCCATCATCCTGAACCACAAAGCTAGGAGCCTTCCCATCCATCACTTCACTGCTTAACTTTACCAAGATGATGTCATCGACTTGCTTTTCTTTGATCTGATCCAGCAGTGTAGCCTGAATTTCCATCATACTCAGGTACCCTCTACGCTGGTCATATAAGACTTCAATGTCACATGACTCTTGGTTTAGCTTGTTCTGAGCAGTAAGTAGAGCAACTATAGTCTCGTGCGTTGTCTTCTGGCTTAGTGCATCAGCTAATACATTAGCCTTGCCCGGATGATACAACAAGTCCATGTCGTAGTCCTTGAGCAATTCTAGCCAGCGGCGTTGTCTCATATTTAGCTCCTTTTGAGTAAATATATACTTAAGACTTTTGTGGTCGGTGAAGACTTGGCATCTTATACTGTAGAGGTAATGCCTCCAAATCTTCAGCGCAAAGACAACCGCTGCTAACTCAAGATCATGGGTCGGATAGTTTTCTTCGTAAGTCTTGAGTTGTCTAGATGCGTAAGCAATGACTCTGCCCCTTTGCATCAAAACACAACCAAGACCACACTTGGAAGCATCACTATAGACCACATAATCTTCGTTCCCTTCTGGGAGTGCTAGCACGGGTGCCGAGGTCAACCGTCGTTTCAACTCCTGGAAACTGACCTCGCACTTGTCATTCCAGACAAACTTCTTGTGGACCTTGCGGAGTAGATTGGTCATAGGTAGAGCGATCTTTGAAAATCCTTCTACGAACCTTCTATAATACCCGGCAAGTCCAAGAAAACTATGCACCTCCTTCACATTCTGGGGCTGTGTCCATTTAGCCACCGCTTCAATCTTTTGGGGATCAACCATAACCCCATTTTTATTGATCACGTGGCCTAAGAAAGCCACTTCCTTTATCCAGAATTCACACTTGGACAGTTTAGCATAAAGCTGATGTTGTCTAAGGATTGACAAGGCAATCCGTAGATGTTCTTCGTGAACTTCTTCATCCGGAGAATAGATCAGGATGTCGTCTATGAAGACCACCACGAACTTATCCAAGTACTGGTGAAAACATCGGTTCATCAAGTCCATAAAGACAGCTGGAGCATTAGTAAGCCCAAAAGGCATCACTACGAACTCGTAATGACCATATCTGGTCCTAAACGCAGTTCTAGGAATGTCCTGCTCACGAATTATGAGCTGATGATATCCAGATCTCAAGTCGATCTTGGTGAAAACCTTTGCTCCCTGCAACTGGTCCAACAAGTAATCAATCCTAGGCAAAGGATACTTGTTCTTGATCGTCACCTTGTTCAACTCTCGATAGTCGATACAAAGTCGGAATGATCCATCCTTCTTTTTGACGAACAATACCGGAGCACCCCACGGCGATGCACTCGGCCTGACATAACCTTTGTCAAGAAGATCTTCAAGTTGATTCTTCAATTCTTGCATCTCAGCTGAAGCCATCCAATACGGGGATTTGGAAATCGACGCCGTATTAGGCTCGAGATCAATTGAAAACTCTACGTCACGATTTGGGGGTAATCCAGGAATTTCTTCCGGAAAGACATCCGAAAACTCCCTAACTACAGGAATATCAAGAACCTCAGGTCCATCCTTCACAGGCGAATCCAAGTAACAAAGGTACCCGACACATCCTTGTCGTAGTAGCTTAAACACAGCCATCGCATTGATCAGCTTGCCGTTATCAGCGTCATTTCGACCTTTGAACTTGCACACGAACTGGCCCCCGAATGACACCGTCACCGTTCTTGAACTGAAGTCGATCACCGCCTTGTGACGCGTCAGCCAATCCATACCGAGGATAATGTCGTATGGAGCCATGGCTATACAGATTAAATCTGCCTCAAATTCCTTACCCTGAATGGTAATCGGAAAGTCGGATAGATGCTTGGTTCCCACCAAACGTTCTCCATTAGGAAGATTAACGACAAAAGGGTCGCACGAATCGTTGTACACTAAATCTAACTTGCTAACACATCTATCCGAAATAAAGGAATGCGTAGCACCAGAATCAAACAAAATGCACACTGAAGTAGAGTGAAGGTATAGAGTACCTTGAGCAATCGGAGCGTTGGGTCCATCTGCCTCACGCATCTCGTACAAGCGTTGGCCCTGACTTCCAGAAACAGCTGGGGCCTTTCCCCTGTTCTGAGCAGTCGTCTGCACTGAAGGGCTAGGAGTCTCGGCAGGCTTAAACCTAGGTCGGTTGCTCTGATGAACTGACCCTTGCTGCGACTCTACTCCCTTCTGCTTCCCCTACTTGCAGAACTTTTGCAGATGACCGTCACGTCCACACCCAAAGCATGGCCTCTTCTCCTTCCGACACTCAGTGCTCTTGTGCCCAACAGTACCGTAGTTATAACACTGAACTGTACTCCTGGTCTGCCCTGACTGCTGAGTCGATCCCCCTTGCGTCATCTCCGTCTTAGCTAGGCCGGACATGGCAAAGTTAGACGGTGGCGCAGGGCGCTTAAAACCACCTCCCTAGTTCTGATTCTGCATCGACTTCTGTCGGTTGTGCCTCTTGGTCGACTCCTCTAGAGTTACCTCCAGCTTATAGGCACAATCCACATACTGCTCCAAGGTAGAGCATGTGTGGTGCACCATTAATGGCTTGATATCCGGGTTCATCCACTCGTGGAAGTACCAGATCTTTTGGGCCTCGCTGGTAATCTCGGCAGTGGCATACTGTAGAAGATGGTTGAACTTAGATGCCAACTCGGTCACTCTCACACCATTAGTCTGAGGGTACAAGAACTCTTTATGCTTCTCCTCTCTCATAGCACGAGAGAAAAAGCGATCAACCATCTTGGTCTTGAACATCGACCAAGTCAACACTGGGCTCTCAGCCAAACCAGTGCTCTCCCACCACTCGCTAGCCTCCTCCTTCAGCTGAAGAGAAGCGATATGGACCTTCTCGGCCTTCGTACACTCCATGTTCCTAAACAGCCTCTCCATATGGGAGAACCAATGAGTCACTGCCACTGGCTCCCCTTTCCCGTTATAGCAATCGGGCCTCATGGAAGTGATGGTCTTAAGGGCGCAACCATAGCTGTCTCTCGTCCTGACGGCAGTCTCCTGAATCACAGGGTTTCTGGGTTCCATAACATCAGGAACCGCTGCGTGAGTAGGCACTTCTTGTGCCTGAGGCGCACTTGGTCTCAATACATCTGTAATAGCCTGCATCACGATTCCACGAATCGCCTCCATAGCTGCGGCGTCAAACAGCGTCGGTGCTTGGGTCTGATCTTGACCTTCACGCCTCTGCTGGACGCGAGACTCTGACTCGTGTTCATCCTGAACACCTCTTCCTGCTGGCCTGGGGTTTTGGCTAGTCTCAGCACCGGCTCGAGTCGAGTTCCTCGTGCTTCTTGGGTTCACCATCTGATTACCGATCCAATTCCAAGCATTCAATACAGTAATATTATGCAATATACTTATGCAATATATCAACGTAAATAAATCACTCAGAATAGATCAACTTGGCATTTTATAGATGAACCTTCGAATTCTTACACAAGTTACACATAAGTTTATCATTCGAGCGTTTGGACAACATTGCTCGAAGATATAAGTGCTTCTCAGAGTACTTGCCGCAATACTGAAATATTACACAAAGTACAACTTGGAATACTAAGAAACAAAACAATTGCGATAGGCAACACCACTCCTCCTCAAGGCGTTCCAAAATGTCTCCCATACGACTGGCTACTCGTGCATGGTCTCTTCGGGCTAGGCTCACCATCGAGCTCTGGCGATGGGTTTCGCACCCTGCTTGACCCTGAAGCACATAGTCCTAGCGCAGTCATGGTAAAGTATGGGTCGTCCATGACTGGTCCTCCTATTCCAGCCCTCCTATGAGTACTGGCGGTCAACTCATCCCACTGACTCTGCTGTTCTGCAGAGATTACCTCGCTCTGGCGGAGGATCTCCTGCAGCTCAGATTCTGACCTCCATCTTCTTGGAGTAGGGATAGGCTGAGATTCCCTATCACTTCTCCTAATACCGTACTCAGTATACAGTGCCTCCCAATCAGCTTCTGACATGGGTGCGTACTCTGGCACTGGTGGCAATTCTGTACCGGGCTCCTGATTCTGCCCTCCAAGGTCCAACTCTGGATCCTCTTCTGGATCATCCTCTATGGGATCCTCATCCTCGGGATCATCTTCGATGGGATCCTCATCCTCGGAATCATCCTCGATGGGATCCTCGTCCTCGACAGGATCTTGCTCAAGCATCTCCTCTTCCTCCTCCTCGTACTCGATCTCCTCGGAAATTGGTCCCAGCAGAAAGTCGTCTTGGTAAACCCCTTGTTCATACCTTGACAACTCATCTTCCTGTTCCTATTCCTGTACTCCCGCCACCCTTGGTGGCGGCACAGGTATAGCCTCAAGGACCATAGCATCCCTAGCTACAAGGACAACCGACTCGGGGAGAACGTGCTTGACGTCTTCGGGCAGGCTACTCGGGCCTCCAACCTCGAAACATCGCTGAGGTAACGGAAAATCTAGCCTCGGCTGGTCCGACTTGGCGTCTTCCGACCCCCTACCAATAGAAAAGCAGACACCCATCCTATCGAACAATAAGGAAGGAATTAGTCTTTCTAGACATAGAAGCAAGCTTACTACATCAGACTATAAAGAAGACACGACTATGAACGGTGTTTTTAAACTCTTTTCAGAATGAAAATTCAGAGCCCTTTTTAAAGCATTTTGAAAACGGATAAATGGTTTATAAAAATTGCAAACCCGTTTTAAAACCTTTGGCTCTGATATCACAACTGTAACACCCCCAAAACTTAACCCTTTTGGAAAGGTATTACCGCCAGTGACCCCAGTATTCCTTACCGAGATCACCCAAGGTTTTACCACTTAAATACGATTTATGAAATGCAATTGATACACAATGATCAAGCATTAAATTCCAAAACGTAACATTGTCAAGGAAACAAGGGTTACAGGATTACAGCCCAATCCCGAATAGGTCAAAACAGAGTTTAAAACAAACACATCGGAAGTCTAAGAAAGTATTTTACAATCAAAGTTATTGTCCAAAAGATCTCAACCTGATTAAAGAAATAATCAAAACATTGAAAAACCACCGTTGACTCCATAGTCCTTCTGGTCTTCTGAACTACTTCTTATCTGATGTGCCGAATCGAACGGATGACACCAGCCAACCATGCAAGGGAAAATACTGGTTGGTTAGTCTAAATGAATAGACTAGCAAGGGAACAAAGCAGAATGGTTCGAAGCAGTTGTATTAGGTTAGACTCCTCGTCCCTCGAATAATAATCGAGTACGCTTGTCAACCACCATACTCCTACTGGAATAAACAAGAGGTATGCACAAGAGAAGATTCTGGAAGACTTAATCTTCACAGAAATCGACCTGAAAGAAGACTCCAACTGAAATGAGTCTTTAAGGAAGTATGACAAATTTGGAAAGTTACAGAATCATACAATAATGATTTAAAACTGACTGAGATGCTTCAGTCAACGACCAACCTCACCGCCTTTCAGCGAATCCAGATCAGAAAGAAGACGTACTACATTCAAGTCAACACGATTCTTCCTAGCGGTACTATTATCTAGCTGCCCTACTCGTTGAGCGTTCATTAATTATGTGCGTCAAGGTAGCACTTATCTGATTATGTTTCAAAAACACACAACACATTATAGACTTTTACATGTGTACCCCACCAATGGGACGACACATCTTAGTATACGTTTCGTCGAGAGTGGCGTACACCGAAAGGTTTGTGACACCAGCTAAGTGTCCTGTCTCTACACACTTGTGAAAGAGATCGATCATGATCATAGAATAGTACCAAATGGGGATGAGCCACCCCGATACCAGATTATAAAGAAACGACTGGACAGAGTCCGAGTAACGTTCCTATCTAACAGTGCTAACTAAACAGCTACAGCACCACAACAGTTACAGGATAAATCCACATAAAGGCCTGAAAGGCGATCACAGATAATAGCGTTGTTCTAACAGATATACAACCTATTATATGATTTTCAAAACAGTTTAACAAAACCGTTTCCAGACAAACAGAATATTCATTCCAAATTAATTACTCAGATAAACTACTGATAATTAATGTAAATATGGAACGAATGAGCAAGAGCGAACCGCCACTTGCCTTACTCCGCAGAATAGTCTAAAGACGTCAACTGGATTCCGGGCTCGACACGGTATAGTTCCGACAGCACAACAACCTTCGAGTCGACCCATAAAAGGAACCCTAAGTTAGATCCGACATAAACAGTATGAATCTAAACACGGCGAAAGAACACGAAAGGAAAGACGCCACGGCGACAACCGACCAAGCCAAAGCCACGAAGGCATTCTGGGCACTGGCGGTGGTCGCTGTTCTTGGCGGCGGTCGCCGCATTCATCACGGCGGTCGCCATGAAGAACACGGCAGTCGCCATGAAGAACACGGTCGACAGAGACGAGAGAAATCTCACCAAAACAAGGCGCGTTTCGACCCCTTTTAGCCTGGCTTGGTTTCTGACCTTCAAAGGCAACCACAAGGCTTCAAAAGAGCTGCTGGAACACCACCAACAACACCGACGAAAGCTTCGAAATTTCCGGCGAAGGCACAACTCCGGCGAGAGGCAAATTTGGCAGAGGTTTGGTGCTTGGGATGGCTCAAATCACTCCCCCAACACCCCCTTTTATAGCCAAAGCGTCTGGAGTTCAAAAACGAATGGCCTAGAGCTAGTTCGGCGCTCGCCAGAAATAACGCCGGCGACCAACGGGCAACGACTGCTGGGCAACGATGACGGCACTTACGGCGGGCGCCGTAATTTACGGCGGTCGCCGTGGCATGACACACCAGCTGCCTCCTCGAGCGTTGGGACGGCGGGCGCCGTAACTTTACGGCGGTCGCCGTGCTTGGGTCTCACTACGGTGGTGGCCGCGACTTTACGGCTGTCGCCGTGACACCTTTTTCCCGCCCGTTCAACTTTGAACGAACATGACATTAAGCCGGGATAAAAATTATCGTACGCGAACGACAATTAAAATCCAAGGCATGTTATCTGTATATTATTTCACTGAGAAAAATATTACAGATACAGAGCACATTACAGAATGTCTCAAACTCTCTGTATTAAATCCGACGTACACAACGGGTACTCGGAAAAATTCCATAATTCCCAATATAACCTTACAAAAATACGGGGTATCACAGTGTTACCTGGTCAAAATAAATCCTAACAAACCTAAACTAGTAGTCTGGGTAAGCAAGGGTCGAATCCCACAGGGAGGAGTTGTTTTCTTTATGTAGATTTGCATGCAAAGTAACAAGGTTTTTTTTTAAGGTTGATTCAATTCAAATAAGCAAACAAAACAAACAAAGCAAAGATTTGTATTCAATTAAGGGAAAAACACTTAGCCAAACAAATATCCACCTTCAGTTTGGTTGATTGATCATTAATTATTCATAGTCCTCAATCCTCATGAATGTCCTAATCCCTATTCTGAAATAGTTACTAGTCCAACTCGGCCTAGTAACCCTAACTATTAAACCAATCAAGAAACTATCAAGATAAATCTAACAGCAGAATAAGCTCAGGAATAGATAGGCTCATGCAATACTTAACAACTCGTCAGTACTTGACATGCAACTAATTCTCTTCACAATAAACATTCACAACTCGTTCCAGTAAATCATGATTGCTACTTCTGAATTAGGGATGAATAATATTGATCTCAACAAGTTGACTAGAAAGAGGTAACTAACACTATAGATAATACTAATCTCAACTAGGTTGTCAGGCTAGGGAAACTAATATTAATAATGATAATTACCACAACTGATGAGTTAGATCCAACCAATACTATTCAAGATCCTAATCCTGCAGTATGAATAATATCAATAAAACTAGGTAGCTAATCTAGAGAAATCAATATAACTCAATTGGATGAAGCATAAAAGAATTAATAACATTCAAGGAAAGAGTAAAGGAATAACCTCACAATCAAATACAAACTTAGGCTTCAATTGTCGGACTAAGCAAAGGTGCTTAGCTCCTCATAGTCTTCGAAAGAAAATAATACTGAATGGAAAATAGTACGTAATAGCGAATGTCGATGATACCAAGATGAATGAATGGAGGCTATGGAATTTAGGTTAAATAGACTTAACCTAAAGCCCAAGATCACAAACCTCATCTAAAAGGAAATAAAACTAAAGTATCGAAATATAAAAGAATAAAAATCGGAAGAAAAAAAACTCGGAAAAGCTTCGTGGGTCGCCTCCGTGTGCTTCCGCGCCTCGTCGTCGTCGGTATAGCTCCAAATTCGATTTAGGCTCGTGGCGGGATGGAGTCCCACGACCGCGGCTTCATCCACCGCGGCTGGGCAGAGGCCCGCGATCTCGGCCAAGACATGGCCCGCGATTGTGGCCCCTTCTGCCACGGCCACGGCTTTGCCCAGTAAACCGCGATCGCGGCTATGATAACCGCGACCGCGGCACTACCCTTTTTCCTTCGTTTTGTTTTGTCTTTTCATACTGTAACTAATTAGGGTTTCTTGTCTTAAAACTCGTCTCGTATGCGTCGTCGGGTTGGATTGTGCTCGTATCCATGGCTGGTTGTACGGACTGGGATCCGACCCTATTGGATGATGATAAATTCCAACGGGAATTTTAGTAGACAGCCGTGCACGAATTCAAGTTCCCGGATCTCAAACCCGATCTCTCGTTCGTTTAAGCTAAGACAAGTGGAGGTTCGCTCTTGCTCATTATTCCATATTTCCCTTGATTATCAATTATTTAATTGTTTAATTAAGTTGGAATAAAGTTGTTGTTTTGTGTTTGGGAGCAGATTTGATAAAACAATGTGTTAAAATATGGATTATTAATAGGTTGTATATATTGCTAGAAAAATGCTATTATATAGTTCTATATGATATTATCGTAATGGATTTTGGTGTGGATTTATGTGTGAACTTATGTGTAGTTAGCACGAGTATTCGTAGGAACGATATGTACCTTGCAAGGTCTAGTCGTTTCTTTATAACTGGTATTAGGAGGATTTTGCCCTAGTACTTTTGGTCATGACCGTACCTTTATTCAAGTGGTAGGTGCACTTAGCTAGTGCCAACATTCGGGATTCATCCCAAAGATATCTCTCGTATCGAGATGATATGGATTAAAAGCCTTAACGTGAATGTACGTTTTGAAAGTAAATAAGATAAGTGCTTCTACGCACATAATTAATATTCCCTCGGGCGAGGAGTACAACGTGGAAACCGCCCGGACTCTTGTTAGAGTAAGTCCTCTTTCCAATCTGGATTCGTAGTATGCGGTGAGGTTGGTCGTGATAGCTCCATGACCCCCTCGATGACGGCGGAGGACGAAGATGAAGCAATGGGAGTGCGCTCGAATGGCCCGATAACAAGAGCTCGCGCAAGGGCAATGGAACGCGCGACTCAATCCTTAGTCTCCCGGGATTACGCGAGTGACTCGGGTTCATCTAGTCCTAAATGGGTCCTTCTCCTGACCTATGAAGGTTTGTGTGAGGTCGCGCCTTAGCCACTTTACAAAAGGTTTTCCACGCCCGCAGATTCGTCGCTGATGAAGACCCCTTTACAGAATGTTTTCCGCGACTGTGGAAGCCCCATCCGTGCCCGCGGATTCGACACTGCAGAAGACCCCCTTTGTAGAGGTCAATCCGCGCCCGCGGTTTTGTTTCCGCGCCCACGAAAGTTGGGCCGGGTTTCGGCGACAGACGCTTTTAATCCTAAACTTAATTTTATTTTATTATTATTTCTAAGTAGTTATTTAAGCTAGCAAACCCTAGTTTGTAATGTTATGCAGATTTTAATAATTAAGTTGAGTCATACTCCTTTCCAAAATCCCTTGCATCTTCCTACGATCCCAAGGATCTAACTATCTCGTAGCTCGTCGCTTCGAACAATCAAACACCATTTTTTTGGTATTTCGTGATCATCACGTTGATCCCTACGTCCATCCCTTTGGATGAGTTTTGGCCATCACTTTGGTTATAGGAATGCCATCTCTTTGGCTACGCAAGAGGAGATTCGACTACAAGCTTGAGGAAACAAAGATCCTACGATTGCAACGACACTTTCAAGGGTTGTTCGCATGAACTGGTATCAGAGCCAGTACAACGACACTTTTCGGGGTTTGTCATTCACTCGGACCATAAGGCGTTGAAGTACTTGAAGAGCCAATACAACCTAGCCGACGCCATGCACGTTGGGTGGAGTTCATGGAGACCTTCCCCTATGTGGTCAAGTACAAGAAAGGTAAGGAGAATGTGGTTGTTGATGCCCTTTCTCACAGGTATGTGTTACTTATTCATCTTGATGCTTCTATCTTAGATTTCTCCTTGATTAAAGATGTGTATATGCATGATGATGATTTTGCTGCAATTTTTAAAACATGCATGGGAAAAGGAGAGTCTAATGAATTCTATGTTGATAATGGCTACCTATTTAAGGCCGGGAAACTATGTATCCCAAAAACGTCTATCGTAGGTTGCTAATTCAAGAAGCTCATGAAGGTAGAGGACATTTTGGTATTCCTAAGACTCTGGGTGCATTCAAGGAACATTTCTATTGGCCTAAAATGTTGCATCATGTTACACGTTTTTGCAAGGCTTGTGTTACTTGTGTGCATGCTAAGTCTAGGTCGAGTCCCCAAGGATTGTATAACCCTTTGCCTATCCCAGACGTCCCATGGGAGGATATTAGTATGGACTTTATCATTGGTTTGCCCATGTCTAAGAAGGGGAGGGACTCGATATTTGTGGTAGTTGATAGGTTTTCTAAGATGGCTCACTTCATTGCATGCAAGACTACTAATAATGCTTCTGAGATTGCTTCCTTATTTTTTGAGCATGTTGTTAGATTGCATGGTATTCCTAGGAGTATAGTGTCGGATCGTGATGCTAAATTTGTGAGTTATTTTTGGAAATCTTTATGGTCCAAGTTGGGGACTAAGTTGTTGTTTTCTACTAGCTATCACCCCCAGGCGGACGACCAGACGGAGGTTACTAATAGGACTTTCGGTGCTTTATTGCGTACTATGTTAAAGTCTAACCTCCGCAAGTGGGAAGAGTGCTTGCCTTTTGTTGAATTTGCTTGTAACAGGTCCATGCACTCGGCTACGCAGAAGACTCCCTTCCAGGTGGTCTACGGCCTCAATCCGCTCACCCCCTTGGATCTAGTACCACGGCCAATGAAGGAAAAGGAAAGCATCAAGAGAGTGGAGCGTACGGACCAGGTCAAGACCCTCCATGAGAGGATGAGGCAGCAACTGGAGCGGAGGTCCGAGCAGATAGTAGCGCAATGCAACAAAAGCCGACGTCTGATTGTCTATGAGCCATGCGACTTGGTTTGGCTGCACTTGCGCAAGGAACGCTTTCCATTGAAACAACATCATAAGCTGGCTGCAAGAGGTGATGGTCCTTTCCATGTGCTACAACGCCTTGGGGACAACGCCTACCACTTGGATTTACCTGATGACTATGGTGTGCATCCTACTTTCAACGTCGCTGATCTTTCTCCTTATACGCCTCCTGCTTTTGACGACGAGGATGAAGCGGGGACGCTTCCCTGCCAAGAAAGGGGAGATTGATAGCTCCATGACCCCCTCGATGACGGCGAAGGACGAAGAGGAAGCAATGGGAGTGCGCTCGAATGGCCCGATAACAAGAGCTCGCGCAAGGGCAATGGAACGCGCGACTCAATCCTTAGTCTCACGGGCTTATGCGAGTGACTCGGGTTCATCTAGTCCTAAATGGGTCCTTATCCTGACCTATGAAGGTTTGGGTGGGGTCGCGCCTTAGCCACTTTACAGAAGGTTTTCCGCGCCCGCGGATTCGTCGCTGATGAAGACCCATTTACAGAATGTTTTCCGCAACCGCGAAAGCCCCATCCGCGCCCGCGGATTCGACATCGCAGAAGACCCCCTTTGCAGAGGTTAATCCGCGCCCGCGGTTTTGTTTCCGCACCTGCGGAAGTTGGGCCGGGTTTCGGCGACTTTATTCCTAAACTTATTATTATTTTATTATTATTTCTAAGTAGTTATTTAAGCTAGCAAACCCTAGTTTATAATGTTATGCAGATTTTGATAATTAAGTTGAGTCATACTCCTTTCCAAAATCCCTTGCATCTTCCTACGATCCCAAGGATCTAACTATCCCGTAGCTCGTCGCTTCGAGCAATCAAACACCGTATCTTCGGTATTTCATGATCATCACGTTGATCCCTACGTTCATCCCTTTGGATGAATTTTGGCCATCACTTTGGTTATAGGAAAGCCATCTCTTTGGCTACACAAGAGGAGATTCGACTACAAGCTTGAGGAAACGAAGATCCTACGATTGCAACGACACTTTCAGAGGTTGTTCGCATCGAGTCGTGGACCCAAATAATCAAGGTCGTTTTATAAACTTGTGTGAAAACTTAACGTTCCCAAACAATTTCATACGTTTCCTATAAGACTCAATTCTTTTGGAGTCTTCTCTTCAATCATTCATTTTCTTGTGTGTCCGTAGACATATTGAAGTTCACATCGCATATCGGCTATTATTCGAGAAGAGATAGTTGTAACTTAATACGACTACTTAGAACCTTTTTTTTTGTACCCTTACATAGTCTTTCATTAGACTGACCAACCGTTATTTTTCCTTTGCATGGTTGGCTGGTGTCATCCGTCTCATACGGCACATCAGGTAAATTTTCTCAACTGTGAAGGCCAGAAATCCAACGTTGAAGGCAGTTGATATTTTAAGTGTTTCCTAAGGTTGAAGATCCTGGCGTAAGATCGCACGATTCAAAACCCCTTTATGGCGTTTTATTTATTTCAAAGACTTCTGCTGTAATATAAGCTTTCTGTATTTGGTTTTGTTATCAGTTATAACTGACGACGTCGGTATGAACATTATTTGGTCAACTTTCATGTTATTTATTAAAGTTTACGGTACTATATCAATTGTTATAAAAACGGTAAGCCTTGGGTGACCCCAGACGTGTATTCTGAGGTCACTGGCGGTAATATTTCCAAAGGTATTTTGGGGGTGTTACACCTCTATATAAGGAGGGTATCCAACTCTTGTAAGAGACACATCCAACGACCTATTAGTACAATTCTTACAAAAAAACATACTTTTGTCCCCGATCATGTAATCCTTGGCTCTATGCTCCACAATCAAAGCGGATCACATCCTTTTATAGAGGTCCATGGATAATCCTAGTTCTGCTATCCACCGGTGCCAGCGGAGGGGTCGAGTGTTACGAAGCCTAAGGAACTGAAGAGACCAGTAGAAAAGTCGGAGGAAAAGCCACCTCCGAAGAAGAGGACCATGTCGGCTAATGCATATAGAGACCTATTTCGGGACCCCAAGAAGAAGCATTGACTTGTAGTGCATTAGTTATTTTCCTTTCTAGCGTTTTCCACTTTGAACAATAACGGAACAATAGTCTCATGATGTTATTTTCTTATTGAACAACTTGAGTTGTTTTGAATGGAATTTGGTATTTTCTTAATAATAAGTGACAACTTTTTTAGATGGTTAGTTTTAGTTTATGCGTTGAGTTATATATTACTAAGCAATATAATATTTGATTGGATTATATCTAATAAACGTAAACGCAACCAGAAGGTGAACTCTAGGAATGCCGCTCGTCAAGGTGCTTGACCGAGTAAAGTCTCCCGAATTCAACTAAGGAGTGCGGCTAACCAACAACATGAAACTAGGTCTGGATCCCACAATAACCCAGCTGTGAATGTTTCGCCCAACGCTAACCCTCAAGTAGGAGGGGAAAGGGTGCAAATTCCTCATGTTGCTTAGGTTGTCTTGATGCTGACACTGTTGAGGCAATAAACAAATCGTGATGCAAGCGGTCACGGAAACGGTTAGACTAGGGGTGCAAGAAGCCCAAGCAAATCCATCTCCTCAGGTTATTCTTGATATTGAGGAGCCGATGAATATTGCGCCTCCCATGCATGTTCAAAGATATGGAGGAAGCTATGGTCGAGCACTGAAATCGATCAATTCCATGAGGCCTGATTCCTATGACGGTACTCGTGAACCCGTCAAAGTGGCATAATGGTTTTTACATATGGAACGATTATTCATGAACATTATTTGCACAGAAGCTGAGAAAGTGGACATTGTCTCGTTACAACTGAAAGATGGGGCTAATGAATGGTGGGAAAGCACGGGATTAGCTGATCATCCTGAATTGACTTGGTCTATGTTCAAGAACAAGATGATTGATCGTTTCTTCTCTTGGGCTATGAGGGAGGAAAAGACAAGAAATTCCTTTGCCCAAAGACTGATGGGCTGAAGGTGACTGCTTTTGCTGCTAAGTTCAACGACTTACTGCATTATGCAAAGACTGAGGTGGCTACTGAGAAGTAGAAGATATGACATTTTCATAAATGGATGAACCCATATATTAAGCTATTGATGGTGCGTCATGAATGTACTACTCTAGAGCAATATGTGGATGCTTCTTATAAGCTGGAAGTGACTCTGGAAGAGTCAGCAAAAAAGTGTAACCGACAGAGGTCGACAAGTAACAATCAGCAAAATGGTGGATTCAAGTGGCCAACTCCACCGACACATTTTTCTAAGTCTAGTCGACCTAAGACTGAGAGGCCCCAGTATGGTTCTACGCAGCGCTTGGATCAGAGTAAGGGTTATGTTTAGTGTTATAACTATAGGACACTTGGACATAAGAGCAATGAGTGCACAAAAGGGAAGAGAACATGCTTCACTTGTGAGAAAGAGGAGCATTTGCAGACTTTTTGCCCCAAGCAAAGATATCAAGAGGGTGAATCCCAGCAAGGGTCGGTTAGAAATGATAACCGACCTCAGCAAAGGCTAGTCGGGACTGCTAATACTGCTATGCAGTCTACTGCTCAAAAAAGGGGAAAGCCCCGGTTGCATCTAGCGGTCAAGGTTAGCGGCTTTACGAAATGCGTGAAGTCGATGGACCAAACGCTCTTGTTGCTCAAGGTACTTTATACCTGCATTCTACATCAGTTTTCATATTATTTGATTCTAGTGCTACACATTCCTTTGTTACGGAGAACTGTGTGAATAAGTTAGGATTAAAATGTAAAGAGGCTTGTGAACCATTTGTGGTAAATCTTACCAATGGGTAACATTTAGTAGGAACCAAGCGGTTGTTGGATTTTTCGGTGACCATTCAAGGTCGGAAGTTCGAGACTTGATCTTTATAGTCATGACTCCATACGACATTATTCTCGTGATGGACTGCATTCGTAGGAACGCTATATACCTTGCGAGGTCTAGGTGATTATTTATAAATGGTATTAGGAGGATTATTTCCCTAGTACTTTTGGTCATGACCGTACCCATATTCGATTATAAGTGGTGGTGCACTTAGCTAGTGTCGTTATTCGGGATTCGTCCTATGATATTCTCATTCGGAGATTGATGTAGATTAAAATCCCTAACGTAATGCAGGTTTTGAAATTAAACAAGATAAGTGCTTCTATGCACATCATTAATATAACTTCGGGCGAGAAGTACAATGTGGAACCCGCTCAGGCTTTTGTCTAAGAAGGTCCTCTAACCAATTTGGATTTGCACAACACGCATGCTGTGAGGTTGGTTAAGGACCCGATTATTCAAAGAAGTCGTTGTTTTAAAAACTTTGTGTGATAAGTATAAATATTCCCAAACAAACTTACATAATTCCTATAAGACTCAATCCATTGGAGTCTTCCTTTGGATCATATCTCTTCCATTGTTTCAGTGAGAGTAATTTTAGTTATTTATCATCTACTGACTTTTATTCGAGAGATAATGATAGCAACTAGATACAATCACATATAACCTTTTCTTTAATACCCTTGTTTAGTCTTTCATTAGACTAACCAACTTTTCTATTTCCTTGCATGGTTGGCTAGTGTCATCCGTCTCATACGGTACATCAGGTAATTCTTCGCAAGTTGAAGAAGCAGGATATCGACGTTAAAGGCAATTGTTTTAGTATTTTGATATTTCGTTTCCAATAAGATTCAAGATCCTGATTATGTAATCATGATATTTTTATTAAGTCTTCCGCTACTACCTTTGATACACTATTTAGTTTATGTTTTTCGCAACGTCGTTTATAAGACATTTAGAATCATTTATGAATGTTTACATATTATTTTATATTTGTAATCAATACTGTAAGCCTTGAGTGATTTCGAATATGCATTCCGAGGTCACTGACAGTAATATTTCTAAGGTAATTTAGGGGTATTACAATAGAGGCGACAACCGGACTGGGAGACGACTATTGGGACACCGGCGGAGCAAGGGTCACGTAGGCCGCGGAGGGGGATTGTGTGTTTCCCCTATTTCTCGCGAACAAAACCGGGTTCGGGGGATTGGGGTTTGCTCTGTTGACAATGGTTTGGCTCGACGTCGGTGTGATTGGGAGCCTGACTTCGAGGGGAGTTCCACCAAGTGGCTCGCTGGCAGTGGAGCTTCTCTCTCCGCCTACAATAAAGCTCTGCAACCTCGCACTGGAAAGTAGTGAAATTCGAGAGTTCGGGATGAGAATTTAAATTGAACGAGGGCTTTATTATAGGATTAGGTTGTCTTAGAACTTAAAGATCACAATTATTTTGATTTTCTTGTTCGAAACGATTCGAAATCGAATCAGAATCGAATCAAATCTTTGAAATTTCGTATAATCGTCAAAACAGAGCTCGGTCTGTTCATAAACGAATCTGGACGATTATTTGACTTAATTAACTCGGCAATTAGGGGGGTTTGTTAGTTAACTTAACGGGGGAAATCCTGGATTTTGCAAAATTCGGTCAAACGAACCTGAATTTTGAATTTGAAATTTCACCCAATTTGATGAACTAGAAAATGAGCAGCATTCTGTTGAACATGATTTGATTTTACTAGAATTGCAAAAACGGCCTAATTTTTAAGGGTAATGATAGGATTGTTCCCATATATAAGTTAAATTTCACTTTTATCCCAAACTTTCTAATTTATTATTTTTCTTCCCCAATTAATTACGAATGAAATTAAAGACTTTCGAAGCTTAATTCTCTTCCGAATTTGATTTAACAAATTATAATTGAAAAAAAATAATTATAAAATTACATTTTTGTACCCATAATTTATATATCTCTAGTATTTCATTTAAGAAATATTATATGTAATATTTTGCATTAAATTATAAAGTTTAACTTATTTCCCTTAAAACTAATATCAACACAAAAACTCTATTTATTATCAAAGAAAATAATATTTACTTATAAAACTTTTCAATTTTAGGGTTATTACAATTACACCCTTAAAAATAATTTCAACCACGAAACTAGCACTACCAAGATAGAAGGACGAGTTCTCGCATCGATCTCACTACTTGAGGTTAATATCGTTAAATAATCTCGTCCTCGAAACTGGTCTCACAAAAGTTTGCACGATCTTGAAATTATTTGGTATATGTCGCCTCCAAATATCATACCCTTTAATAACTCATAAATATATATCCACAAGATCATGACAAGCTTAGGATAATAGTCTCAAGATTATCTCGTCATTATACGCTACTCACCATAAAGATCTTAATACTGTTGAGCAAAAGAACACTACCTTTCTCTTCCAATTTCCTTTGTTAGAATACTCATCCCACATATAAAGTTGGAACATAACTTGCCTAGAGTACTCATCCCATATCTAAAGTTAACATGGTATCAGAGCCTGTTTCAGTCCTATGTTCGAGTGTCACGAGCCACGTAGGCTCGTCACACTTGATGGGGATTGTTAGAATACTCATCCCACATCTAAAGTTGGGACATAACTTGCCTAGTATATAAGCTTGATGAGCTACTCCTCCTATTGTCAATTGGTTTTAGGATGGAACCCCATTGGGCTTATATGCTAGGCCCATACGCGCAGTTGCGCCATATGATGAGGCTAAAGTCGTAATGCCTATCAAAGTAAACCTCAAAAACCTAACTAATGTAGTAGGGTAAATAAGGATTAATCCCACAGGGAGGTAAGCAATCTTCCTAAGTGCAAAGGTTGTATGTCAATAGTTACAAAAGGGGGGTTTTGGTTTGTATCAAGTAACAAAGTAAATCAAAGCAAAAGATGTAATGAATGGGGTGAGAAGTAACTTAGTTAGACAAATATCCACACTTCAGTTTGATTGGTTGATCCTAGATTATCTCAAATTCCTACTAATGAATATTCTTGTCCCGATCTTATGTATATAGACAGGTCAACCGGCCTAAATACTTACCATTAAACAATAATGAAACCATCAAGATTCAATCTAACGGCAGCAGTAAGCATATGAATTAACCAGGATACATGCAATACTTAACAACCCGTCAGTACTCGACATGTAATCAATTCTCTTCACAATAAACATTCACAACCAGTTCCTGTAAATTGCGGTTGCTACACAAGATAAGGGATTTCAACTAAAAATATCCAAACCCAGCAATAGACAATCACTAATATCAACTAGATGATCAGACTAGTCAATTCAGCAAGAATCAATGGGTTGAAGCACAAAGAGAATCAATATAATCAAAGGAATGAAAATAGAGTTATAATCTCACAACCAAATACAAACGAAGGCTTCAATCGTCGGACTAAGCAATGGTTGCTTAGTTCTTTATAGTCTTCAAAGCGTAAAACTCTAAGGGAAAAACTGAACGATAATGTTATGAATCGAATCATGAAAAGGCTGCTACTAAGAAAGGTATAAACCTAGCAAACCCTAATCTAAAAAGATAAGAAATAATATCTTCCTAAAAGGAAATTAAACGAAATAAAAGAAAATAAAGATAAAAGAAATAAAGTAAAACGAAACTCGGACGAAACAAATTCTCGGATCTGCGTGTGAACAGTAACCGCAACCACATAATGATTTCCGCACCCGCGGATTGGTCTCTGAGGCTCTCGCTGCTTCTGGTGTAGTTTCGCGCCCGCGGCTAGCTTTTCCGCGCCCACGGATCTGTGCTTTCACGAACACTTGCTTCTGTTGTCAAGCCGCGACTCCTCCTTCCGCGCCCGCGGAAAATCTTCTGTAGCGATCTTCAGCTTCTTGCTTGCGGTCTTCTCTTGTGGCTTCGCCTTCATCTCCTTAAGTCTTCATTTAAGCACTCAAAACCACCAAATCAACACTTCTTCTCCAAAACTCCATTCTCCTATATTGTGTCCTAAACACACATAAATGGCACCCCAAATACTAGTAACAACTCCTAGTTATGCACTATAAAGTAGAGCGTATCAAATTCTCCCATGCTTAAACCTTGCTCGTCCTCGAGTAAGCAAATAGAAACCTACTCCTCCAATGAAATACCCAAGGTCTCAGGAAGCACAACAAAACTATCTCCACTAAGAACTGCACCTAATCATGAATCTCCAAGGCACCAACACAATCAACATAACACACAAGCTTAAAGGAAAGCAGAGTACTTCCCTCAAGCTTAACCCGAATACCATAGAGTGAAAGTGACCATCTAATCCTAGCCTCCATCTAACTTCTTATAACTCCCAAAGTGACCTACCCGAATCCTCCTTATATCACCTCTTCTTATGTCACCACGCCAGGAAAAATGAGAAATCCTAATAATCACTCTTCTTCTTTTCACTCATTTTGCCGAGGCGCCTTTTCGGGTTTTTACCAAGCCACTCATTTCATTTTTCTATAGATGGGCTCACAAAAACTCACATCACTCTTGACCTCTTATTACCTCAGCCTAATGCTGGTCCAGGCCACCTGCTTATTGCCTAAGCCGTCCTTTCGGGTTTTCGACTTAGCCTAGGATTTCTTCTTTTGTCTTTTTTCATATTTTTGACTTTTTCAATTTTTTTTATTCAGACGACTAGCAAGTATAGATCACTCCCCCATGCTTAAATATTGCATTGTCCTCAATGTAATGAAAGACAAATAGATGAAGCACAAGGGAAGGCAGAAAAGTACTTACACCGTCGCCAAGGTGGCCTGGATGTGGATATCGGGACTGGCGGTAAAGCATTGAAACCACATGTCGCTGGTGTTGCGCGGTCCTAGTCAAGCAAACTCCACGTGCAACCAAATAGATCCACTGTAAGGTGAAGTGGCACATAAAAAAAAATGGGGTTGCACGGGCCTTCTATGAACACAGAATTGGAGCACAAGTGTAATCGTATAGCAGGCTCCATCGCTCCATATCAATCATCGTATCTGCAGTTGGCTTTGGAGCTCCTCCTCGTCAGCTGTCGAATGTCGGGCCATCATCGGTGCCAAATAAAAATGTCGGGCTAATGTCTCCTCTTTGGCAGCATGATGCGCACCGCCTCTCAAAGTAAAACTCGGACAGCTGGGCCGCGATCGCGGTTTTAAGGCCGCGATCGCGGTTTTAAGGCCGCGGTCGCGGAAAATCTTCAGTTTTTTTTTTTGTTGGGATTTTTTTTTTGATTTTTTTTTCTTCAGAGGAGGGGACTTACAGTGGTAAAACTGCGGTCACGGAAATATTTCCGCGGTCGCGGTTTCGCGTCTGTGGCTTTGATGATTTTGTCTTCGAACCTCCATCCTACAATTTAGTTTAAAAACGAAACAAAAATAAAGATAACTTGAAAAGAAAAGACATGAAAGGGATTACATACCTCGGGTTGTCTCCCGAGCAGCGCCTTGGTTACTGTCGTGGCTCGACATAGTGGCCTTCAAATCAGCTTGGGTTGTCCACATCCACCGAACACTTGGGATCACAATCAGTGGGGTGTCTATTTGCATCGTCAATGTTGTGTTCGACCCTCACCCCATCAAACTCCATGGTGAGCGAACCACTACTCACATCAATTTTTGTATTCGCCGTTTTCATAAACGGCCTACCCAACATCACAGGGGATGCATGTTTGTCTTGCCCCGTATCCATCACAAAGAAATCCGCAGGGAAAATCAGCTTATCGACCTTTACCAGAACATCCTGCACGACTCCTTTGGGATACACATAGGACATATCCGCCAATTGAATCACCATTCTTGTGCCATACAATGGTCCAAGCCCCAAAGATTCGTACAACGAGAGAGGCAGTACATTTATAGATGCACCCAAATCCAGCATGGCTTTATCGAACGTGGTGTCACCTATTTTGCAAGGAATACTGAACATGCCTGGGTCACTGCACTTCTTGGGCATCCGCTTTTGCAGCATAGCGGAGACATTCTCATTCACCTGGACCTTCTTCTTCGCTTTCACTATTTTCTTCCTCTTAATCTTGCACAATTCCTTCAAAAGTTTTGCATAACGAGGAATGCTCTTAACCAGTGTGATCAACGGAATGTTTATTTCGCAATTACTGAAGGTCTGAAAGATCTCCTTGTCATTTTTCGGCCTTCTAGTATCCTTCATTGCCTCGGGGAAGGGCGCGGGTGGCTTTAGTGAGCCGAGCGGAGGGAAATATGGACGAATATAATCGTCGTGGGCGTCATCAGGGAAACCACGGTCGCGGTTTGGGACCCGCGGTCGCGGTTCAGCTTCAAAAAAATCTTGGACGCCAGTGGATAATCCGCGGTCGCGGATGTAATTCCGCGGTCGTGGATTGGCTTCAAAACCTTCTGTCGTCTCTAGAGGAATTTCGCGGTCGCGGATATCTAGCCGCGGTTGCGGAAATTCTTCGGAAATTTCTCCGCCTTCAGGTAAGTTTCTGTAGTCGCGACTATGCATTCCGCGGTTACGGATTTCGTTCTGTTGCCCTATAACTTCCTCGTCAGTAAGCAATCCGCGGTCGCGGAACATTTTTCGTGGTCGCGGATTCTCCTCTGCAGCTTCTGCCACTTCCTTCATTTGCGTTCTACTCCTTAGCGTCATCGCACATACATTCTCTCTCGGGTTTGTTACCGTTTGAGATGGTAGTTTCCCCGAATCCCGGGCCTCCAGTTTGCTCACTGCTAGAGAAATATGCCCCACCTGCTTCTCCAGGTTCTGAATACTAGACTTCATCTCTTGATTTTGTTGGACCATAGTGTTTGCCAACGTCGATACACTCTGAGCGAGAGACTTATTTTGTTGGACCATAGTGTTTGCCAACGTCGATACGCTCTGGGTGAGAGACTTGATCATGTCATCACCGGACATAGACGAACTTGCGCTCTGGCCTTGAGGTCTAGGGTCATATTGTGCTCCAAATTGTTGTTGTTGACCTCCAGGCTGCTGAAACTGTTGTTCTTGCTGTAAGAACTGTGGTGGCCTCTGGTGGAACTCTTGATCATCACGACCCTGAGGAGGGTTCTGTTGGTTCTCGTACCTCAAATTAGGGTGATCTCTCCACCCTTGATTGTAGGTGTTGGAGTACGGGTCATATCTTGGCCTTGGAGGACCGAAACCTCCAATAGCATTCACTTCAGCAATGGGTTCCTGCAGCATTGGACATGCATATGTGGGGTGCATCGTGTCATAGCATATTCCACAGGACTTGACTTGTTGTTGGTTGCCCTTCATCATAAACCTCCTCATCATCTCCTTCATCTCAGCCATCTCAGAAAGTAGTGAGGATGATGGGTGAGAGTCTGCGGCCTTAACTGCTTGAGCGCTCGCTCTCTTGCTAAACTGTCTTGAGCCCTCAGACAGCTCAAAGAATATCTCGAATGCTGCAGCTAGCGTCTTGTTGAGAATGTTACCGCCACAGGCTGCGTTCATCATCATGCGCTCATCATCAAGAAGTCCACCATACAAATATAGAACGAGGTCTTGGTCAGAATAACCGTGGTATGGACAGCTTGATATCAACCTCTTGAACCTCTCATAATACTCATACAACGTCTCAGTAGCATGCTTCTCGATGTTGCTGATGTTCCTCTTCAGGCTATTGAGCTTCGTTGCGGGAAAATACTTCTTCAGGAAGGCTTTCTTCATCTTTGCCCATGTATCTATGCTTCCTGGGGCCAAGTAGTAGAACCAATCATTGGCCGAATCCTTCAAAGAGAAAGGAAAGGCCCTCAGCTTGATCTGGTCCTCAGTAATATTCATGGGCTTCATGTTACTGCAGACAGTGTGAAATTCAGAAAGATGCTTGTTGGGGTCTTCTCCACTCATCCCATGGAAGTGGGGTAGCAAATGGATCAACCCAGATTTGAGCTCAAAATTCACGCCATCCGCCAACTCTGGGAACCGCACAACAAGCGTCTGCTGCTCTAGATTCGGCACAGTTACCTGCCTCAAAGTCTGTTCCGCAGCCATCTCGAGTTGCGTGCAGGCTGCTATACGGTTTTCGTGGAAAGTGTTCGCTCGATTTCTGGATCAAGATCTAAAGTAGGAGAGTCAGTAGCACGGGTGTGGACCATAAGATAGGTCCACACAATAGTTGGCACACAAACAAACACAAAGAAAAAATGAAACTTTGCCTCCCCGGCAACGACGCCAAATTTGATGAGGCTAAAGTCGTGATGCCTATCAAAGTAAACCTCAAAAACCTAACTAATGTAGTAGGGTAAATAAGGATCGATCCCACATGAAGGTAAGCAATCTTCCTAAGTGCAAAGGTTGTATGCCAATAGTTACAAAAGGGGGGGTTTTGGTTTGTATCAAGTAACAAAGTAAATCAAAGCAAAAGATATAATCAATGGGATGAGAAGTAACTTAGCCAGACAAATATCCACACTTCAGTTTGATTGGTTGATCCTAGATTATCTCCAATTCCTACCAATGAATATTCATGTCCCGATCTTATGTATATAGACAGGTCAACCAGCCCTGAAAATACTTACCATTAAACAATCATGAAACCATCAAGATTCAATCTAACGACAACAGTAAGCATAAGAATTAACCAGGATACATGCAATACTTAACAATCCGCCAGTACTCGACATGTAATCAATTCTCTTCACAATAAACATTCACAAACAGTTCCTGTAAATTGCGGTTACTACACAAGATAAGGGATTTCAACCAGAAATATCCAAACCCTAGCAATAGACAATCACTAATATCAACTAGATGATCAGACTAGTCAAATCAGCAAGAATCAATGGGATGAAGAACAAAGAGAATCAATATAATCAAAGGAAAGGAAATAGAGTTATAATCTCACAACCAAATACAAACGAAGGCTTCAATCGTCGGACTAAACAATGGTTGCTTAGTTCTTCATAGTCTTCAAAGCATAAAACTCTAAGGGAAAAACTGAACGATAATGTTATGAATCGAATCATGAAAAGGCTGCTACTAAGAAAGGTATAAACCTAGCAAACCCTAATATAAAAAGATAAGAAATAATATGTTCCTAAAAGGAAATTAAGCGAAATAAAAGAAAATAAAGATAAAAGAAATAAAGTAAAACGAAACTCGGACGAAACAAATTCTCGGCTCCGCGTGTGAACAGTAACCACGACCGCAAAATGATTTCTGCGCTCGCGGATTGGTCTCTGAGGCTCTCGCTGCTTCTGGTGTAATTCCGCGCCCGCGGATCTGTGCTTTCACGAACACTTGCTTCTGTTGTCAAGCCGTGACCGCGACTCCTCCTTCCGCGCCCGCGGAAAAGCTTCTGTAGCGATCTTCAGCTTCTTGCTTGCGGTCTTCTCTTATGGTGTAACACCCCCAAATTTAACCACATTTGAAAGCATTACTGCCGATGACCCCGGACGTAAACCCCGAAGTCACCCCAGGCTTTTCCGACGTCATAACTGACTTAAAACACAGTTATAATACTAAAATCATAACTTTTATTAAACCACATGGTCGCGGAATTACACGATTCCAACAACGACCCAATTAATCAGAAATACAACAACGAAAGTCTTTAACAAAATACAAAATAGCACAGCGGAAAACTTGTAAATACAAAGCGACAAAACAACTTGTCGAAAACACCGTTCATCTTCATAGTCGTTCTAGCCTTCTCGGATCTTCAACACACCTGATGTGCCAAATCGAACGGATGACACCAGCCAACCATGCAAGGAATATAACGGTTGGTCAGTCTAATGAAAGACTACGCAAGGGTACAAAGCAGAGTGGTTCGAAGCAGTCGTATTAGGTTAGACTCATCGTCCCTCGAATAATAACCGAGTACGCTAGTCAACCATCATACTCCTACTAGAATAAATGAAGCAGCATGATCAAGAGAAGACTCTGGAGACCGAGTCTCACAGCAATCAATCCCAAAAGAAGACTCCAAATGAAATGAGCCTTATAGGAAACTATATGACAAATGTTGGGGAACATAACCAAACACACACAAACACATCACACAAGTATCGCATACGAGCGATCTACAACTAAGACGAGCTTTTCCTAGCTGCACTAGCGCCTAGCTGCACTACTCGCCAAACATTTTAAATAAGTGCTTACTCATACGGCACTTTATTATTATGGTCAAGGCATTTTAATTATGTGCATACTCATGGCACGTATCTTATTAAATGTCAACACACACACACATCACGTTATAAGCTTTTATCATGATCAACTCATCCCGAGACGAGAGATCTCTTGGGAGCATCTCTCGAGATTTGCTCCCCAGATATATGTGACACTAGCTAAGTGCACCACCTCTATACCCGAGTATAGAGGCTAGTCATGACTCACCAATGGTATTAGGGTCTCAATGCCCTTTTCTCCATTTAATTATCAAGAAACGACTGGACCTCCTGGGCCCCAGTAAACGTTCCTACGAATACTCGTGCTAACTAAACAATTCAACACAGTCATATATCACATCAAAACAAAGCCATCAAGGCCAACATCATAGATCTAACAATATATATATATATATATATATATATATATCTCAAAATAGCGTTGCCACTAACAGTATATGCAACCTATTATAATCTTTTTATATGAAGTTCACCTTTGAAATCCACAACAAAACCATTATGAACATAATAGCGATGTATCTAGCAATATACAACCTATTATAACAGCACTTCTTTTTATCAAATAATTTATCAAAACTGTTCCCAACTTAAGCAGATGAATCATCCCAAATTAATTAACAATAAACAATTGATAATTAATGAAAGTATGGAATGATGAGCAAGAGCGAACCGCCACTTGCCTTGGATCCGACAACTTCGAATCAAGCTGAGCAACGTCTAGTTCCGGGATCTAAAACTGGAGCAGATCTTGGATATCAAATCCCTAAGAAATGGCCCATAACAAGACCCTAAGTTAGATTCAATATACTTATATATGAATATAAAAGAATACAAGAAGAAATCAAAGGAAACGAGCCAAGCCCAAAGCCAAACCACAAAACACACACTCGGACGCCCTCACCGCGATCGCGGCGAGTCGCGGCCAGTCGCGGTTTTCGTGTGGCATGACAGCGGCGAAGCTCGACAGCTTCCATGGAGAATTTCTTACCCAAACCGATTTGTTTGCCTTCGACTTGTCTATGGTTCGATCTCCTAACACCTCAAAGCTTCTCACAACACTCAAGAGCTCCTTCTAACACTCAAGAGCCTTGTCGAATCAAGCCCAAAACCGAGCTCACAGCTCGTGCATCAATGGCGAAACAGGGGAAAACAGAGGAGAAAGAGAGAAGAAGAAGAGAGAAAGAAAGGGTTCGGTCTTCACCTCCTTTTATAGCACAAATCCGAACCACCTCAGGGGGAACAAGCCGGGGACAAGGGGACAAAGGCAAAGGGCAAGTTGCAAGCCCACTTGGCCTGCCCACAGACGCTACAGTGGCCGCCTCGCGAGGAAGATGACACGCCTGGCATTGGCATTACCGCGAGCGCGGCGAGTCGCGGTTAGTCGCGGCATCTCGCGTCAGGTCGCGTCAAGTCGCGGTTTAAAGGCCGACTTCGTTAACTCTTATCCGAACTTGGTTTGGATTAAATTTCTTAACTCCGGGTTAAATATATTCGTACATTAACGATACATTAACCCCGAAAACACCTCAACTGTATTATATAATGCTCGGAAAATTTTACAGAGCTCATACCCCTTTTGAGAAGGTCCGAGACTCTCTGAATTAAATCCGTCTAGCAAAACGGGCATAATAAAAATTTGAAAATAATTCAAAATACCCTTAAAAATTACGGGGTGTTACATTACTACCCCCTTATTTTAAGTTTCGACCCCGAAACTTGCATTATCAAGGCCGACAACAAGTAGGGAAAGTATCTAAGTACACCCGTCTCAGTCTCCCAAGTAACCTCTTCGGTTTCTAACTTGGAGCACAAAACTCGTACCAAAGGTACCACCTTGCTACGCAACTGCCTCAAAGCCAAAGAGGAACCTGCCTCAGCACAAAACTTACTACCTGGACTTAATATCCTTAATCATAACATAATCATACAATCTTATCTCCATATAACATACCATGTAATAATTCTTACTACCTCCACAAGATCATGTCTACCTTAGAATAATGGTCTTCCACAACCATCATTACGATATTACTGCACCTTCACTAGGAGAACACACATTTCTCCTCCAATCTTTTTATAGACAAACCCAAGGTTTATACATTAACTTCTTACAACTCAGATATTAAATCTTAATAACCTCGAATCATAACTTCCTTAATTTCCTTAATGGTACTTTACACAATTCCATCATTTATCTCAAAGTAAGACTGGCCTTACGCCATCTCTAACTTAAAATCCTTACAAGAATAATTTAACACCTTCCTTTAAACAATCTCTAACTTAAATCCTTACAAGAATAATTTAACACCTTCCTTTAAACAATCTCTAACTTAAATCCTTACAAGAATAATTTAACACCTTCCTTTAAACAATCTCTAACTTAAATCCTTTAAGATTCCTTAATTTTCTCCAAGAATAATCACAACATCTTATTCCTACGTTCCTCAAAACGAATTACATACGATACAACTCATATTTTCTCAAAAAGAGTGATACCACAAGTCTTATAGTCTCAAAGCATAACAAGGAAACTAGGAACTCAAGTCTCACTAGAGATTCACCTTAATAGACTCAAGAGAAGAGGCACGACTATGAACGGTGTAACTTTTTCACTTTTGAAAATTTAGAGCCTTCGCAAATATTTCAAACAAGTGAAAATATTTCAATGAATGAAAATATTTCAAACCGGACCTGTAACATCACCAGGCCAAGCTACCCCAGCCACCAAGCCACTCAGCCACCTTACATGGTGCCGGTGCCGGTACTGGTGCCGCCCGTGAGTTCACAAGAGCCGTTTGAAAACACTTTCAAACTAAACGAGTAAATGGTCCATTAAATCCCAAAACCCGTTTTAAAAACTTTCGGCTCTGATACCATTTCTGTAACACCCCCAAATTTAACCCCATTTGAAAGCATTACTGCCGATGACCCCGGACGTAAACCCCGAAGTCACCCCAGGCTTTTCCGACGTCATAACTGACTTAAAACACAGTTACAATACTAAAATCATAACTTTTATTAAACCACATGGTCGCGGAATTACACGATTCCAACAACGACCCAATTAATCAGAAATACAACAGCGAAAGTCTTTAACAAAATACAAAATAGCACAGCGGAAAACTTGTAAATACAAAGCGACAAAACAACTTGTCGAAAACACCGTTCATCTTCATAGTCGTTCTAGCCTTCTCGGATCTTCAACACACCTGATGTGCCGAATCGAACGGATGACACCAGCCAACCATGCAAGGAATATAACGGTTGGTCAGTCTAATGAAAGACTACGCAAGGGTACAAAGCAGAGTGGTTCGAAGCAGTCGTATTAGGTTAGACTCATCGTCCCTCGAATAATAACCGAGTACGCTAGTCAACCATCATACTCCTACTAGAATAAATAAAGCAGCATGATCAAGAGAAGACTCTGGAGACCGAGTCTCACAGCAATCAATCCCAAAAGAAGACTCCAAATGAAATGAGCCTTATAGGAAACAATATGACAAATGTTGGGGAACATAACCAAACACACACAAACACATCACACAAGTATCGCATACGAGCGATCTACAACTAAGACGAGCTTTTCCTAGCTGCACTAGCGCCTAGCTGCACTACTCGCCAAACATTTTAAATAAGTGCTTACTCATACGGCACTTTATTATTATGGTCAAGGCATTTTAATTATGTGCATACTCATGGCACGTATCTTATTAAATGTCAACACACACACACATCACGTTATAAGCTTTTATCATGATCAACTCATCCCGAGACGAGAGATCTCTTGGGAGCATCTCCCGAGATTTGCTCCCCAGATATATGTGACACTAGCTAAGTGCACCACCTCTATACCCGAGTATAGAGGCTAGTCATGACTCACCAATGGTATTAGGGTCTCAATGCCCTTTTCTCCATTTAATTATCAAGAAACGACTGGACCTCCTGGGCCCCAGTAAACGTTCCTACGAATACTCGTGCTAACTAAACAATTCAACACAGTCATATATCACATCAAAACAAAGCCATCAAGGACAACATCATAGATCTAACAATCTATATATATATATATATCTCAAAATAGCGTTGCCACTAACAGTATATGCAACCTATTATAATCTTTTTATATGAAGTTCACCTTTGAAATCCACAACAAAACCATTATGAACATAATAGCGATGTATCTAGCAATATACAACCTATTATAACAGCACTTCTTTTTATCAAATAATTTATCAAAACTGTTCCCAACTTAAGCAGATGAATCATCCCAAATTAATTAACAATAAACAATTGATAATTAATGAAAGTATGGAATGATGAGCAAGAGCGAACCGCCACTTGCCTTGGATCCGACAACTTCGAATCAAGCTGAGCAACGTCTAGTTCCGGGATCTAAAACTGGAGCAGATCTTGGATATCAAATCCCTAAGAAACGGCCCATAACAAGACCCTAAGTTAGATTCAATATACTTATATATGAATCTAAAAGAATACAAGAAGAAATCAAAGGAAACGAGCCAAGCCCAAAGCCAAACCACAAAACACACACTCGGACGCCCTCACCGCGATCGCGGCGAGTCGCGGCCAGTCGCGGTTTTCGTGTGGCATGACAGCGGCGAAGCTCGACAGCTTCCATGGAGAATTTCTTACCCAAACCGATTTGTTTGCCTTCGATTTGTCTATGGTTCAATCTCCTAACACCTCAAAGCTTCTCACAACACTCAAGAGCTCCTTCTAACACTCAAGAGCCTTGTCGAATCAAGCCCAAAACCGAGCTCACAGCTCGTGCATCAATGGCGAAACAGGGGAAAACAGAGGAGAAAGAGAGAAGAAGAAGAGAGAAAGAAAGGGTTCAGTCTTCACCTCCTTTTATAGCACAAATCCGAACCACCTCAGGGGGAACAAGCCGGGGACAAGGGGACAAAGGCAAAGGGCAAGTTGCAAGCCCACTTGGCCTGCCCACAGACGCTACAGTGGCCGCCTCGCGAGGAAGACGACACGCCTGGCATTGGCATTACCGCGAGCGCGGCGAGTCGCGGTTAGTCGCGGCATCTCGCGTCAGGTCGCGTCAAGTCGCGGTTTAAAGGCCGACTTCGTTAACTCTTATCCGAACTTGGTTTGGATTAAATTTCTTAACTCCGGGTTAAATATATTCGTACATTAACGATACATTAACCCCAAAAACACCTCAACTGTATTATATAATGCTCGGAAAATTTTTACAGAGCTCAGACCCCTTTTGAGAAGGTCCGAGACTCTCTGAATTAAATCCGTCTAGCAAAACGGGCATAATAAAAATTTGAAAATAATTCAAAGTACCCTTAAAAATTACGGGGTGTTACATGTGGCTTCTCCTTCATCTCCTCAAGTCTTCATTTAAGCACTCAAAACCACCAAATCAACACTTCTTCTCCAAAACTCCATTCTCCTATATTGTGTCCTAAACACACATAAATGGCACCCCAAATACTAGTAAAAGCTCCTAGTTACGCACTACAAAGTAGAGCGTATCACCGTACATGAACACATTCCCCTAGGTAGGCCCACGACCCATTGTCTAAATTTCACATCCTTTCTATGACTAGATCCCAAAGTACATATATAACTTCCTTATAATCCAAATATCAAATCTTAGTAAATCTCAAATATTATATCCTTTTATTCCTTAAATATACATCTCACAAATTCCATTATTTATCTCGATTAAATTTGGCTCTTATGCCCATCTCTAATTCAAATCTTAAAAGAAATTTAACTCTCTCAAATAATCCGTCTCTAACTTAAGATCCTTAAGATTTATTAATTTTTCCCACAAATAATCACTTTATTTTCCCAACACGTGTTATAAGATCACCTTAATAGATATAAATCATTTTTCCTCGTGCCTAGCTGACAAGAATTTCTAAACTTATTTTATCCATGCAATTTAATCCTTCTAAACAAAACAAACTTGTATCGGCTGAGTTTGTTATTCATCCATAAATATCCATAAATATTTAATTTCTCCCACACAATTTTATCATCCCAATTTATGCAAACGCTTTTTGGTAACCCAATTTTACCATTTACTTAGGACTATATCTCTCAATAATCCTTATATAGTTATATCACTTCCTTAAAAAGACTTGTAGTGTCACCTCAAGTAGGTTTCTCCAAATAATAGTGTCATACACTTAACCCTTTAAAAAGCTAACCACCGGTCTTACAAGGAACACAATCACCTATAATCACAATATTTAAATCCCTAATTTTTAAATCATTGATCGTATTAAATTACGATCATTTAGATAAAGACAACTCTTTATGATATACTTCCCTTACTAGTTTATTCACTTAATTGAACAAATTTTTAAAACTCAAAACTAAGCATTTTAAGCTTTATATTATTTCCTCACATGGAATTCACCAAACCTAATGCTTGGAGTATACACATGAGAAATAAAATCTCAAACTTCATAGAGCATTGACTACACATGCTTAATTTCTTATAAACAAGGAATCCTTACAAAATTAAACTCATAGAAGTTTAGAAACCACACTTTTAAATCATTTAAATCTCATTTTTACTTGACATTATTCCAACAATATAGAGAGATTCTTATGAGTGGAACTAAGGATTAAGTAACTTGAGTGAAGCTCGCATATGTTTAAAAAACACACTTTTAAATAATTTAAATCTCATTTTAACTCTATTCTTCACTATATTATTTAAGATTACTTTCTTAAATTACCAAAGTTGTTTTTTTATACTCGCAACAACTTTTAAAGCCGTACTTTTAAAATGATTAAATTAATTTAAAACTCAAATTTTCATACCACTATTTTATATATAGAACAAATATTATAACAAATATAATTTTCTATATAATTAAACCACAAAATTTATCATTTCTAAACTTTAATTTATTTTTTAAACCTTTGAGTCAAATACTTGAAAATTATATTTTATATATATATATATATATGCATTAAAATAGAATAAAATAGTTTGAAAATACTTTTTAAAATTATCAAACCTAACAATAGGCCAAGAATCTTAAAATCACTGATCTGATACCATATTTGTAATAACACCGATTCATGTTGGTTGTGCCACACGTCAGTGACCTCAAACTTTAATGTCCAAAGTCACTCAAGGGTTAATCCGAACAATTTAAAAGTACATTAATAATAAAAGAAACAATAGCAGAAGACTTTTGATATAAATATACAATCTTTATTAATATTCCCCTCATAAATTGAAGAGATAAGTTTTACAAAAGGTATTAAAATTACAATGGACGACTTTAAATAAATCCTAATTACATGACTAGTTTACCCAATAAGTTCGCCTGTTACATCTATTAGGAAAATTAAATTCTACGTTCAAACAACTTGGAAATACTTCAAAACTAAACTTCAATCGCAAGCCTTCTTCTTCGTCTCGTTACTTCTAGACAACCTGAGGCAAGTTGACTGATGTGTCGTATATGACGGATGACACCATCCAACCATGCAAGGAAAATTAATGGTTGGTTAGTCTAATTAAGGGTATTTTATGTGAGGTTCTATGTGGTCATAGATAGTTACTATCATTGTCTCTCGAATAAAAGTCGATAGACGATACATAACTACAAAAATTCAACTGAAACGAAGGATAGACAAAAGAAATATGTACCAAGAGAATACACGAATGAATGTGGGTATTGTTGGGCCTGGCATCCCCGGAGAAGGTGGATCAAGTGAATCGAGCCCAAGCCCATTGCAGATCGGAAGAACAAAGGAGAAGGCCCAGAGGAGGCGACAAGACTTCTCTGGTCGAATGCCCTCCGACAGGATCGCGAGAATCTCGCCATACATTTAATGCCCAGATCACGCAACGTCCACAGCATTCAAACCACTATAATTGCAGCAATTAAATGGCATAATCCTTGCCATTGCTCCCGGCATTGAAGACGAAGATATTAGAAAAACACAACGGTCACAATGGAAAAGAACTTACCATATTTGGACGACGAAGAAGATAAGAGGATACGAACACATTAACGCTAGACACACAAGCATCCTGGCTCACAAACGAATCAGAACAACACTTACGCTGCCCGCTTAGCTCTCTAGCAATCATCTGCGCTTACTCTCCACCGGTCGCCACCTAAAAGTCATCGGTCGAGTCCTACACGACCACTCGGTCTAAAATACGATAAGTTGTATCTCGATTCAATCCGATCAATACATTATCTAATAAAATCATATCACTATTCTACATTTATTCTTTGCTTGTCAATTATCTGCTTGGTTTGGATTGTTTTCTATCACCCGATCGACTAGTTACCCCGTCTAAGGCGATTTAGGTCGTCCGATCCTTTCACCCCAAAACAATTTGGCGCCCACTGTGGGGCAACTTGCCGATCACCCTTCCGAAACTTTCCAACCATGACTATTGACCCACCTACCGACAACCAAGAACCACGTCTCGAAGACGGAACCCAAGATGTAGTAATCACAACCGAAAATCCTACTCCAACCCAGTTCCAAAAACTTTCCCCAAAAATGGCCACCCTTCAAGAGGAACTAGCCCAGCAACGCCAAAAGACCGAGGCCCTAGCCGCTTTGTCAACCCAATCCGAAGCCGAGATCGCGCAACTAACCCGTGAAAATGAGTCTCTTAAGTCGCAGGTACAGTCAGTGGCTTCAGGATCTAGGAACGTGCCCGTCCACGGCGGCGTCCGAACACGCCTCGACATGGACAACATCGAGCCGACGCCTCTGAGCATACGACGTCTCGGACACACTGAGGGTACGTCTCGAACTCCTTTCACTAGTCCATTTTCGACTAACCATGTCACCTTTTCCACACCGATCGGGTCTGCTGGGGCCCGAATCGACGAACCGCAGGTTACCAATCCTCCAAATGTCATGGCTCTTTTCCAGCAGACGCTCGACAGACACATGAAGACGATCGACGATCGCTTCAACAGGCTCCTAGGAGTCCCGTAACCAATCGAGAGGGAAACGTCCGGCGGATTCGAAGAATCCCCGTTCGTCAAAGAAATCGCAAGGGTCGAGATCCCCAAGAAGTTCCATCTCCCCAACATGGCGACGTTCGACGGCACCACCGATCCAGATGACCATATCTCTCTCTATAAACAAAAACTAATGGCCGCATCTGTTTCAAGGGAGAGCCGCGAGGTTGTCATGTGCAAAAGCTTTGGCATAACCCTCGCAGGTCCCGCACTAACGTGGTTTATGCGTTTGCCTCAGGGAATGATTACATCCTTTGCGGATCTGGTCAACTCTTTCAAGAGTCAATTTGCTAGCAGTCGAAGGCTCGAAGACAATCAAGTGACCTCTACCGAGTCACACAAAGGTATAACGAACCCCTTCAGAATTATCTTAACAGGTACAATAAGGAAAAAGTGGTGATCGCCCACTACGACATCACAACCTCCATTGAGGCCTTCCGACAAGGTCTGGTCAAAGACAGTAATCTCTACGACGAGATTACCAAGTACCCGTGTAAAAGTTTTGAAGATGTCCAAGCCAAAACCATGGCCGAGGTAAGATTGGAAGAAGACCGAGAGTCGCGTAAAGCCTCACGCGGACCCGATCCATCCGACCGTAAAAATCCCCCCGACAACCGTCGAGACAGACGATCTCATCCCTATTCTCGTAATCAAAACAAACCAAATCAGATAAACTCTTTCCAAGATAGGTCACATGAATGGAGAGACGGTCCGGCGTTGCCTCCTAGGGTCCAGTCTTATAATTTCAATGTTTTCGTGTCGGAGCTCGTCAAGAGTTTCGACAAATACGGAAAAGAGGTAAGATGGCCCAGAAAGAGCGACCGACCGGATGTCAAGAAAGACATGAGTCGATGGTGCGAATTCCACAGCGACCACGGTCATTCGACCGACGAGTGTATCTGTGGAAGGAAGTCGCTAGGCTGCTCTCACAGGGGCTCCTGCGCGACGTAATCTCGGAGCGGGCAAAGGCCACCATGGAACGTCGAGATCAGGTAAAACAGAACAAACCCCCATCTCCCGTCCATACAAAAGTTGTCAATACCATTTCAGGTGGATCGGATATATGTGGAAACACATACTCCGCGGCTAAGCGACACGCTAGGGAAAGCAAGGGCGACAAGCCCGAGGCATCGGAATTCAAGCCAAGGAGGACATCTGACCTTCCGACGGTCACATTCGACGAATCCGATTCCGACGGGTCGGATAGTCACCACGATGGTCTGGTAATCTCTTTGTCTATTGGTAATTGTTTAATACGGAGAGTACTAATCAATACAGGGAGTTCGACAAACCTCTTGACCCTTGACGCTCTTAAAGAAATGGGTCTGACTGAGAACGACCTAATCAAGAAGTCGACCCCACAGGTCGGGTTCAATGGTGAGGTTAAGCATACGACTGGTGAAATCATTCTAACCACATACGCTGGAGGAATCAACCAACATGTGGAATTCTTAGTCCTAGACTGTCCGTCTCCCTATAATTGTATTCTTGGCAGGCCATGGATACACGCTATGAAGGTAGTACCTTCAATGTATCATCAAGTCATCAAATTCCCCACTGAATGGGGAGTCCAAGAGATCAAAGGACCGCAAAAGAATGCTACGTCGCTTCCATGAAGAGTGCAGTCGAACACAAGACTGCATAGCAACCATAGAGCGGCGAAGGGCCTAGTCGGTACGTCGAACCAGAAATGGAAAAACTCGATGAAATCGCACTAGACCCTTCAAAGCCAAACCAAACGGTAAGGGTCGGGTCGGACTTGGACGATTCGACCAGACAACAACTTCTTGACTTTCTCAGGGCCAATGCTGACTGTTTCGTATGGTCGCATGAGGATATGGTCGAAATATCTCCAAACGTTATTACTCATAAATTAAATGTGGATCCATCTCATCCTCCTGTCAAGCAAAAACGCAGAAAGTTCGCCCTCGAGCGGAACAAGATAGTCGATGATAGGTGTTATTTCATACACCTTTTCTAGCATCTATTAGCATGATTTGGAGGAGTTTTGGAGTTGTTTTAGTGCTAAGTCTGCGATCCAGATATTATGGAGATAAGTGAAGAAATCCAAGGATTGGCAGCTTAATTGGAGCTTAGAGATGGAGATGGAGCTGCTGGAACATCTATGGAGAAGGCTACCAACACTTGGTAGTATTTGGAGAGCAGTTGGAGAAGAGAAGAAGATGAGAGTTGAAGTCTGGAGTTCATCGCCCCGCGTTATCAGTGATGACTCCCAGTGATGATGAAGCCCCGCATGAGAGGAGGCCACCGCCCAGCGGTGGAGAGAAGAAGCCCCGCGGTGGATCTTTACCGCCCCACGGTGGACGTGTTTATTGCCTCGCGCCAGATTATATTTATTTCCTTTTATTTCTATTTCAGACTTTGTTACTTTATTTGTTTCCTTTTGGATTGGTTTTGTGATCTTGGGCTTTAGGTTAACTCTATTTAACCTAATGTTCCACAGCCTCCAAGCCAGTCTGCGAACACTTAGACACATCTTGTTATCGAACTACTTTTGATCGTTATTTCATATTATAGTTTTTCATCCCCTTTGATGGAGAACTAACTTTCCTTTGTTCTGTTAGACGATTGAAGCAGTACTTTGATGTGTTTGTGAGATTTCTATTCCTTGTTCTTATCCTTATAATTGTTGGATTGATTCTCTTGCTTACCACGTCTACGATTTCTAGTTGTTCTTCTTAGCCTGATCACCTAGGTTGAATGCTTGTTATCAATTGCTAGGGTTGCATATAGGGGTTCCGAGTGCATATCTAGTGGCAAACACGTTTGTGTGTATAGGGGTTCCGAGCGTACACTTGTGTGTGAGAATCAATTGCATGTTAAGTAGGGGAGTGAGTACTTGTACGTCTTTCTACTTGCATGTATCCTAAATCCTTGTGTGCATCGCTATTGCTGTGTTGGTGCTAAAGTACGCTGACAACTGTGAGAATCAGTTGTACTTTATCATTGGCATAGTGATAAGTCTATTGACAACTGTGAGAATCAATAGTACTTACGATTAAGGTGGGAACGACTATAAGGATAAATAATTAAACTTGGGTTGAATAGATTTCAGGGATCAAACTCTATCTTTGTACTGTGGATTTCACTCTAACAGGACTACTTTCCCTCATATTATTCTCTCGATTTTACTCAATCTGCATGCTTGTTTGCTTCGTTCTCTTGACTACAAAATCCCCAGTTGCTTGTTACTTGTCATTCACGATTGCATATTACATCATACCTTCTCTGTGGGATTCGACCCTTACTTGTCTGCTATACTTTGTTTAGTAGGTTTGTTAGGATAATTTATTTTTATAAGGCTAATCAACGATATTTGCTTGTGCATCTTTAGCCCCGTCAAATTTGGCGCCGTTGCCGGGGAAGGTTTTTGTTTGTTGTGTGTTTTCGTGTTTGATTTTTGGGTGGAGACCTATCTTATGGTCGATACCCGTGCTACTGACTCCCCACTCTTAGCTTTTGATCCAGAGGTTGAAAGATCGTTCCTTGGACGTCTGCGCGATCGAAGGGAAGAAGCCGAGATTGAGACTGTGTTGGCCGCTGAGACTGACACGACCGAGAACGTTGAGACTGAAACCGCTGAAGTTGCTACTATCCCAGCTGCTACTATGGCTGGAAACGGAACTCTATGAGAGCTTACGGCACCGAATATTAGGGCTAAACCCCTAGCTGTGATCATCCCTGCGCTGGATCAAGGGGTGAACTTCGAATTGAAGACTGGAATTGTTAACTACCTGCCTAAGTTCCACGGTCTGAGTGGAGAGGATCCGATTTCTCACCTGGGCAAGTTCCACAATGTCTGTATGACGATGAAGCCCAGGAACGTGACTGAAGAGAAGTTCAAGATGAGAGCTTTTGGCTTTTCTTTACTCGACAATGCGAGCGACTGGTACTATCACTTGCCACCAGGAACCATAGATACATGGGCGAAATTGCACAAGGCGTTCCTGGATAAGTATTTTCCGACGAAAAAGGCGAATGCTTTGAAGAAGGCAATTGCCAACATTAAGCAGGCTTGTGATGAGACACTGTATGATTATTTGGAGAGGTTCAAGAGGCTCTGCTCCAGCTGTCCATTCCATGGATACGCCCAGCAGGATCTTGTCCTTTATTTACACAACGGTCTACAGGACCAAGAGAGGAGAATGGTCGATGCTGCATGCGGTGGAAGTATTCTGAATCTGACACCGAAGGAAGCCATGGACCGAATCCAAGAGATGAGTGAAAGCACCCGGAACTTCGGAAAAACATACCAAAGAAAGGCGGTCAATGCTGTGACCCCTACAGGACCGAGTCCGGTATTATCTGAGTTAGCCGAGTTAAAGGAGATAGTCATGAAGATGGCGAATCAGAATGCTCCTTAACAAGCCAGACCGTGTGGCCTTTGTCCTAGCCAGGCCCACCACACAGATACTTGTCCTCAGCTGCAAGAGGATGGTGTTGCTGAAGTTAATGCTGTAGGAGGCTATGGAGCCCCTAGACAACAGTATGGTGGCCAGCCCAATTACAACCAGAGAGGGCGTGACCATCCAGGATTTAGATGGAGTGACCCTCAAGGTGGTCAGCAGCCGACACAACAGCAATATCAGCCGGCTCAGCAACAACAATACCAGCAACAAGCTCAGTACCAACAGAGGCCCCAAGGCCAAACTTCTGGAGCCTCTACTGAGGATATACTGAAGACCTTGACTCAGCACTTTGCTACGCATGTGCAGGCTACTGAGTCGAGTATCAAGAATATAGAGAGGCAGATTGGCCAGTTAGCCGACGAGGTGACTAAAATCAACCAGAGGACCTCAAACTCCCTGCCGTCCCAGACCACTGTGAATCCCAGAGAGAACGTGAGTGCTATCACGCTGAGAAGTGGTAAAGAAGTTATGTCTCCTATTGCTGAAGAGGAGAAAGAAATTTCCGAGAAAAAGGAACTCACCGCACCGTCCCGCGGCAATTCCCGCCGCGACCCGGTGCCTATGCCCAGTAATGTCAACGCGACCCCACCGCCCCGCGGTGACGATTTATGCCCCGCGGTGGGCTCGCCGCGAGCTGCTCCTCAGAAATCTATTCCTACTGACGATGTCTATGTTGATACCTACGTTCGTCCAATGTTTCCTCCCCTACGTTCAGAGAAGCCCCCAGCACCTTTTCCAGAGGCGCTAAAGGCTAAAAGAGTTGTCGATGACAGAGACCTGTTCGACACGTTCCAGAACTGTGAGGTGAACATTCCCTTGCTGAAGCTTATCAAGGCTATCCCGCGATATGCCAAGTTCTTAAAAGAGCTCTGCACGGTGAAGAAAGCTCAAAGGCAGAAGACTCAGAAGAAGAGTCCAGTGGGCGAACAAGTGTCAACTGTGGTTCAGAAGCGTCTACCTGCGAAGTGCAAGGATCCAAGTACGTTTACTATTCCTATTACTATAGGTGAGCATGTTTTTGAGAAGGCCCTACTTGATTTGGGTGCCTCAATTAATGTTTTACCCTATTCTTTACTTGAGAAATTGGAATTAGGACCCTTGCGTGAGTCTAGTATTGTGATACAACTTGCTGATGGATCGTGTATACCCCCTAAGGGTGTTGTAGAAGATGTCCTTGTTAGGATAGGTCCTTTGATATTTCCTGTTGATTTCTTTGTTATGGATATGGATTATGATGAGCAAGTTGCCCCGGTTATGCTAGGGCGACCTTTTATGAAGACTTCCATGACTAAGATAGATGTTGATAGTGGTATCCTGACTATGGAGTTTGATGGAATAATTTTTCAGCATGATATTCATAAAGCTAATTCCATTAAGTCTCCTCCTCCTCTCTGCATTAATGATTTTGATGATTCTGTGCATGATAATGTTAAGATTGATGCAGTAGAGGCCGTAGTTGAGTGTTCCACTAGTGATGGACCCATTGAGTTGCATGATTTTCATGATTTGCCTGTGGATAATGTCTTATTAGCTGATATAGGAGATTCCTCTACTTTGGGCACTTGCCCCCCTGCACTAACCACACAAGGCTGCAAGCCTTTATCTAGTGATGTGCAGCATGTTCCGGTTGAGCCATATCGGCCCTCGCATCGTTCTAAGTATGGGGGCGACACTCCGAAGAGACTGCACATGGAGTGGGTGGCAAAGAAAGACCATGGTCTAAGGTTCAAACCTTTCCATGAGAGGTCTCACCAGGAAGAGACAAGTTGGAGGATTCCGAAAGAATCCTACCCAAAATGGTAGTTGATCTGCAATACGTCGAGCCGACGACGATAACCAAGGCGCTGTCCGGGAGGCAACCCGTGTTTGTATTTCTTTGATCTCTTTTTCTTTTTATTAGATTATTTTCGAAGTTTATTTTGCTTTGTTTCGTTCGCCTGTTACTCACATTTCAGGTACGAAAGTAAACCCGAGAAGAGATGAAGTGCCCAACCTTTTCTCACCGCCCCGCGGCACTTTCCTACCGCCTCGCGGTGGAGCTGCCGCCCCGCGGTGACGGTCAGGTATCGATTCTCAACATTTTTTTTAAAAAAAAAGCAAGAATAATGGGCCCCGAAAAAACCTTAAACGGGTGAATAAAAGCTTATTTCTTACGTGGTTACTAAGGTTTTGACGGATTGGGCTTTATTTTTGGGCCAAGATTTCGCATATGGGCCATGGTACATGACCGGCCCATCAACCCTTTCTTTTCACCTTACCCTACCTTGACCTAGCCCCACATAAAATTTCCACCGCCCCCCCTCAATTCTCCTTCTCCTATTTTCCATTCACTCTCCCTGAATCCCCTCTCAACCTTGAGCGTTTCCTAGCCCCCATACCCCCCATTTGGAGTCTAGCCTCACAGCCCAACCCAAACACAACCCCCACCGCGCCGCTGTTGTCTCGCCTCGCTTTAGCTCCGCTTCGTGCTGCCACCGCTTTGCGTCTCTGTTGCTACCGCCCCGCGCCGACCTCACCGCGACCCGGTGACCTGTTGTCAGTTTCTCGCCGCGATGCTACCGCCCCGCGATTGAGTCTCTGCAGAACCTGTGTTTGCTTGATTGTGAGTATTCTTTGCTGTCTTCTGATTTGAGCATTTCAATTCTTCACTTATGGCTCCCAAAGGCAAGAAGAAGGCGTCGACGAGTAGGGATGAGAGTGAGCTGTACGATATTGTGAAGGGGAGAAAGGTGGTGCCTTCAAAATTTTTCCACACGCCGACTCTGGAGCAGATGGGAATGCTCGCGTGTATGACGATGTGCCTAACGCAGTGTGGGCTGGGAGGATTTCTGGGCAAGGCAGCCCCCGCGTATCCTGAGCTATGCTTCCAGTTCATTTCTTCGTTCTAGTGGTTCTACCGCGAGGAGGGTGATGATAGCTTCCTGTGCAAGATCGCATTCTCCTACAATGGACGTGAGCATTCTCTGTCGAGGAGGGCGATCCACGAGGCCCTGGGCATTACGAAGAAACCGACCCCTGGATGGTCGAATGGGCTTCAGGAGGATGAGATGTTTGCTTTCTGGCGGGCTACTACTAGGAGGACTTTCAAGACGGGGCATGAGGTGAATTCAAAGTTGGTGAACCCGTGTCTGAGGTTGATCCACAAGGTGTTGATGAGAGATTTCTTTGGCCATGCTGACGATGGGAAGGTGCCCATGAAGGACTTCCAGTGGTTTTTGAGCATCCTGGGAACGGTTGAGCTTACTCCGTGTTGGGCAACTCTTTTCCTGAGTTCCCTGCGGAGGATTCGTGAGGGCGAGCCTAGAGATATTTGTGGGGGTAGCTTGATTACTCTCCTCTGCGCTGATGTGATTGCTTGTGATCGGATTGCTCGGCCGATTCCCTGCGTTTTATATGATGCCGCACACATGAGGGTGTGCTCTATGGTGAAGCCGCTGGGGCAGGATGGTGATGTGGCTTGGACGGCTTACGAGGGCCATATTTTGAGTGTTCCGCGAGAGTTCACTTACTCGCCTTCATACGCGGGCTGGTGGATTGATAGCGATGGCCAGACGCCTGCTGCTGATGCCGCTGCCGTTGTTTCTTCGGGTCCATATGGAGAGAGCCCTAGTGGTGGATATGCTACTGCTGATCGCGAGGAGGGGGACGACCCCAGTGCTTCACAGTTTGAGGAGTCCTCATCTGTGTATGGACCTGTCGCACCATGGCAGGAGATGTACGCTAGATGGGATAACTTCTCTACGCGCCATGATCAGTGGACTTCCAGAGTAGAGACCGGTCTGCAAACTTGGCAGACCCAGCTTCACGATGAGATAGATGAGCATCTGGAAACTATAGGCACTCATCTGCAGGACTACTTTGGGATGTACCCACCACCACCTTCCGGTCCACAGTGAGTTTATTTCTCTCTTCCCCTATCATTTGACGTTCTCTTTTCACATTGAGGACAATGTTCGGTTTAAGTATGGGGGAGGGATATAGACTTGCTATTCTTGCTAGCTAGTGTACATAGCTTTATTTCTGCATTCGTTTTCTGCAGTGTTGATTCTGTTTTCGAAAAAAAAAAAGCCAAAAAGAAGTAAAAAGGCAATCAAAATCCTGGGATGGACTGAAAACCCGAAAGGGTGGTTCAGGTAAAAAGCAGGTAGTCCGGCTGGTATTAGACCAGGGCAAAAATGGACTAGAGTGATGCGAGCTTATGTGAAAACGTCTATTGGAAAATGAAATGAGTGCTTGGTGAAAACCCAAAAGGGCGCCTTGGCAAAATGAGTGAAAAAGAAGAAGAGTGATTTTAGGATTTCTCTTATCTTTCGGCGAGGCGTCATAAGAAGGGTGACATAGAAGGATTGTCGGATAGGCCACTCATGGAGCAATAAGGAGATAGACGGGAGTTAGGTTAGATTGTTCTTGCATCACTTGTTTTGGTTGTTTTGGGCATATTATTGATGTGTTATAGTTGTTGGAGTCACGTTTTCTTGTACTTCCTGAGTCCTTGGTATTGATTGAGAGGGTGAGCCTTTCTTTAGCTTACTCGGGACGAGTAAAGGTCTAAGTATGGGGAATTTGATAGGTGTTATTTCATACACCTTTTCTAGCATCTATTAGCATGATTTGGAGGAGTTTTGGAGTTGTTTTAGTGCTAAGTCTGCGATCCAGATATTATGGAGAGAAGTGAAGAAATCCAAGGATTTGCAGCTTAGTTGGAGCTTAGAGATGGAGCTGCTGGAACATCTATGGAGAAGGCTACCAACACTTGGTAGTATTTGGAGAGCAGCTGGAGAAGAGAAGAAGATGAGAGTTGAAGTCTGGAGTTCACCGCCATGCGTTATCAGTGACGCCCCGCGGTGATGACTCCTAGTGATGATGAAGCCCCACGTGAGAGGAGGCCACCGCCCAGCGGTGGAGAGCAGAAGCCCCGCGGTGGATCTTTACCGCCCCACGGTGGACGTGTTTATTGCCTCGCGCCAGATTATATTTATTTCCTTTTATTTCTATTTCAGACTTTGTTATTTTATTTGTTTCCTTTTGGATTGGTTTTGTGATCTTGGGCTTTAGGTTAACTCTAATTAACCTAATGTTCCACAGCCTCCAAGCCAGTCTGCGAACACTTAGACACATCTTGTTATCGAACTACTTTTGATCGTTATTTCATATTATAGTTTTTCATCCCCTTTGATGGAGAACTAACTTTCCTTTTTTCTGTTAGACGATTGAAGCAGTACTTTGATGTGTTTGTGAGATTTCTATTCCTTGTTCTTATCCTTATAATTGTTGGATTGATTCTCTTGCTTACCACGTCTATGATTTCTAGTTGTTCTTCTTAGCCTGATCACCTAGGTTGAATGCTTGTTATCAATTGCTAGGGTTGCATATAGGGGTTCCGAGTGCATATCTAGTGGCAAACACGTTTGTGCGTATAGGGGTTCCGAGCGTACACTTGTGTGTGAGAATCAATTGCATGTTAAGTAGGAGAGTGAATACTTGTACGTCTTTCTACTTGCATGTATCCTAAATCCTTGTGTGCATCGCTATTGCTGTGTTGGTGCTAAAGTACGCTGACAACTGTGAGAATCAGTTGTACTTTATCATTGGCATAGTGATAAGTCTATTGACAACTATGAGAATCAATAGTACTTACGATTAAGGTGGGAACGACTATAAGGATAAATAATTGAACTTGGGTTGAATAGATTTCAGGGATCAAACTCTATCTTTGTACTGTGGATTTCGCTCTAACAGGACTACTTCCCCTCATATTATTCTCTCGATTTTACTTAATCTGCATGCTTGTTTGCTTCGTTCTCTTGACTACAAAACCCCCAGTTGCTTGTTACTTGTCATTCATGATTGCATATTACATCATACCTTCTCTGTGGGATTCGACCCTTACTTGTCTGCTATACTTTGTTTAGTAGGTTTGTTATGATAATTTATTTTGATAAGGCTAATCAACGACATTTGCTTGTGCATCTTTAGCCCCGTCAGTCGACGACGAAGTCAAAAGCTTATTGGAAACAGGAAAGAGCATGGAGGTCCACTATCCTGAATGGCTAGCCAACGTGGTCGTAGTCTAGAAAAAGAACGGCAAATGGAGAGTCTGCATCGACTTCACAGACCTCAACAAGGCTTATCCCAAGGACTCGTTCCCTCTACCCCATATCGACGCCATGGTCGATGCCACATCGGGAAACGAAATGCTTACCTTCATGGACGCTTTCAGCGGTTACAATCAAATCCTTATGGAACCCGACGATCAAGAAAAAACAGCATTCATCACCAGCCAAGGTATCTATTGTTTGTTTATTATGAAGAGAATTAATTGCATGTCAAGTACTGACGAGTTGTTAAGTATTGCATGAGCCTATTTATTCCTGAGTTTATTCTGCTGTTAGATTTATCTTGATAGTTTCTTGATAGGTTTAGTATTTAGGGTTATCAGGCCGAGTTGGACTGATAACTATTTCAGAACAGGGATTAGGACATTCATGAGGATTGAGGACTAGGAATAATTAATGATCAATCAACCAAATTGAAGGTGGATATTTGTTTGGCTAAGTGGTTTTCCCTTAATTGAATACAAATCTTTGCTTTGTTTGCTTATTTGAATTGAATCAACCTTAAAAAAACCCTTGTTACTTTGCATGCAAATCTATATAAAGAAAACAACTCCTCCCTGTGGGATTCGACCCTTGCTTGACTTTGCTACTTGTTTAGGTTTGTTAGGATTTATTTTGACCAGGTAACACGACTAAAACCTGCTTGTCAAATTGGCGCCGTTGCCGGGGAGGCAAGTTTTGATTTTTCTTTGTGTGTATTTGTGTGCTTGTTACTATTGTGTGGACCTATCATACGGTCCACACCCGTGCTACTGATTTTCTTCCCTTTTTGATATTTGATACAGAAATGGAGTTTTGGGGAGAACCGCGATATGACCCATACTCCTACGCATACACCCCAGGGTGGAGAGATCACCCCAATTCGAGTTATGGGTACCAGCAATCCTCCATATGGTCATGACTACCAGGAGTTATACCCGGGGCCACATTCGTTCTATCAGCAGGGTACTCCATAGTAGTACAGTCCAGCCTACGAGCATAGCCCGCTAGTGTCCAATCCAAGTCCCTCCATGTCTACTGAGGGGATGCTCCACAACTTGCAGAATTCGATGGAGCACATGGTTCAAACAGTGAGAAGATTGGAGGCCATGACATCGGCGAAACCACTTTCTCACCCAGCAGTGCACCAGGAGGAGAATGCCTTCTCGATGGACATACGAAGTACTGAGGAGCTGCTTGTCGCCCCCTTAGCTGAAAGGGAAGAGCAAATTAGAGAGACATGAGCTGAATACAGCGAGATATTGGAAGAAGAGAACCCGAGATCGCGGGAGGTGTTCCTCGACCGCGGAAAATGTGTTGAAGAAGGCGACATGCTCGAACAAATTCCGCGACCGTGGCAGCCAATCCGCGACCGCGAAAAGGCCCCAGAAGCATCCCTTCGTCCCGCCGAACCTTATGATGACTACGTGCGGCCCTATTTCCCTCCGCTCGGATCAGTAAAGCCTCCCTTACCCTTCCCTGAAGCTCTGAAGGACACCAGAAAGGTGGAGAATGACAAAGATTTATTTGAGACCTTCAGTTACTGCGAGGCAAACATTCCTTTGCTCAAATTGGAAAACAGCATCCCTCGCTGCAAGGAATTCTTAAAGGCGTTGCGCAAGATCAAGAAAAAGCAAAAGGAGAAGCACAAGAAGGAAGCTGGGATTCAGAGGGTAAATTTCTCTATGCTGGATACGGGGCAGGATAAGCATGCAACCCCTGAGATGTTGGGTAGGCCATTTATGAAGATGGCAAGTGCAATCATGGATGTAAACAGTGGTCCACCTATCATGAAGTGCAAGGGAATGGGGGTAAAGCTCAACATAGAGCAAACAAAGAGGCATCCCCCTGATATTGAGCCCAGGAGTTCAGTTGCTGTGAGCAACCCCAGTTGAGTGGAAGAGTAGAAGGTCGAGCCATGAAGTTAACTAAGGCGCTGTCCGAAAGGCAACCTGAGGTATGTGTAACGCCTCGCTTTTCTTTGATTTATTCGGCCAAGTTTCGGGGTCAAAACTTTTTTGTAAGGGAGAGGTGATGTAATACCCCTCATTTTAGTAAAGAGTATTTTGGTAAGTTTTCCAAACACTCGTATTGTAATCGAATTATTTTCAGAGAAGTTCAGACTTTCTGTTAAATACTTGATATTCGTAATAATTCCTTGAGTGGAATAAAATACATTCGAATACCCCTCATTTTAGTAAAGAGTATTTTGGTAAGTTTTCCAAACACTCGTATTGTAGTCGAATTATTTCCAGAGAAGTTCAGACTTTCTGTTAAATACTTTATCTCCGTAATAATTCCTTGAGTGGAATAAAATACATTCGACGTATTTTTGGGGTTTAGAATAATTGTCCGGGTACAAATATATTTAACCCGGGGTTAAAACCCATACCGTAATTCTTCCCGGTCAAAAGTGGGCTTCTCGGTCAAAGAATGGGCAAAAGGCACAAAAATTGCCTTGACCGCACCCGCGGTCATACCCACCGCACCCAGCGGTCATGAATTGGTCGCCACCGCACCCTGTGGTGAGACCCACCGCACCCGCGCCGTCATGATTTCTTTTCTGCTCCGCCGAACGTCACCTGAGCTGCTTGCCGTTTCGGTCGGCTTTGAGGCGGTGGGGAGGTGCCAGCCGGGCTCCTTGCTTGGCCTATAAAAGGAGGAGGCTTGGAGGAGGAAGACAGCTCTAATCTCTCTCTCTCCAATCTCTCTCTCTCGTTCCATTGTTGCCAGAGTTGCAAGCTTTCGCTGGAGTTCTTCAAGGTCGTCGCCGGAGCTACCAAAGGAAGAGGAGGTGCTCTCAAGGTGGTGCTTGGGTGGTCCAGGGAATCCAGAAGTCGGAGCCACCACGAGTCGAGCCCCCATCGTCTTCCCCGGTGAGTTGTCGTCGTCGTCGTCTCGCCTCTGTAGCTTTGCCGCACCCGCGGTGGGCCTGGGCGTGTGTGGTTGTGGCTTGAGCTTTGTGATCTCGTTTGGGACTTTCGTTCCTTCAATTGTGTTCGTTTTTCTTTAGATTCGTACTATTTATTGTTGAATCTAACTTAGGGTTTCGTTATGGGTCATTCCATAGGAAATCATAATCTGAGTTCTTTCTCGTTTCCGACCCGGAAACCTGTCGTCTCGAGCTTCGTTGAGTTTTGTCTAATCTAAGGCAAGTGGTGGTTCGCTCTTGCTTATCATTCCATATTTATATTAATTATCAATTGTTTAATTGTTAATTAATTTGGGATGAATATTGTTTTCGTCTGGGAACAGTTTTGATAACTGTATGTGATTTAAAAAGAGATATTATAATAGGTTGTATATATTGCTAGAAACAACGCTATTATATCTGTTATTGGCCTCAATGGCTTTGATGTGAATTATTGCTCTTATGTTTTAACTGTTTAGTTAGAACGAGTATTCGTAGGAACACTATGTACCTTGCGAGGTTTAGTGGTTTTCTTGATAATGGTGCTAGGAGGATTTTCCCTAGTATCTTCGGTCATGACCTTACCCTTACTCAGGGTATGTGCACACAGCTGGTGCCGCCATTTGGGATGTATTCCCGGGGATGTATTCCCTTTGATATCTCTTGTGAGAAGATCTGATATCTCTTGTGAAGAGATCTTAAAAGCTTATAACGTAAAATGTATGTTTTGGAATTAAATAAGATAAGTGCTTTAGTGTACATAATTAATGAACCTTGGGCGAGAAGTACAACGTGGAAACTCGTCTGGGCTTCGATTAGAGTAAGTCCACCTTCCGAATCTGAATTCGCATTATGCGGTGAGGTTGGTCGTGGACCCAAATAGTCAAGTCGCTTTTAAACGTTTGCGTGAAACTTTAATGTTCCCAAACATTGTCATACTTTCCGATAAGACTCAACTTTTTGGAGTCTTCTCTTCATATGTTTCCTTAAGACTCATTCTTTCAGAGTCCTTTCTCTTGATCATACATTTTCATATATTTCAGTAGGAGTATGGTGGTTGACTATCGTAATCGACTTTTATTCCCTTGCATGGTTGACTGATGTCATCCGTCTCATACGGCACATCAGATAAACTACAGTTCCGATGAAGGCTAGAAACGACAATGATGGCAGTTGGAATTTTGAAGAGTTTTACCAGGTTGAGATTCCTTGGCGGGTGAATCTAGTAGTCTACCCGAGGAGGTGAAGATTGTACTACCCGAGTCAGTAGTACTAGTGTCCGATAGGACCAATGTTCCAGTGGCAGAACCTACAGAGGAGCTAAGGGAGGACACGGAAAATGAAGAGGAATGGCCAAGGTATGCAAGAGGGCATTACAACAACGACTTCATGATTGAGATGATTCCTGAGGAGAATCCAGAAGAAGAGGATCTTGAAGAAGACCCAGAAGAGGATCCGGAAGAAGAGGAGGACCCCGAGGAGAACCTCGAGGGACAGGGCCATGAGTCTGATGGCTTAGAGCGCTTATTTGTGGGCAGCGAGGACCCGGGAATGGAGTTTATCTATCCCAGTCCGAAGTTGCCGCATGAGCAAGAATACTCGCCATTGACTTCGGCCGATTGGGATGCGCTTTACGAGGTAGTATTTCCAAGAAGAAGAAATGGTCCACAAAATGCATCTGAGAACTCACAGCCTATTCCTGCTCAGAGAAGGCTAATGTTGAGTCCTGACTCGCGAGAGGCACTTCGCCTAAGTCAGATGATTTCCCCAGAAGAGCGCCGCCAGATGGACGAGGCAGTTGAGCATGCTCTAAAAAGGGCAATGACCAAGTTACGGTCAACACTCCAATGGTATTTGATCCAGCGGCAATTGAAGCTATTCGGGGAATCGTTATGCAAGCATTCACCGACATCATGCGACCAATTGCGCCTCAGGCACAGGCTGTGCCAATTCCTCTAGCGGTTCTAAGATTTGAGTTGTCAGTTGTCCATGCGCCGCAAGAAGAAGCAGTCAGGAACAGGGGAAATTATGGCCGAGCACTGAAGGCCATTAGCTTTATGAGGCCCGACTGCTATGATGGGAAGGGAGAGCCAGTTAGAGTGGCACATTGGTTTTCCCACATGGAGCGACTATTTTGCAATGTTGAGTGCACTGAAGCAGAGAAGATGCACATTGCATCCCTTCAGCTGAAGGAAGTAGTCAGTGAATGGTGGGAAGGTATAGGTTTGGCTGATCACCCAGGTTTGAACTGGGGAATGTTTAAAGCCAAGATGACTGATCGTTTCTTCTCTCAAGCTATGAGGGAGGAGAAACATAAGGAATTTCTCTATCCATATACGAATGGTTTGAAAGTGACCAAGCTTGCGACCAAATTCAATCATTTATTGCAGTATGTTGGGCCAGAGGTGTCCAATGAAGAGCAAAAGATCTGGCATTTCCATGAGTGGATGAACCCAGATATTAAGCCACTAATGATACATCACGGATGCTCTACTCTGGAGCAGTACATGGACGCTGCCTATAAGTTGGAAGTGACTCTAGAGGAGTCAACAAAGAAACGAAGTCGCCAGAGGTCAATGCAGGGCCAGCCTCAGGCGAGTGGATTTAAGCGTCCCGCGCCACCGTCTAATTTTGCCAAGTCTGGCAGAGCAAAAACGGATATGACTCATGGAGGGTCTACACGTCAATCGGGTCAGGGCAAGAGTCTGATCCAATGCTATAACTGTGGTACACACGGACACAAGAGTAATGAGTGTCCGAAGGAGAAGAAGACGTGTTTTGGCTGCGAAAAGGTGGGACATTTGCAGAAGTTCTGTCCACAGCAAAGGCAGAAAGGAGTTGAGTCACAGCAAGGGTCAGTTAATCAGAATAATCGACCTAAGTTCAGACCAGTGGAAGCTCCTAGTCCTTCGATGCAGACGTCTTCACAGAATAAGGGGAAAGCCCCAGCAACTTCTAGAGGTCAAGGTCAACGCCTTTACGAGATGTATGAGGCTGATGAACCTAATGCTCCAATTGCTCAAGGTACTCTATACCTTCATTCTACTTCAGTATGTATGTTATTTGATTCGGGTGCTACCCATTCTTTTATTTCGGAAAGTTGTGTCAGTAAGTTAGGATTAGTATGCAACGAGGTTTGTGAACCTTTCGTTGTGAATCTTCCTAATGGTCAACATTTGGTTGGAACCAAGCGTCTGTCAAAATTTCCGATTACCATTCAGGGTAAGAAGCTCGAAGCAGATTTGATCTGTATAGCCATGGCTCCATACGACATTATTCTCGGTATGGATTGGCTGACGCGTCATGGGGCGGTAATCGATTTCAGCTCAAGGATTATGACGGTGTCATCTGGGGGCCAGTATGTATGCAAGTTTAAGGGTCGGAATGACGCTGATAACGGCAGGCTTATCAATGCGATGGCTGCGTTCAAGCTACTTCGACAAGGTTGTGTCGGGTACCTGTGCTATCTAGACGAGCCCAAGAAAGATGAACCTTCAATTCCTGATATTCCGGTTGTTTGTGAATATCCGGATGTCTTTCCAGAGGAGATTCCTGGTTTACCCCCGCATCGTGACGTAGAATTTACTATCGATCTCGAGCATGGTACTGCGCCGATCTCTAAGGCACCGTACCGGATGGCTCCTGTTGAGATGCAAGAGTTGAAGAAGCAACTCAAAGATCTTCTTGAGAAGGGTTATATAAGGCCGAGTGCATCGCCTTGGGGTGCTCCGGTCTTGTTCGTCAAGAAGAAGGATGGATCGTTTCGACTTTGTATCGACTATCGTGAGTTGAATAAGGTCACGATCAAGAATAAGTATCTGTTGCCGAGGATTGATGATCTGTTGTATCAACTGCAGGGAGCAAAGGTCTTTTCCAAAATCGATCTGAGGTCTGGTTACCATCAGCTCAGGATTCGTGAGAAGGATATTCCGAGGACTGCATTCCGGACGAGATATGGTCCCTACGAGTTCGTAGTCATGCCATTTGGACTTACTAATGCTCTAGCGGTCTTTATGGATCTCATGCATCGATGTTTTCACCAGTGCTTGGATAAGTTTGTGGTGGTCTTCATCGACGACATTTTGATCTATTCCTGGAGCGTGGAAGCTCATGAGGAACATCTTCGGATTACCTTGTCAGTCCTTAGACAAAATCAGCTGTACGCAAAGTTGTCTAAGTGTGACTTTTGGATCAAGGAAGTGGCTTTCTTAGGCCATGTGATTAATGAGAATGGGGTTATGGTTGATCTCCAGAAGATTGAAGCAGTATCCAATTGGAAGCGGCCTCAGAATGTGAAGGAGGTGCGCAATTTTCTAGGACTCGCTGGTTATTATAGACGGTTCGTGGAGGGATTCTCTAAGATCGCTCTACCCATGACCGGTCTGCTCCACAAAGTCCATAAGAAGTTTGTTTGGGATGACAAGTGCGAGGCCAGTTTTCAGAAGTTGAAGCAATGTCTGACCTCTGCACCAGTGTTAGCGCTACCGGAAGGGGATGATGGTTATGTGGTCTATAGTGATGCTTCAAAGAGTGGTTTGGGATGTGTGCTGATGCAGAAAGGCAAGGTTATTGCATACGCATCCCGACAATTGAAGACTTATGAGGCAAACTATCCGACGCATGATCTAGAACTAGCAGCTGTAGTTTTTGCGCTGAAGATTTGGAGACACTATCTCTATGGTGTAAGGTGTCAAGTCTTCACCGATCACAAGAGTCTCAAATATATATTCACTCAGAAGGAGCTAAATATGAGACAACGTCGCTGGTTAGAGCTACTCAAAGACTACGACATCGAATTGATGTATCATCCGGGCAAGGCTAATGTAGTAGCCGATGCATTGAGCCGGAAGACGCCGCACAAGACTGTAGTGGCTTTACTCACTGCTCAGACCAAGCTAAACCAAGGGTTGTGCGACATTGAAGTCTTGTACGATCAGCGTAGAGGATATCTGAGTATGCTGGAGATTCAGGCCATGCTACTTGATCAAATCAGGGAGAGACAAGTTGATGATGTAGTCTTGGTGAAGCTAAGCACTGAAGTGATGGACGGGAAAGCTCCCGATTTCGTGATTCAGGAAGATGGATCACTCTAGTTTCAGAACCGGATCTGTGTGCCTGGCGTTAATGGTCTTCGCCAGTTGGTGATGAAGGAGGCCCATTCATCATCTTATTCTGTACATCCAGGCTCTAGCAAGATGTACAAGGACTTCAGGAAGAAGTTCTGGTGGCCCAACATGAAGTGGGATGTAGCAGAGTTTGTGGCGAAATGCTTGACTTGTCAAAAGGTCAAGATAGAACATCGTAGACCAGGTGGTGAGTTGTTACCTCTTCCAGTGCCAGAATGGAAATGGGAAGATATTGCTATGGATTTCGTCACTGGGCTGCCAAAGACTCAAAGCCAGAAAGATGCTATATGGGTAATCATTGACAGGCTCACGAAGAGTGCTCATTTCGTGGCTATCAAGTCAACATGGGGAACCCAGAAGTTATCAGAAGTGTTTTTACACGAGATCATCCGTTTGCATGGTACTCCAAAGACCATTGTATCGGATCGTGATGGCCGATTCATGTCAAGATTCTGGAAAGAACCGAGTTGAGATTCAGCACTGCGTTTCATCCTCAGACGAATGGACAGTCTGAGAGGACCATCCAGACCTTGGAATATATGCTAAGAGCTTGTACACTCGATCGTCCGACTAGCTGGGAGAACAGCCTGAGTCTGATTGAGTTCACATACAACAACAGTTGGCATGCTACCATAAAGATGGCTCCATTCGAAGCTTTGTACGGTCGAAGGTGCAGATCTCCGATTTGTTGGGATGAAAATTCCGACAAGGTTCTGCTCAGACCGGAGTTAGTCGAAAGGACTGCCTCGGACATTGCTTTGATAAGACAAAGGATGTTGACAGCTCAGAGTCGACAAAAGTCTTATGCAGATCTGAAGCGCAGAAATGTTGAGTTTGAGGTTGGTGACAAAGTGTTTGTCAAAGTGTCGCCATCCAAAGGTGTGTTTAGGTTTGGTAAGCGTGGGAAGCTTAACCCTTGCTACGTGGGACCGTTTGAGATCCTTGATAGAGTGGGGTCTCTAGCGTATCGTTTGGCATTGCCGCCATCGGCACATCCAGTGCATAATGTGTTCCACGTATCTTTGTTGAGGAAGTACGTGCCAGATGAGTCTCATGTGCTGAGTTATGAGGACATCGAGATTCGGACAAATGGTACCTACGAGGAGATACTGATGCGTATTCTCGAAAGCTGTGAGAAGCAGTTATGGAACAAGGTGGTACCATTGGTACGGATTTTGTGGTCCAAGTCAGGCACTGAAGAAGTTACTTGGGAAACCTGGGAAACAGAGGCGGATATGCTTAGACGTTTTCCCGAGCTATTTTAGGCCTAGTTTCGGGGTTGAAGGGTAGTGTTGTAACACCTCGCTTTTCTTTGGTTTATTCGGCCAAGTTTCGGGGTCGAAACTTTTTTGTAAGGGGGAGGTGATGTAATACCCCTCATTTTAGTAAAGAGTATTTTAGTAAGTTTTCCAAACACTCGTATTGTAGTCGAATTATTTTCAGAGAAGTTCAGACTTTCTGTTAAATACTTGATCTCCGTAATAATTCCTTGAGTGGAATAAAATATATTCAACGTATTTTTGGGGTTTAGAATAATTGTTCGGGTACGAATATATTTAACCCAGGGTTAAAACCCATACCGTAATTCTTCCCGGTCAAAAGTGGGCTTCTTGGTCAAAGAATGGGCAAAAGGCACAAAAATTGGCTCGACCGCACCCGCGGTCATACCCACCACACCCAGCGGTCAGGAATTGGTCGCCACCGTACCCTGCGGTGAGACCCACCGCACCCGCACCATCATGATTTCTTTTCTGATCCGCCGAACGTCGCCTGTGTAACACCCCCAAAACTTAACCCTTTTGGAAAGGTATTACCGCCAGTGACCCCAGTGTTCCTTACCGAGATCACCCAAGGCTTTACCGTTTAAATACAAATCATGAAATACAATGATACAAAATGATAACCTTAATCATATAAAACACGAGTCCCGGGATTACATCCCAATCCCGAATAGGACAAACACATAGTTTAAATAAATTACAACGGAAATCTTAAACAAGGCACAGCGGAAAACTTTTAAAAGATATTACAAAAAGGGTTGTGATCGTAATGATCACCTGCCCAAGGATCTCAACCTGATTAAAGAAATTATTAAAAACGTCGGAAAAACCACCGTCGACTCCATAGTCCTTCTAGTCTTCTCATCTACACTCCATCTGATGTGCCGAATCGAACGGATGACACCAGCCCACATGCGGAGAACAAAGTTCGTGGGTTAGTCTACTTAAATAGACTAGCAAGGGTAAAAAGCAGAGTGGTTCGAGTGATCGAAACCGTTTACTATCATTGTCCCTCGAATAATAACCGAAGGGACGATACATAACCCGGCACTTTTACGGAATAACAACAAAGGTATGCATGAGAGAAGATTGTGGAAGACTTCATCTTCACAGAAATCGACTCGAAAAGAGACTCCAAGAGATTGAGTCTTTAAGGAAATATGACAAATCTGGAATGGTTAGCAGAATCAAACAACAATGATTTAAAAGTTGACTGAGATGCTTCGGTTCACGACCAACCTCATTGCATACAGCGAATCCAGATCGGAAAGAGAACGTACTACATTCAAGTCGAGACGAGCCTTCCTAGCTACACTATTACTTAGCTGCACTACTCGCCAAAGGTTTATTAATCATGTGCACTCGGGCACATATCTTATTTAATTACAAAACACACATTACTGAAACACGTTAATGTTATTAAGAGCGACAACAAGACTTAAATCACAGGGTGACAATTACGTCAACCCAAATTAAAACGCACACAACACACACGCAGGACTTAACATTATTATGCCGAGAAACAACGGCGATTATTATTACACCGGGTGACCTTACGTTCACCCTGATTGCACTATACAGCGCTTACAGTTTAATTATGTGCTTAACTGCACTTATCTTATTAAATTACAACACACACACACACAGTGTTGAGGCTTTTAAGAATATTCTGAGAACACGGAAGTTATTAAGACACCGGGTGATCTTACGTTCACCCTGATTTGCACTGCCACAGCGCTTACAGTTTATTTTACAGGGTGACAGTTACGTCCACCCCAATGCACTAGCTAAGTGCTTAAAACACAGGACTGCAATTAAGCTCATCCACTGGCGCTAGCAAGGCGCTTAAAACACTTCAGATCCTTACATATGGATAAGAAGCACAGGTCATGATCCTTAAATTATTCGGCAATAACCCCAAGGAATATTATGATTTAAAGAAACGACAAATCCTTACTTGGATTAGCGTTCCCACGAATATTAAATTATAAAGAAACGACTAATCCTTACTTGGATTAGCGTTCCTACGCACATTAAGTTATAAAGAAACGACTAATCCTTACTTGGATTAGCGTTCATACAAACACTCGTATTAACTAAACAGTCTAACACATCAATTATTCACATTAAAGCCATCCAGGCAATTAACTTAAACAAAGAGATAATAGAAACAGCTAATCCTTTCTTGGATTAGTTTTCCTATTAATCCACATAAATGCCCGGAAGGCGATCACAGATAATAGCGTCGTTCTAGCAGATATACAACCTATTATATGATTTTCCAAAACAGTTTATAAAACCTTTTCCAGACAAACACAGATAATCATTCCAAATTAATTACTCAGATAAACAGCTGATAATTAATGTAAATATGGAACGATGAGCAAGAGCGAACCGCCACTTGCCTTAGTCCGCAGATCTGGAACAAAGCAGAGACAACGGGATTCCGGGCTCGACACGCGTATAGCTCCACTAGCTTAAACACCTTCGAGTCGACCCAAAAAGGAACCCTAGGTTAGATTAGACAAAGAATAGTACGAATATACGAAAGGACGAAAGAAATCGAAGGATACGAGACCCGATCGAAGGTCTCGGAAGCCAACGCACAACTCCCGGGCAACTAACCTTCACGGCCGGCCACCAAACAATTGCGGCGGGCGCCGCCACCATCACGGCGGTCGCCGTCTCAAGCACGGCGGGCGCCGCTCATCGGCTTCCTCCACGGCGGCACCAAGAATTTCACGGCGGTCGCCGGCCACAACACGGCGGTCGCCGTCCCCAACACGGCGGTCGCCGTTCCTGGCGGCGGTCGCCGTCTCCCTGGCGGCGGTCGCCGTTCCTGGCGGCGGTCGTCGTCGCTGAACAGAAACTTAAAAACGGACGAGAAATCTTACCCGCGACGCTCGATTTGGTTCGCCTTTCGCCTTGCTTGGCTTCTAGGCTTCTAAGGGCCTTCCAAGTCTCCTTTGGCCACCGAGAACGACACCAAACGAGCCTCCAACGATCCACGAGAGCTTTCCGAGAGAGAGAGCATTTTTCTTTGGGAGCGTTTTTTAGAGACGAGAAATGGACAGCGTAATGGCGTTTTTCACACCCTTTCAAGCTTCACACATGCCCTCTATTTATAGGCAAAGATGAGGCTTGTTGGGAGCCAAAAAGCCTTCCAATTGTGCCCTTGGGTATTAACCCATGGTTAATCCATTTGCACTTCTTGGGCAATAACCAATTGGGTAGAGATTTGGTATTAATCTTAACTCGCGATAACAAAAGTCGTACACGAACGAGTATAGACTTCCAACAGGCCTTAACTGTATAATTCTTCACTGAGAAAAATATTACAGATACAGAGCACATTACAGAATGTCTCTGACTTTCTGAATTAAATCCGACGTACTAAACGGGTGTTCGGGAAAATTCCAAACATTCCCAGAATAATCCTTACAGAATTACGGGGTATCACATCACCTCCCCCTTAAAATAAGTTTCGACCCCGAAACTTGCATTAAGCCAATGAGGATACTACCTCAACACCAATCTTACCACCTGGATCCAACATCCTTAATCACTTCATCCTTGAAATGGATCACACGAGATATCATTCTTAATTCCTTAGGATATCATTCTGAAAATGATTCATCCGCCTTAATGCTCATGGCACAAACTCACGCATGAGAGATAGCTCCTGATCTCTCCGAACAAAACTCTACAAGTTCATTCCCTTTCCTTAAGAAATCTCGGAAGAACTCAGCGTATGAGATAACGCTTACCACAGTACTCCTTACTGAATCTTTAATACATCAAGATCATCAACATATCCTTAACTGCAACCTTTCCTCTTAACATGACCGCTCCAGAACTTAATCTTCCTCAAAGATTTGCACCTAGCCTTGTAGATGACATACTCTATGTATGAAGAAGAATCTTAGGAGTGGATTTAGATTTAAACAACAGAGTCGACCATGGGATTAACCACATAGGGAACGAACATCTAAGTTGTCCACAAAACTTCACCACCATAAGTCCGACAGTCCTTATCCTTACTTGGCATAAGCTGTTCTCGACACTTACGAGGTTTCGTATGAACAACTAATTCGCAATGATAACACATTCTGAAATTTTCCAAAACACGGAAACACTTCATTAACATCCAAACATTACATTAATTGACAAAAGTCGATCAGGCAGATCTTAACACCACGGAGATTACCGACACACGTCGTTACTCCTTAATCTTAAAGAAAGTCTTAACACAAATACAACTTAATGGATCAGGGTTCTTCTCCGTTGGCTTGACTCATTATGAAGAGTCGTTGCCCTTGGCCTGAAGACCCCATAGGCGCTTTGCCTTTATTACGAGCCATAGACTGCTCAGGAGTGGATACCACTGGCCTTGGGTTCTGTCCACCTCCAACATTTGACGCCTGATAAGACTGCATTGGTCCCTGACCCTTCAGTCTGCAGTACGTTTTTATGTGGCCTTCTCTTCCACAATTATGACACATCCTCTTGTCCTTTTGGCAAACAAAACTTTTATGCCCCACTTCACCACAATTGTGGCACTGAATTGCTCCGCCGCTCCAACCTGAGCCTCTGGCAGAGTCTGACTGAGTTGTCTCGGTCTTAGCACGACCAGACCTTTCAAACTTGGTAGGCGATGCCGGTCGTTTGAATGAACCAACCTGGCGATCCTGTTGCCCACCCTTTCCTTTAACTTGCTTCTCCCTCTTAAAGGCAAACTCCTCCAATGTGACTTCCGTCTTGTAGGCTGCATCAACATATTGCTCTAACGTAGTACAGCCATGACGCAACATTAGAGGCTTGATCTCTGGATTCATTCATCCATACATGGAAGTACCAGATCTTCTGCTCCTCGGTTGACACCTCAGGTCCAGCGTACTGCATCAAGTGATTGAACTTAGCTGCGAGCTCAGTCACCTTTAACCCATCAGTCTGCGGGTACAAAAATTCCTTATGCTTCTCCTCCCTCATAGCTTAGGAAAAGAAACGATCGGTCATCTTGGTTTTGAACATGCTCCAATTCAGCTCGGGATGGTCAGCCAGACCGGTGCTCTCCCACCATTCGCTAGCCACATCCTTGAGTTGAAGAGAGGCGATGTGCACTTTCCCAGCCTCAGTGCAATTAATGTTCTGGAGCAACCGCTCCATATGTGAGAACCAATAGGTCACCCTGACCGGTTCTCCAGTACCGTCATAGCTGTCAGGCCTCATTGAACTCACGGCTTTTAACGCTTGCCCGTAAGTTCCTCTATTTCTGACAACATTGATCTGAGGTACTTGCTCCACTGACTCCTCAACTTCAGGAGTAGTTTGAGGAACTGGACCACCTTGAGCTTGTGGTGCAATTGGTCGCATAACATCTGTGATTGCCTGCATGACAATTCCTCGAATTGCCTCCACTGCTGCAGCATCAAACATCATCGGAGCGTTGGCCTGAGCTTGGCCATTGCCTCCCTGGTTATTGTTAAAGACAGACTCACGCTCTCCTGTTGGGTCTGCAACATTCCTTGCATTTGGTCTAGGGTCATTACTCGGCCCAGCACCAGCACGGATAACGTTCCTTGTGTTCACCATCTGTTTACCGATCAAATTCTAAGGATTTTATCACGTTAGTATCTTCTGATATACTTATTGTAATAAAATCAACTTAGAATAGATCAACTTGGTAATTTCTATTGATGAACTCAAACCGAGTTACTAGGTTCTACAACCTTAACTCAAAATGAGAGAACTGGGAATTCAAGCCTTATTGGGTATAGCAAAACCACCTTGGCTTCTCCCGGTTCCTCTGTAGAGAATAGAATGCACCCATATCATATGGGGTAACGGGGAAGGAATTAGTCTTTCTAGATATAGAAGCAAACTTACTATATCAGACCATATAGAAGACAGGACTATGAACAGTGTTTTCAAACTCTTTTCACTTTGAAAAAAAAATTCAGAGCCCTTCTTACAGCATTTTCAAAAACGGATAAATGATTTATAAAAATCCAAACCCGTTTTAAAACAACCTTTGGCTCTGATACCACAACTGTAACACCCCCAAAACTTAACCCTTTTGGAAAGGTATTACCGCCAGTGACCTTAGTGTTCCTTACCGAGATCACCCAAGGCTTTACCGTTTAAATACAAATCATGAAATACAATGATACAAAATGATAACCTTAATCATATAAAACACGAGTCCCGGGATTACATCCCAATCCCGAATAGGACAAACACAGAGTTTAAATAAATTACAACGGAAATCTTAAACAAGGCACATCGGAAAACTTTTAAAAGATATTAAAAAAAGGGTTGTGATCGTAATGATCACCTGCCCAAGGATCTCAACCTGATTAAAGAAATTATTAAAAACGTTGGAAAAACCACCGTCGACTCCATAGTCCTTCTAGTCTTCTCATCTACACTCCATCTGATATGCCGAATCGAACGGATGACACCAGCCCACATGCGGAGAACAAAGTTCGTGGGTTAGTCTACTTAAATAGACTAGCAAGGGTAAAAAGCAGAGTGGTTCGAGTGATCGAAACCGTTTACTATCATTGTCCCTCGAATAATAACCGAAGGGACGATACATAACCCGACACTTTCACGGAATAACAACAAAGGTATGCATGACAGAAGATTGTGGAAGACTTCATCTTCACAGAAATCGACTCGAAAAGAGACTCCAAGAGATTGAGTCTTTAAGGAAATATGACAAATCTGGAATGTTTAGCAGAATCAAACAACAATGATTTAAAAGTTGACTGAGATGCTTCGGTTCACGACCAACCTCATCGCATACAGCGAATCTAGATCGGAAAGAGAACGTACTACATTCAAGTCGAGACGAGCCTTCCTAGCTGCACTATTACTTAGCTGCACTACTCGCCAAAGGTTTATTAATCATGTGCACTCGGGCATATATCTTATTTAATTACAAAACACACATTACTGAAACACGTTAATGTTATTAAGAGCGACAACAAGACTTAAATCACAGGGTGACAATTACGTCAACCCAAATTAAAACACACACAACACACACACAGGACTTAACATTATTATGCCGAGAAACAACGGCGATTATTATTACACCGGGTGACCTTACGTTCACCCTGATTGCACTATACAGCGCTTATAGTTTAATTATGTGCTTAACTGCACTTATCTTATTAAATTACAACACACACACACAGTGTTGAGGCTTTTAAGAATATTCCGAGAACACGGAAGTTATTAAGACACCGGGTGATCTTACGTTCACCCTGATTTGCACTGCCACAGCGCTTACAGTTTATTTTACAGGGTGACAGTTACGTCCATCCCAATGCACTAGCTAAGTGCTTAAAACACAGGACTGCAATTAAGCTCATCCACTGGCGCTAGCAAGGCGCTTAAAACACTTCAGATCCTTACATGTGGATAAGAAGCACAGGTCATGACCCTTAAATTATTCGGCAATAACCCCGAGGAATATTATGATTTAAAGAAACGACAAATCCTTACTTGGATTAGCGTTCCCACGAATATTAAATTATATAGAAACGACTAATCCTTACTTGGATTAGCGTTCCTACGCACATTAAGTTATAAAGAAACGACTAATCCTTACTTGGATTAGCGTTCCTACAAACACTTGTATTAACTAAACAGTCTAACACATCAATTATTCACATTAAAGCCATCCAGGCAATTAACTTAAACAAAGAGATAATAGAAACAACTAATCCTTACTTGGATTAGTTTTCCTATTAATCCATATAAATGCCCGGAAGGCGATCACAGATAATAGCGTCGTTCTAGCAGATATACAACCTATTATATGATTTTCCAAAACAGTTTATAAAACCTTTTCCAGACAAACACAGATAATCATTCCAAATTAATTACTCAGATAAACAGCTGATAATTAATATAAATATGGAACGATGAGCAAGAGCGAACCGCCACTTGCCTTAGTCCGCAGATCTGGAACAAAGCAGAGACAACGGGATTCCGGGCTCGACACGCGTATAGCTCCACTAGCATAAACACCTTCGAGTTGACCCAAAAAGGAACCCTAGGTTAGATTCGACAAAGAATAGTACGAATATACGAAAGGACGAAAGAAATCGAAGGATACGAGACCCGATCGAAGGTCTCGGAAGCCAACGCACAACTCCCGGGCAACTACCCTTCACGGCCGGCCACCAAACAATTACGGAGGGCGCTGCCACCATCACGGCGGTCGCCGCCACCATCACGGCGGTCGCCGTCTCAAGCACGGCGGGCGCCGCTCATCGGCTTCCTCCACGGCGGCACCAAGAACTTCACGGCGGTCGCCGGCCACAACACGGCGGTCGCCGTCCCCAACACGGCGTTTGCCGTCCACAACACGGCGGTCGCCGTTCCTGGAAGCGGTCGCCGTCTCCCTGGTGGCGGTCGCCGTTCCTGGCGGCGGTCGCCGTCTCCCTGGCGGCGGTCGCCGTCGCTAAACAGAAACTTAAAAACGGACGAGAAATCTTACCCGCGACGCTCGATTTGGTTCACCTTTCGCCTTGCTTGGCTTCTAGGCTTCTAAGGGCCTTCCAAGTCTCCTTTGGCCACCGAGAACGACACCAAACGAGCCTCCAACGATCCACGAGAGCTTTCCGAGAGAGAGAGCGTTTTTCTTTGGGAGCGTTTTTGAGAGACGAGAAATGGACAGCGTAATGGCGTTTTTCACACCCTTTCAAGCTTCACCCATGCCCTCTATTTATAGGCAAAGATGAGGCTTGTTGGGAGCCAAAAAGCCTTCCAATTGTGCCCTTGGGTATTAACCCATGGTTAATCCATTTGCACCTCTTGGGCAATAACCAATTGGGTAGAGATTTGGTATTAATCTTAACTCGCGATAACAAAAGTCGTACACGAACGAGTATAGACTTCCAACAGGCCTTAACTGTATAATTCTTCACTGAGAAAAATATTATAGATACAGAGCACATTACAGAATGTCTCCGACTTTCTGAATTAAATCCGACGTACTAAACGGGTGTTCGGGAAAATTCCAAAAAATCCCAGAATAATCCTTACAGAATTACGGGGTATCACAGCCTGAGCTGCTTGCCGTTTCGGTCGGCTTTGAGGCGGTGGGGAGGTGCCAGCTGGGCTCCTTGATTGGCCTATAAAAGGAGGAGGCTTGGAGGAGGAAGACAGCTCCAATCTCTCTCTCTCTCCAATCTCTCTCTCTCTCGTTCCATTGTAGCCGGAGTTGTAAGCTTTCGCCGGAGTTCTTCAAGGTCGTCGTCGGAGCTACCAAAGGAAGAGGAGGTGCTCTCAAGGTGGTGCTTGGGTGGTCCAGGGAATCCAGAAGTCGGAGCCACCACGAGTCGAGCCCCCATCGTCTTCCCCGGTGAGTTGTCATCGTCATCGTCTCGCCTCTGTAGCTTTGCCACACCCACGGTCAAGTCGCCGTACCCGCGGTGGGCCTGGGCGTGTGTGGTTGTGGCTTGGGCTTTGTGATCTCGTTTGGGACTTTCGTTCCTTCGATTGTGTTCGTTTTTCTTTAGATTCGTACTATTTATTGTTGAATCTAACTTAGGGTTTCGTTATGGGTCGTTCCATAGGAAATCATAATTTGAGTTCTTCCTCGTTTCGGACCCGGAAACCTGTCGTCTCGAGCTTCGTTGAGTTTCGTCTAATCTAAGGCAAGTGGCGGTTCGCTCCTGCTTATCATTCCATATTTATATTAATTATCAATTGTTTAATTGTTAATTAATTTGGGATGAATATTGTTTTCGCCTGGGAACAGTTTTGATAACTGTATGTGATTTAAAAAGAGATATTATAATAGGTTGTATATATTGCTAGAAACAACGCTATTATATCTGTTATTGGCCTCAATGGCTTTGATGTGAATTATTTCTCTTATGTTTTAATTGTTTAGTTAGAACGAGTATTCGTAGGAACACTATGTACCTTGCGAGGTTTAGTGGTTTCTTGATAATGGTGCTAGGAGGATTTTCCCTAGTATCTTCGGTCATGACCTTACCCTTACTCAAGGTATGTGCACACAACTGGTGCCGCCATTTGGGATGTATTCCCTGGGATGTATTCCCTTTGACATCTCTTGTGAGGAGATCTGATATCTCTTGTGAAGAGATCTTAAAACCTTATAACGTAAAATGTACGTTTTGGAATTAAATAAGATAAGTGCTTTAGTGCACATAATTAATGAACCTTGGGCGAGAAGTACAACGTGGAAATTCGTCAGGGCTTCGATTAGAGTAAGTCCACCTTCTGAATCTGAATTCGCATTATGCGGTGAGGTTGGTCGTGGACCCAAATAGTCAAGTCACTTTTAAACGTTTGCGTGAAACTTTAATGTTCCCAAACATTGTCATACTTTTCGATAAGACTCAACCTTTTGGAGTATTCTCTTCATATGTTTCCTTAAGACTCATTCTTTCAGAGTCCTTTCTCTTGATCATACCTTTTCGTATATTTCAGTATGAGTATGGTGGTTGACTATCGTGATCGACTTTTATTCGAGAAGCGATGAGTCTAACCTAATACGACTACTTAGAACCTTTTTGTTTTACCCTTGCATAGTCTTTCATTAGACTAACCAACCGGTTATATTCCCTTGCATGGTTGGCTGGTGTCATCCGTCTTATACGACACATCAGATAAACTGCAGTTCCGATGAAGGCTAGAAACGACAATGATGGTAGTTGGAATTTTGAAGAGTTTTACCAGGTTGAGATTCCTTGGCGGGTGATCGTTTAGATCAAGACCCTTGTGTCTATTATGTATTAAGACTTTCGTTGTAATATATTTGATTATGTATTTTGAATCATGGATGTAATTCCGAAACATTTGCTTTAAATCAAAAGTTATGATATTTTGTATTATAACTGTTGTTTTATGATTTATATAAACGGGTTAAGCCTGGGGTGGCTTCGGATGTGAAGTCCGAGGTCACTAGCGGTAATATCTTTCAAGGATATATATTTGGGGGTGTTACAGTATGAATTTCTTTTCTTGTCTTTTCTTTCCTTGTTTTTAGTTGCTCTTGTTTGTGTTTTTGCTTTGGTTTTTGTTTCGAACTGACCTGCAGGGAGGAGGCCCGAACCATATTGAAGAAGGTGTTGCCCACACCAATGTAAGTCCTCCTATTGCCTTGCCCCCCAAAAAAAACCGAAAAAACCTTAAACGGAATTTCAAAAAAAAAAAAAAAAAAAAAAGTTCGACCGAAGGCCAGCTGTCTGGAGTTCCCCATGGATATGGTGCGCATCATGTTGCCAAGAAGGAGACATTAGCCCTACATCATTAATTGACAATGATGATAGCCCTACAATCGACAGCTGGAGAGGAGGAACACCAGGGCACAAACCACGATGACATCTGGGCCTATTTTTTGTGTTCGTTGAAGGCCATGCAACCCCGTTCCCTTGATTTACCACTTCTCACCACAGTGGTTCCTTTTGGTTTCATGGTAGGAGTTGATTAAGTTGAAGGTCGTGCAACCCCGATTTCCTTGATGACCACTACACATTACAGTGGTTCCCTTTGGTTGCACGGTAGAGATGAGTCGATGACGCCCGCCGCAGCACCAGAGACCTGAGCGTTCATTGCTTTACCGCCAGCAACAACTTCAGTGTCCAAGCCAACTCGGCGACGTTTGTGAGTTAATTTTTTTTTCTTTCCCTGTGCTTTAGTCTTTTTGTCTTTCATTACATTGAGGACAATGCAATGTTTAAGCATGGGGGAGGGTTTTATACTTGCTACGTCGTTGAGGAGAAAAAAATAATAAAGAAAAAGCCAAAATTTGAAAAAAGGCAAAAATAGAAATCTTGGGATAAGCCGAAAACCCGAAAGGGCGGCTTAGGTAATAAGCAGGTGGCTTGGACCAGCATTAGGCTGGGGTAATATGAGGTCAAGAGTGATGTGAGTATATTGTGAGCCCATCTATTGAAAAATGAAATGAGTGGCTTGGTGAAAACCCGAAAGGGCGCCTTGGCAAAATCATCTCCTCTTCTAAACTTCCTTTTGTTGTCTTGGTAGTGATCAAATTCCTTGTTAATAGGCTTTGATCTGTTCTTGGTTATTTGTATATCCTCTGTTGTAGCAGCCATTAGAAGACGGTTGATCAGCTCTACTTTGTAGTGCTTGTCTAGGAGTTATTACCGGTGTTTAGGATGCCATTTGTAGGGGTTTAGAGCACAAATGTGGAGTATGGAGTTGAAGTGAAGAAGTGTGGATATGGTGGTTTGGAGGGGATAATTGTAGACATCCAGAAGACGAGGAGTAAACCACTGGAGGAGACGAAGAAGAATAGAAGAAGAGCCACACAAATGAGCAAAGAAGGCTCCAGCCGCGACCAACCGCGACCAAGGGCGAAGACTGATAACAGGTTTTCGTCGTGTAAAACTGCTATGCAAAATATCCAAACAAACCTTAAACCGTAGTCCTAGGTAAGTAAAGGTCGAATCCACAGGGAGGCGAACTCTATCTAAATATTCAATTCGTATGTCAATCAAACGTAACCAAAGGGGGGTTTTGTGAGTTTGTAAGTTCTAAACATGCAAAAGGTAAACAAGCTAAAAGTTGATGAAATCAGTGATGGGAAAAGCACTTAGTCAAACAACATCCACTATTTGTATGACAAGTTAATCCTAGATAATCATTCAATATCTCATGCAATGGAAATTCCAATTCCTTTTCAGATATAACTAATAGCACAACCAGATACTATTAGCACTAACTAATTAAACAACCCTGAAACTATCAAGATTCAGTTTAACAGCAGCGTTACGGATAAGAATATAGTTGGATACAATTCTAGCATAAAACAATCAGCTTTTATCCTAGAATGTAAATCAGTTCTCTTCTGCATAAGACTAGCACAACCAGATACTAGTACGATGCAGTTGCTACTCTGAAATAGATATGCTCAACCAGTAACAATCTAGATCTAGCAATCAATCAATAGAAACAAACCCTAGTTGCACAGGCTAGAGATTATCAATATTAATCATAAGCAATCAAGCAAGAGAATAGATAAAATCCATGCAATAGATAAGGAACGAGAATCTCACAACTTAATCAAAACGAAAGCTTCAGCGTCTGACTAAGCCAAGGGAGGCTTAGTTCTTCATAGCAAAGTACGTAGAAAGAAATTAGGGTTCAAGAGAGTTGATGATAGGCAAACAAGCCTTTCTCTACCCTTAAATACTAAAGGAAATAAAGTCTAAATTAACCTAAAATGAAATAATAAAAACGTAATAAAATAATGCAGAATAAACAAATAAGGAAACGGCTCGGCGGTGCTTCCAACAGCGACGGCGGGCGCTGCAAGTGAGGCGGCGGGCGCCGAAAATGCGGTGGGCGCCGGGATTAAACGGCGGGCGCCGTTCCTATGTCGTAGCCGTGGTCGCTGGAGGGGAATTGGCGGCGGGCGCCGCAATGTTCACGGCGGGCGCCGTCGCTGTTCTTCGGTTCAGCTCCTGCGACACTTCCGTAGAAATGCCATAACTTTTTATTCCCAACTCGGATTGCGCTCATATTTTGAGTACTTGCAGTAGACTTCAAGATCTAACTCCTCGAATTGGAATCACTCCATTTGGACATCTGAGTAGAGAGAACGAACCAATTGAATTCAGCCTACCTTTCTTCTACTCTTCATTGCACTCCCTTGGCGTCTACTACTGGTGGCTTCCTCCTCAGTGTCTCATATGATCTCCAAAACCGCTCAAACACCTCCAAAAACACCAACTTCGCCCCCAAATACCATGCACATGAATGTGTCTAAATCTACCCGAATGGCACCAATAAATCCTCTAATGACTCTTAGTTAAGCCCTACAAAGTAGTGCTTATCGTTGTTTTATACTAGAATTGTATCCAACTATATTCCTATCCGTAAGGCTGCTGTTAAACTGAATCTTGATAGTTTCAGGGTTGTTTAATTAGTTAGTGCTAATAGTATCTGGTTGTGCTATTAGTTATATCTGAAAAGGAATTGGAATTTCCATTGCATGAGATTTTGAATGAGTATCTAGGATCCACTTGTTATACGAATAGTGGATGTTGTTTGACTAAGTGCTTTTCCCATCACTGATTTCATCAACTTTTAGCTTGTTTACCTTTTGCGTGTTTAGAACTTACAAAACTCACAAAACCCCCCTTTGGTTACGTTTGATTGACATACGAATTGAATATTTAGATAGAGTTCGCCTCCCTGTGGATTCGACCTTTACTTACCTAGGACTACGGTTTAAGATTTGTTTGGATATTTTGCATAGCAGTTTTACACGATGAAAACCTGTTATCAAAGACACAAGCGGTCGTGGCGAAGGGCGAGACGCAGAGCAAACGAAGGCCATTTCCGCGGGCGCGGATTTCTCGCCGCGACCGCGGAAAATTCCCACCTGTGCAAAAGTCGAGAGCAGATTCCTATTTTCCGCGACCGCGGAATTGGTGCCGCGACCGCGGAATGACACGGAGGAGGTCCGCATGAATTTCCGAGTTTTCTTTCTTTTTTACCTTTTCCGACTTTTCTTTCTTTTTATTATTTTCGAACTTTATACTATTATTTCCTTTTAGATGAGGTTTGTGATCTTGGGCTTTAGGTTAAGTCTATTTAACCTAAATTCCATAGCCTCCGTTCATATCATCTTGGTATCATCGACATTCGCTATTACGTAGTATTTTCCATTCGGTATTATTTTCTTTCGAAGACTATGAGGAGCTAAGCACCTTTGCTTAGTCCGACAATTGAAGCCTAAGTTTGAATTTGATTGTGAGGTTATTCCTTTCCTTTATCCTTAAATGTTATTAATTCTTTGATGCTTCATCCAATAGAGTTATATTGATTTCTCTAGATTAGCTACCTAGTTTTATCGATATTATTCATACTGCAGGATTAGGATCTTGAATAGTATTGGTTGGATCTAACTCATCAGTTGTTGTGATTATCATTATTAATATTAGTTTCCCTAGCCTGACAACCTAGTTGAGATTAGTATTATCTATAGCGTTAGTTACCTCTTTCTGGTCAACTTGTTGAGATTAATATTATTCATCCCTAATTCAGAAGTAGCAACCACGATTTACTGGAACGAGTTGTGAATATTTATTGTGAAGAGAATTAATTGCATGTCAAGTACTGACGAGTTATTAAGTATTGCATGAGCCTATTTATTCCTGAGCTTATTATGCTGTTAGATTTATCTTGATAGTTTCTTGATAGGTTTAGTAGTTAGGGTTATCAGGCCGAGTTGGACTGATAACTATTTCAGAATAGGGATTAGGACATTCATGAGGATTGAGGACTAGGAATAATTAATGATCAATCAACCAAACTGAAGGTGGATATTTGTTTGGCTAAGTGTTTTTCCCTTAATTGAATACAAATCTTTGCTTTGTTTGTTTTGTTTGCTTATTTGAATTGAATCAACCTTAAAAAAAAACCTTGTTACTTTGCATGCAAATCTACATAAAGAAAACAACTCCTCCCTGTGAGATTCGACCCTTGCTTGCCTTTGCTACTTGTTTAGGTTTGTTAGGATTTATTTTGACCAGGTAACACGACTAAAACCTGCTTGTCAGCGGTCTTCTTGGCTTCTATGAAGGATGTTGGGCCTCGATATTTCGGCCCATTAGATCGGTCCAATAGCTTGAACCAAAGCTACCTTCTAGAAGATCCGGTCAGAAACAACCTCCAGAAATCTTGGTCCGGTCAGTTCAACCTCCAGAGATCTCGGGGCGACCAATGGTCAGAGCGACGACCTCTGCGGATTTCGGAGCGACCAGTACGTAGCTAGACGACTCCCGCAGATCTCAGACGATTTTAACTGACCCACGTGCAGAATAACGTCTTCCATGAATTTCGGGCGGATCTGCCAACCGGTTCAAGCCAAAAACTAGTATAAATATAGAGAAAACTATCTTGTAAAAGGACATTATCATTTCTACTGAATACAAGCTACAATTCGCTACTTTCTTACTCGCTTTTACGATCATTGTCTAGTTCAGTTCTTCATTCCAGTATTGAAGCGACCGACAGCTAAATTTCTGTATTTGATTAGTCTCTCATTCAAGGGAGATTAGTTTATATTACATCCGTTTAATCTCATTCTCTTGATTGTTAGGTTGATTTGGATTATTTAGATATTACTCATCTTATTGTTGTCTAGTTGTCCTTCTTTAAGCGATTCAGGTCGGTTCGATCTTTTTCGCCCAAAACAATTTGGCGCCCACCGTGGGGCATCTAGCCAGTCAATGATCCGATCAACGATCCAATCCACATCTAATCATGGCCAGTTCTGGGGATCCCATGATCGTCGCTGAAGAGCAAGTCACCTTGGTCGGAAATCAAGCCGAAGACGTCGTCAATCCGCTCATCTTGGACACTCGAATCCAAGAATTAGCAAAAAGCATGAGCATCCCTCCAAGAGGAACTGGTTGAGCAACGCCTAAGAACCGAAACCCTAAGTATCCAATCTGAAGTTGAAATTGCAAGACTAATCCGTGAAAATGAACTTTTGAAATCGCAAGTGAATTCGGCCGCATCGGTCCCAGGGGGATCAAGACGCGTAGTCAACACTGAAGGCCTCCAAGCACTTCTCAACATGAATGGGGCAATCCTGACGCCCATGGCTCTGGTCACTCAGAACGCCGTTCAACCCATTGGTATGTTTCAAACTCCTCCAGCGAGTACTTTCATGACTAACGTTCCAGTTTCCGCGACCGAGACCACCGAGACTCGACTAGCCCCTTCACAGGTTGCCACACCGATGGATCTCCAAACCTTCATACAACAAGCCATCAATGAACATATGAAGGCCTTAGACGACCGCAGCGCTCGGATTGCAAGAGTCCCACAATCGATAGAAAAGGAAGCAATCAACGGATATGAAGACTCGTCGTTCGTAGAGGCGGTCGCTCGCATTGAGATCCCTAAAAAGTTCCATGTCCCCAACATGCCCGACTATGATGGGACCGGGGACTCCGACGATCATATCTCTATTTACAAACAGAAACTAATGACTATCTCTATTCCAAGAGGGAATCGTGAAGCGGTCATGTGCAAAATCTTTGGCACGACACTCGCAGGACCCGCACTAACTTGGTTCATGCATCTGTCGCAGGGTTCGGTCGCGTCGTTTGCCGATATGGTCAATTCATTCAAAATCCAGTTCTCCAGCAGTCGGAGACTGGAAAAGCAATCAAGCGACCTATACAGGATCGTGCAAGGGTACGGTGAGTCCTTAAGGGATTATCTTAACAGGTACAACAAAGAGAAGGTCGCGATCCCGCATTGCGACGTCCCAACGTCTATTGAAGCCTTCCGTCGGGGATTGGTCAGGGGCAATGAACTCTATCGCGAGCTGACCAAATACCCGTGTCGAAGCTTTGAATATGTACAAGCCAAAGCCATGGCCTAGGTCAGACTAGAAGAAGACGAAGAGTCCACGAAAGACGACCAACCAAAATGGAACACGACCCATTGGGAGTCGTCTTACTTTTAAAAACTTATACTTTGTACTTCATTAAGATTCAGTCGATTATACTTATCCAACTGTTTACTAACTTAAGCATCGGAGGGCCGTTGGACTCACACCCAACGGTCACCCTTTGATCTTTTCTATACTTTTCATGTGTCTTCAACAGGAACACGACAAGAGGCCTCAAGACAAAATCAAGTTGATCAACATACACAAAACACAATCACACATAGCGCTTACACATTACACGATCGATCGGTACACATGGAATAGAAGAAAAAATACACGACACATTTTTACAAGACCCGTCCTGATTAAGGTACATGTCTTATACAAATACTACGACGCTCTTCCCTGGAACTACACGACATGTCACACACAATTACAAGTCTACTCGACCAAATGTCACACAACTTGACCATGAAGCGACTGACGAGTCCACATGCAAAACAAAGCAAATGACAAACAAGGAGCGGACTCCTGACCCTTTGCCATCACAAGAGACGCCATCAGCCGTCTTCACACGATTATTGGCTGTATTAAGCCGACGCTCAGCTTGAGCAATACATATGTCGGCCCCGTCGTTAGAACGCATATAGCAAAATCGAGATGAAGATCACGCCAGAAGAGAGAGAAGTTATAAAATCAAACCGTCCCATCACTTGACGCTCTGGCCCAGTTTAATTTTGGGGCAATTGTTGGGCCTCAATTTTTCGGCCCATTAGATCGGCCCAATAGCTCGAACCAAAGCTACCTTCTAGAAGATTCGGTCAGAAACAACCTCCATAAATCTTGGTCCGGTCAGTTCAACCTCTAGAGATCTCGGGGCGACTAATGGTCAGAGTGACGACCTCCGCGGATTTCGGAGCGACCAGTATGCAGCTAGACGACTCCCGTAGATCTCAAACGATTTTAACTGACCCACGTGCAGAATAACGTCTTCCATGAATTTCGGGCGGATCTGCCAACCGATTCAAGCCAAAAACTAGTATAAATATAGAGGAAACTATCTTGTAAAAGGACATTATCATTTCTACTGAATACAAGCTACAATTCGCTACTTTCTTACTCGCTTTTACGATCATTGTCTAGTTCAGTTCTTCATTTCAGTATTGAAGCGACCGACGGCTAAATTTCTGTATTTGATTAGTCTCTCATTCAAGGGAGATTAGTTTATACTACATCCGTTTAATCTCATTCTCTTGATTTTTCAGTTGATTTGGATTATTTAGATATTACTCATCTTATTGTTGTCTAGTTGTCTTTCTTTAAGCGATTCAGGTCGATTCGATCTTTTTCGCCCAAAACAATTTGGCGCCCACCGTGGGGCATCTAGCCAGTCAATGATCCGATCAATGATCCAATCCACATCTAATCATGGCTAGTTCTGGGGATCCCATGATCGTCGCTGAAGAGCAAGTCACCTTGGTCGGAAATCAAGCCGAAGACGTCGTCAATCCGCTCATCTTGGACACTTGAATCCAAGAATTAGCAAAAAGCATGAGCATCCCTCCAAGAGGAACTGGTTGAGCAATGCCTAAGAACCGAAACCCTAAGTATCCAATCTGAAGTTGAAGTTGCAAGACTAATCCGTGAAAATGAACTTTTGAAATCGCATGTGAATTCGGCCACATCGGTCCCAGGGGGATCAAGACGCGTAGTCAACACTGAAGGCCTCCAAGCACTTCTCAACATGAATGGGGCAATCCCGACGCCCATGGCTCTGGTCACTCAGAACGTCGTTCAACCCATTGGTATGTTTCAAACTCCTCCAGTGAGTACTTTCATGACTAACGTTCCAATTTCCGCGACCGAGACCACCGAGACTCGACTAGCCCCTTCACAGGTTGCCACACCGATGGATCTCCAAACCTTCATACAACAAGCCATCAATGAACATATGAAGGCCTTAGACGACCGCATCGCTCGGATTGCAAGAGTCCCACAGCCGATCGAAAATGAAGCAATCAACGGATATGAAGACTCGTCGTTCGTAGAGGCGGTCGCTCGCATTGAGATCCCTAAAAAGTTCCATGTCCCCAACATGCCCGACTATGATGGGACCGGGGACCCCGACGATCATATCTCTATTTACAAACAGAAACTAATGACTATCTCTATTCCAAGAGGGAATCGTGAAGCGGTCATGTGCAAAATCTTTGGCACGACCCTCGTAGGACCCGCACTAACTTGGTTCATGCATCTGTCGCAGGGTTCGGTCGCGTCGTTTGCCGATATGGTCAATTCATTCAAAATCCAGTTCTTCAGCAGTCGGAGACTGGAAAAGCAATCAAGCGACCTATACAGGATTGTGCAAGGGTACGGTGAGTCCTTAAGGGATTATCTTAACAGGTACAACAAAGAGAAGGTCGCGATCCCGCATTGCGACGTCCCAACGTCTATTGAAGCCTTCCGTCGGGGATTGGTCAGGGGCAATGAACTCTATCGCGAGCTGACCAAATACCCGTGTCGAAGCTTCGAATATGTACAAGCCAAAGCCATGGCCTAGGTCAGACTAGAAGAAGACGAAGAGTCCACAAAAGACGACCAACCAAAATGGAACACGACCCATTGGGAGTCGTCTTACTTTTAAAAACTTATACTTTGTACTTCATTTAGATTCAGTCGATTATACTTATCCAACTGTTTACTAACTTAAGCATCGGAGGGCCGTTGGACTCACACCCAACGGTCACCCTTTGATCTTTTCTATACTTTTCATGTGTCTTCAACAGGAACACGACAAGAGGCCTCAAGACAAAATCAAGTTGATCAACATACACAAAACACAATCACACATAGCGCTTACACATTACATGATTGATCGGTACACATGGAATAGAAGAAAAAATACACCACACATTTTTACAAGACCTGTCCTGATTAAGGTACATGTCTTATACAAATACTACGACGCTCTTCCCTGGAACTACACGACATGTCACACACAATTACAAGTCTACTCGACCAAACGTCGTACAACTTGACCAGGAAGCGACTGACGAGTCCACATGCAAAACAAAGCAAATGACAAACAAGGAGCGGACTCCTGACCCTTCGCCATCACAAGAGACGCCCTCAGCCGTCTTCACACGATTATTGGTTGTATTAAGCCGACTCTCAGCTTGAGCAATACATATGTCGGCCCCGTCGTTAGAACGCATGTAGCAAAATCGAGATGAAGATCACGCCAGAAGAGAGAGAAGTTATAAAATCAAACCGTCCCATCACTTGACGCTCTGGCCCAGTTTAATTTTGGGGCAATTGTTGGGCCTCAATTTTTCGGCCCATTAGATCGGCCCAATAGCTTGAACCAAAGCTACCTTCTAGAAGATTCGGTCAAAAACAACCTCCATAAATCTTGGTTCGGTCAGTTCAACCTCCAGAGATCTCGGGGCGACTAATGGTCAGAGTGACGACCTCTGCGGATTTCAGAGCGACCAGTACGCAGCTAGATGACTCCCGTAGATCTCAGACGATTTTAACTGACCCACGTGCAGAATAACGTCTTCCATGAATTTCGGGCGGATCTGCCAACCGATTCAAGCCAAAAACTAGTATAAATATAGAGGAAACTATCTTGTAAAAGGACATTATCATTTCTACTGAATACAAGCTACAATTCGCTACTTTCTTACTCGCTTTTATGATCATTGTCTAGTTTAGTTCTTCATTTCAGTATTGAAGCGACAGACGGCTAAATTTCTGTATTTGATTAGTCTCTCATTCAAGGGAGATAAGTTTATATTACATCCGTTTAATCTCATTCTCCTGATTGTTAAGTTGATTTGGATTATTTAGATATTACTTATCTTATTGTTGTCTAGTTGTCCTTCTTTAAGCGATTCAGGTCGGTTCGATCTTTTTTGCCCAAAACAAAAGACACTATTTGTGCTTTGATGCATTTAAAAGCACAAAAGCAAAGAGAAAAAATTAAGGTTGCTATATATAAGATGTCACTAGGATGTATAAAGGATGGACTAGTACACCTAAGTTTCTTTTATAGTAACTCTTGTTGCCATGTCACCCATGCTGAGGTGTCAACAGCTTTCTGGCTGATGTTTTTTGTCGCCCTGCCCCACCACTCCACCAGTCAGAGCTGATAGGGTTTTATGTTCTGATGTTTTATGGTATCATATTGTCATCATGGTATAGATTATGCTTTTGTTAGGTGATGATGCATTAGAGGTAATTTTAACTGATTTTGCCATTCCTTTGCTGTTAAGAAAAGTTGAATTTTTGTGGGTTTAAATGATATTCCATCAGACAACAAAAATTTCCTACATAATTGCAATAGTGACAAGCAAATCATGAAAAGAAAGGAAGAAATGTGATAAAAATAAATGAATGGAGAATGAATACAACGATAACTTTTTTGGGTGTTAGAACCGGTTCAACATTTTTTCAAAAAAATTCACCTACCATATTGCAACATAGACATACTTTATTATTGGATAGACCCCAAGTGCGTTTATCTCTTAAAGGAAGTTGAAACACATATGGGAAAAACCTTGTTTTCTCATTCACAACTTGACCAATATACATTGTACAACAAAACCGTAAACATATTTTCTAAGATAAGTTCAAAACGATAACGATAAGGTAAAGTTATACAGATATATACATTTTCCTTATTATTCCCCCTAAGTTGGATCATGGAGATCTCGAATGTTCTATTTGCCGATAAAGTACTAGAAAGAAGGTTTGTCTAACGTCTTAGAGGTTGGGATGTAGACATGAAGAATGTTGTCGTGCAAATCTCATCACGAACAAAATGGCAGTCATGAAATACACGATTCTTGGCAAAGTTGGTGAGCATGGGGAACCCGAAGATCTCGTAACAAGCCTTTGAGCCACTAAAGTTGACCTGTGATCATTGCCATGGATCGATATTCAACTTCGGCTGAGGATCGAGAAACAATATGTTGCTTCTTTGTCTTCCATGAGATTGTGGAGTCATGTAACACCCCCAAATTTGCTTGGGAAAATTACCGCCGGTGACCTCAGAACACATATCCAAAGTCACCCAATGCTTACAATATTGAACATAATGACAGAATAAGCAAAACATAATACTAATATAAATTCTATAATAATGTTTTACAATTGACGTTGCGAGATAGCAAATAACAACTTAAATAAAATAACAAGATTATTGAAAATGTCATAGCAAAAGACTCATTAAAGAATACCAAAACTATAGAATAGGTCTTGAGTACCTATAATCTAACTTCAGGATCTTTAACCTTATTAAACAAAATACTTGAAAATATCAGTTTCCACCAACATCATGAATCTACTTCTTCACACCCGAGAATAATAACATGATGTGATGTATGAGACAGATGACACCAGTCAACCATGGAAGGAACAAGAGCGATTGGTTAGTCTAATAAAAGACTAAACAAGGGTATGTATGAGAGGTTATATGTAGTTGTATCTAGCCACTACCATTGTTTCTCAAATAAAAGCTAATAGACGATAGGTAGCCATGACACTTTTACCAAATTATAAAAAGAGGTATGATTCAATAGAAGACTTGAATGAAATTGTGTCTTATAGGAATTATATGCATTTGTTTGGGAACGTTTATAGTTATAAGTTATTACACACCATAATCTTCAAAAGCCTTAATTGACTAATCAGGTACCCAACCAACCACACCACATGCGTGGTGTGAAAATTCATATTGGAAAGATGACTTACTTAGACAAGAGCAAGAGCGGTTTCTACATTGTACATTATTGCCCTAGTTTATTAATTATGTGCATAAAAGAACTTGTCTTACTTGATTCCAAAACATGTATTTACGCAATATCAGAAGATGTTCTCTCAACCAACTCATGTCCTAATACTATCTTATTAGCGGTCTCATCCCAACAAATTGGAGACTGCACTTCTGACTATACAAATAAAGCCATCTTAATGGTTGAATGCCAATTATTGTCGTACGTGAACTCAAATAGACCTATGTTGTTCTTCTATATTGTTGGTCGATCTAGAGCACATGCTCTTAGCATATCCTTAAGTGTCTAAATTGTCCTTTTTTACTGCCCATCCATTTGAGGATGAAACGCGCTATTAAATCTCAACTCATTCCATATAGCCTTATGCAATTCTTTCCAAAATCATGTCATGAAGCAACCATCATGAGCGGACACAATGGTTTTAGGAGTACCATGTGATGCGAAGCAACTCCGGGGAGGCGCTTCGCTTGCATGAGCTCGGACCGTGGCGCAAGCAAGGACCCAATGTGGCCTTCCTCTTCCTCCTTCCTCTTGGCTGGATTGAGCTTTGGATGTCTTGATCACCGGCTGGAAGCTACAAGGGACAGGCAAGGCGGGAGCCAAGAGCCGCGGGGAGCGCATCGGCTAGTAAACCTTAAAATGAGGTTTACTTGGCGGGGCAATGGTGTTGCGGTGGCAGCGGCGACTGGTGCGGGAGAGAGCGACTGGAGTTGGAGCGGAGGGGCGAGTAAACCTCAAATTGAGGTTTACTAGGGCACAACTACAGTGACTAGTTGTGGTTGCGAAGGGCACGGCCGAGCAGGTGATTGGGCGGTGTGAGGCCTTGGGAACGATGGAGCGATGGCGGCGATGAGTGAGTTGAGGGAGAGAGATGGAGTCACAACCTTAGAGTTGGGAGGTCTAAGGGTTTAAGGGAGGAGGATCACTTCAACTCAACACATAAACCTCAAAATAAACCTGGATTCAAAAGTAGGGCAAAATGTGCCTTAAATAGTCTTACAAGCAAGGGCATGGGCCTAAAGTCCATGGGCTTGGTCCACTTGCAAGTGACCAACACTCCCAAACGTAAAACCCTTATAAAAACAAAGGAAATGAATAGGCGTGTGAGTGTTACACGGGGGGCGCACGACCAAGGGCCGCGTCATGGGGCACGCGGCCAAGGACCGCGTCACTGAGGGGTGTTAGCGATGATGACCACCAATGAGGGGGACTCATGGATTGAGCCTATGCCGACATGGGTCCGGGTGACAATGGATTGTGTTACTTGCGCTATGGCACGAGCGCGGGCTCGCGTCACGGGTCCTGCCGACTTGACACTCATCAAGTCCTCTTCATCCGTCACCGTCAAGGGTTAGGAGCCATTATTCTCCCCTTCTTGGCTGCAAATCTTCCCCGATTCGTCATCGTCAAGCTCAGGGGCCACATAGGGGGTAACATTTGCCACATTGAAGGTGGGATGGACACCATAGTCATTAGGGAGCTCAACGCGGTAGGCGTTGTCACCAAAGCGCTCCAAAATACGGAAGGGGCCATCGCCACGTTGATCAAGCTTGGAGCGGCGATGGGAGGGGAAACACTCGCGGCACAAATGGATCCACACTAGGTCGTCGGGGGCAAAAGTGACTGCACGGCGACCTTTGTTGGCTTGTCGCTCATATTGGGCGGTGCGGCGCTCAAGTTGAAGCCGCGTGCGGTCGTGAAGCTCTTGGACAAAGTCGGCCCACTTGGCGCCTTTGGGGCTCTTCGTGGCACCCATGGGGTGCGACACCAAATCCAAAGGGGTAAGCGGGTTGCGCCCATAGACGACCTCAAACGGCGTGAGCTTGGTAGCCGAATGCATGGACCTATTATAAGAAAACTCAACAAACGGGAGTAAGTCTTCCCAACGGCGCGGGTTAGCCCTAAGCTTGGTCCTGAGCAAGGCTCCTAGGGTTCGGTTGGTCACCTCGGTTTGGCCATCGGTTTGTGGGTGGCAACTAGTGGAGAATAGGAGATTGGTGCCTAGTTTACCCCACAAGGTCTTCCAAAAATAGCTCACAAACTTGGGTTCCTTATCGGAGACTATGGTGCGAGGGATTCCATGAAGCTTGACCACATGATCAGAGAAAAGATATGCGACCTTCCAAGGGGCGGTAGGGATAGACAACGGGGTGTACAACCTGTGGGGACTAGATCTAGCCTTGCCTTGTGGCAAGTGACACAACTTTGGCAAAACATGGTTACTTGGTGGGCCATCCTAGGCCAAAAGAAGTGTTCCTTAAGGGCGGCTAGGGTCTTGGCAATCCCAAAGTGGCCACACCCTTTATGGGCTTCTTGGATCAAAAGGTGCCTAATGGAGGAGGAGGGAATGCAAAGCTTGCCGGCTTTATAAAGGTAACCCTCATCCAAAATGTAGCCCTCAAACTCACCTCTTAAAGTGCAAGTCTCAAAAATAGGTTTACATAATTCATCTTGAGCGTAAAGAGACTTAAGGAGAGAAAAACCCAAAATTTTAGCATCAAAATGAGAAAGGAGAACATACCTTCGAGAGAGGGCGTCTGCGACCACATTCTTATTGCCTTTCTTGTGCTTTACCACATAAGGAAATGTCTCCATGAACTCCACCCATCGAGCGTGACCCCGTCTGAGGTGAGCTTGGCTTCGAAGATAAGCGAGGGCTTCGTGATCCGAGTGAATCACAAACTCCTTTGGCCACAAGTAGTGTTGCCAAGTCTTCAAGACCCGGATCAAGGTGTAAAGTTCCTTGTCGTACATGGGGTAGTTGAGTATGGCCCCTGAAAGTTTTTTACTAAAGTAAGCAATGGGGCGCTTGTCTTGAAGGAGGACGTCGCCAATGCCAATATTGGATACGTCACACTCCACCTCGAAGGTCTTGGCAAAGTCGAGCAATTGGAGGAGGGGGGCATTGCAAAGGCGATCCTTGAGCAAGTTGAATGCCACCTCATGCTTGTCATTCCACACGATCTCGGTGCCCTTCTTGGTCAACTCATGAAAGGGGGCTGCAATGCTACTAAAGTTGCGGACAAACCGCCTATAGAAGCTGGCTAGGCCAAGGAAGGACCTAACCATGGTGGGTGTGGTGGGTCTCCGGGTTGCCCGATCTAGGCAGGAGCGGCTGTGGATCCTTCTCCGTCGATAACCTGGATAAGTACGAACCACCTAGGAGATGGTCTATGGGTCTCTTATGCTCGCTTTGGGGCGAGACGCTCGAAGCGACGAGCTACGAAAGAAGAGAGATGCGAAGTAAGAAGTGTTTGACGCTCGGAACCCGAAGAAGGAGGAAAACTTGACTCGTACTTTACTAGGGTTAAATTGAACGTACTTGAAATGAATACAATGAAGGCCTATTTAAAGGAAAATGGCTCGGCCAAACCCTAATGGGCTTGGGCCAAAATGCACATATGGGCTAGCCCACTCTTCAAGAGTGGAGCACACACCCAAAATAGAAATGATTGAATTGGAAATGCTAAAATGGGAAACATACTAAAATGGGAAATAACATAAAGTAGGCTAAACTAGACTAAGTCTTCAACCAAGGAGGACGCCATGGTCTTGGGCGTCTCGGGCTCGTCGGAGCCCGGCTTGAGTCAGGGCTGGGTCGCATCATTCTCCTCCCCTTAGATTTGAAGCGTCCTCGCTTCGAGCTTGGTGGGGCCACGGAGAGTCGGCGCTTGGTGGTCAGAGGAAAAACGATGTCGGGCTTGGATCCGGCTCTTGGAACCTCAAATATGAGCAAGTAAAGCTCGGGTCCTGGAGCGGGCACGGCGTCGGGTGCAGGAATGGGCACACCAGCGGGCTCGCTGAAAATCGGCGCGGCAATGGGCACATCAGCAGGCTCGCTCAAGCACGGACTCGCGGTAATGGGCACGCAAATGGGCGCGCTGGGAGTTGGCGGCGTCGTGGCAGTGGCCACGTTAGTGGGAACATTGATGGTCGGCGACATCGCGGCAGTGGGCACGAGCGCGGGTACATTGAAGATCGGCGGCGGCGCAGCAGTGGGCACGTCAGTGGGTTGCGGCGCGATTGGGCACGGGAGTGGGTGCGCGACAAGTGCCCAGTCTAGAGTCGTGGGTGCCTCCGTGGGTGCGGACCTATGCGGAGCGGCCACGTTGTGGGGAGTGGGCACGCTACGCGTCGGTCTGGGTGCACAGGGGCGCGGTGGAGGTGACTCGTACCCGAAGTCGTTGGTGTAGTTGACGTCGGGGTAGTGGGCTCGGTACTGGGTCCGGTCGTGGCCGCTGTCATGGGTGTGGTACCGGGTCCGGTTGTGGGCGTAGGTGTGGCACCGGGGCGGTGGGATCCAGTCGTGGTCGTAGCCGCGGGCGCTGTAGTGGTTGCGACGTCGGGGCTGCGAGATGGAGGAGTGTGGATGCGGCGGCGGGGGTCCATGGTTGCGAGGCGGCGGGATCCAATTTGGGTCCGCCTCGTATAAGCTCACACCATCAAACCACGAGTCATCGTTGTCCCACTCGTCGGGCTCGAAGTAGGGATACAACCGGGCCATGGAGTGGGTTCGGGTATGGGTGCGGCTAAGGCGCAGGCATGGGTCCGAGTGTGGGTGCGGCTGGGCGCTGACGCGGGTCCAGGTGTAGGTGCGGCTGGGCTCAGGCACGGGTCTGGGTGTGGGTGCAGCTGGGCTTAGACGCGGGTCTGGGTGTGGGTGCGGCTTGGCTTAGGTGCGTGTCCGGGTATGGGTTCGGTTAAGGCAAGGAAGGGGATAGATTTTGAATTTGAATTTTGAAATTCAAAAACAAGATCGGGAAATATAAGGTAAGTCGGATATTGGGCGATTTGATTGGCTTTGGATAAGGAAAGGCTGGATTTGGTGGGATTTGGGAAGATTTTGTGGGGGAAAATTTTGGAAAGCGAGATAGTGGGGGATCTCGGACAAGGCAAGGCAAGGGCAGCGGAGCAGGTAGGCACGTCGGTGGGTACGGCGGTGCCGGAGCAGGTGGGCACGTCGGTGGGTGCGGCGGGGCCGCTGGAGCAAGGGCGATCGCGACAGGGACGCTGAAACGCGCTGGCGCGGCCGTGGGTCCAGTGAGACCGCAACAGCGGGTGCGTTAGTGGGTGATGGGCTGGTCTTCGGGCGCGCACACGAGCGAGGGCGAATGGCACCCACTGAGTCGCTCGTGGGTGCGGTCGCGGCCGATGCAGCGGGTGCTGCACTGGGCATGAATCTGCGAACGCAGTGGGTTGGATCTGCAGCGCGCGAGTGGGCACGGTTGCGGGCTGGTGTTGCCGGAGAAGAAAGGCACACTGCAAGCCGTCTGGTCTCTGATACCAGTTGATGAGATCTGATGCGTCTCAGGTCTCCAGGTTGCCCGATCTAGGCCAGAGCGGCCGTGGATCCTTCTCCGTCGGTAACCTGGATAAGTACGAACCACCTAGGAGATGGTCCGCGAGTCTCTTATGCTCGCTTTGGGGCGAGGGTGGGGCGAGACGCTCGAAGCGACGAGCTACGGAAGAAGGGAGATGCGAATTAAGAAGTGTTTGACGCTCGGAACCCGAAGAAGGAGGAAAACTCGACTCGTACTTTACTTGGGTTAAATTGAACGTACTTGAAATGAATACAATGGATGCCTATTTAAAGGCAAAGGGCTCGGCCAAACCCTAATGGGCTTGGGCCGAAATGCACCTATGGGCTAGCCTACTTTACAAGAGTGGAGCACACGCCCAAAATAGAAATGACTGAATTGGAAATGCTAAAACGGGAAATAACATAAAGTATGCTAAACTAGAGTAAGTCTTCAACCAAGGAGGACGCCATGGTCTTGGGCTTCTCGGGCTCGTCGGAGCCCGACTTGAGTCAGGGCTGGGTCGTATCACGGGGCCACTCCTTGATGGTGCGTACTTTCTCTTCATCCACGCGCAAGCCATCACATCCAACAACAAAGCCAAGGAAGATGGTGGAGGGGGAACAAAATGTGCACTTGGCCAAGTTGGCAAATAGCTTCTCCTTGCGAAGGCACTCAAGCACGGCGCTCAAGTGGTCCACATGCTCCTCTAAAGACTTGCTATAGATGAGGATGTCATCGAAGTAGACCACCATAAATTTGCCAAAATATGCCCGTAAAACATGGTTTATGAGGCGCATGAAGGTGCTTGGCGCGTTGGTGAAGCCGAATGGCATGACAAGCCACTTGTAGAGGCCATACGTCGTCTTGAATGTCGTCTTCCATTCATCACCCTCTTTCATTCAGATTTGATGGTAGCCACTCTTGAGGTCAACTTTGGATAAGAGAGTGGCACCATGGAGCTCATCGAGCATGTCATCAAGGCGCGGGATAGGGTAGCGATATTTGACAGTGATTTGGTTGATGTTGTGGCAATCAATACACATGCGCCACGAGCCATCCTTCTTCGGTACAAGGATCACCGACACGACACAAGGGCTCAAACTCTAACGGACATAGTCGTTGTCCATGAGCTCTTGAACTTGGCGTTGAAGCTCCTTGGTCTCCTCGGGGCAGCACGGTTGAGGAGGGAGGCGTCGTGGCCTAGATAGGTTTGGTGCTCTATCCCCCGCACCGACGGAAGGCCCTCGAGTAGCTCCCACGGAGTCACATCAACAAACTCTTGGAGGAGGTCCTCAACACTAGGCGGCAAGTCACTGCGGGGTGAGGTAGTGGCGAGACAATGCTTGGGCACCAACAAGAAGCATGGGCGCCGGCCTTGGAGCACCGGGGTGAGGTGACATTGATGCGCCAAAAGTAGTCGGGTCTCACAGCGCCCTTGGATGGGCACCGCAGGACTGGAGGGCGGTGCCATGGGTAGGGCGCGCCACATGATGCGCCTGTAGAGGTCCCAGGGGAGCGTGTTGTGGCGTTGAGGAAGCATGGTGGCGCGACATCACTCGGGGATGGTGTAGGGGAGCCATTGTGAGGCTCGGCAGCTTGTGCACCACTGAGGCGCATTGCGGTTGGAGAACCGTCGGGGGGCTGGGGGCGTTGGCACTCGCTCGCACCGTGGTGCCATGGGGGCGCGCTGCGGCGCCATCGCCGCTCTTGTTGGCCTTTGCACCATCTTGAGGGGGGCGCATCGGCGGTTGGCTGCCTTCAATAGCTTTGAGGCGGCTCCTCTCCACTTGATCTTCCAAGATTTCTCGTGGCATCATGGGAAGCAAGGTGATGCGCTTGCCATTGTGCATGAAGAAATAGGTGTTGAGGAACCCATCGTGAAGCGCCTTGCGATCAAATTGCCACGGCCGACCTAGCAAAAGGTGAATGGCATCCATACTAATAACATTACAATGGACCGTGTCCTTATAATAGCCAATTTGGAAGGTGATGTTGCATTGCCTTGTTACCACATCACCCTTACCTTCGGAGATCCATTGGAGGCCATATGGTTGGGGGTGAGGAGTTGTTATGATGTTGAGGTGCTTGACCACCTTCTCGTTGATGATGTTGCAACAACTTCCTCCATCCACAATGACGCTAAGGGAGGCAGTTTGGACCAAGCAATGGGTGTGGAAGAGGTTTTCCCATTGGTCCTTCAAATCGCCCTCAAGCACGGAGAGGGCGCGCCGTGTGACCAAACTTAGCGGGGTGCCGGCGGCGGTGTCATGCGGGGCACAAGCATAGTGGTCCTGTTCGGGCGCCTCTTGGAACTCCTCAAAGTAACCCTCCTCTTCGACCTCGGGCTCCTTCTCAAATGACTCATACTCGAATTGGGTGGTGAATAGCACTTTTTTGTTGTTTGGGCAATCACGTTGCACATGGCCGCGGCCTTGGCACTTAAAGCACACACGACCCCGCATGCGGTTGTCAACAGGGGATATGGGGCGCGCCATAGGCGCCGCGCGGCCGTAGGAGTGTGCAAGCGCGTAGGGGCTGCACTGAGGTGTGTGGCCGCGGGAGCGGCTGGGGGTGCGCCGGAGCGCGGCTGCGAGGAGAAGCGAGGGTTAGTGAAAACCAATGGACTAGGATTAGAACCATACCTTGGGTCCTTGCTTGCTCCACGGTCCAAGATCACGCAAGCGAAGCGCCTCCCTGGAGTTGCTTCACATCACCATGTAAACAAACTACCTCATTCAGAAACACTTCAGATAGTTGTTAGGTTCCCCAAATTTTGACTTGATGGAAATGAAATGAGTGCTTTTTGTAAGTCGTTCAATGATCACCCATATGGCGTCCTTTTGTTCTTGAGTTTTGGGCAAACTCGTGAAAAAGTCCATTTCAATATCTTCTCACTTCCACTCTAGCACTGGAAGAGGTTTCAACTTTATCCCTGGTCTCATCGATGCTCAATCTTCACTTTCTGACAAAACATATATCTTGTCACGAATTCTGCTACATCTCACTTCATAATGGGCAACCGGAAATTATTCCTCGGATCATTGTACATCTTACTAGACCATGGATGTACTGAGTATGCAGAGGAATGAGATTCCCTCATTATTAGCTGACGAATCTTATCATTGTCAGGCACGCAAACTTGGTTTTGAAACCAAAGTGATCCATCATCATTGATTACAAATCCTAGTGCTTTTCCTTCTAGAACTTTGCTACACAGCTTCACCAAGACGATATCATCAATATGTCTTTCTTTGATTTGATCAAGCAACGTAGACTGAATTTCTAGCATACTCAAGTGTCCTTGTTGATGATCAAACCAAATGTCAGTCTCACTCTTTTACGGTTCCCTTTGCAACTCTAGCTAGGCAGTGAGTAAAGCTATCACGATCCCATGCGTCGTCTTTTTGCTCAATGCATCAACTACCAAATTAGCCTTTTCGAGATGATAGAGCATCTCAATATCATAATCCTTAAGCAACCCCAACCATCGAAGTTGCCTCTTGTTCAGTTCTTTCTGAGTAAATACATACTTCAGACTATTGTGGTCGGTGAGGATTTGACATCTAACGCCATGGAGATAGTGTCTCCAAATCTTAAGTGCAAAAAATACTGCGGCTAATTCCAAATGATGGGTCGAGTAATTTGCTTCATAAGGCTTTAGTTGTTGAGATGCATATGCTATAAATTTCCAATTTGCATAAGCGCACATCCCAACCTTGCTTTAAAGCATCATTGTAAACCACATAACCATCAGTTTCTTCCAAGAATGCCAACATTGGTGTAGATGCCAAGCATTCCTTCAACTTCTAGAAACTAGACTCACACTTCTCATCCCATACAACTTATGGACTTTGCGGAGCAATCCAGTCATGTGTAGAGAAATTTTAGGAAATCCCTCTACAAATCATTGATAATAACCAGCAAGTCCTAAGAAAATGTGCACCTCCTTCACATTTTGAGGTTGCTTCCAATTAGTTGCAACTTCAATCTTATTGGGGTCAACCGTTACCCTTTTATCATTGATCACATGGCCAAAGAATGCCACTTCCTTCAACCCGAAGTCACATTTAGAAAGCTTAGCATACAACTGATTATGTCTAAGGATTGATAAAGTAATGCAAAGATGTTCCTCATGAGCTTCTTCACTCGGTAAACAAATCAAAATATCATCAATAAACACCACCACAACCTTATCCAGATACTGATAAAAGCATATGTGCATCAAGTCCATAAAAATTATTGGAGCATTCGTAATCCTAAATCGCATGACTACAAAGTCTTAGTGGCCATATCTCGTCTGGAATGCAGTCCTCGGAATATCCTTCTCACGAATTTTGAGCTGATGAAAGTCAGACCTCAAATTGATCTTGGAGAAGACTTTAGCTATTTACAACTAGTTGAGAAGATCATTTATCCTTGACAAAGGATACTTGTTCCGACCTTATTCAACTCCACGTAGTCAATGCATAGCTTGACAGAACCATCCTTCTTTTTAACAAATAAGACTGGTGGTATTAAATATCCTTTCTCAAGCAACTCTTCAAGTTGTTTCTTCAATCTTTCACCTCTACTGGATCCATCCTATAGGGTGCTTTAGAAATTGGCATCGTACCAGGTTCCAGCTTAATAGTAAACTCCATGTCACGATTTGGGGATAAAATTGGAATTTCTTCTAGAAAAACATCGGCAAATTCACATACAATAGGAATGTTGTGAACTAAAGCTTCATCCTTTTTGGGTTTATCCAGATAACACATATACCCGAGACAACCTTGCAAAGTAACTTAAATGCAGACATCACGTTTTTCAACTTTCCATTATCAACATCATAACAACCCTTGAACTTACACAAAAACTGGCCCACAAATGAAACTGTCAATGTCCTCGTATTAAAGTCGGTCACCGCTGTATGACGTGTTAGCTAGTCCATCCCAAGAATTATGTCATATGGAGCCATAGCTATACAGATCAAGTTAGCTTCAAACTTCCGACCTTGAATGGTAACTGCAAATTCCGACAACCGCTTGGTTCCTACTAATTGTTCCCCATTGGGAAGATTCGCCGCAAATGGTTCACAAGCTTCATTCCATTTTATCCCTAACTTATTGACACAATTCTCTGAAACAAAAGAATGCATAGCATCAAAATCAAATAATATGCAAACTGATGTAAAATGGAGGTATAGAGTATCTTGAGCTACATGAGCATTCGGTATGTCAGCCGCTGACCCTAGCTTCCTAATGCAATTTGGGCCTTAACCTTGTTTTGAGCACGCGACTGCATAGCAGTATTAGCAGTCCTAGTAGGCATGTTCTGTGGTCGAGTATTATTGCTAACTAACCCTTGTTGGGATTCAACCTCCTTCTGCTTCCTCTTAGGGTAAAAAGTCTGCAAGTACCCCTCTTTCCCACATGTAAAGCATGTTCTCTTCTCCTCCGTGCACTCGTTGCTCTTATGCCCGTGTGTCCTACAGTTATAAAACTGAACAAAGTTTTTACTCTGCCCCGAGCGTTGAGTGGAATTAGACCGGGTCATCTCAGTCTTAGCACGACTAGACTTGGCAAAGTGTGATTGTGGCACCGACCACTTGAATCCACCATTTGGCTAGTTCTTACCTACCGAAATCTATCGGTTGCATTTTTTAGTTGGCTCATCTAGAGTCTCCTCCAACTTATATGCAACATCCACATACTGCTCTGAGGTAAAGCAGCCATGGCACACCTTTAATGGCTTAATGTCCGGATTTTATCCACTCGTGGAAATGCTAAATTTTTATGCTCTTCAAAAATCACCTCGGTACATGCGTAGTGCAGCAAATGGTAAAACTTAGCAGCTAACTCATCCATCTTTAGACCTTCAGTCTTAGGGTAAAGGAATACCTTATGTTTCTCCCCCCTCACAGCCCGAGAAAAGAAACAATTAGTCATCTTAGTCTAAAACATGGTTCAATTTAGCTCGGGATGATCAGATAACCCCAAACTTTCCCATTATTTATTAGCCCCATCCTTCAGTTGAAGTGAGTCAATGTTCACCTTATTAGCTTCAGTGCAAACAATGTTTCGGAACAGACGTTCCATATGTAGGAGCCAATAGGCCACCTTGATAGGTTCTCTAGTATTGTCATAGCTGTCGGGTCTCATCGAGTTGATATACTTCAATGCTTGCCTATAATTTCCTCCACCTATCTGGGCATGAACGGGGGTGCAAGATCCTCTGGCTCCTCAAGTTCAAGAGTATCGTGAAGAACTGGAATCCCTTGAGCTTGCGGTACTCCTGGCATAGCCATTTTTGTGACAACTTGAACCATTATCGGTTTGATTACATTAATGGCGGCATCATCCAAAACAATTGGGGAAATCGTGGGAACAAGAGTCCTTTCTCTTCCCACTTGAGGGTTAGCCTGATTCAGAACATTACCCATTGGGTTGTTGTGGAATTCAGATTATGTCTTACCCTCTTGATTATATGTGCTCCTCAGTTGAATTCGAGAGGCGTTACTTGAGCTAGTACCCAGACGAGTATTGTTTCTGGTATTCACCATCTGGTTTTGATCAAATTTATTAGATATAATCCAATCAATTAATATATCATTTAAAAATACACAATAATTGCAATTAATTAAGCACATATACAAATTTTGCAAACTTGCAACCTTTATTGATGAAAAACATAACAATTTTCATACCATCCTTAAACTTCTAGATAATAACCCAAAAGCAAAAACAATAGGAGGCTATTGCTCCGTTATTATCCAAAATTTTGAAAAGCAATGAAAATGTTAACTAAGGCTCTATAAGCTAAAACTTCTTCTTAGTTTCCCGGAATAAGTGTCTATAATACTTAGCATGCAGGGATTTCTTCATGGGTGGTTTCTCCTCCAATTCCAATGCAAGCCTCTTCAAGTTCTTGGAGCATTGGACCCTCAGCTGGTGCTGGTGGGTAGCAGTGCTTGTCCAGGAATCCTAGATGGAAATTATCCATGTTCTGCTCCTGCTCCAAGTTGGGATCAATGAGTCGTTTAGCCAGGCAGATGTATGTTTCAACACTTGGACACAGTCAAACACATGATATAGGCCTGACTCAATATTGTGAGCATTTTTTTCCACATTAACCATCGAGGCCATTCACTCTTTCACCTTCGCACTTATCATATGAGCTTTGACCCTGACTTGGTTTGGTGCAATACTCCCAAAAGCAATATGCGTATCCCATGGCCGAGCATGCATCCTCATCTACTCGATCATCTCATCGACAAAATGACGAGCCTTAGGAGAACCCTTCCCTACTCAAGCAAGAACATGTCGGGTGGCATGACTCATTGCTGACTCACTAGGTGAGTACTCTGGAGAAAGAACTTGCATAGCTGGTGAGGTCTCTGTGATACCCCGTATTTTTGTAAGGTTATTTTGGGAATTTTGGAATTTTCCCGAGTACCCGTTGTGTACATCGGATTTAATATTGAGAGTTTGAGACATTATGTAATGTGCTCTGTATCTGTAATATTTTTCTCAGTGAAATAATATACAGACAACATGCCTTGGAATTTAATTGTCGTTCGCGTACGATAATTTTTATCCTGGTTTAACGTCATGTTCGTTCAAAGCAGAACGGGCGGGAAAAGCTTGTCACGGCGACCGCCGTACAGTCACGGCGACCGCCGTCGTGTGATCCAAGCACGGCGACTGCCGTAAAGTCACGGCGCCCGCCGTCCCAACGCTCGAGGAGGCAGCTGGTGTGTCAGGCCACGGCGACCGCCGTAAATTACGGCACCCGCCGTAATGGCAGTCATCGTTGTCCGGCAGTCCTTGCCCGATGGTCGCCGGCGCGATTTCTGGCGAGCGTCGAACTAGCTGTAGGCCCATCGTTTTGGAGCTCCAGATGCTTTGGCTATAAAAGGGGGTGTTGGGGGAGAGATTTGAGCCATCCCAAACACCGAACCTCTGCCAAATTTGCCTCTCGTCGGAGTTGTGCCTTCGCCGGAAATTCTGAAGCTTTCGTCGGTGTTGTTTGGTGGTGTTTCCAACAGCTCTTTTGAAGCCTTGTGGTTGCCTTTGGAGGTCAGAAACCAAGCAAGGCGGAAAGGGGTCGAAACGCGCATTGTTTTGGTGAGATTTATCTCGTCTCTGTCGACCGTGTTCTTCACGGCGACCGCCGTGTTCTTCACGGCGACCGCCGTGATGAATGCGGCGACCGCCGCCAAGAACAGCGACCGCCGCCAGTGCCCAGAATGCCTTCGTGGCTTTGGCTTGGTTGGTTGTCGTCGTGGCGTCTTTCCTTTCGTGTTCTTTCGCCGTGTTTAAATTCGTACTGTTGTTATGTCGGATCTAACTTAGGATTCCTTTTATGGGTCGACTCGAAGGTTGTTGTGCTGTCGGAACTATACCCGTGTCGAGCCCGGAATCCAGTTGACGTCGTTAGACTATTCTGCGGATTAAGGCAAGTGGCGGTTCGCTCTTGCTCATTCGTTCCATATTTACATTAATTATCAGTAGTTTATCTGAGTAATTAATTTGGAATGAATACTCTGTTTGTCTGGAAACGGTTTTGATAAACTGTTTTGAAAATCATATAATAGGTTGTATATCTGTTAGAACAACGCTATTATCTGTGATCGCCTTTCGGGCCTTTATGTGGATTTATCCTGTAACTGTTGTGGTGCTGTAACTGTTTAGTTAGCACTGTTAAATAGGAACGTTACTCGGACTCTGTCCAGTCGTTTCTTTATAATCTGGTATCGGGGTGGCTCGTCTCCATCTGGTACTATTCTAAGATCATGATCGGTCTCTTTCACAAGTGTGTAGAGACAGGACACTTAGCTGGTGTCACAAACCTTTCAGTGTACGTCACTCTCGACGAAACGTATACTAAGATGTGTCATCCCATTGGTGGGGTACACATGTAAAAGTCTATAATGTGATGTGTGTTTTTGAAACATAATCAGATAAGTGCTACCTTGACGCACATAATTAATGAACACTCAGCGAGTAGGGCAGCTAGGTGATAGTGCCGCTAGGAAGACTCGTATTGACTTGAATGTAGTACGTCTTCTTTCCGATCTGGATTCGCTGAAAGGCGGTGAGGTTGGTCGTTGACTGAAGCATCTCAGTCAGTTTTAAATCATTGTTGTATGATTCTGTAACTTTCCAGATTTGTCATACTTCCTTAAAGACTCATTTCCGTTGGAGTCTTCTTTCGAGTCGATTTCTGTGAAGATTTAGTCTTCCAGAATCTTCTCTTGTGCATACCTCTTGTTTATTCCAGTAGGAGTATGGTGGTTGACAAGCGTACTCGATTATTATTCGAGGGACGAGGAGTCTAACCTAATACGACTGCTTCGAACCATTCTGCTTTGTACCCTTACTAGTCTATTCATTTAGACTAACCAACCAATATTTTCCCTTGCATGGTTGGCTGGTGTCATCCGTTCGATTCGGCATATCAGATCAAAAGTAGCTCAGAAGATTAGAAGGATTATGGAGTCGACGGTGGTTTTTGAACGTTTTAATTATTTCTTTAATCAGGTTGAGATCTTTTGGACAATGACTTTGGTTGTAAGGTGTTTTATGAGACTTCCGTTGTATTTGGTTTAAACTCTGTGTTGACCTATTCAGGATTGGGTTGTAATCCCGTAACTCATGTTTCCTTGACAATGTTATGTTTTGGATTGAATGCTTTGATCATTATGTATCATTAGTATTTCATGATTGTATTTAATCGGTAAAGCCTTGGGTGATCTCGGTAAGGAACACTGAGGTCACTGGCGATAATACCTTTCCAAAAGGGTTAAGTTTTGGGGGTGTTACAGTTGTGGTATCAGAGCCAAATGTTTTAAAACGGGTTTGGAATTTTTATAAACCATTTATCCGTTTTCGAAATGCTTTAAAAAGGGCTCTGAATTTTCATACTGAAAAGAATTTAAAAACACCGTTCATAGTCGTGTCTTCTTTATAGTCTGATGTAGTAAGCTTGCTTCTATGTCTAGAAAGACTAATTCCTTCCTTATTGTTCGATAGGATGGGTGTCTGCTTTTCAGTTGGTAGGGGGTCGGAAGACGCCAAGTCGGACCAGCCGTGGCTAGATTTTCCGTTACCTCAGCGATTTTTCGAGGTTGGAGGCCCGAGTAGCCCGCCCGAAGACGTCAAGCACGTTCTCCCCGAGTCGGTTGTCCTTGTAGCTAGGGATGCTATGGTCCCTGAGCCTGCACCTGTGCCGCCACCAAGGGTGGAGGAAGTACAGGAATGGGAGCAGGAAGATGAGTTATCAAGGTATGAACAAGGGGTTTACCAAGATGACTTTCTGTTGGGACCAATTCCAGAGGAGATCGAGTACGAGGAGGAGGATGAGGAGATGCTTGAGCAAGATCCTGTCGAGGACGAGGATATGATCGAGGATGATTCCGAGGATGAGGATCCCATCGAGAATGATCCCGAGGATGAGGATCCCATAGAGGATGATCCAGAAGAGGACCCGGAGTTGGACCTTGGAGGGCAGAATCAGGAGCCCGGTACAGAATTGTCACCAGTGCCAGAGTACGCACCCATGTCAGAAGCTGATTGGGAGGCACTGTATACCGAGTACGGTATTAGGAGAAGTGATAGAGAATCTCAGCCTATCCCTACTCCAAGAAGAAGGAGGTCGGAATCCGAGCTGCAGGAGATCCTCCGCCAGAGCGAGGTAATCTCTGCAGAACAGCAGAGTCAGTGGGATGAGTTGATCGCCAGTACTCAGAGGAGGGCTGGGATAGGCGGACCAGTCATGGACGACCCATACTTTACCATGACTGAGACAGGACTATGTGCTTCAGGGTCAAGCAGGGTGCGAAACCCATCGCCAGAGCTCGATGGTGAGCCTAGCCCGAAGAGACCATACACGAGTAGCCAGTCTTATGGGAGACATTTTGGAACGCCTTGAGGAGGATTGGCGTTGCCTATCGCAGTAGTTTTGTTTCTTAGTATTCCAAGTTGTACTTTATGTAATATTTCAGTATTGCGGCAAGTACTCTGAGAAACACTTATATCTTCGAGCAATGTTGTCCTAACGCTCGAATGATAGACTTATGTGTAACTTGTGTAATAGTTCGAAGGTTCATCTATAAAATGCCAACTTGATCTATTCTGAGTAATTTATTTACGTTGGTATATTGCATAAGTATATTGCATAATATTAATGTATTGAATGCTTGGAATTTGATCGGTAAATAGATGGTGAACCCAAGAAGCACGAGGAACTCGACTCGAGCCGGTGCTGGGACTAGCCAAGATCCCAGGCCAGCAGGAAGAGGTGTTCAGAATGAACACGAGTCAGAGTCTTGCGTCCAGCATAGGCGTGAAGGTCAAGATCAGACCCAAGCGCCAACGCTGTTTGACGCCGCAGCTGTTGAGGCGATTCGCGGGATTGTGATACAGGCAATTGCAGATGTATTGAGACCCAGTGCGCCTCAAGCGCAAGAAGTGCCTACTCACCCAGCGGTTCCTGATGTTGTGGAACCCAGAAACCTTGTGATTCAGGAGACTGCCGTCAGGGCGAGAGACAGCTATGGTCGCGCTCTTAAGACCATCACTTCCATGAGGCCCGATTGCTATAACGGGAAAGGGGAGCCAGTGGCAGTGACTCGTTGGTTCTCCCATATGGAGAGGCTGTTTCGGAACGTGGAGTGTACTGAGACCGAGAAGGTCCATATCGCTTCTCTTCAGCTGAAGGAGGAGGCTAGCGAGTGGTGGGAGAGCACAGGTTTGGCTGAGAGCCCAGTGTTGACTTGGTCGATGTTCAAGACCAAGATGGTTGATCGCTTTTTCTCTCGTGCTATGAGAGAGGAGAAGCATAAAGAGTTCTTGTACCCACAAACAGATGGTCTGAGAGTGACCGAGTTGGCATCTAAGTTCAATCATCTTTTGCAATATGCCACTGCCGAGATTACCAGCGAGGCCCAAAAGATCTGGTACTTCCACGAGTGGATGAGCCCGGATATCAAGCCGTTAATGGTGCATCACACATGCTCTACCTTGGAGCAGTATATTGATTGTGCCTATAAGCTGGAGGTAACTCTTGAGGAGTCGACCAAGAGGCGCAACCGACAGAAGTCGATGCAGAACCAGAACCAGGGAGGTGGTTTTAAGCGCCCTGCGCCACCGTCTAACTTTGCCAAGTCTGGCCGAGCTAAGATGGAGATGACGCAAGGAGGATCGACTCAGCAGTCGGGGCAGACCAGGAGTTCAGTTAAGTGTTATAACTGTGGTACGGCTGGGCACAAGAGCAATGAGTGTCAGAAAGAGAAGAGGTCCTGCTTTGGGTGTGGACGTGACGGTCATCTGTAGAAGTTCTGCAAGCAGGGGAAGCAGAAGGGAGTAGAGTCGCAGCAAGGGTCAGTTCATCAGAGCAACCGACCTAGGTTTAAGCCTGCCGAGACTCCTAGCCCTTCGGTCCAGACGACTGCTCAGAACAGGGGAAAGGCCCCAGCTGTTTCTGGAAGTCAGGGACAACGCTTGTATGAAATGCGTGAAGCAGATGGACCCAATGCTCCAATTGCTCAAGGTACTTTATACCTTCACTCTACTTCAGTGTGCATTCTATTTGATTCGGGTGCTACGCATTCCTTTATTTCGGATAGCTGTGTTAGCAAGTTAGATTTAGTGTGCAACGATTCGTGCGACCCTTTTGTCGTTAATCTTCCTAATGGAGAACATTTGGTGGGAACCAAGCATCTGTCCGACTTTCCGATTACCATTCAGGGTAAGGAATTCGAGGCATATTTAATCTGCATAGCCATGGCTCCATACGACATTATTCTCGGTATGGATTGGCTGACGCGTCACAAGGCGGTGATCGACTTCAGTTCAAGAATGGTGACGGTGTCATCTGGGGGCCAGTTCGTGTGCAAGTTCAAAGGTCGAAATGACGCTGATAACGGCAAGCTGATCAATGCGATGGCTGCGTTTAAGCTACTACGACAAGGATGTGTCGGGTACCTTTGCTACTTGGATTCGCCTGTGAAGGATGGACCTGAGGTTCTTGGTATTCCTATAGTTAGGGAGTTTTCGGATGTCTTTCCGGAAGAAATTCATGGATTACCCCCGAACCGTGACGTAGAGTTTTCAATTGATCTCGAGCCTGGTACGGCGCCGATTTCCAAATCACCGTATCGGATGGCTCCAGCTGAGATGCAAGAATTGAAGAATCAACTTGAAGATCTTCTTGACAAAGGTTATGTCAGGCCGAGTGCATCGCCGTGGGGTGCTCCGGTATTATTCATCAAAAAGAAGGATGGATCGTTCCGACTTTGTATCGACTACCGAGAGTTGAACAAGGTGACGATCAAGAACAAGTATCCTTTGCCTAGGATTGATGACTTGTTGGACCAGTTGCAGGGAGCAAAGGTTTTCTCCAAGATCGACTTGAGATCTGGATATCACCAACTCAGGATTCATGAGCAGGACATTCCTAGAACTGCATTTAGGACCAGATATGGTCATTACGAGTTCGTAGTGATGCCTTTTGGGCTTACAAATGCTCCAGCTGTCTTTATGGATTTGATGAACCGATGTTTTCACCAGTACTTGGATAAGTTCGTGGTGGTCTTCATCGATGACATTCTGATCTATTCTCCGAATGAAGAAGTCCACGAGAAACATCTACGGATTGCCTTGTCAATCCTTAGACAACATCAGCTTTATGCTAAACTGTCCAAGTGTGAATTCTGGATAAAGGAAGTGGCTTTCTTAGGCCACGTGATCAATAAAAATGGGGTTATGGTTGATCCCCAAAAGATTGAAGCGGTGGCTAAATGGACACAACCCCAGAACGTGAAGGAGGTGCGCAGTTTTCTTGGACTTGTCGGGTATTACAGAAGGTTCGTAGAAGGATTTTCAAGGATCGCTCTACCTATGACCAATCTACTCCGCAAGGTCCACAAGAAGTTTGTCTGGAATGACAAGTGTGAGGTCAGTTTCCAGGAGTTGAAGCGACGGTTGACCTCGGCACCCGTGTTAGCACTCCCAGAGGGGAACGACGATTATGTGGTCTATAGTGATGCTTCCAAGTGTGGTCTTGGTTGTGTTTTGATGCAAAGGGGCGGAGTTATTGCTTATGCATCCAGGCAACTCAAGACGTACGAAGAAAACTATCCGACACATGATCTTGAGTTAGCAGCGGTTGTCTTTGCGCTGAAGATTTGGAGGCATTACCTCTACGGTATAAGATGCCAAGTCTTCACTGACCACAAAAGTCTCAAGTATATATTTACTCAAAAGGAGCTAAATATGAGACAACGCCGCTGGCTAGAGTTGCTCAAAGACTACGACATGGAGTTGTTGTATCATCCGGGCAAGGCTAATGTAGTAGCTGATGCACTAAGCCGGAAGACAACGCACGAGACTGTAGTTGCTCTACTTACTGCTCATACCAAGCTAAACCAAGAGTCATGCGACATTGAAGTCTTATATGACCAGCGTAGAGGGTACCTGAGTATGATGGAAATTCAGGCTACACTGCTGGATCAGATCAAAGAAAAGCAAGTCGATGACATCATCTTAGTGAAGTTAAGCAGTGAAGTGATGGATGGGAAAGCTCCCAGTTTTGTGGTTCAGGATGATGGATCACTTTGGTTTCAGGATCGGATCTGTGTGCCTGACACAGAAGGTCTTTGTCAGTTGGTGATGAGAGAAGCTTATTCATCTGCTTATTCTGTGCATCCTGGCTCTAGCAAGATGTACAAGGATCTCAAGAAGAAGTTTTGGTGGCCAAACATGAAGTGGGATGTAGCAGACTTTGTGGCAAAGTGCTTAACTTGCCAGAAGGTCAAGATTGAACACCGCATGCCAGGTGGTGAGATGCTACCTCTCCCAGTACCAGAATGGAAATGGGAGGACATTTCCATGGACTTCGTCACTGGGCTACCCAAGACTCGAAGTCAGAGAGATGCTATCTGGGTAATTGTGGATAGGCTTACGAAGAGTGCTCATTTCATAGCCATCAAGACCACATGGGAAACCCAGAAGTTAGCAAAAGTTTACCAGAAGGAGATTGTCCGCTTACATGGTATTCCTAAGACCATTGTATCGGACCGAGATGGTCGTTTCATGTCAAGATTCTGGAAGGAACTTCATAAGGCTATGGGAACCGAGTTGAGGTTCAGTACAGCTTTTCATCCTCAGACAGATGGCCAGTCTGAAAGGACCATCCAGACTCTTGAGGATATGCTTAGAGCTTGTGTGCTCGATCGTCCGACTAGCTGGGAGGACAGCTTGAGTCTGATTGAGTTCATGTACAACAATAGTTGGCATGCTACAATCAAGATGGCTCCGTTTGAAGCTTTGTATGGTCGCAGATGCAGATCTCTGATTTGTTGGGATGATAATGCCGACAAAATTCTGCTTGGACCAGAATTGGTCGAAAGGACAGCTTCAGACATTGCTTTGATCAAACAAAGGATGTTGACCGCTCAGAGTCGACAAAAGTCCTACGCAGATCGTAAGCGCAGGACTATCGAGTTCGAGGTCGGTGACAAGGTTTTTGTCAAGGTATCGTCATCCAAAGGAGTTTTCAGATTTGGTAAGCATGGGAAGCTTAACCCTCGCTACGTGGGACCATTCGAGATTCTGGATAGAGTGGGATCTCTAGCGTACCGCTTGGCGTTGCCGCCATCGGCTCACCCGGTGCATAACGTGTTCCACGTATCTGTACTCAGAAAGTATGTACCAGATGAGTCTCATATGCCTAGTTATGAAGACATCGAGATTCAAGCTAATGGTACTTATAAAGAGTTGCCCGTGCGCATTTTGGAGCGTCGGGAGAAGCGTTTGCGCAACAAGATCATGCCGTTGGTACGAGTGTTGTGGTCCAAGTCAGGGACTGAAGAAGTTACTTGGGAGACCTGGGAAACCGAGTCAGATATGCTCAGGCGTTTTCCCGAGTTATTCTCGACCTAAGTTTTGGGGTCAAAACTTCTTGTAAGGGGGAGGAGATGTGATACCCCGTATTTTTGTAAGGTTATTTTGGGAATTTTGGAATTTTCCCGAGTACCCGTTGTGTACGTCGGATTTAATACTGAGAGTTTGAGACATTCTGTAATATGCTCTGTATCTGTAATATTTTTCTCAGTGAAATAATATACAGACAACATGCCTTGGACTTTAATTATCGTTCGCGTACGATAATTTTTATCCCGGTTTAACGTCATGTTCGTTCAAAGTAGAACGGGCGAGAAAATCTTGTCACGGCGACCGCCGTACAGTCATGGCGACCGCAGTCGTGTGATCCAAGCACGGAGACCGCCGTAAAGTCACGGCGCCCGTCGTCCCAATGCTCGAGGAGGCAGCTGGTGTGTCAGTCCGTGGCGACCATCGTAAATTACGGTGCCCGTCGTAATGGCAGTCATCGTTGTCCGGCAGTCCTTGCCCGATGGTCGCCGGCGCGATTTCTGGCGAGCGCCGAACTAGCTGTAGGCCCATCGTTTTGGAGCTCCAGATGCTTTGGCTATAAAAGGGGGTGTTGGGGGAGAGATTTGAGCCATCCCAAACACCGAACCTCTGCCAAATTTGCCTCTCGCCGGAGTTGTTCCTTCTAAAGCTTTCGTCGGTGTTGTTTGGTGGTGTTTCCAACAGCTCTTTTGAAGCCTTGTGGTTGCCTTTGGAGGTCAGAAACCAAGCAAGGCGGAAAGGGGTCGAAACGCGCATTATTTTGGTGAGATTTATCTCGTCTCTGTCGACCGTGTTCTTCACGGCGACCACCGTGTTCTTCACGGCGACCGCCGTGATGAATGCGACGACCGCCGCCAAGAACAGCGACCGCCGCCAGTGCCCAGAATGCCTTCATGGCTTTGGCTTAGTTGGTTGTCGTCGTGGCGTCTTTCCTTTCGTGTTCTTTCGTCGTGTTTAGATTCGTACTGTTGTTATGTCGGATCTAACTTAGGAGTCCTTTTATGGGTCGACTCGAAGGTTGTTGTGCTGTTGGAACTATACCGGTGTCGAGCCCGGAATCCAGTTGACGTCGTTAGACTATTATGCGGATTAAGGCAAGTGGCGGTTCGCTCTTGCTCATTCGTTCCATATTTACATTAATTATCAGTAGTTTATTTGAGTAATTAATTTGGAATGAATACTCTGTTTGTCTGGAAACGGTTTTGATAAACTGTTTTGAAAATCATATAATAGGTTGTATATCTGTTAGAACAACGCTATTATCTGTGATCGCCTTTCGGGCCTTTATGTGGATTTATCCTGTAACTGTTGTGGTGCTGTAACTGTTTAGTTAGCACTGTTAAATAGGAACGTTACTCGGACTCTGTCCAGTCGTTTCTTTATAATCTGGTATCGGGGTGGCTCGTCTTCATCTGGTACTATTCTAAGATCATGATCGGTCTCTTTCACAAGTGTGTAGAGACAGGACACTTAGCTGGTGTCACAAACCTTTCGGTGTACGTCACTCTCGACGAAACGTATACTAAGATGTGTCGTCCCATTGGTGGGGTACACATGTAAAAGTCTATAATGTGATGTGTGTTTTTGAAACATAATCAGATAAGTGCTACCTTGACGCACATAATTAATGAACGCTCAGCGAGTAGGGCAGCTAGGTGATAGTGCCGCTAGGAAGACTCGTATTGACTTGAATGTAGTACGTCTTCTTTCCGATCTGGATTCGCTGAAAGGAGGTGAGGTTGGTCGTTGACTGAAGCATCTCAGTCAGTTTTAAATCATTGTTGTATGATTCTGTAACTTTCCAGATTTGTCATACTTCCTTAAAGACTCATTTCCGTTGGAGTCTTCTTTCGAGTCGATTTTTGTGAAGATTCAGTCTTCCAGAATCTTCTCTTGTGCATACCTCTTGTTTATTCCAGTAGGAGTATGGTGGTTGACAAGCGTACTCGATTATTATTCGAGGGACGAGGAGTCTAACCTAATACGACTGCTTCAAACCATTCTGCTTTGTACCCTTGCTAGTCTATTCATTTAGACTAACCAACCAATATTTTCCCTTGCATGGTTGGCGGGTGTCATCCGTTCGATTCGGCACATCAGATCAAAAGTAGCTCAGAAGATTAGAAGGATTATGGAGTCGACGGTGGTTTTTGAACGTTTTAATTATTTCTTTAATCAGGTTGAGATCTTTTGGACAATGACTTTGGTTGTAAGGTGTTTTATGAGACTTCCGCTGTATTTGGTTTAAACTCTGTGTTGACCTATTCGGGATTGGGTTGTAATCCCGTAACTCATGTTTCTTTGACAATGTTATGTTTTGGATTGAATGCTTTGATCATTATGTATCATTAGTATTTCATGATTGTATTTAACCGGTAAAGCCTTGGGTGATCTCGGTAAGGAACATTGAGGTCACTGGCGGTAATACCTTTCCAAAAGGGTTAAGTTTTGGGGGTGTTACAGCCTCATAATCATATTCCCCTAACATCGGCTACATGTGTGCCTCGTACGCAGCTGGAGACAGGGGCAAGTACTCAGAAGATGATGGTATCACATGCTTTCAAAAAGGAAGTTACCTAGACTGCACTTGATCTTCTTCCTCACTCACATAATTGAGATCCTTAATCGAGTCCTCTTAAGTTGTCTCTAGAAGGGCAGGTTGCCTCTACTGGACCTGGTCTTCCTCTTCACTCACATAATTGAGATCCTCGACAGTCGTCTCCATCACCACAGTCTTATCTACGGGTGCCTTCCCTGCCCTCTGAGGGACTAAAGAGTCCTCTGTAAGATGATACTCCATGGTATTGAAGGAATCAAACTCTGACTCTGACTTAGTTCGGAATAACTTCGAGTAGACGTAAGACGAGAGTCGATTCTAGTCAACGGGCTCGGCTTCTACTCCAATCCCGAACCAAAAGTAGTTTCAAGATACACCCAAAAATATTAGTCAATTTATTTTAATAAATCTCACGAACCATTTCAACAAAAAAGACTTGTGAATTTATTTTATTGAATCTTTCTACCATTATTGTATAAAGATTAATTGTTGAATCTTTCTACCTAATCTCAAAAAAATCCTAATTAAAATAAATTAAGACTTGTTAATTTATTTTATTAAATATAAGCACTTACTCAACAATTTTATAAATATCATTTATAAAGGGTCTTACTATTCGGCGCATAGGCAAAATTGCCTTTCAGCGCATAGAGTTGCCACGTTACGTGTGAAGCCACTCCACACGTAACGTGGGGTAAATTTTTTTTTTTTAACCACACGTTACGTGTGGCAATTTTTTTTATTTTTTTTATTTTTTTTTAAAACCTCACGTTAAAAAAAGTTTGAAACTTAAAATTGTTAGGGTTATATTATAGGAGATATTAAAAAAAAAGTTTGATGTATCTTAGCTGGAGAATTAAGAGTCAATTCTAAACAAAAAAAAATATTTTACTAAGAAGTTTTTTTTCTATAACCCCAAATTTTTAATACTCCAAGCTTGATCAGTGTCAGACTTACCCATTACTACATACATGAACAAAAAATAAATGCTTAAGATGTGCACAACAATAAGCAGGGCGTATAAGCAATGATGTATTAAGCCTTGAAATGATCAAATATCATATAAGAAAGTACGCTAGCTTGAACTTTCATGGAGACAAAAAAAATCAGCTTACGTTCTCAAACCAGCATCCTCCATCCAGTTAGGACTAATGTCCTAACATTTTAACATTGATAAATAAAAATTAACAATTTTAAGTTTTAAACTTTTTTTAACGTGAGGTTTAAAAGGAAAAAAAAAAATTTTTTAAAAAAATTACCACACGTTACTGTGGTTAAAATAAAAAAAAATTACCCCACGTTACGTGTGGAGTGGCTCCACACGTAACGTGGCGACCCTATGCGCTGAAAGGCAATTTTGCCTATACGCCGAAAAATAATCGTGTTTATAAACTCTAATTGTTGATTTTGCTATTATAAAATAATGCAATATTATTTTCTTTACTAAATTCAAAATAATTACCATTATTTTAATTTGATTAACCTAATCATGCCTTCATCTACAGAATAAAAAAACGAGCCGACTATTCGCACTACGTTTTTGGCCTTTTCGCACTACAAAAGGCTACGCCAAATGTTGGCGTACGCCAAATACGTGCGAAGAAGGCCAAAAACGTAGATATACGTATAAATTAAAAAAAAGGAATAAAGGAGCTACGTCAGATTTTGGCGTACGCCAGAATCTGGCGTAGATGCTTTGTAGGGACTTGGGCTCGTTTTGGAAATTGGGCTTTTGTGCCAGAATCTGGCGTACGCAAGATTCTGGTGCAGCAAAAAAAAAAATTGCCCCATAATCATGTAGAGAATTTCAATACGACTCCGTACATATAAAATTCGTCCAAAACGGACATCGTTTGACCCTCTAAAAGCCCAAAATACGATGGCTGCCCCCATGGTCCTATTTGGGCCTATTTTTGCCCAATTTCTCGTATTTCAGGTTTTCACCCATTTATTCTATAATCCTTCATATTGAGCATATTGGAAGGATTATAGAAAAAATGGGTGAAAAACTGAAATACGAGAAATTGGGCCCAAATAGGCCCAGTAGTAATGATTGTAGAAGAAACAGGTGAAAAACTGGAGAAAAAAAAAATGAAAAATTGGGCCCAAATAGGCCCAATAGGAAGGATTATAGAAGAAACGGGTGAACAACTAAAATACGAGAAATTGGGCCCAAATAGGCCCAGTAGGAAGGGTTGTAGAAGAAACGGATAAAAAACTGGAAAAAAAACGAAAAATTGGGCCCAAATAAGCCCAATAAGAAGGATTATTGAAGAAACGGGTGAAATACGAAAAATTGGGCTCAAATATGCCCAGTTTTTAATTATATTTCATATAGTTACACTTATATGCTTTAGTATTTCATTATATTTCATATAGTTACGCTTATATACTATAGTATTTCATTAAATTTCATATAGTTACACTTATGTACTATAGTATTTCATTAAATCTAGTATACTTAGGGTCTGTTTGGATTCCTCACCAGAATGCATTAAAATGCATTATCTTATATTAAATTGCATTAAATCATCAATTTAATGCAAGATAATGCATTATTTGCGGGATCCAAACAAACCCTTAGACTTATATACTATAGTATTCTATTAAATTTCATATAGTTACACTTATGTACTATAGTATTTCATTAAATCTAGATTTAATGAAATACTATAGTATATAAGTGTAACTAAATGAAATATAATGAAATACTATAGTACATAAGTGTAACTATATGAAATTTAATGAAATACTATGGGGTATAAGTCTAAGTATACTAGATTTAATGAAATATTATAGTATATAAGTGTAACTATATGAGATTTAATAGAATACTATAGTATATAAGTCTAAGTATACTAGATTTAATGAAATACTATAGTATATAAGTGTAACTATATGAGATTTAATAGAATACTATAGTATATAAGTCTAAGTATACTAGATTTAATGAAATATTATAGTACATAAGTATAACTATATGAAATTTAATAGAATACTATAGTATATAAGTCTAAGTATACTAGATTTAATGAAATACTATAGTACATAAATATAACTATATGAAATTTAATGAAATACTATGGTGTATAAGTCTAAGTATACTAGATTTAATGAAATACTATAGTATATAAGTATAACTATATGAAATATAATGAAATACTATGGGGTATAAGTCTAAGTATACTAGATTTAATGAAATATTATAGTATATAAGTGTAACTATATGAGATTTAATAGAATACTATAGAGTCTATAGTATATAAGTCTAAGTATACTAGATTTAATGAAATACTATAGTATATAAGTGTAACTATATGAGATTTAATAGAATACTATAGTATATAAGTCTAAGTATACTAGATTTAATGAAATACTATAGTACATAAGTGTAACTATATGAAATTTAATAGAATACTATAATATATAAGTCTAAGTATACTAGATTTAATGAAATACTATAGTACATAAATGTAACTATATGAAATTTAATGAAATACTATGGTGTATAAGTCTAAGTATACTAAATTTAATGAAATACTATAGTATATAAGTGTAACTATATGAAATTTAATGAAATACTATGGGGTATAAGTCTAAGTGTACTAGATTTAATAAAGTATTATAGTATATAAGTATAACTATATGAGATTTAATAGAATACTATAGAGTCTATAGTATATAAGTCTAAGTATACTAGATTTAATGAAATATTATAGTATATATAAGTGTAACTATATGAAATTTAATGATATACTATGGTGTATAAGTTTAAGTATATTAGATTTAATGAAATATTATAGTATATAAGTGTAACTATATGAGATTTAATAGAATACTATAGTATATAAGTCTAAGTATACTAGATTTAATGAAATACTATAGTATATAAGTGTAACTATATGAGATTTAATAGAATACTATAGTATATAAGTCTAAGTATACTAGATTTAATGAAATACTATAGTACATAAGTGTAACTATATGAAATTTAATAGAATACCATATTATATAAGTCTAAGTATACTAGATTTAATGAAATACTATAGTACATAAGTGTAACTATATGAAATTTAATGATATACTATGGTATATAAGTCTAAGTATACTTGATTTAATGAAATACTATAGTATATAAGTGTAACTATATGAGATTTAATAGAATACTATAGTATATAAGTCTAAGTATACTAGATTTAATGAAATACTATAGTATATTAGTGTAACTATATGAGATTTAATGAAATACTATGGGGTATAAGTCTAAGTATACTAGATTTAATGAAATATTATAGTATATAAGTATAACTATATGAAATTTAATAGAATACTATACTATATAAGTCTAAGTATACTAGATTTAATGAAATACTATAGTACATAAGTGTAACTATATGAAATTTAATAGAATACCATATTATATAAGTCTAAGTATACTAGATTTAATGAAATACTATAGTACATAAGTGTAACTATATGAAATTTAATGATATACTATGGTATATAAGTCTAAGTATACTTGATTTAATGAAATACTATAGTATATAAGTGTAACTATATGAAAATTAATAGAATACCATATTATATAAGTCTAAGTGTACTAGATTTAATGAAATACTATAGTACATAAATGTAACTATATGAAATTTAATGAAATACTATGGTGTATAAGTCTAAGTATACTATATTTAATGAAATACTATAGTATATAAGTGTAACTATATGAAATATAATGAAATACTATGGGGTATAAGTCTAAGTATACTAGATTTAATGAAATATTATAGTATATAAGTGTAACTATATGAGATTTAATAGAATACTATAGAGTCTATAGTATATAAGTCTAAGTATACTAGATTTAATGAAATACTATAGTATATAAGTGTAACTATATGAGATTTAATAGAATACTATGTATATAAGTCTAAGTATACTAGATTTAATGAAATACTATAGTACATAAGTGTAACTATATGAAATTTAATAGAATACTATAGTATATAAGTCTAAGTATACTAGATTTAATGAAATACTATAGTATATAAATGTAACTATATGAAATTTAATGAAATACTATGGTGTATAAGTCTAAGTATACTAAATTTAATGAAATACTATAGTATATAAGTATAACTATATGAAATTTAATGAAATACTATGGGGTGTAAGTCTAAGTGTACTAGATTTAATAAAATATTATAGTATATAAGTGTAACTATATGAGATTTAATAGAATACTATAGAGTCTATAGTATATAAGTCTAAGTATACTAGATTTAATGAAATACTATAGTATATATAAGTGTAACTATATGAAATTTAATAAAATACTATGGTGTATAAGTTTAAGTATACTAGATTTAATGAAATATTATAGTATATAAGTGTAACTATATGAGATTTAATAGAATACTATAGTATATAAGTCTAAGTATACTAGATTTAATGAAATACTATAGTACATAAATGTAACTATATGAAATTTAATGAAATACTATGGTGTATAAGTCTAAGTATACTAGATTTAATGAAATACTATAGTATATAAGTGTAACTATATGAAATATAATGAAATACTATGGGGTATAAGTCTAAGTATACTAGATTTAATGAAATATTATAATATATAAGTGTAACTATATGAGATTTAATGATATACTATGGTATATAAGTCTAAGTATACTTGATTTAATGAAATACTATAGTATATAAGTGTAACTATATGAGATTTAATAGAATACTATAGTATATAAGTCTAAGTATACTAGATTTAATGAAATACTATAGTATATAAGTGTAACTATATGAGATTTAATGAAATACTATGGGGTATAAGTCTAAGTATACTAGATTTAATGAAATATTATAGTATATAAGTATAACTATATGAAATTTAATAGAATACTATACTATATAAGTCTAAGTATACTAGATTTAATTTAACCTTTCTTTGCTAATATTATTTCATAATGCAGGAAGGCGTGGAGGCATTGTTGGTAACATTGGGGCTAGATGTTGCCACTAACTTGGTGTTTTGGGATAAAAAGAGGCCAGATTTCGATGGCTGAACGATTGTTTTCTTCTCCAGGAAAAGTACTCAAGCCACATTTGGTATTTCATTCGGTGGTTGAACTGCAGACATCTGCTCTTCGAATTAGGTAATTCTTGACCTTATGTGTGTTTTCAAGAGATGGTGGATAGAAGAAATGATACTCTAAAATTTTTACATGCTACTTATTGTGAAACATGCTTTTGAAAGAACTATGTGTTGTGTGTGTGAATGATATACTGCTTTTGTTCCTTTTGATAGTATATATGTGCTATGTGTTGTGTCTAATATTGTTCATTTGTATATACATCTATACTAAATAAGGGCAACTATCATGGGGATTTGAGAGATAGATCTAGCTAGCTCATGTTGCAAACTGTAATATGGCTTTCTTTCTGGATCGAGATGTTCTTTCTACTAACTTGAATCTTGTTATTAAATGGTTTTCAACATGTTATTCCTACTGACTTGAATCTTATATAGTTATCTAAAGTTGCTTTTTTTATAATATGCATGCATAGATGGTTATGGATCGAACATGGATGATCAATAGGGGTGCTTTTGATAGGATGCAACCCAAGTATATAAAAGGAGTTGAGACTTTCTTAGAATTTGCATTTAAGGATAAAAATGAAGTTGCAGTGTTAAGGTGTCCTTGTGTGAACTGTAATATGGCTTTCTTTCTGGATCGAGATACGATGTGGGACCACTTGATGGAACATGGAATTATAAATGATTATCATCCTTGGGAGTATCATGGAGAAGATCTTGTTCCACAGAGAGTCGATGGAGATAATGATGAAGTGGCGATGTTAGAAGAGATGGAAAAGATGAAGAAAAGATGGAACATTTTCTGAGGAAAATGTACACTTTGCTCAGCAAATGGCTGAACAATTTGACCATATGGAAAAGGCTTCAAGGGAGAGAGAATATCAACTAAATGAGCAAATTCAAGAGCTTCAAAGAGATAAAGTGGCGATGTTAGAAGAGATGGAAAAGATGAAGAAAGATGCTGAAGAGAGAGAACAAAGAATGAAAGAGATAGAAGAGAGAATGCGGTCAGAATTACAAGAAATGGTAAAACAACAACTTTTGAATCTTCAAAAATGAGGTACGTATATGTATGCATATTTATGGTCATTGTAGTACAAAAACAAATTTCATTTGCTAGCTAGAAATTTAGACTATTGTGTAGTATAAAATCTGCTTTCATATTCTCTCTATTTTTTACCTTTCAGAGGTAGTGTATAGTTTGAAAACTTAGACACTTTGTTGCGTAGGATGATTTATGGGGTTGCTCAACTCAGTTACTTCTTTAACAATTTAGGTATACTTAGAAAAAATAAGTTGTTTTTTAATTTGAATATCATGTTAGTTGATCCTCGACGATATTAAGAATCCTAACTATCATATATGCCTACCATTTGTCCATATACTTAGATGATCCTGGATGGTAATAAGAATCCTTTGTTTTTGAGACATAATTTCGTGTTTTTAATGGTTTCACGTGTTTTCTACGCTTTGTTGTTGAAACATATTTTTGCCTGATTTAGTGTTTGTGTTTTGAAGCAGCATATCAATGGAAAATATTGGTGGGAGCGGCCATCAACATTCTCACTGCATTTGTGTACTTTAAAAAAAGGTATCTAAGAAGCAGCCTAATGAGGACATGAGCAAGTAGGCAAGTTTGTGACTTTTTGGGGGATTTAAACAACTTTTGGTATAGTTTTAGCACACTTGTAAGTTTGCCTAATATATAGGTAATTTTTGGTATAGTGGTTATGATATGAATGTTATGCTAACCTAAGCACATAGATGGCATCCTTTTGCTATAGTTTTATGGTGATATATATATGGAGATGGAAGCTACGTAGACATGGAGACTTTTTTGTATAGTGGATCAGTTTATGGTGGTATATATAATATATATATGGATTGATGGCTGTTTTAGATGATGTTTCATGTGTATTTTGAGTTGTGGTTTTATATGTTTTAGTGAATGACTATGAAAGTGGCAGAATATGACAAAACAAGCTTTTCGTCACCAAAAATCTAGGGCGACAAAAAGGGGTTTTCGTCACCAAATATCTAGGGCGACAAAACAAGATTTTCGTCACCAATTGTTTAGGGTGACAATGAGATTTTCGTCACCAATTGTCTAGGGTGGCGAAACGAGATTTTCGTCACCAATTGTGGCGACGAATTTTACTTTCGTCACAAAAGATCTAGGGTGACAAAACGATATCTGTCACAAAAGATATAATAAAGGCGACAAAAATTAATTTCATCGCAAATACTTAGGGCGATGGACTTTAGGCGACAAACTTGTGACAATTTTTTTTTGGTCACGGCAATCTTTGGGCGACGAAAATTCCTCTTTGGGCGACGAAACATTTTGTCACTAAAAGTCCGTTTTGTTGTAGTGACATCACGAGCCATGCGTGCAAGAATAGGAAATCTAGCCTCATTCAATTTCCACTAGTTCAACATCTTACTTTGATCATCTAAACTCCTTAACTCATTCAAATATCGATCAAATTCAGTGATCCCAACATCAGATTGGTGAAGCTCTTTCATTTTTTGGCTAAGGTTATTCAAGAACCTAGAACCAACTTTCTATCTTGCTTTAGCAGCCAAACTTGTTCCCTCACTAGCTTTATCATGAGAAGAAACCGAAGGACCATACATTCTTCTATACTCCTCAAACAATTCAATAGCAAAAGCATTCAACTTTTTCGCTAATTCCTCTCCTTTACTCTTTCCATATAAGTCTTGTAGACTCATTTCTACCATAGCAAACTTATTAATTGAACCAAGAATTATGGCAACAAAAATCAACATATTCATCTTCTCTATATCATCACAATACTTATCACACTTTTCCTTCATTTCAAAAGCCATGGCTTGACAATCTACATCATCACTTTCCAGCCAAGTATCCAATGCAGTCACAATGTTACCATTGTAAAAAACACATTGCTCACAGTGACATAAGAGGAAGCAGACACCTCTTTTATGAAATCATAAAATTCTTTCAGAAAATTTACAAGAATCTCAACCTTTTTCCATTCATCTGAGGTGATTTGTCCTATACTCTCACCTTTAGAATTTTTTAGAGGATCCAACCGAGCAAAGACATTTTTATACTTCAATGCAACCTCTAGCATAGAGTACGTTGAATTCCATCGAGTAGGAACATCAAAGCTCAATGAACAATGGGACTCAATTCTCAATTTTTCAGCTTGTTCTTGAAACCAAATATTTTTTGACGGAGAACCCCTCACATACTTAACATAAGCCCTCACTTTATCAATGCACTTAACTTGCAACATTAAGCCATCCGGCACAATAAGATTAGCTATGTGAGCTACATAACTCATGTGCAAATTATGAGCATTATTAATGCATGTGTCATTTAATTTCATCAATTCTTTCAAAGAAGCAATACATGAATCATTAGAACTAGCATTGTCCACCGTTATGGTAAAAACCTTATCAGATAAACCCCAGGGCCTTAGACAATCCTCAATTCCTCTAGCAATATCTTCACCCTTATGACCAACCACTAGACAAAAATTCAGAATTCTCTTTTGCAACACCCAATCATTATCAATAAAATGAGCACTGACACACATATAATTTATCTTATGGATTGAAGTCCATGAATCAGTAGTAAGACAAACCCTCTGATAGCTCTCCTTAACAAAATCTTTTAGCACTATTTTTTCACGCAAGTACATAGCATAACAATCACGCGCAACAGTAACACCGTGAAGGCAACTTAAATGTAGGGCTAACCGTTGAAAGTATACACTTAAGTCCAGGTTTCTCTACTTGTTTAAATGGCATCTCATCCATAACTATCATTTTAGCTAGTGTAGCCTTGCCTTCATTTTGATTCAACACCCAGTTTCTCATTTTGCCTTGACCAGATTCATCAACATTTTCTAAAATGAGTTTAGATTGGGTACCTTTGCTGAGTTTGCTCTTGTTTTCTGGATTTTCTAGACAAGACTCCCAATGGTTCTTAATATTCTTGGTGCCAATATGACTTGAATCAGCTGAATATGTCTTGAGACAATAGATGCATTCTGCCCTGACCTTGCCATCTTCATCCAAATATTTCTTGAAGTGTTTCCAATACTCACTTCTTCCTTTTGATTCAATATAAGTTCTAGCTTTCTTTTTCCGCGACTCTTCATTTGCTAGAGTCGGCTCTTCATTTGCAACCGGCTCTTCTTCATCAAGATCAACCGCTTCATCATCATCTTCTTCCATGACATCCTCAGCCATGATATTGTCCGGTGAATTTACAGAAACATGAGACTGTAAAGAGTGGGATACAATGGATTAAAATTCCCTTGACGTTGAAGTGTTGGAGTCCCATCGAGATCTTTTATTACTTTGCCTCTGGATTTGGGAGCTCGACATCTGTCAGAAGGAAAACAATTCAGAAGACATAAATGAGAATTACACATTCAGTTAATATATATACTAATTTTCATATTTATTTGTATCAATACTTACGTTTGTTGAAAATCCAATGAGTTAATCCGTGGTGATTACTGATTACTTCTTCACTGAGGGATTACTTCTTTACAGAAATAACAATATAAATGTATAGGCCTATTAGCAATTAGCAAGTTAGTGAGTTAGTTCACTCCAACAAATAACAATATACTATAGCATCATTTAGTATGCACTGTATTCTAGTAATCTAGTCAGTGTGTACTGTCCGAAATAGTGAAATAGTGAAATACTCAAACAGACAAATACATTATACAATATTAAAATTACAATATACATAGTTTTTTTTTGGATGAAAAACACGAAAATATTATTACAGACAACAAGAGTTCAGTACAAATGCCAACATCAGTGGCAGTTGGGAGACATGCGTGAAAAATACAGGAGCCTCTAAAGGCAGAGAGTGACCATAACAGAGAGTGACAATATACATAGTTACATACACAGTAGTATAACACAATGACATAAGCCAAGTCAGCAACCAGCAACAACTAGCAAGTCACCGACGACAATAACAAACAATGGACTTTGAACATAATTAATCTAACAAATTTCAGTGGCACTTCTAAATTTGTTAAATTAATGACTATTTCGGACAATACACACTGACTAATTAATTTAGCAAGTCGCCGACGACGACAACAACAACAACTAGCAAGTCACCGACGACAGCAGACAGTGAACATAATTAATTAAAGAGAAGCCGGCAGACAGTGGCAAAGGGTGAGAGAAACTAACCGACGACACCGACGACAACAGCATGTCAGCAACCAGCAGAAGGAAAGAAATTGACGCGCCGACTACAACAGCCTGAAGGGGGTGTTGCATAAGGGTGTAACGTTGATCAAACTTCAGTTCGACTTGGATATAGATTGAATCGTGTCAATGTACTTTCCAAAACCAATATTTTAACCCTTACTCTTGTAGCCTTAGGGTTGCATAAAATTTGATTTGGGATAAGACAATCAAACCTCTATTGAACAAGGCAATATCAATAGAAAGCACTTGGTGTTTTGGTGTTTGTTCGATACAAGAGATCGTTCTCTTTCTGGATATCTCAAGACTTGCCACAACCTCATCCTTATATAGGGCATAAGAAGTTAGGTGGTTACATGGTGGTTGGGAAGTTGTATGGCGGTTGGACGGTTGCATGGCGGTTGAAAAATGGTTAAAAAGCCGCCAAACTACTCAACCATAACCCCACACTTATAAATATGACTTCTCGGTGTCCGCCTCTCGAATCCCAACACGTTCCGTAACCCCGAGTCCGAATCCACGCACACGAGTGTGCACTCTGCACCGCCAAAACTCATTATGATCTGAATGAACTCCATAAGTTTTGAGCGAATCCCGATTACACCAAATGGCCGATGACACTAAAATCACCAACAGGGGGACGACAACGCACAACGACAGCAACCGAAGAGGGCAGCAACTAGCCGACTGAGGTGAGCGGTGGACTGTGGGGCAGTTGGCGAGCTGGAAACTGGCAAGGGCGACTGGGCAAGGGCAGGAGGTTGAGGGTGACGGCGACTAGCGAGAGGGCGGAATGACGACACGAATCGAGAGGGCTGCGGAGCGGCGGACTCGGCGGAGGCGAGAGAGGTTCAGGCGAGTGCGACTGTGTTGTGCGAGAGGCGAGAGCCGAGAGGAGACTGAGAGAGGCGAGAGTTCGATGAGGTCACGAGGGCTGCACAATAGTTAACAAAGAACAAAAGTGTAAATTTGTTAGGGTTAGAAGTAAAAATGGTAAAAGCTGTTTATAATATATTTTAATTTTTTTTTAAAAAAAATCTGGTCCAGACATGTTTTTAGACTGGACCGGAAAATTTTAAAAATCCTAGACCGAACCGATTTTTATTCAGTCTGGTCCAGTCCAAAAATCTGGTCTGGACCGGTTTCTGCTCATGCCTAGCCTCATTGGTTGGATATGGGTTGCCCTAAGCAAAGGAAAATTCAGTCTCATAAAATGTAACTTATTGGGATATGAGAAACTTTTTTGTCTCAGGATCATCCAAACTCCAAGCCTTCTGGCCTATCAGGTAGCCCATAAAGATACATCCATGTCCCCAGCTAGCAAATTTGTCACCGCTACGGCCCTAAATGTGAGCATAGCATAAACAACCCAAAACACAAAGATGAGCATAATTAGGCAAAGTGTCATGCAAGAAGCGGTAAGTGCAACAAATTTGCAAAAAGGATACACGTAAACGTTATCCAAAAATCCTATGACTTCCCCTTCCCCTCCGCCGCAATCGACGTCCAACGACCAGGCCCCTTCATGGCCGCCAGACAAACCGCCGGATCCTCCTCTCTCGTGGAGCGAACGGGTCAGCAGAGAAAGGAAGAAATATCACGCCCCCCTTGCTAAGGATGATCTCTGGAAGTTCGGTAAGATTCAGGTTTCTTATCCAGACGGTGACGACGAGATACCTCATGTGTCCATTGCTCAAGACGTCATGCACTCCTTGTATGTCGCCTGGAGTAATTCAGTGGTGATAAAAGTTCTTGGTGGACATGTTTCGCATGATGTCATGGACCGTCGGGTTAGGCAAATGTGGAATTTGAAAGGAAGGATGACACTCATGGATATACCTAATGGTTATTTTATGGCACGTTTTGAACTTGAGTCGGATTTCCTCTATGTGCTTACGGAGGGCCCCTGGATGATCTTTGGGAATTACATAGTCGTGTGTCAATGGGACCCCTTGTTTTGACCTGATACTGATGTGATTCATACAACGTATGCATGGGTTCGTCTCATGGGTCTCTCAATGGTTATTTATGAGGAGCAAGTTTTGTTTGGTATTGCTGCAGCCATAGGGTCTCCGGTCCGTGTTGATTTGAATACTCTTACTGCGGCTCGTGGAAAGTTTGCTAGAGTTTGTGTGGAAATCGACATTACTAAACCGTTAATTAGGGCGATTATGGTGAATGGTGAAAAAGTGTATTTGGAATATGAAGGTCTCCGAACAATTTGTTTCAGATGTGGTCGTTTTGGTCACTTAGTTGATAAATGCTCTGAGCCAGCGCCAATGACGGGAACTTCAACTGCTACTAATGATGGTTCTTCCGGAAGCTCTGCGGAGGGGCCGATGGTGGTTCCGGCAAAAACTCGACCGCCGAGAGATCTGAGTACGTGGAGCGTGGTGCAGAATAATCGGCGACCAAGAAAGGAATATTCGAAAGTATCGGAGATTGCGAGTACGAATCTGTCCAAAAATAGATTCGCCGGATTAGAAAATAGCGAGGAGGATATTGAAAAGATTGTGGTTGAATTAATGGAAACTTCGGAGGATATTCTGGATGATGTGGTTATTTTGGATAAGATACGCGAGATTGCAGTTGCCAAAGGAAAGACGGCTGCGAGAAATATGGACGGTGAGGGAAATTATGGGAAACCTAGAAATAAGAATCTTCAGATGGAAGGGAATAAGGCGACTGGACTGGCCCATCACACTTCTAAGGTGCCGGCCCAAGGTAATACCTCAAGTGAGACTAAGGGGGCTAAAAAGAGCCAATCAAATAACTCTGCGAAGAGGGCCAAACTTGACACGGATCAGGAGAGGAGAATGGGCCAAGTGATTCTAGGTAGGCCCATTGCTCAGACCCATCAACATAAATAGGATGCAGCTGCGGCGGTCCTGGAACAGGATTCGGATACTCTCCGTATTATGCACCAACAGAATCAGATGACGATGGAGGTGGATATGGGGCCGACTCTCCAATTGACGAACGACGGTGACCTGGTCAAGAAATTTCGAGAAGAACCGCCGGATCCGGGTATCCCGGTAAGGCAGGAATTCGCTACATTGAATGAAGATACTGTCATCGACGGGGAAGAGGGCTTGGTGACGACGCATGATCCATCTGGGGTCTCGGGCTCGATTCTTCCCTCTGTTTCCCAATCTCAATGAATGTTACTATTTGGAATGCTCAAGTGGGGGAGTAAGGGCTTTCGCAGAGCTTGCCGCTATTTGCTTAATACGAATCAAACGGATGTGCTTGCACTTATGGAGACTAGACTTTCGGGGGTAAATGCTCAAAGGGTATGTGATTCCCTGGGGTTTTCAGATTGCTTTAGAGTTGAGGCTATCTGCTTTTCAGGTGGTATTTGGATCCTGTGGGATGCTGCGATTACTACGGTGTTGTTCGTGGGTATACGCACTTCATTCATGCCAAAGTTCTTAATGGGATGGATTGTTTCCATCTTATTGTTGTCTATGGGCCTTTGACCCCCTCTAGGCGACGTCCCTTTTAGAGATATTTGGAGCAGGTCATTGCCAATATTCATGAGCCGCTTTTTGTTAGGGGTGACTTTAATTGTATTTTGAGTCTTTATGAGCGTAGTGGGAGATCTGGGAATCTGTCTCCGGATACTAATGTTTTCGCTGATCTGGTGAGCCGTCATGACTTGATTGACTTGGGGTATAGTGGTTCTCGTTTCACATGGAGCAGAGGGACACCGGGGAATCCGGTGGTTGCGAAGCGTCTTGATCGGGTTTTCACAAATGTTGAGGGAAGGCTTCGATGGGACGGGGTTGTGGTCCATCATCTCCCGGCTACGAGGTCGGATCATAACTCGTTGTACCTTTCCCTTTCCCCTCAACCTCATTGTGATCGAAACCGGAGACCGTTTCGCTTTGAGGCTATGTGGGTAACTCACCCAAATTTTATGCGGGTTGTGTCTGACTCTTGGATGGGTACTGTGGATACGCCTGAGGCATTGACTAAATTGAGAAATGATCTTAGAGAATGGAACAAGAAGGTTTTCGGGAATGTGCATGTCAAGAAAGATAAGTTGTTGGCTAGACTTTAGGGGATTGAGAATGCCCTGAACAATGGGGCTACTGATCGGCTCATTCAGCTGCGTGCTTTTTTTTGGAAAGATCTGGATGAGGTGCTTGCTCAGGAGGAGTTGCTTTGGTACCAGAAATCTCGGGTGAATTGGATTAAATGTGGTAACCGCAACACCACTTTCTTTCATACAAGCACCATTGTTCGTCGGCGACGGAAACATGTTACAACGTTGAAAGATGCCGCTAATAACTGGGTTGTTGATAAGCAGGGCCTGGAAAATATGGTGGTCGGCTATTTTTCTGATCTCTACTCCCATCCGGTGGTGGATGATACTGACTTCTTACTCCCTAGGGGTGGTTTTCCGGCTATTAGCAATGTGGAGCACATGCGGTTGATGGCACCCTTCTCCGATGAGGAAATCTAGTCTGTCGTGAGACAGATGGGTGCCTATAAGGCGCCTGGGATTGATGGTTTTCAGCCGGTGTTTTACCATAATTGTTGGGATACAGTCAGAGTTTCGGTTTGCTTGTTTGTTCGGAGTTTCCTTGCCAGTGGGTCCCTTCCTCCGGGGGTGAATGACACGATTATTAGCTTGATTGGTAAGGTTGCTACGCCTGATCAGGTTTCCCAGTTTAGGCCGATCAGCCTTTGTAACGTTTTGTATAAAATTATCACTAAGGTTCTTTCTACTCGCCTTCAGCCCCTGATGTCTGCTATAGTGGGGCCTACCCAGAGTAGTTTCATTCCGGGTCGGGTGATTACGGATAATGTGATCCTTGCTCGGGAGCTAGTTCATTCCATGAAGAAGAAACAAGGGAGGCGTGGTTGGATGATTTTGAAACTTGACTTGGAAAAAGCGTACGATCGTCTTCGGTGGGACTTTATTGAGGATACTCTTCGTGATGTCGGTTTTCCGGATATGTGGGTCCGTTGGGTGTCGAAGTGTGTTTCCACGGCCACCATGAAAGTGCTATGGAACAGAGAGCTTACCGAGCAGTTCACCCCGTGTAGGGGGTCCGTCAGGGCGATTCTATCTCGCCTTACCTCTTTGTTCTATGTTTGGAACGGCTGAGTCATCTTATCCTGCAGGAGGTTCATAATGGGGCCTGGAAGTCGGTTGTAGTGTGTAGGAATGCGCCTCCTTTATCGCATATTTTCTTTGCGGGTGACATTCTGCTTATGGATGAGGCTTCGGAAGCTCAGATGCATCTAATTATGGAAGTCTTGAATAGGTTTTGCACGACCTCTGGGCAAAAGGTGAGTGCACCAAAATCCAAAATTTCCGTGTCCCCGAATGTTTCCACTGACCTCGTCTCTGTAACACCCCCAAATTTAACCCCATTTGAAAGCGTTACTGTCGATGACTCCGGACGTAAACCCTGAAGTCACCTCAGGCTTTTCCGACGTCATAACTGACTTAAAACACAGTTACAATACTAAAATCATAACTTTTATTAAACCACATGGTCGCGGAATTACACGATTCCTAAAACGACCCAATTAATCAGAAATACAACAGTGAAATACTTTTAAACAAAACGACAAAATAGCACAGCGGAAATCTTTAAAATACAACGACAAAACAACTTGTCGAAAACACCGTTCATCTTCATAGTCGCTCTAGCCTTCTCGGATCTGCATGTGCCGAAACGGACGGACGACACCCCCATGACGTTACAGAAATATAAAAATACAAGAGTTAGTCTAATGAATAGACTAAGCAAGGGCTTCACCAATAATTCACACAAACACATCACAAGCAATTCCACATATCACAAATCACATCACAATCTCAAGTCACATGTTTACAGCATATCTCTTATATTAGCGTTGATTCTAGTAGAATATACAACCTAATATAATATCAGATTTTAATTATTTCAAATTAATTCATAACCACTTGCCTGGAAAGACGAGCTCATACAAAACTTAAGAACGGGTCCCTGAGTCCAAAACGGGGACAGATCTGGAATAAAAAAAAAATCCCTCAAAGTCAAACCACAAGACACACAACTCGGACGTCAATACCGCGATCGCGGTGAGTCGCGGCCAGTCGCGGTTCATCAACAGTGGCAAAGCTTCGACAGCTTCCATGGCGGGAGAAAAATACCCACCTCGATTCAAGCTTCGTCTTGCATTCGAATTGATCACAAAGCACCTCTAAGCTTCACCTAACACCTTGGCAACCTTCTCCAACCCACGAAGCCTCTCGATTCAAGCCCAAAACCGAGCTCACAGCTCGTGCATCAATGGCGAAACAGGGGAAAACAGAGGAGAAAGAGAGAAGAAGAAGAGAGAAAGAAAGGGTTCGGTTTCACCCCTTTTATAACACAAATCCGAACCACCTCAGGGGGAACAAGCCGGGGACAAGGGGACAAAGGCAAAGGCCACTAGCGAGCCCACTTGGTCTGCCCAGAAAACAGAGCTACAGTAACCGCCTTCGAGGAAGACGACACTGCTCAGCAAAAGATGTTACCGCGAGCGCGGCCGGTCGCGGTGAATCGCGGTTGATCGCGGTCAATCGCGGTGAGTCACGGTTTTAAGGCCGACTTCGTTAATTCTTATCCGAACTCAACTTGGGTTAATTTCCTTAATCCCGGGTTAAATATATTCGTGCCACCATCTAGCACAAACATCTCAAGCAATTACCTCGCACAATTACCGTGCACAAATATCTTATATAAATACCGTGCACAAATATCTTATATAAATATCTTGCACAAATACTTTACATAATTATCCTGCATATATCTGTGACACTCCAGGCCAAGCTAACACAACTACCAAGCCACCCACCCATCTTACATGATGCCGGTGCCGGTACTGGTGCCCGCCTGAGTCCACAATTATCCTACACGAATATCTTATATAAATATTTTACAATAATATCTTATATAATTATTTTGCAACGATATCTCATACAATTATTTTGCAACAATAACTCATACGAGTAAAGCTCAAAAATACCCTTAAAAATTACGGGGTGTTACAGTCTCTAGGCTGGAACGTATTAGTGGCATGAAGGCTACTAAGGATCTTGGTCGGTACCTCGGCATGTCGATCCTGCATAAGAGGGTCACTAGGGATACCTTCTCGGACTTGCTTGCTAAGGCCAAGTCTCGACTTGCAGGGTGGACATGTCGTACTCTGAGTCTTGCGGGTAGGATGATGCTTACCAGGTCAGTTCTTTTCTCTATCCCGTTTTACACTATGAATTCGGTGCAGCTTCTGAAATCGACTTGTGATGATCTTGATAAGATTAGTCGTGGCTTTATTTGGAGGAGTGTTGATGGGGTTCATAAGATGCATTTGGTTTCTTGGAATGATGTGTGTCTTCCCAAAGCGCCTGGGGGTTTGGGGTTACGTGGCATCGAAGATTCAAATATGGTTGTGCTTGGGAAATTAGGATGGAGGCTGCTAAATAACAATGCTGGCATTTTGGGTGATTTGATGAGGGCGAAATATGGTTTAACGATATGCGATGGTCGGATACACCAAACTCGCTGAACCAAGGGTTCCTTTGTCTGTCGCAGTTTGTCTTAGGCTTTGAAGGGAGTGGTTGAGCATGGGGTGCGTTGGAATGTGGGTGATGGGAAACCGGTTAGGTTTTGGAAGGATTGATGGCTTGGTGACGGCCCTCTCATCCTCTCTATGACGCGCCCTATTGACCCGGTGTTATAGGATAAAAAAATTAGTGATTTTTGGCAGATTGGTAATGGGTGGAATTGGCAGATTTTCAGCGAGTATCTCCCTCCGACCATACTGATGAAAATTTCGGATGTGACAATTGGTCTTGATGTGGGTATTACGAATTCTATTCGGTGGGGTTTCACCTCGCATGGTGACTATTCTGCGAAATCTGCGTATTGTTTGCTGAGGCCGAGAGTTATAATTGAGGAAAGACTGATTGCTCTTTACAGATGTATTTGGCGCCTTGCTGTTATAGAACGTATCCGTCATTTTCTGTGGCTTGGTGTGCGGGGTTGTTTGTTGACCAATGCGGAGCGAGTTCGTCTCCATATTGCTACTGGCCCGGGGTGCTCGATTTGTGGGGCGGGGATGAAACTCTGTCACATCTGTTTCGTGACTGTTCTAAGGCTCGTGAGGTGTGGTGATGTGACTATGCCTATGCCCTATCAAGTTCCTTCCACCCCAAGGTCTCCGAGTTCCCTACATAGTTCCCTGCAAAGCAAGACCCCCACAGTTCCCTCTGATCTGGATGAGTTCCCTCCACTGGCGTCTCCTGAGCCACCACACGTACTCAGGCCATGGAGCTGCAATCCAAGATCAAGAAGGGGCTCCTAAACCTTGGAGTGACGAGCCAAAACCTTATGGGATCAATGACATTGCTTGTGTCCCTCAGTTCCCTCTAAGGAACTCCACCGCCGACGTTTTGCACAAGACCTTCTAGAAGGAATTCCAGTCGGTCTCTTTAATATTTTCAGAATGATATTATGTAATTTTAGAGTTTTAAAGACTACTTTAATTATGGGATTTACTTGGGGAGGGGGAGAGTCTAGGAGTTAAGTTTTGTTGGCTATATGAAAGGGTAGCCATGAACTCCTAGGAAGCCTATAAAAGGCTGAGTTCTCTTTCTTGTAAATCACCTTGAATTTGAATCAAAAACCTCTACAAGAGTTTATTTTCCTTTGGAAAATTCCAGCAATAATCTTAGTTCGTGATTTATATCGAACTACCTATCGATCTTCTTCTTAGGGTGAGTTACATCCCTTAGGCGTCGATCACCCTTGTTCCTCTTAGTGGTGTGTTATATCCACTCAAGAAGATCACCTATCCATATCACTATCCCAGCCGAACACAGTTCTCATCCCCTCCAACTTCCCTCCACGAACTCAGTTCCCTATTCCTTCGTAAAAAAGTTCTTCCTTCCATCGGACGTGGCATCCTCTTGGTGGTTGACTTCCTTGGCGTTTCCTTGCACCGAGGCTGAAGAGATCGTAGATCCTATCATGTGTTATCAGAGTCACGCAAGGTAACGCTCGAAATCTTGTTCTAAAAGTCGAACTTGGTTCCTCTTGCAAGCCCTCTCAATTTCGTGCCATTTCTGGAGTTCGTGTTTGCTGCAAATTCTTTGATAAAATCATGGCTTATGCAAGGAAGAAGACAACCTTTGGTTGGTATTAAACTGACTTGAATTAATTCTTGCATTAAACCAACTCACTCCCATTTATTCCACCGAAAACTCTTGGGATTTCCTGCATTTAATTAGCCATTTTTCTGCATTTTCTCTTCTTCTTTTTGCTGCATAAACCTTGGTTGAATTTGTGTGAATTATGAGTCAGATGAACCGATCAAGGGGCTGAGAATAGCGGAACCAACCTGAGAAAACTCAAACCAACTGAACACATTCAAGGTCTAAACTTTTCTTCAACAACTCTTATGTGCTCACATCAGCCCAAGGCTATTGTACTCGGTTTGTTTCCTCTCGTGTAATTCTACAAGTGTGATTCAAGAAAAACTCGAGAAAGATAAGGCTAGTAGCCAGAAAAAGTCGAGTAAAAAGTCAAAAGTTCGAGAAAGAAAGGCTAGGGGCCAGAAAAAAGCGAACACAAGTTGAATTTGAGGCCCTTGTTGTAGTACCTTTTCTGAGTTCCCTGACTTGGACCTTTTGGCTGCATAAAACACCAAGTTTGAACAAAGTTTTTGTGGCTTTCTTGTTTGCAAAACAACCCCAACTAAGCCTTGTTTTGAGAGCTTGCAATTCTGAACTTTGTGACAACTTTTACAACAAAATTTTGGGAACTTGCTGGTTCAGTTCCCTTGGTTGAATTGCTTTCTCTTTAGTTCCTGTGTTTGGGTATTGCCTTGGTTGTTAACTTGCAAGGAAGGTTCCATGGATCCAAATAACAAACAAAAAGGAGTCAGCACCCAAGAAACACCATCTCCGATCACAATGGAAACTCTCTTGAAAGCCTTCCAAACGAGCAAGGAAGAACAACAAGAACATGTGAGGCAACAAATCCAAGAAGTGAGGGCGGAGACCTCAACCTTCATGCAAAGTATGGAAGCCAAAATTGAGGACTCCCTCAGATGGACAAGACCAAATGGACAACGAGAAGATCGTGGTTCCCCACACTCTCCACGTCAAGAAGGAGACCAACTTGGAGGCATGGCCACTGCCTTTTCTAAGATGACCTTCAATGAGGAGGCTACCACGTCTCAAGCTCCTCATGTTGCCTCCATCCGCCAAGATCAAGGGTTTGGTGAGGATCACTTGTCTCTTGTCAATTCTTACCCGCCCATTCGGACTAACCATGCAGGAATTGGCACAAGAAATGCTCTACCTCGGCCCTTCTCAAGGCCAGTTCCCTTGCCCAGAAGGAATGTACCCAGGAACCTCCCTCCTAGAGACCAACCTAGGGAGAGAATGGGCCAGTTTCAAAGGGAACTACGCCAAGATCCTCGAGGGTACTTTGAAGATGACTATGAGAGGCCCCAAGGAAGAGAGCAATACCATGGCGTGAAGGTACAAGTTCCTACCTTTTCAGGTTCGTCGGATGTTGAGTCATACTTGGATTGGGAGTCCAAAGCCGAATCAGTTTTTGACTTCTACAACTATGGAGATGTCCAACGTGTGGCCCTTGCTACCATTAACTTCACGGAGTTTGCATACCAATGGTGGCAAGAAGAGAAGGAAGAACGTGTGTATGGAGGGTACCAGGCCATAGAAACATGGAGAGATCTCAAGGCTGCCATGAGAGCTCGTTTTGTGCCAGAAGATTACTTGGCTCGCATCCACGTCAAGCTTGAACGCATCAAGCAAGGATCAAGAAGTCCGGATGAGTTCTATAAGGAACTGAGAATTCTCTTGTTTAGATCGGGCATCAAGTTTCCCGAGGAATATGTAATTTCTAAATTTGTTGGTGGTTTAAACTCTGATTTAGCTAACATTGTAGAAAATCAAAGGTTTGTTAGGGGCACACCCATTGAAGAAGTCCTCCACTATGTCAACCATGTGTATGGCAACTTGCAAAAGAAGAGGACTAGCTCAAGCTCCCGCTCCTGGCTCACGTCAAGCTCCAGTACCTCCAATGCTCAGCCAAGATGCCAAGAACCAAAGAGGGAACTACCACCACCACTGGGAAGAGAAGGAGAGCCACACGCAAGGGAACTGAAGTGTTTTAAGTGCCTAGGCCTAGGACACTTCGCCAAGGACTGTCCAAACAAGAAGCGAGTGTTGCTCAACACTCATGGTGAGTATGAATTCGAAGATGAAGTCCTAGAAGAAGCCGAGAGAGAAGAAGGTCAAATAGAGGAACTACCAATAGAGGAGGAACTACACCTAGAGGCGGCGGTAGGGGATTGCTTTGTTGTCAAGCGCACTCTAGTTGCCAATGATGCTCCCAACATTCCAAACCAACGTGAGACCATCTTTCACACAAGATGCTTCATTCAAGGTAAGGTTTGTAGCATGATCATAGACGGAGGCTCATGTTGCAACATAATTGATCAAGAGGTAGTATCCCGATTCAAACTCTCAACTTTACCTCATCTTCAACCTTATACTTTATGTTGGCTTAATTCTTCTACTCCTCTAAAAGTCAAAGAGCAAGACAGGGTTAAGTTCGCCATTGGAGGGTATGAGGACAAAGTTCTTTGTGATGTGTTGCCTATGACCGCTTGCCACATTTTGCTTGGAAGGCCATGACAATTTGACAGAGGAGTCATCCACCATGGGGTACAAATGAATACTCCTTCCATTTGCAAGGGAAACGGATCACTCTTCACCCCTTGGCGCCACATGAGATCATGTCTGATCACGTTGAAAGGGAACAAAGGAAGTTGGGTAAGGAAAAGGAAGCCGCATTCCAAGGCAAGAAAATGGCCATAGGGAACCAGGGAGGCGCATCCAACCATATGCTTCTAGCCAAGTCAAAAGAAGTAGTTCACGCCATCCATGGAAGTAAAGTTTGTTACCTTCTCATATTTAAGGAAACATTATTTTCCTCCCAAGAGCTAGATGATCTTCCTAAGCCTATTGCTCGTCTTTTACAGGGATTTGAAGATTTGTTCCAAGAAGATATTCCAAGTGGGTTGCCACCCATTAGAGGAATAGAGCACCAAATTGACTTCATCCCCGGGGCTACACTTCCAAACCGAGCTGCCTATAGGGCCAATCCTGAGGAGACAAAGGAGCTCCAAAAACAAGTTCAAGAGCTACTTGACAAAGGGTACGTGAGAGAGAGCCTTAGCCCATGTGCAGTTCCCGTCATCCTGGTTCCCAAGAAAGATGGAACGTGGAGGATGTGTGTGGATTGTCGAGCCATCAACAACATTACCATCAAGTATCGACATCCAATCCCAAGGCTTGATGATATGCTCGACGAGTTGCATGGAGCAAGAATATTCTCCAAGATTGACCTTAAGAGTGGCTACCACCAAATAAGGATGAAGGAGGGCGACGAGTGGAAAACCGCCTTCAAAACCAAGTATGGCTTGTATGAGTGGATGGTCATGCCTTTCGGACTCACAAATGCCCCAAGCACATTCATGAGGTTGATGAATCATGTTCTACGGCCTTTTCTTGGTAAATTTGTGGTAGTTTATTTTGATGATATCTTGGTATATAGCCACCACTTGCATAAACATGTTAATCACCTTCAACAAGTCTTAGAGGTACTTAGGAGTGAAAAATTGTATGCTAATTTCAAGAAATGTCATTTTTGCTCCGACCATGTGGTGTTTCTAGGCTTTGTTGTATGCAGGGAAGGATTAAAAGTTGATGAAGAAAAGGTGAAGGCAATCCAAGAGTGGCCAGTTCCCACCACCATGACCCAAGTGCGTAGTTTCCTTGGATTAGCTGGGTTCTACCGCAGATTTGTGAGAGATTTTAGCACTTTGGCCACGCCCCTCACCGAACTCACTAAGAAGAATGTGGCCTTTAAGTGGGAGGCTACACAAGAGGAAGCTTTTATGGCTCTCAAGGAAAGGCTCACACATGCACCACTCCTAGCCCTGCCAACTTTGACAAAACCTTCGAGATCGAGTGTGATGCATCCAGAATTGGTCTTGGGGGAGTGCTCATGCAAGGAGGCAAGTCGATTGCCTACTTTAGTGAGAAATTGGGAGGCGCTGAGTTGAATTACCCAACATATGACAATGAGTTGTTGGCCCTAGTTCGAGTGCTCAAGGTATGGCAACATTACCTTCTACCAAGGGAATTTGTCATCCACTCGGACCATGAAGCATTGAAGTTCTTGAAAGGGCAAAGCAAACTGAACAAGCGGCATGCCAAATGGGTTGAATTCATTGAGGCTTTCCCTCATGTCATCAAACATAAGAAGGGAACTGACAACGTGGTGGCCGATGCACTATCAAGGCGGTACACTCTTCTCTCTCGTTTGGATGCTAAGTTGTTAGGTTTTTCCTTCATGAAAGAACTTTATGCTAGTGATGAGGATTTTTGTGAAGTCTTTGATGCATGCATGTCCACGGGAAGTAGAGACCAATTCTTTCTGCATGATGGGTTCCTATTTAGAAAGTCTAAGTTGTGTGTTCCTAGGGGATCAACTAGGCGGTTGTTGGTCCAAGAGGCCCATAGTGGGGGACTCATGGGACACTTTGGTGTGCTCAAAACCTTGCATACCCTCCAAGAACATTTCTATTGGCCTAACATGTATAAATCAGTCAAAAAGTTTTGTGCCTCATGTACTACTTGTTTGAAGGCTAAATCTAAAGTCCAACCACATGGCTTGTACACACCGTTGCCCATTCCCCAAGCTCCTTGGGAAGACATAGAGTTTGTGCTAGGATTGCCTAGGTATAAGAGGGGTAGAGATTCTATTTTTTTTGTGGTAGACCGGTTCTCTAAAATGGCTCACTTTATTGCTTGTCATAAAACCGATGATGCTTCACATGTTGCTACTCTATTCTTTGACAATATTGTGAGATTGCATGGAGTTCCCAAGTCTATAGTATCCGATCGTGATGTCAAGTTCATAATCTACTTTTGGAAGACATTATGGGCCAAGCTTGGTACTAAGCTCCTCTTTTCCACCACTTGCCATCCTCAAACGGACGGTCAGACTGAGATAACTAACCGCACTCTTGGTTCCCTACTTAGAACAATATTGCAGACTAACTTGCGCAGGTGGGAGGATTGTCTACCCTTCATTGAGTTTGCCTACAATCGATCCGTTCACACCGCCACCATGAAGACGCCATTTGAAGTGGTGTATGGCCGCAACCCCGCAACACCTTTGGATCACTTACCATATGCCATCATGGAGCAAGAAAGCAAGGAGGGAACTGACCATGCCCACGGGATTAAAAAGCTTCATGAGGACACTCGGGTGCAGCTTGAAAGGAAGGCCTTGCAGTACAAGAGACAAGCCGACAAGGGCCGCAAGGAGGTGCTGCTGGAACCTGGAGATTTGGTGTGGGTGCACTTAAGGAAAGAGCGGTTCCCGACCCTCCGCAACTCCAAACTCAAACCTAGGGGAGATGGCCCATTTCAAGTGCTCGAGAAGATCAACAACAATGCCTATCGCATCGAGTTACCGCCCACCTATGGAGTCCACGAAGTGTTCAATGTCGTAGATTTGGTTCCCTATTTGGTGGACGCAGATTCCGACCTTGATGCGATGGATTCGAGGTCGAATCCTTTCCATGGAGGGGAGGATGATGTGACTATGCCTATGCCCCATCAAGTTCCTTCCACCCCAAGGTCTCCGAGTTCCCTACATAGTTCCCTGCAAAGCAAGACCCCCACAGTTCCCTCTGATCTGGATGAGTTCCCTCCACTGGCGTCTCCTGAGCCACCACCAAGGATCACACGTACTCAGGCCATGGAGCTGCAATCCAAGATCAAGAAGGGGCTCCTAAACCTTGGAGTGACGAGCCAAAACCTTATGGGATCAATGACATTGCTTGTGTCCCTCAGTTCCCTCTAAGGAACTCCACCGCCGACGTTTTGCACAAGACCTTCTAGAAGGAATTCTAGTCGGTCTCTTTAATATTTTCAGAATGATATTATGTAATTTTAGAGTTTTAAAGACTACTTTAATTGTGAGATTTACTTGGGGAGGGGGAGAGTCTAGGAGTTAAGTTTTGTTGGCTATATGAAAGGGTAGCCATGAACTCCTAGGAAGCCTATAAAAGGCTGAGTTCTCTTCCTTGTAAATCACCTTGAATTTGAATCAAAAACCTCTACAAGAGTTTATTTTCCTTTGGAAAATTCCAGCAACAATCTTAGTTCGTGAGTTATATCGAACTACCTATCGATCTTCTTCTTAGGGTGAGTTACATCCCTTAGGCGTCGATCACCCTTGTTCCTCTTAGTGGTGTGTTATATCCACTCAAGAAGATCACCTATCCATATCACTATCCCAGCCGAACACAGTTCCCATCCCCTCCAACTTCCCTCCACGAACTCAGTTCCCTATTCCTTCGTAAAGAAGTTCTTCCTTCCATCGAACGTGGCATCCTCTTGGTGGTTGACTTCCTTGGCATTTCCTTGCACCGAGGTTGAAGAGATCGTAGATCCTATCATGTGGTCTTTGTTTCCTCCGGCCGGCTCTACGGGTTTTCTTGCCACTGATGCTAATGACTGGATGTATGCTAGTTTATAGGGGAGTTTTGGCTTAGCTAATGGGGTTCCTAATGATGTTCTGTTTGCTGTCATTCTATAGTGGCTTTGGAAATGGAGGTGTAAGAGACTATTCGGGGAGGGGGTCACCACCAATGGAATTCAGAGCTTCTTGATGCACAGGCCATGGAGTTCTCTAGCCCTCATGTTGGGCGTCCTGCCAGCTGTTCGGCACCGCTTCGTTCGAAGGTGCTCGTTAGTTGGTGTAGGCCAGCTAGGGGTTAGGTCGCTATTAATACCGATGGCGCCAAACAGGAATCCATTGGCTTGGCTACTGCGGGAGGTGTGATTCGGGATGACATGGGGCGTTGGATTGGGGGATTTGTGAGGAACATTGGCATCTGCACTGTGCTAATTGCTGAGTTGTAGGGTATTTTTCATGGGCTGGATCTGGCGTGGGCTCGTGGTCATAGGCGCGCGTGTGATTCTTGAGTCGGATTCCGAGTTGGTCATTGGTCTCATTCGCAAGGGTGTCTCTTCTCATCATCCCCTTGCTAGCCGGGTACTTGCGTGCCAGAGCTTTATCCGTAGAGATTGGGTCATCCAGTTTCGTCACATGCTCCGTGAAGCCAATCGCGTTGCGGATCACTTTGCTTCTATAACTTTTGATTTTCCCGCTGGTTTTCATATTTTGAATGATCCTCCTATTAGTGTTTTTCCTTTACTTTTAGATGATTTTAGGGGTATGGTTCTATCCCGTATGATTATTATTTTGATTAATAAAGCGTGCGAGAGTGCCGCATGTTCTTCCACCAAAAAAAGAAGAAGCAGTAAGCGCATATTAGCCCCAGAATTCAATTTGAAGGTGACCTTGGAATCTAAGAGCTCGATTAACATTTAAAATATGACGGTCGGTGTTTACGTTTCCATCGTCCATTCTGTTGAGGGATACTTGTGCAAGTGGTTTGAAACACAATTCCTTGTTCGTGAAAATAGTTCTTCATGCATGTAAATTCGGTTCCGTTTTCACTAAGAAATATTTTAATCTTTTCCCCATATTAGCACTTAACCATTGCGAAGAAATTCAGCGTGACTTCCTTCTTATAAACAAGAAGAAATAACCAAACAAAAATTAGATGATAAATGATAGGATATGGCATAGTGTTTTTGCACTATCTTTCTAAAGAATAAAAACAAAAATTCGAATCCCTAACCACAGGAGTGATGCACTCAGCAGTCTAGCCATCGGTTTGAGAATCTAGCCGCTGAAATTTGATCTCACAAAACGGGCTTGTAAACAAGATGCAATGGTGGCGGGAATTGGGAATGGAGTTTTACTGTTGGACCTGTTCATGAGTGCGTAAATCGATATGGATGCCTCTTTTGTTTGAAGACCAGATTGACGCATTATAAATTTATGTCATCTTTAATGTGAGGGGAAATACAGAGGAAGAGAATTGAAGAAGAAGGTTTGATAGATCGAGCCGAGTAGCGCGAAAGCAAGGATACACGTCAAGTGTGAAGAGCTAGCGTAGACTATGGTACTGGAATACTATACAGTGGATGGTGTGGTCAGTGGTGTGATGATCATGAGATGGAGTGATGCCTTGGGTGGTGGAAGAAGAAGGTGGGTTCGGAGCGGGGCGCCCTGAAAAGGGAGGCGAGCCTCCTGGCGAGGGACTTGAAGAGCCTGTTCGCAGGGTGCGATCTGACGAGCTCCTGCTTCATGGAAACGTGGTCCTTCTCGAGGTCGGTGAGCCTCATCCGCATCCGGGCCACCTCCAGCTTCAGCTCTCTGTTCTCCCTCCGCACAGACGCGTAGTTGTCCCTGGGGGAGATGGCCCCGCTGCCGGCGCCGCTGCCTGAGCGCTGGGGGAGCAGCAGCTCGCCCTTCATCGCGTTCCTCAGCCGCATCTGCTCCAAGTAGAGCACCTGCACCGCCATCTGCACCGGCAGCCTCTCGTTCTGCGCTGCGTGGCTGCAGGCCTCTTCCGACAGCTTCTGGCAGTCCATGCTCTTGCATAGCCGGTACCGCTCCGAGTCCTTTATGTTCGGGTGAACCTACTAGCTCAAAATTCAACAAGCTAGGTCACATGCATGTATATATACGCCGTCGACTCGACTTAATTAGTTGGAAAATAAAATAGAGATGAGAATTGCATGCGCTTGCTTGCCTTGAGGAAGATGTCGACAGCTCTGTAGAGCCCGTCACTCACAATGCGCGCGTGATCCGGTAGGAGCTCCGCAAGCGCGATGAACTTGGAAGGCGTCAAGTTGGGGTCCAGGGCGACCTCAGCAAGGTAGCTGTCCAACAGCTTGGACACTTTGACAAGGGAGCTCTGTTTGGGGGAGCAAGGAGTGTCGAAATCGTAGACCATATCCATCTCCTCTCTGTCCTCCTCCTCGTCATCTTCGTCCAGGTTGAGGAAGGTCGAAAAGATCCTCAGCACGGCGTCCGTATCGTAGACGGGGCTGTGGGTGCTGCCATGCGAGTTGGCGGGGATCAGCATGTCCTCCAGGATGGCCTGGTCCAGCTGCAGCCCCATCCGCCTCTCGAGGTCTGCCTTGCAAGGCGTGCAGCCGGCGGAGGATGCAACGGCGCTCTTGAGCAGGCTCGAGAGGAACGCCATCGGAACTGAGCTCCTCCGGGACGGGGTCGGCAGGAGGCCCGCCAGAGCCTCAACAGTAACCCTCTGCTTCTGGAGCGGCATCTGCGGGTCCCTCGCAACCAGGCCCCGCAAGGAAGTGTGGGCGTAGTGCATTAAGATCCTGCTGACCAGATCCTGCTTCAGCCCCTTGAGCTTCAGAGCTGAGAGCACCCTCCGGAACAAGTCGAGATTCAGAACCGCCAGTGACCTCCCCCACCAGTCCGCCGGTGCTTCCGCCTCCGCGCTCGGTGCTCTTCTCCTCGGGAGCTTGTGCTCCAGCCTCAGTAGTCCCGAGGAGAGCTGCTCCTTGCTCGCGTTGCTGGCGATTGCGCTGATGAGCCTGCTTACCATGTTGATCTCTTCTGCTACAGGTAGGAGGCCCTCGCACTGCTGAAGCACTGATATCGAGCCTGATATGCTTGGCAGCACCACGTCCTTTATGTATCCCTCCGCCCTCGCCTCCAGATTCTTGTCCGCGTACTCCTCCGTCATCTCCAGGAAGTGGGCCGCACACCGCAGCGCCGCCACATTTGAGAGCGTGATCTCAGTGCTGATCCCGTAGCAGAACTTTGCTGCTATCTCGAACGCCGGGGCCCCACCGGGTACATACGGTATGCATATTCTTGATGTGCCTTTTGAATCCTTGGCTTCGAGGAGGAGGTTTCGGATCATCCCACTGCGGGAAACAAGAGGAAACTGCGGGAGAACAGGCAATCCATGAGCCTCTTCTTCTGTCTTGCAGATCTTGTGTTTATCATACAGTAGTATTTATGCTTGTTTATAGTTAAAAATGAAATCTTAGAGACGCTTTCTACTCACCTTGTGAAGTGCAAAAGTAGCAGTACCTACTTGGACTGTAAGGTCACTGGAAACATCAGACATTGGCCTGAAAAGTAGGCAAAACAAGATCAAAACCCATATGCATCAGTATATACATACTTACATGTTTGAAGGATTAGGTGATTGATTTTCTCTCCTCTACGGCTCTACCCAGTTTCCCACAGCCCATCATGGCCATTCGCAGTTGTTTTTGTTTATATTTTTGTTTTATTACTGTTGATGTGATCTCTCAACCATCTTCCGGTACGGATTATCCGTACTTTCTAAGTAGGATTCTGGACACTAAATTATGGTGTTGGTGTTGAGTAAGAATTTGACAGGAGGAATCTGGTGGCCCTGCGTCCCTTGTGCCATTGTCTGCCCCTTGGGGATAGCCAAGAAATGATTTCTTCTTCTCCTTAATTATGGTAGCTGTTAAATACTTACAATTGTGGCCAAAACTGACAAGGATGGAAAATGCAGCCTCTTCTGCCCCCACCCCACCAAACACCTCATTCTCTCCTTTTATTCATTTTTTTGTGCATCTCAAATTTGCTTTCTAATCCAATTCCTTTAATGGATCTGACTGAGGCTCCCTTCACTTTTGTTATTTTCTAGTTTCTACCAAGTGGAGTATACATTCCTTCAACTAATATGCACACTAATTTGAGCATAGCACAAACTTAGAGCAAAGACATATCAAGATAGATAGATGAAAAGGAAAGCAATACATTACCATTCATTAGCATGCCTGGCAGTTGAGGTGGGTCGAAACGCCCTCTTCCCTGCAGCGATGCTCGGCTTCAGCTCAGCCATATCCACAACCCCCATCACCCTCTGCTTCTGCAGCCTTGCTCCCCAACTAGCTGTACTGTCTAAGGCTAAAGCTAGCTGGTGATACAAACTCACACTTGAATTCCACAACAAACCAAATTCCACTTTGCTGCACAAAAGTAGAGCTTTTCAATTATGCTCTCCTTAGTTCTGAGCAGCAAAAGGCCTTCTCTAGGGGTATTGTGTTTATGTTTGGAAACAACACAAAAGTGTACATGTGCTCATGCAAAGATTAAAGGCCAATCCAGTGAAGACTTTTCTTTTTTCTTTTTCTTTTTGTTAATTATGACATGATTTCTGCTTAGTGTAAAGTCAAGGAGAAATTACTTTTCGGTGAAAGGAAGGAGCTGAGGGGGCAATCATGGCTTTTGAAATGAAAAGGGGATTTGATTAAAATAAGGCTTTGATTATGTGTAAAGCGATCACTAAGTGGGCATATTATAAAGAATGATTATCAAGTGTTATAATGAGAACCATAGCATTTGATTAATAGTAGGCTCGAGTTTTTCTCAAAAATTAAGAATATTTTAGGCTTTAATGATGAGATAGAGCTTACCTTATAGAATTGGAAATCAGGTGCGATAATATTTAAGTTTACTCAACTTTGTTGACAAGTAACATGTAAGATTCATCCCTCAAAAAACAAAAAAAAAAACATGTAAGATTCATACATTCTAAGGTCCGTTTGTTTGCCTTAAGAAAACAAAAGAAACGGAGTGAAACGAAGTACTAGCTCCGGCCTGACTTGTTTGGTGGTAAACACACCTTCGGTCTGTTTCCACCCAAAAATGACAAGTAACATCCTTTACTTTTTCATTCCCGTCTCTCTTCCGTATCTCCCTCTCACATCATCTTCCACCGCCACCTCCCATAGCCATCATCTCCCACCTCTCATCCGCCCCCTCGTGTTCACCACCCACAGCCATAGAAGAAGCTCCGCAAACAGATGAAGAAGACTGCCGTATCATCTTGAAGGAACATGTCTTTAGATCAACATGACAATTACTATTAGTAATTTAGGATTAATAATTGAGATTTATAATCCGTATATTTTAGGTTCATTGTATTTTGTTAGAAGATTTATATGCTAAATAAGATTGAGTTCATTGATAATTATAACCGGGTCTTATAAGGTCACATATAATAAAGTATTTGGACTAGATCAAAGTAAACCGAGACCCATTATGGGGCATTAGATGACCGGCCATACGGAGCTTTTTGGGGACATGTGGATTGCTAATCAAGTAATAATATATCTTTATGAAAAAAATAAGTAGATATAATTGTTATATGGATGTGGATTCGGTCAGAAAAAGTTTTTAGGTGAGAACGTGAGAATACGCACATACAAGCAAAAATTCATGCACATCTTGTGATGTGCATGAAATTTTGTCAGTATGTGCATGAGTTGTCACTTGTACATAGTCACATATATAGTAAAAAATATATGCACATACAAGCAAAAACTCATACACATCTTGAGGTGTGCATGGATTTTTGTATGGATGTGCATGCGTTTTAACTTACACATAGCCACACACATAGTAATTAAAAAAATACATGCACATACAAGCAAAAATCCATGAATATATTGTGATGTGCATAAATTTTTGTCTGTATATACATGAATTTTAACTTACACAAAGTCATCATATAGTCACAAATTTATGCACATACGGGTGATACAGGCAAAAATCCATGCACATACAAAAGTCATGAGTTTTTTTTTTAATCCATGCACATACAAAATACATGCATGGAATTTTGCATGTATGTGCATGAGTTTCTACCTACAAAAGTCATGCACATACAATCATAAATCCATGCACATCCGATATTCTCACATGAACCTTTTCCTTGTTATATATACTTAAAAAAATTTCACAAGATAATTATTCATTATCTCACCTGTTGAGAAATACACACACCACACCCAGAGAAGCTAGAGTCGGCCGAACCCCTTGTGCAAGAGACCAAGTTGTGAGCTTTCGTCCTTTCTAGCAAACGTAAGAAGGTGATCTAGATCCGTGCTCGTGTGCAATGGCGGATGTAGGATTACTCAGAAGGGGGGGCGGAAGTACGATCAATTGAAAGCGCTCTCTTCTATTTGATGTTTTATATATTGATGTTATTATTAATATTTTGACTCATTAGGATTATTTAAAGCTAAATATATGAAAATATGACATTTTTGAACAATTAATTTAATCAAAATTCGTAATTACTTTAATTATAAATAAAATTAGTCAAGTTTTACATAAAAAAATCATAACAACTAAATTAGGTGTTTCGGAAAAAAAAATTCGGGAAAGCGCTTTTGATAAAGAAATGTTGTCTAAAGGTATTTTGAAAATGCTGAAACTTAGAAAGCGGTTTTATAAGAAACGCAGTAAATAGTGTTACTTGAAGTGTTGTAAGAGGGAAAAAGACTGCGCTTTTTTGAAATAACCGTTGTCCCACTTAATTTTTCCAAACCAAACATTTTTTTTCCGAACTATACTAGGCTCGGCGGATCCTAGCGGGGGTGGCCGCCCCCTCTGCCCCCCCTAGATCCGCCACCGCTCGTGTGAATCAAGGAGAAGAATCACAATTGAGTTTAGACTAGTACAAGTCCGGGCCAGCCCAGACCGTCCATCTGGTTTCAACATTGGGCTTGGACAGTAATAGTGGCCCGTTGGGCCCGGTCCGGCCCGATACATAAACGGGCCGGGTACAGACACTCCTCTAGGCCCGAACGGGCCTAGAGGCACGGCCCAGTACCCGGTTAAAATTTTAAAAATATAAATATAAATATATTTATATATATTATATAGTATTCTAAATATGTATAGTTAATAAATTTTCAGCCCTTAATATATAATATTTCAAATTTTCAGCCCTTAATATAGTATATATAATATATATAATTACATATACTATATCATATAAAACATAATTATATACTATAAAACATAATTACATATTATATAATATAAAATCGGGCCGGCCCGTCGAGCTACCCGGTCTTCCGGACGGGCTTGGAGAACAATTACAGCCCTTTTGGATCGGGCGGGGTTAGCCCGGCCCGGTCAACCGGGCTGAAATCGTCCCAAAAACCCGGCCCAAACCTGGCCCGGGCCAGGACTTGTACAGGTCTATGGAGAATATAACCCCACATTGATCCCAACTTGAAGATTTGCATCAAAAGGTATGTTACTACTTCTTATATGATTCATATTAGTTTATGTTTTGCGAAATTGAAAATACAATCAAATAGCTATCCACAAACAACGACATGACCAGATGGACAACTAACAGTACAGTAGGGAGACATGACAATGCAAAAATGCCAATCGACAAGAAACAAAAGTAATGAGCAATAGAACACCAGAAAATTTAATTACGTGGAAACTCCAAATTAGGGGAAAAACCACGGGACCTTTGAAGGTACCAAACTTTCACTATCAACAAAGATTACAAGTGGGTACAACCTCTCTAGATATCACTAAAGGAACACACAATCATCAAGGCACCAACCTTCGCATACAAAGACACTAAACTTTACCTAAAGTGGTGGAAATGTCAACAATAAGAGCAAAATAGACAAATCTACATAAATTGAGTTAGATGGCACTAAATCACGATCCAATTGTTGGATGTGAAGCTCTTAGTGGAAGAAACAACACTCTCAAATTTCATCCCAATCTGAGTTGATCTTGACGTCGGAAGAGCTAATCACAATCACAACACTATGGGATCCACCACCACCTTCTTCCTCTTTTTTGTGGCACTCTTTTCGGATCACTTTTTGCCTCTATCTTTTCTCTCTCTTAACCCTAGAAAACCCCTTTTCTTTCCCTTACATATGAGGGCAATCTTCTAGAGTAAGCTTCTCTTAAGTGGGACATCATTTGGGCTAACCCAAATGGAACACAAATTAAGCCCATTAAACATATGGCTCTTCCTCCATATAGGAGGGAAAACACAACAAACTCCCCCTTCACTCCTATATGGGGAAATCAAGCCTGCTCTTGATCACCCCACAAAAATCTGGTGACAATACTATTCAGATCATGACACACAGATTTAGGCAGTTTATAGCAGCTCATGATGTAGGAAGGGATAGCATGTAAAGAACTATTTGAATAAGCACCTCTCTCCCAGCCTGAGATAAAGAAGAAGATTTCCAACCCTTTTTCTTTCTTTTTGACTCTGTCCACCACTTCATCAAAAACAACCTTCTTAGATCTATCAATAAAGGTAGGTAGGCCCAAATATTTGTCATGAGCATCAACTTCCTTGAAGCCAAGAGTTGATAAAATAGCTATTTTCTGGTCAGAAGTAACATTGGAGCTAAAGGTAACCAAGGATTTGGAAGGATTGACCAACTGACCAGTACCCAAACCAAAAAGTCTGAGCTCACAAATACTCTGACATTCATGAAGATTTTCACGAGCAAAAATAATACAATCATCAGCAAACAAAAGTGGGAGATAATAGGGGCAGAGGGGGCCACTTTGATTCCATGGATCAACCCCCTAGAGTGGAAAACCTTAAATAAACTTGAGAGGTCTTCCATCACAAGAAGGAAAAGAAAAGGAGATAAAGGATCTCCTTGCCTTAAACCTCGCTTAGGATAGATGGAAGGAGTATGGATACCATTAAGAAGAGCAGAGAAAGAAACAGAAGTGACACAACCAGTCTTCTTCTTTTTAAGGTAGTGAAATAACTCATCCGCAACAATGGAGTTATCATAAATAGACCTCCCAGTAATGAAAGCACTCTGAGCCTCACTAATAGAATCATGAAGCAAAGGTTTAACCCTATTAGCAATGCATTTTGAGACAATCTTATACATGACATTACACAGGCTGATGGGTCGTAAATCTGTCATTTAGGAAGGACTGGAAACCTTAGCCACAAGAGTCAAGAAGGTGTGGTTCAAATTATCAGGGAAGACTCCTCCATTGAGAATGTCCAGAATGGCAGCCGTGACATTATTACTAATAACACGCCAATGATGCTTAAAAAAAGCACAGGATGCCCATCCGGACCAAGAGATTTAGAAGGGTGCATTTTCTTGAGAACATTAGCAACTTCAGATGCCGAAGAAGGTTTAATCAACTCCATATTATTTGTATCGGAGACACAACATTAATACCGTTGAAGATGAGAGAGTTTAGATTTTTCCATACTGTCCACCATAAAATATATAATTTCAATTTCCGTATTTGATGTTCTGAAAAATTCCAAATCAGCTACAAAATCTAATGTATTTTAACTTCAATATTACGGATCATGTGTAGTGACTAGGGTGTAGCGACAAGTATCTATGAGGTGGTTTTTGTCAAATTTACACTCATGTGATCAAGTGCATTTTCTGATTTCTAGGTTGAAAGTCACATTTCTCAGAATAAAAGTTTCATCAGACTAGCAAAGATGAATGTTCACATTCAAGTTACTAACCCAGCCAGGCTGTAATACCAAAGCTTGGATTAAACAAACAAAAAAATACTTAAGATCAAACTGTGATGTGTTGGGGTTATGGAGCCTGAAGCGAAGGACGGACGCGTAAGGGCTCGCACGGTTAGTGGCACGGTCTACAGACCGTGCAGAAACCACAGAAGGAAGTTTAAAGACGGGCACTGTTAGCTAACCGTGCTGACCCTCAGAATTGCTCTCGAATTAGTGGCACGGTCTGCGGCACGGTTTACAGACCGTGCAGGACCTTTTTTCGGAGTTGTTTGGGCCGTTTGTACGTGTTGCGTTTTGGGCCTTTTCTAGGTTTTGTCCGTGTTGTTATTTAAACCCTAGTTGATCAATTGTAATCTTCAAGTCGTTATAAGTCGTCATCACAATATTGAGAGGAGAAAATACCCTAGCTTGGTAGTGTCCCCAGACGTAGTCAATTCTTGACGAACTGGGTTAACAATTCTTGTGTTCTTTGCTTTGTTTTCTATTCGTTATCGCGTTTGAATCCTAACAACTGGTATCAGAGCTGGTTCTGGTGGTGACGATGGGAAGCGGAAAATCACCGGTGGAGAAGTTCGATGGAACGGATTTCGGCTTCTGGAAGATGCAGATCGAGGATTACCTATACGGTAAAGATTTGTATTTGCCGCTGGGTGAGAAGCCGGAAGACATGAAGGACGAAGAGTGGATGTTGCTGTACAGGAAAGCGATGAGCGTGGTCCGCCTATCGTTGTCCAGGAACATGGCGCATCATACAGTCAAGGCAGAGACGACGAAGGGTATGGTGGAAATTCTTTTCGCGATGTATGAGAAACCCTCTGCGGTGAACAAGGTTCATCTGATGCGGAGGTTGTTCAATATGCGGATGACGGAGAGTACAACGGTGACCAATCACTTGAACGAGTTCAACATGACGATCGCACAACTGAGTTCAGTTGAGATTGATTTCGACGATGAGGTACAAGCCCTAATCCTATTATCTTCTTTACCAAAAAGTTGGAGCGGGACAGTTACTGCTGTTAGTGCTTCGGCGGGGAAGGCGAAGATCAAGTTTGACGAAGTCAGGGATCTGATTATCAGCGAAGAAATTTGCAGGAAGGCATCAGGTATTGCTTCTGGATCAGCTTTGAATACGGGTAGCAGGGGGAGGTCAGACTCTAAGAAGTCGAATCGTGGCAGATCGAAGTCTAGAGGGAAGGATAAGCCCAAAGACAAGAGCAGAATCAAGTGTTGGAATTGTGATAAAAACGGTCATTACAAGAGTGAATGTAAGGCACCGTTGAAAGATAAATCAGCGAATTCAGCCAGTGAAGATATTGCAGACGCGTTGACTCTGAGCGATTCAACGACAGGAACCACTGCAGATGCATCGATTCTGAGCGCGAGCAGTCCATTGGAGTCTTGGGTGTTAGACTCTGGAGCTTCGTTTCATTCCTGCAGCAGTGCTGATATATTGGATTGCTACACCTCTGGAGATTTCGGAAAAGTCTATCTTGCTGATGATGAGGCTTTGAAAATCGTGGGGAAGGGTGATGTGCGAATCAAGGCGCCGAACGGATCTGTGCTGTAGTTGCATGGAGTAAGGCATATTCCTGGTCTGAAGAGAAACCTGCTTTCTATTGGACAGTTGGATGACGAGGGTTATGAAGTAACCTTCGGCTGTAACAGCTGGAAGATAACCAAAGGAGCTATGGTGGTAGCTCGAGGAAAGAAGGAGGGGACGCTGTACATGACGAGCAACGTCCGTGACATCATTGCCATTGCAGGTGTAAACTGTGATGCAGACTTGTGGCACTGTCGTCTGGGCCACATGAGTCAGAAAGGCATGAAGGTGCTATGCTCGAAGGGTTTGCTACCAGGTCTCAAGTCCGTTGAGATCGGATTGTGTGAAGACTGCGTGCTCGGGAAGCAGAAAAGGGTGAGCTTTGCGAAGGGTGGCAGAACCTTGAAGAAGCAGAAGTTGGAATTGATCCACAGTGACTTGTGGGGACCAGCACCTATGACATCTCTGGGTGGAGCGTCATACTACATGACCTTCATTGACGATGCTACAAGAAATGTATGGGTCTATTTTCTGAAGCAAAAGTCCGATGCATTTGACACCTTCAGAAAGTGGAAGGCTCTAGTAGAGACTGAGACAGGTCTTAAAGTGAAGTGTTTGAGATCTGATAATGGTGGGGAGTATGAGCTTCGTGAGTTCAAGGAGTTCTGTGCTGAGAATGGAATTCGCATGGAGAAAACCTTGAAAGGAACCCCTCAAGAGAACGGCGTCGCTGAACGTATGAACATGACCCTGAATGAACGTGCTAGAAGCATGAGGCTGAAGTGTGGGCTTCCAAAGATGTTCTGGGCGGATGCAGTCAACACTGCTGCATTCTTGATCAACCGAGGGCCATCAACTCCCTTGGAGAATGGGATCCCAGAGGAGGCTTGGAGTGGCAAAGAGGTAAATTTGTCCTTTCTTCACGTATTTGGGTGCGTTTCTAATGTTCATATTGCTCCTGTTGAGAGAAGCAAGCTGGATGCAAAGTCTGTCAAGTGCACGTTTATTGGATATGGTGGGGATGATTTCGGATATCGGTTCTGGGATGAGCAGAGCAGGAAGGTTATTCGCAGTCGAGACGTCGTGTTCAATGAGCAGGAGATGTACAAGGATAGTCTGGGTGCATCAGAAACAGCGAGTTCTGAACCTGAGGTTGTGGAGTTGGATATATCAAACTCGGGTGGGAGCAAGGCGGTTCGAAGTGACCAGGAGGCCGTGATTGAGGAGGAGCCGAGTACCCCAGTGATTCCTCTGCGAAGGTCCACTAGAGAGCGTGGATCGCCTGATAGATATTCGCCGTCAAACTACTATCTGTTGTTGACTGATGGTGGTGAGCCAGAGTGTTATGCAGAGGCATCTCGTGGAGAAGATGTGAGCAAGTGAAAGCTCGCCATGGATGATGAGATGGATTCGTTGATGACCAACGGAACCTGGAAGCTAGTTGAGCTTCCAGCAAGCAGAAGGCATGACATAACAAGTGGGGTTATAGAATCAAGGAGGAGGCGAATGGAAGCAAGCGTTACAAAGCAAGGCTGGTTGTGACGCGAAAGACTCGCAAGGTCTTGCAGTTGATGAAGATTCGTGGAACTGAGAATCTTGCAGACATGCTGACTAAGGTTGTGACCTTAGAGAAGTTGAAGCTTTGTATGGCTTCAACTGGCCTTGGTAACTGAGTTGAAGGCCTGACACTACTACCAGCTATGGATTGATGAGGAGGACGATTATGATTGGAGTCAGTCTCCTAGTGGGAGATTGTTGGGGTTATGGAGCCTGAAGCGAAGGACGGACGCGTAAGGGCTCGCACGGTTAGTGGCACGGTCTGTAGACCGTGCAGAAACCACGGAAGGAAGTTTAAAGACGAGCATGGTTAGCTAACCGTGCCGACCCTCAGAATTGCTCTCGAATTAGTGGCACGGTCTGCGACACGGTTTGCAGACCGTGCAGGACCTTTTTTCGGAGTTGTTTGGGCCGTTTGTACGTGTTGCGTTTTGAGCCTTTTCTAGGTTTTGTCCGTGTTGTTATTTAAACCCTAGTTGATCAATTGTAATCTTCAAGTCGTTGTAAGTCGTCATCACAATATTGAGAGGAGAAAATACCCTGGCTTGGTAGTGCCCCCAGACGTAGTCAATTCTTGACGAACTGGGTTAACAATTCTTGTGTTCTTTTCTTCGTTTTCTATTCGTTACCGCGTTTGAATCCTAACATGATGCACACCAACTCATGTTTATTATCACAGCTCTGATTGTAAATCTTCTATAGATTAACTCCTGGTCTTGACATCCATTGCCTACGATTTTTGTAGGACTCTATGGCCTGTAACCGGCCGTAGCCTTTCCTGTGAAGCATCCAACCGCTTCTTGGGTGCCTGAGTAAAGGTAGACAGAAATTTCAAGCCAAAGAAGTAGCACTTGCGCTTTTCTTCAATGGTAGCCACACCATAATGCATTTTGCGTGTGTACAATTACACAAAAAAAAGCACACATTACACGGATCATATAACATGTGTAGAGAGATGACAAATATTTCGGGTGCGCCTCAACCTTTGGCAGAGTGCATTGCATAACAACCTAGAAAAATGAAGGTGCAATGTTCACAATCAGTAAAAAGTAACAACGCCCACTGCATGTTTTAACATAATTTCTATATATCTGTGAGAACCCATGGGTTTTACTAACACCACCAATTAATTAGAAACTAGGCAAAAGGTTGTACCTTGGGTTGGGAGCTACAACCAATTTGGGAGGTGCTTGGACAATATCTCCAAATTTAACTTTATCTTTCTTAGGAGCATCCAAATTATCCTCAGCACCGGGTTTCTTGGTTTTCTTCTTCTGAGCTTGCATGTATCTGCATTGAAGAAAGATATGAGAAATTGCAATCAGGGTCATGCAGGGATAATTATAATATAAACCTCCAAACGTAGATGTCCAACCACAATCAACTACAAATGCTCTTAGAAGCTGCATTTCTCAACCCAAAACAAGATAAAAAGATCGATGCACAACTACACTAACCTATAAATGCTTGGGTCAAAGTTTCCTTTCCGCAACCCAGGAAATGTGATACGACGAAGAGAAGATGGTTCTTATTCTGTGCTGTGAGATCTGAAGTAATTATTCAAGACGCTATGAGGTTTCATTTTGCTATTTAGGTGAAATGGGATGCAAAATATATATAAAGTGATAGAATGAACTATGTAGAATACATTAAACACCACATGAAGTAGATGATATGATCACTCATCTGAGATGCAGTTTATAAGAAAATATTAGCAGAGGGTAGGATCTAATAATCTCAAGACCAATGGAAGTACACCATAGTAGGGTGGTCAAGGGGGTGAGGTATAGCATGCGACATTATTTGTAAATAGAAAATTGGAAAGTCCAGTGATTAGTACGATGAGTTGGCAAGTAACGAAATGACCACACTGCACACCCATACAGTTAGCTAGGAAACAAATAGAGAAACCGTACGATGCAACAAAACACCTAGCCAGTTAAATTTTGTTTATAACCTCATAAAAATTCATGGATTAACAAACAAAATGGGCATGAGAATAAAAGACAAACATCACTAACTCTTTCTTATGCTCCCGTCTGCTAGAACGAACGCCTAATTTTTCCATTTCAGCAACAAACCTGAGATCAGTTACATGTGTTTTCTTTCTCTTCTTTTGATCTGTGCTGCCATGTAGATTTCCATCATCACTGTCTATATTTTTGAAAAGCTGCTACATTGTCATTCTCTTTTCCAGTCCTATTTCTCTTTCTGTTTACATCAGCTTCAAAGCAAGCTTTCTGAGAATAGTGTATGTGTTACTACAAAATGAAAGACCTCAAATACTTGCATGTTCACATCAGAACAATAGGTATCACCAGTACAGCAGTAAACCCCATCCCATGTATTTAAACTAGTTCATCTACTATATATTCTTAGAAAAAATGACATTAAATAATACGAAGTATCTAAAGATGGTAAATATCAATATAGTTTGGCTATGGATTTACAATTTTTAAAATTGGTAGTATTATTTTTTGTTCAAAGTTGATAGTTTGTATTATTTATAGCCATTTTTTCTTAGAACAAGACTAAACTATGCATCTCAACAAAGTGTATAAATTCAACATACTTCATTAAAATGTAATATACCCCATTAATGTTTGATCAAAGAATCCAACATGCTCCTACTTTTGGCACCAATTACAGGATAGGGGCAGTTTATAAAATGGAAATACATTGCTCCAAAAGACGGCCTTTCCTGCACAATGGTTTGAATGCATCCCCTTCATCTGGTATCCTGAACTTCAAAAGCTACAGAAAATAACACATACTTTGGCGTGATTTCAAAGAAGTGACCAGTGATTGAAAAGGCGCTGGGGTCACGCTAGGCGGGCCTAGGCGCGCCTGGGCACACGCCTAGCCACAAAACATAGGAATAAAGTGTTTTTAGTATCGGGATGTACATTATAAAATCATATAGAACATGTTTATAATAAAAAGATATTGAGAGATTTTTATAAAAAGATATTGAATGGGTTCAATTCTACTGAGATATAAAAGGCTCTCACCTCAGCATCAAGCGCGCCCAGGGCGCCTAGGCCACGCCCAGCCACATGAGGCACGCCTCATGCTAGGCGGGAGCTGGCCCTGGCCAGGCACGCCTTTTCATTCACTAGTGCCTCACTCAATATCAAATATAACGGTGAGGATGTCAATATTTGCACCTAAAGTATGAACTACTTTCTTCAACTTGCAAAGTTTAGACTACCCAATAGCCCTAGATCGAGTTGGATTTATTCCACAAGTTTGCCCTTTTTTAATCCATATACGAGGTCCTTTATTTATATCTCCAAGATTCAATCTGTCATACACAACACAACTCAGACTTACTTGTCCAGCATTAACTTGTTGCTCATCATCCACTTGAGAAGAGAAAGCAATAAGTTGACGAAGCTTAGAGGGTAAGGCGTCGATGGTAGAAGGCTCCGTGAGCGGCTCTGTAGTTCTTCTATCTCCTCTTTTTCCCTTTCCCTCTCATTCTCTATCTCCAAAGCTAGTTAAATCTAGTAGAGTACAAATTAACGACAAGAAAAATTAAAACTAAACCATCCATGTGTTGTTACATCAAGTTACAGACTTACAGAACAGTTTGCGAAGCAGTATTGCAGGTGACTGGTGAGTGAGCGAGAGCTAGGGTTCAGGGGAGGGAATCTCACAGATCAACGAGATGGGCTTAACTACACGGCCCCCTGAAGGAAAATGTTTTACTTACCCCAGGGTAGACTACCCCCTTATTATTAATCATGATGATAAAGCATGTAATGAGGTGACTTTCCTAATTCTTTGTGTAAGTAAATATTTCAATAACTTTCTCGGCTAACGAGCAAAGGTACTTATCAATGTGTTTGCATTGGATAGAACAAGTGAGTATTTTAATCAATTATTAGGATTTTATATTATATTTTATACAACTAATCATATTTAGGTTTTGAGGTTGAATTTTATCTATTGTCTAAAAATTTAAAAAGTCAAATATATTAAATTTGTATTTTACTTAAACTCTATGAATTCTCTTATCAAATTAATAAATAGTATGATATCTTACTGTTGAATTCCTTAGGTTTTGATGGTAACAAACATTCAACGAATCTGGTAACTAAGTGTTTCAGGAACAAAACAGTTGTCACAGGGAACCATTGTAGCAAAGGAGTGCAGAAGGAACAAACAGATCTCCACATGCTTTGTTACCTCTCAAAGAACATCAGTGACGAACACCAATCAAGCTGCGAATGGATTGGAAGATATCCAGCGTGAAGATTATGGAACCAATCATGGAAGATCACGCGGTCAAGGATAAGAGATTTCGGCTGGAAGGATCTCGTCGAATGAGAAGATATGGAGAGAGAAGCCGAATGCGTTATCTTAGGAAATCTTTCCTAAGATAATGATATTTGGAGAGAGAAGATCGTTATATTTAGCCGATTATATTATCTTAGGAATTCCTTCCTTAGATAATGTAAGCGGTTAAAATAATATTCTTCAAATCATTGTAGATCTTCTTGTTACCAAGTTTAGAAAGAATTTATCTTGTTACGATTAGGTTTTAGTCGCGGTGTATTTAATAGGAGTGTGGATTCATTTCTATGTACCAATCGACGACGACGAACTGAGAGCAATTTGAGAAGAAAAAGAGAGTGAAGTTGTTTGTGAGTCCTTGAGGGTTGAGTTCGTATTCACCGTTGTAGAAGAGAGTTTCAAATCTAGGTGGGAAGTCTAGGGTTTGGAGTCCATGCTACAAGTGTAATCGAACAAGAAATCAATAAGACAAGTAGACGCTTCAAAATCCTCTCAAGCGAGAAGCTTGAAGGTATTGGTTTTTCTTTGATTAGCTAGTTGGCTAATTAGGGTTTCCACTATACATCGTGAGTTCGTTTATTATCTTTCTTACTATATTATTCCGCTGCACCTTCTGTGGGAACAAAGCCTTTGTTCCCTCAAACGTAACTCTAACGATCCAACAATTGGTATTAGAGCCTGGTGCTCTAGATTATTTTCGTTATAGACTTTGCAGGAAAGATGTCGTCAAGCAATGCTATTGGAGATTCATTTTGGAAGCCTCCGATTCTGAAGGCCAGAGAGTATGATTGGTGGGTGGAACAAATCGAGTCCCATATTTGTTCCCTCGATGGACAGATATGGAGAATCATTGAAGTTGGCCCCATAACTATCCCTAATGATAAAGATGCTACAAAGCCGAAGCCAAGGGTTGACTACACTGATGAGGACTGGAAGAAGCTGGAGAAGAACAACAGAGCTAAGAAGATCCTTCGCATGGCTCTGCTCCCCTCTGATCTCAAGAAAATCATTGGTTACAAGACTGCCAAGGAGATCTGGGATGCTCTAAAACGCCTCCATCATGGAAATGAAGATGCTAAGAAAAACAGGATTCTTTCCTTGATGAATGAGTACGATCAAATCTCTCAGGGAAAGGATGAACACATTCAGGAATTCTACTCCAGATTCCAGGGGATCGTAGGTCAACTAGAGTTCCTTGATGAAGAAATGCCAGACTAGAAGCTTACTCACCATTTCATGCAAGGCCTCAACTCTCAGTGGGATGCGATCGCTCTCGCTCTCTACTCCCAGACTGATGTCAAGACTCTCACTATGGAAGAGGTTGTCGCGAAGCTTGAAAGCAACGCGTCTGTCTACAACCACAAGATCAACAAGAAAGGAGAAGAGAAGGATAAAAGCATTGCCTTAAAAGTGGAACGTGCCTTTGACTTATCTCAAGTCGAAGATGAAGATGAGGATGGTGATGAAGATGTTGCTCTCATCACTAGAGACATGGAGAAGATATGGTCTCAAAACAAGGACACATTGAGTTCCTCTGAAGGGAACAAAGACATGAATGATGTCATTTGTTACCACTGTCAAAACAAGGGACATCTCGCCAGAAATTGCTTCAAGAAAAAGGCAGGTCTTCCTCTGACTCATGAAGGGAAGTAAGCAATGGTCACAACCTGGGGTGATTCAGACTCAGATGATGAAGAATCATCACACTCTAGGGATGTCTGCTTAATGGCCGTAGAAGACACCGATGAACCAAAAGGCGGTCTACACAAGGATGAGGTAATTGAATCTGATCTCGTCTCAAACTTGAAAAGTAAGTCAAAAGAAAGCTTAATTTCCTTCATTAAGAAACTTGTTCATGAGAATAGTCTTTTCATTGAGCAAATTGAGGAAATGGATGAATCGATCTCATGTTTGATCGAAGAAAATAAATGTTGGGCAGACAAAGTGCTCAAACTTGAGAAGGTTTCATCCTCTTCTTCAAGTCCGTGAATTGAGTGTCCTAAACTCACTGAGAAGATCATGTCTCTAGAATCCTCTGTCTCCTCACTTGAGTCCGGGTCATTAATGTTAAAACTAGGCAATGCAAAAGTGTCTAGTGATCTATCTAAACTCAGTGAGGAACAGAAGGACAAGCCAAAAAGTATTGTGTTTGTTGCAACCAAGAATAAAAAGAAAACAGAAAAGAAGGAAGCACCTCGCTTTGGAATTGGTTATCAACCTAAGCTTCCTGTTGATGGCACCAAGTCCAAAAGCACTAAAGTCAAAGGAAAACAACAAGTGCAAGAAAAAGTGGAAAGTTCCTCGAGAGGGAACAATAGCAAACACTGTTCAAATTCGACAGATGGGAACAAGACTTGGTACCATGGACAGAAGACTCATGCCATTTGGTTGAAGCAATCTCAAAGCGGTAAGTCCAATAATATTGATTTTCATTCTAGGATTGCTAACAAAAAATTTGGCCTGGACAGAGCAAGTATGTCGATCTAAAGTGTCAAAGGGTCTGTTGGTATTGTGGGCACTCTGGCCACTACAAACATGAGTGCCTCCTGAAGCAACACAATGAGGAACTTGCTCACACTGCTAGGGAGAAAGTGAATGCTAAACCTCCAAAAATCAAATATGTTGCTCCCACACCCAGAAAGCCTAAGCTTGTCTGGGTTCGCAAAAACTAACTCGTTCTATGTAGGCTGAAGAGAGGAAAGTTCCCGGTATTTTGATTGTACTTGTTAGTTACCTGACAGGGAACAAAGTATGTCTCATCTCACTTCTACAGGCCTCTTGGGACTCAACAACCTGGTGATCAAAGGTAAAGGAAAAGCTTGTGGTTACGTGCACTAATTTCTCTGTGTCTCCTGTGTAACACTCAGGTACCTGGCATATTGAGACAAGACATCACTTCTTTCGTGATTGTGTGGAGGAAGGGTTAGTGTCCATGGATTTCTGCGGAATCAAGGCTCAAATCGCAAACATCTTTACCAAGGTACGAAATAGGGAACCCTTTGTATAGTGCCGTAAGAAACCTGGTATGGTCTTCCCTTACTATGTCTATCTGATATGTTCCCTCGATCATTGGCTAAATTACATGGTAAAGTGTGAAAGTTTATTCATCATGTCTTGATCTGCATTCATCCTCTTGGTTATCAAATGAACAACTGGATTAAATCTGTGCTTTTGCTTCACTTATGTGTTGAATTTCTTGCATGATCATCTATGCTATCACAATAACACATGAATCAGCTTTCTTTCGGCCCAAAAGAGTCAACTTGATGCATTGTTCCCTCATTATAAGCCCAAATGATTGTTGACTCTACAACTTACCCTAGCCATCATGCTTGATGCTTCCTATGAGCCCCTCTAATCATCCACATTTGGGAGCCTCTCATGCATGATTAAAAATTATCAAAAATGTCATATGTTTTTTCGTGTGTTGTTCTTTGTACCCTCTCTGGTAACTATTCCCCAGCATCACACATTACTACCTTTTTGGTTTGGCGGGAAAATGAATCGTCTCTCTGAGGATTGCAGCTGTGAGTGGATTGATGTGACAGGGAGTTATGGCCTGCGCCTGCCGTTGGGATGTGTTGAGCAATTAGGGCTGATTTGATGGCCGAGAAACTAAATGGGCCTCGTAGTTGAGTTTGGCCGAATCTGGACGAAATTCTGAAGGATTATTTTGGGAAGGTGAAGATATTGATAATCATCCTTTGAAAACTGATAAGATATTGATAACCAACTACATTCAAGCCACGGACTATCAGTGCTGGCGCGTGATTGAAAATGGTGATGGTGTTATTCCTAAGAAGTTGGATGAAAAGACTGGAAGCTTGAGTACTATACTATCAAAGAAAAGAATGTTAAAGCTCATCAACTCATTCTCAATGGATTAACAAGAGAAGACATGGACAAGGTGATAGGAATTGAAACTACAAAGGGCATCTGAAAAGCCCTAAAGGAGATGCATGAAGGAAGTGGGGAACTCAAACAAAGTAGAAAGTTCACTCTAGAAGGAGAATACCACACTTTCGAGATGCTGAAAACAGAGAACATTTCCTAGTACCACTCGCGTTTCACAAGACTTGTCACCAAACTCAACAATGTTGAAGTCAAGCTTGATGAATGGTCCAAATCTCTCGTCATCATCAATGGACTCAACTCGAACTTCAACCTCATCAAAAGAGTCTTAAAGACAACCCCTGGTATTCAAGGTCTTCCCTTAACTCAGATCATAAGGAAACTTGTAGGATCGTGATTGTTAGATTAAGAACAAGGGAACTGAGAATACAGATTACAGTTCCCTTCGCAGCGGAAATAAACAATCAAATATAAATGAACAAGTTCCTTATAGTGGAAACCTTCGATTGCCAACTAGCAATCTAGGATAAAAACCACTAGCTTTCTTTAGAAATGATTTCAAGGTCTACTTCTTGATTTCTTATCACTTCGGTTACAGATTACTCTAGGAACAAACACACAGTTTCTTTGTCTTACACACAGTTAGACAATCCTAGATAAACTTAACAGCAAGTATAATCAATCCAAGAAGCAGTCCTAAGCACTAAGGAACTAACTCACTTACAGTCACAGGAACTAGCACACAACTCTCAGATTCATTGACTGGTTCCTCTTGATCTTGGTTTGAGTTGACGATCTGTTTGAAAGCTCACACTATGATGTTTGCTATTGAGTGTGATTCTTGTTGTAGTGCTTGAAGATAACAGCGGAGCTTATCTTCCTTATATAGTGGATCCTCGAGGCTGGATCTTCTCTTGGTTCCCACAGAGCAAGCTTGACCTAGGTTGTGTGGTAATCCTTGATTCACGCTGACTTAGACATGTACCAACAACCTAGGCAACTCAGAATCCACATTGGTTGGTCAACTGCTTCAGACAAGTCTGTTATGTCGTTGTCCAACTCCTTTCGTCCGAGGTTCAGTAACCTAGACACTTTGGAACTATCCTCTGGATGGTGACAGCCTTGTGACATGCCGTTTTCAACAACCTTTGTCCGAGGTTCAGCATTCTAGACATCTTGGAGCTTTCCTTTGGATGTTGGCAGACTTTAGAAGCTTTGCTCAAGTCACTTTCACCATCTTTTGTCCGAGGTTCTGTGTTCCCAGCTTCATCGGAAAGAGCAAAGTCACGTGTTGCATTTCTGGGCACTTTTGGGTTCCTTTGTCTTGCTTGTTTGGTTTCTTTATCTTGTTTGGCTTCCATGGTTTCAACAACTGTCATGTGGTGCCTTTAAACACATCTTTGAGATAAAACATTAGTATCAAAGTATTTGTCATCTTCAAAAGTAGAGAAACTGGGGAAAGGAACTCTCATGGGAACTGAGGTTCCTGAGTTCCGTTTCCTAACAATTTCCCCCTTTTTGATGATGACAAATATAAGGAACCCGGCAATATAATAAGGACATGAGATTCATGAGAACAGTTGAGCTAAGAGATTTACAACTTTATAAAGTAATGAGAGAACATTCAATAGTTACAAATTCCCCCTAAGCAAATGAACTAAGTTATTCGAGTTCCCCCTCAGAAGTAGGACGGGTTTAGATTTCCTATAAGTCCAGTAGTTCCAAGAGTTCAAGGTTCCTATCCATTCTTCCCCCTTTTGACATCATCGAAAAGATTAATTTACTTATCAAGTATATGATATCAATGGGAAATAAACAATTGCGTTAAACCCATGACAGTCACCATAATAGAAACTTAAGGCAAAGACAAATGGTGCATTAGAAACATTACCAAAAGAGTTCATTAATCATTAAGGTCAATTACATTGTCCAGAGATGCATAGTGGAAAGAGAAGCAAAAGATCACAATTAACTTGAAAGAGACAAGGGAAGGATAGGAGAGGGGAGTAGGACCCTAGGGAACTACTAGCACACTGTGATGTTATAGCACTGGGAACTAGGAGAGACATTCCTATGGCAGCGCAGTGGCCTCCTCTTCAGTTTCCTTCCTTTCTTCAGTTTCCTCTTCTTGAACTGTAGCCATCTCAGCGGCCTGATCACCTCCAATGGCAGCCTCCAAGGTTTGTTGAATCACATCCATTAGACCAGATACAACCTTTCGGGTCTTTCCCAGTTCAGTTACTTGATCACGGATGGCACCAGAGATATCAATGGTTCCTTCCGTGATGGCTTTTTCAATACGACCTAGTGAAGCTAGGATCGCAAAGGAGTCTTGAACGGGGTAGAGCAGAGGCAAGGAGCTTGGAGTGGCTTGGGAACTTGCCTTTTCCTTAGGCAATTCCGCTTGCACATCAGAGGGAGCATCCAGATGATCTTTGGTTTTGAGCTTCTTTACAGTGGCCATGGTTAAGAACTTGATGTAGGTTGTTTCATTGAGATCAGCTGGATATTGGTTAAGCAGGGAGAGGAGGTTTTTTATGAGGTGAGAAAAGGGCAAGGCATGGGATTGACAAAATTGCATATGAGCTAACACTAGCTTGGGGAGGTCAACTTGGTCACCATAAAGGATCTTATCCATGAGGATGGCATCGGTGATGAGAACTGTGGCTCGGTGCTCCTGCCTGGGAACCAAATTCCTTATGATCCAGAAGTGCAGGAGCTTGTTGGACAGAGAGAGCCCCTTCGTCAGCAGATTCTTTGGATTGTCGCCATCATAGAGCTTGCTGACCACCTCAGTTTTGGTTTTGTAGCCTTTTCCTTTGGGCCAAGTCTTCTTTTGATGCAGAATGTCAAAGCCTGATCTGTGCTCAATCCCTAGAGCTGAGGCGATGATGCTTGGGGACAAGGGAAACATGGTTCCCTTCCATTGGAGGATGGCATCATTACAGGGAGAGTTCTCCTTGGCTGGCACAATGGTCATGGACTGATAGAAGAGACGCACCACTTCGTCGGAGACTGAGAAGGGTTCCACCAAGATCTGGTCCCACCCTTGAAACTGGAGCAGAGAGTGAAATTCACTGAGGGCTTCGCCGATTGAGCTTCATCTTCTTCCTCTAGGGGTTGGGTCCAGAACTCCTCACCAATGATGAGGGGCTTGAGTATCTTCCTCTTAGCGAAGGAGGAAGAGACTTTCCCCAGAGTAGAGGTGGAGGTTATGGCTCTGGTGGACAAGGAAGAGAGGGCTGCTGATTTGGGCTTTTTGGAGGAGGTCGGTTCTTTGGAGACAGGGTTGTAGGGAACCAGGGCCTGGGAGCTTCGCTTGCGAAGCTTGAGCCTTGTTGCAACTGAGGGAGCAGGCTTGGACTTGAGGCTGACAGGCGAGGGATCCGAGCTGTGAATCTCCAGGGTCTCCTTGTCTGGAGAAGAGTCGTGGGAACCGCCTTCAGAGACAGTGCGAGTAGCTGATGCAGATCCATGGTGGAGTTCCTTTTCCACCTCTTCTGTGTGCTTGGGTATGGGTTCTTTTGTGGGTGTGAGATCAGGGGATTTGGAGGAGGAGGCTGCTTTCTTCTCTTTGAAAGCTCTTAGGAGGGTAGCTTCCTCCTCATCTTGAGCAAGGTGTGGGTTGAGGTCTTTGTTTGCCATTTGAGGAGCTTTGTGGTTTGAGAGAAAAGGTGAACACGAGATTGAGAGAAAGCGAGAGAAAGTAGAGTGCTCGGCTCAATCAAACAAGAGACCCTAAATAACCCTTGAGCAAATTTTGGAGCCGTTGAGAATCAAGCCGTTGGGGAGAGAGATATCTCTGGGAACTCTGACATTTGGGAACGGCTCAATTGATGGCAGCTTTTTCGGCTTTGAAACGGTCACAGATTGAAAAATCAAATACTCAGAAATGGCAACTGTTCAACGCTGAGAAGACATCTCTGACGCTGTGAAATTGCCATAAATGTTGTCTTGGGAGGAACGAGTTTCTACGAGCCGTTGGAGAGCTGTTAATACCTAGTTCCTTTCTGGCAATTTTTTCAGTGTGCTAGAGGGATATATGGGAATACTTGATGTGGGAATTTGAGGACATAGGACCGGAAAGTACATTCACATAAAAGAAATCGGGGAAGGCCATTTATCGCATCACACACTAATTCCCAGAGAGGGTTAAGAGAAGGATCATAGGGAATTAGATTGTGCAATGAGGCAAGGGAGGGTCATAGTACACAATCATCATTTCGGCTTGTATTGTCGGGTTAGAATGTGATCAGATTGTGACTTTTGGGCCAACAAGGAAACTTGGACAATGATTGAATTTTAATGAAAAATGAACATTCAAGGAGAAGACTAGAAAAATTTGTCAAGGCCTATTTGAGTAACCATTGTGGATATGAGGGTCTATTGCAAAAGAGATAACACAAAGAATCCAAGACAAAGACAAGTAAAAAGATCTGAACTAGTCAATCAAGGGAGCTGGAGAGGAACTATAAACTAAAGGAACTGCTAGTTTATAGGAATCATTCTCAGTTCTAATCTAAGGTTCTCGAAGGGAACTCTATTCAAGGCTTTGGTGAATATGTCTGCAACCTGATCTTCAGTTCTACAAAATTTCATAATGATGTTCCCTTTCTCAACATGATCTCTAAGGAAGTGATGCCTTATATCTATGTGTTTGGCCCTAGTATGATGCACATGATTCTTAGAAATGTTTATAGCATTGGTATTATCACAAAGAATAGTGAGAGGACCATAAGACATACCAAAATCCGCGAGTTGTTGCTTTAGCCATAAGAGTTGGCAACAGCAAGAGGCGGCTGCAATGTATTCAGATTATGTGGTGGAGAGGAAGACTGAGATTTGTTTCTTTGAGCCCCATGACACAAGGCAAGGGCCTAGGAACTGTGTCATTCCAGAAGTACTCTTCCTATCCACCAGGTATCCAGCATAATCAGCATCAGTGAAACCCATTAGCTCTGTGATATCCCGTAATTCTGTAAGGATTATTTTGGAAATTTTTGGAATTTTCCCGAACACCCGTTTTAATACGTCGGATTTAATTCAGAAAGTGGGAGGCATTCTATAATGTGCTCTGTATCTGTAATATTTTTCTCAGTGAAATAATATACAGATGACGTGCTTTGGATGTTAATACTCGTTTGCGTATGATAACTTTATCCCGGGTTAACATCGTTCTCGTCTAAGAGCTGAGGAGGCGGCAAAGCCAAGAGCGGCGCCCGCCGTCGCAAGGCTCGAGGAGCAGACGGGTCTTCTCCTAGCTGGAGACGCCAGGCCTATGGCGGCGCCCGCCGCATTTATAACGGTGCCCGCCGTCGTTGTTGTCCGGAGGTCTTTGCCCGATGGTCGTCGGCGAGCGTCTGACGACGCCGAACTAGCCCCGCCACGCCTCTATTTAGGCCATCATTATGCTCTCTTGTGATCTGGCTATAAAAGGAGAGGCTTGGGGATCGGATTTCACACAAAACCAGAAGCTCAAATCTCAAAATCTCTCTCGCCGGAGTTTGGTGCCCTCGCCGGATTTCTGAAGCTTTCGCCGGTGTCATTTGGTGGTGTTTCCAGAAGCCCTTGTGAAGCCTTTTGGTTGCCTTTGGAGGTTGGAACCCAGGCAAGGCAAAAAGGGGTCGAAACGCGCATCATTTGGGTGAGTTTTTCTCTCGTTCTGTCGTCGGAGTTCTTCATGGCGACCGCCGTGTTCTTTACGGCGCCCGCCGTGATGAATGCGGCGACCGCCGCCAAGAACGGCGACCGCCGCCAGTGCCCAGAATGCCTTCGTGGCTTTGGCTTGGTGGGTTGTCGTCGTGGCATCGTTTCTTTCAAGTTCTTTCGTCTTTCCATAGATTCGTACTAGTTATGTCGAATCTAACTTGGGGTTTCCTTATGGGTCGACTCGAGGGTCATTGTGCTGTCGGAGCTATACCTGTGTCGAGCCCGGAATCCCATTGTCTCTTCTTTGTTCCAGATCTGCGGACTAAGGCAAGTGGCGGTTCGCTCTTGCTCATCGTTCCATATTTACATTAATTATCAGTTGTTTATCTGAGTAATTAATTTGGAATGATTATTGTGTTTGTCTGGAATTGGTTTTATAAACTGTTTTGGAAAATCATATAATAGGTTGTATATCTGTTAGAACAACGCGATCATATGTGATAATTACCGTGATGTTATTGTTGTGAAATTAATCTTAATGCTAGAATAGCATGTGGGTTAATAGGAAAACTAATCCAAGTAAGGATTAGGTGTTTCTATTATCTCTGTGTTTAAGTTGATTGCCTGGACGGCTTTAATATGAATAATTGTTGTGTTAGACTGTTTAGTTAACATGAGAGTTTGTGGGAACGTTAATCCAAGTAAGGATTAGTCGTTTCTTTATAACTTAATGTTCGTAAGAACGCTAATCCAAGTAAGGATTAGTCATTTCTTTATAATTTAAAATGCGTGGGAATGCTAATCCAAGTAAGGATTTGTCGTTTCTTTAAATCGTAATATTCCTTGGGATAATTTCCGAATAATAATTTAAGGGTCATGACCTATGCTTCTTATCCACCTTTAAGGATTTGAAGTGTTTAAGCGCCTTGCTAGCGCCAGTGGATGAGCTTAATAGCAGTCATGTGTATTAAGCACCTAGCTAGTGCAATCGGGGTGGACGTAACTGTCACCCTGTAAATTAAAGTGTAAGCGCTGTGGCAGTGCAATCTGGGTGAACATAAGATCACCCTGTGTAACAATAACTTCCGTTGTTCTCGGAATAATATTAAGCCTCGTGTGTGCATGTGTGTGTGTGTTTGTGTGTTGTACTAATTTGGGTCGACATAATGGTCACCCTGTGATTAAGCTGTGTGCCGCTCTTAATAACATTAATGGTTTTCAATAACGTGTGTTCTATAATTAAATAAGATATGTGCCCGAGTGCACATGATTAATAAACCTTCGGTGAGTAGTGCAGCTAAGTAAATAGTGCAGCTAGGAAAGCTCGTCTCGACTTTGATCATAGTACGTTCTCTTTCCGATCTGGAATCGCTGTAAGCGGTGAGGTTGGTCATGAACCGAAGCATCTTAGTCAGTTTCTAAATCATCGTTATGTGGTTCTGTAAGATCCAGACTTGAATGTAGTACGTTCTCTTTCCAATCTAGATTCACTGTAAGCAGTGAGGTTGGTTGTGAGCCGAAGCATCTCAATCAGCTTTTAAATCATTGTTGTTTGATTCTGTTAAACATTCCAGATTTGTCATGTTTCCTTAAAGACTCAATCTCTTGGAGTCTCTTTTCGAGTCGATTTCTGTGAAGATTAAGTCTTCCAGAATCTTCTCTTGTGCATACCTCTTGTTGTTATTCCGTGAAAGTGTCGGGTTATGTATCGTCCCTTCGGTTATTATTCGAGGGACAATGATAGTAAACAGTTACGATCACTCGAACCACTCTGCTTTTTACCCTTGCTAGTCTATTCAAGTAGACTAACCCACGAACTTTGTTCTCTGCATGTGGGCTGGTGTCATCCGTTCGATTCGGCACATCGGATAGAGTGTAGATGAGAAGACTAGAAGGACTATGGAGTCGACGGTGGTTTTTCGACGTTGTTAAATAATTTCTTTTAATCGGGTTGAGATCCTTGGGAGATGACCATTGTGGTCAAGATCCTTGTTTGTAATATCTTTTATAAGACTTCCGCTGTACTTTGTTTAAGACTTCCATTGTAATTTATTTAAACTCTGTGTTTGTCCTATTCGGGATTAGGATGTAATCCCAGGACTCAGGTTTTATATAAATAAGGTTATCATTTTGTATCATTATATTTCTTGAATTGTATTTAAACGGTAAAGCCTTGGGTGATCTCGGTAAGGAACACTGGGGTCACTGGCGGTAATACCTTTCCAAAAGGGTTAAGTTTTAGGGGTGTTACAAGCTCAAAGGGACACTCTTTGGGGTACCAAATGCAGAGCGAGTCAGTTCCCTTGAGATATCGGAATATCCTTTTCACAACAGCTAAGTGTGTTTCTCTTGGACATGATTGAAACCTCTATAGAGCTTTTCTTCCACAAGAGGACTTGAGTGATCTTTGTCCAAATGGGCGATGGTAGAGATGGGAGTGGAGAGAGGCTTGCAAGACTCCATTTTGAACTTTTTCAACAGTTCCCTGACATACTTTTGTTGGTGAATTTGTATGCCATCTTTCTTTGGGGATATTTGCAATCCGAGGAAGAAGGTGAGTTCCCCTATTAGACTCATTTCAAATTCACTGCTCATCAAGTCTTTGAACTTATCTACAAGGGACAGGTTAGTGGAACCAAAAATGATATCATCAACATAGATTTGAACCACTAAGATGTTATCTTCTTCTTCTAGAATGAAGAGAGTCTTGTCAATGATGCCACGCCTGTAACCATTAGAGAGTAGGAACTGGGCAATACGATCATACCAAGCTCTAGGGGCTTGCTTGAGACCATACAAGGCTTTGTCTAGGAAATAGACATGGTCTGGATGATCACTTGTCTTCAAAACCAGGTGGTTGCTTGACATAGACTTCCTCTTGAATAATTCCATTGAGGAAGGCGGTCTTTACATCCATTTGGAATAGTTTGAAACCCTTGTGTGATGCGAAGGCAATCAACAGCCTTATTGCTTCAATCCTTGCCACTGGAGCATAGGTTTCATCATAGTCGATTCCTTCTTGTTGATTGTATCCCTGAGCAAAAAGCCTTGCTTTGTTCCTAATTACAGCTCCTGAGTCATCGAGCTTGTTTCTGAAAACCCATCTAGTTCCTATGATATGCTTATCCTTGGGGCGGGGAACTATATGCCACACTTTGTTTCTTTCAAACTGATGAAGTTCTTCTTGCATGGCTTGGATTCAGTCTACATCCTTCAGTGCTTCACCTATGTTCTTTGGTTCCACAATAGATAAAAAGGCATTGAAAGCAAAGAAGGTTAGATGTTCGAACCTGACGGGAGGCTTGATGGTTCTTCTTTCTCTATTGGGGGCTGGAGCATTTGATGTGGAGGTATTTTGATTTGAACATTCAGCTTCAACTTCTATGTTGGGATCACCTTCTCCATTGAAGAACATGTGAGAGGATGAATCATTGATGTCTCCACATGTATTATCTTCATGTTCATGGTTCCCAGAGATGGATTATTGTTGATTGTCCATGGGAACTGGTGGAGGAACTGGCGGAACAATTTATGCAGTTGGGTAGGAACTGGGAGGTGTGACAATGATTGCAACATAATATTTTATATGGATTTTTATTTGATCAGTTATATGTATCTTTGTATATGTTGTGAAAAAGATGTTTACTTTCTTAAAGATTATTAGGTATTTTTTGTGTGAAAAAGATAATATTAGAATTATTAATATACGTAATATGATAAAATTTATCATGATCAATATCTCTCCTGATAAATTTATCAAAAGAAGCTTTTTCTATCCTAATTGCATATATAATTATCACAATTTAATATATAATATTTTTCATAACTTTTCTAATACATTATTTTTATTGCCCCATATAAGTTATATCTAAAATTGAATATATTTTAATAGAATACTGAATATATAAGATGTAATGATTTATTTTGTCACGTTTGTTCACTTTCACTTTTTTTAAAAAAATATTTTTAATCCAGTAATGTAATTACAAAGATTTTACCTATTCTTCACTTACATTAATTACTCAAGAGAATATTTTCTTCTTCAGTTTATAAATTTTTAAAACTACATAAAATTCAATGAGTCCTAATACTCTATGTTTTTTTACGATGTACTTCTCTTCACTTCCCTAACTTCGGAAAAATTTAGTCACCATTATTGTCCTTGAGTGGAGTAATACTTCCAGGTTGAAGGTTGAGAAAGAGTCCCAAAATGGTGAGGTCAAAGCTCAATTAATTTTAACGTCGATGACTCCTCATATTGACCAAATAATAATAATAATAATATATTAACAAATTCAATGAGACTACTTCTACCAACTAATATATATCTAATTATTTATTAACTAACAAATAATTACAATATTTTAACTAATTAGTCTTCACCTTTTTCAAACAATAGGTTAATGTTATCTTAAGCAAACGATATCAAATAACTAAAACAATATCTTAAGTGAACTCTTAGCAATTTTGGATAGATGTAGATAGTCACGTACAAGATGTTATTGTAAATTTGATTTTACTAAAACAATATCAAATAACTAAGATTCATATAATATGGTGTAGTAAATGGATATCGTTTTCCATAAAAAAAGGATATCGTTAGCAAACGTAACTAACATTAAATATAATATAATTTAAGATTTATGGAGAAATGAAGACAATTTTTTTTATCAAAATTAAACGTGAGTTTGATATTATTATGGTAAACTATAATTTTATTAGTGATGAAATTTTGTAGAATTATATATATTCGATTATAATATATATAAATAGGAATATATATTTTTTATATAAAAATAATTAATAAATTTTAGAAAATTAATTAAGAATAATTATAATTTAAAAAAAGTTGTTTGATGTGACGGGTGATGGTTGGATGGTAATGACATATAGGCGAAGTTAACGTGGTGCTAACACATGAGATTTAAGCCTCTCCTTTAGTATATATATATAGATAGAGGGACGCTCAGGTAAAACAAGTCTTGTGGTAAAACGAGTGGACAATCTTGGAGCGTCCGATTAAAGGTGATGGGCGGATGGATTTGAATAGAGATATTGGGGTGTAGTGTGACGTGTAACATGAAAGTGAATATCACAATGGTAGTTGGGGAATTTTCCTAATTAATAAAATCAAAAAAGGGAAGATTTGCACCAAGATTGGAGAGAGAAGATGAGAATCTGCATCCAAAATCTTCAAACCACTATGATGATATTCAAAAAAGAAAAGAATTATGGTTTTGTTATGCTTGCAATCTCACGTGAGAGAATATAAGAGATATTCGGAAACTGATATGCATTGTACTATAACCGTTATTCAGGAATCGTTAATGCATATTCAAGCCACTGTAATGATACTTGTGAAATGATATACAAGAAACTATTGATGATATTCAAGAATCGTTAAGGCATATTCAAGCCACTGTCATGATATTCATGAATATACATGATACTATAAATGATATTCATCATATTGTCTTGAATATTCACTCTTTTATATGATATTCGTGTGCTTCGTGTTGCATTGATATTCATTATCTTATATACTGAGTACGTTGTTGAATGGATATGCACTTCGTTGGTATTGATATTCATTGTTCGCTAAGTGATATTCATCATGCTTTTAAATTCTCATATTAGGATCACACTTAGACAAGTTCATGAATATTTCAACATACAATTTGCATAACATAAAAAAAGTGTGCATATCACACACAGACAAATGAATATCACATACACCGTATGGAAAGTGGTTCTACCGCTCATATCCTATTATAATCAAATATTTGTGTGCACAAGGGAAGGATTCAATAACGTAGCTAACAATACGGGCAAATATAAGACCATATCTAACAGTACGAGCAAACGTAAGACCACATCTAACGGTTGGTCTTATCCCTTTCACAACCAGCCATGAGCTTCATGCGTTTATTCATCGGTCGAGTGGTTGTAACATGTGGAGACCCATCCCCAACTTCAATGTTCTCAATAGCTTGTGGAGATTCAGTGTTCCCAATTAGCTCAGTTACATTATCAACTTCAGTTTGGTGAACAATTTGTGGAGATTCATCATCCCGCCTTCTTATAAGCAAACTTGAATATAAGAAACTAAGGACATGAAACCTAAGTATGAATAACAATTAATACTTCAAAACATGAATATCATATAAAAGAGTGAGTGAGTATCAATGCATAGGTCATTAAAAACTCAATATTTAGTTTGCATATCAACACATGAGGCGTGAATATCATACCCATACAGCTGCATATCACATATATGAATATCTTTTGCATATCAACATATGAAGCGTGAATATCAAACATAACTTAAACACGTTGACGATACTTATAAAGAGATGAAATACACACATGAATATCTACACTGACAACACGAATATTGAACAAGCGATTTTGAATATCACAATAGTACTCGAGGTACGAGGATTCACGCATGAAACAATGCTCATCTTACTACAACCATACGCATCTAACGCTGATTATTCGAAACAACTTTGAAAAACCTAATTCATGAACAAATCAAACAAACCAACCTGCAAATCGAATTTAAACAAAAAAATCAACATCAAAAACCTAAAATTGAAAATTGCAGAATCTCGTCTGATCGATGGAGAAGGGAGGGGAGATGATGGAGAAGACAATCGAATTTAAACAAAAAAATCAACATAAAAAATCTTAAATTTAATGGCAAAAATCCAAGTTTGAAGATGAATACCTATTTTGGGAAGACGACAAACCTACACAAATGTTGAAAATTGTTGACGAAGATGATTCAAGGGAGACAACTTCGAAACTTTAACCATCACGGTAAACTTCAATAGAGGTTGAGGACGATTTTTGAGAGGAGAGAAAGCATCGCTTTTTTAGGAGAAAAAGCATCGTTTCTTTTTGGGAGAGAGAATCACACATGTGATTTTAGGGGAAAGTAAATCCCACAAAATAAGGATTGTGATTTAATCAGATACATGTGTTCCATTTTAATTTTTTTGCACCTCTTATGATTCAATCTGGTCCATTCATTAAATCCTCATCCAACGTTTTAGATTAATACACTCGTTTTACTCTAACACCCTGTTTCACTAGAGCCTAAATCTATATAGATATATAGATAGATGACAAGACATTTATGTATAATTTATTTGGGCTGAGGTAATATATCAGGAAATAACATTTAGCGGGAGTTTGGTATAGTATTATAGGCTCTTTGGTAGGAACTACTGTTATTGTTTGTTCTTTCGGGAGGAAGGAATATGCGTATTGAATATCGGATAGAAAACCATATTGTTAGATTATATAACATTATGTTGTAGACATTTAATATGATATTGTGTGTTACAAATATATTGCCGTTGTGGCTATTTTGAAGGTTATGTAAGTAGATAAGAAAGATTGATAATAAAATTTGTAGAATGAAATGAATATGTAATATTATAATGTAATGGCATCAATGTTTAAAAAAAATGTGTGATCGTGGAAATGAGATGAAATATTTTGGAACACCTATGTGTGGTCTACGTGTAGAATGGAAAATTTTATATTGTATGCATATACGTAATATCGTGTTACATATAATTTAGGTTGCACGTTAGAATACAAGGTGTAAATCACATGTGGCAATAGGTCAGTGACATCATAATATATCATGTATACTATTTACACTACACTTTTTATCTTGTCGCACTATATTTTGATACGCTAGAAAACGGCGTATGTCATATACAAACACAACAGAGGAAATCTAACTTGGAAACCGGTTTCATACATATTTTTTGGTATTTTTCTCTACTCAATATATGGCATACGCCAAATACAGGCATAACATCTGAATATCATTTTTAAAAAAATGAGACCGTTGGAGTAGCTGTTGGAGCGCTGGAAAACATGGGATGCACCACCATCTAGTGTACACCATAAGATGGAGCACCCGAATACAATTTTTCAAAAAAAAAATAAGACCGTTGGAGTAGCCGTTAGAGCAATGAAAAACATTTTTGAAAAATGAGACAGTGGATTGAAATTGAATTGAAATTAAAATTGGAATTGGAATTAGAATGAAATTGGAATTGAGTTGAAATTGAATTTGGATTGAAATTGAACTTAGAATGAAACTGGAATTGGATTTAAGATTGAAATTGGATTTGAATTGGATTCGAAATTGGAATTGGAACTGAGATTGAGATTGGAATTGGATTGAAATTAGAATGGGAATTGTCATTGGAATGAAATTGGAATTGAATTGAAATTTGATTTGAAATTGAAATTGAAATTGAATTGAAAATGGAATTGAATTGGAATGAAAATGGAATTGGAATTAGAATGAAAATGGAATTGGAATTGAGATTGGAATTGGAATTGGAATTGAATTTGAATTTGAATTGGAGTTAGAATGAAAATGGATTTGGATTTGAGATTGGAATTGAAATTGAAATTGGAATTGAGATTGGAATCGAAATGAAAATAAAATTGGAATTGAATTAGAATGAAATTGAGATTGGAATTAGAATTGGATTGAAATTGGAATTAGAATGAAAATGGAATAGGAATTGAGATTGAAATAGGAATTGTCATTAGAATGAAATTGGAATTAAAATTGAAATTGGAATTGAATTGGATTTGAATTGAAATTTGAATTGAGATTGAGATTGACATTGAATTGGAATTGAGATTGAGATTGGAATTAGAATGAAAATGGAATTGGAATTGAGGTTGGAATTGAAATTGGAATTAGAATTGAATTTGAATTTGAATTGAAATTGGATTTGAATAGGAATGTTGGAATTGAATCGGAATTGGAATGAAATTGGAATTGAACTGAATTGGAATTAGAATGGAATTTGAATTAGAATGAAAATGGAATTTGAATTGAGATTGAAATTAGAATTGAATTAAAATGAAAATTAGAATTGGAATTGAGTTGAAATTGGAATTGGATTGAAAGTGGAGTTAAAATGAAATTGGAATTGGATTGAAATTGGATTCGAATTGAGATTGGAATTGAATGAAATTGGAATTGGAATTAGAATGAAATTGGATTTGGAATTGGAAATGGAATTGAGTTAAAATTGAAAATGGATTGAAACTGGAATTAGAATGAATTTGGAATTGGAATTGAGATTGAATTGAAGTTGGAGTTGAATTGGAATTAGAACTGAAATTGGAATTGATATTGATATTGGATTTGGAATTGAAATTGGAATTAGAATGAAATTGAAATTGAAATTAAGATTGGAATCAGAATTGTCATTAGAATGAAATTGGAATTAGATTTGAATTGAAATTGAAATTGTAATTGAAATTGTAATTGAAATTGGAATTTAAATTGAGATTGAAATTGGATTTGAATTTGAATTGGAATCGGAATCGGAATTGAATTGAATTTGGAATTGGAGTTAGAATGAAAATGGAATTGAGATTGGAATCCAATTCCATTGAAATTGCAATTGCGATAGAAATTGAATTAGAATTGAATTGAAATTGGAATTGTAATTGAGATTGAGATTGGAATTGGAATTGAAAATGGAATTGAAAATGAAACAAGAATTTGAATTCAAATTGAAAGTGGAATTAGAATTGAAATTGAATTCAGATTGAATTGAATTGAAATTTGAATTGGAATAAAATTGGAATTGAATTGACATTGGATTTCGAATTGACATTCCCATTTCATTCAAATTCCAATTTCAATTTCAACTCAATTCCAATTCCAAATTTAATTTTATTCCAATTTCAATTTTAATGTCATTCTAATTCAAATTTAAATCTCAATGGTCTCACTTTTCCAAAAATGTTTTCCAGCTCTCCAACGGCTACTCCAACGGTCTCATATTTAAAAAAATGGTATTCAAGTGCTCCATCTTATGGTGTACGCCGGATGGTGGCATAATCCATGTTTTCCAGCGCTCCAACGACTACTCCAACAATCTCATTTTAATTCAAAAACTCTAAATCCTCAACCTTAAACCTAATCCTAAACCCTTAACCCAGAAATAAATTGATATAAAGGATTATGTTAGGAGGTATAAGAATAATTATATAACATTTTATTTCTAAAACCCTAAACCCTGAATAAAATGACATAAACGATTATGTAAGAAGGTATAAGAATAGTTATATAACATTTTATTTTCGAAAATCTAAACCCTAACCCTAACTCGAAACCCATAAATAAAATGATGTAAATGATTATGTAAAAAGGTACAAGAATAGTCATCCTAAAACCTAAACCCTAACCCTAAAATGATGAAAATAATAATATAGCAATATGACATAATACTAGCCATATTTAATATTATTAACTATGACATAGTTCTATGGTTATATACTATAGATACTAACTTTATACAACATAATCAAGTTTTTTTTTTTGATAGAAAGAGAGTCGGCACTCTCGAGCATATATAAATATGAACTACTTGGCCACCAGGCGGGGTATAGCAAAACCCCTCACATCTTCCAACAAAAAACAAGACACCCGAACGGGCGACAATTATAAGCCTAGAGGAAAATCAAAAGCCAAGGACGCAAGATTATCAACAACCGTGTTAGCCTCTCTAAAAACATGATGGAATTGGATAACCCAATCCCTACTAAGGAAGCCTAGCGCCTTAGAGACGAGGCTAAAAAGGGGGTGACAACGATCCATAGGTTTGTTGAGTAACAGAACTGCCACATGCAAATCTGTTTCCAAACAAACCCTCCTGTATCCTCTCTCCCAAGCGAGCTTGAGACCTGAAATGATACCCCACAGTTCCACCATAGTCACCGAGCAAATACCGATATTGTGGACGAACCCACTCAGCCACTGTCCCTCATGATTCCTGCAAAAGCTAACTGCATTAGCACGACCCTCTCTCACAACGCCGTCAGTATTGATTTTAACCCAATGTTCCTGTAGAGCACTCCATCTGACAAGGATCTCCAAGTGACTCTGAAGCCTGTCCCCCTGGAACTTAACCTGCACATCTTTTTATTCCTTCATAATACCTTGGATGAAAGAGGCTTTATCCCCCAAATATGCTTCTCTGTTAAAGGCCCATGCATTTCTCCACTTCCAAAGATTCCACAAAGTAGTAGCGAAGGTGCTGGCCCATTCCATCCCATCCTGGTTGGGCCTGTTGAGAGTGAGGATGTGTCGCATCCACTGTGCAAAATTAAGCCCAAAAAAGTTGTCCCACCGAATGAGAGGTCCGGGCTGTCTCCAAACGAGTTTCGCCTACTTGCAGTCTCTGAATAGATACAGCAAGCTTTCCGGCGTTGCAGGGCAGTGCAGGCAGTCATTACTCTCGCTAATGTGTCGACGCTTCCGTTCCGCATTAGTAAGAACACCTCCCCTCAAGACAAGCCAAGCAAACATTCTGACCCTTTCTTGGGCCTTAAGCTTCAAGATAATTTTGAAAATTTGGGTGTCCATCTCCATCATGGATGTAATAACCCCTAAAAGTCCCAACTCTCATTTTGTATGCAAGACGTGTTAGGCATGTTCGGGACCTTTATAAGAACCATTTGAACGTGATGATATACGTTTAATGAGATATATGGATTCTAATTATTGGAGGAGTGATAAAAATGAGATTAGAGCGTTACCGTGATCAAGGCCGTGAGACACAGGCACGACAATGTCCGCGACCGCGGCTAAGCATCCACGGGCACGACATTGCCCGCGACCGCGGTATTGAAACCGCGGGCGCAGTTTTGGCAAAGGTCAAACCGCGATCGCGGTTCCGAAACCGCGATCGCAACACTCTGCTTCGTCTTCTTCCTCCTCTTTCCAGAACGCCGACGATTCGAGGTCCGGCGTTTCTTCTCCGAGTGGCCGGTTGAGGGATGCTAATCGGTTGTGCTTCCTTTCATTAAGTGGAGGAGCTCCATTCTGAGCCTATAATTAGGGCTCAGATCCACCGATCTTCTCCATCATTCTCATTCCTCTCGTTGTTGTGGTGTTTGTCATCGCCGGAAGCCGAGGCCGTCACCGTTGTGAAGTTCCTGGAGTGGTAGAAGTGCGCAATTGTCCAAAAGCGAAGTCCCGCGCCTCGTCATCGTCGGTATGGCTCCAAAGTTCAATTTAAGCTCGTGTCGGGATGGAATCCCGCGACCACGGTTCCATCTACCGCGATCGCGGCTGGGCATGGAACCGCGATCGCAGTTATGAAACCGCGGACACAGTTTTGCCCAGCAATGCCGCGATCGCGGCTATGCTATCCGCGACCGCGGTACTGCCCTTTTTCCTTCGTTTTGTTTCCTCTTTTCGTACCGTAACTAATTAGGGTTTCTTGTCTTAAAACTCATCTCGTATGCGTCGTCGGGTTGGATTGTGCTCGTATCCATGGCCGGTTGTACGAATTGGGATCCGACCCTACGGAATGACGATAAAATTCAACGGGAATGTTAGTAGGCAGCCGTGCACAAATTCAAGTTCCCGAATCCCGAACCCGATCTCTTGTTCGTTTAAGCTAAGGCAAGTGGCGGTTCGCACATAATTAATATACCATCGGGCGAGGAGTACAATGTGGAAACCGACCGGACTCTTGTTAGAGTAAGTCCTCTTTCCAATCTGGATTCGCATTGCGCGGTGAGGTTGGTCGTGGACCCAAATAATCAAGGTCGTTTTTAAACTTGTGTGAAAACTTGACGTTCCCAAACATATGCATACGTTTCCTATAAGACTCAGATCCTTTGGAGTCTTCTCTTCAATTATTCTTTTTCTTGTGTTTCCGTAGACGTATTGAAGTTCACATCGTATATCGGCTATTATTCGAGAAACGATAGTTGTAACTTAATACGACTTCGTAGAACCTTTTCTTTGTACCCTTGCATAGTCTTTCATTAGACTGACCAACCGTTATTTTTCCTTTGCATGGTTGGCTGGTTTCATCCGTCTCATACGACACATCAGGTAAATTACCTCAGCTGTGAAGACCAGAAACCCGACGTTGAAGGCAGTTGATATTTTAAAGTGTTTCCTAAGGTTGAAGATCCTGGCGTAAGATCGCATGATTCAAAACCCCTTTGTGGCGTTTTACTTATTTCAAAGACTTCCGCTGTAATACACGCTTTATGTATTTGGTTTTGTTATCAATTGTAATTTGCAACGTCGGTATGAAACATTATTTGGTCAATTTTCACCCTACTTAATAAAGTTTACAATATTATATCATTTATTATAAAAATGGTAAGCCTTGGGTGACCCTAGGTGTGTATTCTGAGGTCACTGGCGATAATATTTCCAAAGGTATTTTGGGGGTGTTACAGATTTGGTATTAGAGCCGAAAGTTTTTAAAATGATTTAAGTTTTCAAATCATTTTATCTAAAACAAAACTTTGTAAACCGTTCTTCGTTCGTAGTAAAGAAATTAATTGGGTATTTCAAAAGACAAGTCAGAGTTCTAACAAACATTATGCTTTTAGAAAATTCCCATATTTGGCACTTTCTATTTTTAAGACTTTTTACTTTTAGCACATTCTATTTTTAGCAATTACTATTTTTAGAAACTTTCTATTTTTGGGACGTGTGCCCCACTTGTGCCAAGTGGGCTAGTCCTATAGGCGGGCCTCGGCCCATCCGAGCCCTGTGACCCCCTTTATAACGCCAACTCGGCCTCATGTACTAGGTTTACGTCATAATTAATCCAAGTTAAGTTTAGAGATAATTTTCCTCCTTCTTGGACGACATCACCCTATCTCTCTCTCTTCTTCTTCCCTTTCATACCACCGTAGACGCTACTGCAACCTCTGCCACTCGTCGCTTTGAGCCCACATCCTTGCTGCTTGACACTTCAAGCTCTCGAGTGCCTAGTCCTGAGGCCACTCGAGTCGATCGCGCCGAGTCAACTCCTCGCTGTTGTGTCCTTCGCTAAGCTTCCACAACCAAGAACCTCTGAATCAAGCGATTGCCGTAGCGGCGGCGGCGGAGTGAAGGAGATGAGAAGATAGAGGTGTGTTTGACGTCCAATCAAAGGAAGGAGGCGATATGCTCTCAAACTTAAGCTTTGATTCAAATTAGACGTAACCTAGTAAAGAAGGTCGAGATGACCTTTTATAGTACATAGCAGGACTCGGATGGGCCGAGTCTCGCTTAATGGGCTGGCTCACGCGATACGCGTGGAACATACACCCCAAAAGGAAAACACTGAGAATAATGATGTTCTAAAATTTACAAAGATATTCAAATAATGCGTTCATCATTGAATGCGAGGACCTTGAGATAGAACGCGATCTCGGGGTTTGGCTAGAGACGCTTGAAGTAGATCGCGGTCTCTGTACCAGATGCGAGGAGTATGGCGACGATCGCGGTCTTCGTACTTGGATGGAGTCGCTTGAAAGAAGACGCGTTCTTTGGTGATGGCTTGCATAGGCTAGCGCTGAGGCACGCGATGAAGCATTGCTTGGCATTGGAACGCGGTCTTCCCACTAACCCTTCTGAGCGCATGCTCATGGCTTCTTCTTCCTCTATGGCTGTAATGGAGGGCAGGGTCGCATCACCCTCCCCCACTTGGCTGTGAAGCGTCCCCGCTTCACCAACATCGATCTTGTGCTCCACATACTCGTGCAAGTGCACCCAATGGAGGTCTCTAGTCTCGAACACGAATCGACGGTGGCCGCGATGTGGTAGATAGGCACCATTCACCCAATTGATTGTCTGTGGAAGGCTACACAAGGGTGGTAGTGCGTTTGGAGGTGCCTCTGTCAATTCCGTGGTGAACTCCGCTTGCAACGCGGAGAAAGCTGGGGGCAAAGGCGCACCGATGTATGCGCAATGCAAGCTTGGAGTTGGCACTAACAGGCAAGAAGGCACTTTGCTGTTCAAACCGGCAGTGAAGTCCCTTGGTCGGACGAGAAGCACATGGTGGGCATAACTGCCCTGCAACGCAGTGCTCGGTGGTATTGTACTCCCAGTGTCTCTGCAACGCGTGCAATCCTTAGGCGCATTGTTATGGGACGCACTGTGTTGGCCTGATGGAGGACGCGTTCTTCTTTCGCCAGGGTTTAGGGTTGTTAAAGACGCGCCAGATATGGAGTTGGGTCGCTGTGTTGTGTCCGCGGTCTTGGTCGATTGCAAATCCTTGTGGCGATCTCGCTCCACCTGCTCTTGGAAAATCTCATGTGGAGACATTGGTAAGAGAGTCACGCGCTTCCCGTGGTAGGTAAACACATAGGTGTTTAGATACCCATCGTGAAGTACGCGACGATCAAACTGCCATGGACGCCCAAGCAAGAGGTGAGTTGCGTCCATTGCAATCACATCACATAAAACTATGTCTGCGTAGGGACCAATGGAAAAAGGTAGAAGACACTGCCGTGAGACAGTGTTACCTGAATTTGAAGAGAGCCATTGTAGGCCATATGGTTGTGGATGAGGCATTGTCGGCAGGCTGAGATGATTGACCACCTTCTCATTGACGATGTTGCAACAACTGCCTCCATCGATGATAACACTCAAGGTCACGGTCTTAACCAAGCAACGCGTCTGGAAGAGATTCTCGCGTTGGTCGACAAGGCTGCCTTCCTTGATGGTGAGGATGTGACGCGTGACAAGTCTGAGAGGTGTGTCGGCATGTATCACGACAACCCCACACACATAAGCGTCCTCGCGGTCTTCTTCGTCTCCTTTGTCAATGGCCTCAAATGGTGCCACTTCCTCCTCATAGGATTCATATCCGGCTGCAGTGTTGGAGAAGAGGACCTTTCTGTTATTCGGACAATCCCTTTGGTAGTGGTTGTGCCCTTTACACTTGAAACATTCAAGGTCACACGCCCGCTCATTGCTCTGTGAGGAGCCCTTTGCGGTGTTCGCATGAGCTGCATTGGAGGTGGGCAACGCGTTCTTGCCATGTCGGTCTTGGTTGGAAGCGGTGGTTCCTGTGACTGGCGCACGTATATCGGTAGTAAGGGAATGACCAGGGTTAGATTCATACCTGGTGTGGCCTGGTTGCCAAGAGGAGTGCTTGCGACGCACGAGTTGGTTGTAAACCTGCATCGCCGTGTTGAGGTCCTTGATGGGCAAGATCTCCAGCTGGTCGCAGATTGGTGCGTTCAGGCCACTTAAAAACTTGGTCCTCAAAGTCGATGGTGCAACGCTTATGTTTGCCTTGTAATACATGTCCTCTAGCTTGGAGAAAAACTCAAGGGGAGTTTGTGAGCCTTGGCGAGCCATGGCTATCTCCATTCTCATTTGATTTCTATAATCTGGAGGCACATATTTCTTGGTCATCACGTACACAAGTTGGTGCCATTCGGTGACCCTTGTTCGGTCGCGATGCACGCAGTCATCCTCGAAATGATGCCACCACACTCTGGCTGCTTCACGGAAGTGAAGTATCACGGCGTCGACATGCTCCTCAGGTGGCACTCGACAATAGCGAAGTGTGTACTCCATAGCCTGCACCCATTAAAAAAAATAGAAGGGTTGTATTCACCATAAAAATGCTCGATTTTTTTACCTTGACTTCGTGTCTTTGGTATCGAGGTTGGGCAGGGGCTTGTAATGGCACGTTGTGTGGCGCGGCATCGTAGAGATGGTTCTCATAGGCGCGGATGCCATGGTCTTCAACGCGTGCATGGCGAAGCCTCTCGCGTGCTTGTTGTGGTTTGCCGCGAGCAAAATCTTCCCTGGGCGCGTAGGCGTCATCGCGTTGACGCTGTTGCGGCTGGGTTCCGTGATCGGCTTGGCGGACATCTCTGGGCATGACATCGCGGCGCTCGCCGCCAATGCCATGATCGCGATCTCTTTGTGCTTTAAGACGCGGTGGAGGAATCCAATCCGAAGGGTGGTCCTGCAATTCAAGTGGATCTCCAAGAGGGGGTAAGAATAGCCATAATTTATCATACCTGAGTCTTCAACTTCCTCGGCGTCAAACTCGTCGAAGTCATCTTGGACTCTGGGTGTGATTGACGTGTAGCCATCGGACCCGTAGCGTGGCGTTCGAGCACTTTGATGCCGTAGGTGGTCACACACATCGTAGCCTCGTGGCTGGGTAGTTGGCATCTCGAAATCGGCCTCATCGCGTCGCTTGTGGCCACTTGGACGACGATTGGGTCTTCGTGGCGTCGCATCAGCTAACCCGGCTTCGCATAATCGGCCTTCGCGAGGTGCTGAGCCTTGAACGCGGCGCTGAGTGCGTCGAGATGCATACCTGTCATCAAAGTCGTATGGTTCAGAAAACTCACCTTGATGATCATTGTCGCGGTCGGAGCCGGTGTCGTAGTTGTTAGGATTTGCGCACAGTGTGGAATGATCGCGGTGCGACACGTATCCTTGGCGACTCTCTATGACTGATTGAAGCCGTTGTAGGCGCGGTTGGAGGTCGAAGGCATCAACCCTTTTCCCTTATCCACGCGTTGTTGGCTTGGACAAGTGTCAGTTTGTCGCGGTCCTCCCGCTGCATCCATTAGGATCATTTGTGTTGGCGCGGTTGATAGGTGTCATTTCATGCACCTTTACTAGCAATTATTAGCATTATTTGGAGGAGTTTATGATCAGATTGGAGGCTAAGTCTGTAATCCAGAAGATGTGGAGAGAATTGAAGATATCCAGGGATTTACAGCTTAGATGGAGATGATGAAGATGGATGAGGATCCGCTTGAAGACTAATTGGAGAAGGCTACCAACACTTGGTAGTATAGAAGAGCGGAAGAGAAGAAGAAGAGCTGAAGAAAGGAGTGGGCGAACTATCACCGCCCCGCACCAGAGCCACCGCGACCCGTCGGTGGGTCTCAGAGAAGAGCTGGTCGCGCCAGAAGAAGCCACCGCCCCGCGGTGGGCACACGTAACGCCTCGCGGCCAGAAGACATTATTTCCTTTTATGTATTTTCGGACTTTCTTATTTCTATTATTTTTATTTCCCTTGCTACTTTCGTTAGGTTAAACTTATTTTCTAAGCCTATTTAAGACCTCTTTCTAGGTTAAGAGGCAGACACTTTACATGAGACTTTTAGCATCGTTGTTTTCTTTCTCATTAGGGTTTCATTTGCATCTGAATGGAGCACTAATTTCCCTTTGTTCTACTAGACGTTTGAAGCAATACAGTTGATGTGTTTGTGAGATTTCTATTCCTTGTTCCTATTCTTATATGTGTTGGTTTGATTCTCTTGGTTATATTGAATATTGATTCATTGTTATTCTTCATAGCCTGATCAACTAGGTTGAGTAATATTTATCAATTGCTAGGGTTTGCATATAGTGGAATACGAGTGCATATCTAGTAGCATACACGATTGTTGCATATAGTGGAATACGAGTGCGCAATTGTGAGTGAGAATCATTTGCATGTTAAGTAGTAAGGTTTTCTTCTATTTGTATGTATCATATATCCTTGTGTGTATTGCTATTGCTTTATTAGTGGTAAGGTTTTCTTCCATTGATATTGTAGTAAGTACTATTAACAACTATATGAATTGGTAGTTAATCAAGATCAGGATGGGAACAACCATAAGAATAGTGAAAGAACTTGGATTTAATAGATTTCTGTGATCAAATTACATCTCTGTATTGTGGATCTCGTTCTAGTGGAACTACTTCCCCTAATCATATTCTCAAGTCAACTAAACCTGTTTACTTTGCTCTGCTTGATAACCAAAACCCCCTTTCCTTGTTACTTGTTAATCATAATTGCATACTTCATCAGATCTTCCATGTGGGTTCAACCCTTACTTGCTTGCTATACATCTGTTTAGTAGGTTGTTAGGACTTTTACTTTGACTAGGTCATTCAACGATATTTGCATTGCATATTTCGGCCACGTCAAATTTGGCGCCGTTGCCAGGGAAGTTTTCTGTTTTGTTGTGTGTTTTTGTGATTGATTTTGGTGGAGACCTATCTTATGGTAGACACTCATAATACTGACTCTCCTCTAGCTGCTTTTGATAAAAAAATCAACAGATCTTTCCGTGCGAACCTACACGATCAAGGAGAAGAAGAAGCCGAGGTTGAGACAGTTGAGACCGTTGAGCCAGTTGACATCCCTCCTGCTGCAATGGCCGAAACTCTGAGAGAGCTGACTGAACCAAACATTGGGGCACAACCCCCCTTGGTTGTCGTCATCCCTGCACTTGACGAAGGGGTGAACTTTGAGCTGAAATCTGGAGTTATTGCTTATCTCCGGAAATTCCATGGTTTGAGTGGAGAGGACCCGATATCTCATCTGGGTAAATTTCATAATGTCTGCATGACTATGAAGCCAAGGAATGTGACGGAGGATCAAATCAAGATGAGAGCCTTTGGTTTTTCGTTGCTAGACTCTGCTAGCGACTGGTATTATCACTTGCCACCAGGGATCATAGATACCTGGACTAAACTGCACAAGGCATTTCTTGACAAGTACTTCCCAACAAAGAAGGCGAATGCTTTGAAAAAGGCAATTGCTAACATTGAGCAGGGTGCTGATGAGACGCTATATGACTATCTTGAGTGGTACAAGAGGCTTTGCTCTAGCTACCCGTTCCATGGATACGCCAAGCAGGATCTTGTTCTCTACTTACACAATGGCCTGCTCGATCAAGAGAGAAGAATGGTTGACACTGCATGCGGTGGGAGCATACTCAATCCGACACCGGACGCAGCCATGGAAAGATTTCAGGAGATGAGTGAGAGTATCAGGAGCTTTGGTAAGACGTACCAGAGAAAGGCAGTTAATGTTGTGACTCCTGCAGGACCTAGCCCTGTGCTGAATGAGTTAGCTAAGTTGAAGGAGATGGTGAAGAGAATGGCGAACCAAAACACTCCTCAACAAGTCAAAGCATGTGGGATTTGCTGTGATCAATTTCACCCTACTGATACTTGTCCTCAGCTGCAAGAGGAAGGTACTACTGAAGTGAATGCTGTAGGAGGTTACGGATCCCCTAGACCGCAGTTTGGTGGACAACCCAACTACAATCTGAGAGGGTGTGACCACCCAGGCCTCTGGTGGAGCGACCCATAAGGTGGTCAACAACCGGCACAACAACAATACCAGCAGAGAGCCCCATACCAACAGAGGCCTCTAGGCCAAAACTCTGGTGCTACTACTGAAGAGTTGCTAAAGACCTTGACTCAGCACTTCGCCACTCATGTGCCGACTACTGAGTCAAGCATAAAGAATATGGAGAGGCAGATTGGCCAACTGGCTGATGTTGTGACCAAGATTGACCAAAGGACATCTAATTCCTTACCATCTCAGACCACAGTGAATCCAAGGGAAAATGTGAGTGCCATCACCCTCAGAAGTGGTAAGAAACTGGTCGTTCCTCCTATTGCTGGAAAGGAGAGCGAATTTGAGATAGAGAATATCGGTCACCGCCCCGCGGTGGACTCCACCGCGACCCGGCGGCGAGTTGGATCTGAGGCCAGTGAAGAGGCATGCATGTCACCGCCCCGCGGCGACACTGACCGCGACCCGGCGGCAAGCCTCAGTAATCCCATCGCGACCTCACCGCCCCGCAACAATGACCACCGCCCCGCGGTGAGACTACTGTGACCCGGCCTCCAAAATCCAAGCGCCACCGAAGAGGTTTGCGTTGATAATTATGTTCGTCCGGTTTTTCCCCCTCTCGATTCCGAGAAGCCACCAGCACCTTTTTCCGAAGCGCTAAAAGCTAGAAGGGTCGCCGACAATAATGATCTTTTCGAGACATTCCGAAACTGTGAGGTGAAAATCCCTCTTCTCAAGCTTATTTAGGTTGTTCCTCGATATGCCAAGTTTTTGAAGGAGCTGTGCACCGTCAAGAGGACACAAAAGCTGAAGGTCCAAAAGAAGGTTCCGGTTGGTGAACATGTCTCAGCGGTATTTCAAAAGCGTATGCCTGAGAAGTGCAAGGATCCAAGTACGTTCACTATTCCTATTGCTATAGGTGAGCATCGATTTGAGAAAGCCTTGTTAGACTTGGGTGCCTCTATTAATATTTTGCCTTACTCATTGCTTGAAGATTTAGGAGTAGGACCTTTGCATGATACCAATATTGTGATTCAACTTGTTGATGGTTCTTGTGTGCCTCCTAAGGGTGTTGTGGAAGATATTCTTGTTAAGATAGGTCCCTTAATTTTTCCTGCTGATTTCTTCGTAATGGATATGGATTATGATGAGCAGGTTGCTCCTGTTATGTTAGGTCGACCTTTTATGAAAACATCCATGACGGAGATTGATGTGGATAGTGGAACTTTAACTATGGAATTCGATGGAATAATTTTTGAGCATAATATTCATAAGGTCAACTCCATTGAATTGCCTACCCTTTGCTGCATTAGTGATATTGATAATCCTACTCAGGAAAATGTTAAGACTAGTGCAGTAGAGACCATAGTTGAATATTATGCTATTGCTGAACCTTTTGATTTGCATGAGCATGATGTCTTACTTGATGTCATAGGAGAATCTACTCCCTCTACTTTGGGCACTTGCCCCCCTGCACTAACCATACAAGGCAGTAAGCCTTCATCTAGTGTCGTGCAGCATGATCAGGTTGAGCCATATCGGCCCCCACATCGCTCTAAGTATGGGGGAGAAGCTCCAAAGGAAGCAATTATGGAGTCAATGGCCAAGAGAGAGCATGGTCTAAGGTTCAAGCCTTTCCATGGGAAGTTCCAGCAGGAGGAGACAGTTAGGAGGATTCCGAAGGGATCCTGTTCTAGGTGGTAGTTGATTTGAAGTACGTCGAGCCAACGACATTAACTAAGGCGCTGTCCGGGAGGCAACCCGAGGTAGTTTTCCTTAATTTTTCTTTTCTCCTAGATTAATTCCGTAATTCCTTTTGCTTTGTTTCGTTCGCCTGTCACTAACATTTCAGGTACGAAAGTAAATGGAGAGGAGACGGTGCTCCCAGTTAACTCACCGCGACCCGGTGACAAGTCCGCCGCCCCGCGGTGGATGTTTGGTATATTTCCTCCACTCCGAAAAAAAAAATCAGTGGTACATAAGAAATTGACGGATTGGGCCCCTTTTGGCCGAGTTTTCTCTTTGGGCCAATGTACATAACCGGCCCATCAACCCTTCTTCCTTTTCCCTACCCTAACCTAGCCTCCACTCTCACAAACCCTCCATACCCAACACCCCTCTCAAGCTTTTCCAAGCCATTCCCCCATTTTCCTACCAATCCCTCTTGTTCTTGGTCCGAATCTAGCCTCTAATTACATTAACCTTGAGTTTCTTTGCCCAATTTGGAGTTTAGCCTCACAAAAGAGCCAAACACAAACCCCGCCGCCTCGCGTCGCCCACCATCGCGTCGCCTGCCACCGCCCCGCGGCGACCCCTACTGCGACCCGGCATGAAGTCCCAGTTACCCCACCGCGACCCGGCGGCACATCCACCGCCCCGCGGTGAGACTACCAGGCTGTGTGTTTTTCGCTCGTTTGTAAATCCTCTTTGGTCGCCCTTTGTTTTGAGCATCTCAATTCATTACTTATGGCACCTAGAGGTAGGAAGCAGGTCTCTACGAGGGATGAGAATGAGGTGTATAACGTTGTGAAGGAGAGGAAGGTGTTGGCTACTAAGTTCTTTGACAAGCCAACGTTGATTGAGTTTGGTATGCTGGAGTGTGTATCTCTTTGTTTAGCAGAGTGTGGCCTAGGGACCTTCCTGAACAAGTCCGCTGATGCTTGCCCCGAGCTATGCTACCAGTTTATCGCCTCTGTTAAGAGGTATTCTGATGGTTCCGCCGACAAGAGGTTGACGAAGATCACGTTCACGTATAATGGTCGTGAGTATGCTTTGTCTGCTGAGGAGATTCGTGGTGCCCTGGGCATTACAAAGGAACCGTCTGATGGGTGGTCTGGTGGTCTGATTGAGATGGATATGATGGAGTTTTGGGAGGCTGTCACGCATAAGAAGTTCAAGAAGGGCCAGGAGGTGAATTCGAAGTTGGTGATCCCTTGCTTAAGGTTGATCCACAAGGTGTTGATGAGAGATTTCTTTGGCCATGCTGATGATGGTAAGGTCCCTCTGAAGGACTTCCAATGGTTTTTGAGCATCTTGTTTATTGTTACGTACACCCCGTGTTGGGCTAGTCTTTTTCTGAGTTCCTTGAAGAGGATTCGTGATGGTGTGCCACGTGATATCTGTGGGGGTGGTTTGATCACCCTTCTTTGTACTGAGATTATTGCCACCGATCGTATTCCTCGGCCTGTTGCTCATGCGGTGTATGACATGGCGCACATGAGAGTGTGCTCGATGCTGAAGCCATTGGGCAAGGATGGTGATTTAGTTTGGTCTTCATACGATGGTCATATTCTGATTCTTCCTCAGGTTTTCACTTATTCCCCTTCATTTGCGGGATGGTGGATTCCCAGTGATAGCAGAGTTATGGCTGATGCTACCCCTGCTGCTGCTCCTTCGGATCCGTTTGGAGAGGGCCCTAGTGTTGGTGCTGCTGCTGCTGACTCTGTGGGTGAGGATGCTCCTCTGCCTACCCAGTTTGATGCGCCTTCATCTTCTTATGGTCCTGCCACACCTTGGCAGGAGTTGTACACAAGATTTGATGCATTCTCGGTGCAGTAGACTCACTGGAACACCCGAGTAGAGATCGGTCTGTAGACTTGGCAGACCCAGTTCCGTGCTGATGTAGATGAGCGTCTGGATGCTATGGACGCTCATATGAGGGACTACTTTGGGAGGTTCCCACCACCACCACCAGCCGGCCCACAGTGAGTTTATTTCTCCTTCCCATATTTCATTTGTTGTTCTCTTCTCTACATTGAGGACAATGTTCGGTTTAAGTATGGGGGAGGGATTTAGGCTGTACTGTCTATCTAGCTAGTGTACATAGCTTTGTTTTCTATAATTTTCATTCAAGTATTTCTAAAAAAAAAATCAAAAAAAAATCGAAAAAGCCAAAAAGATGTGAAAAGGCAATCAAAATCCTAGGATGAGCTGAAAACCCGAAAGGGCGGTTCAGGTAAAAAGTAGGTAGTCCGACTGGTATAGACCAATGCAAAAATAGACTGGAGTGATGCGAGTATTTGTGAGATATCTAGCAAAATGAAATGAGTGGCTAGGTGAAAACCCGAGAGGGCGCTTGGGCAAAATGAGCGTAAAGAAAAAAGAGTGATTTTAGGATCATTCTGGAGGTCGGCGTCATAAGAAGGGGAGTCATAAGGAAAACTCGGGTAGGCCACTCTGGAGCGATAAGGAGCTAGATAGGAGTTAGGATTAGAATAATCTTTACATCACTTATTTTGGTTGTCTAGAGCTGATGGTTGAGATGTTGTAGTTGCTGGTGTCATATTTTCTTGTACTTCTTGAGGCCTTGGTGTTTGATTGAGGGAGTAGGTTTATCATTAGCATACTCGGGACGAGTAAAGGTCTAAGTATGGGTGAATTTGATAGGTGTTATTTCATGCTCCTTTACTAGCAATTATTAGCATTATTTGGAGGAGTTTATGATCAGATTTGAGGCTAAGTCTGTAATCCAAAAAATGTGGAGAGAATTGAAGATATCCAGGGATTTATAGCTTAGATGGAGATGATGAAGATGGATGAGGATCCGCTTGAAGACTAATTGGAGAAGGCTACCAACACTTGGTAGTATAGAAGAGCGGAAGAGAAGAAGAAGAGCTGAAGAAAGGAGTGGGCGAACTGTCACCGCCCCGCGCCAGAGCCACCGCGACCCGGCGGTGGGTCTCAGAGAAGAGCTGGTCGCGCCAGAAGAAGCCACCGCCCCGCAGTGGATCTCACCGCCCCGCGGTGGGCACACGTAACGCCTCGCGGCCAGAAGACTTTATTTCCTTTTATGCATTTTCAGACTTTCTTATTTCTATTATTTTTATTTCCCTTGCTATTTTCGTTAGGTTAAACTTATTTCCTAAGCCTATTTAAGACCTCTTTCTAGGTTAAGAGGCAGACACTTTACATGAGACTTTTAGCATCGTTGTTTTCTTTCTCATTAGGGTTTCATTTGCATCTGAATGGAGCACTAATTTCCCTTTGTTCTACTAGACGTTTGAAGCAATACAGTTGATGTGTTTGTGAGATTTCTATTCCTTGTTCCTATTCTTATATGTGTTGGTTTGATTCTCTTGGTTATATTGAATATTGATTCATTGTTATTCTTCATAGCCTGATCAACTAGGTTGAGTAATATTTATGAATTGCTAGGGTTTGCATATAGTGGAATACGAGTGCATATCTAGTAGCATACACGATTGTTGCATATAGTGGAATACAAGTGCGCAATTGTGAGTGAGAATCATTTACATGTTAAGTAGTAAGGTTTTCTTCTATTTACATGTATCATATATCCTTGTGTGCATTGCTATTGCTTTATTAGTGGTAAGGTTTTCTTCCATTGATATTGTAGTAAGTACTATCAACAACTGTCTGAATTGGTAGTTAATCAAGATCAGGATGGGAACAACCATAAGAATAGTGAAAGAACTTGGATTTAATAGATTTCTGTGATCAAATTACATCTCTGTATTGTGGATCTCGTTCTAGTGGAACTACTTCCCCCAATCATATTCTCAAGTCAACTAAACCTGTTTACTTTGCTCTGCTTGATAACCAAAACCCCCTTTCCTTGTTACTTGTTAATCATAATTGCATACTTCATCAGATCTTCCATGTGGGTTCGACCCTTACTTGCTTGCTATACATCTGTTTAGTAGGTTGTTAGGACTTTTACTTTGACTAGGCCATTCAACGATATTTGCATTGCATATTTCGGCCACGTCAGCGGTCATCACGGGTGTAACGCGCTGTATGGACTGGAGTTGAGCAACTTGGCGTCGTAACTCCTGGATCTCGCGTTGTTCAGCCGAGAGCTCCAAAAGGGGGTCTTCATTGTGTTGGTCTTGTTGTGGCACCAATGGTAGATTTTGCGCGTTCTCATTTCCTAAAACAATGTGACCAGACATCGCGAGTAAAAACGAACAAAAGACAATACAAAACCAAAGAGCAAGCAAGCAACTAGCAAGTAACAAGTGTTCACATAGGAGGGCGCATTCTTTTGGCCGTGAGGGCGGCTAAAGGCAACCAAAGCAAGTGTGATATGCAAGCACAAAAGCAAACAAAACCAATTGAATAAAGTCTTAACCTCTTACGTAAACAACACAAACACACAAGAGCCAACCTTCAAGGTGTTAACCTAGACGGTGGAGAGATGAAGAAGATGAGCCTAGCCGAGAGGGGGAAAGAAGGTTGCCTTATTTTGGCTTTCCTTTTTTTTTTGAATTAAGTCGCGTTCTTTTTTTTTTGAATGCGACTTGACTTTTTTTTTTTAAATTTGAAATTCAAATCCGAGATCTTGTTTTGAATTTTGATTGAAGATCGGATAAGAATTAAATGAAACAAAATAAAATTGGCTAAGTAACAAATATAGAAAGAAATCGCGAGATTGACGCGATATGAGAGAGAAGAATATGCAGATTTATGGCGATCAATCAACAAGAAGATATGGCATTTATGGCATGCGAAATTCACGGAATTAATTAAGCAAATTAAGCAATTAATTTCAGAGGATTTCACGCAAGCAAATCACACAAATTTCGCGAGGAGATCAAGCAATTATCGGCCAAGAAATTCTCTTGTAGAAACCGAAAGGACTAGCATGTGTTTGAAGAGAAAAAAAATGTGACAATGGCGGAAGCAATATGACGGAGAAGAAAAAATTGTGAACAAATGAGACTTGACAAACGACTTACAAGATCAAAGGCTCTGATGCCAGTTGATGCGTTCCTGCTTATGAATGCCGGATCGATGATCTTCGTGGGAAGTCGTGCATGTCGATTCTGGGGTTGAACGAGTGGAACGCTGTATTTGGGCCTCGTGGGAGTTGGTGAACGCGATGATTGATGGTGGTATTGCGATGGCGGAAGCGATTGTTGAAGGGGATAGATGAATTGAAAAGACAAGTCTTGGGCCGTAGCGTCGACAGCAGAGTGAAGGGAGATGCGAATGAAGACTTGGCTTGAAGAATCAAGCGATTGCCGTAGCATCGGCGGCGGAGTGAAGGAGATGAGAAGATGGAGGTGTGTTTGACGTCCAATCAAAGGAAGGAGGCGATATGCTCTCAAACTTAAGCTTTGATTCAAATTAGACGTAACCTAGTAAAGAAGGTCGAGATGATCTTTTATAGTACATAGCGGGACTCGGATGGACCGAGTCTCGCTTAATGGGCTGGCCCACGCGACACGCATGGAACACACACCCCAAAAGGAAAACACTGAGAATAATGATGTTCTAAAATTTACAAAGATATTCAAAGAACGCGTTCATCATTGAATGCGAGGACCTTGAGATAGAACGCGATCTCGGGGTTTGGCTAGAGACGCTTGAAGTAGATCGCGGTCTCTGTACCGCATGCGAGGAGTATGGAGACGATCGCGGTCTTCGTACTTGGATGGAGTCACTTGAAAGAAGATGCGTTCTTTGGTGATGGCTTGCATAGGCTAGCGCTGAGGCACGCGATGAAGCATTGCTTGGCATTGGAACGCGGTCTTCCCACTAACCCTTCTGAGCGCAGGCTCATGGCTTCTTCTTCCTCTATGGCTCTAATAGAGGGCACAGTTGCATCAACAATGGTCACACTCAGGGTTACGGTAAGCACGGGCTTTATGTCGGCCAGCACCATGGCGCCCGCGGTGGCGGTCGCCGATGCCAATCAACGGTGGAATGTAATCCTGCGGTCATTGTTGAAGCTCAATGGGGTCGATCAGGGGTGGATGGAAATTATGTGGATTTAGCATACCTGAGTCCTCAATCTCCTCATCGTCGAGCTCATCAAAGTCGTCACGGCCTGAAAAAGGGTCGGAGTCGTAAGCATGTTGGCCGCGATGGGTGGAGTCGAGGTTGAAGTGTATCGGTGTGGGCGCAGGCGGGCGCAAGTGGTGGTGGCCAGTTGGCGTGGCGTCACGGGGTGCACGACCTGCAGAGTGTTGTCGGTGGATGGGGCCACTCGGGTGTCGGGCATCGTGGTGGGCGGCGCGACGTATTTGAGTGTCATTGCGCTTGCGGCGATCCCCACGATCTACATACCTGAGGTCGGGTGTGTTGTGTTCGACCGCGTCTGGATCATATGCTTCATCCTCCTCATAGTCGGCTTCGTTGTCACTAGGCGTCACGCAAGGGTCATAGCGATCGCGTGCCGAGACAGGGCCTTGGCGGCTCTTGATGACCGAGTTGAGGCGGTGAAACAACTTGTGGTGGTGAGATGTGGAAGCGACAGCCTTGCCTTTGTCTTGGCGGCACGTTGCGACAATTGGGTCTTCGGCCTGAGGCGGAGGGTCTATCTGCACGACCGGCGTTGGGTCGGTGGGCTGCGGCGGATTGGCGCGCTGCAGTTGTTGGCGCATGCGCGTGATCTCGGCAAGGGCATCCTCCATGTCCTGTGGCGGCGGAATAGAGAGGATACCGTCGCATGTGGGTTGGTTCACGTCCTCTCGATCGTTGTGGTCGCCAGTCGACATTGTACCTATTTGAATAGGAGACATACACAAGGATTAAAGAGCACAAGGAGGAACAAAGCACAAACAATCAAGAAGACACACAAGGCACAAGCAAGCAAGCAAGCACACGGGTGTCTAATATTAGCTTGTGCCGTGAGGGCGGTCGTGGGAAGGAAAAGGGTCACAACTACGCAAGAATTGCCAACAATTCGTCACCAATTTGAAGCATGCAAGTCAACACAAATTGAATGAAAAATTAGCAATCAAGCACTAGAAATGACAAGAAAAATATCCAAGGAAGGTACACTAGACGGCGGGGAGGTGGGCACATTGGTACCTTATTCGAGGTTGGAAAGAAAACTCTAAGCCTTACCTTATTTTGGCTATTGCTCAAAGGGAAAACATTTTTTTTTGAATTTCAGATTTGTTTTTATTTTTAAATAAATCCAGCTTTTTTTAAATTAAATTTAGTCAAATTCGGACTTAATTTTTGAACTTGTAATTTTAAATTATAACTAACAAAATCGGCCAAGATATTGTGATTATAGAAAGAAAAGCAAAGATATGCTTCAAGATAGGAGAGAGACAAAATTTTGTAACAACCATGAAACAAATTTCGGCAAAGATACTACTAACAACTAAATTTAACAAATCAATTTTAATGTACTAATACAAGCAAGAAATCAGTAACAAATCTTAGCAAATCAAGCACAATTGTAGGGATTCGGCTAACAAACTTTTGACAAGAAAAATCGCACCGGCCTTGGAAGACCGATACCCTCTTGGATTTTAGGGATTTTGTTGTTTAGGCCGTTTGTGGAGCAAATCGCCAGGGTTTCCCTAGGTGGCGGTCGTGAGAGATGGCGGAGTCTATGGTTATGACAAGCCGATGAAAAGGGAAAAGTGTGACTTGCAAACAAGGGCCAAGAGTGACTTACTCGATCCAAGGTGCTCTGATACCAACTTGATGCGTCCTTGGCCTCGAGAAGTGTCAAGGATGCCTCCTGGAGCCGGATCTAGACCAAGTACTGAGCCCTTCTCGGCACTTTAGAGGTTCTCGCGGCGATGGCCGAGGGAATGGACTTGAGGTGCGATGGAAATGGTGTGAGAGGCGAGACGCCGAGAGATTCAGAGGCGAGCCTCATAACTTAGCAGAAGCGAACGAATGAGCGAAGGCAACGTGAGGAAGCGCGGCAGTCACGGCGAGAGCGGTGGCGAGCGGTGAAAGAGAATTTTGAGGGAGAAGTTAGACTTAGAGAGGAAGAGGAAGAATGACGTCCAACCAAGTGATGGAGTAAAACTCAACAATGACTTAGCATTAAAATTAGAACGTAACCTTACAACGTTGGCCGAAGAAGGCCTTATAAAGACAATGGCTCAGCCAAGTGGGCCGAGCAAGCCCATGGACTAGCCCACTCACATGAGTGGAGCACACACCCAAAATAGAAATGACTAAAATGGAAATTACTAAAATTGGAAAGTGTCTAAAAATAGTAAATGAACATCTAAATGACAAACTATGACTAACATAGGCATCAGGCTTTAAGGAAGGCGGTGAGGCACTGCGGTCGCGGCGGCGAAGGTGCGAGGCTGGCCAACGGATGGCTAGCCCAAGGCTGGAGCTGCGGGTGAGGCGGCGTCGGCTTGAGGCAACGGGTCCGTGAGTGTCACAAGCAGCAATGCCGCGGGGGCGGCTTCCTGGAAGCTGGCACTGGCGAAGGCCCGGGCAACGAAGCACTGTGTGGCCTTGGCACGAGCCTGCATCACGGGGCCATTGGACTTGATGTTCATGGCCTCCTCCTCTTCATTGACCGTCATGGAAGGCAAGGGCGCATCAACCAACCAACCAACTCAAGGCAACATCATACAAGGGGAAACAAACATACAAGGCATCATGACACCAACCAACTCAAGGCAACAAACGTACAAGGCAACATCATACAAGGGGCAACATACACACAAGACATCATGACACAAACCAACTTAAGGCAACAAACATACAAGGCAACAAACATACAAGGCATCATGACACCAACCAAGTCAAGGCAACAAACTCAAAAGGCACAACACACATGAACCATGCCTAGGACTTGACCACCCGCCCGAGTACGGTCATAATACACATAACTCCTACCTCCAAGCGAGTCTAATTCACGAGGTTGGGGTCGAGGCTCCCCGGATAAACACGAATCTCTAGGATCGGGCATAAAGTGGTTAGGAGGAGGGAATAGGGGTGGGGGAGGGACAAATCGAAACAACATAGGGCTGAATCTCAGTGGATCGTGGCAGCAAAGCCACTCTGCCACTTACAATACTTCATCGCATATTTAAGTCATCTGCAAATGATTCAACCCGCCACTCGAAGGAAATTATGCTTCAGGGTGGCCCACGCGGCACATCCGACGCGCGGGCGTAGCCCATGACACGTGCCCTTGGGGGCCGAGGCCCCTACTGTAGGTCGACAGTCGGGCGGCGGGCTGCTTCTGGCCTAGATTCTGACTTAGAGGCGTTCAGTCATAATCCAACGCACGGTAGCTTTGCGCCATTGGCTTTTCAACCAAGCGTGCGAATCAACGGTTCTTCTTGACGGGGCTAAAGATGCACAAGCAAATGTCGTTGATTAGCCTTATCAAAATAAATTATCCTAACAAACCTACTAAACAAAGTATAGCAGACAAGTAAGGGTCGAATCCCACAGAGAAGGTATGATGTAATATGCAATCGTGAATGACAAGTAACAAGCAACTGGGGGTTTTATAGTCAAGAGAACGAAGCAAACAAGCATACAGATTGAGTAAAATCGAGAGAATAATATGAGGGAAAGTAGTCCTGTTAGAGCGAAATCCACAGTACAAAGATAGAGTTTGATCCCTGAAATCTATTCAATCCAAGTTCAATTATTTATCCTTATAGTCGTTCCCACCTTAATCGTAAGTACTATTGATTCTCACAGTTGTCAATAGACTTATCACTATGCCAATGATAAAGTATAACTGATTCTCACAGTTGCCAGCGTACTTTAGCACCAACACAGCAATAGCGATGCACACAAGGATTTAGGATACATGCAAGTAGAAAGACGTACAAGTACTCACTCCCCTACTTAACATGCAATTGATTCTCACACACAAGTGTACGCTCGGAACCCCTATACGCACAAACGTGTTTGCCACTAGATATGCACTCGAAACCCCTATATGCAATCCTAGCAATTGATAACAAGCATTCAACCTAGGTGATCAGGCTAAGAAGAACAACTAGAAATCGTAGACGTGGTGAGCAAGAGAATCAATCCAACAATTATAAGGATAAGAACAAAGAATAGAAATCTCACAAACACATCAAAGTACTGCTTCAATCATCTAACAGAATAAAGGAAAGTTAGTTCTCCATCAAAGGGGATGAAAAACTATAATATGAAATAACGATCAAAAGTAGTTCGATAACAAGATGTGTCTAAGTGTTCGCAGACTGGCTTGGAGGCTGTGGAACATTAGGTTAAATAGAGTTAACCTAAAGCCCAAGATCACAAAACCAATCCAAAAGGAAATAAATAAAATAACAAAGTCTGAAATAGAAATAAAAGGAAATAAATATAATCTGGCGCGAGGCAATAAACACGTCCACCGCGGGGCGATAAAGATCCACCGCGGGGCTTCTGCTCTCCACCGCTGGGTGGTGGCCTCCTCTCACGCGGGGCTTCATCATCACTGGGAGTCATCACCGCAGGGCGTCACTGCTAACGCGGGGCGGTGAACTCCAGACTTCAACTCTCATCTTCTTCTCTTCTCCAGCTGCTCTCCAAATACTACCAAGTGTTGGTAGCCTTCTCCATAGATGTTCCAGCAGCTCCATCTCCATCTCTAAGCTCCCACTAAGCTGCCAATCCTTGGATTTCTTCACTTCTCTCCATAATATCTGGATCGCAGACTTAGCACTAAAACAACTCCAAAACTCCTCCAAATCATGCTAATAGATGCTAGAAAAGGTGTATGAAATAACACCTATCAAATTCCCTCATACTTAGACCTTTACTCATCCCGAGTAAGCTAAAGAAAAGCTCACCCTCTCAATCAATACCAAGGACTCAGGAAGTACAAGAAAACGTGACTCCAACAACTACAACACATCAACAATACGCCCAAGACAACCAAAACAAGTGATGCAAGAACAATCTAACCTAACTCCCGTCTATCTCCTTATCGCTCCATGAGTGGCTTACCCGACAATCCTTCTATGTCACCCTTCTTATGATGCCTCGCCGAAAGATAATAGAAATCCTAAAATCACTCTTCTTCTTTTTCACTCATTTTGCCAAGGCGCCCTTTCGGGTTTTCACCAAGCACTCATTTTATTTTCCAATAGACGTTCTCACATAAGCTCGCATCACTCTAGTCCAATTTTGCCCTGGTCTAATACCAGCTGGACTACCTGCTTTTTACCTGAACCGCCCTTTCGGGTTTTCAGTCCATCCCAGGATTTTGATTGCCTTTTTACTTCTTTTTGGCTTTTTTTTTTCGAAAACAGAATCAACACTGTAGAAAACGAATGCAGAAATAAAGCTATGTACACTAGCTAGCAAGAATAGTAAGTCTATATCCCTCCCCCATACTTAAACCGAACATTGTCCTCAATGTGAAAAGAGAACGTCAAATGATAGGGGAAGAGAGAAATAAACTCACTGTGGACCGGAAGGTGGTGGTGGGTACATCCCAAAGTAGTCCTGCAGATGAGTGTCTATAGTTTCCAGACGCTCATCTATCTCATCGTGAAGCTGGGTCTGCCAAGTTTGCAGACCGGTCTCTACTCTGGAAGTCCACTGATCATGGCGCGTAGAGAAGTTATCCCATCTAGCGTACATATCCTGCCATGGTGCGACAGGTCCGTACACAGATGAGGACTCCTCAAACTGTGAAGCACTAGGGTCGTCCCCCTCCTCGCGATCAGCAGCAGTATATCCACCACTAGGGCCCTCTCCATAAGGACCCGAAGAAACAACGGCAGCGGCATCAGCAGCAGGCGTCTGGCCATCGCTATCAATCCACCAGCCCGCGTATGAAGGCGAGTAAGTGAACTCTCACGGAACACTCAAAATATGGCCCTCGTAAGCCGTCCAAGCCACATCACCATCCTGCCCCAGCGGCTTCACCATAGAGCACACCCTCATGTGTGCGGCATCATATAAAACGCAGGGAACCGGCCGAGCAATCCGATCGCAAGCAATCACATCAGCGCAGAGGAGAGTAATCAAGCTACCCCCACAAATATCTCTAGGCTCGCCCTCACGAATCCTCCGCAAGGAACTCAGGAAAAGAGTTGCCCAACACGGAGTAAGCTCAACCGTTCCCAGGATGCTCAAAAACCACTGTAAGTCCTTCATGGGCACCTTCCCATCGTCAGCATGGCCAAAGAAATCTATCATCAACACCTTGTGGATCAACCGCAGACACGGGTTCACCAACTTCGAATTCACCTCATGCCCCATCTTGAAAGTCCTCCTAGTAGCAGCCCGCCAGAAAGCAAACATCTCGTCCTCCTGAAGCCCATTCGACCATCCAGGGGTCGGTTTCTTCGTAATGGCCAGGGCCTCGTGGATTTCCCTCGTCGACAGAGAATGCTCACGTCCATTGTAGGAGAACGCGATCTTGCGCAGGAAGCTATCATCACCCTCCTCGCGGTTGAACCACCGGAACGAAGAAATGAACTGGAAGCATAGCTCAGGATACGCGGGGGCTGCCTTGCCCAGAAATCCTCCCAGCCCATACTGCGTTAGGCACATCGTCACACACGCGAGCATTCCCATCTGCTCCAGAGTCGGCGTGTGGAAAAATTTAGAAGGCACCACCTTTCTCCCCTTCACAATATCGTACATCTCACTCTCATCCCTACTCGTCGACGCCTTCTTCTTGCCTTTGGGAGCCATAAGTGAAGAATTGAAATGCTCAAATCAGAAGACAGCAAAGAATACTCACAATCAAGCAAACACAGGTTCTGCAGAGACTCAACGCGGGGCGGTAGCGTCGCGGCGAGAAACTGACAACAGGTCACCGGGTCGCGGTGAGGTCGGCGCGGGGCGGTAGCAACAGAGACGCGAAGCGGTGGCAGCGCGAGGCGGAGCTAAAGCGAGGCGAGACAATAACGGCGCGGTGGGGGTTGTGTTTGGGCTGGGCTGTGAGGCTAGACTCCAAATGGGGGTATGGGGGCTAGGAAATGCTCAAGGTCGAGAGGGGATTCAGGGAGAGTGAATGGAAAATAGGAGAAGGAGAATTGAGGGGGGGCGGTGGGAATTTTATGTGGGGCTAGGTCAAGGTAGGGTAAGGTGAAAAGAAAGGGTTGATGGGCCGGTCATGTACCATGGCCCATATGAGAAATCTTGGCCCAAAAATGAAGCCCAATCCGTCAAAACCTTAGTAACCACTTAAGAAATAAGCTTTTACTCACCCGTTTAAGGTTTTTTCGGGGCCCATTATTCTTGCTTTTTTAAAAAAAAAAAAAAAAAAAATTGAGAATCGATACCTGACCGTCACCGCGGGGCGGCAGCTCCACCGCGAGGCGGTAGGAAAGTGCCGCGGGGCGGTGAGAAAGGCTGGGCACTTATCTCTTCTCGGGTTTACTTTCATACCTGAAATGTGAGTAACAGGCGAACGAAACAAAGCAAAATAAACTGCGAAAATAATCGAATAAAAAGAAAAAGAGATTAAAGAAATACAAACACGGGTTGCCTCTCGGACAACGCCTTGGTTATCGTCGTCGGCTCGACGTATTGCAGATCAACTACCATTTTGGGTAGGATTCTTTCGGAATCCTCCAACTTGTCTCTTCCTGGTGAGACCTCTCATGGAAAGGTTTGAACCTTAGACCATGGTCTTTCTTCGCCACCCACTCCATGTGCATTCTCTTCGGAGTGTCGCCCCCATACTTAGAACGATGCGGGGGCCGATATGGCTCAACATGAACATGCTGCACATCACTAGATAAAGGCTTGCAGCCTTGTGTGGTTAGTGCAGGGGGGCAAGTGCCCAAAGTAGAGGAATCTCCTATATCAGCTAATAAGACATCATCCACAGGCAAATCATGAAAATCATGCAACTCAATGGGTCCATCACTAGTGGAACACTCAACTACGGCCTCTACTGCATCAATCTTAACATTATCATGCACAGAATCATCAAAGTCATTAATGCAGAGAGGAGGAGGAGACTTAATGGAATTAGCTTTATGAATATCATGCTGAAAAATTATTCCATCAAACTCCATAGTCAGGGTACCACTATCAACATCTATCTTAGTCATGGAAGTCTTCATAAAAGGTCGCCCTAGCATAACCGGGGCAACTTGCTCATCATAATCCATATCCATAACAAAGAAATCAGCAGGAAATATCAAAGGACCTATCCTAACAAGGACATCTTCTACAACACCCTTATGGGGTACACACGATCCATCAGCAAGTTGTATCACAATACTAGACTCACGCAAGGGTCCTAATTCCAATTTCTCAAGTAAAGAATAGGGTAAAACATTAATTGAGGCACCCAAATCAAGTAGGGCCTTCTCAAAAACATGCTCACCTATAGTAATAGGAATAGTAAATGTACCTGGATCCTTGCACTTCGCAGGTAGACGCTTCTGAACCACAGCTGACACTTGTTCGCCCACTAGACTCTTCTTCTGAGTCTTCTGCCTTTGAGCTTTCTTCACCGTGCAGAGCTCCTTTAAGAACTTGGCATATCGCGGGATAGCCTTGATAAGCTTCAGCAGGGGAATGTTCACCTCACAGTTCTGGAACGTGTCGAACAGGTCTCTGTCATCGACAACTCTTTTAGCCTTTAGCGCCTCTGGAAAAGGTGTTGGGGGCTTCTCTGAACGTAGGGGAGGAAACACTGGACGAACGTAGGTATCAATATAGACATCGTCAGTAGGAACAGATTTCTGAGGAGCAGCTCGCGGCGAGCCCACCGCGGGGCGTAAATCGTCACCGCGGGGCGGTGGGGTCGCGTTGACATTACTAGGCATAGGCACCGGGTCGTGGTGGGAATTGCCGCGGGGCGGTGCGGTGAGTTCCTTTTTCTCGAAAATTTCTTTCTCCTCTTCAGCAATAGGAGACATAACTTCTTTACCACTTCTCAGCGTGATAGCACTCACGTTCTCTCTAGGATTCACAGTGGTCTGGGACGGCAGGGAGTTTGAGGTCCTCTGGTTGATTTTAGTCACCTCGTCGGCTAACTGGCCAATCTGCCTCTCTATATTCTTGATACTCGACTCAGTAGCCTGCACATGCGTAGCAAAGTGCTGAGTCAAGGTCTTCAACATATCCTCAGTAGAGGCTCCAGAAGTTTGGCCTTGGGGCCTCTGTTGGTACTGAGCTCGTTGCTGGTACTGTTGTTGCTGAGCCGGCTGATATTGCTGTTGTGCCGGCTGCTGACCACCTTGAGGGTCACTCCATCTAAATCCTGGATGGTCACGCCCTCTCTGGTTGTAATTGGGCTGGCCACCATACTGTTGTCTAGGGGCTCCATAGCCTCCTACATCATTAACTTCAGCAACACCATCCTCTTGCAGCTGAGGACAGGTATCTGTGTGGTGGGCCTGGCTAGGACAAAGGCCACACGGTCTGGCTTGTTGAGGAGCATTCTGATTCACCATCTTCATGACTATCTCCTTCAACTCGGCTAACTCAGATAATACCGGACTTGGTCCTGCAGGGGTCACAGCATTGACCGCCTTTCTTTGGTAAGTTTTTCCAAAGTTCCGGGTGCTTTCACTCATCTCTTGGATTCGGTCCATGGCTTCCTTCGGTGTCAGATTCAGAATACTGCCACCGCATGCAGCATCGACCATTCTCCTCTCTTGGTCCTATAGACCGTTGTGTAAATAAAGGACAAGATCCTGCTGGGCGTATCCATGGAATGGACAGCTGGAGCAGAGCCTCTTGAACCTCTCCAAATAATCATACAGTGTCTCATCACAAGCCTGCTCAATGTTGGCAATTGCCTTCTTCAAAGCATTCGCCTTCTTCGTCGGAAAATACTTATCCAGGGACGCCTTGTGCAATTTCGCCCATGTATCTATGGTTCCTGGTGGCAAGTGATAGTACCAGTCGCTCGCATTGTCGAGTAAAGAAAAGCCAAAAGCTCTCATCTTGAACTGCTCTTCAGTCACGTTTCTGGGCTTCATCGTCATACAGACATTGTGGAACTTGCCCAGGTGAGAAATCAGATCCTCTCCACTCAGACCGTGGAACTTAGGCAGGTAGTTAACAATTCCAGTCTTCAATTCGAAGTTCACCCCTTGATCTAGCGCAGGGATGATCACAGCTAGGGGTTCAGCCCCAATATTCGGTGCCGTAAGCTCTCGTAGAGTTCCGTTTCCAGCCATAGCAGCAGCTGGGATAGTAGCAACTTCAGCGGTTTCAGTCTCAACGTTCTTGGTCGTGTCAGTCTCAGCGGCCGACACAGTCTCAATCTCGGCTTCTTCCCTTGGATCGCGCAGACGTCCAAGGAACGATCTTTCAATCTCTGGATCAAAAGCTAAGAGTGGGGAGTCAGTAGCACGGGTATCGACCATAAGATAGGTCTCCACCCAAAAATCAAACACGAAAACACACAACAAACAAAAACCTTCCCCGGCAACGGCGCCAAATTTGACGGGGCTAAAGATGCACAAGCAAATGTCGTTGATTAGCCTTATCAAAATAAATTATCCTAACAAACCTACTAAACAAAGTATAGCAGACAAGTAAGGGTCGAATCCCACAGAGAAGGTATGATGTAATATGCAATCGTGAATGACAAGTAACAAGTAACTGGGGGTTTTATAGTCAAGAGAACGAAGCAAACAAGCATGCAGATTGAGTAAAATCGAGAGAATAATATGAGGGAAAGTAGTCCTGTTAGAGCGAAATCCACAGTACAAAGATAGAGTTTGATCCCTGAAATCTATTCAATCCAAGTTCAATTATTTATCCTTATAGTCGTTCCCACCTTAATCGTAAGTACTATTGATTCTCACAGTTGTCAATAGACTTATCACTATGCCAATGATAAAGTACAACTGATTCTCACAGTTGCCAGCGTACTTTAGCACCAACACAGCAATAGCGATGCACACAAGGATTTAGGATACATGCAAGTAGAAAGACGTACAAGTACTCACTCCCCTACTTAACATGCAATTGATTCTCACACACAAGTGTACGCTCGGAACCCCTATACGCACAAACGTGTTTGCCACTAGATATGCACTCGGAACCCCTATATGCAATCATAGCAATTGATAACAAGCATTCAACCTAGGTGATCAGGCTAAGAAGAACAACTAGAAATCGTAGACGTGGTGAGCAAGAGAATCAATCCAACAATTATAAGGATAAGAACAAGGAATAGAAATCTCAGAAACACATTAAAGTACTGCTTCAATCGTCTAACAGAACAAAGGAAAGTTAGTTCTCCATCAAAGGGGATGAAAAACTATAATATGAAATAATGATCAAAAGTAGTTCGATAACAAGATGTGTCTAAGTGTTCGCAGACTGGCTTGGAGGTTGTGGAACATTAGGTTAAATAGAGTTAACCTAAAGCCCAAGATCACAAAACCAATCCAAAAGGAAATAAATAAAATAACAAAGTCTGAAATAGAAATAAAAGGAAATAAATATAATCTGGCGCGAGGCAATAAACACGTCCACCGCGGGGCGGTAAAGATCCACCGCGGGGCTTCTGCTCTCCACCGCTGGGCGGTGGCCTCCTCTCACGCGGGGCTTCATCATCACTAGGAGTCATCACCGCGGGGCGTCACTGCTAACGCGGGGCGGTGAACTCCAGACTTCAACTCTCATCTTCTTCTCTTCTCCAGCTGCTCTCCAAATACTACCAAGTGTTGGTAGCCTTCTCCATAGATGTTCCAGCAGCTCCATCTCCATCTCTAAGCTCCAACTAAGCTGCCAATCCTTGGATTTCTTCACTTCTCTCCATAATATCTGGATCGCAGACTTAGCACTAAAACAACTCCAAAACTCCTCCAAATCATGCTAATAGATACTAGAAAAGGTGTATGAAATAACACCTATCACTTCTCGTACTAGGTTGAATTACCATCGCAATACTATCATCAGTAGGGTAAAACTAACCTATCTCATGACAGTCTAAACCCATCTCACGTTCCCTATTCCAACACTTGGTGAATTTTGCTTCATAATGATAGGAAGAGCTGACATCGAAGGATTAAAAAGCAACATCGCTATGAACGCTTGGCTGCCACAACCCAGTTATCCCTGTGGTAACTTTTTTGACACCTCTTGCTTCAAATTCCGAAGGTCTAAAGTATCGCTAGGCCACGCTTTCATGGTTCATATTCGTACTGAAAATCAGAATCAAAGGAGCTTTTACCCTTCTGTTCCACACGAGATTTCTATTCTCATTGAGTTCATCTTAGGACACATGCGTTAAATTTTAACAGATGTGCCGCCCTATCCAAACTCCCCACCTGACAATGTCCTCCGCTCAGATCGGGCTGCGAAGCGGCCCTTGGGTCTAAATAGTGGAGTGATGCCCCGCCTCCGACCTACGGAGTAAGTAAAATAACGTCAAAATTAGTGGTATTTCACTTTTGCCCGATGGATCCCACTTATCCTACACCTCTCAAGTCATTTCACAAAGTCGGACTAGAGTCAAGCTCAATAGGGTCTTTTTTCCCTACTGATTATGCCAAGCTTGTTCCCTTGTTTGTGGTTTCGCTGGATAGTAGACAGGGACAGTGGGAATCTCGTTAATTCATTCATGTGCGTCACTAATTAGATGACGAGGCATTTGGATACCTTAAGAGAGTCATAGTTACTCCCGCCGATTACCCGCGCTTGGCTGACTTTTTTCTCTTTGGCATTCAGAGTACTGGGCAGAAATCACATTGCGTTAACATCGCAGGGACCATCGCAATGCTTTGTTTTAATTAAACATGTGGATTCTTCTTGTCTGTACCAGTTCTAAGTCGACTGTTTGACGCCCGGGGAAGGCCCCCGAGGGGGCCGTTCCCAGCCCGTCCCCCGGCCGGTACGCGGCAAACCGCTCTTGCCACGTGAGCAGCTCGAGCAGTCTGCCGACAGTAGACGGGTTCGGAACTGGGACCCCCATGCCCAGCCCTTAGAGCCAATCCTTTTCCCGAGGTTACTGATCCATTTTGCAGACTTCTCTTGCCTACATTGTTCCATTGGCCAGAGGCTGTTCACCTTGGAGACTTGATGCGGGTATGAGTACGATCGGGCGTGATCGGCACTCGGTCCTCCGGATTTTCAAGGGCCACCGGGGGCACAACGGACACCGCGTGACGTGCGGTGCTCTTCCAGCCGCTAGACCCTACCTACGGTTGAGCTGTTTCCAGGGTGGGTAGGCTGTTAAACAGAAAAGATAATTATTCCCGAATCCCCCGCCGACGTCTCCGGATATACCTTCCCGCTCCGCCTTGGCTTGCACCACAGGTTTTGCAGCGACCGTCGCGCCCTCCTACTCATCGGGGTCTGGCGCTTGCCCCGACGACCAGGTATAGGTCGCGCGCTTAAGCGCCATCCATTTTCGGGGGTAGTTGATTTGGCAGGTGAGTTGTTACACTCTCCTTAGCGGATTTTGACTTCATGACCACCGTTGATGCAACCCCAGTCGTGGCATTGATGGTGGCCCAGAAGGAAGACATGCTCAGCGTCAAGTCAGAGGGCCCAATCACTAGGGCACGCGCCAAAGCCAGTCCCGAGGAGACTAAGGAGCTTCAGCGACAGGTGCAAGAGCTGGTAGACAAGGGCTATCTCCGCGAGAGCCTAAGTCCATGTGTCGTGCCAGTGATCCTCGTGCCTAAGAAAGATGGAACATGGCGCATGTGTGTCGACTGTAGGGCGATCAACTAGATCATGGTCAAGTACCGTCACCCTATACCACGCCTCGACGATATGCTAGATGAGCTACATGGAGCCACCCTGTTCTCCAAGATCAATCTTCGGAGTGGCTACCATCAGATCTGGATGAAGGAAGCCGATGAGTGGAGGACTGTCTTCAATATCAAGTACGGTCTCTATGAGTGGCTTGTGATGCCCTTCGGCCTCACCAATGCCCCGAGCACATTCATACGGCTCATTAACCATGTACTTCGACATTTTTTGGGAAAATTTGTTGTTGTGTATTTTGATGACATTTTGGTTTATAGCCGTAGCTTAGAGGACCATGTAGACCACCTTAGACAGGTCCTAGATTGCCTTATGAGCGAGCACTTGTATGCCAATTTGGCAAAATGTGTGTTTTGCTCGGACACCACTGTTTTTCTAGGATTTATCGTCTCTAAGGACGGCCTACGAGTGGACCAAGAGAAGGTCCGTGCTATTCAGGAGTGGCCTACCCCCACAACACCAACCATGGTTCGATCATTCTTGGGGTTGGCTGGCTTCTATCGGCGCTTTGTGTGCGACTTTAGCACAATTGCCGCCCCGATGCACGAGCACAACAAGAAGGGTGCCTTGGTCAACTATAATGACAAACATGAGGCCACCTTCCAAACACTCAAAGACAAGTTGTGCAATGCCCATCTCCTCTAGTTGCCCGACTTCAACAAGATGTTTGAGGTTGAGTGTGATGCCTTCAACTTTGGCATTGGTGGCGTTTTGCTTCAAGAAAGGTGGCCCGTCGCCTACTTCAGTGAGAAGCTTTCCAGCTCCACACTCAACTATCCCACTTATGACAAAGAGCTTTATGCTCTCATCCGGGTGTTGAAGACATGCCAGCATTACTTGTGCCCAAGGATCCATACAGACCATGAGGCCTTGGCATACTTGAAGCACCAATCGACTCTCGGCCGGTGCCATACTCGCTGGGTAAGGTTCATGGAGACCTTCCTTATGTGGTGCTACACAATCAGGGCAAGGTGAACGTGGTGGCCGATGTGCTATCACACAGGTATGTCCTCTTGACTCAGTTAGATGCAAAGGTTTTAGGGTTTTCTTTTATTAAAGATTTGTATTTACAAGATACTTTATTTAAATCTATTTATGAAACCTGCGCATCTAAGGGAGAGTTTGAGGGTTATATTTTGTATGGAGGATATCTTTTTCGGGTTGGGAAGTTGTGTATACCCCAATCCTCTATTAGGGCTCTTCTCATACAAGAAGCACATGAGGGTCGTAGCCATTTTGGTATTGTCAAGACCTTAGTTGCACTTATGGAACATTTCTATTGTCCCTACATGACCCGACATGTGATTAGATTCTGCAATGCTTGTGTGACTTGCCATAGAGCTAATTCTAGGTCGAGCCCCTCCTTGTACACACCCTTGCCAGTTCCATCAACCCCTTGGGAGGATTTATCCATGGATTTTGTGATGGGGTTGCCGATGTCTAAGAAGGGGAGGGACTCTATTTTTGTGGTTATAGATCGTTTCTCCAAGATGGCCCACTTTATCCCTTGTAGGATGACCAACAATTCTTCTGACATAGCTTCCTTATTTTTTGAGCATGTGGTGAGATTACATGTGATTCCTAGGTCGATTGTGAGTGATCGAGATGTGAAGTTTGTGATTCACTTTTGGAGGACCTTGTAGGGAAAGTTAGGCACTAGACTCCTATTTTCCACTAGCTACCACCCACAGACAGACGACCAGACTGAGATGACCAATCGGACCCTAGGGACCTTGCTTAGGACCATACTTAGGGCCAACCTGTGCCATTGGAAGGACTTACTATCTTGTGTTGAGTTCTCTTATAACAAGTCAGTGCACTCGGCGACACGCCTCACTCCTTTCCAGGTCGTCTATAGCCGTAACCCGCTCACGTCGCTGGACCTCACACCACACCCCCTCCATGATGGCGATAACCTCAAAGGCACAGACCGGGCATCATTCATCCAGGAGCTACACGCTAGAACCAAGGAGCAGTTGGAGCGGCGAGCCTACCAAAATGTGCACAAGGACAACAAGGGTCGACGTCGTGTCACTTTCGCGCCGGGTGACCTTGTCTAGGTCCACATGCACAAGGAGCGCTTCCCTGCCAAGCACCACAACAAGTTAGATGCTCACGGCGATGGTCCTTTTTGAGTCATCCAAGCTTTTGGAGTTCATGCCACCTTCAATGTGGCAGACTTGTCCCCGTATGTGCCCCCAGACGTTGCCATTGATGAATCGGGGATGATTCGAGGTCAAGAAGGGGAGAGTGATGCAACCCCGGTCGTGACATTGACGGATGCCCAGGAGGAAGACATGCTTAGCGTCAAGTCAGAGGGCCCAATCACTAGGGCGCGCGCCAGAGCCATTGCCCAAGCCATCTAGAGCCTCACGACCAAAGACCTCGCGCGCAACAACCGTGCCTCATCGACCGCACCCCGCGCCGTGACTTGTTCTATCATCACCGGCACTGCGGCCCCCGCCGTGGCGCCATGACTTTGGCTACAGCCGCTGCTTGGCCTCGTGGAACCTCTTCTACTTTTAGCATATTTTTAAGTTTACAGGTTTATTAAGCGACATTTGGACGCTTTTTGGATTGTTTCTATATTTAGAAATTTCTATTTTAGCACTTTCTATTTTAGGTAGCTTTCTATTTCACGCGTGTGTCTCCTATGCTTAGGAGTCTGGCCCACTTGGTTTGTTTAGGCCCATTACGGCCACCCCTCACTTGGCTTCTATAAAATGCCAATGCACCTTGTAATTTCCCTCACGTTGAATTCAAGTATTATGCAAGCTTTGTCGTTGAGTCAAATACTCCGCCCTTTGCTTTTTTGACGTCATAAAACCTGGCTGATCACCATCATCGATCAAACCTTTTCTAAGTGTCTCCAACATTTGAACCTATAATACCCCTCAATTTCAGTAGGGACAATTGGGTAATTTTCCAAACCCTCGTTCTGTAAGCGTAACGCGTTTGGCGTATTTGGAATTTCTGTAACTTCTATAATCTCTGTAATAATCCTTTGAGCGTTATAATATACATTCGATGTATTATCGAGGCTTGGAATATTTTTATGGATGCAAGTATTCAATTTTGGGGTTGAATCCGCGAGTTAAACCGCGACCAAGGGTCTCAGACGCGAACGCGGCATTTCCGAGACCGCGGAAGAGTGTCCATGATCGCAGAAACGTGTTTGTCGTCTTCTTCCAGAAGCTCGCGCATTTTGTCGTTCCGATTGCCGCCATTACGCCAGGGGGAGGCCGATCGATTCATTTGGCTGACGTTACTCCCCTTCTTACCCTATAAATAGGGCCTTCAAGCTCGGAGAATCTTCATCCAAGCCCTCGATCGATCTCTCTTTCCCTCATTCGAGCCTCGCCGGAGTTCGTGCGTCGTCGGAGCTGTTCGTCAGAGCTTTTAGGTGGTTGGCGGTGGTGCTTTGGAGGTTTTGTGGTGGTAGAAGTCAAAGCAAGCCACGTCCGAGCCAGTCGTCCTCGCCGGTGAGCCTCGATTTGTATTTTCGAGTCGCGTCTGGGAGAGCTTCCACGACCGCGGCTATGAACACCGCGATCGCGGCTCTGCCCAGAAATCCACGACCGTGGATTTCCAACCGCGACCGCGGCTTGCCTTAGCAAGCGCGATCGTGGCTTGGATGAGCCGGTCACGGATTTGACTTTCGTTTCCTTTCGATTCGTATCATTATTCGTAAGGAATCTAATCTAGGGTTTCGTTGTTGGGCCGTTGTTGTCGTAGGAATCCGTAACCAGATTCCAGTCCCCAGATACCCGGAACCCGACATATACGTTCATCTCAATTGAAGGCAAGTGGCGGTTCGCTCTTGCTTATCATTCCATGTTTCCGTTAATTATCAATTATTTTAATTGTTAATTAAATTGGGATGAAATGTTGTTTTCATTTGGGAACAAATTTTATAAATGTGTGATTAAAATGTGATATTATAATAGGTTGTATATATTGCTAGAAACAACGCTATTATATCTGTTATTACCATGATGGTATTGGTGTGGATTATTGTGTGGTTTTAACTGTGTAGTTAGAATGAGTATTCGTAGGAACGCTATGTACCTCGCGAGGTCTAGTCGTTTCTTTATAACTGGTATTAGGAGGATTTTGCCCTAGTACTTTCCCTAGTCATGACTGTACCCTTACTCAGGGTAGGTGCACACAGCTAGTGCCGACAATCGGGATTAATTCCCTAGATATCTCTCGTGATGAGACGATATATCTTAAAAGCTTAAAACGTAAATGTACGCTTTGACATTAAATAAGAAAAGTGTGGTTGTGCACATAATTAATGAACCTTCGGGCGAGAAGTACAACTTGGAAACCGCTCGGACTTTGGTTAGAGTAAGTCCTTCTTCCAAATTTGAATTCGCATTACGCGGTGAGGTTGGTCGTGGACCCAAATGATCAAGTCGTTTTAAACGCTTGTGTGAAACTATAACGTTCCCAAACACTTGTCATACTTTCCGATAAGACTCAATCTTTTGGAGTCTTCTCTTCATACGTTCCCTATAAGACTCACTCTTTTGGAGTCTTCTCTTGTTCATACCTTTTCGTATGTTTCCGTAGAGGTATTGAGGTTCACTGTCGTCATCGGTTGTTATTCGAGAAGCGACAGGTGTAACCTAATACGATTACTTAGAACCTTTTCTATTTGTTTCCCCTTGCATAGTCTTTCATTAGACTAACCAACCGGTTTATTCCTTTGCATGGTTGGCTGGTGTCATCCGTCTCATACGGCACATCAGGAAAACTCCCTTTTCGTGAAGGCTAGTACGCGATGATGAAGGCAGATGACGTTTAAAGAGTTTTCAAAGGTTAAGGATCCTAGGCGTGAGATCGCACAGATCAAGACCCTCGTATTGTTATTTATTTTAAAGAGTTCCGCTGTATTGAAACAATTCTGTATTTTGGACGTATTTGGTATTCACAGATGTAATCCGTGACTTTGGTTTGAATAAAGTTTATGATACTTAATATAATTGGTGTTATTTTATGGTTATTATATAATGGTTAAGCCTTGGGTGACTTTGGATGCGTAATCTGAGGTCATTGTCGGTAATACATTCAAGGAAATATTTAGGGGTGTTACAGATTTGGTATCAGATCCGAAAGTTTTAAAACGGGTTGGGTTTTCAAATCGTTTTTATCTAAAACAAAAGTTTTACAAACTATTTACCCGTTCGTGTTGTAAAAGTTGTTGGTTAAATCCAAAAGTTGAAAATTTTGAATAAAGTCGTACTTGAGTAAAAATTATATTTTCAAATCTCTGCCATTCAAGTCGTGCCTTCTTTCCAGTCTGATATAGTAAGTTCGCTTCTATATTTAGAAAGACTAACCTTTTCTCGTCGCCTCGCAGGATATGGGCGCAATCGTTTCGCAACTCAGGAACAAGTAGAAAGCCGAGGTATTTCCACCATCTCCAGTTGGGCTTGAGTTTCCAGTTCCCCTCAATGCATTGAGGTCGGGGAGCCAAGTTGTCCACCCGAGGTGGTGAAGACCGTACTCGAGGAGTCGGTAGTGTTGGTGTCCGACGGGGTAAGGATTCCCGAGGTAGAGCCCGAAGCAGACCCGAGGGAGGACACGGAGGAAGAGCCATCAGAGTATCATGGAGGGTACTACGACGACGACTTCGAGGTGGAGGAGGATCCAGAAGAAGATCCAGAGGAAGAGGACCTCGAGGAGTTCGGCTACGAGTCAGATGGCCTAGAACACTTGCTTGAGGACAATGAGGACCCGGGAATACATATCATTTTCCCGGGTCCAGAATCGCCGCCTGATGAGGAGTATACGCCGTTGTCCCCTACCGCTTGGGAGGCGCTTGGGAGGCGCTTGGGATCTCGGGTATTAGCGGGAGGAGATACGGGCCACTGGATGCACCGGTGAACCCGCAGTTTATCCCTACTCCGAGAAGGCCGATGGTGAGCCCTACTTCTCGGCACGTGCTTCATCAGAGCGAGAGGGTTTCCTCCGAGGCTCATCATTAGATGGAGAAGATGACTGAGCATGCTCGCATGAGGGCAAGGCCTTGGGAGTCGATGGGTGCCCCGAGGGTGGTTCCGACCCAACAGGCCAAGCCGAGGCCCCGAGTGCTTGTTGAGTGCATGAAGGAGTGAACGAATGCCTTGTACGATATGAAGGAGAGGACTTACGAGACTGAACTCGGTCTCTCCCGTATGCTTGAGGACATCCGTGAGCTCCAGGAGTATATCCGGCAGGCGAAGTTGCTACTCAACCCTGAGTACGAGGTGAACAGGGCAGACTTCCAGCCATGGTTTCTTGAGGAATTTTGCTATCCACCAGGACCAGATGAGGGGCCGAGTGTTCCCGTGTCTAGAGAAGGACCGAGAGTACCAAGACCTAGAGATGAGCTGTGTGCTCCGGGTAGAGGTGTTCAGCGGTTCCTTTGAACCGTTCAACCGGCGGTTCTGGAACCGCCCAAAACCGTCTGAAACCGTAACCGTAATTGAACCGGAACCGGAACTGACTAAAACCGTTTGAGACCGGTTTTGGTTCAAGATTTCATAGAACCGTGGAACCGGTGGTTCGAAGCGGTTCGGAACCGGCGGTTCCAAACCGTTTCAGAACCGCCAATTTCAAACCTATTAGCTAAGTGAATTTCCATAATAAAGGTAAGAGTACTACGTGGATTTTGATTTCTCTAACCCGGAGAGAACACGTAAGCAATTTAATTATGTTCAAACCTTTATTTTTCCAATTTTTTCCCTTATAATTTTGTATAAAGACAAATGCTTATTATATTTTTTAGTTTAAGAATAAATTGTATAATTAAAATATAAAGATTAAATGATTAATGTTAATATTTTCTTATTTTTTTATATTCAACTTTTTTTTAGATATTTTGTATAAAAATATTAATTTTTATCCGGTTCGGAACCGTAACCGGAACCGGTTCAAAACCGGCCGGAACCGGATCCGAAACCACAACCGAAACTGGCAAAACCGGATGGAACCGGACTTGGTCGGTTCCGGTTTCGGTTCATGATTTTTTAGAACCGTAACCGGCGGTTCCAAAACCGTGAACATCTCTAGCTCCGGGACCTAGTAGGTCTAGGAGTGCGACACCGGAACCCGAGGAGGGTCCACTTCCGAAGAGAAGATGTCAGAGGTCCACTGGGTATCGGAAACTCTTCATGGCACCGTGAAAGAGGCAGTGTTGTGCCTTAGTGATTTCTTTTTCTAGTTGTTTTGTTCGTTGTTTTGAACTTTAGCCTCCTAGCAATTTTGTCTTTTAACTTAGGAGGGCTTTCTGTAAAAACTTATCGAACTCAGTTTCAGTTCAATGTATCAATAAAAGCTTACCAGTTTGATCTATTCCAAGTCGATTATATGCGTTGTGCATGTTAATAATATGATATTAATGATGTGAGTTACCTTGGAAAATGATCGGTAAACAGATGGTGACACAAGAAACACCCTTCGTGCTGGTGCTGGGCCAAGCAACAACCCCATGCTGAATTTGAGGAGTGCCACAAATCAAGGGGATGAGAACGAGTCGGTTTCTCACAACAACCCCGAAGACAGTGGCCAGGTTCCGGCCAATCCTCAGGTGTTATTTGACGTCGCGGCTATTGAAGCTATTCGGGGGATCGTTATGCAAGCGGTCACCGATATTATGCGGCCAATCGCACCACAGGCACAAGGTGTGCCAATTCCTCAAGTGGTTCCTAGATTCGAGGAGCCAGTTGTTCATGTGCCTCATGAAGATGTCGTCAGGAACAGAAGCAATTATGGTCGAGCACTGAAGGCCATTAGCTCTATGAGGCCTGAGAGCTATGATGGAAAGGGAGAACCAGTCAAAGTGGCATATTGGTTCTCACACATGAAAATGTTATTTAGAAACGTCGAGTGCACTGAAGCCGAGAAAGTGCACATTGCTTCCATTCAACTGAAGGAGGTGGCTAGTGAATGGTGGGAAAGCACCGGTCTAGCTGATCATCCTGGTTTGAACTGGGGAATGTTTAAGACGAAGATGACCGATCGTTTCTTTTCCCGAGCTATGAGGGAAGAGAAGCATAAGGAGTTTCTCTATCCGAAGACGGATGGATTGAAAGTGACTGAGCTTGCGGCCAAGTTCAATCACCTGTTGTAGTACGCTGGGTCGGAAGTGTCCAGTGAAGAGCAGAAAATATGGCATTTCCACGAGTGGATGAATCCAGATATCAAGCCACTGATGGTGCGCCACAGATGCTCTACTCTGGAGCAGTACGTGGATGCCGCCTATAAATTGGAGGTGACTCTAGAGGAGTCGACAAAAAAACGCAATCGCCAGAGACCGGCGCAGAGCCAGCCTCAGGCAAGTGGGTTCAAGCGACCTGTGCCACCGTCGAATTTTGCCAAGTCGGGCGGGGCGAGAACAGAGGCAACTCAGGGAGGGTCTATGCAACGCCCGGGTCAGGGCAAGAATCCGATCCAGTGTTACAACTGTGGCACGTCGGGGAACAAGAGTAATGAGTGTCCAAAGGATAGGAAGACGTGTTTTGCCTGCGAGAAGGAGGGGCACTTGCAGACGTTTTGTCCGCAAAGGAGACAGAAGGGAGCTGAGTCACATCAAGGGTCTGTTAGTCATAACAACCGATCCCGATTCAAACCAGTGGAGGCTCCTAGCCCTTCGACGCAGACAACTGCTCAGAACAGGGGGAAAGCCCCAACTGCTTCAGGCAGGTCAAGGTCAGCAACTCTATGAGATGCGTGAGGCTGACGGACCTAATGCTCCGATTGCTCAAGGTACTCTATATCTTCATTCTACTTCTGTGTGTATACTGTTTGATTCGGGTGCTACTCATTCTTTCATTTCAGAGAATTGTGTGAGTAAGCTAGACTTAGTATGCAATGAGGCTTGTGAGTCTTTTGTAGTGAATCTTCCCAATGGTGAACAGTTGGTTGGAACCAAGCGTCTGTCAGAATTTCTAATTACTATTCAAGGTCGGAAGTTCGAAGCAGATTTGATCTGTATAGCCATGGCTCCATACGACATTATTCTCGGGATGGATTGGCTGACTCGTCATTGGGCGGTAATCAATTTTAGCTCAAGGACTGTGACAGTGTCATCTGGGGGCCAGTTTGTATGTAAGTTTAAGGGTCGTAATGACGCTGATAACGGCAAGCTCATCAATGCGATGACTGTGTGTAAGCTACTTCGACAAGGTTGTGTCGGGTACCTCTGCTATCTGGACAAGCCCAAGAGAGATGAGACTTCAGTTCTTGATGTTCCGGTAATTTGTGAGTTTCCGGATGTCTTTCCGGAGGAGATTCCCGGGTTACCCCCGAATCGTGACGTGGAGTTCACCATTGATCTCGAACCTGGTACCGTGCCGATTTCTAAGGAACCGTATCGGATGGCTCCAGCTGAGATGCAAGAGTTGAAGAAGCAACTCGAGGACCTTCTTGAGAAAGGATATATAAGGCCGAGTGCATCGCCTTGGGGCGCTCCGGTCTTGTTTGTCAAGAAGAAGGATGGTTCATTTCGACTTTGTATCGACTATCGAGAGTTGAACAAAGTCACGATCAAGAATAAGTATCCATTACCTAGGATTAATGATCTGTTGGATCAACTACAGGGAGCAAAAGTCTTTTCCAAGATCGATCTGAGATCTGGTTACCATCAACTCAGGATTCGTGAGGAAGATATTCCAATGACTGCTTTCCGGACGAGGTATGGGCACTACGAGTTCGTAGTCATGTCATTTGGGCTTACTAATGCTCCGACAGTCTTCATGGATCTGATGCATCGATGTTTCCACCAGTACCTGGATAAGTTCGTGGTGGTCTTCATCGACGATATTCCGATCTATTCCCCGAGTGAGGAGGCTCACGAGGAACATCTTCGTATCACCTTGTCTGTCCTTAGACAAAATCAGCTTCATGCGAAGTTGTCTAAGTGTGACTTCTGGATCAAGGAAGTGGCTTTCTTACGCCATGTGATCAATAAGGATGGGGTTATGGTTGACCCTCAGAAGATTGAAGCGGTAGCCAACTGAAAGCAACCTCAGAATGTGAAGGAGGTGCGTAGTTTCTTAGGACTTGTAGGATATTACAGACGGTTTATAGAGGGATTTTCTAAGATCGCTCTACCTATGATCGGGTTGCTCCGTAAGGTCCATAAGAAGTTTGTATGGGACGACAAGTGCGAGGCCAGTTTTCAAAAATTGAAGAAGTGTTTGACCTCCGCACCAGTCTTGGCGCTACCAGAAGGAACCGATGGTTATGTGGTCTTTAGTGATGCTTCAAAGCATGGGTTAGGATGTGTACTGATACAACAAGGGAAGGTTATTGCATACGCATCTCGTCAGTTGAAAACCTATGAGGCAAACTATCCGACGCATGATCTAGAGTTAGCGGCTGTGATTTTCGCGTTGAAGATTTGGAGGCAATATCTCTATGGTGTTAGGTGCCAAGTCTTCACCGATCATAAGAGTCTCAAGTATGTGTCACTCAGAAGGAGTTGAATATGAGACAACGTCGCTGGTTAGAGCTACTTAAAGACTACGACATCGAGTTGATGTATCATCCGGGCAAGGCTAACGTAGTAGCCAATGCATTGAGCCGAAAGACGCCACACGAGACTGTAGTAGCTCTACTCACTGCTCAAACCAAGCTGAACCAAGGATTGTGCGAGATTGACGTCTTGTACGATCAGCGTCGAGGATACCTGAGTATGTTGGAAATTTAGGCTACGCTACTTGATCAGATCAAGGAAAGGCAGGTTGATGATGTGGTCTTGGTAAAGTTAAGCAGTGAAGTGATGGACGGGAAAGCTCCCGGATTCGTGGTTCAGGAGGATGGATCACTCTGGTTTCAGGACCGGATTTGTGTGCCTGACATGGATGGCCTTCGCAACTTATTCTGTACATCCAGGCTCCAGCAAGATGTACAAGGACCTCAGAAAGAAATTCTGGTGGCCCAATATGAAGTGGGACGTAGCAGAATTTGTGGCGAAATGCTTGACTTGTCAGAAGGTCAATATACAACACCGTAGACCAGATGGTGAATTGCTACCTCTCCCAGTGCTAGAGTGGAATGAGAGGATATTGCTATGGAATTCGTCACGGGGTTGCCGAAGACTCAGAATCAAAAGGATGCTATATGGGTGATCATTGACAGGCTCACGAAGAGTGCTCACTTCGTGGCTATAAGGTCAACATGGGGAACCCAGAAGCTATCAGAAGTGTTCCTACACGAAATTGTCGGTTTGCATGGTACACCGAAAACAATTGTATCGGATTGTGACGGCCGATTCATGTCGAGATTCTGGAAAGAACTCCACAAGGCTATGGGAACTGAGTTGAGGTTCAGTACTGCGTTTCATCCTCAGACGGATGGACAGTCTAAGAGGACCATTCAGACACTGGAAGATATGCTAAGAGCTTGCGTACTAGATCGTCCGACCAGCTGGGAGAACAACTTATGTCTGATCAAATTCACGTACAACAATAGCTGGCATTCTACCATTAAGATGGCCCCATTCGAAGCATTGTACGGTCGGAAGTACAGATCTCCAATTTGTTGGGATGAGAATGCCGATAAGGTTCTGCTCGGACCGGAGTTAGTCGAAAGGACTGCCTCGGACATTGCTTTGATCAGACAAAGGATGCTGACAGCTCAGAGTCGACATAAGTCTTACGCAGATCTGAAGCGCAGGAATGTCGAGTTTGAGGTTGGTGACAAGGTGTTTGTCAGGGTGTCGCCATCCAAGGGTGTGTTCAGGTTCGGCAAGCGTGGGAAGCTTAACTCTCGCTACGTGGGACCGTTTGAGATCCTTGACATGGTGGGGTCCCTAGCGTATCGTTTAGCATTGCCGCCATCGGCGCATCCAGTGCATAACGTGTTCCACGTGTCTTTGCTGAGAAAGTACGTGCCAGATGTGTCTCATGTGCTGAGTTATGAGGACATCGAGATTCAGGCGAATGGTACCTACAAGGAGATACCCATGCGTATTCTCGAACGTCGCGAGAAGCACTTGCGGAACAAGGTGGTACCATTAGTACGGATTCTCTGGTCCAAGTCTGGATCTGAAGAGGTTACTTGGGAAACCTGGGAGACTGGGGCTGATATGCTTAGGCGTTTTCCCGATCTATTTTCGGCCTAGTTTCGAGGTCGAAACCTTTTTAAGGGGGCGGTGATGTAGTATCCCTCTTTTCGAGCTGTTTTTCGGCCAAGTTTCGGGGTTGAAACTTTTTTTAAGGGGGAAGTGATGTAATACCCCTCAATTTCAGTAGGGACATTTGGGTAATTTTCCCAACCCTCGTTCTGTAAGCGTAACGCGTTTGGCGTATTCAGAATTTTTGTAACTTCTATAATCTCTGTAATAATCCTTTGAGCGTTATAATATACATTCGATGTATTATCGAGGCTTGGAATATTTTTTATGGATGCGAGTATTCAATTTTGGGGTTGAATCCGCGAGTTAAACCGCAACCAAGGGTCTCGGACGCGAACGCAGCATTTTCGCGACCGCGGAAGAGTGTCCGCGATCGCGGAAACGTGTTCGTCGTCTTCTTCCAGAAGCTTGCGCGTTTCGTCGTTCCGATTGCCGCCATTACGCCGAGGGTAGGCCGATCGATTCGTTTGGCCGATGTTACTCCCCTTCTTACCCTATAAATAGGGCCTTCAAGCTCGGAGAATCTTCATCCAAGCCCTCGATCGATCTCTCTTTCCCTCATTTAGGGGTGAGCACGATTCGGTTTAATCGAATATTTTAACCGAACCGGACCGAAAAAACCGATCCAAACCAAAACCGAAATAATTTGGTTTGGTTTTCGGTTTATGTATTTTGGGGGTTCAGTTTTCGGTTCGGTTAAATTTTGGTTCGGTTAGGTTAAACCAAAATTAAAAATAAATGGGATGCTTCCTTGGTTGTTGGGTTGGTTTAGGTAAAAAAAAAGCAGGCCCATTAACTTTGCATTGAATGAATCTTGCTACAACTTTGCTAGTTGCCCTCGCCTCCACTCCAGCCTCCAAGCGGCACCGGCAAGCACCATTGCACCAGCCACCAAGCTCCCAAGAACCCTCTTGCCAAGCCGAGTCGTCGTCCCCCGCCCTGCTTGACGACGCCGTCTTGCCGAGTCATCGCCGTCTTCCCCTGGGAACCGCTGCGGTGCTGCTTGACCTCGTTGGAGTCGTTGCTGCTGGTTGCTGCTTGACGCCGCCGGACGACGATGGTGGACTGCGTCCCTTGCCCCTCGAAGCTCCAACCCTATACTCCGGTGTATTGTTTCCGGTGAGTAGTACAACTGTACAAGCTCCAACCAAATTTGAAAAGCATAAAATTCTTGAGTTTATTAATTAGATTTACCTGTGAGGATTTGATGCATAAAATCCCTTGATAACTCTGTTGGACAACTTCACTTCATGTTCTCTTAGCTTTTCAATTTCTTTAACTGGCCACTATACCAATTGTTTCTCACTTTTGTCCAGCAAAAGGAATCGCCTTTATTCACAAAATGAAACAATTATTAACTGGCCACTGTAGTAAATTCGGTATTTCGGTTTTTTAGCCAAACAGAACCGAACCGGGTTCGGGCCGAACCGAACCGATCCAATATAATTCGGTTCGGTTTAGTTTTTTGTGGTTTTCGGTTTAGTTTTTTGTGGTTTTCGGTTTTTTCGGTTCGGTTCCGGACCGATGCTCACCCCTACCCTCATTCGAGCCTCGCCGGAGTTCGTGCATCGTCGGAGTTTTAGGTGGTTGGCGGTGGTGCTTTGGAGGTTTTGTGGTGGTAGAAGTCGAAGCAAGCCACGTCCGAGCCAGTCGTCGTCGCCGGTGAGCCTCGATTCGTATTTCCGAGTCGCGTCTGGGAGAGCTTCCGCGACCGTGGCTATGAACACCGCAATCGCGGCTCTTCCCAGAAATCCGCGACCGCGGCTTGCCTTAGCAAGCGCGATCGTGGCTTGGACGAGCCGGTGACGGATTTGACTTTCGTTTCCTTTCGATTCTTTAGATTTGTATCATTATTCGTATCGAATCTAACCTAGGGTTTCGTTATTGGGCCGTTGTTGTCGTAGGAATCCGTAACCAGATTCCAGTCCCCAGATACCCGAAACCCGACATCTACGTTTGTCTCAATTTAAGGCAAGTGGCGGTTCGCTCTTGCTTATCATTCCATGTTTTCGTTAATTATCAATTATTTTAATTGTTAATTAAATTGGGATGAAATGTTGTTTTCGTTTGGGAACATATTTTATAAATGCGTGATTAAAATATGATATTATAATAGGTTGTATATATTGCTAGAAACAACGCTATTATACCTGTTATTACCATGATGGTACTGGTGTGGATTATTGTGTGGTTTTAACTGTGTAGTTAGAACGAGTATTCGTAGGAACGCTATGTATCTCGCGAGGTCTAGTCGTTTCTTTATAACTGGTATTAGGAGGATTTTTCCCTAGTACTTTCCCTGGTCATGACTGTACCCTTACTCAGGGTAGGTGCACACAGTTGGTGCCGACAATCGGGATTAATTCCCTAGATATCTCTCGTGATGAGACGATATATCTTAAAAGCTTAAAACGTAAATGTACGCTTTGACATTAAATAAGAAAAGTGCGGTTGTGCACATAATTAATGAACCTTTGGGCGAGAAGTACAACTTGGAAACCGCTCGGACTTCGGTTAGAGTAAGTCCTCCTTCCAAATCTGAATTCGCATTACGCGGTGAGGTTGGTCGTGGACCCAAATGATCAAGTCGTTTTAAACGCTTGTGTGAAACTATAACGTTCCCAAACACTTGTCATACTTTCCGATAAGACTCAATCTTTTGGAGTCTTCTCTTCATACGTTCCCTATAAGACTCACTCTTTTGGAGTCTTATCTTGTTCAGACCTTTTCGTATGTTTCTGTAGAAGTATTGAGGTTCACTGTCGTCATCGGTTGTTATTCGAGAAGCGACAGGTGTAACCTAATACGACTACTTAGAACCTTTTCTATTTTTTTTTTCTTTGCATAGTCTTTCATTAGACTAACCAACCGGTTTATTCCTTTGCATGGTTGGCTGGTGTCATCCGTCTCATACAGCACATCAGGAAAACTCCCTTTCCATGAAGGCTAGTACGCGATGATGAAGGCAGATGACGTTTAAAGAGTTTTCAAAGGTTAAGGATCCTAGGCGTGAGATCGCACAGATCAAGACCCTCGTATTGTTATTTAATTTAAAGACTTCCGCTGTATTGAAACAATTCTGTATTTTGGACGTATTTGGTATTCACAGATGTAATCCGTGACTTTGGTTTGAATACAATTTATGATACTTAATATAATTGGTGTTATTTTATGGTTATTATATAATGGTTAAGCCTTGGGTGACTTTGAATGCGTAATCTGAGGTCACTGGCGGTAATACTTTTAAGGAAATATTTGGGGGTGTTACAGAACCTCTCACCCATCCTTGCCCACGCGAGCATTAGAGATCGTAAGCCTTTGCCCCAGCGCCGGCTTGTAGCTATCTGATACTCGAAGAGGAGGAAGCCCATGGTCCATCTTCTACCTAGATCCGCCCAAGCAACACGTAGACGAGCCATTTACGTATCAACCGTCCTGCTGTCTTAATCGACCAACACCCTTTGTGGGATCTAGGTTAGCGCACAGTTGGGCACTGTAACCCGGCTTCCGGTTCATCCCACATCGCCAGTTCTTCTTACCAAAAATGGCCCACTTGGATCTCTTGATTCCGCGATGCGGTTCACTAAAGCAGTCGTGACATCCTACCTAATTCAAAAGTTTGAGAATAGGTCGAGGGAGTTGCACCCCCGATGCCTCTAATCATTGGCTTTACCCGATATAACTTGTCACGGGCTCCAGCTATCCTGAGGGAAACTTCGGAGGGAAGCAGCTACTAGATGGTTCGATTAGTCTTTCGCCCCTATTCCCAAGTTAGACGAACGATTTGCACGTTAGTATCGCTTCGGGCCTCCACCAGAGTTTCCTCTGGCTTCGCCCTGCTCATGCATAGTTCACCATCTTTCGGGTCCCAACAAGTATGCTCACACTCGAACCCTTCTCAGAAGATCAAGGTTGATCGACGGTGCAGCCCGCTAGGGGATCCCGCCAATTAGCTTCCTTGCGTCATACGGGTTTACTCGCCCGATGACTCGCACACATGTCATACTCCTTGGTCCATGTTTCAAGATGAGTCGAATAGGGGGCCCACCGGACGACGCCTAGAGCGCGCAGGTGTCGAGGCACGCCGTGGCGGTGCGTGCTACCTTCCACAATCGATGGGACAACGCTCGGCGGGCGTATCGACTGCCCGCGCTTAAGTCGCCCGCTCAATCCGCATCGGTCCGCGCCCCAAGCCGATCAGCGGGCCTGCTTGTGGCCATTCCGCATCCGACCGGGGTGCATCGTCGGCCCTCATCCGCTTCCCTCCAAACAATTTCAAGCTATCAGTCTCTCGCCCGTATTTTGCCTTGGACGGAATTTACCGCCCGCTTTGCGCTGCATTCCCAAACAACCCGACTCGCACACAGCACCTCGTGGTGCAACAGGGTTCGGGCACGACAGGGCTCTAACCCTCTCTAGTGCCCCTTCCAAGGGACTTGGGCCCGGTCCATTGCGGAGGACGCTTCTCCAGACTACAATTCAGACGGCGGGATTGCCCGATTCTAAAGTTGGGCTCTTCCCGGTTCGTTCGCCATTACTAGGGGAATCCTTGTAAGTTTCTTTTCCTTCGCTTATTGATATGCTTAAACTCAGCGGGTAGTCCCGCATGATCTGGGGTCGCAACGGTGATCATCACATGAGGGGGCCCTTGGGCGCCCGAGGGCCGCGCGGGGCCGCTGGTAACACCACCAATTGCCGCGGCTGTGGGGCTTGCGTTTAGTCCGGCCATGCGGAGGTGCATGTGGGTCAGTCTCTGCCCCGATCCCCCCGGAGGGGGACGGGGGCAACGCGGTGCAAGGTGCCCAGACAGACATACCTTTAGCCAGAAGGCTTCGGGCGCAACTTGCGTTCAAAGACTCGATGGTTCACATGATTCTGCAATTCACACCAAGTATCGCATTTCGCTACATTCTTCATCGATGCGAGAGCCAAGATATCCGTTGCCTAGAGTCGTTATGTTAAGTAGAATTGATGCGACGTCATCACGTGCGGGACGCGCTCTTGTTCATAGTCCTTGGCGCAATCCGCGCTGAGGTTTGGTTGGCCCGATCACGGCAACAGTTAGAAACGGGTTCGGGAGTCTGTCTGCTCGCGTAGGTTTCGACAATGATACTTTCACATGTTCACCTACGGAAACCTTGTTATAACTTCTTCTTCCTCTAAATGATAAGGTTCAGTGGACTTTTTACGACGTCGCCGACAACAAACCGCCCACGTCGCCGCGATCCGAACACTTCACTGGACCATTAAATCGATAGGAGCGACGGATGGTGTGTACAAAAGGGCAGGGATGTAGTCAACACGAGCTGATAACTCACGCTTACTAGGAATTCCTCGTTGAAGACCAACAATTGCAATGATCTATCCCCATCACGATGAAATTTCAAAGATTACCCGAACCTGTCGGCCAAGGTGATAGACTCGTTGAATACATTAGTGTAGCGTGTGTGCGGCCCAGAACATCTAAAGGCATCACATAATTGTTATTGCCTCAAACTTCCGTGGCCTAGAAGGCCATAGTCCTTCTAAGAAGCTAGATGCGGAATGAACACTCCGCATAGCTAGTTAGCAGGCTAAGGTCTCGTTCGTTAACGAAATTAACCAGACAAATCGCTCCACCAACTAAGAACGGCCATGCACCACCACCCATAGAATCAAGAAAGAGCTCTTAGTAGCTCTCAGTTCAGTAGTGAGTAGTGTGTCCCCAAGAAACGCTCCCAAGGAAGGCGATTTCCGGCGAGCTCTTTCTCCTCTCCGGCTTGCTCCGGCAAGGGTGCTCCTCTCGAGCTCCTTGTCCAAAGTTCATGGTGGTAGCCTCTCGCACCACCACCGAACCGGAGCCCCCCCCTTCCGTTTCTTGGCCGGCGCTCTTGCTCCTTCTCCGGCGCTCGGTGTCCCCTCTTGCCGGCGTTTGGTGCTCTTTCCTTTGCTCCTCCGGTGAGTCTTCTTGTTGGTTTTGTGTTCTCTTTTGTTCCTCTTTCATTTGGTTTCTCCGGTTGAAGGCCTCTCCTTCTCCGGCGCTTGTTTTCTCTCGGTTTTGTCCCCGGCGCCCCCTCCTTCCTTTGTCTCTCTTTTTGGTCGCCGGCGTATTGCCTCCCCTCTTGCTCCGACTTCCCTATGGGGAAGAAAAAGAAGTCTCCTTCTCTTGGTGTTCGTGATCCTAGCAAGTACAAAGTTGATCCGGCGGTGGCCGCCAATTCCGGTGCCCTTGCCGGCAAAGTTGTTGGAAAAAAGAAGAAGGTGGTGTCCGGCTCCATGGCTGCCGTGCTTGGAGGCTCTTGCTTGCCTCCGGCTGTGGTTGGTGTTGCTTTGGGCCTTGATTTGGAAGAAGTTGTTGAAAATGGGAAAGATAGTTTATCCGAAGGCGATTCCGATGGTGGTTCTATTTTTCCGGCGGTTTCCGGCCTTGCGCCGCCGTGCCCGGCGCCTGGTGTTGGTGGTGCTCCGTCCGTCGCTGCCTTGGTTGTTGGTAACGGTCATATCGGCTCTAATGGCTTGGCTAGTTCCAAGGTGGCCGGTTGCACTCCCCTCGCCGATTCCCATGCGCCATTTAATGCTCCTTCGAGTCCCAAGGTTGGCTTGCCCCCCTTAGCCGTTAATGGTGCCTCGGCCAATGCTCTCCCCAACGGCTCCTTGGCCGTTAATGGCGCCGCAACCAATGCCTCCCCCATCGGCTCCATGTTTGGTAATGGTGGCCATGGGGGGCCGTGCTCCGAGGCCCCGGTTTCCTATGCCGCCGTGACCAAGGCCGCTCCCGCCGTTGGCCTTCCCGGCGCCGCCCCCTCCCGGCCTAATGCTTGGGCTGCCGGATCAAAAAAGATTTTTATGAATGCCGGGCTTGGAGGCAAACTCGCCTTCACGCCGCCGTCGTCCAACCGCGTCACCATTAAGGTCTCCGAGGGGCTCTCCAAGCAATCCGTTTGGGGGTGGTCGCTCCTTGGCCAATATGTTGGCTTCCAACCCGGGCACTTCTTGATTGTCGACTTGATGAAGTCGTGGGGTGTCAAAGCTAGATATCGTGTGGAAGAGGGTTGGATGATCTTCCAATTTGAATCCGAAGAGGATCAAGAAAAGGTTCTCAAAGGAGGCCCCTACTTTATCTATGGCAAGCCGTTGATCCTTAAGCACATCCCGGAAAAGTTTGCCTTCAACCGCCGTGACATTGCCACCATCCCGCTTTGGGTTCGTATCTTCGGCCTTTCTAAGGTTTTTTGGACTCCGGAGGTGCTTGGCCGAATTGCTTCTCATGTGGGAAAGCCTCTCTTCATGGATCCCGTGACCGATAGTAGGAAGAGAGGCTCGTATGCCCGGGTGTTAGTGGAAATAAATTTTGCCGAAGATATAGTTAGGAAAGTGTCGCTTGATTTTGATGATGGGGATTCGGTGGAGTGCTCATTCCTTGTTGAAAATGAGCCACTGTATTGCAAGGGGTGTTGCTCCTTTGGACATGATGATGCCGGATGTTCTTTCAAGGAAAAGAAGGTGGCCGTGGGAGCTAAAGCCAAAAGGGCTCCTAAGGCGACTAAGGGCAATACCAAGGGCAAAACTAAGATTGATGTCAAGGCTTCGGAGGACAATGTTGGTGTCGCCTCGGAGGCCAAGGCCGTGGATGCCAAGGAGAGTGCTCAAGTGGGGGGTGCTATGCTTGCTAAGGCCTCGGATGCCTTGCCCTCGGTGGCCGGGGCGCTTGCCCATGAGACGAGTGCCGCGGTTGCCACGGCCTCGGATGATGGGGACAACACGAGTGAGGAGGAAGACAAGGCCTCGGTTGACTTGGCTTCGGATTCCGATGATGGGTATGAATCCTCTAATGAAAGTGTGAGTGAGTCCATCAAGACCTATTGTGATGATGTGTCGTCTCCTAGTGGTGATGATTCTTCGGAAGTTGGCAATGACCGTGTGGTGGTGGAGGCTCCCTTCATTCCGGTGGTGCCTAGATCCCACAAGAAAAAGACCAAGGTGTTGGAGGATAGGCCCGTGGTGATCGGCCTCCAAGCCCACTCCAAATGGCCAAAGGATCCGGCCCCCACCCGTTCTTCTAGGAGAACCCGGGGACACAACAAGAAGGTGTCCTCATGAAGGTCCTCGCATGGAACATCCAAGGGCTTGGCCAAGCCCGGAAACAAAATGGCTTGTTCGGTGTGATTCGTGACGTTGAGGCTAAGGTATGTGGCATCTTTGAAACTAAATGTGCTAGGGTTGATATTCGGTCCTTGGTGCATCGGGTGGCCCCGGGATGGGAGTTTTCTTCTAATTTTCATCTTGATGCTCGTGGTCGTATTCTTGTCTTGTGGGATTCTAACTTTGTTGATGTCGAGGTTGTCGGTATGTCTTTGCAACATATTGGTTGTCTTCTTACTTGTAAGACTTCCGGGGTGAAGTATGGCATTTGCTTTGTTTATGGGCTGCATTGTGTTGTGGCGCGCCGTTTGATTTGGGGGCATGTTGATGAGTTATTTGAGGCGTTCGATTTGCCGTGGCTTGTCTTGGGTGATTTCAATAGTGTCATGGCTGATGAGGAGAGGATTAATGGGGAGCCGGTTACTATGTATGAGTGCAAGGATATGGTGGATGCTTGCCGGCGTCATGGGCTTGTGGACGCGCCTTACTCGAGTAGCAATCCTTTCACTTGGACCAACAATACCGTTTGGAGCAAAATTGATCGTGTCTTGGTAAACCCTTCTTGGCTTAATTCTGATTTTTATTGTCACTCTCACTATCCGGATTTGTGGCACCTTTCGGACCACAAGCCGGGCATTGTGTCCTTGCGCAGGGTTCCTGAAAATGGTAGGAAGTACTTCAAGTTTTTCAACATGTGGGCCGTGCATCCTAAGTTCATGGAGGTTATCCGGAAGGGGTGGGTGACTCATCACCGTGGCACCTACCAATTTCGGCTTGCCAAACTCCTCCATGGGTTGAAGGTGCCGTTGAAGATTCTCAACAATTTGGAGTTTAGCCACATCTCTTCGAGGGCGTCCGAGGCCAACCTTGTGGTTTCTCGTGCCCTTGAGGATCTCCGTCTGGATCCCGACTCCCCGGTGGCTAGGCGGTTGGTTGAGGATTCCAAGATCAAGGCTAAGAGATTGAATGATGCGGAGGCGAGCTTCCTTGGGCAACAAGCTAAAGCCAAGTACGTGTTAAAGAGTGATCGTTGCACCAAGTATTTTCACTCTTTGATGCGTGCTAATGGGCGTCGCAACATCATTCCCTTCATCATCAAAAGTGATGGGAGCCTCTCTACGTCCATGGTTGAGGTGGCGGAGGAGTTTGAGGGCTTTTTCAAAGGCTTATTTGGCGTGGAGGTGCCGGTGGCCTTGCCGGTGCCGTGTGAGTTTGCCCACGGCCCTCGTCTGTCCGAGGAGGTGGGTGCTTCGCTTGTTATGGCCGTGTCCAATTCGGAGATCAAGGCGGCTCTTTGGTCCATGGGTGATGACAAGTCGCCCGGCCCCGACGGGTTTACCGCCAAGTTCTTCAAGGCATCTTGGGACTCCACCGGGCCCGAGGTGTGTGCGGCGGTCAAGGAGTTCTTCATCAATGGCAAGCTCCTACGGCAATTCAACCACACCATCATCTCGCTCATCCCCAAGGTTGACGCTCCGGCTCGGGTTGAGCACTACCGCCCCATCGCTTGTTGCTCTGTGATCTACAAGATTATCACGAAGATCATGACGCTCCGGCTCGGCAAGCACCTTGGTTCCCTCATCGATCCGGCCTAAAACGCCTTTGTGGAGGGCCGGTTGATGTCGGACAATATTTTCCTTGTCCAAGAGCTCTTGAGGAAGTACGCTGTGAGGAGAGAGACCCGGAGGTGTTTCTTGAATGTGGACCTTGCTAAGGCTTACGACACGGTCTCTTGGGACTTCCTTCGGTTCGCCCTTGTCCATCTTGGCTTCCCTCCTAAGTTCGTGGCTTGGGTTATGGAGTGTGTCTCCACGGCTTCCTACACCATCAAGATCAACAAGGGCTTACATGGCTTCTTTCCGGGCAAGCGTGGCCTAAGACAAGGTGACCCCCTATCTCCCCTTCTTTTCGTGCTTTGCATGGAGCTTCTCTCCCGTTTGATTAAGAAAGAGACTGCTAGAGGTGCTTTCCATTTCCATCAACATTGTGAGAGCCTTCGGCTCTCTCACCTCATGTTTGCCGATGATGTGGTCCTCTTCTGCCGTGGGGATATTGGTTCGGTCAAGGTGCTTGTGGGATGTCTGGCGAGGTTCAAGGTGTTATCCGGCTTGTCCGTGAATGTGGGGAAGTCTTCCATTTTTCTTGCCTCGGTGCCGGACCATGAGCGTCAGCCCATTATCGCCGCCACCGGGTTCAAGGTGGGCGTTTTCCCCTTCCGTTACTTGGGTATCCCCATTAGTCCTCACGGCCTTCGGATCATGGATTACAAGCCTCTTCTTGACAAGTTAAGTGGCTACCTCAATGCTTGGGCCAAGAAGAGTATCTCTTTCGCCGGGAGGAGGGAGTTGATCTCTTCGGTGCTTCAAGGGTGTGCGGGGTTTTGGCTCTCTATTTTACCTATCCCCTTTGGTGTCCGTACTAGCTTGATTGCCATATGCCGTGGTTTTCTTTGGAAGCGGCCTCGCGTTAGATGGGTTGATATTTGCGTTCCGAGGAAGGAAGGGGGCCTTGGTCTCTTGGATATTGAGGTCTGGAATGAGTGCTTTATGTTGAAGCACTTTTGGCACATTCTTGACATGCGTGATAGCCTTTGGGTGAGATGGGTTCATCATAGATATCTTGGTGTGGTCTCCCCCCTCACATGGGAGCCTCACAAGCGGGACTCGCCTTTAATCAAGGCCATGACTCGTGCTAGGGATTTGGTTGTGAGACTTGATGGCCGCGAGGATAGCATCGAGGAGACTCTCTTGGATTGGTGCTCGGAGGGGAAGTTCAGGGTTGCTTTGGCTTATGAGGTTCTTCGGGATAGACGGCCGGTTGTGCGTTGGGCCAAGGTGGTGTGGTCCAAGCATAATACCCCGAAGCACATGTTCATCCTTTGGCTTGCCACCCTTGGGAAGCTTCCTACATATGATAGGCTCTTGTTCCTTGATATTGAGCCGGGTTGTCGGCTATGTGGCGCGGTGTTGGAGACCCATGAGCACTTGTTCTTTGAGTGCCCGTATGCTAGTTCTATTTGGCGTGAGATCCGGGTGCGCTTCTTGATGCCCGCGGCGGCTTCTTCGATTCGGCGTGCTCTGAGTTGGCTTCGGCGTTGTGCCCGTGGTCGTGATTGCCTTGCCCGGGCTCGTGTATTTGCGCTCTCGGCGACGGTCTATTTCTTATGGCATGCCCGGAATGCTTGCATCTTTGATGCGAACCTCGTCCCCTGTGAGGTTGTGTCTCGCCTGATCCTTACTCATGTTTTCCGCTTACTTCATGATAGATTTCCTCATTGTATGGTTGCCTCTTTGTAGCTCGATCTTCTTGTTGTTGTGTCGTGTGGTTTGGGGGGCTTGCATGCTCTTCCATTGGCACTCTTTCTGGATTTCCGGGGTTGTTGGTGTCGTTTGGATGGCCTGCGTGCCTGTCCAGTTGCGCCCTGTCGGCTTTGTGTGGAAGGCTTGCATGTCTCTCCGCGTTTGCCTGTTTGTGTTGCATTTGGTTTGTTTGGCCTGGATTTTGTTGATGGGGTTGCAGGGGTGCTCTTTTTCCTCTATGTCTGGTTTTTCCCTTGGGGTTTTCCAACATAGAGGTTTTAATGAGGCCCGGGGTAGTTCTTACCCTGCTCTTATAGCTGCTGCCCTGGCCTTGGGTTTTTTATTATCTGTTGCTCGCTTGCGCATTGTCTGGAAGGCCTGCGTGCTTGTCCAGTTGTGCTTGTTCTTTGTTCCGCTTCTTCTTCCCTCTTTGTAGGGACTTATTTATCGAATTTACCATTACACCAAAAAAAAAGAAAGAGCTCTTAGTAGAGCTCTCAGTAGTGTAAGAAAGAGCTCTCAGTGCTCCCAAGAAACTCTCTCTTCCAAGGGCGATTTCCGGCGACTTGCTCCTTCGTCTCCGGCGGTGCTCCGGCAAGGTTGCTCCTCACGAGCTCCTTGTCCCACGTTCTTGGTGGTAGCCTCTCGCACCACCACCGAACCGGAGCCCTCCCCTTTTGTTCCTTGGTCGGCGTTTTGTCCTTCTCCGGCGTGTGGTTCCCTTGCCGGCGCTTGTTCTCCCCTCTCCCTGGCGTCCTTGCTTGGCTCTCCGGTTGGTTTCCTTGCTTGCTCGGTGTTCTTGCTAAGTTTTATCCATTTCCGAGTTTTGATTTGTCTATTGGGTTGAGTTTGTGCTTGGTGTTCTTGCTCAAACTCAAGCTCAAACCCATCCTAATTCGAAGCTTTGAACACCTTCCGATCGGTTGGAGCTTCTTCAAAGTTTGAATTGGTTGTTTGCCCCCTTTTTTGCCTCTTTTGTCCACCTTTGACCACCTCAAACCCTTGTCCCCTTGCTACCTTTGTTGGCTGCAGATTTTGGCTTCCCCTAGGCCTTTATAGCCGTTTTTGGCTTTTGCCAATTTTAGCCATGCAAATTTCTGCCCCTTGAAAGCCAAGCCTTCCCTTTTCCACTTTGGTCCTCTTCTTGTCCTAGCTTGTTTGGTTGCTAGTGGACGGTTTCCCATGGGGAAGAAGAAGAATCCCCAAGAAGCCCAAGATCCTAGCAAGTATCTCCATGATCCGGTGGAGGCTCCGGCGGTGGTGGCCAAGGGTGGCTCCGGCGGTGGTGTAAAGAAGCTCAATTTGGCCACGGCCGTGGCTTCCAAGATGGTTGATGCTAGCAAAAAACCGATGGAGCTAGGAGGACTAATCGGCCTTGGCTTTGAAGAGGTGGTGGGTAATGATGGTGATGTCCTTTCCGAGGAAGATTCCGAGGCCGGCGATGTGTTTCCGACGACCGATGTTGCTCCTAAGATGGGACCGGTGCCTAGGATTGGAGATGAGCCGGCCATTGGCCCCTTGGCCGGTGAGAATGGTCAAGCTAAAGGCAAAGGCGTGGGGAATGTCAAGATGGCCAAGAACAATGACCCAACCAATGCCGCCGGCGCCGAGGCTCTCGGTGCCAAGGGCACCATGGCTTCCGATGGTGGCTTGGCCCATGACACCCCTAATGGCCCCTTGGCTGGTATGCACCTACCTTTGAAGATGGCCAGCCGTGCCGGCGCTAGCTCCACCTCGCCGAAGACCTTTGCCGCCGTAGCCAAAGCACCCGCCGCCGCCGCTAGGCCCGGTGCCGGCAACACAAGACCGAATGCTTGGACTTCCGGCTCCAAGAAGATCTTCATGAATTCTGGCCTTGGAGGGAAGCTAGCCTTCACGCCACCTTCATCCAACCGTGTGGCCATCAAAGTCGCCGAGGGCCTCCCTATGCAAGCCGTGTGGGGGTGGTCTCTCCTTGGCCAATATGTGGGCTATCAACCGAGCCATTTCTTGATCGTGGACATGATGAAAGCTTGGGGTGTCAAGGCAAGATATCGTGTAGAAGAGGGTTGGATGATCTTCCAATTTGAGTCCGAAGAGGATCAAGACAAGGTGCTCAAAGGAGGCCCGTACTTTATCTTTGGCAAGCCGTTGATCCTCAAGCACATCCCGGAGAAGTTTGCCTTCAACCGCCGTGACATTGCCACCATCCCGCTTTGGGTACGTATTTTCGGCCTTTCTAAGATTTTTTGGACATCGGAGGTGCTTGGCCGAATTGCTTCTCATGTGGGAAAGCCTCTCTTCATGGATCCCGTAACCGATAGTAGGAAGAGAGGCTCGTATGCCCGGGTGTTAGTGGAAATCAATTTTGCCGAGGATATTGTTAGGGAAGTATCGCTTGATTTTGATGATGGGGATTCGGTGGAGTGCACGTTCCTTGTTGAAAATGAGCCATTGTATTGCAAGGGTTGTTGTTCTTTCGGACATGATGACCTGGGGTGCCCTTTCAAAGAAAAAAAGGTGGCCGTGGGAGTCAAAACCAAAAGGGCTTCCAAGGAGCCTAAGGGCAATGCCAAGGCGGATATCAATGCCACTAAGGGGAATGTTGTTAGTACCTTCGGTGCCAAGGCCGCGGGTGCCGAAAGGATGGCCAATGTGGGGCACGCGGTGAATGCCAAGGCCTTGAGTGGTTTGCCCTCGGAGGCCGTGGAGAATGCCCATGGGCAAGGCGCCTCGGACGCCAATATCTCGGATGATGAGGACAATGTCAATGTGGAGGATGCCAAGGCTTCGGAAGCGTTGTCCTTGGACGCCGATGATGAGTGTGAGTCCTCTAATGAAAGTGTGAGTGAGTCCCTTTTGAACTATTGTGATGATGTGGTGTCCCCTAGTGGTGATGAGTCCTCGGATGATGGTGATGACCGTGGGGAGGTTGAGCTATCCAAACATTCCGGGGATGGAAGTTGTGGAAAGCGTATGGAGGAGGTGGAAATCCACTTTGAGATGGTTATGTCTAGATCACAAAAGAAAAAGGCTAAGTTGGCGGAATCTAGGCCCTTGGTGATCGGGCTCCCGGCTGCCCCAAAATGGCCTAAGGATTCGGCTCCTCTCCGAAGCTCAAGGAGAACCCGGGGACACAAAAACAAGGTGTCCTCATGAAGGTCCTCGCATGGAACATCCAAGGGCTTGGCCAAGCCCGGAAACAAAATGGCTTGCTTGGAGTGCTTCGTGATTTCGAGGTAAAGATTTGTGGTATTTTTGAAACTAAATGTGGTGGTCTAAATATTGCTAAGTTAGGGCGCCTTGTGGCACCGGGTTGGGAGTTTGCTTCAAATTTCCATCTTGATTCTCGTGGGCGTATCCTTGTCATGTGGGATGCTAGTTGGTATGATGTTGAGATTGTTGGCATGTCTACCCAACATGTTGGTTGCCTTCTTATGTGCAAGAAAACCGGGGAGAAATTTGGTGTTTGCTTTGTGTATGGCTTGCATAGTGTGGTGGCACGCCGGGCAATTTGGGGACATGTGGATGAGCTTTTTGAGGCTCATGACTTACCTTGGCTTGTGATGGGAGATTTCAATTGTGTGATGGCCGAGGAGGAGAGGTTCAATGGGGCCCCGGTTTCTATGTATGAGAGCAAGGACATGGTTGATGCTTGTCGGCGCCTAGGGCTTGTGGACGCACCAAGCACAAGTGGCAACCCCTTCACTTGGACCAACAACACCGTGTGGAGCAAAATTGACCGTGTCTTGGTAAATCCTTCTTGGCTAAATTCTGAATTTTATTGTCATTCTAATTTTCCGGATATGTGGCATCTCTCGGACCACAAACCGGGTATTGTGTCCTTGCGTAGGGTCGCCGGGAATGGCAAGAAGTATTTCAAGTTTTTTAACATGTGGGCCGATCATCCGAAGTTCAAGGAGGTTATCCGGGAAGGGTGGGTGACTCATCATCGAGGCTCCTACCAATTCCGGCTTGCCAAACTCCTCCTTGGCTTGAAGAATGCCCTGAAGAACCTCAACAAGTCGGAGTTTAGCCACATCTCCTCTAGGGCGACAGAGGCCAACCTCGACTTCTCCCGTGCCCTTGAGGAGTATCGGTTGAATCCGGATTCCCCGGAGGCTAGGCGGTTGGTGGAGGCTTCCAAAATGAAGGCATCAAGATTGAATGAAGCTGAGGCTAGCTTCCTCGGACAACAAGCTAAAGCCAAGTATGTCCTCAAGAGCGACCGTTGTTCCAAGTATTTTCACTCTTTGATGAGAGCTAATGGGCACCGGAATCACATTCCTTTCATCACCAAAAATGATGGGACCCGGTCTTCGGCCATGGAGGAGGTGGTGGGAGAATTTGTGACCTTCTTCAAGGGTTTGTTTGGCTCGGAGGCCTCGGTGGCCCTACCGGTGACGAGTGTGTTTGCTAGTGGGCCTACATTGTCCGAGGAAGAGGGTGCCTTGCTTGAGGCCCCGGTGTCTAACTCGGAGATTAAGGAGGCTCTTTGGTCCATGGGAGATGACAAATCGCCCGGTCCCGATGGCTTCACCGCCAAATTCTTCAAGACTTCTTGGGACACTATCGGACCCGAGGTGTGTGCGGCGGTTAAGGAGTTCTTTGTCAATGGTAACCTTCTCCGGCAATTCAATCATACAATTGTTTCCCTCATCCCCAAAGTGGATTCGCCGACCCGTGTGGAACATTTTCGGCCTATTTCGTGTTGCAATGTGATCTACAAGCTCATCTCTAAGATCATGACCCTTCGACTTGGAAAGTTTCTTGGCTCCCTCATTGATCCAGCTCAAAGTGCTTTTGTGGAAGGCCGGTTGATGTCGGACAACATATTTTTGGTCCAAGAGCTCCTGAGGAAGTACAGTGTTAAGAGAGACACCCGGCGTTGCTTCTTGAATGTGGATCTTGCCAAGGCTTATGACACGGTCTCTTGGGATTTCCTTCGGTTTGCTCTTGTTCACCTTGGCTTCCCTCCCAAGTTTATGGCTTGGATCATGGAGTGTGTTAGCTCGGCTTCTTATTCTATCAAGATAAACAAAGGCATCCATGGACTCTTCCCGGGCAAACGGGGCCTTAGGCAAGGTGACCCTCTCTCTCCTCTCCTTTTTGTGGTTTGTATGGAACTTCTCTCTCGCCTCCTAAAAAAGGAGACCGCCCGGAGCGGCTTTCACTTCCACCAACATTGTGAAAGTTTGAGGCTCTCCCACTTGATCTTTGCCGATGATGTTGTGCTCTTTTGCCGTGGGGATATGGGCTCGGTTGGTGTGCTCATGGATTGCTTGAAGCAATTCAAGCTTATGTCCGGCTTATGTATTAATGTGGAGAAGTCTTCCATTTTTCTTGCCTCGGTCCCGGACATTGAGAGAGGGCCCATTCTCGCTTCCACCGGGTTCAAGGTTGGTGTGTTTCCTTTCCGCTACTTGGGTATTCCTATTAGCCCTCACGGCCTCCAGGTTATGGACTACAAACCCCTCCTTGATAAGATCAGTGGGTACCTCAATGCTTGGGCTAAGAAGAGCATCTCCTTTGCCGGGAGAAGAGAGTTGATTGCGTCGGTGCTCCAAGGATGCGAAGGGTTTTGGCTGTCCATCTTGCCAATGCCCTTTGACGTCCTTAATAGTTTGATTGGCATTTGTCGGGGTTTCCTCTGGAAGCGGCCTCGCGTTCGTTGGGTGGATATTTGTATACCGAGAGAAGAAGGGGGGCTTGGGCTCTTGGACCTTAAAGCTTGGAACAATTGCTTTATGCTTAAGCACTTTTGGCATATCTTGAGCCGGCGTGATAGCCTTTGGGTGAGGTGGGTTCATCACCGGTATCTTGGTGTGGTGGAACCTCTTGAGTGGGTGCCTCACAAGCGGGATTCGCCTTTGATTAAAGGCATTCTCCATGCTAGAGACTTGATTGATGAGCTTGATGGTAGGGAGGTGAGCACCGAGGAAACTCTCGAGGATTGGTGCATGATGGGGCGTTTCAAAGTGGCTTTGGCTTATGAGGCTATTCGGGATAGAAGACCGGTAGTGAATTGGTCCAAGGAGGTGTGGCCGGCGCATAATACTCCTAAGCACATGTTCATTCTTTGGCTAGCTAACCTCGGTAAGCTTTCCACTTATGATAGGCTCTTGTTCCTTGATGTTGAGCCAGGGTGTCGCTTGTGTGGGGCGGAGTTGGAGACCCATGACCACTTGTTCTTCAAGTGCCCTTTCTCTAGTGACATATGGCGTGAGGTTCGGGTTCGCTTCATGATTCCCGCTGAGGTGTCTTCGATTCGCCGTGCTTTGAGTTGGCTTCGGAGTCATGCCCGTGGTCGTGAGTGCCTGGCCCGGGCTCGTGTGTTTGCTCTCTCGGCGACGGTCTACTTCATATGGCATGCCCGGAATACTCGCATTTTTGATGCTAACCTCGTCCCCCGTGAGGTTGTATCCCGGTTGATTCTCACTCATGTTTACCGCTTACTCCATGACAGATTTCCTCCTTGTATGGTTGGCTCTTTGTAGCTCGTTCCACTTGTTGTGTAGTGTGGTATGGGGGGCTTGCATGCTTTCCCATGGGCACTCCTTTTTGATTCTCATGGATTGTTGGTGTTGTTTGGATGGCCTTCGTGCCTTTCCAGTAACACCTTTTCGGCATTGTGTGGAAGACTTGCATGTCTCTCCGCGTTTGCCAGTATTATGTTTGCCTTTGTTTTGTTTGGCCTGGATTCCGATAATGGGGTTACAGGGGTGCTCTTTTTCCTCTATGTCTGGTTTTTCCCTTGGGGTTTTCCAACATAGAGGTTTTAATGAGGCCCGGGGTAATTCTTACCCTGCTCTTACAGCTGCAGCCCTGGCCGTGGGGTTTTATTCTCTGTTGCTCGCTTTGGCATAGTTTGGAAGGCCTGCGTGCTTGTCCATTTGTGCTTTTGATCTTTGCTTCGCTTCATTTTCCCTCTTTGTAGGGTCTTACTTAATCGAATTTACCTTTACACCAAAAAAAAAAGAGCTCTTAGTATAATACTCCTAAGCACATGTTCATTCTTTGGCTAGCTAACCTCGGTAAGCTTTCCACTTATGATAGGCTCTTGTTCCTTGATGTTGAGCCGGGGTGTCGTGTGGGGCAGAGTTGGAGACCCATGACCACTTGTTCTTCACGTGCCCTTTCTCTAGTGACATCTGGCGTGAGGTTCGGGTTCGCTTCATGATTCCCGCAGAGGTGTCTTCGATTCGCCGTGCTTTGAGTTGGCTTCGGCGTCATGCCCGTGGTCGTGAGTGCCTGGCCCGGGCTCGTGTGTTTGCTCTCTCGGCGACGGTCTACTTCATATGGCATGCTCGGAATGCTTGCATTTTTGATGCTAACCTCGTCCCCCGTGAGGTTGTGTCCCGGTTGATTCTCACTCATGTTTACCGCTTACTTCATGACAGATTTCCTCCTTGTATGGTCGCCTCTTTGTAGCTCGTTCTACTTGTTGTGTAGTGTGGTATGGGGGGCTTGCATGCTTTCCCATGGGCACTCCTTTATGATTTTCATGGATTGTTGGTGTTGTTTGGATGGCCTGCGTGCCTTTCCAGTGACACCTTTTTTGGCATTGTGTGGAAGACTTGCATGTCTCTCCGTGTTTGCCAGTATTATGTTTGCCTTTGTTTTGTTTGGCCTGGATTCCGATAATGGGGTTGCAGGGGTGCTCTTTTTCCTCTATGTCTGGTTTTTCCCTTGGGGTTTTCCAACATAGAGGTTTTAATGAGGCCCGGGGTAATTCTTACCCTGCTCTTACAGCTGCAGCCCTGGCCGTAGGGTTTTATTCTCTGTTGCTCGCTTTGGCATAGTTTGGAAGGCCTGTGTGCTTGTCCATTTGTGCTTTTGATCTTTGCCTCGCTTCATTTTCCCTCTTTGTAGGGTCTTACTTAATCGAATTTACCATTACACCAAAAAAAAAAAAGAGCTCTTAGTCAAGATCAATAAAGGCTTACATGGCTTCTTTCCGGGCAAGCGTGGCTTAAGACAAGGTGATCCCCTATCTCCTCTTCTTTTTGTGATTTGCATGGAGCTCCTATCCCGTTTGATCAAGAAAGAGACTTCTAGAGGGGTTTTCCATTACCACCAACATTGTGAGAGCCTTCGGCTCTCTCACCTCATGTTTGCCGATGACGTGGTCCTCTTTTGCCGTGGGGATATTGGTTCGGTCAAGGTGCTTGTGGGATGTTTAGAGAGGTTCAAGGTGTTATCCGGCTTGTCCGTGAATGTGGGGAAGTCTTCCATTTTTCTTGCCTCGGTGCCGGTCCATGAGCGTGAGCCCATTATTGCCGCCACCGGGTTCAAGGTGGGCGTTTTCCCCTTCCGTTACTTGGGTATCCCCATTAGTCCTCACGGCCTTCGGATCATGGACTACAAGCCTCTTCTTGACAAGTTCAGTGACTTCCTCAATGCTTGGGCCAAGAAGTGTATCTCTTTTGCCGGGAGAAGGGAGTTGATCGCTTCGGTGCTTCAAGGGTGTGCGGGGTTTTGGCTCTCTATTTTACCTATTCCCATTGGTGTCCGTACTAGCTTGATTGCCATTTGTCGTGGGTTTCTTTGGAAGCGGCCTCGCGTTAGATGGGTGGATATTTGCGTTCCGAGGAAGGAAGGGGGCCTTGGTCTCTTGGATATTGAGGTTTGGAATGAGTGCTTTATGTTGAAGCACTTTTGGCATATTCTTGACATGCGTGATAGCCTTTGGGTGAGATGGATCCATCATAGATATCTTGGTGTGGTTTCCCCCCTTACATGGGAGCCTCACAAGCGGGACTCGCCTTTGGTCAAGGCCATGATTCGTGTTAGGGACTTGGTTGTGAGACTTGATGGCCGTGAGGATAGCATCGAGGATACCCTCTTGGCTTGGTGCTCGGAGGGGAAGTTTAGGGTTGCTTTGGCTTACGAGGTTCTTTGGGATAGACGGCCGGTTGTGCGTTGGGCCAAGGAGGTGTGGTCCAAGCACAATACCCCGAAGCACATGTTCATTCTTTGGCTTGCCACCCTTGGGAAGCTTTCTACATATGATAGGCTCTTGTTCCTTGATATTGAGCCGGGTTGTCGGCTATGTGGTGCGGTGTTGGAGACCCACGAGCACTTGTTCTTTGAGTGCCCGTATGCTAGTTCTATTTGGCGTGAGATGAGGGTGCGCTTCTTGATTCCCGCGGCGGTATCTTCGATTCGGCGTGCTTTGAGTTGGCTCCGGCGTTGTGCCCGTGGTCGTGATTGCCTTGCCCGGGCTCGTGTATTTGCTCTCTCGGCGACGGTCTACTTCATATGGCATGCCCGGAATGCTTGCATCTTTGATGCGAACCTCGTCCCCCGTGAGGTTGTGTCCCGCTTGATCCTCACTCATGTTTTCCGCTTACTTCATGATAGATTTCCCCATTGTATGGTTGCCTCTTTGTAGCTCGTTCTTCTTGTTGTGTTGTGTGGTATGGGGGGCTTGCATGCTCTCCCATGGGCGCTCTCTCAGGTTTTTCCGGGGTTGTTGGTGTAGTTTGGATGGCCTGCGTGCCTTCCAGTTGTGCCTTTGTCGGCTTTGTGTGGAAGGCTTGCATGTCTCTCCGCGTTTGCCTGCTTTTTTGTTTTCTTTTGTTTTGTTTGGCCTGGATTCTGATGATGGGGTTGCAGGGGTGCTCTTTTTCCTCTATGTATGGTTTTTCCCTAGGGGTTTTCCAACATAGTGGTTTTAATGAGGCCCGGGGTAGTTCTTACCCTGCTCTTATAGCTGCAGCCCTGGCCTTGGGGTTTTATTCTCTATTGCTCGCTTTGGCATAGTCTGGAAGGCCTGCGTGCTTGTCCAGTTGTGCTTGTTCCTTGTATCGCTTCTTCTTCCCTCTTTGTAGGGTCTTATTTATCGAATTTACCATTACACCAAAAAAAAAAAAAGAGCTCTTAGTAAAGAGCTCTCAGTGATTAGTAAGAAAGAGCTCTCAGTCTCTTTTTTGGGCGATTTTGTGGGCGATTTCCGGCGAGCTCCTTTCTCCTCTCCGGCTTGCTCCGGCAAGGGTTCTCCTCACGAGTCCCTTGTCCATTGTTCATGGTAGTATCCTCATGAGCCACCATCGAACCGGAGCCCTCCCCCTCTCGTCCTCTTTCTCGGCGTCTTGTGCTCCGGCGCTAGGTTTCCCTTGCCGCCTTGTGTCTCGACGCCCCTTCTCCTCTTTTGCTTTCTTCCTTTGTGGCCTCAGGCGTTCTGCCTTCCCTTAGGCTCCGGTGTCCCCATGGGGAAGAAGAAGAAGTCCCCCTCTCATGGTATTCGAGATCCAAGCATGTATCGGGTCGATTCGGTGGAGGCTCTCAAGTCCGGTGCTAGCGCCGGCAAAGATGTTGCTTTGAAGAAGGTGAAGGCCGCTCCCTTGGCTGTCGTGGTGAAGGATGTGTCCAAGATTCTGGCGGAGCTTGGAGGTCTTATTGGCCTCAAATTTGAAGAAATGGTGGGAAACAATGGAGATGACTTGTCCGAAGGTGTTTCCGAGGGTGAAGATGAGCTTCCGGCGGCCTCCGGCCATGTACCGCCACCTCCGGTGGCTAGGGTTGGTGGTGGTCCGGACCAAAGTCCCATGGCTGGTGTGAATGGGCTTGGTAGCAATTATGGCTTGGGGATCTCCGAGAAGGCCGGGTGCAATGCTCCCCTCGCTGCGCGTGACGGCATTAATGGCGCATCGAGTCCCAATGTGGGCGTGCTTGGTGTGGCCATTGATGGTGCATTGGATCTCGGCATTGCCAACGGCTCCATCCTTGGCATTGATGGGCATGTTGGTGTTAGTGCCTCCGCGCCTTCCTATGCCACCGTGGCCAAGGCTCCTGCCGCCGCTAGTCTCCTCGGTGCCGGCGCCGCTCGTCCTAATGCTTGGGCCTCCGGCTCTAAAAAAGTGTTCATGAATGCGGGTCTTGGAGGCAAATTGTCTTTCACCCCACCCTTGTCTAACCGTGTTGAAATTAAGGTGTCTGAGGGCTTCTCTAAGCAATCGGTTTGGGGTTGGTCTTTGCTCGGCCAATATGTTGGCTACCAACCGGGGCACTTCTTGATCCACAACTTGATGAAGTCTTGGGGTGTTAAGGCGCGCTACCGGGTTGAGGAGGGTTGGACTATTTTTCAGTTTGAGTCCGAGGAGGCTCAAGATCAAGTTCTCAAGAATGGGCCTTACTATATCCATGGTCGGCCAATGATCCTAAAGCACATCCCGGACAAATTTGCTTTCAACCGACGTGATATTGCCACCATCCCTCTTTGGGTTCGGATCTTTGGGCTCTCCAAGACCTTTTGGACTCCGGAGATCCTTGGTCGTATTGCGTCACATGTGGGTAAGCCTCTCTTCATGGATCCCGTGACCGATAATAGGAAGAGAGGCTCGTATGCTCGGGTGTTAGTTGAAATAAACTTTGCCGAGGCCATTACTAGGGAAGTTAGCCTTGATTTTGATGATGGAGACTCGGTTGAGTACACTTTCCTTGTCGAAAATGAGCCATTATATTGCAAGGATTGTTGCTCCTTTGGCCATGATGTTGAAGGGTGCTCTTTCAAAGAGAAGAAGGTGGCCGTTGGTGTCAAAGCAAGGAAAGTCACCAAGGCCGCCAAGAATAGTGCTCGGAGTGGGGATGGCCTTGCCGGGGTGAATGTTGCCTTGGATGCCAATGCCACTAAGGGTAATGTTGAGGATGCCCCGGTTGCCATGGCTTCGGTGGATGACAAGCATGCTAATGTGGAGGGTGCCTCCAACGCCAAGGCCTCGGATGCCGTGGGAGAGAATGATCCTTCTAGTGAGTTTGAGGGTGATTCTCTTGTGGGCTCTAGTGATGAAGGGACCAATGATGATGATGAGGGGGTCTCTAGCTCGGATGAGCACTTTGAGAGTTTGGAGGATAGGGAGGTTGAGGCCTCCATTCTTTTCGGGGAAGTATGTGGAGAAAACCGTGTGGTGGAGGTGGAAGCTCCCTTTGAGAAGGTGCTGTCCAAATCACAAAGGAAGAAGGCCAAGTTGGTGGAATGTAGGCCTTTGGTGCTTGGTCTACCGGCTGCCCCCAAATGGCCTAAGGACACGACAAACCTCCGAAGCTCTAAGAGACTCCGGGGACACAAAAACAAGGTGTCCTCATGAAGGTCCTCGCATGGAATATTCAAGGGCTTGGCCAAGCCCGGAAGCAAAATGGCTTGCTCGGTGTGCTCCTCGACTTTGAGGTAAAGATTTGTGGTATTTTTGAGACTAAGTGTGGTGGTTTTGATATGGCTAAGTTAGTGCGCCTCGTGGCCCCGGGTTGGGAGTTTTCATCTAATTTCCATCTTGATTCCCGGGGGCGTATTCTTGTTCTTTGGGATGCTGATTTTGTGGATGTTGAGGTTGTTGGAATGTCCATTCAACATGTTGGCTGCATTCTTACTTGCAAGACTTCCGGTGTGAAGTATGGTGTGTGTTTTGTCTATGGCTTGCATAGTGTTGTGGCGCGCCGGGCTATTTGGGGGCATGTGGATGAGCTTCTTGAGGCTCATGAGTTACTGTGGCTTGTGATGGGTGACTTTAATTGTGTTATGGCCGAGGAGGAGAGGCTACATGGGGCCCCGGTTTCCATGTATGAGAGCAATGATATGGTTGATGCTTGTCGACGTCTTGGGCTTGTGGACTCGCCGAGCTCTAGTGGCAACCCTTTCACTTGGACCAACAACACCGTGTGGAGCAAAATTGACCATGTCTTGGTAAATCCTTCTTGGCTAAATTCTGATTTTTATTGTCATACTAATTATCCGGATATGTGGCATCTCTCGGACCACAAGCCGGGCATTGTGTCCTTGCGTAGGGTCTCCCGGAATGGCACGAAGTACTTCAAGTTTTTCAACATGTGGGCCGACCATCCGAAGTTCAAGGAGGTGATCTGGGAGGGGTGGGTGACTCATCACCGTGGCTCCTACCAATTCCGGCTTGCCAAGCTCCTCCTTGGATTGAAGATGCCCTTGAAGAACCTCAACAAGTTGGAGTTTAGCCACATCTCCTCAAGGGCGGCCGAGGCCAACCTTGCCTTTTCTCATGCCCTTGAGGAGCTTCGGTTGAATCCGAGCTCCCCGGATGCTAGGCGGTTGGTGGAGGGCTCCAAAATCAAGGCTACTAGATTGAATGATGTGGAGGCTAGCTTCCTCGGGCAACAAGCTAAGGCCAAGTATGTCCTCAAGAGCGACCGTTGTACCAAGTACTTCCACTCTTTGATGAGAGCTAATGGGCGCCGGAATCACATTCCTTTCATCACCAAAAGTGATGGGAGCCGCTCTTTGTCCATGGAGGAGGTGGTGGGGGAATTTGAGGCCTTCTTCAAAGGCTTGTTTGACGAGGAGGTTTCGGTGGCCCGGCCGGCGCCGGGTGTTTTTGCTTTTGGCCCTCGGTTGTCCGAGGAGGAGGGCTCTTCGCTTGAAGCGCTGGTGTCTAATTTGGAGATCAAGATGGCTCCTTGGTCCATGGGTGATGATAAGTCGCCCGGCCCCGATGGTTTCACTGCCAAATTCTTCAAGTCTACTTGGGACATCACCGGTCCCGAGGTGTGTTCGGCGGTGAAAGAGTTATTTTCCAATGGGAAGCTTCTCCGACAACTCAACCATACTATCATCTCACTCATCCCCAAGATCGACTCTCTGGCCCGGGTTGAGCACTACCGGCCTATTGCTTGTTGCAACGTGGTTTACAAGATCATCTCGAAGGTCATGACTCTCCGGCTTGGCAAGTGCCTCGGCTCCCTCATTGATCCGGCCCAAAGCGCCTTTGTGGAGGGTCGGTTGATGTCGGACAACATCTTTCTTGTCCAAGAGCTATTGAGGAAGTACAATGTGACTAGAGAGATCCGGCGTTGCTTCTTGAATATGGACCTTGCCAAGGCCTATGATACGGTCTCTTGGGACTTTCTTCGGTTTGCTCTCACCCACCTTGGCCTCCCTCCGAAGTTTATTGCTTGGATCATGGAGTGTGTGTGCTCGGCCTCTTACTCAATCAAGATCAACAAGGGCATTCATGGCTTCTTTCCGGGCAAGCGTGGTCTAAGGCAAGGTGACCCACTTTCTCCTCTCCTCTTTATGATGTGCATGGAGCTTCTTTCCCTCTTGATTAAGAAGGAGACGTCTAGAGGTTCTTTTCACTACCATCAACATTGTGAGAGTTTGAGGCTTACTCACCTTATGTTCGCCGATGATATTGTCCTCTTTTGCCGTGGGGATGTGGGTTCGGTCAAGGTGCTTATGGGGTGTTTGGAGAGGTATGAGTTGTTGTCCGGCTTGTGTGTGAATGTGGGGAAATCTTCTATTTTTCTTGGCTCGGTCCCGGATCTTGAGCGTGAGCCCATCTTCGCCGCCACCGGGTTCAAGGTGGGTGTCTTCCCCTTCCGCTACTTGGGCATCCCTATTAGCCCCCACGGCCTTCGTGTTATGGATTACAAGCCTCTTCTTGACAAGATTAGTGGTCACCTCAACGCTTGGGCCAAGAAGAGCATCTATTTTGCCGGGAGGAAGGAGTTGATTGCGTCGGTTCTCCAAGGATGCGAAGGGTTTTGGCTTTCCATCTTGCCGATGCCCTTTGGTGTCCTTAATAGCTTGATTGGCATTTGCCGGGGATTCCTTTGGAAGAGGCCTCGTGTTAGATGGGTGGACGTTTGTGTTCCTAGGAGGGAAGGGGGTCTTGGCCTCTTGGACCTCGGTACGTGGAACAAGTGTTTTATGTTGAAGCACTTTTGGCACATCTTGGACATGCGGGATAGCCTTTGGGTGAGGTGGGTGCATCATCGGTATCTTGGTGTGATTGAACCCCTTGATTGGGAGCCTCATAAGCGGGATTCGCCTTTGATCAAGGCCATTCTTCTTGCTCGGGATTTGGTTGAGGAGCTTCCGGGTAGAGAGGCTAGTATTGATGAGACTCTCTTGGCTTGGTGCAAGGAGGGGCGGTTTAGGGTGGCCTTGGCGTATGAGGCTATCCGGGATAGGCGGCCGGTTGTGAGTTGGGCCAAGGAGGTTTGGCCGTCGCACAATTCTCCGAAGCATATGTTCATCCTTTGGCTCGCTACCCTTGGCAAGCTCTCCACCTATGATAGGCTCTTGTTCCTTGATGTCGAGCCGGGGTGTCGCTTGTGTGGGGCGGAGTTGGAGACCCATGATCACTTGTTCTTCGCGTGCTCTTTCTCTAGTGACATTTGGCGTGAGGTTCGGGTTCGTTTCATGATTCCCGCCGAGGTGTCTTCGGTGCGGCGTGCCTTGCGTTGGCTTCGGAGGAATGCCTGTGGCCGTGGGTGCCTTGCCCGGGCTCATGTGTTTGCTCTCTCGGCGACGGTCTACTACATTTGGCACGCCCGGAATGCTTGTGTGTTTGATGCTAATCTGGTCCCCAAGGAGGTTGTGGCTCGCTTGATTATTACGCATGTATTTCGATTACTTCATGATAGATTTCCCCCATGTATGGTTGAGACGTTGTAGCTTATGTTGTTTTTTACGTAGTTTGGAAGGCTTGCATGCTTCTCCTTCTACGCTTGGTTTTGCATAGTTTCGGTAGGCCTGCGTGCTTGTCCATGTTTACCGTGATTGTTGTATTTGCTTTGCCACCCTCTTTGTAGGGTCTTACTTAATCGAATTTACCATTCCCGCAAAAAAGAAAGAGCTCTTAGTCGGGAAGAAAAGCAACCCAACCCCCTAAACACAATACCACCCTCCTCTAAACCGCCTTCCATTTCCTCCACAAATCAGCCTCCCCTTGCCCCCTCTAAGGGCCTTAATGCTGCTGTTAGTAGCCATGCATCCGCTGGTGTCGGCCCCCTAAGGCTCTATGCTCCGGCCAGCTTGAAGCCCCAGCTCCAGCGCCTTGCCTCGGTGCCCAATCCACTGTCTCTGGGCCTCCATCAAGCCAAGGGGCTGGCAACGGTGGCGCAACGCCTGCCCACAACACCGCGCCTCCGGCCTCTGCGGTGCCTAGCTCCAGTGGCAATCCTATCTTTTTGATGGGAGGGCCGAGCCAGACGAGCAGGCCATCCGTGCCCCATATGGATCCAACTCCTAAGCCTGCATGTTCAAAGATAACCTAACGGGTTCAAGCATGGGTCCCGATTGAAGTTCACCCCAAGCGACAATGATTTCGTTGAAGTCCTTGATCATCAATTCTCTCAACCAAGGAATCTTGGGGACATGCACTCCTTGGCTACTTTGTCGGGAAATTTTCGGGTAAGAAAGCGTTGCTTGATATTTGCGCCTCTTGGAAAGTTGGCTACAAGTACATCCCGCACACCTCCAGTTGGTTGATCTTCAAGTTCGACTCGGAGCAAGACCTTGAGGCAGTTCTCTGTGGTGGTTCCTACTTTGCCTTTGGCCGGCCACTTATGCTGAAAGAGGTGCCCGACAGCTTTGAGTTCGAAGAGAAAATTAGCAACTGCCTTGCCCCGGTTTAGGTTCGTTTTGAGGGCCTTGGTCCACACCTTTGGAGTGATGAAATATTAGGAGCTATGGCTTCTAAATTGGGCACTCCATTGTATACGGATATGCTCACTCGTACAAAGGAGCGTCTTGACTATGCTAGGGTCCTTGTTGAGATTGACCTTGGCTTTCCCCTCAAAGGCCAGGTTCTGCTCAAGTTCAGTTATGGTCACTCCAAGCACTATGATATTGCATATGCAATCTGCCAACTTTCTGCTCTCGGTGTCATAGCTTTCGCCAATCCACTGGCAGTTGCAAAGCACCGTAGCCAGGAAATTCATCTTGATCGGTTGCAGAAATTGTCAAACCCTCTACTGAAGCCAAGCCTGCCCAACCGGACGCAATTGTGCATGATCTTCATGTAACAGCCCCTGCCTCTAGCTTCTGCTCTGACTCGGACGTCACTCTCTTGGCTGATGCTGCCTTGGTGACTCCGCTTCCGCCCCAGGCTAAGGTTCACGTCTCCACACCTTCAAACTCTGAATGTGAGTCTCATATTTCAGAGTCCCCCTTGGAGGTTGGTTTTATTGCCCAAGTGGACAAGGAGGACGATGAGTACACTGTTGTGCTCAACCGAAAGGCCAAGCGGGCTCTCAAACCAGCAACTGCTGTGTTACCAATCTCTAGGCTCTCAAAGCTGTAACACCCCCAAAACTTAACCCTTTTGGAAAGGTATTACCGCCAGTGACCCCAGTGTTCCTTACCGAGATCACCCAAGGCTTTACCAATTAAATACAATTTATGAAATGCAATTAATACATAAAGATCAAGCATTAAATTCAAAAACATAACATTGTCAAGGAAATAAGAGTTACGGGATTACAACCCAATCCCGAATAGGTCAAAACATAGTTTAAATCAAATACAGCGGAACACTAAGAAAGTACATTACAATCGGAGTTATTGTTCAAAGGATCATAACCTGATTAAAGAAATAATTAAAACATTCAAAAACCACCGCCAACTCCATAGTCCTTCTAATCTTCTGAGCTACTTCTTAACTGATGTGCCGAATCAAACGGATGACACCAGCCAACCATGCAAGGGAAAATATTGGTTGGTTAGTCTAAATGAATAGACTAGCAAGGGTAAAAAGCAGACTGGTTCGAAGCAGTCATATTAGGTTAGACTCACCGCTTCTCGGATAATAACCGATAACAGTAGTCAACCATCATATTCCTACTGGAATAAACAAGAGATATGCACAAGAAAAGATTATGGAAGACTGAATCTTCACAGAAATCGACTCGAAAGAAGACTCCAACGGAAATGAGTCTTTAAGGAAGTAATGACAAATCTGGAAAGTTACAGAATCATTCAACAATGATTTAAAACTGACTGAGATGCTTCGGTTCACGACCAACCTCATTGCCTACAGCGAATCCAGATTGGAAAGAGAACGTACTATATTCAAGTCAAGACGAGTTTTCCTAGCTGCACTGAACTTAGCTGCACTACTCGCCCAAGGTGTATTAATTATGTGCGTCAAGGTAGCACTTATCTGATTTATGTTTCAAAAACACACATCACGTTATAGACTTTTACATGTGTACCCCACCAGTGGGACGACACATCTTAGTATACGTTTCGTCGAGAGTGACGTATACCGAAAGGTTTGTGACACCAGCTAAGTGTCCTGTCTCTACACACATGTGTAAGAGACCGATCATGATCATAGAATAGTACCAGTTAGGGACGAGCCATCCCGATACCAGATTATAAAGAAACGATTGGACAGAGTCTGAGTAACGTTCCTATCTAACAATGCTAACCAAACAGTTACAGCACCACAACATTTACAGGATAACTCCACATAAAGGCCCGAAAGGCGATCACAGATAATAGCGTTGTTCTAACAGATATACAACCTATTATATGATTTTTAAAACAGTTTATCAAAACCATTTCCAGACAAACAGAATATTCATTCCAAATTAATTACTCAGATAAACTACTGATAATTAATGTAAATATGGAACGAAAGAGCAAGAGCGAACCGCCACTTGCCTTACTCCACAAAATAGTCTAAAGACGTCACTGGATTCCGGGCTCGACACGGTATAGTTCCGACAGTACAACAACCTTCGAGTCGACCCAGAAAAGGAACCCTAAGTTAGATCCGACATAAATAGTATGAATCTAAACACGGCGAAAGAACACGAAAGGAAAGACGCCACGACGACAACCGACCAAGCCAAAGCCACGAAGGCGTTCTGGGCACTGGCGGCGGTCGCTGTTCTTGGCGGCGGTCACCGTAATCATCACGGCGGTCGCCGTGAAGAACACGGCGGTCGCCGTGACGAACTCAGACGACACAGAACGAGAGAAAACTCACCCCAAAACACGAGCGGTTCGGCCTCCTTCGACTTGCTTTGGCTTCTAACCTCCAAGGCTAACCAAAAGCTTCACAAAGGCACTCAGGAACCACACCAAAGCAACACCGGCGAGACCTTCAAATTCCGGCGAAAACACAACTCCGGCGAGAGGCGAATTTGGCAGCGATTCGGGGTTGTAGATGACCAAAAACCCATGCCCAAGCTCATCTATTTATAGGCAAACCCCAAGGAGTGATCTGCAAACCCTCAGACGTGGCAAACGATGCAACGGCGCGCCTCGAACGACACCGGCGACCAACGGGCAATGCCCACTGGACAATTACGGCGGTCGCCATGATTTTGCCTGCGGCGGGCACGCGGCAGTCGCCGTAAATGCGGCGGTCGCCGTCGTTAGGCCTGTCGCGGCCAGCTAGAAGCTGACACGCTGACTTCTCGGGCCCAACCACGGCGGTCACCGTTTCCCCCTTTTCCCGCCCATTCGGCTTTGAACGAGCTTGACGATAAACCGGGATAAAAATTATCGTACGCGAACGACAATTAAACTCCAAGGCATGATGTCTGTATATTATTTCACTGAGAAAAATATTACAGATACAGAGCACATTACAGAATGTCTCAAACTACCTGAATTAAATCCGACGTACACAACGGGTACTCGGGAAAATTCCATAATTCCCAAAATAACCTTACAAAATTACGGGGTATCACATCTCCTCCCCCTTACAAGAAGTTTCAACCCCGAAACTTAGGTCGAGAATAACTCGGGAAAACGCCTGAGCATATTTGACTCGGTTTCCCACGTCTCCCAAGTAACTTCTTCGGTCCCTGACTTGGACCACAGTACTCGTACCAAAGGTACGATCTTGTTGCGCAAATGCTTCTCCCGATGCTCCAAAATGCGCACGGGCAACTCTTCATAAGTACCATTAGCTTGAATCTCGATGTCCTCGTAACTAAGTACATGAGACTCATCTGATACATACTTTCTGAGTAAAGACACGTGGAACACATTATGCACCGGGTGAGCCGATGGCGGCAACGCCAAGCGGTACGCTAGAGATCCCACTCTATCCAGAATCTCGAATGGTCCCACGTAGCGAGGGTTAAGCTTCCCACGCTTACCAAATCTGAAAACTCCTTTGGATGGCGATACCTTGACAAATACCTTGTCACCGACCTCGAACTCGACAGTCCTGCGCTTCCGATCTGCGTAGGACTTCTGTCGACTCTGAGCGGTCAACATTCTTTATCTGATCAAAGCAATGTCTGAAGCCGTCCTTTCGACCAACTCTGGTCCAAGCAGAATTTTGTCGGCATTATCGTCCCAACAAATCGAAGATCTGCATCTGCGACCATACAAAGCTTCAAACGGAGCCATCTTGATTGTAGCATGCCAGCTATTGTTGTATGTGAACTCAATCAGACTCAAGCTGTCCTCCCAGCTAGTCGGACGATCGAGCACACAAGCTCTAAGCATATCCTCCAGAGTCTGGATGGTCCTTTCAGACTGGCCATCTGTCTGAGGATGAAACGCTATACTGAACCTCAACTCGGTTCCCATAGCCTTATGAAGTTCCTTCCAGAATCTTGACATGAAACGGCCATCTCGGTCTGATACAATGGTCTTAGGAATGCCATGTAAGCGGACAATCTCCTTCTGGTAAACTTCGGCTAGCTTCTGGGTTTCCCATGTGGTCTTGATGGGTATGAAATGAGCACTCTTCGTAAGCCTATCCACAATTACCCAGATAGCATCTCTCTGACTTCGAGTCTTGGGTAGCCCAGTGACGAAGTCCATGGAAATGTCCTCCCATTTCCATTCTGGCACGGGGAGAGGTAGCATCTCACCACCTGGTCTGCGGTGTTCGATCTTGACTTTTTGGCAAGTTAAGCATTTCGCCACAAAGTCTGCTACGTCCCACTTCATGTTTGGCCACCAAAACTTCTTCCTGAGATCCTTGTACATCTTGCTAGAGCTAGGATGCACAGAATAAACAGATGAATGAGCTTCTCTCATCACCAACTGACGAAGACCTTCTGTGTCAGGCACACAGATCCGATCTTGAAACCAAAGTGATCCATCATCCTGAACCACAAAACTGGGAGCTTTCCCATCCATCACTTCACTGCTTAACTTTACCAAGATGATGTCATCGACTTGCTTTTCTTTTATTTGATCCAGCAGTGTAGCCTGAATCTCCATCATACTCAGGTACCCTCTACGCTGGTCATATAAGACTTCAATGTCGCATGACTCTTGGTTTAGCTTGGTCTGAGCAGTAAGTAGAGCAACTACAGTCTCATGCGTTGTCTTCCGGCTTAGTGCATCAACTACTACATTAGCCTTGCCCGGATGATACAACAACTCCATGTCGTAGTCCTTGAGCAACTCTAGCCAGCGGCGTTGTCTCATATTTAACTCCTTCTGAGTAAATATATACTTGAGACTTTTGTGGTCAGTGAAGACTTGGCATCTTATACCGTAGAGGTAATGCCTCCAAATCTTCAGCGCAAATACAACCGCTGCTAACTCCAGATCGTGGGTCGGATAGTTTTCTTCGTAAGTGTTGAGTTGTCTAGATGCGTAAGCAATGACTCTGCCCCTTTGCATCAAAACACAACCGAGACCACACTTGGAAGCATCACTATAGACCACATAATCGTCATTCCCCTCTGGGAGTGCTAACACGGGTGCCGAGGTCAACCGTCGCTTCAACTCCTGGAAACTGACCTCGCACTTGTCATTCCAGACAAAATTCTTGTGGACCTTGCGGAGTAGATTGGTCATAGGTAGAGCGATCTTTGAAAATCCTTATACGAACCTTCTATAATACCCGGCAAGTCCAAGAAAGATGCGCACCTCTTTCACATTCTGGGGCTGTGTCCAATTAGCCACCGCTTCAATCTTTTGGGGATCAACCATAACCCCATTTTTATTGATCACGTGGCCTAAGAAAGCCACTTCCTTTATCCAGAATTCACATTTAGACAGTTTAGCATAAAGCTGATGTTGTCTAAGGATCGACAAGGAAATCCGTAGATGTTCCTCGTTGACTTCTTCATTCGGAGAATAGATCAAGATGTCATCGATGAAAACTACCACGAACTTATCCAAGTACTGGTGAAAACATCGGTTCATCAAATCCATAAAGACAGCTGGAGCATTTGTAAGCCCAAAAGGCATCACTACGAACTCGTAATGACCATATCTGGTCCTAAACGCAGTTCTAGGAATGTCCTGCTCACGAATCCTGAGTTGATGATATCCAGATCTCAAGTCGATCTTGGAGAAAACCTTTGCTCCTTGCAACTGGTCCAACAAGTCATCAATCCTAGGCAAAGGATACTTGTTCTTGATCGTCACCTTGTTCAACTCTCGATAGTCGATACAAAGGCGGAACGATCCGTCCTTCTTTTTGACGAATAAAACCGGGGCACCCCATGGCGATGCACTCGGCCTGACATAACCTTTATCAAGAAGATCTTCAAGTTGATTCTTCAATTCTTGCATCTCAGCCGGAGCCATTTGATACGGTGATTTGGAAATCGGCGTCGTACCAGGCTCGAGATCAATTGAAAACTCTACGTCGCGGTTCGGGGGTAATCCATGAATTTCTTCCGGAAAGACATCCGAAAATTCCCTAACTACAGGAATATCAAGAACCTCAGGTCCATCCCTCTCAGGCGAATCCAAGTAGCAAAGGTACCCGACACATCCTTGTCGTAGTAGCTTAAACGCAGCCATCGCATTGATCAGCTTGCCGTTATCAGCGTCATTTCGACCTTTGAACTTGCACACGAATTGGCCCCCGGATGACACCGTCACCGTTCTTGAACTGAAGTCGATCACCGCCTTGTGACGCGTCAGCCAATCCATACCGAGAATAATGTCGTATGGAGCCATGGCTATGTAGATTAAATCTGCCTCGAATTCCTTACCCTGAATGGTAATCGGAAAGTCGGACAAATGCTTGGTTCCCACCAAACGTTCTCCATTAGGAAGATTAACGACGAAAGGGTCGCACGAATCATTGCACACTAAGTCTAACTTGCTAACACAGCTATCCGAAATAAAAGAATACGTAGCACCAGAATCAAACAGAATGCACACTGAAGTAGAGTGAAGGTATAGAGTACCTTGAGCAATCAGAGCGTTGGGTCCATCTGCCTCACGCATCTCGTACAAGCGTTGGCCCTGACTTCCAGAAGCAGTTGGGGCCTTTCCCCTGTTCTGAGCAGTCGTCTGCACTGAAGGGCTAGGAGTCTCGGCAGGCTTAAACCTAGGTCGATTGCTCTGATGAACTGACCCTTGCTGCGACTTTACTCCCTTCTGCTTCCCCTGCTTGCAGAACTTTTGCAGATGACCATCACGTCCACACCCAAAGCATGGCCTCCTCTCCTTCCGATACTCAGTGCTCTTGTGCCCAGCAGTACCGCAGTTATAACACTGAACTGTACTCCGGGTCTGCCCTGACTGCTGAGTCGATCCCCCTTGCGTCATCTCCGTCTTAGCTCGGCCGGACTTGGCGAAGTTAGACGGTGGCGCAGGGCGCTTAAAACCACCTCCCTGGTTCTGATTCTGCATCGACTTCTGTCGGTTGCGCCTCTTGGTCGACTCCTCGAGAGTTACCTCTAGCTTATAGGCACAATCCACATACTGTTCCAAGGTAGAGCATGTGTGGTGCACCATTAATGGCTTGATATCCGGGTTCATCCACTCGTGGAAGTACCAGATCTTCTGAGCCTCGCTGGTGATCTCGGCAATGGCGTACTATAGAAGATGGTTGAACTTAGATGCCAACTCGGTTACTCTCAGACCATCAGTATGAGGGTACAAGAACTCTTTATGCTTCTCCTCTCTCATAGCACGAGAGAAAAAGCGATCAACCATCTTGGTCTTGAACATCGACCAAGTCAACACTGGGCTCTCAGCCAAACCAGTGCTCTCCCACCACTCGCTAGCCTCCTCCTTCAGCTGAAGAGACGCGATATGGACCTTCTCGGCCTCCGTACACTCCACGTTCCTGAACAGCCTCTGCATATGGGAGAACCAATGAGTCGCTGCCACTGGCTCCCCTTTCCCGTTAAAGCAGTCGGGTCTCATGGAAGTAATGGTCTTAAGAGCGCGACCATAGCTGTCTCTTGCCCTAACGGCAGTCTCCTGAATCACAGGGTTTCTGGGTTCCACAACATCAGGAACCGCTGCGTGAGTAGGCACTTCTTGTGCTTGAGGCGCACTTGGTCTCAAGACATCTGCAATAGCCTGCATCACGATCCCACGGATTGCCTCAACAGCTGTGGCGTCAAACAGCGTCGGCGCCTGGGTCTGATCCTGACCTTCACGCCTCTGCTGGACGCGAGACTCAGACTCGTGTTCATCCTGAACACCTCTTCCTGCTGGTCTGGGGTTTTGGCTAGTCCCAGCACCGGCTCGAGTCGAGTTTCTCGTGCTTCTTGGGTTTACCATCTGTTTACCGATCCAATTCCAAGCATTCAATACATTAATATTATGCAATTTACTTATGCAATATACCAATGTAAATAAATTACTCATAATAGATCAACTTGGTATTTTATAGATGAACCTTCGAATTCTTACACAAGTTACACATAAGTTTATCATTCGAGCATTCGGACGACATTGCTCGAAGATATAAGTGTTTCTCAGAGTACTTGCCGCAATACTGAAATATTACACAAAGTACAACTTGGAATACTAAGAAACGAACTACTACGATAGGCAATGCCACTCCTCCTCAAGGCGTTCCAAAATGTCTCCCATACGACTGGCTACTCGTGCATGGTCTCTTCGGGCTAGGCTCACCATCGAGCTCTGGCGATGGGTTTCGCACCCTGCTTGACCCTGAAGCACATAGTCCTAGCTCAGTCATGGTAAAGTATGGGTCGTCCATGACTGGTCCTCCTATTCCAGCCCTCCTCTGAGTACTGGCGATCAGCTCATCCCTCTGACGTTGTTGTTCTGCGGAGATTACATCGCTCTGGCGGAGGATCTCTTGCAGCTCGGATTCCGACCTCCATCTCCTTGGAGTAGGGATATGCTGAGATTCCCTGTCACTTCTCCTAATACCGTACTCGGTATACAGTGCCTCCCAATCAGCTTCTGACATGGGTGCATACTCTGGCACTGGTGACAATCTTGTACCGGGCTCCTGAATCTGCCCTCCAAGGTCCAACTCTGGATCCTCTTCTGGATCATCCTCTATGGGATCCTCATCCTCGGGATCATCCTCGATGGGATCCTCATCCTCGGGATCATCCTCGATGGGATCCTCATCCTCGGAATCATCCTCGATCATATCCTCGTCCTCGACAGGATCTACCTCTAGCATCTCATCTTCCTCGTCTTCGTACTCGATCTCCTCTGGAATTGGTCCCAGCAGAAAGTCGTCTTGGTAAACCCCTTGTTCGTACCTTGATAACTCATCTTCCTGCTCCCATTCCTGTACTTCCTCCACCCTTGGTGGCGGCACAGGTGCAGGTCTAGGGACCATAGCATTCCTGGCTACAAGGACAACAGACTCGGGGAGAACGTGCTTGATGTCTTCGGGTGGGCTACTCGGGCCTCCAACCTCGAAACATCGCTGAGGTAACGGAAAATCTAGCCTCGGCTGATCCGACTTGGCGTCTTCCGACCCCCTACCAATAGAAAAGCAGACACCCATCCTATCGAACAATAAGGAAGGAATTAGTCTTTCTAGACATAGAAGCAAGCTTATTATATCAGACTATAAAGAAGGCACGACTATGAATAGTGTTTTTAAAATTCTTTTCAGAATGAAAATTCATAGCTCTTTTTAAAGCATTTCGAAAACGGATAAATGATTTATAAAATCCCAAACCCGTTTTAAAAACTTTTGGCTCTGATACCACAACTGTAACACCCCCAAAACTTAACCCTTTTGGAAAAGTATTACCGCCACTGACCCCAGTGTTCCTTACCGAGATCACCCAAGGCTTTACCAATTAAATACAATTTATGAAATGCAATTGATACATAAAGATCAAGCATTAAATTCCAAAACATAACATTGTCAAGGAAATAAGAGTTACGGGATTACAACCCAATCCCGAATAGGTCAAAACATAGTTTAAACCAAACACAGCGGAAGACTAAGAAAGTACATTACAATCGGAGTTATTGTCCAAAGGATCATAACCTGATTAAAGAAATAATTAAAACATTCAAAAACCACCGCCGACTCCATAGTCCTTCTAATCTTCTAAGCTACTTCTTAACTGATATGCCGAATCAAACGGATGACACCAGCCAACCATGCAAGGGAAAATATTGGTTGGTTAGTCTAAATGAATAGACTAGCAAGGGTAAAAAGCAGACTGGTTCGAAGCAGTCATATTAGGTTAGACTCACCGCTTCTCGGATAATAACCGATAACGGTAGTCAACCATCATATTCCTACTGGAATAAACAAGAGATATGCACAAGAGAAGATTCTGGAAGACTGAATCTTCACAGAAATCGACTCGAAAGAAGACTCCAACGGAAATGAGTCTTTAAGGAAGTAATGACAAATCTGGAAAGTTACAGAATCATTCAACAATGATTTAAAACTGACTGAGATGCTTCGGTTCATGACCAACCTCATCGCCTACAGCGAATCCAGATTGGAAAGAGAATGTACTATATTCAAGTCAAGACGAGTTTTCCTAGCTGCACTGAACTTAGCTGCACTACTCGCCCAAGGTGTATTAATTATGTGCGTCAAGGTAGCACTTATCTGATTTATGTTTCAAAAACACACATCACGTTATAGACTTTTACATGTGTACCCCACCAGTGGGACGACACATCTTAGTATACGTTTCGTCGAGAGTGACGTATACCGAAAGGTTTATGACACCAACTAAGTGTCCTGTCTCTACACACATGTGTAAGAGACCAATCATGATCATAGAATAGTACCAGATGGGGACGAGCCATCCCGATACCAGATTATAAAGAAACGACTGGACAGAGTCCGAGTAACGTTCATATCTAACAGTGCTAACTAAACAGTTACAGCACCACAACATTTACAGGATAACTCCACATAAAGGCCCGAAAGGCGATCACAGATAATAGCGTTGTTCTAACAGATATACAACCTATTATATGATTTTCAAAATAGTTTATCAAAACCGTTTCCAGACAAACAGAATATTCATTCCAAATTAATTACTCAGATAAACTACTGATAATTAATGTAAATATGGAACGAAAGAACAAGAGCGAACCGTCACTTGCCTTACTCCGCAGAATAGTCTAAAGACATCACTGGATTCCGGGCTCGACACGGTATAGTCCCGACAGCACAACAACCTTCGAGTCGACCCAGAAAAGGAACCCTAAGTTAGATCCGACATAAACAGTACGAATCTAAACACGGCGAAAGAACACGAAAGGAAAGACACCACGATGACAACCGACCAAGCCAAAGCCACGAAGGCGTTCTGGGCACTGGCGGCGGTCGCTGTTCTTGGCGGCGGTTGCCGTAATCATCACGGCGGTCGCCGTGAAGAACACGGCGGTCGCCGTGACGAACACGGCGGTCGCCGTGACGAACTCAGACGACACAGAATGAGAGAAAACTCACCCCAAAACACGAGCGGTTCGGCCTCCTTCGACTTGCTTTGGCTTCTAACCTCCAAGGCTAACCAAAAGCTTCACAAAGGCACTCAGGAACCACACCAAAGCAACACCGGCGAGACCTTCAAATTCCGGCGAAAACACAACTCCGGCGAGAGGCGAATTTGGCAGCGATTCGGGGTTGTAGATGACCCAAAACCCATGCCCAAGCTCATCTATTTATAGGCAAACCCTAAGGAGTGATCTGCAAACCCTCAGACGCGGCAAACGACACAACGGCGCGCCTCGAACGACACCGGCGACCAACGGGCAATGCCCACTGGACAATTACGGCGGTCGCCGTGATTTTGCCTGCGGCGGTCACGCGGCGGTCGCCGTAAATGCGGCGGTCGCCGTCGTTAGGCCTGTCACGGCCAGCTAGAAGCTGACACGCTGACATCTCGGGCCCAACCACGGAGGTCGCCGTTTCCCCCTTTTCCCGCCCATTCGGCTTTGAACGAGCTTGACGATAAACCAGGATAAAAATTATCGTACGCGAACGACAATTAAACTCCAAGGCATGATGTCTCTATATTATTTCACTGAGAAAAATATTACAGATACAGAGCACATTACAGAATGTCTCAAACTACCTGAATTAAATCCGACGTACACAACGGGTACTCGGGAAAATTCCATAATTCCCAAAATAACCTTACAAAATTACGGGGTATCACAAAAGCAGTTGTGCATCAAACCAATGCAATCACAGGCTACCAACAAGGGACCGACCACTAAGCCCATTGGGCGTCCGCCTGATTAGAGCATTGACAAGCATAAGTCCATCCTTCTTCACAGGCATGGCCGTAGCCAGGACCTTGCATGATGATTTTCGCCTCTTGGAACATAAGGGGACTCCATCTTCCCCATAAAAAAAGATGGTGTACGACCTTTCCTCAACGAGCACAAAGTCAGCTTGATGGGGATTCTCGAGACTAAGCTCATCGCTAATCAGGTGACGAATTTGATGACAAGGAAACTACATGGATGGGGCTATGCTCACAACTTTGACTTACACAGAGCAGGTAGAATTCTAGTCATTTGGGATCCTTGTATTGTTTTTATTGATGTACTTGGTCGTAGTGCACAGCATATCCATTGCATGGCTACTTCCAAAGTTTCTGGCAAAGTTGTATTGGTACCTTTGTGTATAGTCTTCACTCAGTAGTAGCTAGGAGGCCTCTTTGGGAGGAACTTGTTTGCCTCAGTTCCTCTTGTATCCTGCCTTGGCTTGTTCTTGGCGACTTCAACTGTATCCTTAGCCCAGATGAAAGGATCAATGGTGCAAGTGAAGTTTCTACTAGGGAGATCTCAGAGCTAGCTGAATTCTCTACAGAGGCTGGACTTTGCGACATCCGAGCTTCAGGCCCCCGTCTTACTTGGTCAAATGGGAAAGTTTGTAGCAAGCTTGACAGAATTATGGCCAACTACAACTTGATCTCCGGGACAACACATTGGGAAGGTTTCTTCTTCCCCCAGGGCCGTTTTCAGACCACTCGGCTTGCCTTGCTAGGCATGCTCTCCCCAGGCCGCTGAGGCGCAAATTGTTCAATTTTTTTAATATGCTAGTGGATCACGAGGCATTCCAGCAGATTGTTAGAGACAGTTGGGAGTAACAACAATATGAGGGGTTCCTTCAATTCCAGCTTTGCAAGAAGCTCAAGGCCCTTAAGGGCCCTTTTAGGCTCCTCAACCGGCAACATTTCTCCCATATCTTGGCCCGAGATAATGATGCGTTCCTGCTTGTGAATGCTGGATCGATGACCTTGGTGGGAAGTCGTGTGAGTCACTTCAATGATAGGATGAGTGGAACGCGTCGCATGAGTGGAATAACGCGGTGTTGATGGGTGCTCGAGAGATGAGCGAAGGCCGTAGCGTCGGCAGCGGAGGAATGGGGATGAGAAGTAAGAGAGGTGTTTGACGTCAGATCTAAGGATGGAGGCAAATGGCTCTCGACAAAAGCTTAGATTAAATTATGACGTAACCTATTACAAAAGGCTGAGTTGGCCTTTTATAGCGGGACTCGAATGGGCCGAGTCTCGCTTAATGGGCTGGCCCATGCGACACGCGTGGAACACACACCCCAAAAGGAAAACACTGAGAATAATAATGTTCTAAAATTTACAAAGATATTCAAAGAACGCGTTTTTCATTAAATGCGAGGACCTTGAGATAGAACGCGATCTCGAGGTTTGGCTGGAGATGCTTGAAGTAGATCGCGGTCTTCGTACTTGAATGGAGTCGCTTGAAAGAAGACGCGTTCTTTGGTGATGGCTTGCATAGGCTAGCGCTGAGGCACGCGATGAAGCATTGCTTGGCATTGGAACGCGGTCTTCCCACTAACCCTTCTGAGCGCATGCTCATGGCTTCTTCTTCCTCTATGGTTGTAATGGAGGGCATGGTCGCATCACCCTTCCCCACTTGGCTGTGAAGCGTCCCTGCTTCACCAACATCGATCGTGTGCTCCACATACTCATGCAAGTGCACCCAATGGAGGTCTTCGGTCTCGAACACGAATCGATGGCGGCCGCGATGTGGCAGATAGGCACCATTCACCCAGTTGATTGTCTGTGGAAGGCTACACAAGGGTGGTAGTGCGTTTGGAGGTGCCTCTGTCAATTCCGCGGTGAACTCCGCTTGCAACGCGGCGAAAGCTGAGGGCAAAGGCGCGCTGATGTGTGCGCAGTGCAAGCTTGGGTTTGGCACTAACAAGCAAGAAGGCACTTTGCTGTTCAAACCGACAGTGAAGTCCCTTGGTCGGGCGAGAAGCACATGGTGGGCATAACTGCCATGAAACACAGTGCTCGGTGGTGTTGTACTCCCAGTGTCTCTGCAACACGTGCAATCCTTGGTCGCGTTGTTATAGGACGCACTGTGTTGGCCTGATGGAGGACGCGTCCTTCTTTCGCCAGGGTTTAGGGTTGTTAAAGATGCGCCAGATATGGAGTTGGGTCGCTGTGCTGTGTTTGCGGTCTTGGTCGATTGCAAATCCTTGTGGCGATCTCGATCCACCTGCTCTTGGAAAATCTCATATGGAGACATTGGTAAGAGAGTCATGTGCTTCCCGTGGTAGGTAAACACATAGGTGTTTAGATACCCATCGTGAAGTACACGACGATGAAACTGCCATGGACGCCCAAACAAGAGGTGGGTTGCGTCCATTGCAATCACATCACATAAAACTGTGTCTGTGTAGGGACCAATGGAAAAAGGTAGAAGACACTGTCGTGAGACAGTGTTACCTGAATTTGAAGAGAGCCATTGTAGGCCATATAGTTGTGGATGAGGCGTTGTCGGCAGGCTGAGATGGTTGACCACCTTCTCATTGACGATGTTGCAACAGCTGCCTCCATCGATGATAACACTCAAGGTCGCGGTCTTAACCAAGCAACGCGTCTGGAAGAGATTTTCGCATTGGTCGACAAGGCTGCCTTCCTTGACGGTGAGGATGCGACGCGTGACAAGGCTGAGAGGTGTGCCAGCATGTATCGCGACAGCCCCACACACATAAGCGTCCTCGCGGTCTTCTTCGTCTCCTTTGTCAATGGCCTCAAGTGGTGCCACTTCCTCCTCATAGGATTCATATCCGGCTGCAGTGTTGGAGAAGAGGACCTTTCTGTTATTCGGACAATCCCTTTGGTAGTGGCCGCGCCCTCCACACTTGAAACATTCAAGGTCACGCACACACTCATTGCTCTGTGAGGAGCCCTTTGCAGTGGTCGCATGAGCTGCATTGGAGGTGGGCAACGCATTCTTGCCATGTCGGTCGTGGCTGGACGCGGTGGTTCCTGTGACTGGCGCGCGCACATCAGTAGTAAGGGAATGACCAGGGTTAGATTCATACCTGGTGTGGCCTGGTTGCCAAGAGGAGTGCTTGTGACGCGCGAGTTGGTTATAAACCTGCATTGCCGTGTGGGTCAACGTGTTGAGATCCTTGATGGACAAGATCTCCAGTTGGTCGCGGATTGGTGCGTTCAGGCCACTTAAAAACTTGGTCCTCAAAGTCGATGGTGCAACGCTTATGTTTGCCTTGTAATACATGTCCTCTAGCTTAGAGAAAAACTCGAGGGGAGTTTGTGAGCCTTGGCGAGCCATGGCTATCTCCATTCTCATTTGATTTCTATAATCTGGAGACACATATTTCTTGGTCATCACGTACACGAGTTGGTGCCATTCGGTGACCCTTGTTCGGTGGCGACGCACGCAGTCATCCTCGAAATGATGCCACCACACTTTGGCTGCTCTGCGAAAGTGAAGTGTCGCGGCGTCGACATGCTCCTCAGGTGGCACTCGATAATAGCAAACTGTGTACTCCGTAGCCTGCACCCATTCAAGAAAAACAGAAGGGTTGTATTCACCATAAAAATGCTCGATTTTTACCTTGACTTCGTGTCTTTGGTATCGAGGTTGGGCAGGGGCTTGCAATGGCACGTTGTGTGGCGCGGCATCGTAGAGAGGGTTCTCATAGGCGCAAACGCCAGGGTCTTCAACGCGTGCATGGCGAAGCCTCTCGCGTGCTTGTTGTGGTTTGCCACGAGCAAAATCTTCCCTGGGCACGTAGGCGTCATCGCGTTGACGCTGACGCGGCTGGGTTCCATGATCGGCTTGGCGGACATCTCTGGGCATGACATCACGGCGCTCACCGCCAATGCCATGATCGCGATCTCTTTGCGCTTTGAGACGCGGTGGAGGAATCCAATTCGAAGGGTGGTCCTGCAATTCAAGTGGATCTCCAAGAGGGGGGTAAGAATAGCTAGAATTTATCATACCTGAGTCTTCAACTTCCTCGTCGTCGAACTCATCGAAGTCGTCTTGGACTCTGGGTGTGATTGACGCATAGCCATCAGACCCGTAGCGTGGCATTCGAGCACTTTGATGTCGTAGGTGGTCACGCGCATCGTAGCCTCATGGCTGGGTAGTTGGCGTCTCAAAATCGGCCTCATCACATCGCTTGTGGCCACTTGGACGACGACTGGGTCTTCGCAGCGTCGCAGCAGCTAACCCGGCTTCGAGTAATCGGCCTTCGTGAGGTGCTGAGCCTTGAATGCAGCGCTGGGTGCATCGAGATGCATACCTGTCATCAAAGTCGTATGGTTCAGAAAACTCACCTTGATGATCATTGTCGCGGTCGGAGCCGGTGTCGTAGTCGTTAGGATTTGCGCGCGGTGAGAAATGATCGCGGTGCGACACGTATCCTTGGCGACTCTCTATGACTGATTGAAGCCATTGTAGGCACGGTTGGAGGTCGAAGGCATCAACCCTTTTCCCTTATCCACGCGTTGTTGGCTTGGATCAGTGTTAGTTTGTCGCGGTTCTCCCGCTGCATCCATTAGGATCATTTGTGTTGGCGCGGTCATCACGGGTGTGACGCGCTGTATGGACTGGAGTTGAGCAACTTGGCGTCATAACTCCTAGATCTCACGTTGTTCAGTCGAGAGCTCCAAATGGGGGTCTTCATTGTGTTGGTCTTGTTGTGGCACCAAGGGTAGATTTGGCGCGTTCTCATTTCCTAAGACAATGTGACCAGACATCCCGAGTAAAAACGAACAAAAGACAATACAAAACCAAAGAGCAAGCAAGCAACTAGCAAGTAACAATTGTTCACGTAGGAGGGCGCGTTCTTTTGGCCGTGAGGGCGGCTTAAGGCAATCAAAACAAGTGTGATATACAAGCACAAATCCAAATGAAACCAATTGAATAAAGTCTTAACCTCTTACGTAAACAACACAAACACACAAGAACCAACCTTCGAGGTGTTAACCTAGACGGTGAAGAGATGAAGAAGATGAGCCTAGCCGAGAGGGGGAAAGAAGATTGCCTTATTTTGGCTTTCCTTCTCTTTTTTTTTGAATGAATGTCGCGTTTTTTTTTTTTGAAATGCGACTTTGACTCTTTTTTTTTGAATTTGAAATTCAAATACGAGATCTTAGTCTTTGATTGAAGATCGGATAAGAATTAAATGAAACAAAATAAAAATAAACGGCTAAGTAACTTATGGAAAGAAATCGCGAGATTTACGCGATAGGAGAGAGAAGATTGATTCAGATTTATGACGGTCAATCAACAAGAAGATATGGCATTTATGGCATGCGAAATTCACGGAATCAATTAAGCAAATTAAGCAGTTAATTTTAGAAGATTTCACGCGAGCAAATCACACAAATTTCGCGAGGAGATCAGGCAATTATCGGCCAAGAGATTCTCTTGTAGAAACCGAAAAGACTAGCATGTGTTTGAAGAGAATTTTTTTTTTGACAATGGCGGAAGCAAGATGATGGAGAAGAAAAAATTGTGAACAAATGAGACTTGACAAGCGACTTACAAGATCAAAGGCTCTGATGCCAGTTGATGCGTTCTTGCTTGTGAATGCCAGATCGATGACCTTGGTGGGAAGTCATGCGAGTCACTTCAGTGATAGGATGAGTGGAACGCGTCGCGTGAGTGGAATAACGCGGTGTTGATGGGTGCTCGAGAGATGAGCGAAGGCCGTAGCGTCGGCAGCGGATGAATGGGGATGAGAAGTAAGAGAGGTGTTTGACGTCAGATCTAAGAATGAAGGCAAATGGCTGTCGACAAAAGCTTAGATTAAATTATGACGTAACCTATTACAGAAGGCTGAGTTGGCCTTTTATAGCGGGACTCGAATGGGCCGAGTCTCGCTTAATGGGCTGGCCCACGCGACACGCGTGGAACACACACCCCAAAAGGAAAACACTGAGAATAATAATGTTCTAAAATTTACAAAGATATTCAAAGAACGCGTTCATCATTGAATGAGAGGACCTTGAGATAGAACGCGATCTCGGGGTTTGGCTGGAGACGCTTGAAGTAGATCGCGGTCTTCGTACTTGGATGGAGTCACTTGAAAGAAGACGCGTTCTTTGGTGATGGCTTGCATAGGCTAGCGCTGAGGCACGCGATGAAGCATTGCTTGGCATTGGAACGCGGTCTTCCCACTAACCCTTCTGAGCGCAGGCTCATGGCTTCTTCTTCCTCTATGGCTATAATGGAGGACATGGTCGCATCAGATAAGGTGGCCTCTGAGGAGCTTAAGTCTGCCCAGATTCAGCATCTAAATGATCCATCCTCTCTCAAGCTTCAAGCCTTGCTTAGTCAGAAAAAACTGTAGCCAACCGACTGACCAGAGCAGAGTATTTGTTTGTTGCCCAGCAAGCTAAGTCCAAGTATACGTTGGAAGCTGACAGATGCACAAAATTCTTCCACAGTCTCTGTCGGAAACAGTCGAGGCGCAATCACATTACTTGCATCGAAAAACATAATGGGGGCAGTCACTACCTCTGAGCTAGAAGTGACTTCAGAGTTTGTTGCTTATTATGAAGGGCTTCTTGGGAGTTCAGTGAATATAGTTGGGGTTGACAATTCAGTTTTTCTTCAGGGGGCCATTGTGTCTATTGACCAAGGGACTGAGCTCATCCGCCCGGTCACAATTGTGGAGGTCAAAGCTATTCTGTGGGACATAGGGGACGACAAATCCCCTGGTCAAGACGGTTATTCGGCCAAGTTTTTCAAAAGTACTTGGCCTACTGTGGGCAACCTTATGTTTGCCAGTGTGCAAGAGTTATTTGGCTCTCAACACTTACTCAAGCAACTCAACCATTCGGCCATCGCTCTCATCCCCAAGACTGATGTGGTCACCAAGGTTGGGGACTTTTGGCCTATTTCCCTTTGTAACATTGTTTACAAGATCATCACCAAGATAATTGCAAACAGACTTGGTCCAATTATGGACTGCCTTGTTGACAAAGCGCAAGGGGCCTTCATCAAGGGGAGAAGTCTTGTTGAGAATACCCATTTAGTCCAAGAGTTGTTCAGAAAATACAACCAGAAAAAGGCTTCACCAAGGTGTATGCTTAAAGTAGACATCCGTAAGGCCTTTGACAGAGTTTCTTGGGACTTTGTTCGAGCTGTCTTAGAAGGTCTGATGTTCCCAGCACCTTTTATTGCATGGGTTATGGAAGCAGTCTCTACCCCCTCTTACTAAGATAGGGCGATCCGATGTCCCCTCTTCTATTTGTCCTCTGTATTGAGTACCTATCCAGGCTTCTCCGCAAGGTCACTACTGGATCTTATTTCAAATTTCACCCTCAATGCCAAGACATCGGTCTTACCCACTTGGCTTTTGCGGACGATATTATGCTTATGTGTCGAGGAGATCTTCCCTCTGTTGAGATCCTTCTGGATGCTTTTTATCTTTTCTCTAGTTGCTCTGGGCTTGTATTGAGCCAAGAGAAATCCAACATTTTCATTGCCGACGTCCTGGGTGACGACAAGAACACTATTATCTCTGCCACCGGGTTCACTGTTGGAGACTTCCCCTTCCGATACCTCGGCATTCCCATACACGCTTTTGGGCTCAATGCTTGCCACTATGCTCCTCGTATTGACCAAATCAGCGAGTGTATTAGGGGTTGGTCGGGAGCTCCTCTGTCTTATGTGGGTAAAGTCGAGCTTATCCGCTCTGTGATCCAGGGCATCGTAGGTTTCTGGGTCTCAATTGTGCCTATACACTCGATTGTGATCGGCAACATCGTCAAACTGTGCCGCAACTTCCTCTGGAAGACCGCTAGAGTGGCTTGGGAGCAGGTCTGCCTCCCAAAATCTGAAGGCGGCCTCGGGCTTATTGATCTTGAAGCTTGGCATAATGCTTTTATGATGAAGACCCTTTGGAACATTCATTGCAAGAAAGACACCCTTTGGGTCAGATGGATCCACTCCGAGTACCTATAATCCATTGATGTCTGGCATTGGGTTATACATGACAAGGACTCGCCTCTTATCAAGCGACTTCTCAACGTCAGAGACACCATCATCGGCAAACTGGCCTCTGTGGAAGAGGCCATTTCGGGACTCAACTTGTTGGCTTATAACAAAACCATCAGGGTTGGGCTTGCTTATGACATTTTTCGACAGGTAAAAGAGCGGGTGTCTTAGTTTAAGATTGTGTGGTAGTCTGGTTTGACACCTAAACACTCATTCATTCTCTGGCTCGCCGCTCGCGGCGCCCTTCCCACCAAGGACATACTCTAATTCCTTCACTTGGATCCAGCTTGTCCTTTGTGCAAAGTCGGGTCAGATTATGTTGAACATATGTTCTTCGACTGCCCTCTCAGCCGAGATGTATGGAAGCGGGTCAAGCTTTGGCTCAAGATCCCAGGAAATGAACCAAGCCTACTCGAGGCAATTCAGTCTGTCTTAGGCAGCAACGGGGGCCGGCCTCACCAGTGTAGGGCCAAGAAAATAGGCCTCGGGGCCACTATTTACTTCCTATGGAAGGCAAGAAATTTGAAGATTTTTAAAGGTATCACATCAGAGGCCGACAACATCGTTCACCGGGTTAAGACCCACGATATAAGGATGTGTTTTCCTTGTATCTGCATGTCTTAACTCAATTTGGTACTATCGATTTCTAGTTGATAAGCACTACTTTGTAGGGCTTAACTAAGAGTTATTAGAGGGTTTTATTGGTGCCATTCGGGTAGATTTAGACACATTCATGTGCATGGTGTTTGGGGGCGAAGATTGGTGTTTTGGTGGTGTTTTGAGCTTATTGGAGTACATTTGAAGATTCGGGATATAGAGCCACCAAAGAGTATGGAGTTAGAGAGGAGAAGTGTGGATTTGGTGGTCTGGAGAAGAAAATTGAAGATATCCAGAGGAAGAGAAGTTGACCACTGAGGAGACGAAGAAGAACCAAGGAGAGAGTCCACACGAGAGTAGAAGAACAATGTGCTAAATTCAATTGATTCGTTCTCTCTACTAAGATGTCCAAATGCAGTGATTCCAATTCGAGGAGTTAGATCTTGAAGTCTACTACAAGTCCCCAAAATATGAGCACAATCCGAGTTGGGAATCAAAAATTATGACATTTTTACGAAAGTGTCGCAGATGCTGAAAATCGAGAAGTAGCCGCGATCGCGGGTACTGTTCACCCGCGATCGCGGGTCATCAGCGCCGAAAGCTGCGTCCTTTCCTGAGCTTATCTTTTCATATTTCTTTTCCCCTTTTTCTCATTTTAATTTAGTTATTTTCTTAATGGGCTAGGTCATTTGTTAGAGCCCTATAAATACTTTCTTTTAGCATTAGGTTTAAGGGTCCACACTCTTATTCCACTTTAGTTGCAATTTTCATCGTTGTTTACTTTTCCTTTGAAGTTTCACCATGACTATGAGGAGCTAAGCCTCTTTGGCTTAGTCTGGCAATGGAAGCTTAAGTTTTGATTATTGGTTGTGAGGTTATGTTCCCTTTCTTAATTCCTATTGGATTAAATTATCTCTTCTAAGCTTATTCCATTGGATTTCATTGATTGCACTAGCCCGCGCAACTAGTTGTTGTTGGTGATTTTCATATTGCTAGGATTAGGAAATTGTTGGGCTAACGTCCTATTCCGTTGTAGCAACTACAATTTACATGCTCTGGTTGAAATTGTTCTATTGTAGGGAGAGATAATTACATGGTAAATGCATCTGAGCGAGCGTTCTGTGTATCCTGGTTAATTCTTATATGCATTGCTGCCTTTGGGTTGAACCTTTAGTGGTACTAGGGTTATTCATTGGTAAGGGTTCTTTGTGGAAGGTTTCCCTCTGAATCTACACAAGATCGGGACAGGAATAATCATAGGAAGGAATTGGAAGTAATCTAGGATCAACCAACCAAAACTTAAGTGGAAATTGCCTGGCTAAGTGTTTTCTCACATTTGATTGCATATTATTTATTTTGTTTTATTTCTTACTTGATTTAAACCTCACAAACCCCCCTTGTTACTGCTATTCGATTGGTATTCGATTTGTGATAAGAAAATAGACGCTTGTGATTCTCTTGGGATTTCGACCCTTGCTTGCTTACTATACTAGTTTGAAAGTTGAGGTTTACTTTGATTTGGCATAACGACCTTAGGCCACGTCACTAGTCCTGTAAGTCGCTCGCATGTGAGTCGACATTTTGTCGCATAGTTGTTGCTATGTTTTTGTAAGCTTTTGGGCATAGTTCAGCCGACTGCACACGCCTTATGTGCTCCGAGATTTTTTGGAATGAAAATTTACATTTCGCCAAAAAAAAGAGCTCTAAGTCTGTTAATCCTTACTATGTATGGACCTGGTAAGTTTCCCCATGTTGAGTCAAATTAAGCCGCAGGCTCCACTCCTAGTGGTGCCCTTCTGTCAATTCCTTTAAGTTTCAGCCTTGCGACCATACTCCCCCTAGAACCCAAAAACTTTGATTTCTCATAAGGTGCCGACGGTGTCCTTGTAGCAACATCCGCCGATCCCTGGTCGGCATCGTTTATGGTTGAGACTAGGACGGTATCTGATCGCCTTCGAGCCCCCAACTTTCGTTCTTGATTAATGAAAACATCCTTGGCAAATGCTTTCGCAGTTGTTCGTCTTTCATAAATCCAAGAATTTCATCTCTAACTATGAAATACGAATTCCCCCGACTGTCCCTGTTAATCATTACTCCGATCTCGAAGGCCAACATAATAGGACTAGAATCCTATGATGTTATCCCATGCTAATGTATACAGAGCTTAGGCATGCTTTAAGCACTCTAATTTCTTCGAAGTAACAACGTCGGAGGCACGACTCGACCAATTAAGGCCAGGAGCGTAATGCCGACAGAAGGGGGAGACGAAAGGTGCACACCTAGAGGGCGGACCGCTCGCTCTACCCCAAGGTCCAACTATGAGCTTTTTAACTGTAACAACTTAAATGTACGCTATTAGAGCTGGAATTACCGCGGCTGCTGGCACTAGACTTGCCCTCCAATGGATCATCATTAAGGGATTTAGATTGTACTCATTCCAATTACCAGACTCATAAGAGCCCGATATTATTATTTATTGTCACTACATCCCCATGTCAGGATTGGGTAATTTGCGCGCCTATTGCCTTCCTTGGATGTGGTAGCCGTTTCTCAGGCTCCCTGGACTATACACGGACATGATTAATTCAATATATATTATTATTTATAATTAGATTCATTAATATTTTAATATATTAAGGGTTGAGATCCGGTGAGGATGAGAAGGGAAGAGAGGAATGAGGACGCATGAGAGCCGTCAGATAGGAAGCAAACAGAGTGCCCATATCGCTTTTCAAAAATCCGACACGACCGAATTATTCGCGAAAAAGACAAATTTGCGTGCACGCGAAATGCAAGTTTGCGTGCATGTCAAATACACAACGGTGTGCACGTGAAATTCATTTTTGTATGCATGCATAAAACGTGTGCGTTCATATGGAATGAACAAAACATGTGCACATGAAAACACGATTGTGTGCATGAGAAGTATAGTACCGTGTGCATGCGAAGTATACTACCGTGTGCATGTGAAAATGGATGTTTGTGCATACGAAATGCACTACGTGCTATGTATGCATGTGAAACAGGCATGCGTGCATGAGAAACAATATATGTGTGCATGTGTGCACATGAAAATAACATATGTGTGCATGCGAAAATGACTCAAAGCGTGTACGAAATAAAATGTGTGCATACGTATGAAAATCAACGAAAATAACCTATGTGTGCATACGAAAATGACTTCTGTGTGCAGATGCAAACAACATGTGTGTGCATGCTAAACAACGTATGTGTTCATACGAACCAAAATGTGTGTGCACGCGGGACGTGTTTTTTCCCGAAAAATCCGGCCATGCCGAACAGTATCCGAATTCTTTCCTTGGCTGATATGGGCGCTCTATTTCTTGATCCCGACGGTCTTGGAGCATCCTCACTCCTTTCCTAAGCCCTCATCATCACCTTATCTTTTCCCATATATTAATGTACATTATAAAATTTGTATAGCCAAATCTATCCGAATTTACGATTTATTTCCACATCTAACTAGTAAATTCGGTTTTTTGCCTAATAACCCCGAGATATCGCTTAATTCACGTGGTACACCAAAATTTGGCATATTTCACATGATAACCCTAAGATTTTCATTTTTTTTCCATGAAATACCCAAATCGTTACATACAAACAATTTCCAATTATTTTAAAAAGTAACATATAAGCCCTAAACCTATCTAAACCCCAAAACCCAGATCCCTAATTTCTAAATCCTACACCCTTAACCCTAAAAACATTTTTTGTGTTTACGGTTTTGGTTTATTATTATTTTTAAATAAAATATGAACCATAAACCCTACCAAAACCCTAAACCTAAACCCATAAATTCTATAACCTAAACTCTCAACCTTTAAACCTAAACCCTTAACTCTAAAAACTTTTTTAGGGTTTGAGTTTAGATTTTTTTTTATCTTATTTTTATAAAATAAATAAAAACCATTTTTTATTTAACGATTTTGATATTTTGTAAAAAAATAAAAAAATAAAATCTTAGAATTACCCCACGAAATATCATACTTAAATTTAAAGAGAAATGGGGGCCCGAGTCGGAAATTTGACCAAACTAAAAATCGAAGCCCGTGCTTCGCACGGGCCATTTGTGTATATGTAGTTTCACGGTATAAATATGAGTTTGTAATATATGAATCGTTGTTTAATATTAGACATATATTATGTGATATGCAATGAAATGATTCGTTGTTTTATGTTAGACATATATTATTTGTAATACGCGCTTCTACTTCTACGTTTGCATGTAAATGATACTCCTTAAATGTGGAATATTATAAATATTTGAATTGAGTTGATTATTTTAAATATTTGAATTCAAGAATGATTGCACTTTCTAAAAAATTTTGGGCTAAGGGAAGAAGGGCTATGAATAAATATCTAAACTATTTTTATTCAAATAGTTGCGAATTGGTATCTCATAACCTTATCAATGTGTACAGGGAATTATTTTGCTCAAAGTTGGCATCTCATACCATTATCAATCTCTATAGGCAATAAAGAAATACAACTCACCAATAATCAAGATGTTGGAAGTGACCCATGAAAAGGGGATCATATTTATATATTCTTTGGCCAAATATAATAATTATTTGAAATTAAGGACATATATAGAACATATATGTTTGGAAGATAATTAGTATGATCAATTTGAGCAAAAATTTGAGTTGTCTCGGCTTCTGCTTCAGATGCTTCTGCCTCTCTTGCTGCCTTCTCAGCCTCTGCAAGGGCGGCCTCTGCCTCCACAACTGCTCGGGCTACGTAAAAGTTCTCATCCTGTTTAGTTCTGTATCCACCTCTGGCTGTGTAAAAGTTCTCACCCCATTCTTCTCCACCTTAAAAACATCTTCATGCTTGCCATTCAAGGACTCTGCTCTTGATTGGGATGGGGACGAACTTGGTGCAAGTTTATACATGTGATTTGCCTGATAGGAAGGAGGAGAAAAGATTATGAAAAGAAACCAAATTTGCCAACATTCAAGAAACCAATGTCGGTTGATAAATTCTACATCAAACAGGATATGTAATGGCAAAACATTAAGAGCAAAGACATATCTTAAAGAGTAGCCAAACTCAATCCAATTGTGAAGACATGGACGCAGATAATTACTGAACCAAAACATGAACGTAAATCCTCTTTAGTGGTATTTCAGTATGACAACATGGCAAAAAATCGAAGTTTTGTGCCTATTGTAAGTTGCAAAGGCTAAAAGGGGTATGCTAAACTCCTGCATATTTAGACTTTGATTTAACAATGAAGTGCTCTATAGGTCAATAAACATGGAGGAATCTACCAAATTATGACAAAGATATAGGAAAGCAAGAACAAAAATTCAAATAAATTAGCAGGTTTATCTTTCAGGCCCTTTGATTTCATGGATAGTTAAATCGCATTGTATGATGGTATCAAGACAAGTTCAATACAGTTACCTTTACAAGCTTTCCACTTGAGGTCATAAACTTCAATTTTGTAGACACAAGCTTCTTGAAGTCTGGAGGCTCCCAGTAGGTGTCCTATCAAGTATCAAGTGATAAGAATAAGAAGCTCCTTCGATACCAAATCTTGAGTGTTTTTTTCATCTAGATAATTTTTAGTTATGAAAATTATTTAAAAACATACAGTAGCCTTCATATAAAGCTAAAGTATTCATATTGGGTTGAGTTAAGAGAATAATCTCCTTCTGGTGGTAACACAATTCTCCTATGAAATTCTTCCCTGGAAAAGCAATCCCTTCTTCCAGACAATATAACAGGTAAGAATGATACCTCTATATATGTGGCAATAGATTTCTTGTCAGAACCTTTGGGTTCATTCAATGTAGTTATTGCCTCCAATATAACACTCTCCAACCTATTGTCATCAAGAAAATCAATCTCAGTTGATGAGACAAGACATCCTCTTAATGCAGCTATAACTCCTAGAAGAAAGCTAGATTTAAATTGCCTTCTAAATATAGGATGCAGAATTCCAGTTTATAACATAACATATTCTCCAAAGGTGAAGATATAATGAAGATCTAAAACTTCAGAAGCTTGTAGAAGGAAAATGATTACCACCTTGTAAAAGATCTCTTTGACACTGATGCCTGACCTTTGTCCCCAGACGGAGGAACTGAATGAGGCTTTGATTCAGGATTTCTTTTCAACACAAGTCTAGCCTTTTCTCGTGAGCCAAGTCCACTTGCTGTCACATTGATGTTCCTTCATTTATCCTTTCAACCATTTAAGCCATACATAATAAATGAGAAGCATGATCTTTATAATTATTCAAAAGAACCACAAGGGTTTAATTGAAGCAACAGATGAAACAATAACACATTCCTTTTAAGCATAATTAATCACTTCAGTCGTTGAAGGAATTCTCATAAATGATGCAAGTGAAGATGTCAAAGCATACTTTAAGATCCACATTTGAACGTGAGCTTAAAACATGGCTGAACTCAGGATCTTTGAGTATGGTCTGCCATTTTCCAGTCCCATGCTTTCGCACTCCTGCTTTCAGTGCTTCTTCTTCTTCTGCTGTCCACTTCTGCTTGGGAGCACCCATTGCGGAGATTGGTATGACTTTGCTAATAAGCACATCTGAAAATGAACCCAGTTTATCAATGCATTCAACCTTCATTCTAAAAAATGCAAGGTGTAGTCAAAAGCAGATGATGTCCAGTTAAATTCTCATTTACAGTCATCCAATTTTATCATTTCTTCACATGGTAGTTAATAATCAGACAACCAATTTTACAGATATCCTAAAAACAAAACCGCAGAGCAAAAGGGGACAAAATGCATCACTATCATTAATTTAGCAGCATCATTTACTTAAGAAGCTGCAGATCACAGAGAAAGATGCAATCTTTTCTGGCTTATGAGATTATAAATTGCATCATTGTCCCGAATTTAGCAGTGAGACAATACTAACAAATAATTTCTTATCTCAAAGAGGCCATTAAGTAGTATGATTTATACTGCACAACACAGAAAACAGTGGTAGCTCAGAACGTCAATAGGTACAAAAGTAGGGGGGAAATACAGCAAATTGTTCATATTTTGCAGTGTAATACCTCGTGTTGCTTTGGAGGTTCCTTGTCAGATTTCTTTACAGTTGGGTCTTCCCTGATTGCGGCATGAACCTTCTTGTACAACTCCTCAAGACCATCAGCTTCAACTCCCTTCTTTATGTACTCACTAAAGTGAGATTGGTACTTTTAGTTTTCGGGCTCATCTTCAGTTAATGTCTACAATTATACAAATGTTGGGAGAAAACTTATTACAATGCAATTTCACAACAAAATATAAATCACATCCATGACACAATATACCAACAAGGTTCCTGATCACGCATGATTTCTCAGCATCATAATTATAACGATGGATGGATAAAAATCAGCACTTGGATACAAGTATTCAAAAATCATAATTAAATAGAAAAGCAAGTTTCCAACCGCCAAGCCAAAGAGGGTGGTGATAGAAAATGTGTAGTTTTGATTAGACAATTGGAACTTGAGACTTAATTACATAAACACAAATTTGAAGCCACCGGCATTGTGTAATAACTTTACTCACCCTCATGTAATCGGCAACGTGTCCACCATAGATGTACTTGCGGTGGACCTCAGCATCGAGTTGCTTATTGTCCTTGCTGAATCTAGCAAAACGCTTGTCACTGTGAGCAATATCAAGTCCACCATCAAGGGCACCCTGAAGAAAGAGTAACCAGTGATTAGGGAAATAAATAACTAATTCAGAACAGTAGCCAAAGTATCTTACAAAACCGGAATAATAGGGAAAGTTGTACAAAAATGTCACCCAAAGTTAGACAAGCATATCACAACAGGTTGTAATCTAAGGGTACCTTGAGTGCACCAAAAACACGACTTCCAGTTGTGGTTCTGAGAAGCCCAACATCGAGGAGAGCACGGAAAGGTCTCCTGCTCTCACCAGGCTCAACAGAGAAATCCCCCCCAGTTGCTTCAACATTACCCTCGTACTCTTCATCCATTTCCAGCATCTTCAGAACTCAACGGGCCAACAAAATCCCAGTGCAATAAGCTGAAGCCAGGGACTTGAGAGTTAGGAAGAATTATAAATAGGATGAAATGGACAGAAAAGAATTAAAAAATACATGCAGCATAGTTGGTGAGGCCCACTTCAAGTCCATAATGAGGCAATTCATGGGCATAAGCAGATGCAAGGATCATATCCCCAGCAATGGTCGCAGAAGTAATTTGTGCTATGACATTGCTTTCAAGATTGAAAGAGGAAGAAATGAAGAAACAAATGAGACATACCCCTCCTTCTCTTGTACTTAACTTGATACCTCTTGAAGTAGGCTTTTGATTTTTTAGCTTTCACAAAGGCCTAATATCAAAAATAAATCAGCTTACATTTGAAATTCTAGTTAAATGCCAATAGTAAAACAATTATAAGAATAAGATAAACATAATGCATTAGGAAAAGTGTATTGATGAGAGTATCTCCTTTTTTTGCAAGAGATGTATCATCACTATAAATGTCAAGCATGTCAAGTGTTTCATACTCTAGGTAAACACTTCATATTAGGGTAATTTACACATTAAAAGACGTGCCAGTTTTAGATATGGACATTTACATCAGATTAGGGCGACGGGTTAAAACTGATTTATTCGAAAGCAAATGACGGTAGTTCAGTGACATTAACCTATTAAATCATCCGATCAGAAGCAAAATACACAAACAGAACACTACATTATACACAAAGTATCCTACTTTGCTTAACATATTCTTCAAAATTATGAAAACACAGCCAAGGCCTGAACTTTCAAGCAACTAATAGGATAAACGTAGGAATGCTGGATCTAAATATGTTTGAATTCAAGAGAGCTTTGAATCCTGGACGGATTTGTTCTCCAGAATCAGGCCAAATCTACGTATTCACCTAATATTCCCAGTTAGAGCAACAAAGGCAAACCATATAAACAATTCTGATATACATAGAACATATGTTACTAAATAATAGTATATCATACCTCTTACAAAGTGGCAGGAATACTTTGCATTCATTGGAACCATTTTTCCAAATGCCCAGAGACTTGTGCTTCCGGTAGAGAGCATAAATTGACTTACAGAGGTTGCTATTACTAAGAGCATTTAACATCTTTTTAGACGTCTCCCACAATTTACCCTCTTGAGGAGCATTAGATTTGCACAATCTAGTTTTGGCTTGCTTCTCTGCAGAGCATGTCAACCCATTGAAACTTCTTGTGTTTGGCAGGGAGTGAAGTTCAGAGGAAGAATGCATGTCAACCCATTGAAAAAAACAACTAAATTGACTCATTTGATAACAGGGATGTATGAGCCTGACAAGTAAGAAACATGTGTTCAAAGCTGATACACAAAAAACACATGAGTTGATCCTATGGTGATAACTGCCAAAAAATTATAAGGCCAAGAGGGATCAAGGTGGAAGTTATACATACCAACATAGTATGTTTTATATTCCAAAGTTTAGACTTCAATATTCTTCTTTTAATGGCAAAAATTCACCAAATAATCCTGATAGCTGAACCTAAAATCTATTTCATGAAATGCCTCAAAGACATGCCCTTAGGGATCCTATATGCATATATTCATTACCAGCAGTGCTCAATGTATAGACCATAAGAAAATTCAAATCATCACCTTTGAGCATGTCAGCCTTTGGATAGAGAGAGCACTGTCAGAATAATGCAATCTCTAAAAGAACAGCGACTCAGAAAGGTAGCAAAATTTATTTTCCTAGTTTGGTCAAGTATGAAGATGTCCAATAAAATCTTGGTATGAACTATATCACTGTCTGTGACACCCTTAACACTTCCCAGCTGCTACTAAAGGTGACAAAAAACCTTTCCATATGTGGAGCTAGAATCACATATTAGAGAGTGATTTTCCACGTGGTCCAGGATCAAAGAAGACGCATGTACCAACTATAGATGCATAGTTTAGAGCAGAGACAATCAACCCAGGGGACAATTCATCAAAGCCATAGCCATTAACAAATAATATATTTGCTCTTTGGATAGCCATCTTTACTTCTCCAGTCAGTGAATCCATCCAACTGAATGCAGGCTTCTCGGTAAAATCAAGTCGACTGGTAAAATGTAGCAGGAAAAATCAAATGCTAGATCAAAACAAACAAAAGCATACAAATTCCTATTCATTAACAAAACTAAGACAAAAGAAACAGAAGAACAAAGTTAAGTAATCAAGAAAGTTGATGATCCATTATTCAAAAAAATTGTCATCACGTGCAGAAATCATGTCTCTGGAAAGGATCCACCCGAACCCAGCATAGAAGCGTCTCGTAATCAACACCCGAGCAATTAACATACTCAAGCTCATCATTCATCCCAACCATATCAATTCCCTCATCACGCAGAACATCAAGGAGAAATTGCCCATAAATCTCATCACCCACATGTCCTAGTGCGACACATTGAAGGCCCAACCTAGCAGCTGCTATGGCTGTATTACAGTTGCCACCAGCTTCCCAATATTTCTACATGTCAAAAAAGAAAAATCAGCAAAATTCAGCCAAGCAAATCAACAGTATGCAATCAAAACACTATTGATGTGTACCTCAAATTAAAGGAGTTAGCTTGGATGCTTTTCTGATTAAAAAGAAACAAGACAAAGACAACTCTTGGACTGAATTCAACTATGAAGAAAAAAGGAAATCACAGAAACCTTAGAAAACCAACTCAAATTCAATGTTCTTATGGGATATGCAAACACTGTTTTGGTGCAGGATCACAATCTACAAGTTACAAGCTCTAGTAAACCAACCAACATTCAGATTCTTACAGAAATTTGATCTCTTTTAATCGCAAACTTTCTTCCCTTACTTTAATCTGAATCAGCATAAACCCTAAACCCGATCAAAACACAAATAACTCATCTGATATACTCCATAACCCAAAAAACAACAACTGAATTTTACCTCCTTCTTTATCATAATAGAATTTGTTCTCGTAAGTCACTGATAAGAAAGCATTAAACAAACAAATATTAACTAAAAATTCAAATTTACAGAGGGCAGTAAAACATGAAATCAAAAAACCTTATTGGGAGGAGAAGCGGCCAATTTATCCATGTAAGCCTTCCTTTCGGGCTTCGACGGCGGAGGGACGCGATGCTGTGATCGCGTAGCAAAGCGACGCGGCGGAGATAGGTTTAGCAAATCGATCGACGCGTTGAGGTTCTTTCGACATAAGGGTTTGTGTAAGCAAATCGACGCGTTGAGGTTACTAAAGGTGATGCTGTGATCGCCTTTAGTAAATCTTCCGACAGAAGGGTTTAGCAAATTGACACGTCGATGACGAAGATGACGGTCTTCCCAGAGGAACCGTGAGCAGAAGAACGCGAGCCTTCCACTTGATTTTCCGCGGCGGCACAGAGGAGCCGTCTCCGTTGAAGATTGAGTTTTTGCTTTGAATTTTCGAAGTCGGAAATTGAAACCGGGAATTTGGCCGTAACCAAATTGGTCCAAATATTAAGAGCGTGAATTGGACTCGAGTAGAAGAACGCGTTAGGGTGAGCCGAAGAAGGAAGCGCAACAGGGTTTGAAGCCACCGAATGAGGGCGGAGATGTAAGAGGTCGATGGAGACAAAACCTACTGAGACCGCATTGAATGCCGAGGAGTGGGACGGACAGGTCATGGCTGGTTCAATGAGGGCGAAAATTAGGGTTAAAAATTGGAAGCAGATTGGCCCATATATGCATTCTATAAAGTTCTTTAGGCCCAATGTGACTTATGGAGGATTTAAAAGTTAGCATTCATTACACCATGAAGCTAACTTTTAAATATACTAGAAATTGAAGCCCGTGCTTCGCACGGGCCATTTATATATATTTTGAATTAAAGTGAAAGTTTTTTTTTGTAGGGATGTTTTTGTGAATATTTTAGAAACCTATATCTAATTTTGTTTTTGTTGAAGGTTTACATCGTCCATAAAATAGTTTACTTTATTCGTTACTAACAATCAATCGTCCTAAATCGATTGTCTTTGTCCTCCTTTTAGTGAAAACTATTCGTGCATGAGGCAAACAATCGATGCATAAATAGTGCTATTAGACTATCCAATTCTCTGATATCTTAACATAAAATAAACACATCTTAATCAAAAGACAATTATATTAATAAATCTAAACCGGTATATGTAAGTATTTAGTGCATGTGTCGACTACAAAATATATCCAAATACATATAATCAAGGATAGTTTACCATGAGGTCGATATATACTTGCATCCTCGATAATCGAAAATCCTCATTCACATCTTGAACTTAATAATTATGATTACTTCAGCGACCATGTCTTTTTAAGGTGTTGCCCAGAGTCTTCCAAGCTCCACAATATGGCTTTCTAAAGCTAATTTTTATGTAGAAGAATGAGATGATGGAAGCACATAGCAAATGAACGGAATATGAAGAAGGGTCTTTGACAGACAATTCCACTTGCTTGTACGATAGCCTTTGTACTGATTAATCTTGTAATTGACAGACAAATTCGGGAGAATTGATTGTTTTTAAATAATAGTATTTCTTTTAGTTTGCCCCAAAAAATGTAATTTAAAATTATAGTAATCTATATAACTGACATGTTAAATGTAGTGACAATACACTTAGTATGTCTAGAAGATATAATGTTATATATTTTCGTGCACACGCTTCATTAGGTTTGTTTTTCATCTCTTGGGATCCATTTTTTCTCAACGTACCTAAGAAATTTGTTGAGATTTTGTAAGAATAAGAAAAGTATACGAAAAAACTTCATGAAAACAACAAACTTTCCTAGGCTAAACAAAGTCACACGATAAGATACCAGTTTTCTCACAAATCCGTACTTTGCACGAATGAAATTTTCAATTCCAACTCTATTATGATTTGGAGGTAACTCAGCTTCCCAATACGCATTTGACTTTCCATTCCTCATTGCTGCAAAAAAGAATACAAGCTTCACTTCAGTATAACTTTTCTGAAGTGCTGAGTAAGTATATGCGGAATCTTTTTTAACTGACTTACTTTGCATAAATGCAATCTACTCCGAGAGCCACGTATCCAGCATGGCAAATCGAACCTGCAACAAGATTAACTTTTTTGGAACATTAGCAACTGGTTGTAGTAAGACTTAAGAAGACTAAACTATTTGCACACGATGTCTAATGAGGAATCAAGAACATCAAAGCATTCAAAAAGAATGTCACAGTAATTTCCATCAAAATACAGTACACCAGTAAGCATTTAAATGGGAGCTAACATCCTCTTCAGTGGAAACAGTTTGATTATACAGTTTTAAGTTGTGAATATCACTTTAGATACACATCGATAAGAAAATTAGTCTTTGCCTGTTTCCGGTTACAAGCATCTAAGACATAATTTCATAGAGGAAGAAGCCAAAACATATGACTAACATGAATTCCCCAAACCCATAATTATTATTTTCAGTGTGTACAAATGTATGAAGAAAAAGTAAAAACAGTTTTGCATTCAGTATGATGCTTAGCCTCTACCTAATATTGTGATTTGTGACACTGACCTCTTAGTAACCCCACCATAAAACTCTCATCCATTACTCTTATCATCACAATCACTATCAATCATCACCAAACAAACTCCCAATCCATTTCAAGAAACATGCTTTTATCTCAATACAACACTAAATAGTACCTACACAAGCAAAATCCATCACTAACAAGACTCATCCAAGTCATCCATCACCAAACCACTATCCACAGCTTTTTTTTTTGGAAAATGAGAATTCCCACTCAATTCTGGATTATGATCAAGTTAAAGAGCTCTACTTATATGACCAAAAATGAATAAATGATAGTGAAGAAACAGCTACATATGTTTAAGAAGTGAAGAAATGGTAACCTTTGATATGTGAACACCAAGGCTCCGATGGATCCCTGAGCACTGTATACATATAAATACTCCCAAATTCGCACTTGCCCATCTTGGAGCCCTAACAAAACAGAACAAAATCAATAAATACAAAGATTAACTGAAAACCAATTGCTGAGAAAATATATTAGGATACACAATTATGGATTACATACTTGGTTTTGCAACCTACACACTCCCTATTTTCTGGTAGATCGCCAAATGAACCAACTATGAACATATACAATAATGCTAGAAGAGAATTCAATTGTTGTAAAATCCAACTTACCCTAACTTGCTTAAGGCTTTTTAGCTCCTCAACCCCATGTTTTTGACGCTCAACCTGTAAATGAGAAATATTTCAAACCCAAAGTAAATATAGCAAACCATCACTTGGAATGTTCGATGTTCTAAATAAATTTGTATGTACCTTTGCACGCTGTTCAATGTTGTGCTTATAACAGTAAGCTCTGCGCTGCTGCTTCCCACCAACAATACGAAAAATCACAGTAAGCTTTGCGCTGCTACTACACAGTTTGCAATTTCAAAGAAAGGGAATTCAAAATAAGTAAGGAGTCCAGAGAAAGTGTGCCAACCTCCAATCTCAAATCCAAAGTATAGAATTTACAAAGCTTACTGAAATTTGGGAGATTGGCTAAGGATGTAGCATAAAGAACAATCTTAAAATAGCATTAATGTACATCGGCACTTACAATGTCAGTCTTAGTAAACTTGTGACCATGTGCAAGTGCTGATATGTATAATGCCGCTCCACATAAACCACTGGGTTTCCTTCCCGTCTTGAGAATTAATTGTCAAACAGGTGGTCAGTAGAGAAACAACAATCCAACCCCAACTTTCTACAAATCAAGATGACAATCAAGAAAACACAAGACCTACATCCAATCTCGTTTCATACTCTTCATTACCGATATTGCCGTTTTCTCAACCTGGCGATCCATCTGAGTTTGACCCAGCAGAACTGCAAAGTAACAAAGATAGAAGGGCTATAATTGTCAACTTTGCTGGGGGAAAAATATCATAAAATACAGTGGACGAAGGGCTTAAAACAGCATACGGTTTGTAAACCGGTGAATGAACAGACTGGGATCAACTGGTTTTTGAACAATCGGGTGCTCTTCAAGGCTTAGTAATTTACAAAGCTGCAAAAATACAGCACATAGCTGCAGCATAAATTTGGTGAGAGCATATAAAGGTGAGGCCAAATGAAGCATGAGAGAGAAAGACATAAATGGATAAAAACAAATAAGGAGGTCAATCTCCATACAAGAACCACCATTTTTTTAAAACAAAAAAGAGTGAAGATTAACGTCCTTACACATTTACTCTCAAGAACTCTGCAAACTCAATCAGAAGGAATGCCTTCTTCTGTTCCCTGTGAGCATACAATTCAGATTTGGCATTAGTAAATCATTTTAGTGATTTGGATTGGGCTGAGAAATAAAATTCCAAGAGGAAGAAAACCCCAAAATAATAATTTGGATTTTCATCTCAGTTTTGTAAGGAAGCACGGAATTGTTGTGTAGCCTTCGATTAACGTAATCGGAGAATGAGACTCGCTTCGCTGGAGCCCCTGAATTCGCTCCCTCCTTGGAATCTCCAGAGCTACAACTCTGAATCACAATAGAGATATTTGATGGAGAAGAGGATATCAATGATAATGAAAATAATTGAAATTAAACCCAAAATTCAAAACCCCCAAATTGAACTAAACCCTAAAATTTGAAATCCATAAAAATCAAGCAAAATCAATTAAGCTAATCCTAAATTCGTACCTAATTTAACCCTCCACCATGTCGCCGCCTCGTATCCACCAGTAGACCGACGCCTCGTCTCCTCCAAGCGAAACTTATGTTGCCCTCTAGCCGCCTCTTTCATCCTCATCCACGAACAGAACACCACCGCCTTCAAGCCTCTTATCGCCGGAATCGTCGATCACCCACGAGCCTCTCACCACCGGCGTCGTCGACCACCATCGAGCATAGCAACCTCTTCGTCTCTTCCTCTCCAGTTCTCATTCACGAACCACCAACCCAAAGGGAAGATGAAGAGAAGAAAGCAAATCAACAAACCTCAATTTCAAGGACATATTTCTGAAACCTCTAATTCTCAACAGACCTAGAATTAATTGTCATTGTTGCACGTATAAGCCTATTGAAATTCTTCAAAAAATGTAACTGGTAGAATTGTGATTAGCTGGGCCAAATTGGTAATCCGGCTGGCCCATATCAGCTGGGCCTAAAATGTAACTAATAGAATCAGATAGAATTATGGAGGATTTAAAAGATAGCTTTTAATGCCCCTAATTTAACCCTCCACCAGTAGACCGCCGCCTCGTCTCCTCCAAGCGAAACTTCTGTTGCCCTCTAGCCGCCTCTTTCATCCTCATCCACGAACAGAACACCACTGCCTTCAAGCCTCTTACCGCCGGAATCGTCGATCACCCACGAGCCTCTCACCACCGGCGTCGTCGACCACCATCGAGCATAGCAGCCTCTTCGTCTCTTCCTCTCCAGTTCTCATTCACGAACCACCAACCCAAAGGGAAGATGAAGAGAAGAAAGCAAATCAACAAACCTCAATTTCAAGGACATATTTCTGAAACCTCTAATTCTCAACAGACCCAAAATTAATTGTCATTGTTGCACGTATAAGCCTATTGAAATTCTTTAAAAAATGTAACTGGTAGAATTGTGATTAGCTGGGCCAAATTGGTAATCCGGCTGGCCCATATCAGCTGGGCCCAAAATGTAACTAATAGAATCAGATAGAATTATGGAGGATTTAAAAGTTAGCTTTTAATGCCCCTTGAAGCTAACTTTTAAATATACTAGAAATCGAAGCCCGTGCTTCGCAGGGGCCATTTCTATAGAATTTTATATTTTAGTTAAATTATCATATTTCTTAATATTTATTTTAAATGTTAAAATTACAAGTATTATCAAACACGTAGAGTAATAAATTGCCTTTAATGTAGGATGACACTGTTTGTCTTATTTTTTTTATAAGGTAATAATTATATGTTTGGTAGAACATTCTCACTTTGAGGGTTGTACCAAGATGTCATTTTCAAATTGGTTGTTTGAGGATTCTCACTTTGTTAAAGAGATTTCACACGGTGACAAACTAAATTAACAGATAAAAGAAGATGTCAAATATATTTATTAACTTGTTCTTCTCCAAATTTTCAACTATAAATTATATGTAAGCTAAACAACCTCAATATGATCGTCCAACAATATGAGCTCAAAGATAAAAAGGGTAATATTTAGAGGCTAACCAATCGCATTCCATCCCATAGCCTTTTTCCAGCAGGACTTCAGGGGCAATATAGTCTGGTGTACCAATTGTAGAATAAGCATGCAACACATTGTCAATTGTTTTAGATATATGTTCACTTTGTGCAGAACTGCTTCAGGGCATCAAAACTCAAGTGGCTTTGCTCCAAAATAACATCATTATATTTAGCAACTTTACATAATGTCATTAATTTATGAAAGAAGTAAATAGTTTGAAGTGGAAAAAAGTATGATGGATAAAATGCATTAGAAAAATTATTAAATTAAGTTCTCTATGAAGATGGCACTTAAATCAAGATGAAACATCGAAGCATTATAAAAAAACAGCAGTGTTGATCTCTTAAACTTTTGTGGTTTAAATCACCACTTTATGAGAGCTTCAACATTCCTTGTCAGTTGAGTACTTTTGCAATATACAGCAAAATGAATAAGTAGTTTGAGATTGTATCCATTTCGATGATTAAATCAGGCAAATGGCAAGATTACTTACAAGCATCTTTCTATTCTTTTGCCAATGCAACAATTGCTCCTGTTGGGTGCGTTTTGGGGGTGCTGGCCGTCCATCACTTTGAAGAGCCCCACTGTAGTTATTCCCAACAGAGAAGTCTTTCTCCTAGAGATCCCGGCAATCTAGGGATTTACACAATCCAAAATCTGAAAGTTTCATGTGACCATGTTGATTCAACATCAAGTTATCAGGCTTAATGTCCCTGTTACATGAGTCATAAAAAACAACAATACTCAAGCCAAAGAAAGATGTACATGAGCCCCTAAAGCATGAAACAGTAGAAAGATGAGTGAAACCCTTGGACATATTTATGCTTATGGATTGACTCTATAGACAGGACTGTTTCAGCAACATAAAATCTAGTCTCGTCTTCTGTTAGTATATCATTTCGCATTAGTAAAGTCATCATATCATCACCAGACAGATATTCCATTATTAGATAAAGATACTCTTCATCTTGAAACGAACAATAAAGTTTGACAATGCAATTGCTGACGACCTCTGCGAGTAGATTTCTTTCTGCTTTTACATGTCCAGTCTTTGCACAGAGAAAATAATTGGAAGTTAGCAGTCAGAAAACTGACTACAACCACCACCAATAGATCAGAAGACTACTTTAAAACTACGACCATGCACATAACTGTCCTCTTCTAAGCATCTCTGATTTTTTTCAGTTTCTTCATAGCATACACATGGCTGGTTGACTTTTCACTACAAATTCTAACCTACAGTAGGATAACAGTCCACGTAGAGGGACAAGCATTACTCATTTGATAATAAGAAATTACAAGGCAACTTCCAGAGGTAAAATGTAACACCCCCAAAACTTAACCCTTTTTGGAAAGGTATTACCGCCAGTGACCCCAGTGTTCCTTACCGAGATCACCCAAGGCTTTACCGTTTAAATACAAATCATGAAATACAATGATACAAAATGATAACCTTATTCATATAAAACACGAGTCCCGGGATTACATCCCAATCCCGAATAGGGCAAACACAGAGTTTAAATAAATTACAACGGAAATCTTAAACAAGGTACAGCGGAAGTCTTTTAAATGAATTACAAACAAGGATCTTGACCGCAATGGTCATCTCCCAAGAATTTCAACCTGATTAAAAGAAATTATTAAAAATGTCGGAAAACCACCGTCGACTCCATAGTCCTTCTAGTCTTCTCATCTATACTCTATCTGATGTGCCGAATCGAACGGATGACACCAGCCCACATGCGGAGAACAAAGTTCATGGGTTAGTCTACTTAAATAGACTAGCAAGGGTAAAAAGCAGAGTGGTTCGAGTGATCGAAACCGTTTACTATCATTGTCCCTCGAATAATAACCAAAGGGACGATACATAACCCGGCACTTTCACGGAATAACAACAAGAGGTATGCATGAGAGAAGATTCTGGAAGACTTCATCTTCACAGAAATCGACTCGAAAAGAGACTCCAAGAGATTGAGTCTTTAAGGAAAAAATGACAAATCTGGAATATTTAAAGAATCATACAACAATGATTTTAAAAGTTGACTGAGATGCTTCAGTTCACGACCAACCTCATCGCATACAGCGAATCCAGATCGGAAAGAGAACGTACTATGATCAAAGTCGAGACGAGCTTTCCTAGCTGCACTATATACTAAGTTGCACTACTCGCCATGGGTTTATTAATCATGTGCACTCGGGCACATATCTTATTTAATTACAAAACACACATTACTGAAACACGTTAATGTTATTAAGAGCGGCACACAGCTTAAATCTCAGGGTGACAATCATGTCGACCCAAATTAAAACACACATAACCCACACGCGGGACTTAACATTATTATGCCGAGTAACAACGGCGTTAATATTACACCGGGTGACCTTACGTTCACCCTGATTGCACTATTATAGTGCTTACACTTTAATTATGTGCTTAACTGCACTTATCTTATTTAATTACAACACACACACACACACACACTGTTGAGGCTTTTAATATTATTCCGAGAACATGGAAGTTATTATTACACCGGGTGACCTTACGTTCACCCTGATTGCACTGTCACAGCGCTTACAGTTTAATTTACAGGGTGACAGTTACGTCCACCCCAATGCACTAGCTAAGTGCTTAATACACAGGACTGTAATTAAGCTCATCCAATGGCGCTTGCAAGGCGCTTAAAACACTTCATATCCTTACATGTGGATAAGAAGCATAGGTCATGACCCTTAAATTATACGGAATAATCCGAGGAATATTCCTTCGAGTCGAACTTTGTAAGGATTTGTCGTTTCTTTAAACCCACGAACACCAGCCCACATGCGGAGAACAAAGTCCGACAGCACAACGACCTTCGAGTCGACCCATGAGGAAACCCTAAGTTAGATCCGACATAACTAGTACGAATCTATGGAAAGACGAAAGAACTTGAAAGAAACGACGCCACGACGACAACCAACCAAGCCAAAGCCACGAAGGCATTCTGGGCACTGGCGGCGGTCGCTGTTCTTGGCGGCGGTCGCCGCATTCATCACGGCGGTCGCCGTGAAGAACACGGTCGACAGAGACGAGAGAAATCTCACCAAAACAAAGCGCGTTTCGACCCCTTTCCGCCTTGCTTGGTTTCTGACCTCCAAAGGCAACCAAGAGGCTTCAAAAGGGCTGCTGGAAACACCACCAAACGACACCGATGAGGGCTTCAGAAATATCCGGCGAGGGCACCAAACTCCGGCGAGACAATTTTGAGGGATTGAAGCGTCTGATTTTGTGTGAAAACCGATCCCAAACCTTCTCTATTTATAGCCAAATGCCAGGGAGCATAATGATGGCTAGGAAGACGACGTGGAGGGCTACGACGGCGATCGTCAGACGACTCCGGCGACCATCGGGTAAAAACCTCCAGACAACAACGACGGCGGGCGCCGCAATAAATGCGGCGGGCACCGTCATCAATGCGGCGGGCGCCGTTACCAACACGGCGGGCGCCGCCATAGACCTGGCGTCCCCAGCTAGGAGGAGACTCGTCGGCTCCTCGAGCCTTGCGACGGCGGGCGCCGTCATACCCACGGCGGTCGCCGTTCTTGGGTCCCGCGACGGCGGTCGCCGTGACTGTACGGCGGTCGCCGTGACTGTACGGCGGTCGTCGTGACTGTACGGCGGTCGCCGTGACCAGCTTTTCCCGCCCGTTCAGCTTTGAACGATTATGACATTAAGCCGGGATAAAAATTATCGTACGCGAACGACAATTAAAATCCAAGGCATGTTATCTGTATATTATTTCACTGAGAAAAATATTACAGATACAAAGCACATTACAGAATGTCTCAAGCTACCTGAATTAAATCCGACGTACACAACGGGTACTCGGGAAAATTCCAAAAATTCCCAAAATAATCCTTACAAAATTACGGGGTATCACATCACCTCCCCCTTAAAAGAAGTTTCGACCCCGAAACTTGCATTAAGCCAATGAGGATACTACCTCAACACCAATCGTACCACCTGGATCCAACATCCTTAATCACTTCATCCTTGAAATGGATCACATGAGATATTATTCTTAATTCCTTAGGATATCATTCTGAAAATGATTCATCCGCCTTAATGCTTATGGCACAAACTTACGCATGAGAGATAGCTCCTGATCTCTCCAAACAAAACTCTACAAGTTCATTCCCTTTCCTTAAGAAATCTCAGAAGAACTCAGCGTATGAGATAACGCTTACCACAATACTCCTTAGGTGTATATTGACAATTCTCCTTACTGAATCTTTAATACATCGGGATCATCAACATATCCTTAACTGTAACCTTTCCTCTCAACATGACCGCTTCACCACTTAATCTTCCTCAAAGAGCTACATCCGATCTTATAGATGACATACTCTATGTATGAAGAAGAATCTTAGGAGTGGATTTAGATTTAAACAACAGAGTCGACCCTGGGATTAACCACATAGGGAACGAACATCTAAGTTGTCCATAAAACTTCACCACCATAAGTCCGACAGTCCTTATCCTTACTTGGCATAAGCTGTTCTCGACACTTACGAGGTTTCGTATGAACAACTAATTCGCAATGATAACACATTCTGAAATTTTCCAAATCACGGAAACACTTCATTAACATTAAACATTACATGAATTGACAAAAGTCGATCAGGCAGATCTTAACACCACGGAGATTACCGACACACGTCGTTACTCCTTAATCTTAAAGAAAGTCTTAACACAAATACAACTTAATGGATCAGGGTTCTTCTCCGTTGGCTTGACTCATTATGAAGAGTCGTTGCCCTTGGCCTGAAGACCCCATAGGCGCTTTGCCTTTATTACGAGCCATAGATTGCTCAGGAGCAGATACCATTGGCCTAGGGTTCTGTCCACCTCCAACATTTGACGCCTGATAAGACTGCATTGGTCCCTGACCCTTCAGTCTGCAGTATGTTTTTATGTGGCCTTCTCTTCCACAATTATGACACATCCTCTTGTTCACTTCACGAGCTCACGGTTGTTCATCAGCGAGCGATCGCTGCAGGTATGCTCACGAGCTCTCTCTTCTCTCCCCTCACTCATCACCTTCCTCTCCTCCTCAGCTCGCTCTCACTCTTGTTCCTCTCTTTTGTTGATTTAGGGTTTCGTGAAGCTTGCTCTCAAATTTTTCATATCCGAAGCTCGCTTGTTGCAGGTATTATCTTCACCTTTGATTTAGGGTTTCGTGAGTCCCAGATTTCGATTGGATTGAATCCATTTTGGACTCAATCGATATTAGGGATTTCATCGTTTTGATTTTTAGGGTTTTTGATTTCAGGGCTATGATTTTAGGTTAGGGCTTTTCATTTTGAATTGGTAAAGTTCAATTTAGGGCTATGATTTTAGGTTAGGGATTTTTAGGGTTTTCAATTTCAGGACTATGATTTCGAGCTTTAGGGCTTTTGATTTTAGGGTTTAGAGAGCTTTAGGGCTTTTGATTTTGATTAATATTCTGTGACGATTTTAGGGTTCAGAAAGCATTCACCAATTTAGGGTTTGGCCTCTTCCAATCCAACCTAACATGGAGAATTTGGTTGAAGCCATGTATGATGAAATGGCTGCCATTGCTTTGTGTTGCTTGTGGCTCCCGAGTGTTCTCTATCTGGGTGTTCTCTTGGCATTTTTCTTTCTTTTTCTGATCAAAATTTAGGTGAAATTTGCTTGCCACACCCATTGATCCTGATCCTTTGTTATGTGGATAAGGTTTTCTTTTTCAACTTCATTCTTTATTTATGTGGGAGCAGAGAATGCCAAGTACTAACTAAGAATAAGAATAAAGGATTTTCAAATCTTTATTCTAGTAACTAGAGAATATAAATTTTCTAGAACTGAAGATGAAGATCTCATTCAGTGAGTTAATGCTTTTTATATCAAAATTATTTCAAGTGTGCATATTTATTATTAATCTTCTGTGACTCTTTTTTAATTTTCCCTCTTCTGGTGAAAGTGTCCAGACTCTCTTTCCATTGAGCCAAAGTTCAACAAATGTCTGAATTGGTATATATTGAGTCATTAGCAATGAAGAAAATCCTTCACAGAAATGTATAATTCTGAAAAAGAGCACATAATTCTCAATGAGATTTCTCAAGTACAAAATTCTTATAGGAAATAAGTGGAAGAAATTCACCATATGCAAGCACAACACACACCTTTTGTTCGAACTACATCTATCTGTATCTGCATGGGGATAGATCTCCTCAATTATTGCACATGGTGGAAATCAATTCATAGCTTAAAAGACAAAACATAGATTTGTAGTAATATAGCTTAATTAGGACTGCAGTATAATTTAACTATGAATTTGACACCAAGCCGCCTTCTCATGTTCAACAAATGAGGCTAATAAAAATATATGTTGTCTTCCTTTGCACACAACTACTCTCTCTTCCTAATAATCCTGCTCTTTAAAAGCTTCCATTTTCCTTTCCCTTTCACAATTTGGGTATCTATACTTTGTTCAGCCATGCCCTAGTATTATAATTTGCACACACATTAACAATCCTTAAAATCCAGAACCTTAAAAATTCAGCAAAAGGAAAAACCAAATAAACAGGGTAATTTACTAAAACCTTGGAAGATACCGTGAAGCTATGAGGATCCCCTCGTTTCTCATACTTTCCGTTGAGTCTCCAATCTACTTTGCCAATGCCACGTACCTACAAGAAAGGTTAGCTTCCATGATCCGACTTCACGTCCAAGATTAATATGCTGATCACTATGATTCTTACAATGAGGTTGCTCACGAGATGCAGGATACTAAGATGGGTAAGAGAGGAGGAAGATCACTTCAGAGAAAACAACGAGAGCACGGTCAAGTGTGTAATCTTAGACTTGACAGGTAGGCTTGCTAAGATAGCATTACAATTAACACTTCTAAATGGGTCTTGTTTCGTTCTCATCGACAGCTCGATGGGCTTATACTTGTTTCCTTTGTTCATCAACTGTCACAGCCACCGACACAAGTGGCATTGACTTGTTATGCGAGCTCAGGAAGATGCTGGAGAGGAGATCACTGTAGGTAATGCCTTTTATCCGAGCGACTCTATAGCAAAACCGAAAACACTACTAAATGAGTCTTAACAATTCCAACCGGGACAATTCCACACACCATTGTACTTTTGTTTTGACTAATCTCTGTAAATTTGTTCTGCAGCTTATGCTTACAAATCCGGTGAGGAATGTAATGGAGAAACTGCACAAATCAAAGGCACTCGAATCCTTCGGTGCCCACGGATTGTACCTCACAATAGCAGAGGCTGTGGCCGCCATTTCGTCCTTGATGAAACCTCGATCCTGAAGGCAGGTCGTGCTCGCATAGACGGCTAGGAGTTGAAGAATGGCGATAGTACTAATCACTAGTTAGTCAGAGTTGTGCATTTATGTGTAATTGAAACCCAAGCTCTTGAAGGAGGAGATTTTGTTGTGGTTATGCTGCTTAGCAAGAGTTAGTAATGATAAGTTAAAAGTTGCAAAATGAGGCTTCCATTTTTACATTTGTACTGCCTAAAAGGGTTGATATTATTTGTACAAATAGAGTGTCTCCCGTAACACTTGCAAAAAAATGTTGCTTGGTCTTACACTGAGTCTCCAAGCTGGAGTAACGTGGAACTGAATTTTGATGGATATCATTTTCATATAGTGCAGCTAAAAGACTTGGGTCATTTATCAAATAAGAGTGAAACTAACATATGTTATAATGAAAATCCACTAGATTCACAATATATTCCAAAAATACCACAAGTTCATACTAATCAAAAAATTCTCACCCCTTCACAAATATACAAGAAAGTTTACCACCCCTAGAAAATTCTCACCCCTATACAAATATACAAGTCGTTGGTTATACAAAGTGGTTGAAGGCAATTGCCTTTTCCTCTTTATCTAGAAATAACCTCATCATCAACACACAGAGGAATCGAATCAGGTTCCATTTATGCAGCAACAACGTGCTTCCCAGACGCCACCAGTTCAGAGTAGACGTCGTCCCACAGGTCACTAATCTCCGCATTCAACCCTTTCCTTCTAAAGGATGCATATGCATTACCTAACTCTTGAACAAATACATTGAATTTTGTTATAAACAAGCAAGCAATGTAATAAATATTAAGCAACCCCAAGTGAACAACACTCCACTACTGGCAGGAAAGATTTTCACAAACACTAGGAAAATGACAAAAAATAATACAACTATCAATTATAGTCTGCAGATAAAAAATCTAAGCCAAACATTAGAAAGATTGTACATTAGTAGCCAAACTATTGAATAAAATACAACTTAAAGATTCAAAATCCACAGCACAAGAAATTGTTGCCTGAGAAATTGCGTTGGATGATGGAATCATATCAGCTGCAAAATTATGTGCATAAAGTGCTAAAGACTTCCCTATTCTTCCATGCTTCATTATTTAAAATCCAACAAGGTCAAATCTTTCTTGTTGTTCATCTCTGAGACTCTTGTTTGAAACTTTTATTTGCTTATCTTGTCATATGTAGTTCCAGCTTAATGAAACAACGATCTCAACCAGCTTATCACCTTCATTTTTTCCTCTAACTTATAGCACACTTAGCACCTAAACTAGATCAAGGTTAACTAGCCTTAGTTAAGAGAGTTTTGTAGTAGTTTACATTAAAATCAAAGTAATCAAATCGAGTCAAAAGAATACCATCAGTATAAATATCATATAACAACAAAAAACAATGAAATAGAAAGATTAAACAACAGACCAAACCCCCAACTAAAAATTTTAAAAAGTTTGTACACAGTTTGCACAAGCTAGTCTCAAATTAATGTTGTTGTCTACTCTTGTTGCTCCTTCCTTAGTTATCAAATATCAATGCAAAAGGATCTGAATCATGGATTCAGGGTAAAGTGACCAAATCATTTTTGGTTTCTTTTGAATTATAATACTCAAATTTGGGGTTTTGTGAATCTATTACATGACCCTGTGGCCCGTGTTCTTCAATGCAACGGAGTTGGTAGAAAAATTTTGGGGTAGTGACGGTATCAAGAGTGAGTACTAAGGAAAATTAAGGCCAAAGCAAGACAGCTGGCCACAAATAAAACAACATACAACATTCAAACACCCTAAACCCTAAATAATACATGAACAACCATTTGATTTTAGGGTAATTGCGGCCAAAACAAGACAGTTGGACAACCAGTAAACTTGAATGAAGAAATTAACAACCCTAAACCATGTCAACACATGAAGAAATCTGAAGAAAAAACTCGCATTTGGCTCATGAAGAAATTACCGTGTCCCTTGTTTAGTTGTGTGTCACAACGACCGACTGCCAAGCTTACCCGAGCGCGGACTGCCAAGCTTCCTAGCACCAGCCTCCAGCCCAATGGGGATGATGGGTCTGTTCAGTCGCCGATGGGTTTGATGAGGAGAAGGAGCTAGGGTTGCCTCCTATGGTGGTGTGCTGCTAATTGTAGAAGGAGATAAGACTATCGGGTTTTCCAATTAATGAAACAGATTGAAGAGGAGCTCAAGTGACTCACGTATAGCTCACGTGCAAACCCAAGAGCCGAAGAAAATGAAAACACGTGATTCCCACGTGCAGCTGAACATAATTAATATTAAAGGGCATTTTGATAACTTTGATATAAAAATTATAATTAATAAGTATTATTTATCGAACATATATAAAAAAATAATTACATAATTTAAACATTAAATTTAAGTATCATCATCAACACCAACATAAGTATCATCATTAACATAAGCATAAGTAAATAAGCATCAGTTACGAACAGAGCCATATATTGATATTGATTGATTTCCGACTTCTCGCTCGAATTACCCCAGAGAAATGGGGGGACCCGACCCGAGTAGTCCTATTAACATCCCTATTCAGAGCCTTCTACATAACAGCCCGACTTCTCGCTCTTGCTGCGGCTGCCTCTCCCTCGAGGGCTCTGAAATGGCATCGGCCTGCTTTTCCCTGGCCACGGTGGCTACTCCTCTTCGCTCAACCAACCACCGTACGTCTTGTCTCCTTCATGCCTTCTGAACAGATAAAAGAAAAGAAAAATCTTTCCTCTTCAGGAGGGGAAGACCCAAGCATAAACGATTTTTAAGCTTGTTCTAGCTTTAATCATTTTGTAATTTGGATTGGTGGAAACTCATTTCTGCATAATTATACGTCATTCTGTTTGCTTCTAGGATTTATGCTCTCCAGGTCTTTGTACCCACTGATTTAAGCATGCGGTTAAATTTGCAATATTTGTGGCGTAGCGTATTTCTTTGCTTCTTCTTTTTGAAATAAAATCCTTCCAAGCGAAGTACCCCTTTCATGTATGAAAGGGGTGATTTGGCTGGGTCAAGTAATCACCATATTCTCCTTTTCTTGTAGTTTTAGCCACTATAGTTGAGTTATTGTATTTTCTTCAACTTCTTTTGGTTTCTTATAAAGTGAATATCCAAATAGGTGTTAATTCTGTCTTGCTATAATCTGTACGAGTAGAGGTACATCTAGAATTACGAACTCATCATTTTCTGGATATTGATTTTTCTAGCTAATTATGAACTGTTGAGATGGTGTTCATGTCATATATCCTAAGATTCTTGCTTTTCAGCTGAATCATTATATGTCGGTGAATGTAGAGTTGTTGACTACGGATGAGTTGTATGGCTTGGTTTATGTTATGCAGGTCATAGGACAGCATATAATATTGGTGTTTGTCGTCAGCGCTATGCTAAAATCAGTGTTTCACTCCAGCTGCAGACATCCTTTCTTAATCAACATCATATTCCATTATCAAAACACCTTTCTTCTAAATTAAAGAACCGGTTCTCCGTGCATTCTGCTGACCAGCTTCGAACTGAATATTTAAATATCACCCCAGCTTCTACACTTGATGATGACAGTAGTTTGTCAGAACACGAGCAACATGTTGATCCTGATTTAGTTGATGCTACTGTATTCCAAGGAAATGTTGTTGGACCTAAAACCTTTAAGAATAGGTTCCTGGACTTCGTTCGTTTGGGGTCTGTTGTAAACAATGCAGCAGAATCGTTTTTCAAGAGTGAGATCCGTCGTAGATTATTTGTTACTGCTGCTTTACTGGTCACTAGTCGGATTGGATACTTCATTCCCTTGCCTGGATTTGATAGAAGACTTATTCCACAGAACTACCTAAGCTTTGTTGCTGGATCCTCTGGTAAGATTTATGCCCGGTCTTGATTTTACATCTTTGTTTTCCATTTGACATCACACACTGGAGTAGTGAATTAATTTTTATCGGAGCACTGCATAGGAAGGGGGATAGAAGCTTGAACCAGCTTTCTTGTAACATATGTCTTGTACCTTGTTTTTGGGTAGATGAACTAGGTGATTGTGCATCGGAACTGAAGATGTCTTTTTTCCAGCTAGGAATCAGTCCCCAGATAGCAGCTTCAATACTTATGCAGGTTACACTCTTTAGTATTTTCTTTTGCATGTGTTTCTGCTTTATTCTTTCTATTTTCATTAACCATCTCTCTGTAACTGTGTTGCTCCATATTTACCCACTGATTTTATGTGATTCATATGTACCATCATTCATAAAAAAAAGGAATGGTGTCTTTATGAGAAAAGTGAAGCTTTTTGTCCAGGGATTGATAAAGAAGTTCAATATAAAAATAGGTTGAATGTTAACGTTGGTCAAATTTATTGGTCTCAACTCTCAAACTGCTACCTTTTTGAAGAAGATCATGTTTATATTATGGGCTATGCATAGAGTATCAATAAAATGCTACCCTGAACAGAGAGTAATTACATTTAACATGTGCAGGTTCTTTGTCATATCGTCCCTTCCTTGGTTAAGCTGAGAAAAGAAGGCTTAGATGCACAAGAGAAGATTAAGAGTTATATGTGTGTATAAATATCCATCATAGCTGTGAGATGATTCCTTGTTATTTGATTTTTCCTAAATGTGTTTTAAAAAGAACATATCTAATTGGTACCCAGTTAATTTCAGATGGTGGGCCTCCCTTAGCTTTGCAATTTTGGAAGCTGTCATTCTTGCTTGTTTTTCCCTTCAATATTCCATTTATGCCTCTACTCACAGGTAATCTATTCTACTTTTTCATAGTACTGGTGCAATGTTCTTTTTTCGTGCAGCTAATTATTCTACCCTTTTAGGCTTTTAGGCATAAAATGATGTCTATTTTCGTTCAGATAGTATTTGTTAGACTAATGGTGCATCAGTGCATGTAGATACAAAGATCACTAGCCTAACAGGCGATATAGTACAGGATATGGATGCACACTTTACAACAGTTCTAACACATGTTTGAGTTTGACTCTGTAATGAAGTTCCTATTAGTGGAGAAGTTTATTTTAATTACATGCATAAACACCAAAGATCTAGTGGCTTAGTTGCTATACTTGTGCCACCTTGAATCGAAAGGATACAATGACAAGTAATTGCAAAAGTATAGCACCTTGTATCATTTCGATTCAAGGTGGCATAAGTATAGCAGCTAAGCCACTAGATCTTTGGTGTTTATGCAAGTAATTGCAAAAACTTCTCCACAAATAGGAACTTCATTACGGAGTCAAACTCAGTGAATGAAAAGGCGTGCTTGGCCAGGGCCAGCGCCCGCCTAGCATCAGGTGTGCCTCAAGTGGCTAAGCGTGTCCTGGGCGCCCTAGGCGCGCCTAGGCGATGAGGCGCGCCTGGCTCTGAGGCGCGCACCTTTCCTTTTTTACCAGGATCTGAATCGTTTCGAAATCTTTTTTGTGATTTTCTTTTCTAAAAGCCTTTCCTTGTTTACAAGGAATCTGAATCGTTTCCAAATCTTTTTTTGATTTTCTAAAAATCTATTGTGATCTGTTAGATGTAACTGATTTTCTTATTTTCTTAAGCAATCTTTTCTAGTATATACTTGTTATCCACTTCCAAATAAAATCAATCCTTTTATTCCTCCTCTGTTCGATCAATTCTTCTGACTCCTCTTCCTCGTTCCTCTTGTGTTGTGTTCCTCTTCCTCCTCTGTTCGATCTCTTCTTCTGGTTCCTCTAGTGCTGTGTTTGTCATGACTTTAGTTTCACTACTTTTTATGCTTTAAAGTTGGTTTTTTTATGCTTTAAATTTGATTTTCCTACTTGCTTACTAGTTTAGACTTGATTTTATAATGTTATGATGCTTTAAACTTGGTTTTATTTCATTATAAACAGGTTTTATATGATTTTATAAATTCATGCTTGTTTCTGCACTTTTGTGGCTAGGCGCGCGCCTAGAGCCTCTGAGGCACGCCTAGGCTCCAGGACCCCCAACGCCTTGGTGCGCCTCGAGCCTTTTTAATCACTGGTCAAACTCAAACATGTGTTAGAACGGTTGTAAAGTATATATCCATATCCTGTACTATATCGCCTGTTAGGCTAGTATCATAGGTGAAGCTCACCCCTAACTAGTAGTTTATTGCATGCCATCAATCATGTAAAATCTGTAATGTATTTATGAAAAAAAACTTGGAGAATTATATTCTATAGAAGTGTTTATTTGGGAGGTATGGATTTGAAGACAGAGGAAGATGATGAAGTAGCAGTTATGTTTCCCCCTTAAATTGTCATGCTCTTATTTGTGAAGCTTTTGTTGATAAAAAAATGATTTTGTACTTCCTGCTCATGTGTAAATAAAATGGAGATGAAGTCATATTACAGATACATTGTCTAAGTACAGTGGAAGGGCCATATCTGTGTCCTGAGATTGTTGATGACTTGATGTCCTTGTGCCAGTTAATGAAAATGCAAGAAATGATGCTAAGAGATAAACCAATTAATAAGAAATAGGGCAAATAAGATTTGGACTTGAGCACGGCTTATATACATAAGTGGAACAGGAGGAAATGCAAGAAAGATTGTTGAGTGATAAACAAATTGATTAAAGGGCCTATAAGAATTGGACTTGAGCAGTGCTTGTATACGTAAGAGGAATGGAAGAAAATTACCCTTCTCCTAATGCTAAAATGAAAAATATAGATTCAGACAAAGAAATACTCGCCAAGTCTTGCACGTTTTTCATATCTTCCGCACTTCGTATTGTTTGCAGAGTCAAGCATGTGATGGTGACAACTCTCTTTTTGGTCTGCGGAGCAATGACCATGACATGGATTTGTGATAAGATAACAGAATCTGGATTTGGCAAGTATTCTTCATTTTCATTATTTTGTCCTGCCGCATATCTCTCATTGGTGTTGCTTTCTCTGTGATTGGTCCCTCATTTCTTATGCTTCTCTGCATCAAGCTCTTCTGTATATTTTCCGATGGCAAACCTCCAATGCTTAGTAATTCCAACACTTGATATGGTAGTTGTTGAAGATTGCTCTGTTGTTAGTTGCCTTCCATTTTGTTCTGGTTTTTTTATTGTGGAATATTGCAGTTTCTTTTGCTAAGTCTGCAGATAGGGAGGTTCAAATGAATCTTCCTTTTTATTGAGGGAATAATTTATTGTTGGTCATTAAAAGATACATATTTATTAATATGAAGTAGACCACCTTTTCCATGTGTTTCTCTATCTGCTGAGCTTAAATTTTTCTTTCCTGATTTGACTTAAATATAAATTGCAGGTCAAGGATCATCTTTAGTTGTTTGTCTTGGAATATTGACTGGCTACACAGACACACTTTACAAAATGTTATCTCAGTTTTCAGGTATGCTTTAAGATTTTTGACACCAAAAGTTGAAGTTGTGAGATTTGTGTTCTCTGATCTGATGTAGATAAAAAACAAATAAATTCTAATGCAGTCCTCTAATTTATTATTTGCAAATTTTAATGTTTATTATAGCTTGTGCAAATTTTTTATGTTTATTATAGCTTGTTCATTATGTCCCTTATTCTAAAGCTATGATGTCCATTTAGCTCTGTTACATAATGTTGATATGGGTTCCAGTGGAGAAATCTTGCTCGGGTCATGTGTTTTTTTCCCTCATGTGACCAATGTCATGCCCCCTAACAATTTGTCTTTTTTCCCCTCATGTAAATTATGTTAAAGCATTATTTTGCATATGAAGCAAAGAAGAAAGATTATCTGCATTAATTCAAAAGTATAACTAGGGATTTTGTGTTGATTGCAGCTGCCTTAAGTTTCATGCCCTACCATACTCTTTTAAGGAACACAAGACAGCTTTTCCATAGATGATTAAACAACATGTCTCCAGTGAATTATATTTACAGATCAGTATATGTAGGAAAACAAAGGTGTAGAAATTATGATACTTGAATGTTTTCCTTTCAGCTTTAATTTAACTATATGTATTGCCTTTGAATTTGAAAAGAAGTGTCTGGCACATTTCCTTCACAATGTTTGAAAAGAAGTGTCTCGCACTTTTCCGTAGATGATTAAACATGTCTTCAGTGAATTATATTTACAGTTGTATGTATCTACAATTTCATTTGGTCAACATAACTGTCATAATATTTCATGTAGGAAGACATGCTTCAACAGTGTAACTGAATTAAGAAAAAGCAGATTAAAAAGCTTGTAATTCTCATGGATATGCTTAACTTCAGGTAGTGCTCTGAGGTGGGGTCCATATGCACTAGCAGTACTTGGTATCTTCACCAGTGTGACAATGGGGGCAGTTCTCGTGACTGAGGGTTGCAGGAAAATTAAGCTTCAGTATTACAGTTTCAAACTTGCTTCTAGAACAAGGTAAATCTGTGTTTCCTGGCTCCCTTTTGTGTTTGGTTCTTTCTGCATACATTATTTGTCAGACTGCGGATGTTATAAATGATTCCTCTAAATATTAGTTGTTTTTGAGGCAACATAGTGCAATGCTCAAGAGATGATGATAGGTGTTTGGATTTTTTTTTTAAAAGATGGTGTTGGTCTAAAATGTGAAACTAGGCCAATGGATGAGTTAGAACATAGAAGGTCAAATAATCTGAGTGAGAAAGTGAAATGTAAATAATTTGATGGAATTCGAGCATACTCCGAAGATAGAGCCCTAAAAGGTGAGAAAACAGCTTGGCTAGGAAAGCATGTGATGCATTTGGTGTTCAAACGCTGAGTGATTGATTGTCAAGTAAATTTGCAACATACTTTGTCATGAAAATGTTTGAGCTATAATTTTGTCTCTTGTAATATTCGTCATTTGTTTTTTATCATATGCTAGCACTATTGAAGTGTTCTAATTTTACAGAGAGGAATCTCCGATAACAGAAGTGGAGCCCTACATTCCGTTTAATATTAATCCATCCGGAATGCAACCTCTTTTGACCACATCTTATCTCTTGGCTTTTCCGAGTATCCTTGCAAGGTGATAATTCTTGTTTCTTTGTTGTTCTATTATTATTAAGTTGACTCGTGTTTTCAAGCATATTCTTTATATTGCCGGCTTGTGTAAGTGCTACTTGCAATATGAAAAAGATCTTTTGTGATGAGTTGGAGAATATACCTAAACTAGTAAAAACTGTTTACAAATGCCGAAATACGCCTACACATACCTTGGGATTGCAAAAGTTCCCATGACTACAGAATATTTACATTCTCTATTTATTAGAACCCTTTACTATTTTCAACCTTGACCTGTTCAGCTATCATATTACTGCAGTGTTTATGTAAATTTCTATTTTCCCCGAAATACGCCTACACAAGCCTTCCCAGAAAACAATTTCCTCAAGTCTCAATTTTAAGCTATTTAGTGATACCTGAACTCATAGCAGCGGCGTCATCTTCCTCAATTTTCAGTGTCGTCGAATCTCTTATTCACGCCAGCCAATTGGGTCAAGACGTTGGGTTCAGGTCAGGTCGGATTGCTATCCATCTGTTACAAATTGGGGTCAATCCAATAGGTTGAGAGCACCTTTTCTAAAATAAATAAATTAATATGTTAAACAAAACACAGATAATTATATAATATGATATTTTATAAAAATAAAATGATATATATATAATATTCAATATAAACGAGAGAAATATATACGATATAAAAATATAATATAAATTTCAGAATTTGAAAAATGTTGAGAGAATAGACTCAGGCTCTTATGTTAGGTTACCTGAATGTTGTGCTTATACGTTATAACTTGTTTTTGTATATCTTTATTGAAGCAATAAGTGGCTACAAGTATATAAAGTTTATCATTTACTTGTTAATTGGTCTGGCTGGATCGGGTCACTTCATTCTTGGGTCTAGTCAGGTTTGATTTGGGTCCAAACATGCATCATACATTCATACTCTACTCTTATTACACGCCGTCCAAGTGATGAAGGAACATCTCGGGATACCAAGGCTTGGGTTGGACAATCTTTCTTAAGAACCTCCAGCTTAAATGTTCACTGTTTCATGGAAAGACAAATTAAGCTCCTAAAAATGCTGAAGCTGATTGCCAATTATATCCAAGAGTACATGGTCTTCCCTCAGTAAACTAATCTTTGCTTGCTCTGAACAACTCAAACTTTCTATAGGGAAGTCCTATATCTATTTATGAAGTCAATATGGGATGTTGTAGTCTGGAATCTGCACAACCCTTCCTTGTGTACTTGTTAGGACCTCTAACGTGAATTTTGTTGGCAGTCTCCTTGGTTCCCCCTTTTGGGAGCGCGTAAGAGAGATTTTAAACCCTGAAACCTCGGTTGGTGCTGAGCCTTGGGTGTACTATGCAATTTATGCATTTTTCGTGTTTCTCTTCAACATATTTGACATCGTGAGTATTTCTTTCGTATTTATAATTTTTGTTTTTACATTGTGTTATCCTTGATTTTATGTAATTAGTAGGTATGCATTTACTGTCACTTAATGGAATTGTCGCTCTACTTTTTTTGCCTCCTTTCAAGTTCTTATCAGATGATGTTTTCTGTTACTGATGAATTTCCACGCAGAAACAAGAGAATTAAAAACCTTTTTCTCGCTGGTCTCAGTATTTTAGGTCCACGCCCGAAGCTGACCTCACATGCCCAAAATTTTTCGGGTTTCAACCCGGAACGACCTGAACCTGGAGGACCTGGAATTATTTTAGTTGGTCTCATTCGTTAATTTTTAGTCTTAGGAGTGTTTGAAAAACAACTTCTCGGAAGAACTTTTAGAGTGCTAAACTGCTATCTAGTTTATAACACTAAAAGCTCGTCCATTCAGTCTAAAACACTTACTCTAAAAACCTAATAAGAGGAGCATTTTGGATTAGCTTAATAAAACTATAATAAAAACTTTTAAAGAATTACCAAACTGCTAAGTCGCTAACCAGTCGAGTGTCTCTATTTCACAATGCTAATAATTCACTGGTTGAATCAACTTATGTAATCACTATGGGCCGAAAACTAACAGCTTTGTTGTGCAGCAGCCAGTGTTCATTAGAAGGATCTTATGTGCACAAATGAGTACCTTAAGAACAATAAGCAAATTGTGCCTAACAAAATAGCAATAGATAGATTTTTGTATTAGCTAGAGCCATTAGCTAATTACGAAATAGAGATATCAGCTTAGAATTATTTCCTGTGAATTTTTTGTTCTTTAATATAGTTGTGGTCATCTTTAATTTGGGACGTTCTTGATTGCTCACCTCGCATGCCCTTGTGGCCATGCTAAGCTGCTTTTAGGGAGAAAAATGAAACTGAATGCATTATGTATGTTGCATGCAATTTAGTGTTTCCCGTTTGCTTCTTATTGTTCTTGTGGCTGACTAACCATGTGATAATATTCTGTGTTACAACTATCTTCAAATCTCACACTTCAGCATTATTTCTCTTGCAAACTAAATTTAAAATGGTACCAACTTATAATATTTTGTTTTATGACTAGTTCTCTTAAATGATAAACTATTTATTGGCAGGCAAACATGCCAAAGGAAATTGCAGAATACTTGAATAAGATGGGTGCAAGAATACCAGGCATAAAGCCTGGGAAGTCAACCATAGAGTATTTGGCAAAGATTCAGGCATCCACTCGTTTTTGGGGTATGTTGTAATATAAATATAACTATATTCCGTGCTGTGTTATGCATTTTTTCTCTTGCTGCTACCTGCTAATACTATTCTTCATTGTTCTCTTGCCTGTTATCCCTTCTTAATGCTCCTTGCTGTAGGCGGTCTGTTGTTAAGTATTTTAGCCACTTCATCATCTATATTGGATCGTCACTTACGCAGTATCAATGAAAGCTATGCCATCGGGTTTACATCCGTTCTTATTATTGTAAGTTCGTTCTCATTTCCTAGTTGCCCCTACAAAACGTCATCTTTGGAATTGTCTAGTCTGTTATTTCTGGTTAGCATGTCCTATATTCTTGGTTTAGCTCCCGTAGAGTTGGGGAAAAAACTCCGTAGGTATTAAAGATGTTTTTTCTCTCTCTCCATATCTGCTTATGATTTTTTTTTAGCAGTTTACCTTTTTTAATAGGGTTTTAGAATCTATCCATGAAGTTGTTTTAAAACTCCAGTGGAACATGACAAATATATTCTACTACATTCCCTCCCTGTTTTTCTTTCCTCAAATGGTCCAAAATCTCATATTTATATGTGATGAAGACAAGTGGCATGTAATTATTATTTAGGGCACACTAGTTCTTGATTTATTGTACATAAACTTCCCTTTGACAGGTCGGATCAATTATTGAACTTAGGAGGTCATATCAAGCCTACAATGTAATGCCGTTGCTAAGCAAGGCACTCAAGAGATATGGTGCTTAATATCCAACTGTAGATTACACCTCATCACAGGCTTTGTCCCAGGTTCTGGCTTTACTATTATGACGTGATCTGGAACGGAAAGAATTATGACGTGATCTTTACTAAGAGTTATGTTGACCCAAAGTTCATGAGACCCAAACTATTGAAAGGAGGAAGAGAAAAGTATGGATCAATCTGAGTCTGTAAAAGCAACCAGCAGTTATCTATGAGGAATTAATGTGGTTTGCAAATCTGGTGTATCTGCAAATGCTATATGTAAAGGTACTTTTTCAAATCTGCTGCTTTGGTGTACAAGTGAAGTGTGGTTGGTAGTGACTAGTGATATATTAAGAACATCTTTTAGTGAAAGCCTTAGCTTAGAAGTTTTTTTCCATGAAGGTCTTGTAAACTCAGAAAGGGTGAAAGATCTTCTGATCTAATATACTTTGTCCGGCTCCATCTGTGTATAAGTCTCGTCGCCCGGGCGACAATTGATACTACGATCACCTGTAACTGCAAGCTGTGTTCATGGTCGAATCCCATTCTATTGGGAATAATAGTTGCAATGAAAAGAGAATCAATACAACACACGCAACAAGGAGATAACCGCTCCATTATTTTAGGGCATATCAATTCAATATACTATATAATAACTGAAGCATAATGGCGACTGAACAGCACGCGCCCCCAAAATGCATCTGTAATTCCCGCTGTCATGTGACATTCCCATAAAAATTTGTTTACGTGGCAACTGATCCTTATTATCCGGGTTTTGCCTTATTTTTTCATTGAATAAATATCTGTCATAATATTTGTTTATCTTTTGTAATCGTGAAGATTGATCTGAAATGCTATTTTTGTCAAAGATATTTGGTAAACAATATTTCAGATCATACAAAATATTTCAAAAATGTAAATAATGTTTTTTGGCTAATTTCTTATCCTGGATATTTGTATCATGCCTAATGCTAAAATACTGACTACTCTATGCACATTAATCAGAGCATTTAGTTCTAGGCGTACCTTTATGTCTTTCATGATTAACCAATTTAGAATAATATGAATATTACCAATTTAGAATAATAAATTTAATATTAGAAATGAACACTTTTTATAGGTTAGGGATTAGGGTTTAATATAAAGGGTCTTAAGGTAAAGGTTAGGGCTTAGGGTTCTCAAATTGATAATTATGTTATAGGGTTTAGGGTAAGCTTATAAGGTAAAGGTTAGGGCTTAGGATTTAATATAAATGGTCATTTTGAAATATTCTAATTAGGTTCTCAAAATTAGGTTCTCAAAATAACATATTAAAATTGATAATTATGTCAAAGGGTTTAGGGTAAGCCTATAAGGTAAAGGTTCGGACTTATGTTTTAATATAAAGTGTCATTTAGATATATTTTAAAAATAAAATAATCTACTATATAAAATAACATATTCCGTGGAGAAAATATGAATATTACCAATTTAGAATAATAAATTCAATATTACAAATGAACACTTTTTATAGGTTAGGGCTTAGGGTTTAGGTTTAGGGTCATTATGTATGTCTTAGGGTTTAGATTATTAACAATTAGGTTCTCAAATTGATAATTATGTTATAGGGTTTAGGCTAAGCCTATAAAGTAAAGGTTAGGGCTTATGGTTTAATAAAAGGGTTTAGCGTGTTTATATAGTACGTCTATTTCTTATAGCAGAATTATAAGTGAATAGGTTTATTTCCTTTTTGTATATAAAACATTTATGATTGTATACTAAATCTAAAAGGGAAAAAATTATATTAACTTATAAAACTGCAATTTATATGATGTAAATAGTTGTTAATGTGTCTAAAGATCATGTAGGATGTATACAAATACTTTCAAAACAATTTATTTAAGTAACATAACATTTAGTAAGGATTAGTTTACTATAAACTTTTTTTGGATTGCGGTTTTTCAAGAAATGGCAAGTTGTATATAATTTTTTTTTGATTATCCAATATAGTATAATTTAATGTCCATATATAAGGTTTGATTATTCTATAGGATGACACATCGAGAAAACAAATAAAACTGTTGAAAGCTAGAGACATTGAGCAGAGAATCGACTATGAGGCTTAGAGAAGTTTTTCTATTCGAGGAGGCATGCAAATGAGTAGGGTTCATTATATTATTTAGGTTAATTTACAACTAAATCAATAGGGTTCATTCATATTATTTGCGTATATTTACAACTAAATCAAATTTTATAACTTTTACATTTTAAATAATATCTATACTGATTTCAGAATTTCAGATTTTAGAACAACAGATTTCAGAACTGAGTTATTACATTTCATATAAAATGCCTAAAGATGAAGATAGTAGGCGTACCTGTATTTGTTTCATTTTTATGCAGTACGAATTAATGGTTTTTGTTACATCTGAGTCCAATCCGATCTCTAACACAACATGTATCATGGATATTTATTTCTTCAAACTATGAAGGAAAATAATAGGGTTAAATTACATGTATCAGATGTCAGTAAAGTAGAATAGCAGTTAAGAACTTGAATGAAAATGTATATTTTGTAGTGTAAAAAAGAGTACCTTAAAATATGATTATAACACTCAGATTGCTGACTTATTTCCAGTACACTTCTAATTTTGGATTCAGTTATTTCTACTTGCACAAGTGGAAAAACAATTAATTAGAATATGAATTAATAAGCATGAAGCAATTATGTAAAGTAATATGTTGCACAATATTAACAAATTTAATTTTACAAAGGAGATATGTTCTACCTTGCAGAATATGAAAGTATTAAACTTTATAAATCCATTAATAATGTATTGACTGTTGTTATCAGGGCCACATGGAGTGATTATCTGCATTCAGATAGAGGAGAGGAATTAAAAAGGTTAGTTTCGTACTCTATGAAAAAATTATTTATTATATATATAAGTTGCAACTAAATGTTACTGTTATGTATTGTTCTGTATATGGTATATTTTCTTCATATACATGTACAAAAATATAAACATAATAGAGAAAAAACAGTTCAGTAAAATTGAGAGAGAGAGAGAGAGAGAGAGAGAGAGAGAGAGAGAGAGCAATAATACACCAACCTCATTATTAAATAATTTATTTGTTGTATCTTCTTTTGCTGTTAGCGACATCTATATCTCCTGTCCGTGGTGTGAATCCCTTTTTTTTACCACTGGAGAAAAAAAGTACATAAAAAAATTAGAATTGTAAACTCATGTATAGAGTGACAAAGAGAGAAACAAAGACATATTGAGAGAGATTAAACAACTTACACATTGTTGTGTTAGAGTTTAGGTTACTCTTCAGTCTACCATGCCATTTCTTATAAACCGCCTCTCATTTTGGTTTAACCCTCGAAGACAAAAAAAATTGTAAAAAAATTAGATTTGTGAACCATGCAAGACAAAGTTTAAAAAATAAGTATCTTTATAGCAAGACAAAGTTCATAAAAAATAGATCTGTAAAGTCAAATAGAGAGAGAGGTGTGATACAGAGAGAGACACGAACCTCATTATTAAATACTGTCTTTCCAAGAACTTCTTTTGCTGTTAGCGAGATCTAGATCTTCTGTCCGTGGTGTGAATCTCTTTTTGTTTAACACTTGAGAAAAATAAGTACCAAAATTAGGACTGTAAACTCATCTAAATAGTGACAGAGAGAGAAACAGAGATAGATCGAGAGATATTAAGGAACTTACAGATGATCGCAGTTGTATGTATTCCTTTGCATGTGGTTAGATCTAGATCTTCTTGCCGTGGACTTAATCAATTTTGGTTTAACCCTCGAAGACAAAGAAGTTGTACAAAAAATTAGATTTGTGAGTAATTTGAAACGTCCCAGATAAGGAAGGGGGGGGGGGGGGGGGGGGGAGAGAGAGAGAGAGAGAGAGAGAGAGAGAGAGAGGTTGTTGTTGTCGGCAAAAGTGAAAAGCAAAACAGATAGGTTTAGGGTAGATTCTGGAATATAATGGTATATATTTTCATACTGGGCCCATAAGGCCATTATGGGCTTTATAATTAAAATATCAGCCCATAAGACTTATATGATTTTTAAATATTATTTGATTTAATGTGTCCGAAAATACACATTTATAAAATTTTGACTTTGGGGCTTTAATTTAAAATTTGGGCCTTAAGCCCAAAATCAACCGGGATTTTAAATACAACTAAACAACATTAAATGGAAAATCAACACATTACCTAAATGAATGTTGGGAGAGGTGAGAGCATCCTTATTCAATGTGCAATCCGCATCAATGTCCAGAATTCAACATATGAAATCTGTGAAACAAAAATGAGTCAGTATATGCCAAACTTATAAAGCAGGTAAAAAAAATGTTAACACATAATTTACACATCCTAGCATTACAGAGATTAATGAACCATAGCAGAAAAAATTAAAACCGAATGGAAAATAAACAGATTACCTTCTTGATTGTAGGGAGAGCGTGAGAGCATCCTTATTCAAAGTAAAATCCACAGAAATGTCCAGAAATCGACATATCATGATATGAAGAAAAAAAATGAGTCAGTATATGGATAATCTATAAAGCATGACAAAAAATGTCAACACATAATGAAATCCATAATTTCGGAGTAGTCATTTTTTGCTCAATGTTGACAGTGAACAAGCCAGACTATTATTTAAAAAGGAAAAATTATCCAAGGAAGGAGATAATTACATAGAAGTGTAGTTATCTCCTTAAAGCCCAAAATCAGCCGGGATTTTAAATACAACTAAACAATATTAAATGGAAAATCAACACATTACCTTATTGACTGTTGGGAGAGGTGAGAGCATCCTTATTCAATGTGCAATCCGCATCAATGTCCATAATTCAACATATGAAATCTGTGAAACAAAAATGAGTCAGTATATGCCAAACTTCTAAAGCAGGTAAAAAAATGTTAACACATCCTAGCATTACAGAGATTAATGAACCATAGTAGAAAAAATTAAAACCGAATGGAAAATTAACAGATTACCTTCTTGACTGTAGGGAGAGCGTGAGAGCATCCTTATTCAAAGTAAAATCCGCAGAAATGTCCAGAAATCGACATATCATGATATGAAGAAAAAAAAATGAGTCAGTATATGGCTAATCTATAAAGCAGAACAAAAAATGTCAACACATAATGAAATCCATAATTTCGGAGTAGTCATTTTTTGCTCAATGTTGACAGTGAACAATACAGACTATTATTTAAAAAGAAAAATTATCCAGGGAAGGAGATAATTACATAGAAGTGTTACATACCTTTACTAAGCTCCAGATCTGTCAAAAATTAGGGTTTCGGTAACCCTAATTTAGCAGTTTCCAGATCTCGGTTTGCGTTCTTCATCGGCCTTTGCATGCTACACAGATCTGGAGAATGGAAGTTTTTTTGGATCTGAAACAGAAATCCTTTGGATTTGAATGAGTTTCGACAATAATCTCAGAAATCCTCTGGATGTGAATGAGTTTCGAGAATAATCTTTTTTTTGTGGATCTGTGAGAAACGATTTTCGATCTAGAATAAACTCGGATCTGGAACCTCTAGAGAAAGAATGGTATGCGGAGGATTAGGGTTTGTTTCAGTGTTCAAAATGGCCGAATTTGAGAAAAGAATGGGCTTGGGCCAAAGATCAGCGTTTCGATTTTGTTTTTAAAAATACAATGGGCTTGGGCTTCATATTGAGTTTGTCTTCGCTGCAAACGGCTTAACCGATTGTATTTAATTGGGCCTTCAAGCCCATTAACTCATGTAAATTTCAGATAGTTAAACGTGGGCATATTAGTCCATTTTAAATTTAAAATATGTATTAATTGTTAATAATATTAAAATAAATCAATATTATTTATAATTTTTTAAAAGTTGTTACATTTGTTTAAATGTAATGATATTAACAGTTAAATTTGTATATTTTTTCTTTGTAATATATATCTACAACTTTCCACTGAAAGTTTTATATACGAATTAAACCAAAATAATATAATGTTGAGATTTGGTGATATTAGATATAAATGTGAAGGGACAATTAACTTTTAATATATCTTAGTTTTTCAGGTGATTTTGTAATGGACGAATTAACCCGACATAACAGAACGTTGAGATTGAATGCTATTAGAGAGAAACGACAACAGACACATCTTTGTCTTCGAGGGTTAAACCAAAATTGATGAACATTCAAACAAATATAATTTTTGATAATTTGTAGCAATTTGAAACATATTGCCGGATTTTATGTTTACGTTTCATTGTCATGTATTAGATGAACATTTATTTTATGTTTCATTGTTTTGATGTAAGGGGTGTGGCTATCTCTATTTCAAAGACTACTTAGCCAATTTTTATTATTAATAAAGTTATGGAGAGTTCCATATCTCTTTATATAATGTAATTTATTGTATATCTTGAATATTTTTAGTCGATTAGTATTTTTTTCCTTTAAATAACATCAAATATATATTGAACAATTGACTCATAGATAATTAATTTTTTTTTTTACAAATGTAAGAAAAACTAAATAAATCCCGTGAATGTAAGAAAAACTAAACAAATCCCGTGAAGGCACGGATACTGCACTAGTTACTACTGATTGAAAATAAGTAATTATGCCACGTGTCATCTATTGAATATCTTTATATTACTTAAATTTTAAACAATTTTATTGATTGTTCTTAATTTATGGACCTCATTTATTAATTCGGTAAGAAATGGTGCTTAAGTAAGACTATCCATATACAGACAAAAATATATGTATATAGTCAAGTAAAAAATATCCGTACATATAGGTAAATATCATCTTGACGTGTGAATGAATTTTTACATGTATGTGCATGAATTTTAAGTTACATATAATCACTTAAGCGTCCAATTTCACATGAATTTTTCGTTTATATATATAGTCGACGTCACTAACTAGTGTGAATTGCATCCTCTTTTGGCATTCTTGACGTCTCAGAAGGTATCCTCTAGTGGGTTTAACACGAAATCTGGTTAGGCAATGCATAGTATGATGTCGATGGTGAAAATCTGTAGGCATTAATTATGGCATAGCTTTGGAGGCACTTAAAAAGCCGCCTACAAGAAGGAGATGGCTCCCTGAAGTGGCATGTAGGTACGGTGGCCTCCTACAGGTGGTTGGTGTTTTAGACTGAAACACTTGCTAATTAAGCTAAAAACCAAACTGTAACAAATATTTATTAAGCTTGCATTGGTGACGAAACACGGACAGTTTAATTGGCAGATTGAAACACGTCCACCTTTCGCCCGATGAACAAAAACAACGAGTTAAAATATATGCTCTAGAGCTCACTTCTAGCCTCTTCTACGTACTCGTGGTATCAATTAAGATCCTTTTTCTACGTACATAGCAACAACATATATTAATTCAAATGCAAGACAGGAGCTTGTAGTTTGTAATCCGAGGCTTAAGCACAGAGAAAGACTTAAAGCTTAAAGCGCGCTATTCCTGGGTGAGAAGCTGCCGGGTTCGGACTCGGTCCCCAAGGCGAACAAGCGCGCGCATGCAATGTAATGCCATGCGCGCCTGCCTCCTCACCACGGCCCCGCGCACCACTGCTTGTAACCTGACCAGGCTCTTCAGTGCTCTCAGTGCCCTCCTCGCCTGTCATTTCACCCATTCATGTACATGCATGCTAATTAAGACCAAATAAAAAACAAATTAGGCGGAGGTTTATTTATTACAAGGAAAGACTCGACGTACGAGATGGGTTCTGAAGGCAGTCTGAATTCTGATGGCTGCGGCCGCCTTCTCCTCGTCAGAGGGCCCCACCTCCTCTCCTCCACTGACATCATCATCATGTCCATCGGTAGTATCGCCACTGCCCGTCCGACTCCAGCTGTCTTCTTCCACGACACTATCATCCGGCATTTCCTTCTGCTCCCTCCTCACCGTAATGATCACACTCGACTTGTCTTCCACAACGCCGTCACCGGGCTCCTTGAGCTGCTGCTGCTGCTCCTCCTCCTCTTGACCGCCATCCTTGTTCCCGGCAGCGATCGGGTCCTTGCTGGGCTCCACACACGAGCTGGCGCGGTTATCCTCCTCATTGCTCTCAATGCTGGTGTTGTTGTGGATGATGATCATGTTCTTGTTGTGGGGGGTCAGCTTTGACTTCACCTGGAACTTCTTCCTGACTACGCCCAACCAGCCCCGGGGCACCACCACCACGCCCCGGTTCGTAGTAATGGCGATCTTCTTCCTGCCCCGATAGCATCCTCCTCCGAATTTCCCGCTTATTCTCTTGCTGGGGTTTGGGTTGATTTTCCTCTCATTGCAGCTGCACAGCAACGCGTCTAGTTTCATGTGGACTATCTGCTTTTCCTAATTATTTCACAGCAATTCAAGATGTGGGACAAATTATCTTCTACACAACCAAAATTTGGAGAAGGAATGTCCTAATTTGTTCACGCAAAAATGTGCTCACCACGTTACTCTGAGCACAAACGTGGAGGGATGAATCATGAACATGATTGATCATTTTATTTTATTTTTCTTCTTTTGGGAGAATTGACACAAACTATCCTATAAATACCTCACAATCTACCATCTATATATATTATACTAAATCTCTAATTATTTTTATGTCACTCCATGAGCTATGTCATGTACAATTACATTTTTATCATTCCCCAATTTTAAAATTTACATATAACATATTTCATTTCTTATCTATATATTTTCTTTATCTAAAAATAACTTACCTTAATCACACAAATACTATCATGATTATTTATATCTTTTTACCTTATTAGTTTTTTCTTATTTATAAACAAAATTATGTACAATATAAATTTTACCTTATTAGTTACTTTACTTTTTATATTGAAATAAAATTAATTATAATATATATGTGTATATAACAAAAATTGAAAAATACGTTAGTTAAGTTATAAATTAATATATAAAGCCAAAAATTAATATTTGCGTTTCAACCATGTCAAAGGTACGTTTTTCAAAATTATATACCTAAAAATGTAATGTTTCTATAGTTGTAATACTTATATTTATAGCTGATAACATGTAATTAAAAAATATAATTTATAATGTATGATTCATGTTACAAAAGTGGTAATATATTAAAATATTAAAAATAAATATGTGATATAATTTAACCATTCATCCCTTTTAGTTAATTATACATAATTCACCGTTCCCATTACTTAAATCTAATTTATATGTTTTCTTGTTTAGTTATTTGTATGAAATTCTTAATTTGTAAAACTAAACTGGTAAAAAATATAAGTTGTATCTCTTGAACATACGGTGATAATGTTTTTGTATGATTAGAATTGAAAGTATATATGTGAAATTGTATACAAAAATGGAAGACACATATATTTAATTCTTTTTTTTTTATAATACCTTATAAGTCTTACTTTTTTATGTATATAGATAACATATACATGATTTAATTTAATTTCATTTCATTTTTCATTTTTATTTGTGTAGGAAGTAAAAACAATTCAACTTTGAAGCTCTAACTAGTGTATATATCAATATTTATAAGAGTTTTATATGTAAACGATTAAAATGTGTTTAGTTCTAATTTCATATATCCCCATCAAGAGCTACATCGACTTATGTCACAGGTCATTACAAAAGTAAATTATTTTTATGAAATCATTTCCATCATAAAAATATGGGAAAAGTTCAAATGAGGACAGCTCCCCGTGTCAGGACTCAGGATGCACCAAGCGCGTCCAAAAATTCGGCCCGGCCGAATTATTCGCGAATTTTTCGGAAAATATTTTTCAAAAATTCAAATTTTTGCAAAAAAAATCGATTTTGTGTGCATATGAAATACACTGTTGTGTGCATATGTCAGAACGTAGTGTGCATATGTTAGGCTCGGTGTGTGCATGTGGTTTTCAGAATGTGTACATGTCTGGGAACAGTTGTTAATGCTAGAGACATGTGTGCATATCAAATACACATCTGTGTGCATACGCGAAAAAGTGTGTGTGCACATATAACCAACAAGGTGGATGATTTCCTGGGTATGAACACATGATTTCTGCGGTATGAACACATGATTACTGGGCTTATATTTGATACGCACACGCACGTAGTGGATATGCACACAACAAGGTGGATGATATGCACACAATAGTCTATTTGACATGCACATAACGAGTATTTGATATGCACACATGGTTTGTGTGCATCAACACTTGAGACCATATGCATACACGAGGTATGCACACATGGTTTGTGTGTATCAACACTTGAGACCATATGCACACACGAGGTATGCACACGATAGTGTAATGGATGTGCACACGACAGGTTATTTGGTATGCACACATGATTTGTGTGCATCAACACTTGTTTCCATGTATGCACATGACTTGAGACCATATGCACACACGGGGTCTGCACACGATAGTATAATGGATGTGCACACGACAAGTTATTTGGTATGCACACACATGTGTGCATACCAACACTTGTTTTCGGGTATGCACACGACCCGAGACCATATGAACACACGGAGTATGCACACAGCAGTATAATTGATGTGCACACACAAGTTATTTGATGTGCACACAAGTCCTCTAAGCATAAACACTATGTTAAAGGCATTCACAATTTCAGAAACCATATGCACACACACATAGTTACATATGCACACAACAGTGCATCTGATATGCACATACACGTTATATGATATGCACACAAAATCGATTTTTCTGGGAAAAATTTTGACTTGGAATTTTTTTTTGCCGAATTATACGCGAAAAATTCGGCAATTGTACTGCAAGGCCGAATTGAAGCTTTTCCCTATAAGGGCGCGCGCCTCTGCCACTGTTCACTCCGTTTTGTTTTTGTTTTTCCCTCTAATTTTTTCCTCTTCTCTCATACATCCTCAATCCTATCATGAAACACCGTCCTCACCGGAACCGGACCCTAAAAATATGGGGATATTTAGGTCGTATTCATTATATCAAAACACAAGGTTATTTTTTATGAATTTTTTTACATCAAAAAAATATTAAGGTTGTAATAATTAGATCCAAAATAGTTTCTTATTTATGAAATCTTTTTCATTAAAGAAACATTAATGTTATGAAATCTTATTATTATTATTATATTTAAAAAGGCGTAATTTCATCATTTAAATACTCTATGCGACCTTCCTAATGTATCATTAAGATATTAATCCATATATTATATTCTATCGATAATAAGTGTCATTTACCTTTTAAACTTTGTTGATTAGTAGTGGTTATTTGAAATTTAAGATAATATTTTACTAAGGGGTTGTAATTATTGCTCTTGGAATATGAACAAGCTAGTCATTATTCTCCCATATGTCTTCAACTGTTGTAAAAAAATGTTTGCAGTTAACATGTAATAATAAAGACAAATAAAGTAACTAAAAATAGAAATATTTAGTGCTAATAATGAAACTCTCATAAATTTGTGTCATCAATTATATCGTGTCACATCACTAATTTTTTTTTAATTATTAATATTATTATAAATAATATTTTATATATGATCTTGATTTTCTTTGTAACATATAGATTATTCATATTTGATCTTGATTTTCATATTAGATAGAATATATTAGGTATTTTTTGAATATTCACTTTTAATTTTTCATTTAGTTAGTCATATTTTATTCAAATTTCCCTTTTTATTCAAATATTTATGTGCATGGGACTTGATTCAGCATATTATGTATATAAGAGATCACATTGATCTTATTATAATATCACACTCATCTTAATTTCATTTATTTTGTGACTAAGTAGGTATATTTTTCATTTATTTAATATTTTTAAAAAAATATGAAATCGATATATCTTTAATAATAAAAAATATCAATATAAAATTTTACTCAAGCCCGTGCACGACACGGAAACTAAGCTAGTTGACAAATATGATAAAAAATAATATTCTTTTACATAATAGATATCACGTGGACGAATTCGAAAAATGGGACAATAAAGTAGATTAGGAAGATGGATCAGAGGATCCACACCGGATGATGACAATTAAGGCTAGGGAAAAAAACTCAAAGGCCTCCAAGAAAAATGCTCAAGCAAAGGAAAGTTCTTGTCAATGTTCGAAGTTTTTAGTTCTCGTCAAATTCTGAATAGTCCTCGTTAAGATGATCAAAATCCATAGTTTACAACTTCATAGTTTACTTCGAATCGAAACTCCAACGTGAAGATGATCAAAATCCAGTTTTACTGAAGATAATGCGATTTCCAGCGAGAATTATTTACTTTCATAATTAGTTAGATTTGGATAAAATTTGATTTCATTTTTCTTGTTATGTTATCTTTTAATTCAGCTTTATTAATTAGTTTTAAGTATTTTTAGGATTAGATAAGAAGATTTAAGGTCTAAGTTTGCTTGGTTTCCTTGTTTCTTCTTTTACTAGTTTCTATATTTTTCTAGTTTCTTATCTTTAGCATTAGATAGATTCATTCTTTTGCAAGACATTAGGCATGAAATTATGTTATTTAAACTCTTGTTTTCATTAATAAAATTTAGATTGAGACTCTTGTATAGCTTGACTAAGTTATACTTGAGTTTTTCCCCATCCAAAACACCTCTTTTACTTTCTTGTGATTTGTTCTTCTTTAATTTGTTTGATCAATCAATCATTCTCCAAAAAAATCACAAAATTTTGAGGGATTGTTCATGAGTTCCTTATAGTGTAGATTCTAGAATTTCATCGAATTCGGAGGTCGTTTGCAGCTTGCCTCAAAGACGGGACCAGAACAGTGCATGAAGATTCCTATCGTAGGGTTTTCACACATTAGTGGTGTGGGAGCCAAATTTAGCCCGACCCAGATGCACCGGCCCAAGTAGAAGGAAGGCCCGACTGATAGTGCGGCCCAACTCGAAACAAAGTCCCAAGAAGCACTATCTTAGCTCCTCTCGGCCATACCGCCCATGACCCTCCTTCCCGCTCTGCCCTGCCGGCCTCTTCCCGGCCCCACCCGACCGCTCGTTCTGGGTACCCCCTCACGGCATGGGCCGGATACACGACGCAAAGGGCCATTAGGCTCCATGTATATAAGGGGAAGACTATAACTGAGAAAGGGGATTTTCGACCCTCTCTCTGGTTGGTCTCAATCTCCCACCCTATCGGCTAAAACCGAACTCATGCTCCATACTCTTTCCATCATTGTTACTGTACTCTAGACTTTTTTGATCACCGTTGCTCCACCATACTCTATACTCTTTCGACAACTGTAGCTATGTGATACTCTATACTCCATCGCCCTTACTGCCCTTTTTTCGCGGATTGAGTATTGACTTGAGCGTCGGAGTGGCAAGCCCGGGGTCACCCTCGAGCCCCGCATCTTTTCAGGTTAGAGCTCGGAACTGGACGGCGTCCAGCGTGACCGGAGACCGCCGACGGGGAACGGGGAGAGAGGCCGCCGGGAGAGACGAGCCGGAGTTGGTTACGTGTGAATCGCCAACTACTTCCCATGCGGAAAACTGGACGATCACACTGGCGCTGACCGTGGGGACTCCTCACACAGCTAGTACATCTCCGGCCATGTCGGACGCCGAGTCCACCAATTGCACCACCCAGAATGGGTTTAACGAACCCCAAACCCCGAGCGCGCAACACCCTTTCATGAACATGGAGGAGGAAAACTTTTAGGGGTTCCAAGGGTGTCAGTACACATGCCCAACTTTTTGGGGGCCGTACGCACCCCAAGGAGCCCCTCCTCATGCACCAATAGAACCATACCCTCAATATAGGTTCCCACAAGAGCCATACCCACCCTACGGGTATGGATACGTACCGACGCGGACTAGCCACTCCAAACCTCCCTCCATCCCCAAGGTAAGGGCAGGCCCGGCCTGCGCCACAAGCATGCCCTACCCGGTCAACTCCAGCGGCCATTGCACCCGGTAGGCACCACCATCAGGAGAGGAGGAACAACTTCTCATACACGGAGCCATACCCCGTCGCAGACAGACCCGAAGTACGTCAAGACCTCGCCGGCCTCCCGACCATATACGGCTCCGTCGCTTTCACGAACGAGGTGCTAATGGCAATTCCCCAAGTTGAAGCTAGAGCGATTCCAACCATGGGAGAGTATGCCGGCGAGGGAGACCCCCAAGACCACATCTCAAAGTACAAGTACGTGATGTTGTTCTGCCAGGCAGACAGGCCGACTATGTGCAAGTTATTCCCTAGCCCACTTACGGGAGCAGCCCTTACGTGGATGATCAACCTCCCGGCGGGGAGTATTGGCAGCTTGCCCCAGCTGGAGGAATCGTTCCTAACGCACTTCGGAACCTCAAGGAGGAGACGCCGGGGAATACAAGAAATCTTTACCCTGAGGTAGCGAGAGACGGAGAGCCTAGCCTCATATGTAAAGAGATTTACGGCTGAAGTGATACAAGTGTGCGATTTCGATGATCGGGAAGGTGGCCAAGACCGCGTTCATACAAGGGATCGCGAACTCAGACTTCAAGTTATCGGTCACCAAGAAAGAGCCGGTGACCTACTCCAAATTGTTGGATAAGGCCAACACCAACATCCGAGCCGAGGAAATGGAGAGCTTGTACCGTAGGCCCCCGAAATGAGACTAAGGGAAGGTACCAGGGCCCATGGGAACATAGGAGGCCTACAACGGCCGCGGACAAAGGCAATGCCCCAGAGTGAGATCCGGTGAACACAGTGTCGATGCACCCACCACCCCCGCAATACAATCCTTTTCTAAATCGCTCCAAGTCCCAAGGAACTCCCCAGCAAGAACTACCTTGATGTGGTCTTGCCTCCGATGACAAGCCAATTGTCAAAGGTGACAACTTTAGGACCTAGTCTTGGTTGGGAAGTCACTCGTCTCGACTGTGGAAGCGATGGTGGTGATGATAGCGATCTGATGGAAGGATGGAAGGCGATGGCGGAAGCGATTGATTGAGGGATGGAAGACTTGAAGAGACAAGTCTTTGGTGTCGTAGCGTCGACTGCGGAGGATAGTTTGGCTTGAAGGATCAAGCAAGAAGCCGTAGCGTCGGCAGCGGAGGGTGTCGTAGCGTCGACGTCGGAGTGAAGATGGATGCGAGGGATATGTGACGTCCGATCAAGGGAAGGAGGATAAACACTCTACTTAAGCCTTGAACTTTAATTTGAACGTAAGAAAATAATAACAAGGTTCGAAACTATAAATACTAGAGGCGAGACATCGGTTTTGGGCCGAGTCGAGCCTAGTGGGCTAGCCCATGCAAGCATGCAAAGGCACACACCCAAAAATAGATAAACTATAAATGGAAACTAGCTAAAATACGCAATAGAGCTAAATATGGAAAGTGTATCAAACAGACAAGGCAAGCGTGCTCTTAGCGTGCTCTTCTTTGAGCGAAGCCTTCAGCGAGCTCTTCTGTTTGAACGAAGCCTTCAGCGAGCTCGTGGCTTCGTTCGACGGCTTCTTCAGCACGCTCCTCTGTGAGCGAGACGTCTTCAGCACGCTCCTCGATGGTGGAGAGGACGACAAGTCTTTGCTCTATTTTCGGGCTGCCTTGGCCAGCGACGAAGCGTGCGATAAGTGATGCGATGGCTTCGGCGATGGCTTTGGACTTGGACCTTGTCACTGGGCCATCTGAGCGCAGGCTCATGGCTTGTTCTTCCTCTTGGGCCGTCATGAGGGGCAGAGTCACATCATCCTCCCCCACTTGGCTGTGAAGCGTCCCCGATTCACCATCTTCAAACTCAGGCTCAATGTATGGAGTCAAGTCCGCGACATTGAAGGTCGAATGGACTCCAAAATTAGGTGGGAGCTCGAGTTGATAAGCATTGTCCCCTATGGCCTTTATCACGCGGAAGGGACCATCTCTACGTGGAGCCAATTTGTGTTTGCGCCGCTGGGGAAATCTCTCCTTTCGCATATGCACCCAGACGAGGTCTCCGGGGGCGAACACAACGCGTCGGCGGCCTGAATTTTTCTGCTTGGTATACTGCGCAGCCCTTTTCTCCAGCTATTCCCTGGTTCAGCGGTGTAGCTCATGCACATGCTCGGTACGGTTGGCGGTTGAGACGTGCACTGGGTCTCGCAGTGGGCATGGTGACAAATCAAGCGGCGTCAATGGATTCAACCCATACACCACTTCGAACGGACTCATGTTGGTCGTCGTGGGCCTGCATCTATTATAACAAAACTCGACAAGAGATAGTAAGTCCTCCCAATGCCTAGGGTTGGCCTTTAGCATGGTGCGAAGGAGGGCTCCTAGCGTCCTGTTGGTGACCTCTGTTTGGCCGTCCGTTTGGGGGTGGTAGCTAGTGGAGAAAAGGAGTTTTGTACCTAGCTTTCCCCAAAGAGTTCTCCAAAAGTGACCTACAAACTTGGAATCCCTATCACTAACAATGGTTCGAGGGACACCATGAAGACGAACCACATGCTCAAAAAATAAATCGGCAATCTCACTAGAACTGTGGGTAGTTTTACAATCAATAAAATGGGCCATCTTAGAAAATCTATCTACGACCACAAAAATGGAGTCACGACCTCTTCTAGATAAGGGCAAACCCGTAATGAAGTCCATAGACAAATCTTCCCAAGGGCCACTCGGGATGGGTAAGGGAGTGTAGAGGCCGTGGGGACTAGACCTAGCCTTGGCTCTCTGGCAAGTCACACAACTTCTACAAAACCTAGTCACTTGGTGTGTCATGTTAGGCCAAAAGAAATGTTCTCTTAAAGCGGCCAGTGTCTTCTTAATCCCAAAGTGTCCACGATTTTCGTGTGCTTCCTGAATCAAAAGGATCCTAATAGACGATCTAGGGATGCAAAGGCGATTGGCCTTATATAAGTAACCCTCAGAGAGAAAATATGACTCAAACTCTCGAACTCTCAGGCAATGCTCGACTATGGGGGCAAAGAAAGGATCACTAGCATATAATTCCTTAATCAAAGCAAAGCCTAAAACTTTAGTTTGCACATGAGTCAAGAGAACGTACCTTCTAGATAGGGCGTCGGCAACAACGTTCTCTTTGCCCTTCTTATGAACGACGACATAGGGAAATGTCTCAAGAAATTCCACCTAACGAGCATGTCGTCGATTTAGGTTGGTCTGGCTCTTCAAATAGCTCAAGGCCGCGTGGTCTCTGTGAATAACGAACTCTCATGGCCAAAGATAGTGTTGCCATGTCTTGAGCACTCGGATAAGGGCATACAATTCCTTGTTGTAGGTAGGGTAGTTGAGTGTGGCCTCGGATAGCTTTTCACTGAAATAAGCAATGGGCCGTTTCTCCTGGTGTAGCACACCACCAATGCCAATGTTTGAAGCATCGCATTCTACCTCGAACGGTCTGTTGAAGTCAGGAAGTTGGAGCAATGGTGCCTGGCATAATGCTCTCTTCAAGGCCGAGAAGGCCGTTTCATGTTGCTCTTGCCAAGACACCGTTGTGCCTTTCTTGGTCAGCTCGTGTAAGGGCGCTGCAATGGAGGAGAAATTCCTCACAAAGCGCCGATAAAATCCAGCGAGGCCGAGGAAGCTTTGGACTTGTGTAGGCGTCGTCGGCGTCGGCCAGTCCTTGATGGCGGTGATTTTCTCTTCATCCACACGTATGCCATCAGCACTCACAACGTAGCCCAGAAAGTTCGTTGATGTAGAACAGAACGAACACTTGGCGTGGCTGGCAAACAATCGCTCATTGCGAAGGCATTATAGCACTGCTCGAAGGTGATCGACGTGCTCTTCTAGGCTGCTTGAATATACAAGGATGTCATCGAAATAAACGACGACAAACTTGCCAAGAAATGCTCGCAGGACGTGGTTCATCAAGCGCATGAAGGTGCTGGGGGCGTTTGTTAGCCCAAATGGCATGACGAGCCATTCATAGAGCCCATACTTAGTCTTGAAGGCGGTCTTCCATTCATCACCGTCCTTCATTCTGATTTGATGATATCCACTTTTCAAATCTATCTTGGAAAATGTGGTGGCGTCGTGAAGTTCATCAAGCATATCGTCAAGTCGTGGGATCAGATGCCTGTACTTGACGGTAATCTGGTTAATAGCTCGGCAATCAACACACATCCTCCATGTGCCATCTTTCTTGGGCACAAGGATCACAGGCACAGCGCAAGGAGAAAGAGATTCCCTCACGTAGCCTCGATCCAGCAATTCTTGAACTTGGCGTTGCAGCTCGTTGGACTCCTCTGGGCCAGCTCTATAGGCAGCGCGGTTCGGCAAGGAGGCACCAGGCACAAGATCAATCTGGTGCTCAATGCCTCGCAGGGGAGGTAAGCCTTGGGGCAACTCATCGGGGAAGACGTCGTTGAACTCAGCGAGCAAGGCGGTGACGGGAGGAGGCACATCCTTGGCTCTCGACGACTCTGGAATGCAAGGAGTTGGCACAAGCAGAAAACATGGCACCTTGCCAGTCAAACATGGCGTGATGTCACTGGGCCTGGCGAGAAACAGTCTGTTCTCACAAGAGCCCTGCAACGGACTCTTCGGCGGTAACTGAACGGCCTATTTGGTCTTCTTCTTTGCAGTGCCTTGTGGAGAAGCCGTTGTTCCAGAAGTTGTGTTGTGTTGCTTCACGAGTGTCTCTGGTGACTCGATCGGCCTATTTGCAGCGGCCTGAATGGCCTTCTGGCGATCTCTTTCCACCTGGTCCTGCAAGATCTCATGGGGAGACATTGGATGCAAAGTGATGCGCTTCCCGTGGTAAGTGAACACATAAGTGTTCAAATATCCATCGTAGAGAACGCGCTTGTCGAATTGCCATGGGCACCCAAGCAAGATATGGGTGGCGTCCATTGCAATGACATCACATAAAACAGAATCATAGTATTGGCCAATTGAAAAAGAAATTAAGCACTGGCGAGATAATGTGTTACCTGGACTAGAAGAAATCCATTAGAGAGCGTACGGTTGGGTATGAGGAGTCGTTGGCAAGTTGAAGTGTGTAACGACATTCTCATTCACAATATTGGCACAAGAGCCGCTATCAACAATCACACTCAAGGTGGCCGTCTGGACGAGGGCTCGTGTGTGGAACAAATTCTCTCTTTGGTCTCGGAGACTAGAGTCCTAGACTGTGAGGATACGTCGGGTCACTAAGCTCAATGGAGTGCCCGCGTTCAGTGAAGCGGGTTCACAGTCGTAAGCGTCCTCTTCGTCTTCATTCCCTTCGTCAATTGGCTCTACGGGTTGTTCGTCGTCTTCCCAAGACTCATAGCCAACGGCGGCAGCAGAGAACAAAACCTTTCGAGCATTTGGGCAATCCTTCTTGTAGTGGCCTCTGCCACCACACTTGAAACACTCGAGATCTCGCGCGCGGTCAGTGTTCACTGGAGCCGGTCAGTGTTCACTGGAGCCTGTCTGTGTGTGGTCTGGCGCGCTGTTGTGTTCGTTGCCGGTGGCCTCGCCTTGATAGACGAGCTGTTGGAAGCAGAAGCACTAGGACGAGTGTTAGAAGAATTGAAACCACTAGGGTTAGAAGCATACCTGGAGGAGTTACTCGTATAGGACTTTCGGCGAGCGATCTGAGCATGTAGTTGCATCGCCGTGTGAGTAAGGGTGTTCAAGTCCTTGATGGGCAGAATCTCGAGCTGATCACGAATATTAGCGTTCAAACCACTCAAGAATTTTGTCCTCAAGGTAGAAGGAGCAACGGAGATGTTCGCCTTGTAATACATGTCTTCCAGCTTCGAAAAGAACTCGAGTGGAGTCTGTGAGCCTTGGCGAGCCATTGCTATCTCCATTCGCATTTGATTTCGATAATCTAGAGGCACGTACTTCCTTGTCATCACATAGACGAGCTGGTGCCATTCAGTGACTCTCGTCCTATTGTGTCGGACGCAGTCATCTTCAAACCCGTGCCACCAAACTCTCGCAGCACCTCGGAAGTTGAGAGTTTCCGCGTTGACGTGCTCTTGGGGAGGCACTTGAAAATATCTGAGTGTGTACTCGGTGGCTTGTATCCATTCAAGAAACACAGCAAGGTTGTATTCACCATAAAAATGTTCAATCTTTACCTTGACGCCGTGTCTGATGTATCGAGGCTGTGCAGCGGCCTGATTGTGGGCGTCATCATAGTAAGGTGGTTCAACAGCTCGCAAACCATGAGGTCATTTGCGGCCATTGTGGCGTCTTTCTCTGGCTTGGTGAGGCTCGCCGCGGACATAGTCTTCTCTTGGCGCATAGACGTCTTCTTGACGTCGTCTTCGCGGCTGGACATGGAAGTCGTGGTCTGATCCGGTGTTAACGCCACTGCGCGCGGCGGTCGGCACGTAGAGATCTGTATGCGATGCGAACCCTTGGCGACTCTCTATTACACTCTGCAACCTGTTGAGTTGGGGCTGTTGTGGATGTGAAGGCATGATACCTTTGCCCTTGTCAACTTTTGTCTTGGAAGGACCGGCGTCGGTGTCTTTGGGTTGAGCCGGTGCATCCATGGCAGAGAAATGGGTCGGAGTGGGCACTGTGGTGGCCACTCATTGGTTTGCTCTCAAGGTAGCGACCTCTTGGCGAAGAGCGTGGATCAGCAGTTGATCTTCCGTCAACTCCAAGAGTGTATCTTATGGATTCGGATCTTGGGGTGGTTGGTCCTGTGGGGGAGCCAACAGCGGATTATGTTGTTGGTTGGTGTTGTCATCACCTCGTTGTTCGTTACCTTGTCCGAGCGTCATGCTACCTATAACAATTTGGTCAGACATGGGAGTAAAAACGAACCAAAAGGTAACAAAGAACAACAATCAAGCAAAATCACAAGGCAAGTCACAAGGTTCACGTAAGGTAGGGAAGTTTGGGCTTGCCATGAGGGCGGCTTGGCTTGAACAAGTAGTGGTGTATCAAGCAATGTGGCAATCAAACACACAAGAACAAATTGAAACCCTAGACAAACGTAAACAAAGTGACCAAAGTGAGCAAGTAATCACCTTCTAGGAAGCTTACCTAGACGATGGAGGGGTTGAGAAGATGAGCCTAAGCCGAGGTGATTGAGTTAGGATTGCCTTATTTTGGCTTTTCCTAACTTTGGAAACTTTTTTTTTTAATATCCGAGATCATTTTTGAGATCTTTTTCGGATTTGCAAAGGAAACTTTCCAAAAGTAAAAACGGCTTAAGTAACTAGAATATCGCAAGTGTGATCTTTGAGAGAGAGAGGAGAGAGAAGATAAGATTTGATTGTATCTTATAAGGAAGTTCGGCTAACTTACTAAAAAGTAATAACAAGCAACTATGACAACTCTATCCACGCATGAAATAAGGAAACAAAATATTCTAGCATGCAAGATAACAAAATTACCTAACACACCAAAACTTAAGGGACAAGAAAAAAATTTCGGCCAAGATATTATCTTGTAGAAACCGAAGGTGAGCAAATATGGTAACTTTTTGGTTTTTCTCACAATTTGATGAAAGAAACGATGGGGGTTAAGAGAAATTTTTTGTGAACGAATGCAAACTTGAGTTTATGACTTACAAGACTGTTGGGCTCTGATGCCAGTTGATGTGGTCTTGCCTCCGATGACAAGCCAATTGTCAAAGGTGACAACTTTAGGACCTAGTCTTGGTTGGGAAGTCACTCGTCTCGACTGTGGAAGCGATGGTGGTGATGATAGCGATCTGATGGAAGGATGGAAGGCGATGGCGGAAGCGATTGATTGAGGGATGGAAGACTTGAAGAGACAAGTCTTTGGTGACGTAGCGTCGACTGTGGAGGATAGTTTGGCTTGAAGGATCAAGAACGAAGCCGTAGCGTCGGCAACAGAGGGTGTCGTAGCGTCGACGGTGGAGTGAAGGGGGATGAGAGGGATATGTGACGTCCGATCAAGGGAAGGAGGATAAACACTCTACTTAAGCCTGGAACTGTAATTTGAACGTAAGAAAATAATAACAAGGTTCGAAACTATAAATACTAGAGGCGATACATCGGTTTTGGGCTGAGTCGAGCCTAGTGGGCTAGCCCATGCAAGCATGCAAAGGCACACACCCAAAAATAGATAAACTATAAATGGAAACTAGCTAAAATACGCAATAGAGCTAAATATGGAAAGTGTATCAAACAGAAAAGGCAAGCGTGCTCTTTAGCGTGCTCTTCTTTGAGCGAAGCCTTTAGCGAGCTCTTCTGTTTGAACAAAGCCTTCAGCGAGATCGTGGCTTCGTTCGACGGCTTCTTCAGCACGCTCCTCTATGAGCGAGACGTCTTCAGCACACTCCTGGATGGTGGAGAGGATGACAAGTCTTTGCTCTGTTTTCGGGCTGCCTTGGCCAGCGATGAAGCGCGCGACAAGTGATGCGACGGCTTCGGCGATGGCTTTGGACTTGGACCTTGTCACTGGGCCATCTGAGCGCAGGCTCATGGCTTGTTCTTTCTCTTGGGCCGTCATGGGGGGCAGAGTCACATCATACCTCCCTAAGAGTTCTGCTCGTACCATCAGTCCAAAACTCACGGTCACAACGAGTGCATGAGTTACGGCTCCCCGGCTAAGTAACCCACTTTGGGGTCTCTATTCGCTCTGGGATATAGAGAAGTGAGCAGGGGGATGAGCAAAAACCCGGCACTGCCCCCGCCACCCAAATGGTTGCGTGGGGACCATTTCTGGCGGCGCAAGTCCGTGGGGATAAAGCATGAGGGCCGTGCGTAGGTACGCGCGAGAAGGGAGGCATCACCCCACAATACCAGTTCTCAGCGTTGTTAATAGTTCGCCCATAGGGCACCAACTCTCTTTCACGGAAGCGGAGGCAGTGGAAACCCCGCACTATGACCCCTTGTTCATACATGCTCAGTTCGGAACAAAGCTCGTTAAGCGGATCCTGGTCGACATGGGAAGCTTTGCAAACATTTTATACTGGGATGCCTTCCTGCAATTAGAGATCCCACCCGCTGAACTCCGCCCCACTGACTGCTCGCTAGTCGGCTTCTCGAGAGAAAGGGTCGCCGTCTCCAATATCGTCACCTTGGACCTCATCTTGGGGGATGAGGGAGGCCCACGTAGGTCTGAAGCGGTAGACTTCATGGTCATGAGGATACCCTCCGCATACAATGCAATCCTCGGGCGAGTGTCCCTCAACAAGTTCCAAGTTGTTGCTTCAGTATACCACCTCAAGGTAAAATTTCCAGTTCGCGGAGAAGTAGGGGAGTTGAAGGGCCGGCATGCAGAGAGTCGGGCATGCTATTTAACCACTCTGAAAGGGAAGGGCCTTGCGGAGCAAGTCTTACAAGTCCAAGAACTCAAACCAGGAGTAGGGTTCTCAGATGGGACCCAGGAATATGCCGACCTCGAAGTACGGGAGCAAGTCTACTCGATCGTAGAAAACGAGGAGACAAGGGCGATAACTCCATTCGGCAAAGAGGACGAGAGGCTGTTCTTAGGGACCCACTTGGGTGTGAATGATCAGGAGCAAATCGAGGAGTTGTTGGGCAAGTCCAAGGATGTTTTCGCCTGGATGCCAAAAGACCTATCAATATTCCATGGGCGCTTATGACCCACAGCTTGAGCATCATCCAAAGGACCAAGCCGGTAAGGCATAAGAAGCGGAAGCAGCCTAGCGACAAGGCTGAGGGACAGGGCCGTCTTGGAGATTTTGAAGGCCCTGTTCAAAATTACACATGAGGCTTTATAGTATAACAAGTTATGAAAGTTTAAATTATCATGTTATTTTGGATAATGATTGTATTATTAATTGATGATTTGACTACTTTTTTTAACTGTATGATTATCTATTACTTATGTTGGAATGTCTAATTGAACAAATATTGTAGTATAATAAAAATATTTAAATCTATTTTTACACCCACCTTTTATTAAATGTCAAGATAACACATTTTCACAAGAAAGACTGAAAGAAAGCTTACAATTTTAAAAAATATAAAAAACATGGATAACCATAAAAATAATAATTGAGCAAAAAATATATAAGATGAAAGAAATAGAAATGGGCTTAAATTAATCAAAGAGAATAGACTAACGGAAAATTTTGGTAAAAGAGCAAGAAGAAATAAAGGGCCCAACAAAGAAATTAACTAGGAAAAAGAGGAAAGAGGCCAGGTGAAGTTCGAACCTAGAACCAAATAACAATCTTTCATTCATTCTCCCACTCGAACAAACATTTAACCTTACATTTTTTCAATATTGAAAATATATATTGGGCCCCAACATTATGGAGGCCCTGTTCCGGCGCACCACTTGCACCACCCATCGGGACGGGCATGCTGAGGGAGCCCGCGAAGAAATCATCAAGCTCTTGTCGCCTAGGTTCATCCGGAAGGTACAATACCCCACTTGGTTGGCCAACGTGGTGATGGTCAAGCAATCAAGCGACAAGTGGCAAATGTGTGTAGACTTCACCGATTTGAATCAGGCTTGCCCTAAGGATAGCTACCCGCTCCCCCTATCGACCGGCTAGTGGACTCCACGGACGGGCACGGGGCCCTCAGCTTTCTCGATGCGTACTCCGGCTATAACCCAATCAAGATGAACCCCCGCGACGAAGAGCATACGACTTTCATCACAGAAGCGGGAACCTACTGTTATCGCGTAATGCCTTCGGCCTCAGGAACACGGGAGCCACTTTCCAGAGGCTCGTGGATCGCATCTTTCGCGATATAAGAGGCAAAACGGTGGGAGTTTACATTGACGACATTGTCGTGAAAAGCCGGTACACCTCCAAGTACACAACAGATCTCCGCGAGGTCTTCAACACCCTGAGAAGCAATGGAATGAGTTTGAATCCAGAGAAGTGTGTTTTTGGAGTATAAGCAAGCAAGTTTCTAGGTTTCCTAGTCAGCACTAGAGGTATCGACGTAAACCTAGAGAGGGTTGAAGCGATCTTAGCAATGATGGCCCTGCGGAACGTTAAGGAGGTGCAGCGTTTTCTGGGTGCGGTAAACTACTTGGGCAAATTTTGCGCCCGACAGTCGGAGAGGAGTGTCCCATTCTTCAAGGCCCTCCGGAAAGTTCACAACTTCGAGTGGACGCCGGAGTGCGCGGCGGCCTTCGAGGACTTGAAGAGCCACTTGAAGCAACTGACCACCTTGGCGGCTCCCGTACCCGAGAGGAGCTTCAACTTTACATCGCAATGGGGGATACCACAATCAGCGCGGTCATTGTGAAGGATGCGCGAATACCAGTCTACTTCATGAGCAAAACCATGCTGCCCGTGGAAACACAGTACTCGTTTGTGGAGAAGTTAGCCCTCGCCGTGGTCACGACCGCCCGTAAGCTATGGCCATATTTCCAGGGCCACCCCATACAGGTCCTCTTGGATTTCCCGTAACAGAATCTACTCCACCGGCCTACCCTCTCGGGCAGAATGACGAAGTGGGTAGTGGAACTCTCCGAGTTTGACATCTCGTACAAGAGTCGCCCTGCTATTGAGGCACAGTCTCTCGCCAACTTCCTTGTCGAGGCCAGTTTCAGGGACAAGGCCGTCGCGGAGGCAACATGGGCTCTAATCTGTTGGGTGCTTTTTTTCGACGAAGTGATGTAAGAAGGAGGCCGCGGAGCCGGCTTGGTCCTCACATCCCTTGGGGGAGAAAAAATGGAGTACGCATTGGCTTTGGAATTCATGGCTGCTAACAATGAGGCGGAATACGAGGGCCTCTTAGCGGGAATGGAACTGGCCCTAGTGAACGGGGCGCAAAGCTTGACATGTTACAACAACTCCGAGGTCGTAGTTAACCAAGTGCAAGGGACCTATAAAGCAAAGACGGAAACCCTGCCCGAGTATTACGAGAGAGTTAGAACATTGGCCAAGGCCTTATGCCATTTTGAGATACACTACATCCCAAGGTCCGAAAACACGGCAGTAGATGCCCTCGCGAAGCTTGGCTCCAGGTCAGCTGGTTGCGATACGGGTGTAGCCCGCGTAGAAAGTAAGAGTCTCCCCGCCAAGGCCAAAAGGCGGAGATTGCAAGTCTGAGCTTCGTGCTTCTACATGAAGGGAGGTGGGCTGTACAAAAAAGGCTACAACTCGTCAGGCCTCAAATGCGTCTCGTTGGAAAAGGGCCGCGAACGCACCGAGGAAATTCACAACGACACTTGCGGTAGCTAGTCCGAGTGGAGGAGTCTTGCCCACAAGGCCCAACGCGCCGGCTACTTTTGGCCCACCATGAGAAAATATGCTATGGAGGTCTCCCAGTCTTGCAATCCCTGCCAAGTCCATGCTCTCGTTATCCTGCAGCCCGGGCAAGAATTGAAGATTTAGAGTGCCCTATGCCCTTTCGCCATGTGAGGGATGGATCTCCTCGGCCCTTTTCCTCGTGCTCCCGGACAATTTCAGTACATCTTGGTAGCCATCGATTACTACACCAAGTGGATTGAGGCTGAAGCACTAGCGACGACTACAATCGAGAATGTAAAGAAATTCCTTTGGCAAAATATCATCTGTCGCTTTGGACTCCCCAGGATATTGTCCCCAACCGAGGACCCCAATTCTACACGGAGAAGCTAAGGGTATTCTGCGATGACTTAGGTATTCACCTACGCTTCACCTCAGTAGCTCACTCACGGACGAACGACCAGGTCAAGAACGCAAATGGGCAGATTCTAACCGGCTTGAAGAAGAGGCTAGATAAAGCACAAGGGCGATGATCAGAAGTTCTCCTGCTCGTCCTCTGGGCCAATAAGACCACACCAAGGAAAGGGACCAGTGAGACACCATTTTGCCTAGCATATGGGGTTGAGGCAGTCGTTCTAGTAGAGCACTTTTTTTCAAACGAAAGGATTATGCATTATGACGAGGAAAGCAACAATGAGAGGGTGTCTGTGGAGTTGCAATTAAGGGAGGAAGTACGAGAAATGGCCAAAATCCACGAGGTTGAGTACAAGAGAAGGATTGCCGCACACTACAACAAGAAAATCCTCCCCCAATGCTTCAAGAAGGGGGACCTGGTCCTCAGGAGGACGGAGGGCGGCAAGCTAGACCCAAGGTGGGAAGGCCCGTACATCATTTCGCACCAAGTGGTTGAGGGGGCCTACAAGCTAAAGAGGGAGGATGGCAACTTGATCCCAAACACGTGGAATGTCTTGCGACTGAAGAAGTACTTCCCGTAAGCAAGGAAGTGGCTAGGGTGCCCAAAAAAGCAACACCCATGTAGGCTATAACTTTAAATGTAATGTAAGCACCGACGGGGCCGATTAGTAGCTAGACTCTTTTGTGATTCAAGTTCCATGAATGTTATGCAACATCAATGCAAGTCGAGAAAGCAATTATTAAGCAATATTGAAAAAGGCAAGGCCCGGGGAGGGGCAAAAGCATTTATTAAGCAATATTGAGAAAGGCAAGTCTCGGGGAAGGGCGAAATCAATTATCAATCAATATTGAGAAAGGCAAGGCCTGGGAGGGGTGGAGACAATTATTAAGCAATATTGAGATAGGCAAGGCCCAAGGAGGGGAAGAAGCAATTATTAAGCAATATTGAGATAGGCAAGGCTCGGGAAGGGGTGAAAGCAATATTGAGCCCGGGAAGGGGCGAGAGCAATACTAAACAACACCAAGCAATACTAAGCAATATTGGGCCCGGGAGGAGGCGTGAGCAACACAAAGCAATACTTAGCAATATTGGGCCCGGGAAGGGGCGAGAGCAACACTAAGCAACACCAAGCAAAACTAAAGCAACATTGGGCCCGAGAAGGGGAAAAGAGCAATATTGCAATGACTAAAATAGTACAAGTGCATGAACCAGTCCGCGTGAAAAGCGAGGAGCAACGCCAGACTAGAAAAAGCAAGACAGGGTGAATCAATGACTCGCAACAACAAAACTCGGGGCAAAGTAACGATATAGCGGAAAAAACTCGACGAAGCAAGAGGGGAGTGGGAGAACCAAAACCGCAGGACATATAAACACCGCAAAGCAAGAATGTAGTGAAGGCGTGAAAATCACAAAGCCGGGTACAACAGAAAGCAAAATCGGGTGGCCAACAATGAGGAGAATCCCCCTAAAGACCGCAAGGTGTAAAGCCTTCAAGAAGCCGGGAGCAACCCAAAGAACGCAACAAGACTTCCGCCGTGAGCAGTAAGCAAGTGGGCAAGGGGCCCAACCGCCAAACAACATTGAAGCCGTAAACCAAAAGCATACGAAGACCCACAATTTATAGCAATAAAAAGAGAAGTCTGCTACTCAATTTGCCCCGTGAGCTTCCTTTGGCGTAGTGCACTCAAGCGAAGCCCCCAGGCCAGGGGGATGGGAGTAGCCCGTCAATAGTAAAGAAAGATGAGAAAAACAAAGACGAAAGGAAAAGCAACAACAAAGAACTTTATTCATTGACAGAAGAGAGCAAGCCGTTATAAAAATTGTTGTACTTTATTCATTAACAGAAGAGAGCAAGCCATTACAAAAAAATTGTACAAGAGGCACACCGGGCCGAGAGCTACTAAGCTTGAAAAAGGAAACCTAGAAAGGCCCCTCCTCACGAGGATAGTCAAGGGATGCCCCTAACCCGATCGCGGAGGAGGCAAAAGAAAAGTAAGGCCGACTTCACATGCCAGGGTACATAACCTGACATCGTGAGTTGCGGCCCCCGTACAACCTGGCTTACGACAAATAAGGGCATAGAACGCGTAGGCATCCGACTGATCCTCCACCCGACGAAGGACACGAGGAAATCCGACCGAGTAATGCAAATAGCGAACCTCCCGCACAACGTAGTTGGGATCTCCGACATCAGCCAAGTTGAAAATGGTGTCGAGAGTGAATACGGTGGCGAGCAACGTATACCTCTGACGGCGCCCTCCGATGTAGCAATGGAAAGCGGCCACAACCCAATTTCCCTGACGCCTGGTCAGATGCCCTCTCCAATAAACCAAAACCAACGTAACTTTCTGAGGATTATCCACAGCGTAACTACCTGGAAAAGGAGGAAAGCTGGGAGGATGGTACATCTGCTACAAGCTACAAGAAAACTAAAGCAAGACAAACACGCAAGAATGTCGGAGAAGAGAAGAAAAGACACGCAAGAAGTACAAGAAACGCAGACAATGCAAGTGAGCAAAAGAAGAGAGGCCAATATATAGTGACGATTGACCTCAACCGCCCGCAACCCGAGGGCTGCAATAAATGTTAAGTCACAAAAGTAAATTGTTAAAAAAATGCCTACAGCAAACTAAAGACAAGAAAGAGGAAGAGCAAGTTGGAGGAGCCACCGGCCAGGGGCTCAGTCAACACCCGACAATCTATGGTTCGCGGCATCTTGGCGGTCCCCGTCCCTGGAGGCTTCGGCCAAAAAGGAAGCGAAGAACTCGTCGTTATGAGCCTGCCTACCCGGTAGATCCGAGAACATGTCAAAGCCGAGTGGCGATCTCATCCCTATCGCTGCGGAGGGAGCAGCGGCCTATTGCGAAGAACTCCCCGGAAAAATTGAAGGCGAGGTAAGCGCATCACGACCCCTCTTTGTGCCTCGATCTTTCACGGGCGTTGTCGACCCCTCGAAAAGGGTGTGCATACCCCATGCTTCTAGAACACCGGGATGGTCTTCTACCACCTGACCAATTGGGGGAGGCCGGTAAACCTCAGCACGCTTCGGCCTTATTAGTTGGGCGCGCGAGTCAAAAATGAATGGAGTCACGCCTGTGTGACGAGCCATCTGGTTCACGCCGTCTTGACCCCCGACCTCATACACAGGACATGAGAAGTGCACGTATCTCCGCTTGAGACGCGGCCCCTTCGTAAACTCATTTATCGCCTCCTCTCGGATTGTCTGCTTTTGACCGGTGAAGCCGACAATAGTGACCCTCGGGCTCTCTACTTCCGAGAGAAGCCTTGAACACTCCTGGCCCAGGCGGGAAAGCTTTGTCTTAGCCTCCTCGGCCTCTCGGTTGAGCCTGGCAACATCCTGCTTCGCCTCCTCAACCTTGCGCCTAGCTTGGCATATTGCTCCTCAGCTAGCCTAGTGCGTTCCCCGACTTGATGCCCTGACTCCACAGCACGTTGTGTGATAACAAGAATTTTGTCATTCTAATTCCTACTATGCAAGAAATCCAAACAAAACCTAAAACGCAGTCTTAGGCAAGTAAGGGTCGATCCACAGGGAAACACAATCTATCGCAGTATGTAAAATGTATGTCAATTGAAGTAACCAAAGGGGGGGATTTTGTTTGTTTGTAGAGTAACCAAGCATGCAAAAGTAAGTAAGCAATTAAAGTGCTGAAATCAAGTATGGGGGAGGCACTTAGTCAAACAATATCCACTAATCGAATGACAAGTTGATCATAGAAACCACTCAAAATCGCATGCAATGGCAATTCCAATTCCTTTTCAAAAGTATCTAATAGCACAACCAGATACTATTAGAACTAACTAATTAAACAACCCTGAAACTATCAAGATTCAATTTAACAGCAGCTTTATGGATAGGAATATAGTTGGATACAACCTAGAATAAAACAACCAGTTTTTACCCTAAGATGCAAATCAATTCTCTTCTGCATAAGATTAGCACAACCAGTTACTAACACGATGCAGTTGCTACTAAGGAATAGATATGCTCAACCAGTAGCAATCTAGACCTAGCAATAGATAAATACCAACAAACCCTAGTTGATCAGACTAGAAATTACCAATATCAATCATAAGATTCAAGCAAGAGAAAAGATAAAAGCCAAAGCAATAGATTAAAAGTAAGAAACTTACAACTGAATCAAACGAAGAGCTTCAATGTCTGACTAAGCAAGAGAGGCTTAGTTCTTCATAGCAAGGGAAATACGTAAGAAATAAAACTAGGGTTCCGAGATAAGAAAAGAACAAGTCTTCTCAACCCTTAAATACCAAAGGGAATTTAATATGAAATTAACTTAAAATAAAAACAAAACGTAATAAAATAAAATAACTAAAACCGAAAAGGAAAATCGGCTCGGCGCTTCGTCCAACAGCGGCGGCGGCCGCTGCTTTTCCCACGGCGATCGCCGTAATCGAGGCGGCAATTACACGGCGGTCGCCGTTTCAATGTCGTAGCTGAGGTTCTCCAGGGGGAATTAACGGCGGTCGCCGTTGTTATGCGGCGGTCACCGTAATTCTGCTTCTTCATACTTCGCTCCTCAGCTCCAAAAGCTCCAAAAATGCAACTTCCGCGCCTCCTTGCCAAGTCTCCAAATCATCACTAGAGCATCCTAAAATACCACTAAAATCATGCCAAAACTCCGTCAATACACGCAACATAATTGTGTGTATCAAACTCCCCCACACTTGAATCTCTACTCGTCTCGAGTGGATAGAGAACTACCACCCATCACCAATAAGCACCTAGATCATCAACATGCAAGGAAAGCCCACAACCAAGAGTAACAGCATGTACATGAAAGCTCAACATCCTTCAACCAACCAATCACAACACAACTACACCCTCAACACCAGCATCATAATCAGCACAACATCAACACAAACATATGCAATATCCACAACCTCAACCACAGCAGCCAACTCAATACACATCCAAGCTTAAGGGCAAGCAGAATACTTTCCCCAAGCTTATCCCGGTCATCCAAAAATGAAAGTAACCACTAGTCCTAACCTCCATCTATGACTCCTTATGTCTCCCTCAATGGCCTACCCGACAATCCTTCTTTGTCTCCTCATCTTATGTCGTCCCGCCGGTAAAATGAGATCCTAGAAAACACTCCTTTTCTTTTCACTCATTTTGCCTAAGAGCCCTTTCGGGTTTTCATCCTAGCCACTCATTTCATTTTATCATAGATGGACTCACCGCCTCACATCACTCTGAATCCACTTTTGCCCAGGCCTAGTGCCTGTCGGATTACCTGCTTTTTACCTGGACCGCCCTTTCGGGTTTTCAGCCCATCCCTGGATTTTTTTGTATTTGCCTTTTTTTTTTAAATATACTAGCAATAATAAATACATAATCCACTCCCCCACACTTAAAATAAGCATTGTCCTCAATGATATCAGACATAATAACAGAGGAGAAGTGAAGAATGTACCTACTACTGCGACGGTGGTGGGAAATCGGGATATTGGGAACCCATGAAAAGGTTCCACTGCCTCATCTGTTCCTCCAGGGCTTGAATGTCTTGGGCCTGCGTCGCATAGTGATCCCTGGACTCCTGGCGGAAGTCAATGAACTCCTGGTGGTAGGCAGCAAAGTCCGACTGCATAGACTGCTGGCGAGAGTCAATCCCCTGGACCATTTCCCAAGTCTGTCTCTGGTAATCCTGAGACGGTCCAGCAGCAGCGGTAGCCTGTACCGCAGGCATAGCAGTGTCCTCATCGTCATTGGCATCATCGTCATCATCCTCACTGTCATCATCATCCTGAGCAACACTTCCAGCTGGCACGGGACGCACCCCAGGGGCTCCCACCCGGTAACTGCTCACATCAAAGTCTCTGTAGCGCGGGCCACAGGCCACCTCAAACGGAAAAGGGATGGGGATTTTGTAGATACCCCGCGTGCCATACAGCCAGAACTTCGGGTTAGACCCGGTCCCGGATATCACAGTGGAAGTCCTGAACTGCTTCCAATCATATGTAAAAGCAGGAGAGAGTTGCTGGGAAGGGTCGGGTTGCTCGAGACCCAGGTGGCGGCCTATCAAAGTGATCATGCCCCCAATGACGATCTTCTGCCCCTTGTTATCCTGAAATTTTCTGCACGCAGCAATAAAATGGATGCGCCAATCCCACACCAGAGGGCACTCGGGGGTCATACTCCATACAGCATACAAATCGTCGTACAGAAGCTTGTTCAATTTGGACTGGCCATGGAAGGTCATCCGCACTACTTTATGTGCTAGCCGCAGGCCCGAATGCGACCACTTGTAATTGTACTCCCCATCTGCGGGTTGTAAACATTGGACCCTGTGGAGTGGTACCAAAAGGGGAAGTAACCATTGGCGGCGTTCCACGCCTGCGCAGAAGATGGTGGCCTGGTAATCCCAAGCGCTAGATCAAGGTCCGTCCAGGACATAGAGTGCCTGCTACCACCCAAACTAAATGTGATCCTCTCCTCATCGCAATGACTATCAAAGCTGGCCAGAAACTCCACAGTCCAGCTGGGGAATGTGGGCGTCGCAAAATGGAAGAAACTACCCAGCCCACCATTGACAAAAAGCTCCTGCGTACTCTCATATATTTGCAACTCCCGCAGAGTGTCTGGATCAAAGAATAATGTGGACTGAAAAGCCCTCTCCTGCAAAAGCCTCCTACGAGCCTCCTCAACCTTGTTACGGGAGGCCTCAACCCCCGATGATTTTTTTCGAGAGGGCTCACCTCCCGTTGATTTCTTCCGGGAAGACAATGAGCGTTTCAAAACTCCCGACATCTCAATAATCCCAACTACTAGCAACAGCAAAAAGCAGAACAGGGAGGGAATAAAATTAAAATCACCAGATTCGATAAAGCGGCGGTCGCCGGGTTGAGCGGCGGTCGCTGCTAAGAACGGCGGTCGCCGTGTTGAATGCGGCGGTCGCCGTTTTCAATTTTCACAGATTCTACAGATTTCCGAAATGGCGAGCGACGACGGCGACCTTGGCTGGCGGCGGGCAAGCGGCGAGCTAAGTTGGCGGCGAGCTGGCGCGGCGGTCGCCGGATCTGGGGTTGAGGGGGAGTGGCGAGAGAGAGAGAGAGGGGAATGGGGAATGGGAAAGCGAGGGAGAGGGTAGGGGGGTAGGTCCCCGGCAACGGCGCCAATTTGATAACATGAATTTTGTCGTTCTAATTCCTACTATGCAAGAAATCCAAACAAAACCTAAAACGCAGTCTTAGGCAAGTAAGGGTCGATCCACAGGGAAACACAATCTATCGCAGTATGTAAAATGTATGTCAATTGAAGTAACCAAAGGGGGGGATTTTGTTTGTTTGTAGAGTAACCAAGCATGCAAAAGTAAGTAAGCAATTAAAGTGCTGAAATCAAGTATGGGGGAGGCACTTAGTCAAACAATATCCACTAATCGAATGACAAGTTGATCATAGAAACCACTCAAAATCGCATGCAATGGCAATTCCAATTCCTTTTCAAAAGTATCTAATAGCACAACCAGATACTATTAGAACTAACTAATTAAACAACCCTGAAACTATCAAGATTCAATTTAACAGCAGCTTTATGGATAGGAATATAGTTGGATACAACCTAGAATAAAACAACCAGTTTTTACCCTAAGATGCAAATCAATTCTCTTCTGCATAAGATTAGCACAACCAGTTACTAACACGATGCAGTTGCTACTAAGGAATAGATATGCTCAACCAGTAGCAATCTAGACCTAGCAATAGATAAATACCAACAAACCCTAGTTGATCAGACTAGAAATTACCAATATCAATCATAAGATTCAAGCAAGAGAAAAGATAAAAGCCAAAGCAATAGATTAAAAGTAAGAAACTTACAACTGAATCAAACGAAGAGCTTCAATGTCTGACTAAGCAAGAGAGGCTTAGTTCTTCATAGCAAGGGAAATACGTAAGAAATAAAACTAGGGTTCCGAGATAAGAAAAGAACAAGTCTTCTCAACCCTTAAATACCAAAGGGAATTTAATATGAAATTAACTTAAAATAAAAACAAAACGTAATAAAATAAAATAACTAAAACCGAAAAGGAAAATCGGCTCGGCGCTTCGTCCAACAGCGGCGGCGGCCGCTGCTTTTCCCACGGCGATCGCCGTAATCGAGGCGGCAATTACACGGCGGTCACCGTTTCAATGTCGTAGCTGAGGTTCTCCAGGGGGAATTAACGGCGGTCGCCGTTGTTATGCGGCGGTCGCCGTAATTCTGCTTCTTCATACTTCGCTCCTCAGCTCCAAAAGCTCCAAAAACGCAACTTCCGCGCCTCCTTGCCAAGTCTCCAAATCATCACTAGAGCATCCTAAAATACCACTAAAATCATGCCAAAACTCCGTCAATACACGCAACATAATTGTGTGTATCATTGTGCCTGCTCCTCGGCCTGCTTGGCGCATTCCTCAGCTTGTCGCCCCAACTCCTCCATGCATTGTACTCGCTCTTTCTCCTACCTCATGTACTCATGCGAAGTCTGGGCGCGTAGATGGCACTCCTCAATCATGAACCCCGTCTGCAAAAAAGCCAAAGACGGGAAACAAAGTCACCTTGGCAACACCCTATGAAGCCCGACAAGAAAGAAAAGAAAGAGAAGGGAAAAAATACTGTGAGCCAGGAGGTTCCTAACACCGAGTCAATGCCCTCGTCACTAAGGGAGAGCGTCTTCACATAGGCCGCACCCAGCGGGAAGCCGACGAGCGTCAGAAGGACATTGGTCACCTCGCTAGAAGGAAGCACAGGGATAGTCGGGAAACTGTTCAACGCATCGACCGGGTCCTATGGGGCGCAAGACCTAGACCCATCACCTCCCGACGGGGTCCTCAGGTCTACAACCGACACGTGCGGCGCATAAGCCCCCGCGACAGACACTTGCCATATAGCCCCTCCAACAAGGTCCCTCTCGGGTATACGCGCCAATCCTTGTGAGCTCTACACATCTTTCCACGCGCCAACCGCCCCCATAACCTAGTCGCCGACCCCATCATCATACCCCATGCTAACGCTCGACTCCACCCTTTGATCAGCCTAATGTCCTTGCATCCCCCCAAAGCCGCCGTCTGACTCGCCCATGCCCTCAAAGTCCTCGAGGCCCATCATGTTGCCTGCAATACAACAAAAGAGAAAGGCAAGAAATGTTAGGACGCCAGAA